>JBBELK010000194.1:0-1396619 GCA_037783545.1 Henricia sp. BOLD:AAB3569
CGGGCTCCGCATAGGCTACTTTTCCCCATGTACAGACATGTAATGATTCCCCTCATTTTCTACTGTCAGCTATGGTCATTTTCCCTAAATCACCTAGATCGAGCGCCCTCACGCGTTCAGGAATACAGGCCATTGATTTGTGACAAAAACATTTACTTTTGCGTTTGATTCCTTTAATAAGACACGTTACAAATTATCAGATTCAGGGTTAGCACGTTAGGTTGGATTCAAACTAAGCACTTTTCACACATTGTCTGAAAATTTGACAAATGTTGAAGAAAACAAAAATTGGCGTGGAGAAAATTTTTAGTAAAATGGTTAACTGAAAAATCACAAAATCAACCTGGCCAGAAAGTGTTTTTGTGATTCTGTGATTTTCAGTGTTTCGGTTCACACTAAACTCCCTCCACATTTTATTCTCTTAAAGCATTGCATGTCAATTTTACGCATATTAATGCCTGAAAAAGCCAAGTGTGAACATAGCTTTAGTTGTGCAGTTGACTCACTGGTAGCCATGGCACTGACAGCATCCAAACGTATGTGTAAAGCTGGGGACCAGGGAACTTCGTCAGATCTGTGGAGAAAATAACACATGTAATTTGAAATTTTCCAATGATAAAGCCACAATACATCATTTGCAATTACCCAAAATTTTACTTCACAAGCCGACAAGAAAAACCCGACTAAAAATGGTAATAGCAATGGTAAAAACACATCATGATTTTTTCCTGTGTAAAATTGTACCTTTGTGTGAGAAATTGCCAACTGAAATTGTTTTATTTTATTGTCTGTAGACAATGCATAGTTCCGACCTGTCAATCAAGCCAAACCCACCGACCAATCACAACAGAGCTAGCAGACGGCGTCCATATAGGTCAAAGTGATGCAATCATCACAACAATCACGCGATTTTCTGCCCATACAGTTTGTATGCGCCAGTGGCCGGGTGAATTTTGGTTTTAATGTCGGGCGATTCGTTGTTCAAAGGTAGGAAAGCGCATGTTTATGAATATATGTCATCCCTGCATTACTAGCCTTTCGCTCAGTGTGTGCTACGGTAACTGTCGACCCTAAAACATAGATACCTTTGAGTTTTCTCCAATGAATCTGTGCTTTCCATGCCGAGTCCCGGTGCTTTGTACGTTGTGTGTCGCCATTTTTTTGCGATGGCTTTTGAGCACATAGCATCAATATCTAAGGGGTGGGGTTTACTGGGCAATCTCGGAACTATGCATTGACATCGTGTTGTTGGTTCATGATGCGGGGTGATATGGAACAACAAAATTACACTGCCGTTTCTTAAGGCCCATTGTATCATTTGCAATGACCCAATTTTGTTTTTCATGAGTTGACAAGAAAAACATTACTCAAAGTGTTGATAGCAATGGTAACAAACACCACATGAATTTATTTTCGTCAAAAATGGTATTGCATGCTGGAAATTGACAACCGAAGGTGGTTTTCTAAAAATGTCCCATGCACGGGACTTTTTTACCATTCACTTGTACACAAAATCCATATATAGATTTTCAAGGTTTTCTGAAGCATTGATGCATCTAAGTAGCTAAAATTTCTTCAGGCTAGTTTACCAACATTCTTCCTTAGATATGTTACTCTTATTCCACGAATCTGTAAAAAGTTTTATCTTGCAAATGATACATAGGGCCTTTAAAGACAGGTTGCATGATTGGAAAACTTTTAAAAATAGGAACAACAGCATTACATAACTAAAGAATAATGTTGATAAACTGCCTTGTAGAAATGTCAGTCACAAAGATGCAGTAATACTTCAGAAAACCTGAAAAAAATGCATGATTTTTGTGTTGAATGAATGGTAAAAATATTGTATGCAGAAATCTTTTTTAAAAGCACTTTCACCCACAAAGGTTCTATTGATGGGGTGTTTGTTACCATTGCCATCAACACTTTAAGTCAGGTTTTTCTTGTCAACTCATGAAGTAAAATTTTGAGTTAACTGCAAATGATGTATCATTTGCAAGATAAAACTGTTTACAGATTCGTGAAATAAGAGTGTAACATATCTAAGGAAGAATGTTGGTAAACTAGCCTCAAGAAATGTTAGCTACATAGATGCATCAATGCTTCAGAAAACCTTAAAAAAACGTCCCGTGCATGGGACTTTTTAAGAAAACCACCTTCGGTTGTCAATTTCCAGCATGAAATACCATTTTGGACGGAAATAAATTCATGTGGTGTTTGTTACCATTGCTATCAACACTTTGAGTAAGGTATTTCTTGTCAACTCATGAAAAACAAAATTGGGTCATTGCAAATGAAACAATGGGCCTTTAACTATAGGCCTAGTCGCTGCTTAAAATTAATCAGAGGTGAGATTTCAAATCATTGGTAAATCCAACACACTCACCCTGCACAACCAATAGGGAGCCAATAATCTGCACAACTTTCCTGTAGCACGAATCAACGACGTCCTTTTGGCAACCTGCCAGTTTGCGTATGACAGCCACGAGGGCAGCACAAAGCACCCTTAAGTGTTCAGTGGACACCCAGGCTGCGAGCACGTTCAGACTGCACTGGTTGACTTTGCTGCGTGCCTTGGAGGCGCGTGGGGTCTTGTCCACGGGGCTTGAGGGGAGGGGGTTTTTGAGACGTTTCTTGGAATGTTGGTGGGAGGATGCTCTTAGGAGGACTTCAAGAGCACATCTGATGCCCTCTAAGGTGCCCAGGAGATTTTTCTGCAAATATTGAAAATTTAGAACTAAATTCAGCAAGATATTACAAAATAAGTCATGGAAAACACAAAAACTCTGTTTGCTAGGATAGGGCGACAATTTGTGTGTAAACAAGCTATATTAGGGCGACACGCTCAATAGGGCGACAATTTGGTGTCGCCCTAATATTTTTGAGATTAAAAACCATTTTTTTAGGTCAAAAACAATTTTTTTTTAAATCGAGAACCATTTTTATTAGGTCTTGAACCGTCTATCTTAGGTCTGTAACCATTTTTGGAAGCTTTGGGTAGAGAGATTTGGTGTCAATTTGAGTGATTCTTCCCGAAATTTCGGTGGTCCCCGGGGAAAGGCTTCCCCGAATTATCGCCCTATTGCTAGATCCAGGGTTATTACAATACGTATGTTATACTCCACAGAATATCTATTTCCAATTTCAGGGAAATGTGGAACGAGCCAAGCCAAGCGGTCTAGTGGATCGTATTCAAATCCTCCAAAGGTAAGGGGTTCGAATCCCGGTCTGGCCCATTCCATGGTGCGTGTACCCTTGAGCAAGGTACTTTGCCACGCATTGTTTCTCTCCACCCAGGAGTAAAAATGGGTACTGAATGCTGATGTGTTTGATTCGCCATTGAGTGCCTTATAGGCAGCTGGGGATGTATACTCCCCAGGGAGCCGAGATGGTATGACAGTTGACAAGTACACCACTGCAAGAATTACTAAAGAATTATAAGGGATGGCCAAGATTGAATAGGATATACAAAACGAAACTTGAAAAAGTTAGCCCAACTTTTTTTAAAGTTTTGCTGCGCATGCGCAAACCGTGACACAGCCCCTTTAACATATCTATTAAACAGGGATGTGATTGGATGTTTGAAAAATAACCTGAAATTGCGAGCGCGCAGCGTGAAGCCAGTACGGCGTAGAATTCACACGATTCACAGGGGTCATGTTTTTTGGCAAAAAAACCCTGAAAAATCACATCCCTGATTAAAGAATGTTGATAAACCTGTAGAAAGCTATGCAGAAATCTGTTTTAAAATCCATGCACAGGTTTTTGTGGAGGGATGCTAAACAATTTAGAGGGGAAAACAAAACGTTTGAAACCATTTTATAAATCATTTCCAGAACTTTAGAAATTATTTTATCATCTCAATGTTAACAAATACAACACTACAGTTCAAATGTCTTCTATCTCAACACACCTCTTCAGCAGTCACGACAGACTGGCAAAGGCTCGCCATCTTGTCAGCGATTTCTTTGACTGTTTCTAAATTCTCAATGACAGCAGGGGAATCCTCGTCAGTTGAACTGCCACTGGTGATTTCACTGACCCTGCATCAATGAAAAATAGATTACAGGATTGGAAAACTGTCACAAATGGCTACTCCTAGAATCGGAGACAGCACGTCTGCCTCCTAGCCCTTATATTTTTGAGATAGGCGTAACTTCAACGACCATTGATAGATGAATTACTTTCTCGAATTCCAATTTCTCAATCAAATTTCTCCTAAAAAAGCAATCATGGCCGTTTGTCATTGCTCTAAAATGTGGGAACGATGTTTTATTTACCATAGAACCGACAACTTTTTCAACAATCTGAGCTTTTTACCGCACGAGTATAATGACCGCACGGTGGCGTGCTAAAAAACCCTATATTCTCCCCTCATCCGAAAATGGTCGAGTCCATTTGCATGCTTGGCCGGTCGCAGTACACGGACACACGTACTGTGTGTGTAGGGGTTTCGACAGAATGCTTTTTGGCAAATAAAAGCTCTGATGGTTGAAAATATCATGAATGTAGAAATGACTCAAGAGTCAGTATTTGTTGTGCTTGAACTGGTCTTAACATTTGGCCAATCGCATTTGCCTTTTTAAAAAACTAGTATTTTTTGCCAAAAATCATCTCGCAGTCAACTGGTTATTAAACTCACCCAGTCTTAGAGCCACGTTTCCCCGGTGTCCTGTGCAATGCCAGGCGACGTCGTTTCTCCTGTTTTTCATCGCTGCTGCTGACGCACGAGCTGGTGGTAAACATGCCAATGGTTGCCATGGATATGAGCGCATCTTTCCTACTGAGCATGCTCAGTGATGATGACGACGTTGTGAGGGTGAACGCATGCGCGGATGACTGCGATTCACGCTTGAAAGATTGGGCGGCTGATATTTCATTCTTGATGGTCCTTAAAAGCGGTGCAACAACACACTGTGGAAAAATTGTAAATTCTTTTTACTTTTCCTCTCGAATCCCGAATCAATTCTGTGAAAACGACTGCTGATTCGGAAGTGTAGAATGTATACATTGCACCTTTCCAATCAGTAGTATGTGGGTCATTCTGGAGTTGATTTTATTAATAATTACCAGACTTTAGAGAACGATTACCCTCAGCATATAAATAATATATGACCTCATGAATCGAACACCACCTTTATCTGTTGATACTACCCAAAACATAACGAGAACGATTCAATAAACTAGTGCGATATTCTAAGTGCAAGTGTGACATTTTGAAACTTTTGCTCAAAATGTAACAAATTTCGCTCATAATATAATTTTACGTCGTGAAAAAATGTTCTTGAATATTTTCAAGACTATGCTACCAAGACATGTCTAACCGTTTGTAAATTATTTTAAATATTCTACATTATTTGGAAATTGCACCGAAATTTCTTTAAACAATTGTGTTAACTTGAAAAAAAGCAACTTTTACAAATGCATCAAAATGTCACACTTTGGCTCCTGTTCTTATGGAAATACACATTGTAAATGCATGTATAGTAAAAAAAATAAAAAAATAAACAAAAATAATAAAATTTAAAAAAACCTACTGTCGCCTGAAATTTTATGAGATATTCGTAAAAGTTAGGTAACATGTCTGGCAGACCCAACAAGGTCACAAGCCTACACAATTGATCCAGGTGAAATTTACAATGCTTCACATGAATGTGTGAAAAATGTTGCTGCTCCGCAGTGACTAATTTGCAAAATATTGGCAGTTGCAAAAATATACGATTCTCTTTCTTTTTGTTCAGTATATTTCACAGAAATGACTGGTGACATATTGGAAGTCGAGACTCTAGACCTTCCAAACCTTTCTAAATTTCACATTTTTGGCTCGGTACGCACACTACTTCTTGATATTAATTTGGAAAAGCCATTTTTAAGCCAATGCAGACCTTTCATGCTAATCAGTAATAGCGCCTTTGAATGTTTTCACAGATCAAGTGCGCTTTATAAATGCTGTATTATGATTATTATTATAATAATATTTCATATTCTTCTGCCTACATACCTGAAAACTGTAAACTTTCCCCAAGCTGCCAATGAGGGCGGTATTGATGTTCTTTGTGTGTCTGTGTCGTTCTGGAGCGTCAAGCGAAACTGAGTAAACAGGCTGGTGACTATAAATGTAGTAAAGAACCATGCATACCGACTCCCTCAGCGACTCTGTGGGAGAAAACAGAAAAGTAAGGGGAGCCTAGTTTCATTCTCTTCAGGGCGGCCTTGTAAGAAAATGCGAGCACACTCATTTATCATTTTTAATTATTTAGTGATTAAAGGTAGGTTTGGCCAGTCTTAAACATCAATGGCCCGAGTCTGACGGCTCGGGCCATTATCAGTGCCCAGTACCCTAGCCTGTTTTAAATGGATTGTTTAAGACTGGCCAAACCTACTTTTAATCCCATTCTGTAATACCTTATTGTGTAAATCTGTAAAACTCCCCAAAATTAGCTGGTCATTTTGCCATGTTTTGCATTTACTTTCTACTGCGTTTGTATGAACTGCTAGCTGTGCGTTGAGTTGTTTTTGTTCGATTGCGCGCATTACACGTAATGCAAGCGTGTTGTACATGCACGCACACAACCGGGTGCTTGTCACAGTGCACAATTTGCTTTCGGGAACGTGCAGTTTCTGTGTGCGTGCGTGTGTTCCATGCACGCTAACCAGGGCGCGGCTGCGGCCGTGAGCCACGCTCAAAAGTGTTTAAGACTGACTGGGCCTTTATCGTCCGTTTAAAACTGCCCACGTGATGTGCTTTTAGCCAATAGGAATGCGTAAACTGTCCAAGATATTTATAAATGTTATAAAAAGATATGGGGAGTTTTCAAAAATAACATGAATTTTCAAATTCACACCCTGTAACAGGCTGCTCACTGATAACTATCAGTTAATTCACTTGTTTCATGAAATGTCTAAGAGTTTATGGGCATTATGAAACTTATGTGCACCCACAAATTTCATTCTGGAATGGTTTAAGGGCCCTGTAGATGATCTGTTTTTCAGAACAAAACCATTATAAATGTTTAAAAGGACACAAAAAACAAACCTATCTGAAGACGTTTCAGCTCTGTCAAATGTACCACGTTTTCCAAAAACATGAAAATCTGTGCATTTTGCCGGAGCTTGCGAGGAGTTTCAAAAGGACATGAATTATCGTTCGTGACAGATTCTAAATTCGTTCTCAGTCGGTCGCGTACGTACAGAGCAATTTGTGGCTCGCGTCATATTGGTTGTGTGCGCGACCAATCTAGTGCAATTGCACAGTGTAACATACCTACGGAAAGCGTGCAAAGCCTGAATCATGCAGCCTGTTCACAGCGCCCATTTCGGACCGCCCAGATGCGAGCCAACTAAGTAATTTTAATCTTATAAGGGCAGAGGCTTCTAAGTAAATCGTTTGTAAACGATCTAAATAAATTTCATCTTCATGGATTATTTTCTGATATAATTATATCATCTCGGGCGGAAACATTTCATTGGATAGTTGCTACCAATTCAATCTTTACTTTGAGGAAGGTTTTCCTAATCAACTCGTTGATTAACATTTTGGGTCATTGCAAATGATACAGTGGGCCTATATATAGGTGCATGCGTGTCTCACGTATAATGTTTTTTAAGTCAACTATAAAAGAGTATTGCATCTCCTGTATAGATGCTTTTTTAAAGTTAAATATGCGACAATAAATTCACAAAGTGCCTACTCATGCATGACGCACGGTGACAATGTGACTGCCCTCTAAGATAACGTCCTGCAAAGTGTCAATTTAAAGGCCCTGTAGATGATCTGTTTTTGAGCGATTCTGCGAATAAAATCATTATAGATCAAAAGAAAGATATCAACAAACTCATCCGAAGAAATTTCAGCTTTATCAAATGTACCACGTTTAAAAAAACCATGAAAATCCATATGCGTTTTTCTCGTCTTGGCGGGGTGTTTCAAATATTCGTTCTCAGTTGATCGGGTACTACATGTAGGCCCTATGTGGCATGCGTCATTCACTCATCATATACTGCGTGTGCGCGCGATCCATAAAAATGCATCGCGTTGGAACACGCACACGCAGTACACAGCGCCCATGTATTTTGGACCGCGTAGATGCGAACCAAAAATAAGTAAATCGTTTACAAACGATCTAAATAAATCTTTACGGATTATTTTCTGGTAAAATTATATCATTTTGAGCGGAAACCTTTTATTGGATAGTTGCTATTAATTCAATCTTTACTTTCAGAACTTTTCCCCTGTAAACTCGTCGATTACTTTTTGGGGTCATTGCAAATGATACACTGGGCCTTTAAGGACTTTACAAATCAAGTGCTATAGTCAACTATAATATCACAATCTCAAATCCACACCCGAGTTGACAGACCTGTTTGAATTTTGCCGAGGCCTGTCGTGGGGAGGTACTTTGCCAGAGTACTGGTTGTGACATCCAGTATGGTGGAGGGTAGGTGATGGCGGGGGACGCCTTGCCCCATGAAGAAAAACTCTCTCAAGCAGGCGGCTGAGCTACGCTCAAGGCCAGGAGTGTCCCTTGATAGGATGAAAAAAAAGAGTGCAATGTCATGCGCAAGTACATGAACACACGTAGGCACTGAAAAATGCATGCATCCAGTGCGATATGTAACGGAAAGAAGCACAACGTGCATTGGAGGAAAAAAATGCACGATTAATTGAATGGCCTGTGACATGCTATCATCCAATCAAATGACAAGGATTCACTTGGGTGTTATATAATATGCACTATATGTGACCACAAAGTAAAATCGGCAAACCTTATTTTGCGCTATGGAGCAAAATAACGTCTGAATTATTACCTAAAACTTACTTGTTATCAAGATGGTAATGGTAGTAATCATCCTGTGAAATTATTTTGCCTAAATTGCCCCAATTCATAAGAAAAATGACAACTATTTGAATCTCCAAAGATCACCTATAGGCGATCTTTGGAGCCATTCATTCGTGCACAAAAACCATGCTTGGATTTTTCAGGTTTTCTGAAGTATTACTGCATCTATGTGGCTGAAACTTCTACAAGGTTGTTTTCTTGACATAGGCTTTCAATTACCAGTGGAAATCACGCTGTTTTTAACATTTTACTAATCATGTATACTACCTTTAAATAGGCTTAATTCTGGGTCCCTGGACTTTAAACCCAGATTTATTGAATCGTAACTCTACTTCTAAATATCATATGAGCTAAATATCATTTAAAGCTTAGAGCTTAATCTTTCTGAAAATGAAAAAAAAAAGAGAAAAGGAGAAATGATTTTTGTTTCATAATACTCACTCATAATCTTCAAATCCGTCTTCCGTGAGGACGAGTACTAAATGAAAGAGGTGAAATTCCAGTAGTGTCTCCAGAATATCAGAGGGAGGAAGTCCGATTATTGGAAGCCACTCGGATATCAAGTCCATGGTGGCCTGTAATACAGAGGGACGGAGACTGGTTAATGGAAGCCATTCGGACGGGGTGCCGTGGACGGGGTGCCGGTGGACGCGTTGGGTAGCTAGCTGGTGTCGCCGGTCAAGGTGGAAGAGCAGCTCGTGGTCGTAAAAAGGGTAACAAACGCCACCAAATCAAGTGTTTGGTATCATATGAAAGAGCATTTCATTGCCTACAAATAATATACACAATGAATTTCTGTAAAACGAAGTCTTCAAATGGAAAATTTAGGTTTACAAATAGTAAACATTGCAAGTTGCATAAAACAGTGCGTTGTGTGAAAGAATGCGGTACAGGGCAGTGTGACCCCATAAAACAATGCGGTATTGAAAGGGTTAAATAAATGGTAAAGAAAATTGTCTGCGGACAATTATAAAAAATAAAAAAAAGGACCTTCAGTTGGCAGTTTCTCTCACAACGGTACTATATTACACAGAAGACAAAAAAGTGGTGTTGTTACCTTTGCTATCAACACTTTTTTCTTATCAACTTATATAAATACCTGTTTGACTTCGTACTGCCCTGCGTCCACTTGACAGACCAGCGTGCTCCACAGCCCTCCAGATTGGTACAATTTAGACACCAGAAACAAGTCCTGCACGAGCTTTGTCAATATCTTCCTGATATGGTTAAAGTAATTCCATGAAGAGGTAAACATTGGAATTATTGGAATCATTTTGCAATTTGCAATCTCCAATTTGGATGTGGAAGCAAAAAGGTTGGTGTGATTAATACTGCACTGCTTTAGAGCCAGATAAATTAGTTTACAAAACATTGGTGGCTTTTTGACGATATCCTTGTAAATGTACGGATTGAGAGCGTGAAAGTTCAGAATGGTAGTGAGAAAAATATGACACATGGAGAAAATGGAAGGCTAAAAAAATATGTGATCTGGACACGCTCCTTTAAAATTTGGAATTGTACATTTCTGTGGAAAATGGCTTTAATTATGATGGCACATTTTATGAAGCAAATCAATTTTGGATTTCGCAAATTTTTCTTCTAAGCAGCTTCATGAAATTGGCCCCAATTGGCTTCATAGGTCATTGGTAGCGCATCTGCACGTTAAGACATTTGTCCACATTTCGAAAAAGAAAAAAAAAAAAATTTCCAGAGTGCTTACGTTAGAGCTAGTTGGAGCAAGTTACAATTGGTGAAATACTTCAAGACCATTGGCCGGGAGCTGTTGTAGATTGTAACGACTTCATCCAGTTCCTTATAGAGAAAAAAATTTTTTGAAGATGTGACGATGAAAATTTTATTTGTCACAGTTTTTCAATTCTGCAATTTTGAATGCGGCGGTCACACATTCAGAATTTTTTACTGCCGTCCTTGATAGGACCATTCCCGATTAAAATTTGTCAAAAGTCTGATCAAGATCCTGTGATTCGTGACGGGAAATTCAAACTTTTTATTAAAATTTGTAAAAACATTTATTTAATCACGACAACAATCAGATATTGTTCAGGAAACGTCCCGATTCAGCCATTCCCGGCCGAATTCATCCCGATTCTCCAGTTCTCAATCTGATTCTGATCCGATTTGTATCTTTCGCAGGGTAAAAAACGTCAGAATCTGTCCTGACAGCGTCCCGATTCTCCCGAATGCGATCCGACAGAGATCAGACAGTGACCCGACAGTGAACCGACGCTCTGAACGCAATCTGGACTCAATCGGCAAGGAATGAAAAATTTCTCGAGACATACCTGTTCATCACGACAGCGTCCTGATCCACAGGACACCGTCAAAACACCGTCCAGACAACACAGGACATTGTTACGATTTTGATCCGATACTGCAGAATCGGTCACGACATAGTCACGATTGTAATCCGACTAGACAAAATTCGCAGAGTTTCCCGAATGTTACGGGACACACCTAACTACTGTCGGGAGTGCTTAGCCAACCTCTTCATACCATTCCCGATCCGTAGGACTCTGTTACGAACGTATACGACTACGTTCAGACAATGATAGGACAATGATAGGACATTGAGGATAGTAATCCGACTTTTTCACTTTTCGTGTCGTAGCGCTGTCTGATCTTAAACGGGAGCCATAATCGGCACTGTGTGACACCAGCATAAGGAAACAGCTAAGTACCTCAATCAAGTGATTCCCCTGGACGCTGAAGTGCTGCATTTCCAGAGGCGGGTCCAGCTCTTCCACTGTTCCACCAATGTAGGAATACTTCACTGCAGTGGCCACATCTGTGTCAAAAACATAAATCGCTAAAACTCAACGATGTGTCCAAATCACATTTTTGACCCAAGACATGCTATTGTTCGTTTGGATGTAAAATTAATAAAAGATAGCCTTTTTCAACTTTAAAGATTTCATTGCAATAAACCACAGACAGAGGGCGCTGTTTGGAGTGCATCACGTAAGGAAGACAGAAGGGAAAAGTTAAGAAAAAACATAAGACTTCAAGTTGGACTTGTGGCAAATTGCTGCAGTTTCTACCCTCAGTTGTCAAGGCTTACAACAGGAAACATGTAGAACAAACTCAAACACTCGTGGATAACAAAAGTTCCAGGACGTTTTAGAAAAAAGTGGAATCTTTTGTGCAGTTGAATGTGATTTTCCTGTGTTTGCCTCTTGTGACATTGTGACCTTGGTCATGAATATGCATATTCGCATTAGCATAAAAACTAAAAACCTTTGTTTTAACCCCCAAACAAGCTCCAAATGGGATTTTTATGAATGTAACCGAGTATATTGGATTTATAGCATAGATTTCATTGATAAAAATCCCAAATTAGGGGCCCTTTAAGGTTCGAGTCTCAAGTCAAGTCAAGTCAAGTCAAATCGTAACTTGAGTCGACTTGAGTCCCAAGCCTCGAGTCCAAGTTATTACGATACTGCTGTGGATAGAAAACCCACCTGCTGCCAGCTGGCATAGTTTGTTCAGCAACTCAGTGAATGAGGGAGGGTCCCTGTACTTAACAATATGTAGCAAGGCAAGGCTGACTTTAATGACTTGCTCATGGAGTTGCAAACAGAAGTAATCGTTGAGAATTCTGAGAAGACGAGACAGGAGCCACATGTTCAGACCTGCAAATAAATAAGCACAGTATAAGGGCCCGTTTCAAACGTCGTGCTTGTGCCGTGTCAAATTAAATTAAATTTAGCGCGACAGTAGCACGGTGCAAGCACGGCAGTAGTTTTAAACGTCTAACTTAATTGCAAGCTCCCAGTCCAACTTAAATGCATCCAACATGGCGGATGAGTCGTATGCACGTCATGAATGTTGTACACGTGCGTTTTTCATTCTGTCCATTGTAAGTCGCCATATTTATTGTTTTGATGCACTTGTTTGTTGGTTATTTCTTTGCTCACATACGTGCATGAGCATTCCTAATTGTGAACAAAATTGCAGACCAACGTCAAACTGGAATTAAATTCGACACACGCCGTGCTACTGCCGCACTAAATTTAGTTAGCACGTCAGACCCTGTCGAGCTAAATTATTTTGCCGAGCCAAATTCAATTTGTCGAGCCAAATGGTTTCAAACATCGTCCTTGTGCCGTGTCCAATTTAAAAAAATCAAATTGAATTTAATTTTACATGGCACAAGCACAACGTTTGAAACGGGTCTAACTTCACTATCATGATCGAACCATGTATAACTTCACCTTATCAAGAGAGGGCCGAGTGCCCTCTTCAACCCCCTTCTCTTTAACCCCAATTTCTTTTCTTCAATTTGGCATTTATTTGAATCACAGCATCGTGTTTGACAACAGCGGAGATCGGTCTCTTGCCCCTTAAGAGCGTGCACCAGGGGTGTGAGTGGAGGCGTGGCATCTTGGGGGAGGGGGCTGGGGAGAGGCGTAGAGACTACGAGTGCTTCAACTTTTGGGATCGTTTTAAATTACACCATCATTGTGCAATGTCAAAAAAAATTCAGCAATCACAAGAACCAGTTTTGTTTTAAATATTTACCTTCTACAAGTGTGGATAATAAAAAAAAAAGAATCTAGGAAACATCGATCGTTGAAGACGGGCTAGCGAAAGCGGACAGTAAAAATTTGCCTGTTTCCTGCTGCATGCCGCATTGCAACGCGCGCCCGCAGGCCCCATGCAGCACATGGTAAAAAAAGTATCATCTGCAAATGATATGGGCCATGTCTAGTCACCAATCTCATACCCTTGCATAAGTGGTACTCTGGATCTTGAGGCTCCTGTCTAGACAGCTTGAGAGGCGTAGTCGGTTCTCCGGCGCTGGTAACCGACACACTGCTACGAGTGAAGATGCTAGGATACTGCAGTATGCACGACTCCAGGAAATTCATCACGACCACAATGAGTGGGGTGCCTATTGATTCTCTGGATAGCTCTGCTGAAACTAGAAAAAAGAAAAGAAAAAAAAATTTACACATTTTTACAGTGTCCCCCCCCCCCCCAAAAAAAGTGTACTCATCTCCAAGCAAAAGGGGAATGCACTGTATGACAATAGCAGTGAATTTTGTGACATTTCACTTTACACCCACCCCCATATTCAGCTGTGCTGCACATCCCCCAATTGCTTAATCATAACAAATGACACATCATTGTAAAGAGGAATAACAAGGTTTTCCAATGATACCAATGAGTTCCGATGAGTTTCCGAACTTTTTTTGGAGTTTATAAGGCTGAAATTTCTTCAACATAGTTAGGCCAAACAAAATAAATGGTGTGTTTACGGTAACCCGACCTACCTGGAATTTTTGAGGCCAAATTACCGACCTCAAATATTTTATTGCCAATTTTCAAGTTGATAATTTTAAATGAGCACTATTTGCAATAATTTCCAACAAACATAACATTTTCTGCACTTGTACATGAACATGGTTAATAGTGTTAATAGTGAGTTTCAAACATTGCAAAACAACATGCAAATGCATGAGCTGAAATGTCCAAAAAAAAAGACAAAATAAAATTATTTTCCTACCTACCTACCTGGATTTGTTTTAGGCCGTTACCGTAAATTCACCATTTATTTTGTTCGGCCTTACCAAACATACTTCTTAAAGATGTTATATTAACACCCTTATATCAGGATATCTGTAAAAATCAAAAACATATTTTCGAAAACAATCGTTCCAACACCATTGTTCACCCAATCGCATTCTTGCATATGGTGGTACAAAAATCACAAACGTACTAGTAATCAGGACTGTTTTACTTTTAGATCAAAAATGGTGCATACCTTTCTGCAAATCTGTGAGGCATTTATCAAAGAGTTGACAGATGCACTTGCGACAAGTCTTCAGAGCCTGCTGTGTATGCTCAGTGCTGCTTGCAACAATTGTAAACAAGAAAATAACACTTTCATTAAAGTTATGAGTTGACAAGAAAAACCACACTCAAAGTGTTGATAGCAACAGTAGCAAACACGACATGAGTTTATTTCCGTCAAAAATGGTAATTTTTATAAGAAATTAACAATTAAAGGGTGTTTTTAAAACATTCGTCTACCATTCACTTAACACAAAAAAACATGCATGGATTTTCAAGGTTCACTGACACGTATGTGGCTGAAATTTCTGCAGGCTGGTTTATCAACTAGTCAGAAATAGATTTAGCTTGCGTCGGGGAAACTGAATGTTAATTAAGGGTTTGTTCTGCCCTTACCCGATGTAGTTATAACACTGTATACTCGGTGCTTTTCAGAGACACTATGAAAAACTTAAGTCTCCTCGACGCAAGCTAAATCAATTGCGATCCCTGTTGCGAAATGATTCTAACCGGCCATTCAACACCAGCTAGCTCGGTGGTCGTGTGGTTAAGACATACGCCTTGTATGCAGGAGGTCGTGGGTTCGAGTCCCACCCGAGCACGCTATGAGGTTTTTCATAGTGTCTCGGGAAAGCACTGAGTATATACAGTGTTATAATTACGTCGGGCAAGGGCAAACGTTCTTCAGATTTGTTATGTCCCTCTTCCAGAAATCCATAAAAGAGAGTCATCAATTAATTCAGGCTTTTTTTAAAGTTAATACTCACGACTTTGCATATTTCAACATGTTAAAGGCTGCCTCTGCATCTTTTAAGCAAATCTGGTTGGAGCCAAAAATCCCAGCAGTGGAACTGGAAGACGCCATTTTCTCTCACAAACAATCGGCTGCAAATGTAAAATAAAATCCAGCTTAAAAGAGCTTGTTCAGATTTTCCCAGAAAATGGATTTTACTCCGACAATCTTATTTCAACCTAACAATCATATAAAATACCACCACAAAATACTATCCATGGGAAGAAAACAGGAAATTTGCAATCCCCAATTTGGATGTGGAAGCAAAGAGGTTGGTTTAATCACTGCACTACTTTAACATGCATGGGAAGAAAACAGAAAAATAAGTGCATTATGCACAGTATCAATTATAAGCAGACAAGGAATAAAACAAACACAGCCAGCTTTTTGCAAAACACATGGGACAGGCTGAAAAAGTGTTTCCTCACAAAATCTTAAATTTGTCCCACTTAATTTTTGTTTTTTCATTAAACCTACACATTCCAATGCTAGATGAGTCACTTTAAAGGTATATATGTTTGTGGTTCTCAGCAAATTTGATTTTTTCTTTCTTGGAACAAATTCTTAAAGCATTTAATATTTTAACGACAAAACATCAATACTTTGTATTTCATACATCGGCAACCCTGGTTTTTATACGTTTTTTATTTGGCCGTTTTGTGCCTTGCCTGGACTTGACTGGACTTGCCCAAGTATGTGGTGTAGTGCGTGCAGCGCACCCTCTGGACTGGTGGCCTGTCAAATCTCTTTTCTTCTGTCTCGGAAGACTTTCCGAGACAGAGGAAACGGAAGAAAACAGATTGGACAGGCCACCGGTCCGGAGGGCACACTGTGCACTGCGCATTGCAGACCAAGCACAGGTCAGACTTGGGCAAGTCTATGCCTTGAATTATTGACAGTAGTCTGCCTAGGCCTAATTGTTTGATAACTAAACGTTGGTCTATTTTATCGTTTGAAAGCGAATAACTTGTTTCCAGAAAATTATCAATTTAACATTTTTTTCTATTTGTCAACGTGCCACAACCAAAACGCACGGAGTGTAGGCTAGTACTAGTACTAGGTACAGTACTAGTACTAGCATGCCATGGCCCAAGCCCAAGGTACAAAGAAGAAAATTTCTATCAACTTCTCAACTCTTAGTACCCATTCATGACTAGCTAAGATAATCTCAGCTCTTGCTTTATCATTTTTCATTGGGATGTGGTCTTTTTAGCAGTAGAGCTGAGAAGCTCTTGACCTAAACGTCTGGTAACCAATGCGCATTGGTATTCCTTTGTACACAGACTAGGCAGATAGACTTTTTGAACACAACAGGACAACATGACAACGGCTAGGCTGTGAGCATACCGGTTTGTTTTGCTGGAATTGTTGGCAAAATAATCATCGTGGCTGGTTATTTCTCTCAAGGACCTGCGTAGTGGTTATGCCTGACAAGGTTTGGGTGAGTTTTAGGGGGAATTAGTGTGTCACGGTGAGAAAATGACACATTTGTTTTGTGATAGCGTGTACGTGTTCATGTTCTTAATGCTTCTCAGCTCTAAAAAGACCACATCCCAATGAAAAATGATAAAGCAAGAGCTGAGATTATCTTAGCTAATTCATGACACCTTTTCCTTCTAATTAATAATTATTTTGCATTTTTGTCATCAAACTAGCATTTTTGTCATCAAACTAGCATTTTTACATTACATGGGTTTAGGATATGTCATAACAAGGAAAATCCTGGGTGTCCGTGCATGGTAATGTACCGGTACGCGCGTACGCGGGTGGCGACCTCAACAACACGCTCAAGATCGAGTCAATAAAAACCTCAAAACTAAGTCAATATTTTGATTTACAATGTCAATATTTTCAGGGACACGTGATCGATGTCTTCGATACGGGACATGAACATCAACTTCTATAAATTTTATGCCATCATACCTAAACCTGTCAATTACATATTTGATATTTTGTTTAGACTCGAAATGTTAGCATGCAGACGCCTCACACAAGTGTAAAATAAAACTTTCGCGGCGTTTGTTCTGTCAGTCAAACACCTGTACTTATAGGAACTAAAATTGCAATATAAAAACTCGAACGTGTATGCACCAGACTAAAATAGCGCCCTCATTGAAACCTCGTCCCCAGGGTGGTTGAGCATCCTCGTTCATAACTGCCAGAACATGAGGACGAGGTTGCCTCAATCTACATTGGGTGCATTCGAGTAGCTGCCACAGTTCGTTTTTGGTAGAGTATTAAAATGTGTGTTGTATGGTTTGCCACAAGGACGGTCGGGTTGGCGTACGGGTACTTTCCTCGCCTTTCACCTCTGGGGTCCCGGGTTCGAATCCGGGGCGTGTATGTGGATTGGGTTTGCAGTCCCTACTTGACCGCGTGGGTTTTTCCCTGGGGCATTTCTCTGGGGTTTTTCCTCCCACTTCTAAAACTGCAACTCCTTCTTCGTCATCTCAAGTTGATAATATAGTATAGTTAAAGCTAAAACCGTATAGTTGATGGCATAAAGGGCCTTAGTTGCCGAAGATGCCATAAAATATACAACAACAACAACAACGTTTGCCACAATAGCGTAGACGTACATCGCCGATGACTTGGTGGATATTAGGTCGCTCATTGGATTAGGCATACATGAATGTACGCTCAAAGATTTATATTGTACATATTTCTCGGAAATTAGTGACCGCATGATTAATGTAAATAGCTCCTCTAATTTTAGTATAGGGATCAGTCGGATCACAAGTTGAGTTGAAGTACCATCGGTTCTTCTTGCTAAATGTGACTTGGACTGACAAATTTGCAGTTTTCGGAACATTTCCCAAGACATTACTTTTGGAAATATTTGAGATGCCAGGAGATTCGTACGTTCTCTTGAATGTCACATTTAGGAAACATTCGAAATTTATGATAAGTTATGTCATGTACATAAGTTGATTTGCACACGTCTTGGCTGAGATTACTAGGAGGTCTTGACCGAGACTTATCGAGTAGTAAAGATCACTTTCGCTTTATGAATTACAATTTGTGTATAGTTTAATTATTATTGATTCTTCTTGAAAGTGACAAGACACCCGTCAGGTTGATTTAAGTTTCTTCAATCTTGTATCCTCGATGAGATTAAGAACGAGACAAATTTCGGTGAATTAAAGGCCCAGTGGATCATTTGCAATGACCCCAAAAAGTAATCGACGATTTTACAGGGAAAAAGTTCTGAAAGTAAAGATTGAATTAATAGCAACTACCCAATGAAAGGTTTCCGCTCAAAATTATATAATTTTACCAGAAAATAATACGTAAAGATGAAATTATTTAGATCGTTTGCAAACGATTTACTTATTTATGGTTCGCATCTACGCGGTCCAAAATGCATGGGCGCTGTGTACGGCGTGTGCGTGTTCCAACGCGATGCATTTTTATGGATCGCGCGCACACGCAGTATATAATGTGCGCCACAGAGTGCATGACGCAAGCCATATAGTATACCCGATCCACTGAGAACGAATATTTGAAACACCTCGCCAAGACCAGGAAAACGCATATGGATTTTCGTGTTTTTTTTAAACATGGTACATTTGACAAAGCTGAAATTTCTTCGGATGAGTTTGTTGATGTCTTTCTTTTGATTTATAATGGTTTTATTCGCAGAATCGCTCAAAAACGGATCATCTACAGGGCCTTTAAGAACTCGCTTATTATCACGCACCTGTTTGACTACGCTAGCGCCCTCTGTTGGCTCAGCGCGTGAGCTGTTTTTGCCACGCTACTAGGTATACGGTACGCGCTGCGCGCTACTCTATAAATAAAGTAATGAGTTTATTACAGATGCTTTGATTAGAATGTTTTGTTATTTATTCTTTCTTAGAAACATGTTCTAGTATAAATACAGATGTTAAGTTTAAACTTGTTGTTGTTGTTTTGGTCTCGGACGGAACGGACCTCCGTCCGGGTCAAGTGTTGATTAAATGATCGAACTTATGTTTTGTGTTGCATCCAAAGTCAGTCGTAATCGTTGCGGAAGACGGAACTCACCACAAATTGGTGGCAGCGGTGGGATCGGCGTTTGCAATAGGCTACAGCCAATTGCAAACGCCCGCTTTAAACCATCGACTGCCGCCGGCCTGCCGCTGGCTAGCCCCGTTTTGGCGAAGAGGGAGCCGGGTGCGTATTTCTCTCCTGCCATTTCATAGCCTCTCCACCACCAAGACTTCTGCAGTGCCTTCTCGTGGCAACACACGGTAACTTGGCATCTTGCGAGCCCAGGCTGAATGTATAGGGGATCGCGGAACAGCAGTGGGCCCCAGATACATTGTGTGCAGGCCCCCACCGGCGTGTGGATACGCCCTGTCAACCGCTGCCCTTATATGGGTTAAATACTTTAAATAGTCCCGGCTATAGGTCAAATACATGTAGCAAGCCATGGCAGCAGGTGGTGGATTTCCTGTCCTGGCATCTGTGACATCTTCGCATAATCTAGCAGGAACTGTACTCGGTCTACGATCGACACTGCGGGCCGTCACTGTCACTGTCACTGTTCTGCCCCAGCTGTCGGGATTCCTTCCTGCCGCTAGACTCATCAGTCGGTGACCCAGAGGGTGGGGAAAGTACCTGCACAATGCTCTTCTCACTTGAAAACCCTGAGCAGGCCTAACCGGCAAACCCCCAACCGCAAAGTGACAAGGATTGCATTTGCGCGGTCCAGGAGTGATGGTCGTGGTCACGGACAGAGTGTCCCAGGGTCCTTCCTGGACGACCAAGCGGGCCTTTTCAAGGAAGCCCCGCCTGCCCCAATTCGAGGACGTCAACCGCCATCAATTAACCTGGCTGGCTGCCCACGGGTCTCAAAGTCAGTGGGCGCAACTGATAGCATGCATGCTGGAATGTGCGAACTCTACTCGACAATAACCCCTTAAAAAGGCACAGGCTCGTCAGCAATGCGCGCGCGCCAAATTCGCGCCACGAAATACACCTTTGCTATGAAGCTGCGTATTTTGTGGTACAAACTTGAATTTGGCGGGCGCGCATTGCTAACGAGCCTGTGCCTTTAAACCCAAGAAAGAGAACGGCATTGCTGAGTAGGGAACTTGGGGCCTATCAGGTGGGCATCGCTGCTCTGTCTGAGATGAGGTTGCCGGACTCAGGAGATCGAGAAAGGAAAGAGAAGTTCAGGGGCGGGTCCAGGATTTTGAAAAGGGGGAGGGTCGTGGAATTTTTAAGCATGAAATGCTGACGACAATGAAATAGCGAGCGCGTAGCGCGAAGCCCTAACGGCTTCTAGATCGATTATAGATGCTCTGTGGTGCGATCTTAACCACTTTAAGCAGGAAAAGTGTGCACAAAAAAATGGGGGGGGGGGGGGCGTGCGCCCTGGCACGGCACAAGGCTCCAGGCGCCGGTACACCTGGCACTGGCTTCGCGATCTAAAGTCGTCTGCTCTCTCGGCTCTCCGAGCTACCAAAGCCAGTGTCATGTCTCCCTCATCAGTGTGTATGCCCCCACACTGGTCAGCGCACAAGCATGCATCGATGCGTTTTATACACAACTAAAGGAAACATTAAACACCATCTCACACACGGACACATTGTACTCGGTGATTTCAATGCAAGGGTTGGAAGCGATAGGACTATACCTGGCCGAAAGTGCTAGGGAATCATGGACGGGGTTCCCTGGCCCTCAACAACAATGGTGAGCTCCTTCTGCAATTGTGCAATGAGTTTGAGCTCGCCGTTACAAATAGTTTCTTAAACATGCCCGACAACCATTTCTACACCTGGAAACACCCTAGGTCAGGTCACTGCTGGCATCTACTGGACTACATACTGATCAGCCAGAAGCGGCTGGAGGATGTCTGTATCGCCAGGGCCATGAGAGACGCTGATTGTGCATCTGACCATTACGATTCGGTGACACTTGAAGCTCACAGTACATCACGTCAAGAGAAAAACCGGCGCAAAGCCACCGGGAAAAATGGTTGTTATGGCGAGCTGAATGATGCTGCTCTCCGAGCAGAACTCTCCACCGCCTTCTTTGACGGGTAGGCTACACGCAACTGCCCGATGCCGCATGGGATTGTAAGATTATTGTTTAAAGTAGACCCCGAATTGTTTGGTGAAACTGCTTATTTTTACGTGGAGCCAAAATTGTACCGACAAAAACGGTCGCTGCACGTGCTTCAGCTATTTTACGTAGTCCCCGGAAGTCGATGAACTCGCAGCGTACCGCAAGTTCTCGAGGTCAACTTACAGTCTATTTTGGTATTTCCAACTGAACCCAGTCTAGTCAAATTGCTCCAAATTGCTTCCGCTTTTTTTTGTGTAATGCGACGCGCGTCGCTTTTAGAAAAAAAGCGGCGTGAAGAGAATTTGAAGCGAAATGACGCACTGGTGGAAACCACGTACAGAACCACAAAATCCGCACAAATTCAGTGCGTCGTTTTACTCCACATTTCCGCTACATCGCTTTTTCTCAAAGCATTTACGCGCGAAAAGGCTCAGTGTGAATCAACCCTCACGGACGACCTCTATACAGGCAGTGCATGCTGTCCGAAACCGCCACTTCGCCGTCTCTCGTTCGTGTTACCGTCGCCACTGTACTGTGTATGACGTCCGCAGGTGCCGAGACGATTGTGTAATCGGATCCCAGCCACTTAAAAACACATCAGACATTTCCGGCACCCTAACTTCACACCACGCACGGTCCTCGTATCATATCGCCCGTGTGTGTCTATACGCTCCTACAACCCACACAACATTCACCCACACACACCAACCAAAGTTGTACACTCGCCTTCACGTGGTCTTTCCTCCTCCAATCGCCTCACCGATTCTTGCTCGTAAATCGCGCTCATTGGTGCATCACGTGCATAAATTATGCTCCGATATTTAGCGCCGGTGACATTGGGTGTCTGCGCCGCCGTCGGTGCGAGTATTTGTAGTGCGAATCGAGCGCCGACAAGAGGCAGTTATTGCAAAACATCGCCGTCTGTAGTTGCCACGAGGCCGTTGGTCGCAGCGCATTGCCACGGTGTTGTGTCCTCTGGAAACATGGATTATAAAGACGAAGCTGAGCGCATGTCACAGCGGGTGTTTGAACTCTACAGCGACAATGATTGGAAGGTCGTCAAAACTGCGGTAAGGTCAAACCTGAGAAGTTCCACAAGTCTCAAAAGACTCGTTATTTTGTCACCGTATACTAGCTCCTCTATAACCGAGTACCTTTATTGCGCTATGTATCTTTCAAGGGCAAGAGCTTTTAAGTAATTATATTAATAAACAGCGAAAGCACGTACCACTTTTAATATCAAGGTCACGGTTAATTGTAATGACTCACGCTGACTTATTAATAAGATTAGGGTATAGTAATGGAGCTCTGTAGGTTCCGATTACCGTTTGATGTGGTGTCCAAAGTACATGTATACAACGTATCTTCGTAATAATATATACAGTATCAGTTATTTACTTCTAAATAATAGAATCTCAAAAAGCTTTTGCTTTTGGATATATTTTTTGGTGTGGAGTTGATTGCCATAGGTGCATGTGTTTTACGTGTTGGGTTAGTTTTGGTGCTCTTGTCCGTGATGGCATGTTGTTAGCTCTGTGTGTTGATCAAGAAAACGAGTTTTTTCATTCTTTCATGAGTTTCAAACTTTCAAGTCAACCCCTGATTCCCAAGTTGTCAAATCGTTGCTCGGTTATAAAATTTTCGTTTTTTTTCTTCTGAATCGGCGTCTATACCTGTTTGGAGCAGTCTTTTTAAAAAATCCAGATTTCGGAGTATAGGATTAGGACGCGATGCTCGACGGACGGGGAAACCCAACCCACGTGTTGATGGTGGTTTCAAAACATTTGAAAATTTTTTTGTTACCAATATATTTTAATGTTACATGCTTCCATAAATCCACCACCTGACAAGCTCTCTTGTGCAGACATCTCTTGTGACCATTACAGCGGTCTTCGAATAGTGATAGTAAACGTTTAATAAACAGTTTCTTGAAAAATTAATAAACGTTTATCAAACTAAACATTAACTTCATTCTCCTAAACAAATATGCGTCCCCTTTGTGTACATATACTTTGCCAAGATGACGATGCATGCTTGGTTTTTTCTAGCGAGGCTGAGCTTGAGAGAAAAAAAATCACAAAAAGTGACAAAATTATAAATACTATGTCGCTCCTCAAATTTGGCATTTTGAGAAAAGATGAGGCGGGAGGAACAACCTTACACAAGCGTGCATGGAACCCATATCTCACGAGATCAAGTCAAAAAACACCAAATTCCACATTTTGACCCGGACAGGTTTTGAACATGGGCCAGAAAGTGGAAGCCAGAAAAGTAGCGCAACACCAACCTAATCCCCCGTTACTAGAAAGTATCACCGAAAATATGTGTCGCGATTTCAAAGAGGTATAGGCTTCAGTGCAAAAATTCGCCATCATGTGCAGTCAAAACCGAGACACACAACACGGTCAAACGTGGAAATCAGACATTTTGACGTTTGTAAATATACAATTCGTTGCCACCGCAGACAGTCCTAACCATTGAGTCATGACTTCCTGCTGTCTTCAATGTAGATCGTCGACCTCATTATTAAACTAAAAAACATCACTATCTGTGGTCTTTCCGGGACCCAAAGGAAGTCCAAGAATAATTGTGTATTTCTAACATGGTTGCAGCCATAGATGACATTGTGCAATGTATGTATAAACCCAAAGACTGGTAAATCCACAGGTCGTGGGTTCGAATCCCGTTCATGGTGCGTGCACTCTTGGGCAAGGTACTCTGCCATGAATTGCCTCTCTCACCCCAGGTGTATAAATGGGTACCAGCATCATACAGGGAAGGTAATAGACTTGCTGTGTTGGATCAGAGGCGAACCCCCGACAGCAAACTCAGAAGAGGAGTCTGGACCCTCGCTAATGACAGAGAGATGGGCACTCCGGCTTGTACTAATTACAAGCACGACGTTTACCTTTTAATGTCTCACGTTGTGGCCGACCTTGTGCCTCATTAAAGTCATATCTTATCAAGGTCATGCGATTTCAAGGTGACGGACTCCCACGCTGTGTCTAAAATTAGAAAATCGGAAACGTCTAGGGTATATTAATTATCGTATAGGTATCGTGGCGTACAAGGGACATCGAAAATCGCAATGCCGCACATTTTTTTGCAAATATCTTTGCAAATATTTGCGATGTCGCAATATTTGTCGCAAATATCTTTGCAAATATTTGCGAAAAAATGTGCGACATCGCAAATATTTGCAAAGATATTTGCGATTTACGATGTCCCTTGTACGCCACGATATATATGGCAATGTAGAGGCAGAAAAAAATGGTTCCCATGCTATCACCGTTTGTTTAGCACACGACATCAGAACGCAGGCATCACATTACTTGGCTATGCAGACAGATACGACCCCAAACATCCCCTTTGGCCCGCTCACAACTGGATAGCAACTATAGCCTAAAAACAGTCTTGAGGTGTATGCACTTTTCCCACCGACATAACTACAAACTAATCTTCACGCCTGACTAAGCCCGTCAGTCGGGATTTGTAATTTCGACATTCTTCCATTTTCCTTTCTGTAAAGGTACAAGAAGTACACGGGCCTCTTTTGTTAATATTGCACCCAGGTCTCCGTTGGGTGTACTTATTTCAATATTTCAGTTTCGGATTAGTCTACCCGCTGCTTGTTCGGTGAGCCAGAGGTGAATAACTCTTGGGTATAATACACGCAACCCGTGTTCCGGTTACACCACCTCTTATGTCCAGTGGTGGAATGTCCGACAGCTGGTTGGCCTACGGCGGTCCGCAATTTGGGTCACCGCAAATTGGTTCTTTCTCACCCCCAACACCGACTGCGATGCACCATGGCACCCGCCGGGAATACACACTGTTGCTGGTGTTTTTGCAGTAAATTGAGGTTATATCCTGGGCGTCTGGAACTACAGACCCAAACGTCAACCAAATCTGGTGATTGAGTGACGTTTTCCCTTCCTATATATGGTCTGTGTTCAGTATAACCCTTCGGTGAACTATGTAAGCTGAACCCGTTTTATGCTAAAAAGTGAAGGCCATGCACCAGTCTTTTAGGGATCTCGTTTTAGGCGATCATTTCAGCATTTACGTAATCTGACTTTTGGGAAAAATTGCAAGAAACAAGAAGAATGTAAAAGTACAGCACCGTATAGTAAGGCAAATACTTTGTGACTTCTAAACGTATAGTCGTAATCACTAACGGTATACGCGCCGAAACCTCATAATTATGATATTCAAAGCGAAAAGGGGGTTTGGAAAAAAAGTATTTTTTCTCTCTTTTTCGGCGTGGACAAATTAAAAACGGAGAAGAAATAAATCGACAAACACATAAAGAAGTCACAACACGCAGAAAGGTAAAAAAGTATAGCTTTATTAGAATCCCACTTTAATTAACACTTGGAACTTCTGATCGTGTATGGTGCACGCGTTCCTTTTTTAACGTTCACGTTTTTGCTTTTCAATTTGTCTTATTCCGCGGCAGGACATTCCCATAGAATCCACTCAGGTGAGTGACCTGGTTGTATCATTGATCTATCCACTGTGTGTTGGAATGGTTTAACGTAAAACAGGTGTGTTTTGTCTCCCATGTGGACTGTATTCATTTTAATTGGAATGCCGTCTGGCATCTGTCAGCCGGAACCATGCCGATCTTAAGTACACGTATGATCGATGTGTAGTGTTGCTCATATGTTTTAAGTGAAGTGTCGTTGCATGCCATGTTAATTGTTATTAATGGTTTGTCAATGATGGGATTTGGGGAATGGATGCAGAATCTCGCCTAATGACAAGCACTAATGACCATTATAAAGAGTTTGTATTCTTGGGTTTCACTTGGCTTGACAACGGTTGCTATCCGCCATTACTGTGTCCATACTATGGCACGCCAAAGCGAAAAATAATTCAACACTGATGATTTAATGTTGACGCATATTTTCGCAAATGTTGCGCAAGAAAAAAAGGTTGGCATGACTTTTAAATGTTGATAGACTGTTTGAAACTGGCATGCCGTGCTTTTGTTGGCAAGTTTTTAAAAATGTTGAGACTTGTTCTTCAGGGTTGATGGCAAAATTATCAGTGTTGAATTATTTCCGCTTTTGGCGTGCCATAGTATGGAGACAGTAATGGCGGATATGATAGTTGTTGACATCACGCGTATGGCACGCCAAAGCGGAAATAATTCAACACTGATAATTTTGCCATCAACCCTGAAAAACAAGTCTCAACATTTTTAAAAACTTGCCAACAAAAGCACGGTATGCCAGTTTCAAACAGTCTATTAACATTTAAAATTAATGCCATTGCCAACTTTTTTTCTTGCGCAATATTTGCGAAAATATGCGTAAACATTAAATTATCAGTGTTAAATTATTTTTCGTTTTGGCGTGCCATAGTATGGACGCAGTAATGGCGGATAGCAGCCGGTTGTCAAGCCAAGTGAAACCCAAGAATTGTTTGATGCATGGTTGTAATGGCACACGTCAATTTTATTCTAACTGGAAATCCACCAGCATACGAGTTTCACACTCTCTTTATGCAGAATTGTGTGCCCTCCATAAAAACACTCATTCACCTTTATTGGGATTTTAAGCCAAGACCTCTGACTCAGCTCTCTGGATAGATGCTCCGTATACCAGCTGAACTATATTTGAAGGCAGAATGGTATACTCCTTTTGATTTTCCATATGAATCTTTTTTTTCCCCTCTAGGTGTTGCATGGGTGCGCAGATATAGGCAAAGTAACAAATGCAATATTATTTGGTATGGTGCCTATAATCACCATTGAAATGAAACAACTAAATGCGGGATGGGAGGGGGAAAGATGCTTATCGGAAATCGAACCAGAGACCCCGGACTCATCGGACAGACGAACTATAAAGAAGCTGAACTATAAAGCAGGTGGTTTAATCCTGATAAGACCCATATGTTTTTCCCCTGAATTTTCTCTCCTCCCAAGTTTTGTTGTTTCATTTCAATGGTGATTAGGATAATAGGATTAGGAACCATATACCAAATATCGAGTTCGTTATACTTCGGTCGGTTGCGCACACATGTAACACCGAAGGACAAATTGTGCTCGTAAGGAAAACGTAATGTAGTATACCACTGCTGCCGAGTGAGTCAGAGGTCTCGGGTTATTTTTATGGAAATGGTTATATACCCGTTTAGTGTGAGAAAAAAAATCATTCATAATTGGGAATGCACTTCTTGTTAGATTGATTGAAGCTACAATTCTATATAATTCTGTCGTTGCAATGTAGCAATCCGTTTGTTTAAATTCGTGTCAACGTTAGAAAATTACTTTATGAAATGTTTAATGTGTGAATTTTTAGTGCTGTGGAAAGTTGTTGTGTATGTTTCATGCAAGCTTGTTGCACTTGTTATACTTTCATTGCGTGAATTTGCGTTGTGTTGGAAATGCTTGTCTGTTGATTTTTTCTTTGATAAAAAAATGCTTTGCCTGAAGTGGACTGGTAACCCCCGTTCACAAGACCGCCTGTACTGAGCCTAAGCCCTACATGCATAACCAATATAATCTAGGCAAGCCATATTTTGCGTCTGGAGCAAGATGTCCGACGCTTGCTTCACTCGTGGAGTCACCTGTCCATAAGTATAGGTCAGTGTATTGTATGCATGGTGTGACCTGTGACGTCACAGCAGCCATTGTTTGTCACCATACAGTGAAAGTAATAGGCCTAATGAACAAAAAGTAATTTAAAAAGTTTGTGTCACGTGACCAAAATTTATTAAACAATTGTAGAAATAAAATGGCGTACAGAACAAAGAAAGGACGACAATTAAGAAGTATATTTTTAAACCACTGATATTTAGCTCGTTTAGGAGGCTTTTTTTCCTGGAGTAATCGAACATATGTGGCACTTGCATACCGATTGAAATGTTGTTCCCTTTCTTTTCTATAGAAAAGCATCAGAGTTCTTTACAAGAAATCTTCAGAATTTGACGGCTACGTGTAAGTATACAGTTGGAGTGCACGTACATTATACACACCTGGCGAACCAAGGATGTCCACACTTGGCAGGAGAAACGGGTGGACTAGCACACGTCCACAGTCTAAGCTTGAAAAATGGGGGGAGGGGGTAAGGTTGAGGGTTATAGTTTAGGTAACAGTTTAGAAGAGAACCGTTTTGATTTTGGTGAAACAAATTGTTTGCATTTTGAAAAAAAGAGTGACATTTTGGAACAGTTTTCTTAACTTCACGAGAAGAAAGGAATGTCCACAATTGGTATGGAACGTAAAGCTGCGTGTGTGTTGTGACAACTTTGGATTTTTACAATTACATAGGCGAAATATTCGAAATTCGTCTCAACAATTGTACTTGTATATTTGTCAATGCGCACGTGAGGCCATATTCATGCCATGCACGAAATACGCAGCTGCATGCTTTTGCTATGGAGCTGCGTATTTCGTGGCACGAATTTGGCCCCACGCGCGCATTTACGAGCATCTGCCTTTAAGGCACATGAGTCGTCAGGAAATTGGTTATTGAAAATAACAGTCAAAATAAGTATAGCCTATACTTTTCCAAAAAGAAAAGCAACTTTATTAAAATATCCCTTGATCAGAACAGAAGTTCATAGAATACAGTAAACTTGTGGATAACAAGGCAATCATTTTGGAGTCGCTATCAAAATTGCTCCGCTTCAGTGATTTCCTCCACATCCATGTGGACACGTTTGTATTAAGTAATTCACATGCACAGCCATTACATATTGGATTTTCAACTTTAATGAACCTACGCGGGTTGAGCTGACCTCTGAAGCGGCGCATTCTCCAAGTATACCCAATAGAAGTGCAGAAGCTCAGGGAGGCACTTCAGGGTGGCACACCCTGCCTCAGCGGCTCTTGCGGAGGCTGCGCTGGTGCGGTCAGCCTTGCCACAATGTGCTACATCTCCCAGCTGAAAGTAGGCGGGGACGTAATAAATAAAGTCGCTTGCAATAATGTAGGCTTACACAATCTGAGAACCAATTGACAAATTGCAAGTTATAAATAGCACCGTCAGCCTCGTTTGATGCTGAGCCATTTTTTACGTCACGCGTCTTTTTAGTTGTTAATTTCACCACAAAAGAAAGCCCAGAGACCCTCGTTTTCGATGATATAAGAATGTATATCGTGCCAAAATGTTATGTGTTACACTCTAAAAACAGATTGGTTGAATTTAACCAATGTGGTTGGTATGTGTCCAATCAATCTATTGGTTAAAATAACCAATCTATTGGTTAAAATAACCAACCTTATTGGTTAGGAACTTTTTTTTCAACCAACCCATAGACCTTATGCGTAGCGCCCATGATAGAGGGCAGTCACATTGTCACAGTGCGTCATGCACGAGTAGGCACATTGTGGATCTATTGTCACATCATTTAAATATGAAAACCTGTCCTCTATCATGGCCGCTATACGCATAAGGTCTATTAGTTTAATCAATATGGATTGGTTATTTTAACCAATATATTGGTTGGACACATAGCCTATCTACCAACCACATTGGTTGAATTCAACCAATCTGTTTTTAGAGTGTACTTACCTTTTTACACACAATTCTCGTTGATTACATGCAGTTGGCTCGGAATTTTCGGAAACAAATTGGGTTTTATGAACATCGATATACATCATGTAGTTCCTTTCATAGATGTAGGCCTATACATGTAAGTTGTGTGATATTCAACGATTCTTTTATTCGGCGAAAACACGCAATCCAGACGGGAATATTCTCTAACACGAACGGATTGCCAACGGTATGTATGATCGATTCCTCTCCCGTCGTTGCGCTAATAAAGACACGACAGCTCTTCTAAATTTTCGCGCGTACGTTACCGGCAGTTAGTTGACTCAGGTAATTCCATGTTGTCTACGAGTCTGGCGGCAACATTCCTCGCCATGATAACTCAATCATTTCCGAGCGTCCTTGAGCCGAGATTCCCGAGAATTTCTTTCCGCTCGCCTTTCGTTCACGAAAAGTAGTTTCTGTTTCACTCGCAGCGGGGCGAAATACCGGCGGACGCTTTACTTGTCGTGTCCCGCACAGTGTCGCCGTGTCTTCACAAAATTGGCAAAACTTTCAACATTTTAAAACTGACAGATAGGCCTACATGTACCTCAAAAGAACTTTGCAAAGATTTAAACATGTGCATGCAACGGTGTAGGAGAAGAATTGTTGCTCTAAACGACCACAAAGCTTGTCCGGGGCGTGCGTAGTGCATATACCTGACAACAGTTACTGACACCCGTTTCATACTGGCGCACCGGAGTCTAAATTATGGCGCAGTACTAAATTATCCTCGAAATTTGAATTAAGTTCCACGTATGAAACAATTTAGAGCGACTTGGTTTGCCAGAAGTCAAAAGATCGACTGTACCAGTCGGTCAGAACGTCACTGAAGAGCGACTGCGCACGGCTCGCATTAAGAACGCCTGTCTGAAACCAAATTTTAATCGGAGCGACTTGAGTCGCTAGTGCTCCTGTACGAAACGGGTGTTACACGCCTTTTTGCGCGTTCACATGAATAGCGTCTGGTAAACTGACGTACTTCCTTCCACATTCACACTTTATCCAGATGACCAGACTAAATTGTTGTTGCTTTGTGGTGCACGCGGCAGGTATGAAGTACAGAATCAATACCAGGTTCACTTTATGAAAGAATGGCATAAACAACCAAATTGTTAGTTGTTAGGTAATGGCATGTACCACTTAACAACAACGGTATGTAATGTGGACTTTCTAAACATTACACCTCCATTTGAAAGTAAAGAATTCGGGGCGCCAGTCATAGTGCAAAGGTTATGCACCTATCAATTGTATATAGACCGTATCGAACAGCTGCCATATTGTAGGGCAACGTTTGTCACTTCGACAATGCAAGCAGAAAATGTGCAACCATGCATGTCCTCAAGGAACAAAGAAACTGCCCCATGTGCAGCTGTTCGATACGGTATATTGACGAAAACGGTCTATTGCAACGGTCTCACGAATGCCCCGAATATAAAAAGCGAATCGCTGTGAAAATTCGGCCACGCTACGAAAACGCCCCAACCGTCCTCGTTAAACAGCTGCACCGACATGTCGCCCCGATAAATCCGATATGTATATTGCGATCAGTGCAAAACTAAATCCTCTAAGCTGTGCTTAGGGCAATGATATGATTACCGCACACCTCGTTTATGGACTGTGCCGTGGCCATGGATAGGGATGGTTTACTCGGGAGTAATACACGAGACGACCGCTTATACGGTAAAGAGGTCTGTTGAATTCAAGTTCGGAGAGAGCGGATCTCATTCACCAATATTTGCCACATTTAAGAGCAACCCGCCCCTTATAAATCCATCCCGTTCAGGTTCAGCATTGAACGTCACACGTGCACTTAGTTAACAAGGTTATACTGGGTCTACATTAAAACCAGCGAACCGTTTCACTGTGCTTGGACTATGGACGTTTAAGATTACATGCGCTTGTTTAGACCCAGTTACTGTCAACTGTCGTTACACTTTAGCAGTCTATTATAGAGGTTTCATATAACTATCAGATACAGCTGTGCCTTAGTGGTTTGGGTAGTTGAATCCCAACATTTAAGTGAAAACTTGGTGTTGGCGGTTCGATACCCGTTCGTGATACCTTTTGCCTCGAGTAAGATACTTAACTTACATTGCTCCATCCTTCGGAAGGGAAGCAGAGCAGTTGGTCGAGTGTGTTGTGTAACGCATGCAGTGATACGATTTCAGGGGTGTGTTGCAATATAACCGTTTTAAGTCCAAGACACATCGTATAAATTTCCTAACTGAACTTAGGTGTCTTATAAATCTCATGTGTCTTGAGATACTATAAGTTCTGACAAAAAGTTTAATTTAAGACAAAATTGACACGATATGTCGTGTCTTAAGAACTAGAGTTAAGGCGCCCTAACTTTCGTCATTGCAATCCACCCCAGAGCATTCTTTCGTGAAGAGTAAGGGGATTATACCCGGTATCTCAGGCCGTCAGCGCCCACCCATCAATGCATCTCGATGTTGGGTGGTTTCATTTCTTGAGTAAGGTTTTCTGTTTGATTACCGATTTGGTAGATTGCAGATCCTGTGTCTACGGGATTTAGTAGACATAGTGCTATAGCAACATTTTCCCATGACAATGTGCGCACTTCTATCTTCGTTGTTGACTTATGCATATTACATTGTACAACGGACGATGTTGGGCGCTAATTTTAAACCGAAAGGTCCATTGTATCATAAACAAAGTGGACCCAATCCTATAGATTGGATTTCTTCAGCGCCAAACCTAGATGACCCCATTACCTCGTTACCTCCTCCTCCTCACGGCGGGGCATTTCAGCCATCGCCAGACCGCGCCATCTGTTCTACAGATGTCTTAGAATCTTGACTTGACCTTGGTCTTCAGGGATCGTTAGGCGCGCTCTTTAAGTTCACATCATATTTCAGCTTTATCCACGGTTGACAGTTAGCCGGTCTATATAGACTATATGTAAGTTGACCTCGCGAACGTACGAGACCGCGCGAGACCACTGTTACTAGACCCTATCTCTTCAACGCACGTCGCGAGCGAAATTCTTGGATTATTTTGTGTACGCAGGTTTTTGTAAACTCAGACGGCCCAAAACGCGTATCTCTAAATAAAATCTTGCATTCCAATTGATGAAGTGGGGTATATAATCAAAAATAAGCAATCGAAATGTAAAAATTCACGATCTTTTCTGAGCCGACAAGTCAATCTTTGAAGATCGTAAACTACATGCAGCAAAAGATATGCAACACGCACAGCAGCCGACGTACGTATGTCTACAGTGTACATACGAAACGCCATCTACCAAAAGTACAGCTTGCAGACTTTTTTTTTTTTTAGAGTGCCTAAGTTCGAAGCATTCATTTTCACATGAATCCACACTTGTGTCATCCATTCCAAATTGGATGAAGAATATGCTAGCAGAGAAATTTATTCAGGTCACGAAATTTTAATAATTTTTTTGTCGTTTTTAGAGACAATTATGCATGTATTATATATTGTAAAAAAACATTTTAGTTACCCGAATCACTTTCGGGTCGGTTGTATACTTAAGATTGGACAGAAAAATTTATATACAAAAAACAAAATCTCGCCCGTGTTATAGGAATAGGCGTTTATGTCGTGTTGTGCCCGGAAGCTCAGATTTGACCTTTGCCGCGAGACTACATAGTCTATTGAGAGTCACCTCATTACCGACATTTTTGTCATCGATAGGAGGTGATCCACTATATATCTTTTGGTTTGGATTGATAAATTGTCATCGAAAACGAGGGTCTGTGTGCATGCTTTCTTTGGTGATAAAATTGGCAAATGAAAAGACGCGTGAAGTAATGCAAGATGCTCAACATCCGAAACGAGGCTGCCAGTGCTAATTTGAAATTCTGTCAATACCAGCTTGAAAAAAATATTTATAATAATAATACTGTTGGATTCTTATTTAGCGCACATGTCCACCCTGCAGGGTACTCCTGGCGCTGTTGCCATTTAATATTACCGCTGCCATCGGGAAATAACCAGAACCATTTCGATTTAACTACATAGGCTATAGGTGACTACCTGGTCAAGGCGCACAACCCTATCAGCTCCCCAAATATCGCTTGGGTTGACGAGGCAACTGGGATTAAGTGCCTTGCCCAGGGACACAGATATATTGGTCATATTCCACCAATATAATTACAAAAATAGGTTACCAAGGCAATACTCGATTGATTTTGATGAAATAAAGACTATCCGGGAAACCCACATTCTGAATTTGCCTGGACCTTTTTGGAACACAAACAGCTTCGGGTTCAATGGTCTGAATGTCAAATTAATTGTTGTAGACATGTTCACATTCTTAAAGAGTCCATCAGAATGCGTCAAAAATATGAGATCCCTCAGTGGAACGAAGATATGTCGGAACTTCAAAGACCAAGACACGGTCGTATGCCCGTTATAGCTTTAATAAATCTGTCCGCATATGCGCCAATGATCATTTAGTGTCTCATCTCAACAGCGCTAAATCAAAAGGTTCACGGCTGTTATTAAAAAATCCCTGAAATGCCAAATAACTATATACACAACCTTTGCATATACGAGGGAGTATTTTGTAGGCCTAATACATGTAGGCCTACTACATGTGAAAAGAATAAAAGGTAGCATTTTCAACTAACAATTTCTTCACAGAAACTCACACAAAGAGGGCACTGTTTGGGGCATGTCACCTCAGGAACACACAAGGGAAAAGTAAAGAAAAATAAATACAAATTCAAACTGGGATTGTGACAGTTAATTTCCACTACCGTTTTTTTCATGGCCTGCAGCAGGCAACATGTAAACCAAAACCAAACAGACGGGACTCGCAAAGTTTAAAGAATTTTGGGAAAACAGTGGGATCTGCTTTGTGCACAGATGAGCGTTATTTTGTATTTGCCTACTGTGACACATCATGAATATGCAAATTCATATTAGCATAAAGATTCAAACCTTGGTTTTAACCCCTAAAACAACTTCCAAATGGGTTTTATGACTAACTGAATAGAATAGTTACATACAGCATATATTTTATTAATAAAGCTGCCATTTCAGAATCCTTTAAAAAATCCCAGTTTGTCGTGTGATATACCAACAGATACAGGGCCGAATGCACGCTGGAAGCGTCGCCCGAGCGGATACTGGAGTACATTCTTCCGTCACCCAAGGGATTGAGGGGGAAATGGGACAAGAATGTGAAGGAATCGGAGGTCATTGAACATGTCAACAAGGTAACGGACGCAGTGCAGACACTGTTTGACCGGGCGACGGTCTTTGAACCTGGGGATCAAGTTATGGGCGCACCCCACTAAATCAGGCCCCATAGGAAAAAAATGCCCGTGATTCAAAAATAATTTAAAAATACTTGAACGTCTTACAGAATCTCCAGACAAACATCAAAGTACTCACTGAAGTCTCATCTTTTTAATTCCGTTCAATTTTATGGGGGTCGTCCATCCATTTTGTCCTTAATTTCTACTTTAAATAAAACTCTACCTCTGCAAGAGTGAAAATTGCAAAACAGAAAAGCGTGCATTTGGGGGAAAAGTCCATATGCTATATAGGCCTACTGGGCGAAATAGGGCGACTTTTACAAACTGGATTAATTGTCCAGTTGAAAGCCACATCGGATGGCGAGCAATCTGCATGGGGTAAATTTTATTGTGCTGCTTAAGCGCTAGTTGATAGCAGAAAAGTACGACCGCGGCGTGCTTAAGCATGCGCGTGCTTGGAAACGGGCATTGTTGCGTCACTAGTGTTTAGCAAATTTTGCCTCTGAAGCTAGTAACTATTTGGCAGTGCTTAAGGTTACGATCTCCATGAAATAGCTGGAGCCTCCGTTAGCACAAAATCGGCTGCTAAACAGCTCCATGAAATTGGCCCCTGTATATAGGCCTACTTAAGTTAGACCATGGAGGAGATTCTTCCTCCATGGTTAGACCACACTCGTTCAAATCCCAACTGTCTAATATAGAAACAAAGGTTGACGGCATACAAAATATTATCTTCGCCTATTCAGTGTGGTATGCCCTTATAAGGCCGAGTCCGATATACATGGCTATACAAATTGACATTACACACGAATCAACGGTGGAACAAAATTAGCCTTTTGCACGTTTCGCGTAATTAGTGTCTGGTATACTGACGTATATGTACTTCCTTTCACATGCACACTTAGTATCTACTTGACCAGACAAATTTTTACTGCTATGTGGTGCATGCGGGAGGTGTGAAATACAGAATCAATACCGAGTTCACCGTAGCAGAAAATGGCATGCACCACTTTGCAATAATGGAATAGTATGTGACTTTCTAAACTGCACCTTCATTTGAAAGTAAAGAATTCGGGGCACCAGCCATTATGCAAATAACACACGCAAATGTTATTATGAAGCAGATAATGAGTGACTATAGCCGATGAACATTGTGATATTCTCAATTTGGCATGGCGACCATTTTGTTTGGGTCTGTCGTTCGGAACACTGCACGTGCATATACATGTATACACATTGCACGGCTCAGTTAAAGAAAATGCAACAAAAATGATTTGTAAAATATGTTAAAGGAACAAGCTCGTCAGCAATGCGCGCGCGCCAAATTCGTGCCACAAAATACGCAGCTCCATGCCTTTGCTACGGAGCTGCGTATTTCGTGGCACGAATTTGGCGCGCGCGCATTGCTGACGAGCCTGCCTTTAACGTAACATTTTGTGCAGATATGATGTATTTGGCGCAAATATAGTTTGGAAATTATTAATATTCTCTACGAGAAGTTCAGTCGACCCCCTTTTAAGTCGATGACTCACTTTATTTGGTTGTCGGCGCATAATCCCTTTACGCCGACCAAACACCGCCAGTTTTATTGGGTTGGGCCGATTTGTGCCTGTTCCTCGGGCTTAGTAATCGGCACTAATTGAAGCAAATGCACATACAGCGACCTTGGGATATATCATGTCCCCAGACAGACGTAACTCCGAGTATCATGAAAGTTATGCCCGAGGCATGCGATATTGCAACGTCATGACTCAGGGAAAATGTGATTACAGGGTGTTATCCATCAACCCAGTGTTTTACATCCATGTAGGCTATTCTAGTATGTTTAACCATGGAGGAATTCTTCCTCCATGGTTTAACCATTGTTTAACCCTCAAACGAGGCACCTATTTTAACTGAATGCGAGGGCGCGTGCATATTTGGTCATGCACAAAGAAACGCGAAAAGAAAACCTGAAAATCTATGCATGGTTTTTCATGTCAACTCTTGAAGTAAAATTTTGGGTAACTACAAATGTTGTCTGCCTTGTTTGCAGGAGGTCGTAGGTTCGAGTCCCACCCGAGCACGCTATGAAGTTTTTCAGAGTGTCTCGGGAAAGCACTGAGTATACAGTGTTAATAATTACGTCGGGTAAGGGCAAAACAAACCCTAATTAACATTCATTCTCCCCGACGCAAGCTAAATCAATTACTACAAATTATATATTGGGGCTTTAACTTTCTAATCACCACGTACTTCCCTTGGAACAACCAAGATAATTTTACGGTGGGTAGCTGTGCAGCGAGTTGCCACAAATCCCGTAAATTGTTTAACGGGAAATCCCGTAAAATTATACGTTATTCACGGTATTTTTCCCGTACTTTTCCCATGGCTCTAATTACTCCGTCCATGCAGTACTGCACGTGCATTTACGTTTCCCCCACAATTCACTGCGCGCGGTACATGGCGCAGTGCATGATGGGATACAAATCCAGTACGCTTTGCCTCGGCGTTCAATCTTTTCGTGTAGAATCGAATAAGAGTGGCGCTATCGGCTCTCGCGACACGCACTCGCTCGGCTTAACGCATTACCGTGACAACGGTTTTCGACAGTCATCTCGATTATTCCACCCCTAGACGCCGATATAATCCCAAAACAGATATACAGTAGGTTGAATCTGTATCTGAGCTCTATATTACCAGCGAACATTAATGTCAAAAACACAAATTTGCCACGTTTTACGAGTTTGGAGCAGCCGATAGCTGAACTCACCTGCCAATTCTCATTCGATTCTACACGAGAAGATTGAACGCCGAGGAAAAGCGTACTAGATTTGTATCCCATCATGCACTGTGCCATGTACCGCGCGCAGTGAATTGTGGGGGACCGTAAAGGCACTATTAACTTCTGCTGATTCATGCAAGGTCTGTGGCTTGACACCAAATCAACTATACAATTTAAGTCACCAGTTGTGATATCTATATAACCTCCGTGTATGCCTAAACATCGTATAGCCCACGGTTGCACACATCTACTAAAATCAAATTTAGCTCATTCGTCGCTAGCTTAAGTTAACTTTTACACAACAGCTGTAAATTCTGCATCTTTTCCTAACAAAAACTCAATTACAAAATGCAAAACAACTGAAACAAACTACCATCTTTACGAGGGAAACATGTTAAGTTACGTGGGATCCCACAATGCACTTTCTACCGTAAAAAAAAATACAGTAATTTTGTACAGTGCAAGCCGACTAAAACGTGTATGTTTTTGCATACCAATTTGTCTCAGGATCTGATCGTTGCCAGGTCGGCCACGCACAGCGCGGCTATGGGTCTCATCTCATCACGTGATTTCCTTGATCTAATCTACGTGAAGCGTTACCCAACCAATAACATGATGTGCACGCACTCCAAGAGTATCAAGCGAAAAGACTGCCCGCCGCGAGATGGCTTCGTGCGGGGTACCAACCACCATGGAGGAACGTTCTGTATACCGATCGAGGGGTAAGTTGTTGGGGTTGAAAAAATAACAAAAGTAAAATTTAATATTAAATAACGATAGTCCAAAAACTCTTTCAGGACTTGAAACTATGTGGTAAAAATACCCGAACTTTCATTTTCTTTCAACTTTTTTTAGGTGACCATTTTTTTCCCGAAAAGCGGCCCACCCTTAAAATAAGGTCACCTTTAACCAGTTAACGCCGGAATTATTTCAAACGGGTGAATCAGAGGTCTCGGGTTCGAATCCCGATAAGGCCCCTATAAACGCTTTTCGCTCATCCCAAGTTTAATAATACAGACCCTATTCGCGCGGAATTGCGATTGAATCATGTTCCCCGAATCACATATAGAATACAAACTGCTTATTGGAATAGTGCCAACTACGTACGTGTCGCCTTAGCAAAGACGAGGATTGTAACGCTCAACAAAGTTCGAAAACTCAAGTTTGACTGCGATATCTCTCTTGTTACCAAGTCATTTTCCTTGAATTTTGTAGCATTAGAAAGCCTTGTTATTCCTCTTTACGATGATGTGTCATTTGTTATGATTAAGCAATTAGGGGGGATGTGCAGCACAGCTGAATACGGGGGTGGGTGGGTGTAAAATGAAATGTCACAAAAATGCATTGCTATTGTCAAAATGTGTAGGCCTATTGACACATTCCCATCCCCCAAGCAAAAGGGGAATGCACTGTATGACAATAGCAGTGAATTTTGTGACATTTCACTTTACACCCACCCCCATATTCAGCTGTACTGCAGTCTGCAGCACATCCCCTAATTGCTTAATCATAACAAGTGACACACCATTGCAAAGAAGAATAACAGGGCTTTACAATGATACCAAATTCAAGGGAAATGACTTAGTAACAAGAGAGAAATAGTCAGTCAAACTTGAGTTTCCGAACTTTTTCAGGAGTATATTTTGACATCTTTCCAATCAGCATTTTGGAATTTACAGGACCGTTTCAGGGTACACGATCCAGCTGTTCTTCCGCGCGAATATTGAAACAAAAGACTTAGAGCATGGCAAAATATGTCAAAATCGAACATGTCATTATTGGTAAACTTTCCCTAGAAACTATTTAAGATCATTTTTCCAAATCACAAAGCCCAAGCTTTAGACATACGTTAAAGACAAATTACATGATTGGAAAACTGTTAAAAACAGGAACACTTTTACATAACTAACGAGTAGGCCCTATAATGTTGATAAACATACCTTGTAGTAGACATTTCAGCCACGTAGATGCAGTAATACTTCGGAAAACCTTAAAGATAGTATACATGATTGGTAAAGATATGCATGATTAAAACCAACCTGAGCAAAAACCAGCTCCGTACTTCGTCTAACTTTTGAGAAAACAGTCAAAAAAGGGTTTGCAGTAATTTCGCCCTAAACCATTTCGCCCTGAACCACGGCCTGTGCACGAAGTGGTTTGGGGGCGAAGTGGCATTTGGGCGATGTAGTGTTTGGACGAAGTAATTTGGGGCGAAATGGCACTCGGGCGAAGTGGTTTGGGGCGAAATGGTTTTGGGGCGAATTTAATTTTCGTCTCATTGTTTTTCTCGTTTCTCAAAGACTACCGGTATAGCACTTCAGACAAAACCATTTCAGGGGACGTTTTCTACGGTCGTCATGTTTATATTGTGTAAGTTAGGCGTAAATCTGTGAACATTTCTGATTTTCGAGATTACCAATGATGTATACTGCCTTTAAAAAGCCATGCATGGTTTTTGTGTTGAATGATTGGAAAAAAATGTCTTCAGATATTTTTCGCCCACAAAGGTACCATTTTACACGTAAAAACCATGTGGTGGTTGTTACCATTGCTATCAACACTTTTAGTCGGATTTTTCTTGTCAACTCCCGGAAGTAAAATTTTGTGTAACATCGAATGATGTATTGGGGCTCTCTGAGCATACACGACACAGCTTTAACGAAACCCATCTGTTACCTGACACCGTGAATACATTATAACATCGCCCCGAGCTTGTATATCACCGTGAACATGATGAACAGCTATCATGTATGATGTGCACGGGCTGCGAATACTGACACATTATTGCTTCGGGGAGAAACACAGACACGCCGGATGATATCACGCGACAGCGGTCCCTCAACCATAAGGAATAAATCGCTTACTAAGCCAGACAAAGAAACACTCCACATGGCGCGTTGCGAGTGCCGAAATTTGAAGAGTTTAAAGGCACAGGCTCGTCAGCAATGCGCGCGCCAAATTCGTGCCACGCAATACGCAGCTCCGTATGTAGCAAAGGCATGGAGCTGCGTATTTCGTCGCACGAATTTGGCGCGCGCGCATTGCTGACGAGCCTTGCCTTTAAAGGGCCATCATGATATGCTATTTTTTATCAATGGAATCTATGCTATGGAACTACTCTAATCGGTTTTAGTCATAACAATCATTATTTGAGAATCGTTTTGAGGCTAAAATAAAGGTTTTTGGTTTTATGTTAATGTAAATATGCATATTCATGATAAAGTTGTGATGTCACAAGAGGCAAACGCAGGCTAATCACATTTAATTGTGCACAAGAAAATTCCACCGATTTCTCCAACTTGCTGAAATGTTTTTATCCATGGCTGTTTGGGTTTGTTTTACATGAAAAACATGGGATGGAAAATTGCAGCAGTTTGTCACAACTCCATGCAGTTTGAAGTCTTATGTCTTTTCTATACTTTCTTTTTGTGTCTTCCGGAAGTGATGTGCCCCAAACAGCGCCCCTTTTCTGCAATGAAATCTTCAAAGTTGAAAAACGCTACCTTTTATTCATTTTACATAAAAATGAACAGTAGTAATATTTTGCTAAACAAATAATCCCTCATGTACAGTAAAGATTAGGAAAAGGGTTATTTAGCATTTCTTGGGCCTTTAAAGGGTGCCTTCACTTTGAAATCACTTTCAGGACTTTAGACCGTATCGAATAGCCGCCATTTCATGGGGCAGTTTCTTTGTTCCTTGAGGACATGCATGGTTGCACATATCGCGCTTCCATTGTTGAACGGTTTAAGTAACAAAAGGTGCTATTCGATACAGTGATTTCGTCCAGGTAGGTGTAAGCCTAAGTGTACGTGTTTAAACAGTGCGATTTCCTGTTACTGAGAGAATCCTGCAGTTAGGGGCTCTAACTCATTTTGTTGAGTTTTCTGGAGCTAAGTGACTCCCCAATCTGAAGTCATAATATACAGGAGCTCAGGGAGGCACTTCGGGCAGAGTGGCGTACCCTGCCTCAACGCCTCTTACGAAGTCTGGTGCAGTCGGCCTTGCCACAAGAGGTGTTCATATACACATTACTGCATGGGTGAATTATGCCGCATCTCCCATCCTCGATTTCTCATTCCGAGTACAATTTGCATTTTTTTAACGGTATATCTCACCATTAGATGGTAACTTTTGGTGGTGGAGGGGCGATCACCACTTTTGGTATCGATTAGCAATACCGATCACCGAAAGCAAGAACTATCGATCGTCGGTATTGATACTTTTGACAATTTGCGTTATATCGAGAATGTCTAATTTTATAGCAACCATGAAGAGCATATAAATGACAGTTTAACAACTAATGCGTTTCCGAATCATCTTTCTATTTTTGTCTAGATCTAACACCTGACGAGCGGTAATTACATTGCACATGACAAACGGACCATGATATTTAACGCGGCATAGCCCACGCTTCACCTCTCATGGCGTGAACTACATGAAACATTCATGTTGAGCAAGTTGGCTATTAGTCACTGTTAGATATATATATAGCTAGAATGGATGTCTCGCGGTATATTAAACTGCTGTTATATATATTGATGGTCTGCCAGACAGTGCTCAGTATAGTGGTATAACGCTTGCCACCCACTATATGCGATTTTGGCTATACGAAATTTCATTTTACACGATTAGCTGAGACTGCCTATAAACAGTCTATATTGTTACTATCTTGGAACAGCCTCATGTATATTCTAGACACATCGAATTTAATCAAAAAACGAATTTAATCAAAAATAATAACGATGTATTGCCCGGTGCATAAACCTTCATGAGAATCAGAGAATCTTGTTTTCAACGTCGGCAACCCAATTAATTTAGATGATATAACTCTGCAACTAATGCAACTATGTGCTGCGCCATATTTGAAATTTTGAAAGGGATGATGACGTCAACCATGCAACGATTGCATATATGACGTCAAGATTTATGTTAAGTATCAAGAACTTGCCAATGCGAAAACTGTGAATCACTGTTCCGATGTTGAAACGTAAATCATCATTTGGTACTTCGACGTTTTAGTTTATCACTCGCACACACTTACGGGTTTGGGGAAAATATAGCCGACATTGCCAAAATAACTAAATTTAAACATAATTAAAAAAGTGCGTGTGCACACGCTCTTTTTCAAAATCCATCTTCGATTTGTTTTCTTTGAGAAAGATTCCGTCTCGGGAAAAATAGCTCCAAATTTGTTTTTCCCCCTTAAGGAGATTTCCCTGGGGGTGCTTTCTCTATCTATAAAACCGCATATTCTTCGTCAACCTGAGTGGATAATTAAGTAAAATTAAAGCTATACATACCGTATAGTTGATGGCATTAAGGGCTTTAGTTGCCGAAGATGCCATAAAATTAACATTTAACTCCATAATTGTGAAGAGAGAACACTGCAAAACTGTGGTGTTAAATTAACACCAGTGGTGTTGTCTTATATAGATACCAAGTCTGGTGTTAACAATTAGCACCATGGGTGTTAGTTTTTATTCCTCAATAGGAATAAATGCATTATTTTTAACACCCTAGGTGTTAAAACTAATACTTGTGGTGTTAAAACTTAACAGGCTTGGTATCTATAGGCCTATAAGACAACACCACTGGTGTTAATTTAACACCACAGTTTTAGCAGTGAATGTGATTTTTCTCTCATCCCAAGTACTAGTCCTGCTACATTTGAGCGAGATTGTCCGCGACAACTCGTTTTCCGGGTAATTACAAACGAACATTTGACTTCTTAAAAATAAATGGAATTGGATAGTCAATGCATGGAAGAAGGTTACGGCCGTTCACTTCGGATTCAAACAGGGCGTACTTTAATTGTATAAGCAATAAAGCAAATCGGTACAATAGGCGCTTAGTCACTGGCGTCACGTTCATCATGCCTTGTATATCACTGCTCATATTGCTTGCACCGACAGTACAATAACTGTTCTCGTATATAGCCTCAAACCAAATATTATTACAATATACTGAGCAGTAAATTGGATCACTTTTCAACCGGAGACGGTCGATAGCCTACTGCCGTCTCCGGCTGCCGATTGACGGCGGACTGCAAAGGGGTGGCTGTCTACCTATTAATTTCCTCGCGCTCCCTGTACAGTGACCTTGCCCCTCATATAAGAAGATTGGGTATTTCGTTAGAGTCTTAATATTGGATCGTCTCTGATCGCCGCCGCCTTTAATTAAACGACTCATTGGGACTATTAGAGAGGTTTCGCAAGCGCACGGATACGGATAGCGCGACCGATACGTCACAGGTTGTGTCGTCATAAACGTCTTGCTACGCATTTGAACGGCACGCATATCGAGCTCGCTATGCGTAAGCACTATAAACGCGTAGAGAAATCTCGGATTTCTAGTATTTTTCCTCATTTTCCGTTGCGTTTACGTAGCCAGGTTGAAAAGAGTACGAATTATGAATGTCTACAAACTTTTTGTGCATTTCAAAGCTTTGGATTAAAAGTAATATTCGTATCAATAGGCCTAGAGAGGTTTCGCAAGCCGAAGGATACGTGTACGCATACGTTTAGCTATCCGTAACCGTTAGTGGCATTTCTGTGGTTTCGCAACTCCCAAACTGCAGCATGTTAGCTAAAGGTAGTCTATTTCCGACAGTGGAAAACTACCCGGCATAACACGGCTTTGATACCAATTTTACTTTCATTTCAAAGCTTTGAAGCGCACAAAAAGTTCCTGGACATTCTTAATTCATACTTTTTTTCAAGCTGTATGCGTAAATGGAACGAAAAATTAGGAAAAATCACCAAATCACAAAAACACTTCCCGCCCAAAAATTGTGGTTTTTAGTGCATCGTTTTATTCCAAATTCCCTGCATACACGCCGCTTTTTCGCAAAGCAACGCTCGCCAAATTTACACCGATGTGTGAAATAGCTCGGAGTGAATCTAGCCTCGCATGCGCCTGGTATAGACGAACTCAGACATAGTGAAATACGATGTTTCTATATACTGGTCTCCCTATAACACAATTTCACAGGAACGCAATCAATGCAGGATGACTTGAACAAACTTGAGTGTTGTGTTTCGATCGAGACGGCCGCGTCTCTAGAGGCGGGCGCGGCGACGTGTTTCGCCAGCTTAGAGTATTGGGTAACACCTGGCTGGCGCGGCCAGCCGTGGCACGCTTCCGCGAAACAGACCCTCGTTCGTCAAGAACCACCACGGGGATAATAAAAAAAAATTACATATAAAAATAATAAAAATTAGCTTGTTGTGGCTTTTCTTCAATCCGTGATGGACAACGAAGATGTTATAATTGATCGGATACCGAGCGAGATTGATAACCGTCTCCGCGGAGCCTGCCTCGGGATATCATTTCATTCTCCCCCGCGGCGTCTCGGGGAACATTCCCGAAACATTCGGATGTGGTGCTAATGGCGTGCTCCGACCGCAGATCAATATCCCCCCTCTGCAGCATGTTAAAATGATCTTGGATTGGAAAGCAAAACTGTTTCGGGATAGAAAAATGTCCGCGGGGAGATGCTACTTAGCTAGGCAACAGTTTGATGAGGGGATCTTGATCAGATTGAGCCGATGGCTTCAAATGAAGCTTGCATGCGCTGACGCGAGTTCATACAGATTGTTGTTATTCAAAGAAATATATTGGAATACACGATGTTGAAGTGATTCAATTTTTAGAAAAGTCGTACATTTTGACAAATTTTGAAGTAATCTACCTTTGTAACCGCTGCAACACTTAAAGCCCACATACATTTGCAGTTACTCAAACAAGTTCACAAGAAAAGTGTTGATAGCAATGGTAACAAACACCACATGATTTTTTTTCCTGCGTGAAATGTTACCTTTGTGTAAGAAATTGCCTACTAAAGGTGCCTTTTTTATAAAGTTTTCTACAGACAACGTTTTTACCATTCATTCAACACAAAAAAACATGCATGGATTTTTCAGGTTTTCTGGAGTATTACTGCATCTATGTGGCTGAAATTTCCACAAGGCAGTTTATCAACATTATTCTTTAGTTCTGTAATGCTGTTCCTGTTTTGAAAAGCTTTCCAATCTTGTAGTCTGTCTTTAAATCGCCCGAGCTCACTACATGTATTTTGTCTTCTCCTTGTTCTGTGTCCGAATACAGGGAGAACAACCGGACCCGAGTGGTGAACATTGTGCAGTCTGATCTCGGCGGAATGCTACCCAAGACGCTGGTCGACTCCGCACTACCCAGCAACCTCATTGACTTCTTTGTCGATTTGGATAACGCCATCAAGTCCAATATAGAGTAGACTGGTATAGATACCACTTCGGCGGGGAGGGCGGGGCTTTTTAATAATTATGGAGGGTGTTTAGTTCACAGTCTTTCGCTGGTTCCCTCCTTAAATGTTGTCGTGTGCGCGAATGTAATACGCGAGGCTGGTGACCAGCCAACTTTTTCCGAGCTAATTTGTCAAGTTCTCCGTCTTCGAAAGATGGAGCTTAATTTGGGGTTAGTTATTCAAGGTAAAAGGTCGGTTAAAACGAACGGGGGCAAGATTGGCCCCTATAGTGTTTGACATTTTAAAAACTAAGCCTCATGAATTTGTGGAAAGTTGCCAGTATAACTGTGGAATATTACTCATGCATAAGCTTTTAAAGCTTTTTTTTTTTTACAAACAATTAAGGCCCTTTCGCAACGTTTTTCGTATGATCCCCTAAAGGAATCGAGTTGCCGAGGTTGGCCGACTTAAAGGGCCCCTGAAATGCTCAATAACTGTATGCACAGTTTTTGCTGCATATGAAGGATTACTTGTGTAGAAAGACAATACTACTGTTCATTTTGATGCCCCATGAATAAAAAGTGGCATTTTTCAACTTTGAACATTTCTTCACATAAACTCACAGAAAGAGGGCGCTGTTTGGGGCATGTCACTTTAGGAACACACAGCAAAAAAGCAAAGAATAAACATAAGACTTCAAACTGGAATTGTGGAAAAATGCTGCAGTTTCCAGCCTTAGTTTTTTCATGGTTTGCAACAGGCAACTTGTAAAACAAACCTAAACTGTCATGCATGGGTTACAAAAGTTTCAGCAAGTTGGAGAAAATTGTGGAAACTTTTGTGCACAGTTGAATGAGATTTTTCTCCGTTTTCCTAAAGTGACATCACCACTTTGCTAATGCATATGTAAATTTTCATTAGCATAAAAATAAAAAACCTTGATTTTAACCCCCAAACAACTTCAAAGTAGGGTTTTATGATTGTAAATTAATGGACTAGTTCCATAGCACAGATTTCATTGATAAAAACACCATTTCAGGGGCCCTTTAAGTCGTTGCCCTGTATAGGATGTTCTTCAGCACGGCCACGAAAGCAAGGCTATGAAAGAACCACAACTACGCTTACCCGATTTCCTCCAACATGCTACATGCAGGATGTATGACAGAGGGCGCCCCTTCCATTGTTTCCCCATCGTGTCCCAAACATTCAAGGAATAGACCCTTTACTCGGGCGGTCATGACAGGGGGCAGTTACACTGTCACCGTGTGTCATGTACGAGTGGGCACCTTGTGGATCTATTGCCACGTCGTTTAAATATGAAAACCTACCCCTGTCATGGCCGCTGATGCAGAAGGTCTATTTTTAAGAAATTCTATTCAGAATTTTGGGGAGTGGTTGGTGCGTTCAGATGTGATGAGATAAGGGAAGTAGAGGGAGTCCCTCTGTCACATAGTGTTGGGTATATAATACACTGTTACAGATGGAGAAGTACGAAATTTCACACAACTCATGGGATGGCCACGATGCTGTTTTTAGGGGCTAAGCCCAAGTAAAATAATAAACACATACGAGTGTCCGTTGTTATAAATAAATCCAAATTGTGGCACTGGTTCATGTTTTTCATCGTTAGACGAGAACCCTTGACTTGATTTGATAGCTCATCATGTACAAGCACTGTAATTAAAGAGATTGCCAGATCGTGCGTATGTCATCGCGTACCACATCTCGCGATGTGCAGGGCTTCGAGTGCAGTGAATTAATTGTCATTGCTCCTAGCAGACAGAAATGAAAGATTTGTGGTGGCCACGTGCCACGTACCAGAGTTTAAAGGACCACGCAATGGGGTCAAGAAACCTTGTTTACATCGAAAACCAGTTTAATCGTGCCCCTTGAATCGGTCCTGAAAAGTATATAAAGACATGTTACATGATTGGAAAACTTTTAAAAACAGGAACAACAGCATTACATAACTAAAAAATAATGTTCTGATAAATTGTCTTTTAGAAATCTCAGCCACAGAAGCGAGCCCGGTCACGGATGTCGTAGTTCTGATCGTACTTGGCGAGGTTGAGTACGTACTGAAACAACAGCTTAGTCTGCATGTATTAAAGACAGGATACATGATTGGAAAACTTTTAAAAACAGGAACAACAGCATTTATTGATAAACTGCCTTGTAGAAACTTCAGCCACATAGATGCAGTATTACTTCAGAATACCTGAAAAATCCATGCATGGTTTTTGTGTTGAATGAATGGTAAAAAAAAGTTGTCTGCAGACAATTTAAAAAAAAAAACACCTTTAGTTGGCCTAAAAAAATCGGGGGGAAAATCGTGCGGCGTTTGTCACTATTGCTGTCAACACTTTTAGACGGATTTTTCTTGTCAACTCGTGAAGTCAAACTTTGGGAAACTACAAACAACTGAAAACATAATGTTCAGACCAATTTTGACTTTCTTCAAAACTTGTGAGAAATTTTGTTTGAAGACTTGTATAGATATGTTTGAACACTACCACTTCTCCAAGCTGTGTTGCGTTGGGGGAATAGTTTTACCTTATGTGTTATAGGCTACCATTGGGAAGCTCTTTTCTGCTGAATTCACAAATACCAATATCAACATTTTGAAAATTCCGACTTTACGCTCATTTCGTCGTGATAGGTCACATAATGTGTACATAATCTTCGGAGATTAAAAGCCGACGAAATAACGATGTAAATAATGTTGGGGTGAACGGTATAGCGGACCTTCAAATATCATATCTCAGCCGTGACATTTGCAAACTCCCGCTCGGAATTGACGTTATACTGACTAGAAAAAAAGAAGTTACACCGATTAAGAAAAATGTGAAGTATGCTTTATGGAAGGCATGACCTGGAATAGCCCGCCGTCACACACGGAGTTTTGGCGCCAAATGCTTGCGTGATTTTATAGCCGCACTCGGCATGGCGACCGGCACGGTAGGGGTAATTGATCGCCGGCTGGGACGCTGTGCGCGACGGACAATCGTCCCCGGTGAAGATGAGTCTTGACTCGGTATAAAATGGAATATGACGCAAGATGCAATGCTATACTGTGGCGCAAAGCCGGATGGAGCATGTTGTTCTTGCCAGTGGTCTAGGGTCTTCACCTCGTGACAGCCTCGCTGTATCCGAAAAGATGGCTTGCAATGGCGGCCGCTAGCAGCATGCACTGACGTCTAATAGGCCAGTAAATCTGGCATTTTCTAAGGAACAAATTGCAACAGAAACCATTCTAACATGAATCTAGGCCGCAATATTCAATAAACAACATATTAAAAATCCCATTGTTTCTTCTGAGTGGAAAGGTGTTTTTGAAGCAGTTTTTAAAGACAAAAGTTAAGAATTAAAAATTAGTCTGGTAACGTTCCTCAGTCTGTATGTTTCGTAATAGTGGGTGCGTAGTAATACGACCACTTGCGAGCAGACGACGACGTCTCGGAAACTAATCTGGTAACGTACTCCAACCTACATGTTTCGTTATGGTAGGTGCATGGTAATCACGACCACTTGCGAGCAGACGGCAGTGTCCAAATCAGGTGCTCGCTTACGATAAACGCCGTTACCTCTATGAGGATGGTCGAATTTTGAGATTTCGTTTTGTAATAAGCACATTTATGATACAAGAAGTACATGTGTTTTAACAAATAAATTAAAGTGAAACCATCTAAGATATATTTTACTTTGTTGTTTTTGGCATGAACCTTATCACCATCTCCATATTATATAATTTGTCTACACAACACTGCTATTTTATCTACACAAGCAAAAATTAACAATTATAACAAACCAATTTACAAGAAGAAATAACAAGTAGGGCAGTTGTTTGACCACTAACTATGAACAAAATTCCCGAAATGTGAAAATAAAATATATATTTCGTTTATAATGCCTCATTTTTAGCAGACGACGGGAAATATTTCGTCTGCTACGAGTAGTCGTGTTTCCCGAAGCTTGTTACATAATGTGCACGAATTCCTGATATGTAACAGACGAATTAGCGCCCTCAATGTAATGATAAAAAAAACTTACAAAATTTACCGCGAATTGGTGTAGAAAAATCACATTTCCACTCATTAGAAAATGTGGGATTTTTAGTATGTCAATGAGTGATTTTTTATACACCAGCGAGTGTTGGAATACATTCTATTGCAATTAGTTCCGTAGATTGACCAATTTTCCCGTAGATTAACTAGACTATAAAGCCGCGTCCGCATTGGACTATTTTTTGAATAGCGTGTATACCACTGACCTATATACATGGATCGGTAAGCCAATCTCTGTTTGAAGCCACCGTCCACCATCTTAGAGTTCCCATTGTCTTGCCTGTAGTTATAGATGCCCGATGTGTGGCTATTTACGAGAATTGAAACAAAGTATCGGCCATCTTACTATACAGGCAAGACCATGCATACAATCGCTTGCATTCTACTTAATATATATAAAATGATTTACAGTGACATTTACAGAGCACACATTCCATATGTATTACATGTACATATATGTTCATATGTGCTGCACATTACAAGTGTCTACTACCTAAGCTTCGAGATACGTGGGTGGGTGGCGCCATTGGCAGCCGACAGCCAGAGACGGCAGGGAATCCCCTTACTCTTCACGAAAGGGTGCTCTTGGATCTTCTAAGTGCGTTACACAACACACTGGATCAACGGCTTTACATCCCTCCCGAAGGATAGGGCAATTGTGGTTAATTACCCTGCTCCAAGGCACGGTACCACGACCGGGTGTCAAACCAGCAATAGCAAGTTTTCACCCATGTGTTTGCGGGTCAATGACCCAAATCACCCGGCCACGGTACAGCGAGAGCTGTGGTCATTCTTGAACATTACGGTATAGACAAAAAATCTCAGCTTATCTTTTCCCTTTGCCGAAACCAAAATTAAGTTTACTCATTGAAACAAGAAGCAACCCGCGTTATACCAACTTACCGCAGCGGAAGCAGACGGTACGGGTAGTCGAACTCGACGAGACGGCATCCGCGAGGTGAACGAACCCGAGGAGCGGCGGACAGATCCATAATGATTGATCGGCGATTGGCTCGCCTCATTGCCCCGTCATCACGTCACTCTGCCCCGGTCCCACGAACTGATGACTAAGTGCTTCGCCAGCTCGACTCGCCCCACATCTCAAGTAATTGTTTGCCCCGGGACCAGGAGGCAAAGTCTCCGCATCTGCGAACAGGTTAAGCAATGACATCATCCCGTATACTAAATATGACTTCTTTAATTAACATTCTTGCCCCTCCGGAATCGAGCCGTCGCGATCCTGTTCAGAGACATTAATATATGACGCGATCCCTGTCTGCTCTGGTGGTGTTCCCGCGATGATAACCCGTTGTCAGCTTTCTCATTTTGGGGGAAAAACATGTTATTTCGCTGTCGTCCCTTGTTGTCAGTGCGCAAAACATGTACGCTACTGGTTTAAATTAAGCCATCGTGTGGAAAGAGCAGGAGAAATCACAAACAGAATTGGACCAAAAAATTGTTTTTAAAAGCGCGCCAAAAACAAATGAGGCCGGCACAGCTATGTGATAAATTAAATACACTCATTATTTCTCGTGCTATTTATATAATTGCTATTTTAGTTGAATACTGATTCAAGATGATTGACGTTAAGTAATAATTTTGTTTCTTGATGTAACTGCTTATAATTTGGTATGACTCCAGGTCTACATATTGTATTGAAAATTGTATTTCCAGAATATCTCCAAAATAATTTTGGGATATTCTTAGAAGGACCCCGGTTCTATAAAAGGAGCTTGTCCAGTTTGTTCCAGAAAATGGATTTCGTTCTAACCTAACAGTAAAAATCATATAAAATACCTCCCCAAAATACTATCCATGCATGGGTCCGGAAGAAAGCAGGAAATTTGCAATCTCCAATTTGGATGTGGAAGCAAAAAGATTGGTGTAAGTACTGCACTGCTTTATGGAATGGATTATAAATTAGTTTACAAAACATCGGCGTTTTTTAAAAACAATATCCTTTGAAATATACGGATTGAGAGTGCACAATTTCAGACCGGTAATAATTATTATGGGGGAAAACGGGGAGCTAAAAATGTGATCTGGACACGCTTCTGATCTTTTAAAAGAGGTCGTTATCGATTTTAATGAGAATATTTGAAAATAGGTCAAAACCATTTCTTCCATCATCTTTTTTGAACCATGCACTTTCCATTGGTTTTACACAAATACCATATACTACTAAGGTGTGACGTCAGTTGCCATGGTATCTGGGTCTAAACATTCGCTGGTAATCTGAAATGCCCATTGGTAAAGTACATGGAAACAGTTCACTGGTTTTTGTGTAGACCCAGTATAGCCTTGGCAACGCATGTAGGGTGACGTTTTCACTTAGTAGTCTATTTGAAAGGACTATATTTTATGATTGTATACCCGTGCAAGGGATTGTGTTTGCCTTGAATGAAATTGCTTATTGTAGACATTATTTCGGTACAGACGCCAATTGTAAAACCTCACAGCAGAAATGATGGAAATTATTCCATCAGAACATCAGTTAAAGGCACAGGCTCGTCAGCAACGCGTGCGCGCCAAATTCGTGCCACGAAACACGCAGCTCCATATAGCAAAGGCATGGAGCTGCGTATTTCGCGGCATGAACCGCGCGCGCATTGCTGACGAGCCTGTGCCTTTAAAGATAGTTAGTATTTGTGACGACTCGCTAGTAAGCTCGTATTGAGCCTATATGTGAGATCACACTATTTTTAGTTGCGGCTTATTTTTTTCCGTATATATAGAAGTATTTTTCCTTTTAACCGTTATTATTAGTAGGCCTGTATTTGTTTTTAATTTGTCGTAAAATATGCCAAGACTGTACGTACTAATTATGCAAAAACTAATGCAATAACGCCACCAAGAGTCTAGATATGAGAGGGCATTTTTTGATTGTGTGATATTCTGGGCACAACCTATAGACCTACCCCAGCGGCCGGACTTTTTTGTAGCGAATTTGCTATACATACTTTGAGCGAGATTTTCCTCTCACCCATGACAGCGATTTCCAAAGTTAGGGTACCTACACATAGCATATAGGAACTCATATCTTTACCAAAACACGTTCCCTTATCCAGAAATCCTCATCCATCTGCCCAAGAGGCGACGATCATTCTGCAAGTTGCAGAAAGATCGTTCCTCCATTTCCGTTTCAAAAATGGCGGCGGCCTTCTGGTCGTGTTGTAAGTGCGTTGGGTGCGTATATATAGTCTTTGTGAAAGACGGTCTAACGTTGCTTGGTTCGTGTGGACAGGGAACTAGTTTATGCGCCGTACGTGCTCGAGGTCGATATTGCACTGTGTGGACAGGGAACTAGTTTATGGGTGCTGAACCCAGTGGCGAATAAACTAGTACCATGTCCACACGGTGCAATGTCGACCGCGCGCACGTACACGAACCAAAGACTAGCGTATATAGCGCGCCAAATGCTTTGCGCCCAAAAAAATCTGGCCGCTGGGGAAGGTCTACCGCTCTGGCCGTCGCACATAAGATGTGTGCGGCCAGAGGAATTCGGGCTAGGCACAACCATAGGGGCACAACCTATGTCGTATTTACAATGCATTACCGTTGCTATCAACGCTTTGAGTAAGGGTTTTTCTTGTCAACACAAGAAGTGAAATTTTGAGTCATTGCAAATGACGTAATTGGCTTTTAGATGTAAACAAATGTTTGTATAATGGTCTCCTTGCACCGGCGGCCATGACAGGGGCAGGAACTCTTTCTGTGGTTCGCCGTGCGTGTCCACTCTTCCCGCATGTCCACTGCGAAAAAACCCTCCCCATAGCATGTCAAAAACCTTTCACGGTGCCCGATTATACCTTATTTTGTCTGTACTAAAATATACAAAATGTGAGTTCCCGGTACGCCAACTTTCTTTGGTCTTTTATGAATTGTTTTTAATCGTCCAATAATAACATGAACGCTGATTGAAAATAAGACAACCTGATGTATTGTATACGCCTAATCAGAAATGTAATGAATAATGTAATGCCGCTTATATACTATATTTATGCAATATGGCATGATGCGTTGCGAGTAGCAAAAAAATAACTGCGATAAATTCTGTAAGAATATCTCATCGCGGAACAATAGTATGATGTGCTGCCTATTTAAGTTCAGCAAAATATTCTGTAATATACCATATATACTTATATGATTGTTACAACATTTTGTTAATTTCTGTGATAACGCGCGTGTTAATAGTGAATTTTATGTAAAACTGTCTTAAAAGATAGTATTACTTAAATAATGTCATTGTGCGTAGATTTATAGGAAAACTTTGTGTAACAAAACTGACATTTGCTTGGGCATTATCCAAATTAAACTTGGCTTGATAATGCTGACTTCACTTGGTAGTCCTGCTTTTTTTCCCTCGTCCTCCTACGCAAATATAAAGGCACTTTGTATAATCTGACAAATATTGCACGTTGTCTGCACCCTAGACATTTAACAGTTGTTAATACTGCGATATTCCCCCACACATCCTTCACAATTTGAGATTGGTCTCCACCCCCGCAGCACCACACCGTGTCTTGACGATGCACAGTTTGCTTTTATGTATATTTTATGCTTCCAGACCCCCTGAAATTGTCAGTCAATACATAAATTATGCAAGATCATGACACCAACAAGACATTCCAAGCGCTAATTTTAGTTTGGAATAAAAAAAAAACATTTTCTTTTCGACTTGTTAACCTTATTTACCAAAAGAGGGCGTTGTTTGTGCGATGTCACTTAAAAGGCCCCTTATTTGGGATTTTTATCAATGAAATCTATGCTATAAAACCAATATACTCGGTTACATTCATAAAAATCCTGTTTGGAGCTTGTTTAGGGGGTTAAAACAAAGGTTTTTAGTTTTTATGCTAATGCGAATATGCATATTCATGACTAAGGCCATGATGTCACAAGAGGCAAACACAAGAAAATCACATTCAACTGTGCACAAAAGATTCCACCTTTTTTCTCAAACGTCCTGGAACTGTTTAAGTTTGTTCTAAATGGTTGCTGTTGTAAGCCATGACGAAACTGGGGGGAAAAAATGCAGCAATTTGCCACAAGTCCAACTTGAAGTCTTATGTTTTTTTTGTGAACTTTTCCCTTCTGTCTTCCTTACGTGATGCACTCCAAACAGCGCCATCTGTCTGTGGTTTATTGCAATAAAATATTCAAAGTTGAAAAGGCTACCTTTTATTGATTTTACATCCAAACGAACAATAGCATGTCTTGCTGAACAAGTAATCCATCATATGAAGCAAATATTAGGCAAAAAGTTGTTTAGCATGTCATGGGCCCTTTAAGGTTGCACCCAAGTAAATAGGGTTCCCATATAGGAACCAATGCTAAATGCCCAATGTTCAAAAATCATTTTAAAATACTCGCAACTCTCTCAGGTTCTAAAGACAACAACCAAAATACTCATTGAAGTCTCATCTTGTCAATCTGTTTAATTGTATGGGGGTAATCCGTCAATTGTATTCCCTAATTTCCACTTGAAACAAAACTACCCGTGCAACAGTGAAAATTGCGAAACAGACCATGCGTCCATTTTGGAACAAAGGCACATACGCTACTGAGCAAAATAGGGCCACTTTTAGAAGCTACATTGTTCAAAATGTTTATAGTTGGAAGAAAAAACACCCCACATCACGACGATGGCCATATTCTACACAAGAACACACTCGTTCAGCTCGCAACTCTCTCTAATAAAGAAGAATTTGAGAGCATACAAAATATTCATAAGCTTGGCGTACGGCTCTCTTCCTATTTACTTGGGTGCACCCTTAAAGGGCTATGTTAGGGGTTTTAAAACCTATAGTATAAAACCACTCTACTGAGTTACAGTCATACGATTCCTATTTGGAGCTTGTTTGGGGGTTAAAACAAAGGTTTTTAGCTTTTATACTAATGTGAATATGCATATTGATGAGCAAGGTAGTGATGTAACAAGAGGCAAACACAGGAAAATCACCTTCAACTGTGCACACAAGATTCCACTTTTTATCTAAAACTTGCTGAAACTATTGTAATCCACGGCTGCATGTTTGGGTTTGTTTTACATGTTTCATGTTGTAAGTCACGACAAAACTGGGGGTGGAAACTGCAGCAATTTGCCACAACTCCAACTTGAAGTCTTACGTTTTTTCTTTACTTTTCCCTTGTCTATTCTTGAAGTGATGCACCCCAAACAGCGCCCTCTTTCTGTGATTTACTGCAGTGAAATCTTCCAAGTTAAAAAAGGCTATCCTTTTATTGATTTTACATCAAAACGAACAATAGTGCGCTCTCGTGTAAAATAAACTATAGGAGGAAGGTAGGAGGGTCATTCCCAAAAGTAGGGGTCCAAAAATGTGACATGCTTTTTAAGATTTCCAAGTGTTTTTAGCGATTGAAAGTGGTTTCCCAGTAAAAAAATAAAAAAATTATTTCAACAAATGCCACTTAAATTTAATGTTTGTGTGTAGATACGGCACCAAGGTTAATGCAAACTCATTCTACAGCCAATTTTCAATGGCGTAGGTAACCCGGGACACCAAACTCCTATTCAATACCATGGAACAAATTATAAGTCTTTATGGTCTTTTGTTTTGAATATTTTTCAGGAATCAGAGAACAAAATATTGAAGAAAATTATGCTGCCCCCTATAATCACAGGCCACAGTCCATTACTGAGAATTTTTGATAATGAGTGGTGATTTTTGAAGCAGAGAGCGTCGTACGTAACTGGGACACCAACAATTTTGGACCCCTAATTTGGGGAATTACCCAGGAGACTCTCGTCTCAAATCCCGCTTCGCTGTCAAATATCGCCTACTAGTTAGCTATTGCTTGGGTCATCAGGCCAGACCCATTGTGCAAAAACCTTGTTCGTCTTTTGCGCCAACGTAAGCCGACATTTGAGGGCATATCTGCACTGGAAGCACAAAGTGTGTACTCACGCCTGTCACGATGGGACAAGAAGACGTCCAACATGGCCGCTCATGCCAAGGGTCTATGCTCACGTCAGCTTTTGAGTCTTAACGGCATGACAAGCAGTCCAAACCGGATTTCAATGCGATCGCGTGATTCGATTTTTCGCGCGAGTTCATTTCGCACTTCCCCTTTTTAATTTTCAATTTCCGACAAATGCACCCTTGCGTTCAACGCGTCTGACCGCATTTTCATTCCTTGTCCCACAAATTAGTTCCGTTAAATTGCCTACACGGATCCAATAAACTAGCATATACGAACATCGCATTATATAAAGGGGAAAACCATTACGTCAAAATTACATGTACGCTCAGTGAGCTTTCCTTTCATAAAGTGGATTGTTGTCATTTTGCCTCGAAATTAGAATCACACCCAAAAATTTACTCCTAGTTGTGTCCTGTAGTGGTTTTAGATGTCCATGATTGGAAAATGATTTTAAAAAAATACTTACAGCACCGTTTTTGAAGCGCCCTCTAGTGCCCTCTAGTGTCCAGATTTTACAGTTACAACGGAAATCCTCGTCCGGATTCAACGCAATAGGAAATTTTGGCTTCAAAAACGGTGTTGTATAAAGTATTTCTGTTCAATCATGGACATCTAAAACCACTGCAGGACACAACTAGGAGGAAATTTTTGGGTGTGATTCTAATTTCGAGGCAAAATGACAACAATCCACTTTATGAAAGAGGTACCTTCTGTCCCTACGGAAATCCCGTAGGGACAGAATCATTCGGTCTAGAACTGACCAAGAAACGAAAAAGTCCGGCTTAAAGGAAAAACAAAGGAATGCTTAGTTCTCCAAAATATCACTAACCAAGCAAATTATATTTATGAGTTAATAAAATGGCACAAGCGATAGTTTATTTTCAAACCGAATCCATTCTGGCTATATTTCGTGTCAGAATATGTTTCATGTAAACTGCCATGTTTGGCGCTCAAACTTGAGAGCCGAGAGGGCGTGACGTCACGCATGCAACACCGAAGAGATCGCAAGAGGGGCGTTCGAGATGCTTACACCGTGTAACAGGGAGTTTACACCGGGGGAAGAGCCCTGCAGAACATGCAAAACCAATGACACAGGGTTTCGCTTTGAATTCTGGGAACACAGGTCAAAAGTTGTTGCCGGGTGGGGCTTTATAAACGCTGTTATCGTTTGACTCACGATGAAAAATGAAGCAGGTGCCACGGTTTTTTTTGTAGCACCCGACTACTGAAAGGCGCGCTCTTGTTGTTAGGACAGCGCGATGATTTGATCGAATGGCCAATAGCAGTGTGCGTACTATCGACGATGGCTCTATAAGGGAAGACACACAATTCTAACCGCCGTTAATGACAGCGGTACCGCTAAAAATGACAGCAGTACTGCTAAAAAGAAAAACAATTAACAGCGGTTAGATTTGTGTCTTCCTTAATTATCAGACGCGTTTTGTGAATGGGTCTGGCTTTGAGACTATATAGTGTAAAGATTAGTGTCCAGACCCGATGGGCCAGGTCTAGGCACGAGACTAGAATTGCGTGACTGTAAAAAAACCTGTATGTTGCGCTTACCTTTTACATTAATGTTATCCTCGGAAATGATTGCGGAGAATGCCCAAAGTTTCTTCCCGACATGCTTGCAAATACGGGAACCATCCAACGACGACAAACACCGCAGAATCCAGCCAAAAATCCAGCTTACATTGGCTGATGTATCACAGCTTGGCATTTTCCCGGTTTGTAACATTGCTTGTAACGCCAGTTCCCATGAAAATGGTCTTAACATGACTCGGACCCAGCGAGATACATATAGCGTATCATCCCATCATATACCCAGCACGCTATGTGACAAAGGGACTCCCTCCTAACGTCCCTATACCTGACATTTGGTGCAAGATCTGACCAAGCGACTTCCCCTTCCACTGTTCCCCTATTGTGTGTAAAACATCCAAGGAATTTCCTTTCAGGTTCTAGGGGAGTCGTACGTTAACAAAAGGGAAGAGTGTGTTGAGGTGGCGGGGTGGTCACACGGTCTCATATCTTGCAGCATATAATAGAGCCTTTGCACGGCGGCCATGACAGGGGGCAGTCACATTGTTACCATGTGTCATGCATGAGTAGGTGCTTTGTGGTTCTATTGTTACACATTTAAATAAGAAAACCTGCCCCCTGTCATGGCCGCTGGTGCAGAAGCTCTATACCATATGCAGCACTATATGTGGCAGAGGGTATCCCCCTACCATTGTTCCCCCATTGTGACTCAAACATCCAAGGAATTTCCAAGGAATTCCTTTCAGTTTTTAAGGGCGTTAGTGCGTTAACAAAAGAGAAGATTGTGTTGAGGTATAGGGGCGTTAGGAGGAGAGTCCCTTTGCCACATATCGCGCTGGGTATATATAATACCTGAACACACTCTTCTTTTTTTGTTAACGCACCAACTCCCTTTGAAATCCCTTTGAAATCCCTTTGAAATTCCGTTGATTTTTGAGACACAATGGAAGAAGGGGGAGGGTGAGTGGAGCGATTTCCTCTGCCACATATCATATAATGCAGCAAGATATGAGACCGAGTGCCTCTCCCCCTATAATTCAAGACACTCTTCCATTTTGTTAACGTACGACTCCCCCTAAAACATGAAAGGAAATTCCTTTGATGGTTTACACACAATAGGGGTTCAATGGAAGGAGGAGTCACTTATAATCTCATATCTGGCAGTATACTTGTTCGTTAAAACTGTTTAAAAAGGCATAATTTCAACTGGTAATTGAAAGCATAGGTCGAGAAAACTACCTTGTAGAAATTTCAGCAACATATATAGTTGCAGTAATACTTCAGAAAAATCCAAGTACGGTTTTTGTGCACGAATCGCCTGTGGGTGATCTTTGGAGATTCAAATAATTTTGTCATTTTTCTCATGAATGGGGGCAATTCAGACGAAATAATTTCACAGGATGTTTATACCATCACCATCTTGCTAACAAGTAAGCTTAAAGATAATAAATCAGGGTAATTACCAAACAAGTAGACTAATTTTAACAGATTTGCTTTTTCTTACACCGTCGCACCCACAGGCAGTATCCCTCTTGCAGAACTTTGTAGGCCTAATGCCGCCACCATTACCGAATGACTCAGTCTGATTAATGGTGCCAATAACATGGTGACTGTATTGGGTTTTGGCTTCATCTATTTGTCCCCTCAGACGTAATGAAATAATAAATCAAAGACATTGGCACTTAATGTTCCCCCTTAAAGGCACCGCCGTTAGACAGAAAAACGGCCATGGAGATTAATTTGCATCGGCCTCAACCCGCCAACTTCCCCATGATAATGAAATATTATGGGTAAATGTCATTCCATGTTTCTGGGAAGCTGGTACATCTACATGTATGCGGTCGTTATACTGCATTCAAAATGAAGTCATTTTCAATCTAATTAGGCCTATCTCCTGAATGATCAACTATTGAGCTGCTGATTGGGATGGTCTCGAAAACGTAGCTTTTCTTCCAAGGAGGGTTGAGGGCATTGGCGAATTTCCCTAGTTTTCAATTCTGTTGGATATGGATATTCATGCTCTTTATTACATACACTGCAAAGACTGTGGTGTTAAAATTAACACCAGTGGTGTTGTCTTATATAGATACCAAGCCTGGTGTTAAGTTTTAACACCTAGGGTGTTAACAATAATGCATTTATTCTAATTGAGGAATAAAAACTAACACCACTGGTGTTAATTTAAAACAGTTTTTGCAGTGTAGTGCCCTCATGGTGTTGTTAAATTAAATAGGATAACCGACACTGCTTGGTAGTCTCGTGGTAATGTGCAGAGAAACCAGAGTTAATATGGAGAATGTAGCCCCACACTAAAAGCAAGATCGGATTTGCCAATATCGTCAAACAGTTCAGGTACCGTGGCTGAGTGATTTGGGTCACTGATTCGCAATCACAGGTGAAAACTTGGGGTTGCGGGTTTGAAACTCTCTCCGGCTGGGGTACCTGTGTCCTTGAGTAAGGCACCTAATCGCACTTGCTCCATCCTTCGGAAGGGATGTAAAGCCGTTGGTCCAGTGTGTTAGGTATCGGTAACGCAAGATCCCATAGCATTATTTCGTGAAGAGCATGGGGAGTTCCCAGTGTATCTGGCCGCTTCTAATTCATCAGGGGTTTCCTCACGCTTGCGAGCGACAGTGCAATGGGCGTTTTTTAGGAATCCTTTGTTTCAGTACCAGAAAAAATAATAATAATATGGGTGGGGCTGGGAGAGATAACTTGTCCGCATCAAGACAAACAAGTTGCCTTTACGTGGTATAAAGTGCCTTGCTCAAGGGCACAAGTATATCACAACATGTAGTGGCTATAGACTTGACCCCACATTCCAACAACTGGCATGTAGGAACTTGCGTTCGGTGCACGTAGACCACTAAGCCACAATACCCCATTGCAGGGTGATTTTTTTTCGGATGCCGCGGCGTGAGCGGTCGTAACAGTTCTTTCCTCGCCTCACACCTTTAGCGTCCCGGGTTTTATTCCTGGGCGTGTATGTTGCAGTCCCTACTCAACCGCGTGGGCTTTCCCCAGGGTAGGGAGATTTCCCTAGGGTTCCCTCCCTCATTTAAAACTGCATCTCCTTCCTCGTCTTTGTCAAGTTAATAATAAAGGTAAAGTTAAAACTATACCGTATACATGATTAAACTTTCAAGACATTACAAATCCTATACAGTACAAGGCAGCAAAGGTTTACACACAGAACGAGCAGAAAGACGTGCAGACATTTTAATAAGTTTGCAGTTCATTTTTTCGTATTAAAGGAAGTCACAAAATTTGTTGCAACACGCCCAAAAGAAATCCAATCGCGACGGATTTGAAACCTAATACACTGTCTGGCAGCCTGCTGCTACATGGGAGGTTAAAAATGGGCGACACCACATTTCATTCCCTGTCATGTGCATGTATAACTACTTACAAAAAACAAAGCAATTTGCACATCCTGAAAAATAGCCATAAATTGTTCTTTTTTAACCAACAACAATGCTAATTTATAGCTAACCCCACGCAACGGTCCGTGTCTCAACTCCGAGCCGAGTCACATTGTGCACACGCTTACCACATTATAGCTCCATGCTTATCATACTTTTAGAAAGCTAAAAGTAAATTTTCTGACGTTTACATTGGGACGGGATGAATCACTTTTAGCTGATTTGGTATTTACTCCCGATTGCTATTGTTGTCTATTGCTACATGTCCCTTCTCGTGAAAATGCACGTGTCTGAAATCTCACCTTACAGTCCAAATCAAACATTGAAAAAACACCATGGAGGTCCTTGGAATCTCAAGAATTATGCGCAGTGGTCGCTTTTTCCCGATGATTCTTTTAAACAGCAAAAAAAAATCGTCCAACGTAATTTTCTTTACATTTCTCCTGCAAACTGCAACGATGTTGGAATTCAACAGTCAGATTAATGGTGAACCAATTATTGCAAAGATAGCCCGCCCTCTTGTGGTCATATCATTGTACTTCGTGCACTGGCAAATATCTGTGATCTCTGGGAGCCATTGGACTGATGTGCAATAGCAGCTGGCCATGCGAAAATTGAAGCCACGCGCTGGCCATCTTGCAGTACTCCCAAGACTGCTGTGCCTAGACTGCTTCCCGGTCCATATACGATCGCCTGCATTCCACTTAACACATATATATTCAAGTGAAGATTGTTTAACCAGTCTAGGCGTCTTTGGAGTATTAAGATGGCGATCGCTGGCTTCAACCTTCTGCATCCAGTGTATAGATTCGATCCTTCTCGAGAGGTGGGCTGCGTTCCACTTACGCGAACGTTTCCAAACGTTGGCAACGTTTCGGGTAGAACGAATTAGTGTGCACAACTAACGTTGGCCAACAAACTTTGGGGTTGTTTGCGATGTTCGCGAGTTATTTCAAAATGGCGCACCGACATGACAGATGAAAGATGCAGACGATGGTTTCCAGTTTCCAAAATAACAAATAAATCGCACCTTTCGTAGTTTTTCCCTTATCGCTGGCGATACACAATTAACGGCAACGTGTCACATTTCTTCAAAAAATTGGTAAGCAGCGGCGAGCCACATTACAACGTCAGTACGACTGCTGGGGAGTGGGCGCCGCCATCTTGGCAACGTATTTTGGCAAACGATCCGTTCCACATTTGTTGGCAAAACGTCGGCGCCAACGTTTGTTACAACGTTTACGTTATAGTAAGACGCAGCCCTGGTTTACTGCAAAATCCCAAATGTCGACATTGGTTGCGAAAAATTTAGTGCAATAAAATCGTGTTGTTTTATTATTTTCTCATCGACAACACACCATACAAACAAATTGAGGCTGATTGCTTATTTACAATGAATATCATAGGTCAATTTCGGTTCAGAAATTTACAAATTCGGTAAATAAATTGCTATTCACGTGACTTGAAATCTTCGTTGAGAGGTTCGCTCGTTTCCGCGCGGTGACATCTCGAGATCTGGATACGAAATCTGCGACGAAAATAAACACCTCCTCGGCATAGGCCTAAATAAACAAATATCTTCGCTTTTACTCGTCTAGAAACGAAACACAAACCTCTCGTGATTTAGTCTACGATTTCTGACTATGTACAATATTTACAACTGCTAAGTATAAGATATATATTATCCTTCCTAACTAGGATTGTAGTCGAGTCCATTGCAACTCTATCACAAGTCCAGAGCCGATAAAATCACAAGTCCGTGACAAGTCCAGTAACGAGAGGCAAAGGATGAACAGGCACAAAATAATGCCTCTGTTGGAGTTCATTTGAAAAGCTTGTGACTTGACTTTTGAAGTCTTGTGATGGACTCGACTACAACCCCGTTCCCCACAATGTAAGACATTTGATAATCATGATAATCAATGTATGTCGGAACCGTTATGCACTCCTATAGGCCTACCATACATTCCACATACATGTTTCTGACGTAATTATTGGTTCAACCAATGAACGACTTTATTGCCGACAACCAAAGCTGTCCATTGGATGAATTATTCAGTTGCGTCAGAAACATGTTTTTAGTTGTGGTCGCGAAAACAGGCCCCAGGTGTGCTCGGAGCAAACATTGCTAATACATGTAGATAATTTTACTGTATATTATGGAATAGTTTACATTAAATATTAAATGCGTGAATGTGGCTAAAGTCTTAAAAACATACGAGCCAATGGTAGATGGCGTGATCACTGTTCATAGACTCGCGTGCAACTTCCGACATGTAATTCGGACACGTCATATTATGCTGAGGGCGCTCTATCACTGCAACGCTCAGAGTTGTATATAGAGAGAGGCTGGATCAAAATTAGTGGCTTTGGCTGTGGCTGTTGCTATGCTGTTTCTAAGGACTGTCATTATCCGCCCGTAGCAACAGCGCAGCAACAGTCATAGCCACAGCCAAAGCCACTAATTCGGATCCAGTCTGAGTTGCGACAATGAACGTTTAGAACGCCATTTTGTGTCCGACGCGCAGTTGCGTAAGCATAGGGACATGTATACATTATGCGTGCGTTCTTTTTGCATTATCGTGGGGAAATTTAGGCCTAAGTTTAATCATATTAGTGTAATGCTCTATACACATTCTTTATCAAATGTCGATTTAAATAATGCTAATAATTTTTGAGACACATGCCTAAAAAGATGCAAAAAAAACCCCTTTAATAGCACGGCTGTGATTGGGAAAATGTGGGTTGGGTATGCATTTTCTGGTCGCTTTCCAGATCAGTCTGTTGACTCTGGCTTGTCATATTTTTCTCCTCGTTTTATTTTCTGGAAATCAAAGTTGTTTTTGATCGTTTTGTACACCCCTAAGCGCTGCTCCCAGTCATCTTGCCAGCAGAAGAACACATAGTAATGGCTGTTTTAGATTCGTCTGTATAATTATTGTATTATTCACGAACTAAACCAGTGCTTCCTTTTACAAAATGGATGTACGAATGTTGAAATTATCCATTTTACCAGAGGATAGAGACGTACAGAAACGTACATGTAGAGGTATAGTTCGTGCCAATGTGTGGCAAATTGTTAGCACGCTTCCACGTAGCACCTTCTGCAAACCTGTCTGCATCCCATACTGTTTCACCATGAACAGTGTCTATATAGACCGTATCGAATAGCCGCCATTTCGTGGGGCACCTTTCGTTATTTAAACCGTTCAACAATGGAAGCACAATATGTGCACAATATGTTCCTCAAGGAACAAATAAACTGCCCCACGAAATGGCGGTCATCAGTCGATACGGTCTATATGTCTTCCTTTATTTCTAACATAGGCCTACTACTATTAAAAGTATTATTATACAATGACTTTACACGCATCTGTACTTAAAAATATGAAAGAATACACTAAAGACCTCACGAAATTGTGTGAACTGACTGGATACTATGTACTTTCAATCACGTTTCGTTAACTAACCTTGTACAGTAGAAATGATTAATACACAAAGAATGTTCCTGAGCTAAAACGATTTTCCTCTCAAGACATGTGCACCCTCTCAGCGCTCCTTGTCCTGAGGACACTGTGCGGAACCTTGCAAAATGTTGGTCTGTGAAACAAACTGTCACGATACCAACTCTTGGTGGCAGCAGACACGCACGTTCGCTCGTACCCACCGCTGGAATGGGCTAATATGCTTCATAAATTTGTGTAAAGGAAATACGTCCCACGGGGTCACAGCTACAGACGCGCTGAGCATTGTGGGTTGCTTGCCGTCAGACGAAAAATAGTATGCAAATGCTTATATATCCAGCGAACAAAAATCAAAATTACGAATGAAATTAGTGTAGCCTACTTTGTGCAAAATCTGCCTAATTGTCTGCTGGGGGAGAATCGTTTTCAAGAAAAAAAAGGTGACCTCATGGTCACGTGTATAAAATTGCCCAATGTGGGCGCGAATAGATTAGTCCATCCTAGCCATAGAGCTATATATAGCTCTATGATCCTAGCGAAGTTAATCACATGTGCCACCAACTCTTGGTGGCAGCAGACACGCACATTAGTCACGCGACATCACTCTGCTCATCAACTACCTGTACACCTTAGGACGTCTGGACACCTTAGGACACCTTAGGTCGTGGGTTCAAGTCCCACCCGAGAATGCTATGAAGTTTTTCTCATAGTGTCTCAACAAACCTGAGTCATTTTCCCCGACGCAAGCCAAATCGCATTCTCTCAACTAGCTGTATACACGTGCCACTGCGGTTATTTATAAATAATATATGTATATAGACCTATACTACACGCACTACTACTGTGGGTGCGGACAAACGGGTTACTCGTCAATAGTTTTATACCTGGGTCTTTTTCCAAATCTCGACTTGGGCTCAGGCTCAGGCTCCGGCTCTATTTATAAACCACATGGAGACGGAGCTGGAGACAGAGCCGGAAACGGAGCCGGAGACGGAGACGGAGACGTAGCCGAGATTTGGAAAAGCCCCCTGGTCATTGTGCGTATGCAAACATGGTGGTGTAGTTCAATGCATTTACATGCTGCTAAATTAGCATTCCTCGTGCACCTCACCGAAAACATGTATTTCATGTCATTTGAAGTAAGGGCCGTGTTTTCGCAACCATAATCAGAATCATGTTTCCGACGTGGTCAAAGCTTTCTTTGTCATCGGTCATATTATTCAAGCATTGGTTAACTTTAATCCACGACAGCATCACAATCTTACAAGTCATGATTTCCTAGGCTACGGATGCGTTCGTCTTATGGCCTTGTTGCGCGCCCTTGGTGTCCGGTCTGGAGGCAGGCGACTTGCCATCAACCATTCTCCCTCGAATGAAGTGCAAGACGACCATTGCCACGGCAAACACGATGCCTAGAGTGACCAGGCAGGCAGCCACGGCAACACCGGCCTTTTTGGACGAAGCTACGGGCTTTTCCTCCACCTCATCTGCGGCGGTGGTAGCGCTCTCTGTTGTCGGTATTAGACTGCGGCGGTCCCCGGGGATGCGTGGCGTCTGCTTCGGAGGCCGCGGTTTGCTCGTGACGACTGCAGTAGGTTTCCGTAGTGAAGCCGATGTCATTGTTTCTGCCGTTGCTGCTTCTGCTGTTGGCAGGCCCCCGTTGGTAGGGGGCGGTGTTGCATTGGCTCTGTTCGGGGATTGCTTTATGGGTTCATTGGTCAGTTTCTGTGTTCGTGGGGGAGGTGTTGTTGGGAGCATCGTGGGACAGATTGGAGCACGCGCCGGAATGCCTGGAGGAGAAAAAAAGAAAGAGAGTTGAGAAACAAAACCACTAAATGTTGCCATGGTCTACACTAAAACCAGGGAACCCTTTCCCTGCGCTTTAGCAATGAACGTTTCAGATTACCAGTGAATGTTTAGACCCAATTACCACAGCAACTGACGTCACACTTTAGTAGTCTACACACCGTACGAGAAGGGCCATTTTCAGTCGGGTACCCTGATCCCCTAAATAACGTTGTGAAATGTAAACTATTGGACGAGACAGAAACAGATGCCAGACTATACCTTGCGACGCACGATTAGAACGCAAGCATGCGTTTCAAAAGAAGTCTACACAATGTTTACGTAAAGCATTGCCAAATTTGGCGGGAACTTTAAAAAGAGAAATATTACTTCAAAGTTAATCAGTAAATTATTTTCGACTGAAATAATTATTTGGGTTATTGACAACTTCTTACCGAAATGATTCAGTTGTTGGAGAGAATCAAGAAAAATATACACCAGTCTTTTCAGCAAAGTTACAGTGATAGCATTGTTGTATCTTGCATACATCGCAATATATCGCAATATATCGTGAATATTCACTTAAATGTAAATAACGAAATGGCATAAAACGCAATGAGACTGCTAGCATGTGTACCACAAAATAAATATCTCTCTTATAATCATTTAGCACAACACTGGGAATGGCTTCTCGGAATGAATACTCACGCGCAACTCTGAACTTAAGCTCAACCTGTAAACCCTGGTTGAATTCAACTTCTCCTGGACTGACGACAACTGCCGAAATCTACAAAAGAAAGGCCGAAAATAATTATAAGGGTTATTCCAGGAAAACGGGACAAAGTGGTCCCCTTATATGTGGTGATACCTCTGGGGTTGAAGTTATGTAACCCGCTCTGGAAAAAGGTAGTATAAGTCGCGCAGGCTAGGTCGAGTTTTCGTGACCATATTTAAGTAGAAATCTGTGGCAGATCCACGCTCATTAAAATACAAAAACACAATGGAAATTCCTGGCGGTGCCCGGATACCGACTGGAATGTCCGTGCTCCGCCTTGAATTTCCATTGTGTTTTGGTATTTTAACGAGCGGGGATCCGCCACAGATTTTTACTTATGGTCGCGAAAACTCGACCTAGCCTGTGCGACTTATACAGAGCGGGTCTGCTGTTGTTACCTAAAACATGACAAGAGAGATTCAGTAAACTAGTGCTGCCATTTTGAAGCTGTCATTGGAGGAATTAATGAAATTTTGCTCATAATAAAATTTGAATTCGAGTTTAAAGTCTATGGGTAAAAATGGGAGGACAGAAAGGGATGAACTTACGAATTAAAACTCAAGATGAAGAGAATAACTAAATTAAATTGTCAAGAATTTTGTTTAAAATGCTGAAAATTCTTGTTAAAACTTACGAGCAAAGTGTATGATGTACCCGGCGTCATATTTTCCAAAACAGCATTCACCCTTCCCTGCGAGGTAAACGAAACCAGAAATCACGAGAGAAAAAAAATACTACACAGGCAAACAAAAGTAATGTAAAGGTCGTTTATATTCATCCTCTTGCAACAGTGCCCCTTTAACGCACTCCTTAACTCCTGCGTAAATGTTACGTCGCTTTGCAGAGTGGAAATTCCCTGATATCTCAGGATATTTATATTGTTCAGGTACATGTTTTAGCGGTCTCGGGTAGCGGCGGCGTACACATGAACATAGTATGCATGTTGTATGTGACTGTGAAGATCAGAGCGTCCATTGTGACAGGCGATTTTTACATCGTCCGTCAATCACTTTTGCACTTTTCTCTCTTAAAAAAATGGCACAAGCGGTAGAAAGAAAGGGCAGAAAAGTGATGATAATTCGGAAAATTTGAACTATTTCCGGCAGGGGACAACACTTACGCCTTACGCATGCGCGCAACGCTCGATTATCAATCGCCCCGGGTTGGAGTTGCACAAGTGTGAATCCTCCCCATTCAACTCAGGGATGAACTCGCCCCGGGGCGAGATAAACACGGTTTGGCGCATGGCCGAAACAAGTGTGAAACCATGCGGGGTTGAAAATTCGCATTTCAACCGGGGTGGTCTCGGGGTTCGCCCAAGGTTGAGTTCACCCCGGGTTGAGACACTTTAGTGTGAAAAGGCCTTAAGAGTGTTAAGCCTCACCTTAGCGGAGTTTGGATCCGGCATGACGGTGACGACCTCTGGTGGGGTGCCCGGGGGAAAGCTGGGGTCTGTGTATTGAACCATGTAAGCAGTAATGCCACCGTTAACCTGTATGGGCGGGTCCCATGACATGTATACGGTAATGGTAGAACTACCGGGCTCATGGCGACATTGGGAATCGAGACGGGGTAGGATGGGTGCTCCGGCGTACTGGACCTCTGGAAAAAAAGGAAACCGTGTGAAACAGTGTGAAACAGATTTCACTTTAGTTTAAATGTGAGAGGCTAGGCAGCAAAAGGATTTAATTTTTAATTTTTAATAAACTTAAAATCGCAGCCTGTAGGCTGAATTGCACAAGGCTTATACAGGTATCTTCCACCTAAAAAAAAGATACATAAATGAGTGGTGTCATTGGCAGCCAACGGCCGTCACCGGGTAATCCCCTTACTCTTCACGAAAGAATGGAGAAATTGTTGAGACATTTTGGTTGAGTGCCCTGCTCAGGGGTATCGAACCCGCAACATCAAGTTGCGTCTTGAATTAAGACCCAGGGACTTGTGAAGGCTTGTGAGGACTTGTGATGGACTCGACTACAACCTTGCTGCATATCACGCTTTTCATTTATTTATTTATATACCACATCCAACAGCGGAGGGACCGCCAATTACAGGAATGGGAGCAAGTGTGGTTGAGTGCCTTGCTCAAGGGCACAGGTGCCACAACCTGTCACGGCCAGGAATCGAACCTACATTCTAGTAATAGCACAGGAAGTTAAGTTCGACGCACTAGACCGCTCGGCCACATACACCCCACACCACGGATATATTTGCATCTAAGGCGACTGGGGGACCGTGGACATCACGAACCACCTACGCGGCTACAGTGCGCCCTCTTTTGGTCACAATATAACACTGACCTGCACTTCTGCAGAAATCTCGGTCGTTGGTTGCCTGAAAACAATCTGAAAGTAAACAAATTAAATACAATCAGTTTAGTGAAAAAAATACGTTAAACTGGTTACTTGCCGAAAGGGTTTGAATATATATTAAATGCCCATCATAGAAAAGTCGTACGCCCAGGCATTGTATAGGTCTATCTTGTAATCGACTCATTATTACGATTTAAAGGCACAGGATCGTCAGCAATGCGCGCGCGCCAAATTCGTGCCACGAAATACGCAGCTCCATGCTTTTGCTATGGAGCTGCGTATTTCGTTGCACAGCCTGTGCCTTTAACACGATATATATCACGATTTATCTAGTGTAAGGAGTCTCTCCCTGTTCGAGTCACAAGTCAAGTCAAGCCAAACTGCCTTCGAGTCCCAAGTCAAGTTCAAACTGCATGCCTTCGAGTCCCAAGTCATGTAAAAAATGCTTAAAACTCTCGTGGCGCCTAACGCGTAACGATGTATGACAAGTTGTTACGATAACCCAAGAGTTGTCAAGAGATTTATTACGATATGGTTCACGAGTTAGTTACGAAGTCATGCTAATTTGGAGCTCAAATATGTGACAGAGTGACAGGGGCTTAATGGCAGATTACATGATTGGAAAAGGTTTTTTTTAACGAGTTTTTGGTAACTGCAAATGGTGTACATGTACTGGGGCTTTAAAGGAGGGTTTTCGTGTGATTATAATGGATCACATCTCGGTTACACTTTGAACGGTAATCTCAATACATTTATTTAGTTATCAACCACCTTACCTGGCGTTCCAAAGCCCTTGGTTATTCCGACGAGTGACTTCGCCATGTCCGTGCCGTTAATCACGAACACCTGTGTGTAAAATGATAGAAAATTAGCCGTTTCCATGTGACATTTGCATAATGGCTGGTGCCCCGAACTCGTCACTTTTAAATGGAGGTGCAGTTTAGAAAGTTCACATATTAATATGCTGTTGTTGCTATGTGGTGCACTCCAACGCATAGCAACCAACAGTCTGGTTGCTTTATGGGTCATTCTATAAATTTGGGGTCCAACGTGTGACATTTTCCTGTCCCCGTTACACCTGACATACTGCCATTTGCCAAACAAGTATTATTAAAAATGCCTTCAAAACATATTTTTATGAATTGTACTTTATGTAATCACTCTTTGAAATAGAAAGCATTTAAAGAATATGTCCTGAATTTACAAAATACAACATTTTACAAGATGTCAGACGTAACAGAGGACAGAAAAATTGGACCCCAAACTTATAGAATGACCCTTATGCCATTCTATCCTACCGTGAACACGGTATAGTGATTCTGTACTTCGCACCTGCCGCGTGTACCCGGTCACATTATATAGCAACAAAAATTTAGCCTAGTCATCTGGATACTTAGTGTACTTGTAAAAGGAAGTACTCAGTACATCATACGGTATGGGAAACATGCAAAAGGCTAATTCTAATACTTTGATTGGTCTATATTGTTTTGGGTTTTTGATAGGCATTCTACTTCTGGTATATTTTATACCGTAATTGAACGGCCAGGCGGGGGTTTGTTTGCGGGTTCAAGAACCCCATCTGCACGTAGTCAGAACTTACCGTAAATTCGTACAGAAAACCAAAATCCAGATCTGCAAACGTGTACACCTCGGTTCGCTGTTTGAAAAAAGAACGATAGGAGATGTGTTAAATTAAATACCCCAATCGACTGTCATTAGATGGGATGTATAATACAACAAGATGTGGTCACACGTAATTGCTTGCCAATTTATTACAGATGTTATACTATAGCCATATTCAGACGGGCACTACCCTCGAAGGTAAATTTAACAACGACAAAAAGAATTTATCCACAGATTTCTATTAACGGGGTTCTGTGAATTTTTTCCCACTACCAACGACGCGTGTCCACACGGTGCTTTAACAGCGACGCGCAAGCATGCACAGGACCCATATACGAACGGTGCAAGCTCGTAAGTAGCGCGCTACTCATAAGATTTCTGGTATAGGTAAATCGTCGTTGGTAACTTGTAAGTTATGCTATGTTTACACCGAAGCACGACCAAGTTAGGGTCGACTTACGAGTTGTACAATTCTGTATTTCTTGGTGAGTGGTCATGAAACCTTTGTCAAGAAGGGTGACCGAGAAAGATTCCCGACCGTTTTGTACCGTTCCATACGGTCGTGGAACTTGTGCCGAGCGATGGCGATTCCCCCCGAGTTATTGCGAGTGTTCAGGACTAACTTACGACCTTCTGACAAGTAACATAGGAGGAACTTAAGATCTTGCCGACCAACTCCTGAGGAAATGCCATTTTGACCAATTTTTGTTCGTAAATCACTCTCAAGTCCCTCGGGATTTCGGTGTAAACAGGGTATAAGTGCGTCCACACGGTCACTACTTACGAGCTTACTCACGAGCGCCCACTTCCAACGACTTATTTATAAGTTAACAACGATCGTCTGAACGCACACCGAAAACAACTCGACGTCGAGAATTCTCATTGTTCAACGATTATGATAATTACGGTTACAATAGATTTGCAGTTACACGCTCAAATGTTTGCAATACTGCCATGGTAATACTAAAAGTAGGATGTCGTAATTCGAGTGACTCGACCTACGTGCATGTACAAGGTGGCCATGGTAATTACATTGATTTAATAATGAAATGAAAGCGACGATGTCCATTTCTGGCCATGGTTTTAAGAACACGTGATATACCAGTGGCGTATCCAGCCTCATTAAAATACAGGAATACAATGGATTTCAGGGGGTCCGACCCCCTGAATTCCATTGTATTCCTGTATTTTATTGAAGCTGAATCCGCCTCTGGACTGTCTACCTACAGTTAACACTTCCGTGGCCTCCATTTGACAGAGTCGCGGTTCGTCAAATGACGGCATTCTGAGGACGCTGACTGCATAAGCACCATCGGGCTGTAAGGCTGAAAGGAAAATGACGTAACAATGACATCAACTAAATCGTATGCAGAATGATTCTGTCCCAACGGGAATTCGGTGATTTTTTTTTCGGGGTGGGGGTGGGGGATGGGGGGGGGGGGACGACGACGAGACATTAGTGCCGCATTGAAATAATAGAGTGTGTATCGCGGTTAAGTTCAGTCACTTTAATAATGTGAAATTTAGAGTCTTCTTTCTTTTATTGTAGTTTTTGTTTCGGCCAGGTCCCATCTGAAAAGAGAACAGAATGTTACAAACAGGCACTGTCGCAAAATTCTCCTGAATTTCACGCTTTCCTACCTCCATTGCTTAACTTTACATATTATATTGTGTGTCTCAAAATTAAGAACAATTTCCAGCAAGCTAAATCGTTCAATGCATACGGTTTTACCGTTGTGCACGAACGCCCAGCGACTGTGGTTTCCAGCTGATCGCCGCAAGAAATCACGGTATAGGACGGGTTACCAGTGACTATGGTGACCATACTCCCAGGGATGGTTCTAACAGTCGACTACACCTGTCGAACCATCGTTGACTAGACTGTGTTCGGCCCAAAATGCATGGCAAAGTCCCTGCTCGTAATCGCATAGACATGCACAGTGTGTCTGCTGCCACCAAGAGTTTTCACAGACCCCCTGACTTTCCGCAACCACTGACCTCTATTCAATGGACGGTTGTACAACAGCAGATGGCCGACAGATAGCTGCCAATCCAAGACAGTAATTTGCCATGAATGCCAAACTGGTTGTCCAGCTTCGCGAGCATCAAACGCTCGAGATATATTGATCAGTGTATGGCAGAGACTCAGCGTGTCTGCTGCCACCAAGAGTTCTCAAAAACTCCCTGCAACGCCGCTGAAGACCACACCGGTTTGAATAACTTTCATTCACACAATTTGGATATGACAGCAAAGGGGGCTTTGACCTCTCGTGTGCAATAGACTGCTGAAGTGAATACGTCATCTTTTGTTAGTTGCCTATAGGCAATGGCTCAACACTAAAAATCACTGAATCGTCTCCCTGTGCTTTTGCAATGGTACTTTTTCCGACGGCCATGATGTTTAGAGCCAATTACCATGGCAACACGTCAACTTCGGCTGTCTATTACCTGCACTGCCATTTGGGAAGTCTAATGAAGGCATCCAAATAGGCTGGATTTCCACTGAGCCATTTCGCACGTAAATGCAACGCGCATCGCCTCCAAAAAAAGCGGTTTGGATGGAATTTGAAGTGAAATGAGGTACTGAAAATCACAGAATCAACTTAGGCGGAAAGCGTTTGTGAATCCACCCTAAAGAAGAGTGTTCCGCGGGTAAGGCACATGGACAAGAGAGTCAACATACGGTGAATAACGAGTCGGCATAAATACGGGAGGAATTTCTTCCTTCAAAAAATTTCTGCCCTCCATTTTGCGCACGCATCGTTTTCTGAAAACGCGTGCTTAGAAATCATGTCACAGGCTATAATACTACTAATTTTTCATTGAATATGACCCTCCAGCACAGCCATGCAGTAATAAATCGTGCAGCAGTATTTCTTTTAGATATGGCCACTGTAAGGGTCAAAATTATAGCCATTATAATATAATGGGTCAAATTTTTGCACCTTCGGATTTTTGCGTTAGAAGCTCTAATTATGGTGACAAATACGTGGTTCTATTTCATTTACATAACTGCGTACAAGTAATGATATATGTTGCTAAGGAGTTTATGTGGGAAAAATTAGGGGCCAATTTCTCCATTTATTTTGTTCGAGGTCCTTAGTTTGCAAACATCTTTTGTCCATAAACAAACCCTCATATGCTGTCTCACGATGTGGTCAGCGTTGGGTCCGCGACGTTTCGACCGCGAAGCTGTAGGTCTTTATCAGGCTGCAGGTATACACCATCGCCTGATAAAGACCTGCAGCCGATTTCACGAATCCTTACGCAAACTTTTTATTGCGTAAGCTGTGCAGCATTCCTGTGATAATTACACGCAAGCGTATGGGACTTATGCCATTTTCAAAAATTGCGCAAGCTACGCAATGTTTAGTGAAATCGGCTTCCGAAGCTACGCGGTCGAAACATCACGGTCCCCACGCTGACCACACCGTGAAACAGCAGTGAGTATCTACTTATTCCGATTAATACCAAGATGAATAACCCGTTTCGTTTTATCTTTTGTCCATTTCTCGGTCAAATGTTGTCCTATATCACCAAAACGTATATATCACTTGAAAGCTTATTTAAAACTCTTTCCGGAGATCCTACCTATTTATAATTCTTGGCGTTATTATGCAACTATCTTTGTGCAAACAATACGCGTTTGCACAAAAATGACAAAAATAATTGAGCATGCAAGAAAATGTCGATTTGTTTACTGTATGGTCGTTCCCATGTGAGTCGGGCCGAAACACTCCACAGCTTTCGGCCAGTCTCCGGTTCCAGTGTTTCAACTGTGGACACTTCGGCTTGTATTGTAGTTTCGTCCACGACAGCTAAATAAAAATTAAAAAACAATAAAATCCAAGAGCTAATACTGATGTGGGGTTTTTCCTCTACCTTTTTACCTCTGGCGTCTCTGGTTCAATTCCGGGGCGTGTAAGTGGAATGGGTTTGCATTCGAGTCCCTACTTGACCGCGTGGGTTTTCCGATCCCCCGGGTAATTTCCCTAGGGGATTTCCTCCCACTTTTAAAACTTCTCAAGTTTCTTGCTTTTTTTTAAAAACAGTTATTTATTGAAAATTGCAAATTTAGGAAAATGTTAGAAAGGTAATTTGCTGGCCCCTTCGATGTCCCTCTTAATTAAAAAGAAAAAAAGATATTGCACCATGTCGCGGCATTTGACAAACACCAATTAAAGGCACAGGCTCGTCAGCAATGCGCGCGCGCCAAATTCGTACCACGAAATACACAGTTCCATGTCTTTTCTATGGAGCTGCGTATTTCGTGGAACGAAATTGGCGCGTGCGCATTGCTGACGAGCCTGTGCCTTTAATCTGACATTTACCGAGGTCCCACAAAAATGTACTGTTTCAGTATGAATTTTTTTTTTCAAACACCTTTGTGTGAGAAATTGCTAACTGAAGATGGTTTATGAATTCATACACAAAATCCATGCATGGATTTTCAGGTTTTCTGAATTAAGTACTACTGCTATGTGGCTGAAATTTCTACAAGGCAGTTTATCAACATTATTCTTCAGTTATGTAATGCTGTTAATGTTCCTGTTTTAAAAGCTTATCTGTCTTTAACAACACTTACGGGAGAAAACCCAGCATTTTGCGATAGTCTGAGCGTGGGCGCGAAGTGACACCGACCATAGCAGAACGACGGGAAAAACAACAGCCAGGCACTGCAGCGGGTTCATCTTGGGGATCGAGAACATCTGCACGGAGAAGAGAAACTGAAGAAATTAACGTATGCAGGGACGGATCCAGGAATTTTTCCAGGAGGGGGTTTTGCCCGTCAGATTTTTTTGTCGGCTCGTTTCGGACAGGCGGACACACACAATGCATTACATTATATTTGTTGGTGTCGGAGCAGGGAGGGGTTTTGACCCCCAAAAACCCCTCTGGATCCGCGCCTGGTATGACGTGTTATTTGGGAGATTATACATCTTATAGCGAAAGGTTCTAATGTTCCATATTCAGGTAATATGCCATTGCTACAAAGAATTTGGAATGGGAGACAAACTCTATTGTTAAAAAACGAATGAGTGCAAAGTATGTAAACGTACAAACGCCCCGATGTTTTTAGAATAATAAAACACGGACCTATAGACCAATAAAATCACCAAACAAGAAATAAATGGGGATGGCTGTCACTTTCAATACGGAAACGAGTCGAGACCACTTGAACAAAATAATTTTCCAACAGACTGCCGAAGTGAACACGTCATCTTTTGTTAGTTGCCTAGGCAATGACTCTACACTAAAAATCACTGAACCGTGTCCCTGTGCTTTTGCAACGGTACTTTTTTTCCGACGGCCATGATGTTTAGAGCCAATTTCCATGGCAACACGTCACACTTCAGCTGTCTATTAGCCTTTTGCAAGTAACATTTGCACTATACGGCTTGCTCCCCGAATTCCTCACTTTCAAATTGAGGTGCAGTTTAGAAAGACCAGAAACTGTGTTATTATCGCTACGTGGTGCACGCCACTGCCTAGCAACCAACAGTCTGCTTGCTTTACTTTATGCCTTTCTTTCTTACAGTAAACCTGGTGTTGATCCTGTACTTCACACCTACTGCGTGCACCACATAGCAACAAAAGAATAGTCTGGTCAAGCAGATACTATAAGTGTGCATGTGATAATAAGGATGTACGTTAGTATAGAGCAGACGCTATTGATTTGAAACATGGTGATGGTATTTGTATCGTGTTGTTCATAACCTGTACAGAACAGAGAATCCAAATAAATTGGTTTTGTGTTTTCATCTGTATTAAATACAACCATCTTTTTATCAAACTTTTCATCATTGAATGAAGCATATGCAGCACGATATGTGGCAGAGAATATCCCGCCCCTTCCAATGTTCCCCCATTGTGTCTCAAACATCTAAGGAATTTCAAAGGAATTCCTTTCAGTTTTTAGGGGGGAGCGGTGTGCGCTAACAAAAGGGAAGAGTGTGTTGAGGTATACATGGGCGTTAGGGAGGAGTCCCTTTGCCACATATCGTGCTGGGCATCGACAGAAGTATATAAAATATGCCAAGATAAGACTATTAGTGTTTGAATAATTTTCACACCAATTTACATGCACCACAAATCATATAATTATTACTACAAATCACATGTAGGCCTACTTACTTACTTACTTACTTACTTTAGCCCAGAAAGAAGAAGTCTATTGGCCGCCCTATCCGCCGAAGAAGGTCACGTCAAACGTCCACTACGGTTGACGATATCATAACTCGTAGGTCTATAGCTAACTTACTCCAGCAATCCTTAGTGACAGGGCGATGCTATCCGTCGTCAAAAAGACACGCTGCGTGTTAAAGAACAGGAAGGACGTAATTTCACATATTTCATCGAGTTAGTTGGTCAACTGGGTTCAGTTGTGTCATAGTGTTGGATGACTTTATACGCGTACTATGCATACCCTATAACTATGGGGGAAATACAAAATCCCCCAGAGGTAGAAGCGTGATTTAGCAATATGGCCGCGCAGCAACTACGAAGCTGACATTAAAACATAGCTAGCGCAATACCCTGCTGCCCAATCCTCACCAGACTACGTCTGATAGTTTTTGAAAACCTTACCTTGCATGTGTCTATGAAATCTTACCGGTATTTTTCCATTTAATTCTCGAAAATCTACCTTTATAAGTCATTGACAACGATATGTCATGCCCAAAAAAATGCATGCTGCAACCGTTATTGTTGACTTCTAAGATGGACTTTTGAGAATTATATGGATACATTCTGCCAACATCCTTAGACACATGCAAGGTAAGGTTCTCTACTCTCTAGAACTATCAGACGAAGATTGGTGAGTATTGAGCAGCAGGTTACTGCGCCAGCCACGTTTTAATGTCTGCCTGTTAATATTGCTGCATGGCCATGTTGGTAATCACGCTTCTACCTATATAGGGATATGTATATATATTGGGGTGTATGCATATACTGCAATTTTCTTGAAACATTCGGAAGTTGGAGATCAAGGCAAGTCTACGTACATGAATGCGACGGAAACCCTGTCCAGTCAATTACTTCCCCTAAAAGCCCACTGTATCATTTTACAGTGGCCAGAAATCTTTCTTTAAAATGTAATCACTTTCCTTCCTGATCAGGCTATTCTTGGCTCCAAGATCTTACTATGGCGTACAAGGGACATCGCATACCAAAGATATATTTGCAAATTTTTGCGATGTTGCAAATTTTGTCGGAAATATCTTTGGAAATATTTGCGATGTCGTACACTTATTTGCAAATATGTTTGCAAATACATGTACTTTGTCCTAGGTTTTGTCGCAATCCTTTGTTGCATTCTTGGCATGCCTAAGCGGGACGTTTTTGGTAAGCTAGACGTTCTACCTCACGCGCGTCGCCAGGAAAAGATGAGAAATTGGGTTTGAAGCCAACAAAAAAAACTACGCTTAGGCATGCATGCTAATACAAGTATACAATAAAGAACGCAACAAAAATGACATCGCAAATATTTGCAAAGACATTTGCGACAAGAAATTTACGACACCGTAGATAATTTATTTGTAAAGATATTTGCAAAGAAATCTATACGACATCGTAAATATTGGCAAACTAGATATTTGCGACGAAATGTGCGACATCGCAAATATAGGCCTAGGCCTATGCAAGGATAGTTGCGTAGTTATTTGCGACAAAATTTGTGACATCGCAAATATTTGCAATGACTCTGCGAATGGTTTCGAGTCAACTCGGTCCCGAGTCAACTCTGTCCCAGGTCAACTCGGTCCCCAGTCAACTCGGTTCCGAGTCAACTCGGTCCCGGGTCAACTCGGCCCCAAGTCAACTCGGCCCCAACGAACTAAGCTCCAGGACAACTCGACCACCCTTGAAAAATGTACAAGATTTCCAAGCAGCCGATCTTTTTCGATTCATTTGGATTGTTTAATTTTACTGTCCGATTGTGAATGGCAATTTGACGCTACAGCAGCTTTCCCTTCACAAAATAGCTTATAAAACTTGATGTTACTTGTGATGTAGCCTTTTGGCAAGGCATTATGGCTTTGGGGTTATGTTGTTTGGTAAATGGGACAATTGGGCGTCTTGAGCGGAGTATACAAAGGCTGGGTGAACGTTACGCCTTCTATTCACTCCCCCTACCGCCCCATATACCTCAGCACACTTTTGTTGACGTATACGACTCTCCTCCCTAAAACCTAAAAGGGAATTCCTTGGATGTTTTACACACAATAGGGAGACAATGGAAGGGGGGAGTCACTCAGTCTCATATACCGCACCAAATGTCGCCTTCTGTCTTGCCATGAGCCACTCGGCGTAGGTAGACTTTACTCAAGACACCAAATCGCCCAAATTCACGAGGCCTTGTCAAAAGGCTACTTGTGATGCGACCTGTGATGTGACTACCGACTTGTGATGTTATAGGGTTAGCTTTAAGGTCCTTGCCTTGTTTCGTAAGTTTCACTTTTGTTCTTGAAATTGACAAATTCCTCCAAAAGCGAATCCCTTGTAATTAATTATACAACGAATCACCGGAGAGGAAATGTCTCATCATATCCTTGCGGCAGTGTTAGGCTAAAACGATGCCATGCGCAGATTTTATAATTCGAGTTCCTTGTCCCGAAGCCGAATTCCCAGTGGCCTGCATGCCAACGTTTTCTTGTTAGTGGTTTTATTGAAATTGCATCCACAAGAGAGGTAATCTGCTAATTGCGCAAGGATCAGTGCTTATTTTTGGAACATTCAAAACGTGTAATTTTCAAACATGACCTTCCGGTACGCATGCGCTTAAATTAAAACTTACAGGGAAAAAACCCTTTGAAGCCCATGCGTAGACTGGTTCCCGCTCCACATATTCCACATATACTACGAATGAATATGAGGACCGGCTGCCGTGGTGTTTAAAATACACATGTAGTAATATGACGTTATGCGTTTATGTTTATTTTTAGGAGAGCATAACCGTTAATTTTAAAGCGCGCTGCGCTACGGCCCGAGTGTGTTTGTAACCGCAGCCAGTTCAAAAGCGTTATTTCATATTTGGCCAACAAAATAATAATCTATTAACCTTAAAAAATTACACATGCCCATTATAGGAACAAAAATCAAATTCAAACCTTGTCTGCATCACGATAAATAAACATGCGGCGGCGCGCGGCGTCCATTCAAATTCTCCAAACAATGACGAATCGTACCCAACGATTAACGATAATGTCCGGACGTGATTTCGGGAATCTCCGGACATTTTCGGAAACAGGGGAATTCCTCCTGTTTCGATATGGCGGACCGATATGTATACTGGCGGCTGTCGGACCTAAAGATCGGTCGGAATCTTTTGGTCCGGGAACCAGTCTAACACTAGTCCATACCAGTTTTGTTTTAAATATTGTTTTAAAATGGGTGTGTATACAGTGCATGCTCATTAAAGACAGATTACGTGATTGGAAAACATTTAAAAACAGGGACAACAGCGTTATACATAACTAAAGAATAATGTTGATAAACTGCCTTGTAGAGATTTCAGCCACACAGATGCATGACTTTTGTGTTGAATGAATGGTAAAAAATAAAATCTTTGCAAACGATTTTTTTTAACAAGCACTTTTTTTAGTAGCTAATTTCTCCCACAAAGCCAGAATTTTACACGGAAAAAAATAATGTGGTATTTGTTACCATTGTCAACTTGTGAAATACAAATTTGGGTCACTGCAAATAATTTATTGGGGCTTTAAAGCTAATTAATCCGGTTGCAAGGAAAATCCATTAAATTTCCCAGCCCTATTTTGTATCATGCACGCATAAGGTGGTGCGTGTTTTAGAGACTTTCTGCATCGGCTACTCCGTGTACAACCTCTTTGATCAATCAAGTGACATTCGTGCGCACAAGACATACATGCACTAAAACACTGTGTAGGCCTATATAGTTTTCAACATCTGATCCTGCGATATCAAATTAAACACGCTATTCTTGACATTGAAGTTGATGATATGAACAGTCGTTTGTACTTTTTCAGCTGATATTCAAATAATGCTCTGTGTTTGCAGAAATTATTGGATTAACGGTCTGTTGTATCATGCGCAAAGATCCAAATTGGTGTTCACGAGTTAACAAGAAAACCCTTATAGAAACTCCAACAAACACCACGTGAATTTACTTCTGCCTCAAAATGCACCTTTAACATTTAAGTGTGCACACTCGTAATGCAGTTCACTTTACACAAAGACCATGCATGTATTTTAAATGTTTTCTTAAGCATTGCTGCATCTATATAGCTGAATTTCTGTAGGCTAGTTTACATTACACCAACATTCTTCTTTGGAGATATGCATTATTCCAGAAATTCGTAAAAATGTTTCACCTTCCAAAAGGTGAAATGGGCGTTTTGAAGGAGCGTGTTCAGATTTTTTTTTTACAGAAGACGGATTTCGTTTTAACTTGAGAATCATATAAATACTTTTCCAAAATATTATCCATGAAAAAAACCCAGGAAATTTGCAATCTCCAATTTGGATGTGGACGCAAAAAAGGTTGGTGTAATTCCTACATGCACTATGGAACCAGATAAAATATTTTACAAAATAGGTGTTTTTTGACGACATCCTTAACAAAATATACGGATTGAGAACGCGAAATTTCAGAATGGTAATGAGAAAAATATGACAAATTATATGGTATCAAAATCTCAACACCTCAAAATGTGATATGGACACACTCCTTTAAGTAGTGTTGATACAGCGTTCCTATTTCCCTCTACATCGTACCGGATGAAAGCTTAGTCAGAGCCCCTGACCGTGGGATCCCGTCTGCTCCACCGGGAGCCGGTCGCGAGGCAATCTCCCAAAAACGCACGGTGAAAAAACAATCCTCATGCATACCCGAAACCACGCTCATAATCGGCCATTAAAGAAATTGTGTTATTGTTTTCGCGGATTTTAGGAATTACCCCGTGGAAATGATTAGCAAACAGCATGGATATAATTCAGAGTTTTAGGTAAACTGCTAAAACTAATTATTAATTAGGTACTAGGGAGCCTATACAATATTGACTGCAGGACAAATATGTAGGACATTTCACAAACTCGCAGACATGAGAGAAAAAAACACATAACTACAAGTATTCTTGTGACAGTGATCGTATATTGTTTGTAGTTTTCCAGTAGAAAATATATATTTTTTATTTCCATAAATGCCACTTAACGTTTGTGTGTGGATAAGGCACCAAAGGTAATGCAAACTCATTATACACAGCTAATTTTCATTGGCGTAGGTAACCCGGGACACCAAATTCCTATTCAATATAATGGAACAAATTATGAGCCTTTATGGTCTTTTGTTTCAAATATTTGTCGGTAATCACAGAACAAAATATTCAGGAAATTAGTGCTGTCCCCTGTAATCACACGCCACAGTCTATTATTATTGTGATCATGAGTGGTGATTTTTGAAGCACAGGGTGTCGTACATAACTGGGACACCAAACGTTTTGGACCCCTAATATTTTGGGAATTACCCTTAGCATTCTCCTTTAGATAATGTTACGCTTTTATTCCAGAAAATCCGTGAAGAATTTCTTTTTGCAAATGATATATTTTGCAAATTTTGCAAAATATGATGGAAGTTTTTTTTTCTCTCGAATTTGTCATTTCATCTGTCACCGATTTATCATTTCATCAAGATCTCGTCCCGAATGACACAGATTATTCATCGCCCGTTCATAATATTACACATTGGTGACACATATGTACAGTAGGCCTATCTTATTCGCCACGGGTCAGTAGGTATATACTCTGTATTTGTGTTTATTCATGCGTGCTGTTTTCTTTGTTTTAAAAAGAGATCAGGTGTTTTAGATTAGTGCGATAATCATTTTCCAGCATTCCCAGTTCTATATTTTATACGGGGCACAATCCCATAGTTGGGATGTGTGCGGGGGTAACACAGGTGTATTCGTCTTTTCCAGTGTTTTCAGTGTGTGAATCTCCTGCCATCTCATTTAGATGGACACAATGTTTCAGCCTTACTGTTAAAGGCCCATATCATTTGCAGATGAAAAGTTTTCATATACGAATTCCGGGAACAGGATACATATCTAATGAATAATATTGATAAACTGGTATATTTCAGCCACATACCTGCAGTAATACTTTAGAAAACCTTAAAATCCATGAATGGTTTTGTGTTGAATGAATGGCAAAATATCGTTTGCAAACGATTTTTTAAAGCACTTCGTTTGGCAATTTCTCCCACAAAAGGTAGGCCTACCATTTTACACGGCAAAAAAAATCATGTGGTGTTTGTTACTATTGCTATCAACACTTTTAGTCGAGTTTTTTTTGTCAACTTATGAAGTAAAATTTGGGGTCACTGCAAATGATGTACAATGCTTTAGTAACGAAAGCAATGTTCCATCAGTCCAATCATGTCCCCTGAATCGTTTTCATTAAATATATAGTGCTGGTTGGAAAGGTTCACGACTATGAGTTTCAAGCCTTTTTGCAAAGACGTTTGGAACACACGACCGCCGAAAGATTTACCTTTTGCGTATACAACTTGTTCGTGTACTGCCATAGAAATGCGCGAAGAAGTTGTACATAAGTCATTCCTTGCCCAGTTTTCGGACAAAATGGCGGTGCCTATACTATACATTAAGGCATCGCTGCAATTGCAATTATTTTCACTGGGTGATATCTCTTGCTCTTTGTACATGTATAACAATAACGTACGAGTTGCACAATGTTTATGTGTCTTCTGTTCTTACTTCTTTAATTGGCACAAAGTACGCAATCTCGCATAAAGCCATTAACAGCCAAGTGGTTTTAAACAAATTAGGCTACGTGTAAGTATTCACGTCGACGGCATTACTTGGCAAGTTGGCAGGCATTTTCAAAAGCGTTTACATTTGGTATGACCTCGCCTGCCTCTTCGACAGCAATTATTTTCCACTTAAAGGCAGTATACATGATTGGTATCTCGAAAATCAGAAATGTTCACAGATTTACGCCTAACGTATATACACAATATAAACATGATGACCGTAGAAAACTTCCACTGAAATGGTTGTCTAAAGTGCTATAGTCTTTGAGAAACGATTAAAACAATTAGTTTTCGTCTCATGAGACGAAAATTCAATTCGCCCCAAAACCATTTCGCCCAAGTGCTATTTCGCCCCAAACCACTTCGCCCGAGTGCCATTTCGCCCTAAATCAATTCGTCCAAAAACTACATCGCCCAAATGCTACTTTGCCCCAAAACCACTTCGTGCACAGGCCGTGGTTCAGGGCAAAATAATTGTTCAGGGCGAATTGGTTTTGGGGCGAAATGACTGCAAACCCTTTTTATTTTACTGTTTTCTCAAACGTTAGACGAAGTACGGAGCTGGTTTTTGCTCAGGTTGGTTTTAATCATGCATATCTTCAATTACACAGGGGGATAAAACTATTTGTAACGGTTTACCAATCATGTATACTATCTTTAAACACGTCGGTACGCGATGCGTTCACACTGAGTGGATTGTATTATTTCGATCGCCAGAAAATAGAATTGTATCCGCTTTGTAGAGAGAGATGGATTCAACTCGGCCTCCAGGGGCGGATCCAGGAATTTTTCCAGGAGGGGGTTTTGCCACCAGGGAGGGGTTTTGCCCATCAGATTTTTATGTCTGCTTGTTTCGGACAGGCGGACACGCAAAAAATGCATTACATTATATTTGTTGGTGTCGGAGCGGGGGGGGGGGGGGGGGGGGGGGGGGGGTTGACCCCTGGCCTCTCATGCTCAAACAAGGACGAGTGTGATTTCACGCACAAAGAAATTTACTGCAGCTCACGTTACAAAAAAAAAGCATATTAACACTAAAATATTTTTCAAAATAAACGATATAATATTAACCAAATTATGATGAGCTTGGCATGCATGTGGGCAATATTATTATCTAGGAACCCCTTCTGGTGGCCTAGGGCACGTACACCGGTAGTGACAAACGTTGTGTTCGCGTCAGTATGGTGACAGATACTTCAGCGCAATGACCATGCATTGTGTATACAATAAGGAATAACATTGACATTATGTGGATGTCGAAGTTTATAAACATACAAAGGTTTTAAATATGTCAACGTCATTGTCACGAATCCTGTTTATAAAAGGATGTACATGTAATACACTCTGGAGTTATACAATGGGACTAACTTGCATTATCTAGAATGCTGTGCGTATGATAGCATCCACTTTGTTTAACCAACATTTTGAGTGAGGCTTTTCTTGAACTCTTGAAGCAAACGTTTGGGTTTAAAACTATGTTTTACCTATTGGGGCAACAGTTTTTGTATTGTAAAGCTATATTAGGGCGACACGCTCTATTAGGGCGACAATTTGGTGTCGCCCTAAAATTTTTGAGGTTAAAAACAATTTTTTAGGTCAAAAACCATTTTTTAAAAATCAAAAACCATTTTTATTTAGGTCTAGAAGCATCTCTCTTATTCATTTTTGGAAGCTTCGGGTAGGCCTATAGAGAAATTTTGTGTCAATTTGAGTGATTCTTGCCGAAATTTCAGTGGTCTCTGGGGAAAGGTTTCCCGTAATGTCGCCCTTTTATAGCATCCAGGGTTCTTCTTCTTCTTATTATTATTATTTAGTCGGGGTGGGGGAGGGGGGGGGGGGGGGGGGGGGAGGGGGGGGGGGGGGGGGGGGGGGGGGTGGGTGTCGGGCGGTAACAAAGACACAAAGACAAACCAATCTAAGGTGGCCAGGATGAACAAAAGTGAAAGTCACTGTGGCCCAAAGGCCTGCTCATCTAACCCTAGTCTGGGATAAAAGGTAAATTAAATAAATATGTTTGTATACAAATTCGTTACTTGTTTGTATTCAAATGTTTGTATTCGTTATTTGTTTGTATTCAAATTCGTTACTGCAAAAGGTACAATGTGCCTTTAAATATAATATACATGATTGGTAAACTGTTACAAATAGTTTTATCCCCCTGTGTGATTGAAGATAGTCATGATTAAAACCAACCTGAGCAAAAACCAGCTCCGTACATCGTCTAACATTTGAAAAAACAGTAAAAAAAGGGTGTACAGTCATTTCGCCCCAAAACCACTTCGTCCTGAAGCACTTCGTCCTGAACCACGGCCTGTGCCCGAAGTTGTTTTGGGGGTGGTGGCTTTGGGCCCTGGGCGAAGTAGTGTTTGTACGAAGTGGTTTGGGAGCAAAATGGCACTTGGGCGAAGTGGTCCAGGGCGAATTTATTTTACGTCTCGCGAGACGAAAAATAATTGTTTTGCTCATTTCTCAAAAACTATAGCACTTTTATAGACAAAACCATTTCAGGGGAAGTTTTCTACGGTCATCATGTTTATATCGTGTAAGTTATGTGTAAATCTGTGAACATTTCTGATTCTTCGAGATACCAATCACGTGTACTGCCTTTAACAGGAGCAAGTCGTCATAAGCCGTTTTCGTAATGTATCAAAACTTATAGATGTTTCTTATCACATTGCCTACTATTTAATTCACCTGTTACTTTCAATTCGATTTCTATGGTTGGAATTCATTTTGCATACATTAATTGTTGCTTGGTATAAGGAAAGCCCCGGACAAGCTTTGTGGTCGTTAAGAGCAACCTGTTGTTAAAAGGTGCCTGGCCATACCTTATGGGAATGTAGATTTTGATATATCATACCACATTTTTCTTATTACCATTCTGAAATTTCGCGCTGTCAATCCGTATATTTCCACGGATATATATCAAATATCAAAAAACCTTCGATGTATGGTAATGCAGTGATTACACCAACCTTTTGGCTTCCACATCCAAATTGGATATTGCAAATTTCCTGTTTTCTTCCCATGGATAGTATTTTGGGGAGGCATTTTACATTGATTATTAGGTTAGAACGAAATGCATTTTCTGGAAAAATATATCTGAACAAGTTCTTTTATAGTATGCATGGAATTTGCATATATGGAAATCCGCTATTTGGACCACGAACAGCACAAGGAGGGGGCTGGGGGTGGGAAGGAGGAGGAGGAGGAGGCGGGTTGCAAGTAATTTTTTTATCAGCTTCTTGCGGATAGGCGGACACACAGAAATTGCGTTACTTTTTTGTTTTAGTCAGAGCAGGGGGGCGGGGGGCAGGGGTGGGACCCCTCTCTCTGGATCCGCGCCTGGGGACGGGGGGTGGGGGAGGGAGGTGGTAAGATTTTTCTATATCAGCATGTTTCCGACAGACGAACACACAGACAATGCATTACATTGATTTATTTATTTTCTGTCAGATCGGGGGCCAGGAGCTAGGGGTTGACCCCGCCCCCCGACGGCCCTCCCCCACCCCCCCCCCCCCCCCCCCCCCCGCCCCCCCCCCCCCCCCCAAAAAAAACAACCCTCTGGATCCGCGCATGCCATCTAACTGTACCCATGGGTGTTGAGATTTTGATACCATATCATAAACATGTGCCATATTTTTCTCATTACCATCCCTCAATCCAGCGGGATGTCGTCAAAAAATGACCGAAGTTTAATACACTTATTTATCCGGTTTAAAGCAGTGCAGTGATTACACCAACAATCTTCCTTCCACATCCAAATAAGGGGATTGCAAATTTCCGGGTTTTTTTCCCATGAATAGTATTTTGGGGAAGTATTTGATATGATTGCCAGGTTAAAACGAAATCAATTTCTTTGAAAAATATGGCCACGGTCCTTTAACAAAATGGAAAGGAAAGAATCGAGTATAGTTGATCGTGCTGGCTTCAGACTTATAGTGTACAAAACAAATGAGACGGGCTGAACATTTCTCAATAATATTCCCTTCAATTTTCTCTCCTAAATTGGGGTTTTTCTATCAAATCTGCACCTATTGGTGCTTAATGAGTTATTCTAGAGGAAAAAATCTGATCAACTCTTTTAGTTTAATATCTTAATTTGCTTAGTATTTCAAAATTAACAATTTTTAAAATCTGTGCAACTCCATCCTAGCAAAAAGATCGACTTTAATATTCCTCCTGCGTACCCTTTGTTTACCAGGGGACAACTTATAGTGCCACCTGTAATCGATTTCCCCCCGATCACCTGCCGCGTAAAACCCACTGGAGGAAAAACACAAACGTAAACTGAGAGAAAAAGCGCTTAGAATTTGCTTACCTTTTTGGCGGGAGAAGAACACGATATCTTGGATTGAACTATAATTCCATGTAGCTGGCTCGGGACGGGGAGCGCGCGGCCGTAACTCTCGACGGGACAAGACAGCTTAAAATCCCGGTGAGTAATCGCAATGAGGGAGGTGGTTGAAATACAAGATCCGGAACTTTGCAAAGCTGGACAGACTAGCAGCTCAATCTGAGTGACGCTGTCAGTAAAACGTGCAAGTCCTCGTATGCCGATAGGAAACGCTCAGATACCCGGTTTCCACGCATGGAGCTGGACTTGTGAGACACATGCATAGTGCACGCGCACGCAGCGCGCGCAATTCCCACAGTCAGCCAATCATCGAGAAAGCCAATAATCCACAAAGGCCATCTGCAAGTTGCAATATGGTGTTTTTGGTAATGATTGACCCGGGATTTGGACGGAGGGGAGATTTTGTTTCTCGTGGAGGCTTATTCTCCTGGGAAGGCTTGACGCCGGAGGTATTTAAAAGAAGGCATAATTACGGAAAAACGAAAGCAATCAAATTAAAAGGTAAATCATTTTAAAGGCTTTTGCAAGATGAAACTTTTTACGGATTCCCGGAATAGGGCACAACAGATACATCACAGCTTCAAAAAACTGTTAAAGGCAGAGGTTCGTCAGCAATGCGCGCGCGCCAAATTCGTGCCACGAAATACGCGGCTCCGGCACGCCTTTGCTATTATATGGAGCTGCGTATTTCGTGGCACGAATTTGGCGCGCGCGCATTGCTGACGAGCCTCTGCCTTTAAAATCTATACATGGATTTGGTGTTAAGTGAATGTAAAATACTAATAACATTTCTTTTTAATTAAAAAAATGTGTGTGCGCACACACACTAAAACTCGTGCAAGTGGTGAATTGGGTAATTCCCAAAATTAGGGGTCCAAAAGTGTGACATGCTTTTTAAGATTTCAAAGTGTTTTTAATGATTGAAAGTGGTTTCCCAGTGGAAAATAATTATTTTTATTTGAACAAATGCCACTCAAATTTAATGTTTGTGTGTAGATATGGCACCAAGGTTAATGCAAACTCATTCTACAGCCAATTTTCATTGGCGTAGGTAACCCGGGACGCGTAATTTTTTTTTTACACCACTGCGAGGGGAGAACAATAGGGTTTGTACCTTTTTAGCGTCTTGAGAGGAGACTATATAATAGGTTAGGGTTCAGGGTTAGGGTTGGTTATTTTAAAGGAATTTAGGGTTTTGAATGCGTTCGGTTTGCAACCAGCTTCGTGGTCTGGTTAGAAGAGAGCTCGACTTGTAATCATAAGGTCCCTGGTTCGAATCTATGCATGTTTGGGATTTTCCGAAATTTCTCGGTTTCTTCTTTTTCTCTAATAGTGAGAGTAAGAGTTGTCACTATTTCCAAGATTGTCACTCGAGAAGTGTCAGTCATTGGAAACTTAGACTCTATTCGGGTTGAACAATTGGGGTGTACCCCTCGCTGCGGTGTAAAAAAAAAACACGCGGGATACCAAACTCCTATTCAATACCATGGAACAAATTATAAGCCTTTATGGTCTTTTGTTTTGAATATTTTTCAGGAATCAGAAAACAAAATATTGAAGAAAATGATGCTGCCCCCTATAATCACAGGCCACAGTCCATTACTGAGAATTTGTGGTCATAAGTGATGATTTTTTAAGCATAGAGTGTCGTACGTAACTGGGACACCAAACATATTGGATCCCTAATTTTGGGAATTACCCAATTGCATGCTATCAACACTTAGTGGGATTTTTCTTGTCAACTCATGAAGTAAAATGTTGGGTCACTGCAAATAATGTATTAGGCTTTAAATTTACAGATATCATTGGCACGTCTCGCCAAAAGTGGATAGTCACAGTGGGCAAAAAATCAATATGCACAAGAAATACTCCCCCACAAACTTGGGACACGGCCAGGGGACATGCGCCCTGCTACATCCCCGCCCGCGGGCATCTATCCGACAGCATGTGTCAACTTCCGCCAACGTGCCCTTTATTGCGTCATCTGTGACACACAACATGGAAAATGGAGCAACAAAACCAAACAGACATAAAATACGCTGACGTCACACTTTGCATATGTGACTGGGCCATAGGATGCGGAAAATCAAACAAGTTTGATTTGCCACGGTCATTCGTGTACGCGAAGACCGGCTCGATGTTTTAGCGCCTTTCTGGGTTGTGGGCCGATTGGCCGGTATAAATCGCAAATAAAGGTGTGCGGCGGGCTTTAGTGTTACACCATAAGCCGTGCACATATAAAACAGAGAGAAATGTGCCCAGATACAAGTCATTATCGGCATGATAATTATCCCACACAGGCAGATATGAACTTGGCTGTAACACTGCTGGGAAGCCGTGCCCATGACCTCATATTCAGTAAGATATGATAGAGATCAGCAGGTGATTCACCATCCGTATCGGAAGTGGCGATTAACGACAGAAATCCCCACGAGAGCTCGCGCACGGGACACTATAAATGACGGAGTCGGGTTCAAGACCACTGGGTGTAAATGTAAGACTCTACTGTGGTAGAAATGTCATCAAGGTAATATAGTTCGGGTGAAAGTGTAGTCGAACTGCAATTTGCCATGGGCCGAACACCTAACCTAACTGATCTTCAACGGCATGCAGGCAACTGTGTCTCTTTTGTGCACGAAATGACAACGTATCCATGCATTACAGCGCAGCGACCACAGCTACGTAGATAAATTACACGATGGGAATGTTTTAAGATGTTCTGTCGGGGAAGATGTTCCTTTTAATCATTTTGGGATCTACTTTGTGAGAACATTTGAGTAATTAACCAGATGGAGAAACGCGACCGCAGAAATATATACAGCCTTGGAAAATATTACTTTCCACAAATTGTAGTTTTTTAATCTCGTTACGAAAATCTAGAAAAAAAACCGAAGGTCGTAGTTGGCGATAAACGACAATCATTTCAATATCGAAGAATTTTATAGAATTTATACATAATGTATAATAATGTATTAATTTCAAAATCCAGTGTTTTGCCGCTCGTATCGTAATAACAAAACACGTTTTACAGTCAAACCTACTATTAGGGCCATTATTATTATTTTAACACCAAATGCTGGTGTTAATTTACACCACGGGTATTAAATTTAACACGAGAGGTTTTGCAGTGCGTGTTCAAAGTGGTTCTCCCATTTTCTGTCAGAATAAATCAACTGTAGGTGTTACAATTTAATTCCACATTCAGGTGTCAATTAACACCAAAATTCTTGCCCAAAATAAACACCAAGAAGAATACGTTAACACCGGATGGGGGTGTTAAAGTTTAACACCCTTCTTGGTGTTACAAAATATTGATTCCCAAATTGGTGTTACTTAACACCCAAATCCTTGCCCAAAATGGATACCAAAGAAGAATCAAATTTTACACCAGTGGTGTAGATTTTAACACCCCGTTTTTTGCAGTGTATTAGGGCCACCTGTTTATAGTGGTCCATGTGTATAATGCTAATGCAACCTTTATAAAAGGGCCACCTGTTTATAGTGACCATTTGTTTTTGTTTTTTTACGGTCTTGAGGGTGGCCCCTCTACAAGTTTTACTCTTAGGAAAAAACGTTTGCGAAGTCAAGGCCAGATTCTATTTTGTTTGTTCCATTTTAATTTTGGCAAACTTGACAACATTTTTATTGAAATGCCTTTATCTTGTCCGAAATAGATTTACCGGTAAGTTTTTACAAGGAGATAACTATAGGCTTCAAAGGGTAATAAACAATGTGACAACATACCTTTATAAAAATATTTTAAAGGAAATATAAAGGAATTTCACAAAAATGCCAAATTGCCACCGTGGACAGGGTGTCTTCCCCCCAAAAAAATTGTCCAGGACACGTACATGAAAAAGTGTCTTTTATTTTGTCAAAATCAGGCTAAAATTGACCAAGGCAAATGACTGTATATTGACTATCCTAAATTGGGCGGCCATTTCTTGTTTTTAAATAATCAGATCTGGTTCATGAACTAGGGTGCGACTTTGCACAAACAATGACATAACTTGGTTGATTATCTTGATTTATCCGAGTTTAAAGGGCCCCTGAAATGCTCAAATTTCTTTACGCACAGTTTTTGCTGCATATGATGGATTACTTGTGTAATTTTTCAACTTTGAAAATTTCTTCACATAAACTCACTAAAAGATGGCGCTGTTTGGGGCATGTCACTTTAGGAACACACAGGAGAAAAGCAAAGAAAAAACATAAGACTTTAAACTGGAATTGTGGAAAAATGCTGCAGTTTCCAGCCTTAGTTTGTTCATGGTTTGCAACAGGCAACATGTAAAACAAACCTAAACCGTCATGGGTTACAAAAGTTTCAGCAAGTTGGAGAAAATTGTGGAAACTTTTGTGCACAGTTTCCTGTTTTCCTAATGTGACATCACCACTTTGCTCATGCATATGTAAATTTTCATTAGCATAAAAATCAAAAACCTTGATTTTAACCCCCAAAATAACTTTCAATTTGGGTTTTTATGATTGTAAATTAATGGACTAGTTCCATAGCACAGATTTCATTGATAAAAACACCATTTCAGGGGCCCTTTAATTTGATTATCTTGGTTGATTTTGATGATGCAGGAAGATTCCCTATCAGGATCCTGGGAAATCTCGATTCTGAGGTTGCTTGGTTTGGCCTGGACATTTTTTGGGTGCACAGTACTATATACTGCACAGTGTATAGTCAGACCAAGACAGAACCGCCTGCATGGTGCAACGATCGGAGACGACCCATGAGACGAGGATATCCTTCAATTTGACAAATCCCACAATTTGGGTCAAAATATGACTATACACGAATACTTGCCGCAGTGTTCGAATTAGCACTGGTCCCTTGGCCAAATGACGACAGCTGGCCAGTTAAAATAAAACAGACCCACGCAGTAACTCAGACATTATGTTGTCTTGCCCTGCTGAAAAGATACTCATTTGGTAGTGTCGAAAATTAAATATGCAGGCAGAAATAAGTTTCATAAGCAAGTTCGTTAACAAATTTATTAGCTGCTGGTAGACAGTTGACCCGGAAGCAAATGAAGAGGTCGGTCATGAGTAGGTCACTGCTACTTACGACAGTGTTCACACAGCCCTTACCAACGACGGTCGCTTGTAAGTAGCGCGCTACTCATACGATTGATTGTGGATAAATAATTTTTCGTAACTTGTAAGTACAATGTAGCTCGACAAAGAGTGCGTGATCCCCATGCTATGTAGCTGCTGCAACTGGGCCTACCAGACAGAGACAATTTCTCGGAATGATCCAGTGTTACCATTTCACAGTCTTCCTTCAAAGATGAGGTCCAGGGCTGCTTGGACATTTCCTCCTGTTGCCCGAAGAGCCCGTAGGCAGGCTGCCTCGTCCGTGATCCCCATGCTACGTAGCTGCTGCAACTGGGCCTATCAAACGAATACACCAAAGGAGCGTGTTCAGATTTTTGCAGATGGTTTTCGTTTGAACCTAACAAACAAATAAAATACCTTCTATCCATGGAAAGAAAACAGGAAATTTGCAATTTGCAGTTTGAATGTGGAAGCAAAGAGGTTGGTAGACAAGAAAAACCTGACTAAAAGTGTTAAAAGCAATGATAACCAACACTATATGATTTTTCCCCCGTGTAAAATGGTACTCTTCTAAAATAATCATCCGCAGATAATTTTTTTTACCATTCATTCAACAAAAAAACCATGCATAGATTTTTCAGGTTTTCTGAAGTATTACCGCATCTATGTGGCTGAAATTTCTACAAGGCAGTTTTGTCAACATTTAGTTATGTCAACATTCTTTAGTTATGTAATGGTATTGTTCCTGTTTTTAAAAGTTTTCTAATCATGTTATCTGTACTTAAACAGCACTGACCTGCAACTGATCAGCACTCAGAGCAGCACCATCAGGACGATCCGTTACACCTTGGCTTCCTGAAGCCGCCCGCTGTGGCGGCTGCTGTTGCTGCAGTCTTTGCTGTTGCAGCGCTTGGGCCATGGCTTGGCTGAACAAGTCGGCTGTTATTACACCCGATGAGGACGGCTGAACCCGGACCCTTGACACTGACGCTGACCCAGGGGCCGACCCAGGAGCTGACCCTGGAGCCGAACTTACAACTCGCTGAGCGGCCGGGGGGCCTGAGACTCTTGGCTGGGGTGTTGTGTTTGTTGGTCTTGGGGTGGGGGAACTGGCGTAAGGCTGAAATGTAGGCAGACATGGGACACATCATTAAATACATTAACTGGAATATATATATATATATATTCGCTGGCAGGTAGCATTCACTGCTTTGACAAAGGTTCATGCTAATTGTATGTCTATTCGTTTTACACAGAAGCCACAAGGGGGAAATTTTTCGTGCATTTTTCTGTTACAACAATTACAAAATAACGGGCAGGACAGTGTATCGCTATGAGAGAAGGTATTAGCAAACCAGTGAAAGTCATTATTGTCCATATTTTTTAATATTTTCTTCTAAAAGAATAGTAGAATACACGTACTGTACGCAAACATAATGGCAGTAAAATGTGAGCATGAACCACGATGCGACGTCACAACTCTGCCAGCCTTGTTCCATACGCACACGACGCGGTTGTGTTTCTTTGTATTTGCGTTGAAAATCTGACGCAAATATAAAGAAACACATAACCGCGCCATGTGCAGATGGAACAAGGCTGTGCTTTAGACAAAGACCAAGAGCTTCCGGGAACCAGTCTATTCACTGTTGGGCACTGTACGTGTTCGCCGTGCGTGGTCACTGCTTGGGCGGGTTTTCCTTGGGTCTTTCTCCGCGGCTTGGCCATCGCCGGCACGGTAAGACAAGCCTGCAGCCTTAGACAAGGCTACACAAGAGCATGCTAATTTAAGTCTTACAACCTTCTGTGTTATACTTTATAAAAAGTACACAAGCAAATTGTCAAGTAATTTCTCTGACACTTTAAATTACAGATAGGTCAGTTCGTGGTCTCAACTATTAAACAAGAAATGTGGGTAGCTATAATTCTTTATGAGTCAGTATTCCCTTGGAAAATAGCCTTTAAGGAGCACCATATTCAAGGATTATGACAGGAAATGCCCCAAGCCTTACTTCACAGCATGAAAGGTCAGTTCTGAAGATGGCCCTTCCTGCCCCTAAAATAACTCCTTGATAATCAGAGGCAGACCCACTGTTGCCTGTCAGAGGTTTTTGGCCTCTAGATTCTGAAAGTATCTTGTCTGAAACCAAACAATAAATCTTTTGTTGAGACTACGCCCACTTCCTAATTTCCAGAGACTGTATAAGTCTAGACAGATGAAGTTATAGGGCAAGATCCTATGCTAGATTTAGCCTTTAAAAATGGAATTAATATGACAAGTTCATAAAAATGAATATGAGTTAACCAGAGGTCAGAGCCAATCTTATGGTTATGCAGGGTTGTTGCTAGACTGGTTCACTGTCATATTTACTTCCCCTCCGTCGTATATGAGGACAGGTACACGACGCCATGTTCGGCATAAATATCCAGGAATTGCTGGATGTTTATGCAAATTAAAAGGCTGTGTCACGGTTTGCGCAAGCGCCAAGCAGGCGCTCAGAAGAATGGGTGTTTACAATATGCAGAATTTAACTATATACATCGTGTTGCGCGTCTTCGTTCGATTTGGCATCGCGCGCTACGATCAATGTCTGGAAAACAACAGCGGCGTCAGCAGCGGTATTTTTCCATCGCCAGCAGAAGATAATTCAAGATATGCCTGTAAAATTGCTGTCAGGACCAAATAAGCATACTGGTTTCGGTGGGAATCAAGGTTGAACAAATAGCTCTATCCAATCATGTCATTCGATGCGGTTTCTGTCATGTTTTGTCAAGTTTTTTTATGGGATGAACAACGGCCGCACACCTGGTGATATTGATGTTTGGCGGCTTAAAAATTGTCAAACAGCACCATTTCAAGTAAAAAATAATGTATCAGGACAAACCTGGGCGTTGATGAGTACACCACTGCCAAAATTACTAAAGATTTATAAGGGATGGCAAAGATTGAATAGGATTTGCAAAACCCAGCGACAAAATTAACGATTGCGAAATTCACTCGCCGTTGAGCAAACTCTAAAAATAGATCATGCATATATTTAATACAACGACCAATCACGCGTGGTTATACAATGGCCAATCACCCGTGGTTATTGCTCGGCGTGTGCCTGTCCTTGTATAGCGAGAGCAGCATAGCGCACATGGACAGGGGACCAGTCTAGGTTGTTGCAAGCCTTTTAGAAGTATGGCGGAACAAAACGAGAGGGCGCAATTTTATTTAGGTATGATTTTTTTTGACAATTGTATTTCTTTCCAAAAATATGATTTACATGTTGCAATTATAATATTTTTTAAAATAAAAAAGTGCAAAATGAAAAATGCAGTTATATTGCATTTTAGTTGATTTTATACCAACTTCAAAGTGCACCCTCCTATTGTGTCCGCCATACTTCAAAAAGGCTCATTGTACTACGTGTCAAAAATAGATAAAAACATGTCTTACTTTTGATCTTAAATAACTTAGTAATTTTCCAACATATTTAAACCAAAATTCCAGATCATGTAAACGAGGTCTGACAAATTTTATTGAGTGAGTTTCATCAGCTTTGTCGAAGAGGGTAAGATATATTTTTGTAAATGTATTTTCTAACAATTTGTATTTTCTGTAAATTGCTCTAACACTGGTGCTCCAAATGTATGCAGTGGACTTAATTTCTGCATTTCTAGACTGATCGTACTAATTAAAAACAATTCTACGGTATACATGTAGGCCATTTCGGGAATTTACACCTAATAAATCATGAATAAATCGTGACTAAATCAGGCTAAACAAAATTTTGATATTCGATTGAACAATTGGCTAGAATATTCAAATAGTAAATTATTCGAATTGACCCAGCCTTAGACAGATCCGAATCCAGATCCCGAGTGTCTTTGCAGCAGAAACAAACGAAACCGCTCTCAACTTGGATCTCAAATCATGTGAATTGCAATTTATTTCCCAAATTTGTCAAATTTCTTGACTATATTTCATCAATGACATTCATCGTAAATAAACAAGCAGCCTAAATTTGTTTGCATCGTTTGTTGCCTTAGAAAATTGAAATGACACCATTTACTCAAACAAAAAGCTTCGCGATGTTTATGTCGCAATTTTAGATATCAGGGGCGGATCCAGGGGGAAGCGTGGGGAGCGCACGCCCCCCCCCCCCTTTTTTTTTTTTTTTTTTTTTTAAATTTTTTTGTGCACACTTTTCCTGCTTAAAGTGGTTAAATATTGCCTCAGATCGCACCACAGAGCATCTAGAATCCATCTAGAAGCCATCTGGGCTTCGCGCTCGCTATTTCATCGTCATCAGCATTTCATGCTTAAAAATTTCACGCATCCCCCTTTTCAAAATCCTGGATCCGCCCCTGGATATAGCACTGAACCATCGCTCTAGAAGGATCCCAGAGATCCCAGATCTCGATCAGGATCTGCGCGAAGTGAACGAGTTCATCACATATCTGCGCAGATCAGGATCCTGATTCGTCAGAAATAAACACGCCCCAAGCTTACCAGGGGCCAATTTCATAAAACAATCCAAAATCTTGGATTAAAGGCACAGGCTCGTCAGCAGCTCCATGCCTTTGCTATGGAGCGGCATATTTCGTGGCAAGAATTTGGAGCGTGTGCATTGCTGACGAGCCTGTGCCTTTAAGCATATCACAAATATTCGCTCGAGCAAGGGCGTATTTTAAAAACGTGTTTTAAACGCCAAGCTTACCTGGTTGAAAGCCCCTGCACTGCTACCAGCTGAACCCCCTACGCCTGCTGCCGCCAGTGCAGCACTCAGCTGGGCTTGGGTGATTAGCTGGGGAGCACCTCCACCACCGACCTGCAGACCAAAACCAACATGAAAACAGTTGGTAACAAGGACCCTTTTCACACATTGTTAATTGTTAGTTAAAGCCTCAATACATCATTTGCAGTTACCCAAAATTTTACTTCACGAGTCGACAAAAAAAACCAACCCGTATATGGGCAGAAAATCGCGTGATTGTTTGTGATGCAATGCACATTGACCTATGTGGGCACTGTCTGCTAGCTCTGTTGTGATTGGTCGGCGGGTTCGGCTTGATTGACAGGAACTATGCATTGCTTAAAAACATATTCATAACCCTTTGCTTTGGCCGACAGCTTTTTGTTAAGTTCTGAACAATAGCGCTATTCATCAAGGGCACGCGTATTATGCAACGGCTTTGTATAGACGCATGGGTTTGCTTTTATTCCTCATCTGGGGTATCCTACCATTCTCGGGCATAATTTTTTGCGCCATGTAGCCGTTTAACATGCATGTTGTTTGTCGAAACAAAACAGTTATGCACCTATCAATTGTTCCCCCCACCCTTCCGCGCTGCCCCACTTCCCTAGGTGGGGGGGTTTGGTCCTGTTTGGTCCCGAGGGTGGGGATTTTTGTCACCTAAATGTTGCGCCAGGGGTGGGGATTTTGTCACGCAAAAAGTGACAATCCCCACCTCTTAGGTGGGGTAGCTCGGGGGGCGAGGAGTGGGGGAAACAATTGATAGGTGCATTAGTTATAGCTTTCTTGTGAGATATCTTAGCGAATAATCCTGCTTCTGTACATTTTAGCCCAATACTGACCATTCTAAAGGTAGATTGATTAAGGTTAATAACGGTGACTCTTGTGTGATAAGCAAGAGCTCAAGATCCTATTTGGGTATCTTAAAACATTACAAGCAAATGCTTAACGACAAAAGCATTGGAAAATCTTACTTCTTGAGATGTGTCCATTTCATCATCTGATAAGTCAGGCGGGAATGAACCTAAGGAGGAAAAATGCATACTATAATGACTAAAGTTCATCAAGATAACAAGGCACATGGGTCTGTCCACAGTAATGGGGTACATTTGAAAAATAAGTCAATAATTCCTTTCAGATGTCTTGAGTTTATCTCAGAATTAAAGAAATGTCCTTGTTTTGTTCTCAGGAGATAACCTTTGCCCAAAAAAGTAAGAAATTGTTGCCACAACATACATTTTTGAAAAGCAAGTGTACAAATTTTCCTATTATGCATGTAACGTGGACAGACAATTTTGTGACATTTTTTTCCGTCTTTGTTACATGCGTAATAAATTTGTGCACGAGGTTTTCACAAATGTATGTTGTAGGTGAAAAAGTTATTTCCTCAGTTTAGCTTGATAATTTAAAGATAAAATTAAGACATTTGAACTGAACTGGGACCTAAGATCTTGAATGTTACAGAAATGTACCCCATTACTGTGGACAGACCCATATATACGCTTAATCTTGACTTGAACCCACATAAATTACAGGAAACTGTTACAAAAACGACGTTATCAGTGTGTGATTGAGGCTGCGTGTGATAAAGCCAGCTATGCACCTTATCTACGTCGGGTAAGGGCAAAACAAACCCTAATTAACATTCAGTCTCCCTGATGCAGGCTAAATCAATTTCTGATTAATTGCGATCCCCGTTGCGAAATTCTTCGAACCGGCCATTCAACACTAGCTAGCTCGGTGGTCGAGTGGTTAAGACGTCTGCCTTGATGCAGGAGGTCGTGGGTTATAGTCCCACCCGAGCAAGCTATGAAGTTTTTTATAGTGTCTTGGGAAAGCACTGTACAGTGTTAATAATTACGTTCTAAGATAACAACGAAATACTTTCCAGAAACTGTGCAAAGCCAGGCTATACTGCATAGGAGCCATGGAAGTTGGCTCCATTCTGTTGCCAAGAACCTTTGCAGGCTCCGGCTCTTCAGCCACAGCGGTGTTGAGATGGACCTCTTGAGAACAACTCAGCCAATGGGTGCTTTTGAAATACACAGTTTCAGAAGCTGTTAACTTATCGGTGTCAACTTACAATCATTAGAATCTATCTATAGGGACAGAATGTGCAATCGTACTAAAATCATTATGGACGACAAGTCCCATCCTATCGTCATCTTCGGTCCTTTCAAAATAGTAAGCGTTTTTAAACAGTTTTTATCCATCGGCAGTTTGTGCGTTTAATGGGTCTTAATAGTCAGTAACTGTACTTAAGTTCGTGTAATTGTTTTTTAATTGGTTTTAGCGGGCAATTGGGTATTTGTTATTGTTACTCGTTGTATAATTGTTTGTAAATTATGTTATATGTTTGTTTGTCAGTTTTATTGTTTTTATATGATGTATAACGTTTGAGCTTGAGGAACAATGTAATTACCGATGTGAGCCGTTTTTAACGTTTTTGCATTGGCGGAATAAAATAAATTCCAATTGCAATTCTAATACAGTGGTAATTCCACCCAAGTTTCTTGTGTAGTTTACACTATGTATGTATGTATGTAATATGTATGTATGTAAGTATGTATGTATGGATGGATGCGACAATTTTCCCATTGGTAACCAGTGATGGCATGACCGGGTGTATAGCTGTAAACACATACCCGCCATGGTTTCCAAGGGGTTAAATACCCCACCTATATGACCAGTGTTGTTCCCTTACCCTGCTCTAATTCATCAGCTCCCCTGCCTCTATTGCTCTGTGCTCCCTCCTCACTGACTGACGCAGCAACATGCATGACAGCATGGCCAATGGCTGGGTGGGCTCGCACAATTCTGTATCCACAAGACAGTTAATATACATGAACGTTAAGACACTGTAAGTAAACAAAAACATTTATTTTTCAGTGTATTTTAGAGTGTGTGAATCTCACGTGCATGGACGCAGTATTTAACGCCGGGATTATTTCAAACATTGCTGTCCGTAGGTGCAGGTTTATTTTTAGTCGAAGCATGGAGGAAGGAAAACAACTGAACTCATTAACCATGCGCAGTAAAATATTGTTGTTATGTCGATACAACGTCATTGTACACCCCAATGCCGCTTTGTTATAAACTGTTTTGTCCATTTTCCTCGTAAATTACTGCTAGTGTAGATGTCAAAAGCAGTAACAAGTGAATTTCCCCACCAATGCGGAAATGTTGGCGTGTTCAAACGGCCTCCGGCGTCAAGTCCATATACAGGATTTCTAATTTGTTTGAAAAATGTTTACCTTCTCACATTTTCAGCATCTGCTATTTGTATTAAAAGCTCTGGATCACGAAGCATGGCTGCAATAAAAAAAAATGGCTCAATCTTATACTCAGACACCAGTTCGTCAAAATGGCGACACACAACGCACAAAGCAATGGGACTTTCAACGGAAAGCACAGGTATCAAAGGTATTCAAAGGTATCAAAGGTATTCATGTTTCAGGGTCGACAGTTATCTTAGAACACACCGAGTAAAGGGCCAGTAATACAAGGATGTCATATCATGACATACGTGCTTTCGTACCTTTGAACAACGAATCGACCGGCCTTGAAACCAAAAATTCACCCGGATCATCGCATACAACACTGTACAAATTGTATGGGGCAGAACATCGCGTGATGTTGTTGTAAGACAGTGCACTTTGACCTATGTGGGTGATGTCTGCTAGCTCTGTTGTGATTAGTCGGCGGGTTCGGTTGATTGACAGGTCGGAACTATGCATTATTGCCAAGTTGAGCAGTGGTTGGAGCGGACGAAACCGAGCGCGCAAACGCAGCCGCAAACCACTGCGAAAGGAGTGTAGAATGTCACATACTTGTCCAGAAAACCTGATCAAGGCACCTGCATTATTACCCCTGATCATAGGGCTCCATTACATCACTCCATATGTCTATCAGGGGCTCAGGTGCCAATCAAACATTGCCCTTTTTTATACCTATTTTTTTCCTGGATGGCAAGAAGCAGTGTTTTGCAAAGTGCCTTGCTGAGCAGCACACATAATATACCCAGACCAGACTGGGATTCGACCTTCTGAGGTAACCAAGGTCTTAAATACAATAATTTTCATTTCGCCAAACCTTCAAGCATGTCGGCAGTTTGTTTTACATTCGATCCTGCTCATCATAAAATCTGTAGTTTTCTATACTCTAAAGCCGTCCTCAGGTCAACCTGCGATTCTCTTGCGTCGCGACAAAACACTCGGCATCAAGCAAAACTGAACAAATCGTGTGAGTATCGCTGAACAAGCTGAACTCGACACAAAATAGTCGCAGTCATGTGCATGTCATGTACGATGGTGTGAATTTTCCGTACGCTGATTGGCTGAAGAAATCTGGATGCGCGTGGTATGCGCGCGTGACACGCACATCTTGTTTTCTTTCATAATTGCCGATTGTCGTAATGCCTTCGGAACTACACAGGGCTTGCCCTTAAATTTTTCTGAGAGTAGCCCACTGGGCTAGTAAATTGTGTTTTTTACTAGCCCGCAGAAATTTTTACTAGCCCATGAAATGTTTGAAAAAAAAAAAAAAAGCATTAAAATAGCACTGTCTACTGAGAAAGTTGATTTTTGTTCATCTCCCCCATGGCTAGAAATCACTGTCGCTGGTAGTGGAGTCGGGATGTTCTTCCTCCTCTTCTTCCTCATCTTGATCTTGTTCTTCTACGTGGCCAACATATGATTGTCTGATTGACCATGCGCTTTCACCGAGTCAACCCTGAAGTTGTCCGTTCCATCATAAAAAATGTTCCGTTTGCGTCCAGCTCCAGTGCCCACCACTTTCATTTCTCTGCACACTGTGCAGAACATGGCGTTTGCGTCGCCATTTCCATTGTGTTTCCCATTGTGGCATGTACGTTCGCTTTCTCTTCGTATTTTCATATTCATGGGCTGCGTTCTCTCGCTTGTTTGATGATGGATTTGGATTTTTAACGGTGGACATGTACCGCCACATGTTGCAGCCCGGTAGTCAAAATTCTCTCCAACACGTTTAAATTCTCTCCAACACTGCACTTACGATGTCACAACACACAGCGATCCTCCGGAAAATACGCACTGACCATGCGGTATGCTATTCGGCATTTTTTTCCCACTGTGCAAAATAACTGGCCTTTATTTGCACTAGGGTATGTAGGAAAAAGATCTGACGCAGCATCGGTTTTTGGTATCTGGTTCCCAGTACGGATTGTATGTCAATTACATTGGTCATTTATACAGGTTACTGACTACTGGTGAAACTATCGTTGATACCGTACCAGGGCTGCTTTCGAGCGCTCGTCCCTGGTGCTCCCAGGTGGTGGAAACGTTACGTCACACACATGCTTACACACGCTTTCGGGCGAGCACCATGGAGCACCATGGAGCACCTGGTGCCGCGCTCGAAAGCAGCCCAGGTAGGTAGAACACGTCAATACGTACGGTGCATACGACTAGTTGTAGTCGTAGCGATGCTGGGGGATTTCACATGGCTTTGCAATAAAATAAAGTTACATTCATAACAGTGACACACAAAAGGTAAAGCTTTGAAGAGTTCGTTTTATTTTCAATAATCACATCTGGAAAACAAGGAACGTGCACATGTTTTAAGTAGCCCACCGGGCAAGTTGAAAAGTGGATTTTACTTGCCCACAGCAGTTTTTACTAGACAATGTACGCCGGGCTAGCGTTAAGGTCGAGCCCTGCTACACTTAGCTGGTTGCAAAACGATCGCCGAATGATTTTGCTGCCGACGGGCGTAGCTCAGGCACAGCGTAGTCATAAAAAGCCAGTCGCCGCCTGTTCTACGTCATTGCAAGGGCGACCTAGGGAGGCTTAAAAACACACTTACATACAGCTACATGGTCATTTGCTAGTCCAGGAGTGGCCGCAATGATGTTGTCTATTGTTTCTGCACTGGTCAGTATTTTGTGCACCTACGAATGATAAAACAAGTTGACAGTTATATGCACCTATCAATTGTTACACATGTTTGGCAGACACAAAAAGGTCACAAGTAGGCTTGGGCGATTCTAAGCCAGAATCGATTCCACTTTGGCACTCGAAATTGCGATTCCAGATTTTCGGGGAATCGATTTCTTAGTAGAATTTGATTATGTTACATCTAAATTTGATTCCCAGCGATTGTTTGCCAAATGCAGAAATTACCTAGCAATTATAAAGCCAAAACACAAGACTTCTGATAATTTCCAAATAAGAAAAGAGATTTGACAGGTCACCAGTCCAGAGGGTGCGCTGCACGCACCGCACCACAGACGAAACACAGAAAGTCAGACCTTAGAAAGTCTAGGTAAGGCGCAAAAATGGTAATATAAAAAACGACGTTCTTCACAGGGTTGCCGATGTCTAAAATACAAAGTATGATGTTTTATCATTAAAATAAAGTAAATGCTTTAAAAATTCGTTCGGAGAAAAAAAAAAAATCAAATTTGCCGAGAACCATGGACTATATTTTTAATGTCGTTCAGTGCCAGTAATTGGGTCTTTGTCTGCAAAATATGTAGTATCGTCAATATACACGCACTTTAAGGCCCTGTACATGTAGATGATCTGTTTTTGAGTGATTCTGCGGAAAAAAACCATTATAAATCAAAAGAAAGACATCAACAAAGTCATCCGAAGAAATTTCAGCTTTGTCAAATGTACCACGTTTAAAAAAACCATGAAAATCCATATGCATTTTCCTGGTCTTGGCGGCGTGTTTCAAATATTCGTTCTCAGTTGATCGGGTACTATGTGGCTTGCGTCATGCACTCTGTGGCGCACATACTGCGTGTGCGCGCGATCCATAAAAATGAATCGCGTTGGAACACGCACACAGCGCCCATGCATTTTGGACCGCGTAGATGCGAACCAAAAATAAGTAAATCGTTTGCAAACGATCCAAATAATTTCATCTAAAGTTACGGATTATTTTCTGGTAAAATTATATCATTTTGAGCGAAAACCTTTCAATGGATAGTTGCTATTAATTCAATCTTTACTTTCAGAACTTTTCCCCTGTAAACTCGTCGATTACTTTTTGGGGTCATTGCAAATGATCCACTGGGCATTTAAACGTGCAAAAAACTTTCATATTTAGCTGTAAAAAATGGAATCGATTCCAAATGGAATCATGATTCATTTTGGAATTGGAGTCAACTCCGAAAATGCTGGAGTCGCCCAAGCCTAGTCATAAGCCTTGACAATTGGTGCAGATGAAATTTTCAGTACTTCACATGAACGGTGTGAAATTTCACTACTGTGGTGGCTAATTTGCAAAATATTGGCAGTTGCAAAAATGTGCATTTTCTATTTTATAAATTTTTTTGGGGTTGAGTTTAGCTTACACTTGTTAAAAATGAACAATTCTACTTACAGCTTGTCTGTGGGCAGGATTTAGCAGGGCTGCTCGAAGGGCTGTCATCAACTGACGAATAGCAACATCATCCAATGGTTCTGAGATGTTGAAAGATACATGTAGATTATAGGATTAGAAAACTGTTTCAAACGACATTACTCCACGTGTGATTGAGGATGTGTATGATAAAAATGGCAGTTTGTGAAAGTCGGATCTTCCGGATCTTTGTCAAAAGAAAGTACCATGTTTGACTTCTAAATTCGCTTACATACCTTTTACCATGTTTACCACCATGTATTGCCCCATTTCTAATCATACAGTACATCGACTTTCCACAAAGTGAAATATCCGAAGAGATAGTCATATTGTGAAGTGCAGGACACTAAGAGAACAAAATGTTTCTCTCGATTTTTTCCACACCGAATCTTTCTTTCAAAATGTCCGATTAAAAATTGGGGCCGTACATGGTGGTAAAAGGTATGTAAGCGTAAGTCAAACTAGGCACTTTCTGTTAGTTAAATGGCAATTTTTGAAAAAGATCCGGAGGATCCGTTTTTGCCTACACCCGAATTAAATCTAAGTATACATGTATGTTGGCTCAGTATCGCATTGATCTACGTTTGACAAATTTAATTTACTGTGCCCATGCTTTTTAAAAGTCCTATTTTAATAGGCTGGTTCCCCGGTCATACTACTGAGAAATCAGCAGTCAATAGGCCTGGTTCCGTTCGCATGAAGGCACCCTTGTAAAAAAAAGTAGTGTGTGCACACACATATAAAATATGGATATGGCATATAAAAATACGGATTTTTTTTCATATATACATTGAACACGGATTTTGGTGAAATTATATATTGGAATCAATAGCTTATTTAATTCTAAGATATACTTCCCACTGACACTTCCGTCGCAAATGTTGCATTTCTGAGATAAATAAATGATAAAATTACTGCATAAAGTAATGCACAAAATGACGTGGCGAGCGGTCTGTGCGTAAGCGCGACAACAGAGGGCGCTGCGCGCGCGCGCGAATGGTTATCTTGTGCACTAACTGAAGCCAATTTTTGAAGAAGAAAACGTGATTTTTCTACAGAAAAGCAACATTTGCGACAAAAGTGCAAGTGGGAAGTATATCTTAAAATTACATTATGTGTTGATTCCAGGAGGTAATTTCCTTGAAATCTTTGTTCAATGTATACGAAAAAAAATACCCAAAATACATATGCAGATCTAAGATTGTGTTGTTCTGTCCTACTTACCAGCCTGTGTTGACTGCAGTGATATCTTCTTTCTAAGGACATGTACTGTGCATCCCGTCTCAAGCCGATATGAACTTAGTGTGGAAGTGTCTCGTAGGAGGCGTCCACAATACACTAATGCTAATTAAATAAACAAATAATTTAAATCCACAAATCAGGGGTTGAAATTAACCTGAATTTCATGCTGGTCAAAAGGACCAGTAGATTAGAGAACTCTACTGGTCCTGCTGAAAATTTGGTGGTCCACTGGTGCTTTTCAAAATGGCACCGAAGTACCGCAAAACTTTCTGATTTAAGGTCATTGAGTACAGGATGGATGGGATTGCTTTTTGATCCAGCACTGGGGCATGTCTGGAGAGATCGGAGAAAGAAATGTCGTTATCAGGAATTGTTTGTGGTAACCAGGAATTTTTCATTGAGTAGGCCCTAAATGTTTACTGTGGATAATTGGCATCGGAGAATGTTTCCGAATCCGTGTCAGTAAATGGTTTCACTGGTCCATCGGACCAGCGTCTTTGACAGATCTAGTGGTCCTTCTGATTTTTTTGGGGGGTGGGGGGTGGGGGGGGGAACCACTGAGAGAACTCGACTGCAATCATGGCAATGCAACTCAATAAAAAGAATTAAGTAGGCCTTGGCCTAGTTAAAAAATTCTTAGTAAAATCACAACATTTTTCCCTCTTAATTTTGTACTAAAAACTAACATTTTTAGTACATGGTTTATAAAATATGCCATAACAAGGAAAATCCTGGGTGTCCGTGCATGGTATTATGATCTACCCCAGGCCAGACCTGTCGAAGTCCAGTTGTCTCACTCTCAGGCTAGGCTAGGCTAGGCTTAGCCCTAAAAATAGGGCTGTAAATTGCTCGCTTTTCAAATCTGACTTATTACAGTCGCAAATCACAGCCCTAATAGTAATTGAGGTCCGTACGTCAATACCAAGTCTCATCAGCTAAGATGGCGTCGCCCATAGGGATGCAGGTCACAACGTTGTCCGAATTTTGTCCAATGTTTCCAGACATCGTAGATGGCCAAATTGACGATTCCGTAAGCATTGCCATTACCGTTATTTTATGAAACACTGGACTCTCAGGATTGCAATGGTGTATGTGAAAGTGCTCTGGTCTGATGTGCTTCGGACGATATTTGTAGTGGAACTTTGTCAGATTTGAGCAGTTTGAGACTTGGTATTGTCGTACATACCTCAATTAGGGCTGTGATTTGCGACTGTATTATAAGTCAGATTTGAAAAGCGAGCAATTTACAGCCCTTGCTCTATGGCGGGGGCTACAAAAAAATGACACAGTTGAAAATCAACTCATTGTTATCTTACAAAATTCGGAAGATGACAGTCCTATAGCTGTAGATACCCTTTCTTTCAGACCACTCACTAAGCCAGACAAATTTACTTCATCTAAACGTGTTCGTCCAGCTTTCTCGGAAAATTTCACACAAATACTTCCCGAAAGAGTCGCCATGTTGGGTGATACTATATACCGGAAAACACCGGAAAACACCGGAAAATACCGGAAAACACCGGAAAACTCACCGGAAAACACCGGAAAACACCGGAAAACATACTAAATACCGGAAAACACTAAATACCGGAAAACACCGAAAAACACCGGAAAACATACTAAATACCGGAAAACATACTAAATACCGGAAAACACCCGAAAGCACTTAAAACACCACCCCCACTACCTGCAGAAAACACTATAAAATACTGTTTTCCGGTGTTTTCCGGTATTTAGTATGTTTTCCGGTATTTAGTATGTTTTCCGGTGTTTTCTGGTGTTTTCCGGTGTTTTCCGGTAAATAGTACTACCGCCATGTTTACATCGAATCGGCCGCCCTCTATCGACGTTTCCGGGGCATTCTCGAAATTTCTTAGCGATGACATCATATGACGTTCTCACTCGTCATTTGTCAATCGCGCGCATAATATGAATATGCATTAACCAGTTAAGTATGGTGCCTCTGGTAGTAAATGTGGATTTTACCTTGGAGTAAACTGGGCACCTGACTATTATTCATGAGGTTATTTTAATACCATACGTCATTAAAGTTTCCAGAAATGAGACGGGCCTAGATTTTTCTAGACCCGGGCTGGGCAGATAGGTTTGTTGGAACTTTCTCGAATCACTTATACGCTATAAATTGACGATGTGTTCCAATGATCGGCATAATTTGTTGAAAACAAAACTTCTAAAGTTCTGCTGCTGCATTCAACGTGCCGTACACCTGTAACATTTTTTCCTCTCAACATTATTTCTGGACGACGTTAGCCTACTGAACAAAATTCCGCGGAGTTCATTGAACTTGAAGATGGAGAAGCCGAAGGCTATCGGAATCGACCTAGGGACCACTTACTCCTGTGTCGGCGTATTTCAGAACGGCAAAGTGGAGATTATTGCCAACGACCAAGGAAACAGGACAACACCGAGTTATGTCGCCTTTACCGATACCGAGAGACTGGTCGGAGATGCGGCAGAGAACCAAGTTGCTTTGTAAGTACAGTTGATTGCCCGGTTCCGCAAACGGAAATTGTCCGAGACGCCCGGCGGCACAAAAACTTACTTTTATGGAAAGGTTCTCAGCCAGAAATATCCGGAATTTGTTCAGCTATCTAACACACTAAACATTTTTTGATAGTCAGTTGGCAGAAAAATGCTTTCGAGCAATTTTAAGAGGTAGGAAGATTGCCCGGTTTCGCAAAGGTTTGCCGGTTCCGCAAATAGTGCCTTAGTATATTGAAAGTCTCGTATTTCCGACACGTCAAGCCGTGTGGTGCGCGCGCGTGTCACGCTAGCTCAGAGTGGTTTATTTGCAGCGATGTGATTCCTCTGTTTTTTTTCCCGGAATCAGTGGTTTGTGACAAATGCTTTTCTGGGAAAAACCGGAACAAATCACATGCCTGATTCTATTCATGGACCTTAAATTGTGTAGTGGTTCTAAATAAACTCTTGAAAATCTGTCCGGCTCCACGCCCAAACTAACCAACAAGTTGGTGTGATGTTTCCCGATGGATGTTTTTTGCCGACACTCGGATTTGGTTGCAACTTTTGGGTTTCCAAAATACAGGGATTATAACCAGCCTAAAGGTAAAAGTGCAAGTCATGTGGCCTAAACTTGTACTTCATCCATGCTTTATCTGTTTTATTCCAGACCATCCTTGAAGAGGAATACCGAACATCATCAGGATTTGGTGCAACTGCTTTCCTGAAATTTTTAAGATTCATCAGTGGTAATTTTCAATCCCAAATTATGGGGAAGAGGCTGTCTGAATTAGCCATTTACATGTTTCACATGTACTTCATTTTTATACATGTAGTCATGTAAACTAAATAACCACTTGACCAGACTTGTAGGCCTACATGTATATAACAGCCCTCTGAAATAAATTAAAAACAGTACGGAGGAACATTGTTTAGTTTTTCTGGAGTAGACCTATTGACGGATTTGTGATTCTTTGAACGTACTACATGATGTATGAACTTCAACCAATCACTGTACACTCGTGTTAAGGGTAATGATGTTTATCTCTCCATCAGAAGTAGTTATCCTGTAGGTCTATTCATCTAGAATCTGAAGAGAAAAAAAATAATAAAATGCTTAATAAAATTGCCAATTTTAGGCCAATTTTATTCAGATCGCACACGTGTTGTCATGATAAATAAAAATGAAACATTGGTTGTCCAAGTTAATTATTACAAAGACAATTTGTAATTTAACTTTTTTCACAGAAAGGCCTGGGCAAAACCTCTAGGAATCTTTAGACAAACCTGCAAAAAAAATACAGAAAACTTGAGATACAGGCAAAGAAGTGTGCGGTCTGTGATAAAGATAAAAATGAAAGAATGATGTCAAATTATACCTTTTTGTTTTGGATTATCATTTGTGTTAAAATATAGAGGCAAAATAAATAACCACCATTCCACTTGTCAGAAAGAAAAATGGATAGCACAGCACAGCATGTAACTAGTTGGACAGGATACCACAATATACACGTACACGTACATATAGCTTGCTTGCCCAACACTTGAACACGAAAAACCGCATACAAATAAGTCGTTTGCGGAACCGGACAAATATTTGACATTTACTTTGATACCAGAAGAGCAAAGATTTAAAAGAATACATACTTCACACTTTTCTGGTGGGATCGTCAACATTTTCCGACAGAAATGTGGTCGGTGGTTTGGAAAAAATTACCCTGACGATCGTCCTGTAGAACGACAAACGCGGGACGCGCGTAATGCACACGCGCACTGTCGGTGTAGCGCGGTCGGCCAACAACGGTCGAGGCCAATTTTCGCCAAATTGTAGCTGTTCGGTAAGTAAAATACGTTTCCCTTAAATACGTTTCATAGCCTGTCAAACAGTATCACGACCCAAGTCGACGGTGCTTTCATCTTTCTAAAAACGAAGTCGATTTTGTCGATTTTGCGGAACCGGGCAATTTGCGGAACCGGGCAATCAACTGTACTCTTTAAATTCAGATTCCGCCTCCTTTTTAAACAAAAGGAAAAACGTAAACTTTTAATTTATATTCGGGAGGGGGTGAAATTTATGATCTCCATATCCCGCCACAAACAAATCTTTAGATCCAAGTTTCCCTTTCAAGGTGATTTTATTTTCTTGAAATAAAACATTTTAAAGAAATTGTTTTTAAATTTTATTTTTCATTGAGATATCGATAATTATGGAACAAAAAAAAGGTTTTACTCATTTTAATAAACATGGAAGTTTCACAAATTGCACCCGTTTCGGTAAATATTTGAGGTGTATGGATTGCAATAGGAAAGTTGAGATGTATTTGACATCATAGAATTTGCCTTGCAATGCAGATTCTATAGGTTCCATGTCTTATGTCCTGAGTTATGAGCTATGAGACGCACTATATAGAGACCTATAATTCAGTTGTAATACGTGTCAACATTAATGAGGGGAAAACACAGGAAAATGCCCATAGCGCTATACCACTTTAATTTATTATAATAATCAAATTACGTGCACACGTCACTGAATGGATTGTCGTATTTTTTTTCTACAGGAATCCAAAGAACAGCATTTTTGACGCCAAGCGTCTGATTGGTCGAAAGTTCAACGATCCGACTGTCCAAGCTGACATGAAGCACTGGCCGTTCACCGTAGTCAACAGAGGAGACAAACCGATGCTTCAAGCCGAGTACATGGGGGAGATGAAGCAGTTCGCCCCAGAGGAGATCAGCTCCATGGTCCTGAGTAAGATGAAGGAGGTAGCCGAGGCCTACCTGGGTCAGAAGGTCAAGGATGCAGTGGTGACTGTTCCGGCTTACTTTAATGATTCCCAGAGACAAGCCACGAAGGATGCTGGGGTGATTGCCGGACTGAATGTGCTGAGAATCATCAACGAGCCCACGGCAGCGGCTCTTGCCTACGGACTGGACAAGAAACTGCAGGGAGAGCAGAACATCCTAATCTTTGACATGGGCGGCGGCACCTTTGACGTCTCCGTTCTCACCATCGACGAGGGAGTCTTTGAGGTGAAATCCACAGCTCGAGATACTCATCTTGGTGGGGAGGACTTTGACAATCTGCTGGTCAGCCACTTAGCTGCGGAATTTGAGAGAAAGAACCAGAAGGACTTGGCTGGAAATCCCAAAGCTCTACGCCGCCTCCGCACAGCTGCTGAACTAGCCAAACGCACCCTGTCGAGCAGCACGACCGCCAACATTGAGATCGATTCTATCTTTGAGGGGATTGACTTCTACACCTCTGTCAGCAGAGCCCGCTTTGAAGAACTCTGCTCCACCCTCTTCAGGAAAGCCCTTGAACCCGTTGATCGAGCCCTAGTGGATGCAAAGCTAAACAAAAGTAAGATCCACGAGGTTGTCCTTGTCGGCGGCTCTACGCGCATCCCCAAGATCCAGAAGATGCTGCAGGAATTCCTGAATGGCAAAGAGTTGAACAAGTCCATCAACCCTGATGAGGCTGTGGCCTATGGGGCTGCCGTGCAAGCTGCCATCCTGACGGGAGATCAGAGTGACGAGGTAAAGGACGTCCTCCTGGTGGACGTAGCGCCACTCTCCCTTGGAATCGAGACGGCCGGAGGTGTTAAAAGTTTCTGACCCAACATCACCAAAAAGGATAAAACAACTGTCACAAGGTGTTTTATAAATGGGAATTCTTTTATTTATTATGCAAATCAACAGGCTTCTTAATCTCTTTGTTGTATAGTGCATCATTTCAGAGTACCATGTTGCACTGTGTATTGTGATGCAAATTCCATGCTCCAGTGATTTTACATGCAGTACTGTGTAGTGGTCACTACTGCCTTGTGCTTCTAGTAGTCAACACTGTGGTTGTAGCACACATTGTTATACAGTACAGTGTGCTTATAGTATACCACTTAAAGGAGTGTGACCAGATCACTTTTTTTTACCCATAACTCCCCAGGACTTACCTTATGGGTCATGAGATTTTTATATCATAACATCCGTTATATTTTTCTGATTACGAAACTGAAACTCCTGCGCTTCTAGGCCGCATATTTCCGAGGATATCGTCGAAAATCCACCGATTATTTGTAAACTAATTTTCCAGTATCAACAATTATCCGCTGAAAGCATACTCGATAGTTTTGGTCAATTTGTTACTGGAAATTGCGAATGTTTTTGGGTTTTTGGGACATGGGAGGTGTGTATGGGAGTTACTTGATAATATTGGTAAGTTACATCGAAAACTATTTTCCAGAAACTCTGGTCATGCTCCTTTAAGGTGTGGTTCAAGAAAGCCAGTTTCTACAAACTGTAAGTGATTTACTTTGTATTATAACAATGTTTTCTCTATTAGCTAAAATGCCAGTGTGCTAGTGAGAATTTCTTGACATAAAATTATATGAAATCTAAGTAGATTTCTGTTTTCCAAGATGGTGAAAATAGTTGAATTTTAACTTGCATACATAGACATGTGGGTTAGTTGGCAAAGTTATAAAATGGCATCAGTACTTGTGTTTCATAGCTTTGTAATGATTTTATTTTTAAAGGGCTGTGTGGAGACAGTTCGTGACTGTGGGCACTACGTGAGCACACCGCCTCCTGTGTGGAGACCGCAGATCGCCTCCTGTGTGGAGACCGCAGATCGCCTCCTGTGTGGAGACCGCAGATCGCCTCCTGTGTGGAGACCGCAGATCGCCTCCTGTGTGGAGACCGCAGATCGCCTCCTGTGTGGAGACCGCAGATCGCCTCCTGTGTGGAGACCGCAGATCGCCTCCTGTGTGGAGACCGCAGATCGCCTCCTGTGTGGAGACCGCAGATCGCCTCCTGTGTGGAGACCGCAGATCGCCTCCTGTGTGGAGACCGCAGATCGCCTCCTGTGTGGAGACCGCAGATCGCCTCCTGTGTGGAGACCGCAGATCGCCTCCTGTGTGGAGACCGCAGATCGCCTCCTGTGTGGAGACCGCAGATCGCCTCCTGTGTGGAGACCGCAGATCGCCTCCTGTGTGGAGACCGCAGATCGCCTCCTGTGTGGAGACCGCAGATCGCCTCCTGTGTGGAGACCGCAGATCGCCTCCTGTGTGGAGACCGCAAATCGCCTCCTGTGTGGAGACCGCAAATCGCCTCCTGTGTGGAGACCGCAAATCGCCTCTGGTGTGGAGACCGCAAATCGCCTCTGGTGTGGAGACCGCAAATCGCCTCTGGTGTGGAGACCGCAAATCGCCTCTGGTGTGGAGACCGCAGATCGCCTGCTTTGCTGTACTATCATGACTATAGCGTATTTTCGCCGCACTATAGCGTATTTTCGCCGCACTATAGCGTATTTTCGCCGCACTATAGCGTATTTTCGCCGCACTATAGCGTATTTTCGCCGCACTATAGCGTATTTTCGCCGCACTATTGCAAAATTTCGCCGTACTATTCCCGCGAAATTTCGCCGTACTATTCCCGCGAAATTTCGCCGTACTATGTACGGCGCGTAGAATACATTTATTCGGATCGATTTCGATCACGCACTGCCTAGCGGTGGCGCGACTGCTTTTCAGGGACCAAATAAATTGATTAAAAGTTTGTTTTGGACTGGAGGGCAGGGATTGACTTGTACTTTTCCTTAAACTCAATTTTTTTCTTTAAACTCTTGTTAGCCTCGACTACACGCAGATGCCTCCATATGATTGTGCACAAAAAAAAAAAATTCCCTACCTACCTACCCTATTTTGAAATGCCATGTAATCGGAAGCAGAACTATTTTTTTTTTTTTGGCCTAAGCAATAATGTTATCAGCCAGGTACACAGTACAACATTTTTGGGTGTAATAATTGATGACAAACTTACTTGGAAAGATCACTGTCAAAAAGTTCACTTATCTATTTCGAAAAACTTGCGTATTCTTCAGAAACTGAAATATACAGTTCCTTCCAGAATCCTTAGGACATTATATAATACGCTGATACTTCCTCCTTTGCAATATGGTGTTTTATCCTGGGGTAACACATATAAGTATTACTTAAACAAGTTATTAATCACACAAAAAAAATCAATTGGAGTTATAAATAACTGTAATGATGTAAACAGCAGTAACATGTTCAAAAAATGTAATTGTCTACAATTGCCTGATATTTATAAATATCACCTGGGAGTCTTAATGTTTCAGTATGAAAGAAATATCTTACCTCAAACTCTTCAAAACATGTTTACTTTGGATTGTACAGTTCATACACATAATACCAAACTCCATACTAGTATTTTAAAATCCACCGTGAGGTATCAAGGTCCGCTTCTTTGGAATAATTTAAAACATTTTCCATATATGCATAATATTTATCAATTTAAACGCTATTTTAAACGGCAACTTCTTTTAAGGTATTGAACATAAATTGGGTACTGCAATGTAAACTTTTGTTTGGCAAGTGACCTTATATAGAACTATATAAGGTCACTTGCCAAACTTTTTCACCATAGTTGGATAGATCTGTCATACTGTATAATTAATGCTATTGTGACGTCATTCTAATTATACTAATTTTTTAAGAAACCACGGGTGCCAGATCTCGTATAAGCCTCGGCTTTTTATTTGGCATCCTATACGTCTTTAGTTAGTGTATTTACTCTTGAACATAACACATGTATTCCATAACACATGTATTCCATAACACATGTATTCCATAACACATGTATTCCATAACACATGTATTCCTTAAAATTGTTATGTTAAACTAAGGAAATGTAATTTGAAGATGTATGAAACACTAAACTTTTTGAACCAGAAATCTCACTGTCAAACAAACATCTTGCTGTGTTCAAATATAAATATTATAACAAATCGTTTTAAAAATATTCTTTGTCAGTATCTATTTAAAAAGTTTGAATTGAACAATGTTGTGATGTTTTACAGCGCCTTTCTCACGATGCGCCACTTGGCATTTATCCGCTGTGAAACTTAACTGACCAGTATTAATGTACCCACTGGCCAGTGCGCACGCGATGACAACACAGATTTCCAAGTCCCTATCTAAGATTGTGTTGTTCTGTCCTACTTACCAGCCTGTGTTTACTACAGTGATTTCTTCTTTCTAAGGACATGTAATGTGCATCCCGTCTCAAGCCCATATGAACTTAGTGTGGATGTGTCTCGTAGGAGGCGTCCACAATACACTAAGGCCAATGAAATTAGATTACTAGTTTCTCGTCGACCATTTATCCAATTTTTTTTCATTATTCATTATTTAATAAAAGAAAAATACAACCTATACACATAATGAACTTTTTTGGTGCAGGGTCAAAATCACATGCGGGCGCTGACGAGAAACTAGTAATCTAATTTCATTGGCCTAATACTAATTAAACAAATGAATAAATTAAATCCACTGTACATGTACCGTAAATGGCTTTCCCAATGTTGAACAATGAAGGTAAAGTACATGATTGGTAAACTGTTACAAAGGGCGTTATTTCCACTCGTGATTAAAAGCCCATGTTGATATAACTGCCGTGTAGAAATTTCAGCAACATAGAGGCAGTAATGCATGTACTTAAGAAAACTTGAAAAATCCATTCATGGTTTTTGTATCGAGTGAAATGGTAAAAAGTCTTTTGAAAAATACTTTTTAAGAAAACCACCAGACCTTCAGTTGTTAATTTCTCACAAAAAAATACCATTTTGGACAGAAATAAATTCATGTGGTGTTTGGTACCATTGTTATTAACTCTTTTATTCAGGTTTTTCTTGCCAACTCATGAAAAACAAAATTGGGGTCAATGCAAATGATGTACTCTACCGGTAAGAATTTAGTACTCGGACGTCACTATATATGCATCAATACTAGTACTACCCAGTAACTGAGTCGTTGGCTCCGTTTTTGAAGATTTTGTTTTTTTTCTTAGCCCAGAAGCAGTCGTTGGCTCCGTTTTTGACGATTTTTGTTTTTTCTTGGGCAAAAATAAAAAACCAAAATCGTCAAAAACAGAGCCAACGACTCAGTTACTGGGTCTAAATCAATACGTGCAAATCTAGTGAAAAAAAATGAAATTTTGACGAGAAGAATTTACTAGGAAAAACTTTTTCTCAAACCTATATAATACTTTTCAATAGATGTGACAAAATAAATGAATGAGATGTATGTGAAAAACTACCATCCATACACATTCGCCAGTTAAGACTCTATGCACTATAGTCTTTGGAGCATAACACACATGTAATTAAAATCCTGTGTTTTCAAAGAAAAACTTGATATTTGCTCATTGCTAATTATGTTTCCTAACCAAATTTACACTTTCTGGGGCATTATCATATTAGGAAGAATTAGTTGCGAAGGTGTACAGATATATGTATTTTGTCAGTATAATTTTCATGTTCATATATTGCAAATCATACAGGACAACTGAGAAAACTTGACTGCAACCATGGCAATGCAACTCAATAAACATGATGAGCCCTTAGTAAAATCACAACATTTTTCCCCTTTTAATTTTGCGTTTTTATCATCAAACAAACATTTGTACATTGTTTATAAAATATGCCATAACAAGGAAAATCCTGGGTGTCCGTGCATGGTATTATCTACCCCCGGCCAGACCTGTCGAAGTCCTGAAGCTGATTTCACGAAACTTTACGCAATTGCGCAAGTCCACTTACGCCATAAGTTATTGTGCAAGTAATGGCGTAAGTGGACTTCTTATTATTATTATTATTTCTTTCTGGTATTCATACCAAGGATTCCTCAATAGTGCTCATTGCACTGTCACTCGCAAGCGTGAGGAAACCCATGAAGAATTAGAATTAGAAATGGCCAGAGACACCGGGATGATCCCCCTTGCTCTTCACGAAAGAATGCTCTGGGATCTTTAGAGTGCGTTTCCATTACCTAACACACTGGACCAATGGCTTTACATCCCTTCCGAAGGATGGAGCAAGTGTGGTTGAGTGCCTTGCCCAAGGGCACAGGTACGCGTAGCCGTGGGAAGGTTCGAACCAATTGCGTAAAGTTTCGTGAAATCGGCTGCAGTTGTCTCACTCTCAGGCCGGTGATTTAAACAAAACAAAATATGGCACTCGAAACTTCAATAAACCTTATCGACGTTCTCAAAGCATCATGGGATTGGATGACAAGTGATTCGAAGCTGGCAATTTTCACACAAACCTATGGGCTCTGGGGACATGACAATGTTCATCGATTTTATTCTTGTTTCTGTGAAGCGATTGACATGTGATCTTTTGACACGTTCTTCATCAAGGAAAAATGCAATTTTTGACATATCATTTTTATTCTAACTGTAGTAAAATGAAATAAAATGAGAAAATTTAAAATAATGCACAGCACTAGACCAGTTTGTACTTTACAAAAGAACGCACCTGATTGGCTCTAACGTGGTGGCTCAACCAATCGTGACAGCCCTTCTATAATTAATGGTACAAACTTAAAACTGGCGCCTTTCAAAAAGTCTAGTTTTCTTGGTTTATTTCCTTAAAGCTTAATTAAAATAAAAATTATATTTGTCCATGATCAAAAGCGTGTGAGAAGATGACATGTTAATCGCTTCACAGAAATGAGAATGAAATCGATGAACGTTGTCATGTCCCCAGAGCCCCATATAGGTTTGTGTAAAAATTCCCTGTTTCATCTGTCATCCAATCCCATGATGCCTTGAGAATGTCGATAAGGTTTATTCAGCGGGAGCTACCGTACCCCTAGAACTATGGGGGATGCTTATAAGTATCCCCCATAGTTCTGGGGGTAAGCAGGAGCTACAAAAAAATGGGTATTTTTTTTGTATATATTGAACAAAGATTTGAATGAAATTACCTCCTGGAATCAACAGATCATCAAATTCTAAGATATACTTCCCACTTGCACTTCTGTCGCAAATGTTGCAATTTCTGAGATAAATAAATGATAAAATTACTGCATAAAGTAATGCACAAAATGACGCAGCGAGCGGTCTGTGCGTAAGCGCGACAACAGAGGGCGCTACGCGTGCGCGTGAATGGTTATCTTGTGGGGGATGGCACTAACTAAAGGCAATTTTTGAAGGAGAAAATGTGATTTTTCTACAGAAAAGCAACATTTGTGACAAAAGTGCAAGTGGGAAGTATATCTTTAAAATTACATTATCTGTTGATTCCAGGAGGTAATTTCCTTGAAATCTTTATTCAATGTAGGCCTAGGCCTATAGTATATGAAAAAATACCAAAAAATGACACGGTTGAAAAATCAACTCATTGTTATCTTACAAAATTCGGAAGACGACAGGGTATTTTTTTTCATATACATTGAACAAAGATTTTAAGGAAATTACCTACTGGAATCAACACATAATGTAATTTTAAGATATACTTCCCACTTGCACTTTTGTCGCAAATGTTGCTTTTCTGTAGAAAAAACACATTTTCTTCTTCAAAAATTGCCTTCAGTTAGTGCACAAGATAACCATTCACGCGCGCAGCGCCCTCTGTTGTCGCGCTCACGCACAGACCGCTCGCCACGTCATTTTGTGCATATACTTTATGCAGTAATTTTAATCATTTATTTATCTCAGAAATGCAACATTTGCGACGGAAGTGTCAGTGGGAAGTATATCTTAGAATAAACCTTATCGACGTTCTCAATGCATTATGGGATTGGATGACAAAATTGCCCGGCCAAATGTGTGTAAACCTATGAGGCGGACACCAACTCGGTATGCGCTATGCATGCAACACACGCCGTATCGGCAGTGTGCTGCACTGCGAGTCCGACTCCCCCACCAATATAAATTTTTAAAAATCGATCCGTCCAGTGCCGTGTGTTGCATAGCACTAGCGCATACCGAGCTAGCTGCGAGCGTGGTACTCGGACTCTACCGATACGAAGGGAATCCCTAAAGATTTCTCGCATTTGTGACATTTCTGTTTCGGGACATGTTTGTCAGAATGTTTGATATGTGTCAAAGACAAAGTGGTAGGAGGTTGATTCTTGAACTGTTTTTGGTTTTCGTGAAAATTAGTAAAAAAGTTGCCGAGTTGGTGTCCGCCTCATAGGTTTATGCACATTTGGCCGGGCAATTTTGTCATCCAATCCCATAATGCATTGAGAACGTCGATAAGGTTTATTATATTGAATAAGCTATCGATTCCAATATATAAATTTACCCAAATCCGTGTTCAATGTAGGCCTATATGAAAAAAATACCGATGAGAGTCCTATAGCTGTAGATACCCTTTCTTTCAGAGCACTCACTAAGCCAGACAAATTTACTTCATCTATACGTGTTCGTCCAGCTTTTTCAGAAAATTTACACACTACTTCCCGAAAGAGTCGCCATGTTTGTATCAAAACGGCCCTCTATCGACGTTTCTGGGGTATTCTCGAAATTTCTCAGCGATGACATCATACGACGTTGGCGTTGGAGTAAACTGGGCATGCACCCGACTATTATTCATGAGGTTATTTTAATACCATACGTCATTAAAGTTTCCAAAAATGAGGCGGGGCTAGATTTTTCTGGACCAGGGCCGGGCAGAATATAGGTTTGTTGGAATTTTCTCGAATCAGTTATCGCTATAAATTGACGATGTGTTCAATGACCAACGTATTTTGTTGCAAACTGATGCTGATAAATCAGAACTCCTGAGGTTCTACTGCTGCAATCAACGTGCCGTACTCCTGTAACATTTGTTCCTCTGAACATTATTTCTGTACGACGTTACTGAACAAAATTCCGCGGAGTTCAAAACATTACTTGAAGATGGAGAAGCCGAAGGCTATCGGAATCGACCTAGGGACCACTTACTCCTGTGTCGGCGTATTTCAGAACGGCAAAGTGGAGATTATTGCCAACGACCAAGGAAACAGGACAACACCGAGTTATGTCGCCTTTACCGATACGGAGAGACTGGTCGGAGATGCGGCAAAGAACCAAGTTGCTTTGTAAGTACTCTTTAAATTCAGTTTCCGCCTCCTTTTCAAACAAAAGGAAAAACGTAAACTTTTAATTTATCTTCGGGAGGGGGTGAAATTTATGATCTCCATATCCCGCCACAAACAAATCTTTAGATCCAAGTTTCCCTTTCAAGGTGATTTTATTTTCTTGAAATAAAACATTTCAAAGAAATTGTTTTCAAATTTTATTTTTCATTGAGATATCGATAAAGAATAATCCACCCACTGAAAATTATGGAACAAAAAAAAGGTTTTACTCATTTTAATAAACATGGAAGTTTCACAAATTGCACCCGTTTCGGTAAATATTTGAGGTGTATGGATTGCAATAGGAAAGTTGAGATGTATTTGACATCATAGAATTTGCCTTGCAATGCAGATTCTATAGGTTTCATGTCTTATGTCCTGAGCTATGAGACGCACTATATAGAGACATATAATTCAGTTGTAATACGTGTCAACATTAATGAGGGGAAAACACAGAAAAATGCCCATAGCGCTACACCACTTTAATTTATTATAATAATCAAATTACGTGCACACGTCACTGAATGGATTGTCGTATTTTTTTTCTCTACAGGAATCCAAAGAACAGCATTTTTGACGCCAAGCGTCTGATTGGTCGAAAGTTCAACGATCCGACTGTCCAAGCTGACATGAAGCACTGGCCGTTCACCGCAGTCAACAGAGGAGACAAACCGATGCTTCAAGCCGAGTACATGGGGGAGATGAAGCAGTTCGCCCCAGAGGAGATCAGCTCCATGGTCCTGAGTAAGATGAAGGAGGTAGCCGAGGCCTACCTGGGTCAGAAGGTCAAGGATGCAGTGGTGACCGTTCCGGCTTACTTCAATGATTCCCAGAGACAAGCCACGAAGGACGCCGGGGTGATTGCCGGACTAAATGTGCTGAGAATCATCAACGAGCCCACGGCAGCGGCCCTTGCCTACGGACTGGACAAGAAACTGCAGGGAGAGCAGAACATCCTAATCTTTGACATGGGCGGCGGCACCTTTGACGTCTCCGTTCTCACCATCGACGAGGGAGTCTTCGAGGTGAAATCCACAGCTGGAGATACACATCTTGGCGGGGAGGACTTTGACAATCTGCTGGTTGGCGCGGCCACTTGGCTGCGGAATTTAAGAGAAAGAACAAGAAGGACTTGGCTGGAAATCCCAGAGCTCTACGCCGCCTCCGCACGGCTGCTGAACGTGCCAAACGCACCCTGTCGAGCAGCACGACCGCGAACATCGAGATCGATTCTCTCTTTGAGGGGATTGACTTCTACACCTCCGTGAGCAGAGCCCGCTTTGAAGAACTCTGCTCCACCCTCTTCAGGAAAGCCCTTGGACCCGTTGATCAAGCCCTCGTGGATGCAAAGCTGGACAAAAGTAAGATCCACGAGGTTGTCCTTGTCGGCGGCTCTACGCGCATCCCCAAGATCCAGAAGATGCTGCAGGATTTCCTGAATGGCAAAGAGTTGAACAAGTCCATCAACCCTGACGAGGCTGTGGCCTATGGGGCTGCCGTGCAAGCTGCCATCCTGACGGGAGATCAGAGTGACGAGGTGAAGGACGTCCTCCTGGTGGACGTAGCGCCACTCTCTCTTGGAATCGAGACGGCCGGAGGTGTCATGACCAAGCTCATTGAACGAAACACTCACATCCCTTCCAAGGCATCCAAAGTCTTTACCACATACTCTGACAACCAGCCGGGCGTGGATATTCAGGTGTATGAGGGAGAACGCCCTCTAACAGCTAACAACAACCTGCTTGGTAACTTCCACCTGACAGGAATCCCTCCTGCGCCGCGTGGGGTCCCCCAAATCGAGGTCTCCTTCGACATCGACGCCAATAGCATTCTGAATGTGACTGCCCAAGACAAGAGCACCGGGAAGGTCAACAGCATCGTCATCAAGAACGAGAGAGGCCGCTTGTCGCAGGCTGAAATCGACCGGATGGTTGCCGAGGCTGAGAAGTACAAGGCAGAGGACGAGGCCCAACGAGATCGCATCACGGCCAAGAACGGTCTGGAAAGGTACGCCTACAGTCTGAAATCAGCCGTGGATGAAGTTCCAGAAGGCAAACTGGCTGACCAGGACAAAGAGATCGTACGCGACGCCGTCAAAGAGACACTGGACTGGGTGGAAAGGAACACTCTGGCCGAGAAGGACGAAATCGCACATCAGCAACAGGAACTGAGCAAGAAGTGTTCTCCAATCATGTCCAAGCTCCACGGTGCCGGCGGAGCGGGTGCCGGACAGGAATTCCCGGGTGAGGGACAGCAGTCTGCTGGCGGCACCTCGGGCCAGGGGCCAACAGTTGAGGAAGTGGACTAAAGATGGACTGTGAGGCTTGCACTGCTTTGAAGGCACAGGCTCGTCAGCAAGGCGCGCGCGCATTGCTGACGAGCCTGTGTGCCCTTAAATTATTAGCAAAAAATTAAAGTTTTATAATATAAAATCTATAAAAACGTTTTCTGAGAACTATTTGCACCGCTGTACGTATCTCGGGTCTATAGCTCTAGGACTAAGGATTGGGCGGAAACGATTTGAGCGTAAAGACCGAGAGCGTAAGAAAAGGGTTTTTTTCCGGGCGGGCGGGCGGGTGGCAAAAAAAACAAACAAACAAAAGAGGGGGGCGCAACTACTTACCAACTCGTGTTGCCAAACCGGGTACCAACCCCAACCCCTCCTTTCCTCTAGACCGTCCGGATCGCGACTGACCCAGAGCATAACTCCCTCAGCGCCCACAACGGTGCAAATAGATTGTGTAAACCCAACCAGGGACACACATGTCGCTCATGCTTACCCGCCAGTGCGTATGCCAACCAACGGCATCTGCCACACCCAAAACAGGGCTCACACTCACACACCCCGGCGTTGCGTTGTGCAACAAATTACAATGCCTGCGGAATTCGCTGATACAAAGGGCCCCAGAACCTGTTCGCCGGAGCGTGACTGCAATTCAAACTACCCTGGGTTATAGCCTAACCGGTGTAAAGGCTTCAGCAATGTTTTGGCCGGCCCGTTTTGCGACTGTACTGCTCGCGGTAAAAGAAAGTATTTTCCTGTTGGGGCCGTACAAACTAGACCTTGATTAAAACATGCATTTTTCCTTCAAATCCTTGAGGTCCCGCTAAGAGTCGTTTTTCCCGGATGCGGAGTCATCCACAAACGCGTCCAACCGCGGGCAAGACCAGATCGCGACTGACCCAGAGCATAACTCCCTCAGCGCCCACAACGGTGCAAATAGACTGCCGAAGTGAATACGTCACCTTTTGTTGGTTGCCTATACACGAATCCGAGGCGTGTTCAACAGCACAATACGTACGCCGGTATTGCATACCAAAGGTTGAACGCAACCGAACGCACGGTATTCCCAATACGTATTGCATCCCAACAATTCCAACTCGAACGTAGTACGCTTTCCATACCAAGATGGCTGACGGATAAATTGTGACTACGGCCTCATGGTTTCAAGTCAATATTTTGCTTCATAGGAATTCAACATTCAGCGTGTCGAGAAGAATTTCGAAGAGTTTTATTCTTCGACTGTGGAAGACCACTACCAGTTGAGTTAGCAGTTTTGATCTGCAATTTGATTGTCAGAATATTTGCGCTAAGCGTGCAGCCGTAGTGCTTTGCAAACCGCGTTGCCTACAGTAGCCATGTTTGATCGTACGTTTTGGGATGCAGTCGTTCAACAAGCCGTTTCGGTTGGAGCATACCGACACTGCCATACGTATTTCGGTATTGTGCTGTTGAACACGCCTCCGGTTGCTAAGGACTCCTTCCCTGCAAGTCCGCCATTACTGGGGGCCATCCACTGCCATGAACTGGGCGCTTTGTCTTGTTGTTAAATCGAACAGCGCATAACGCGTACGCGTACATAGCCTTCGCGAGCAAATAAACGCGCAAAATTGTTCGAAGTGACAACATAATGTAACAGCATATCATCAACACAAAACCCACAGTTCATGGCACTGGATGGCCCCCAGCTATGGCGGACGTACACGGACCATGACTTTGCAGCTCGGATTGGTGTATATAGGCAATTGGATCTAAACTAAAAATCACTCAACCGTGTCCCAGTGCTTTTCCAATGGTACTTTTCCCGACGGCCATGATAGTTTAGATCCAATTGCCATGGCAACGCACGTCACACTTCGGCTGTCTATACGCAGCTCCATAGCAAAGGCATGGAGCTGCGTGTTTCGAGCACGAATTTGGCGTGCGCGCATTGCTGACGAGCCTGTGCCTTTAACTGCTTTTCAGTACAGTGTTGAAATTTGCCAGAATTTTGATAAGTTGTTTTATATAAGGCAAGTAAAGTTCTGAACGAAATTAAGCCGGCATGGTTGGTATATATAGATTAGAAAACAAACTAATGTACCTCAGAGCAAAATACAGAACGGTTTCTTTTAGAGTGTTGTAGGCCTACATACATGTATAATGTTTCATTTCCTCAACAAATATTGTACTAAACAAAAGCAAAGTAGACTGACTTAAAGGCCCTGTAGATGATCTGTTTTTAAGCGATTCTGCGAATAAAACCATTATAAATCAAAAGAAAGACATCAACAAACTCATCTGAAGAAATTTCAGCCTTGTCAAATGTACCACGTTTAAAAAAACCATAAAAATCCATATGCATTTTCTTGGTCTTGGCGGGGTGTTTCAAATATTCGTTCTCAGTTGATCGGGTACTATGCGGCTTGCGTCATGCACTCTGTGGCGCACATACTGCGTGTGCGCGCGATCCATAAAAATGCATCGCGTTGCATGGAACACGCACACGATCAAGTACACAGCGCCCATGCATTTTGGACCGCGTAGATGCGAACCAAAAATAAGTAAATCGTTTGCAAACGATCTAAATAATTTCATCTTTACGGATTATTTTCTGGTAAAATTGTATCATTTTGAGCGGAAACCTTTCATTGGATAGTTGCTATTAATTAAATCTTTACTTTCAGAACTTTTCCCCTGTAAACTCGTCGATTACTTTTTGGGGTCATTGCAAATGATCCACTGGGCCTTTAATTAACAAACGAAATGAAAGTAGACCTACACTTTCGTCACAGTCTTGTAAGAATCGAAACTGCATGATCATTAATACTGTTCTCAATTAAATTTGAATGTACATGTATATGAAAAAAGTTAATCGGACTATTGTCAGCGACTTCGCTATAGACCATTTTTAATGGGGGGGTATGTGACCATGAAATTTGCCGACGGACCATTCCCGCGTCGCTGGTGGTCGTTTACGTGTATGTTTACCCAATTAATATTGCCTAATCATTAATTTGCACTTGAGTTAAGATTATTTTTGTTTGTAAATAAAACTTTGTAAGAATATATCCGGTCGTGTTAAAAAAATAGTTTTTTTCGCCCTGTCTGTCTAAGGTAAGCACCTCGACTTTAATAAAAGATAGTATACATGATTGGTAAACTGTTACAAAATGCATGATTAAAACCAACCTGAGCAAAAACCACCTCCGTACTTCGTCTAACTTTTGAGAAAGCAGTCAAAAAAGGTTTTGCAGTCATTTCGCCCCAAAACCACTTCGCCCTGAATCATTTCGCCCTAAATCACGGCTTGTGCACGAAGTGGTTTTGGGGTGAAGTGGCATTTGGGCGATGTATAGTGTTTGGACGAAGTAATTTGGGGCATAATGGCACTCGGGCTAATTGAATTTTCGTCTCATGAGACGAAAACTAATTGTTTTACTTATTTCCCAAAGACTATAGCACTTCAGACAAAACCATTTCAGGGGAAGTTTTCTACGGTCATCATGTTTATATTGTGTAAGTTAGGCGTAAATCTGTGAACATTTCTGATTTTCGAGATTACCAATGATGTATACTGCCTTTAACGTTAGCACAGATTTTCTGCTACAGTAAGCACAAGTTTTCGACTAGCGCTTATCACTATGAGCAACTAACAATGGAAATTGGGCACAAACCATTGTTATTAACAATAGTGTGTGCTTAATTTCCATTGTTAGTTGCTCATAGTGTATGCACCTAACAATTGTTTATCAATTGTATTTGGTGGGGTACATTGGCGGACGGTGGCTTCAATTTTAAACGTCGCTGCTTCATCCAGTGTATATATATCGATGGATCTGGTTGCTGCTGTTCTACCACAGACATATAAACCTATAGACAACTAGGTCCTATTCAAAAACTACACGAAATTTCGTGATTTGCGCGGCGCCCGACTAAAACAAAACTATGGGCAAATTCACCTTTCGCGATCGGTATAGGGATTTTACTGTTGCAGTCAAAAAATTGACTGCAACTTAACAGTAATCATGTAGATTACAAATTGTTCGGTTTCTGTATGAATAAAGAAAAATTAAGCGACTTTTTCAGACAAAAAAAAGAATTTTAAATTTTAATCCTCGCGTGCGCTTTCAGTCCGCTTTGCGCGCATCGTGCGTCCGCGTCCATCGCCCATACTTCATAGGAGCGCGTAAAATACGCACGACGTACGCTGGCTTTGGAATGGCCGCGAGCGCTTTGAACCCGCGCGGTTAGCTCATGCAGCCTATTGTGTCGTCATTTATTTACCCATACTTTTTCAAATCTCGATTTTCAATGCAAACTGATAATCTATGCGTGTATATATCTGTGTGCTCTACTGGCGCGCCAAATTGCGCCCTCAATTGTTCAATATGCCACGTTCAAGAAACTGCTGGTGCCACGCGTTCGCTTATTAATTTTGTACAATACTGCTAAAGTTGGCAGCGTACCAGACTAAAAGCCATTTAACACACGAAGTCCTAAGCTAAACTTTTATACCTCAGTGGTCCGGTTAAAGAGAGCCACTTGTAGAAATTACAATGGCTTTTGGGTTGTATTCGCTGATCGAAGCTGCTCTTTTATGTATTAATGCCGTTGCTGTATTAAACGAAGAAAGATTTTTAAGCAAAGGTAAACAGGGGCGTCTGTCTGTAGCGCGCGAGCGCTGTCAACAACACTCAACATGCTCAACAGCTCGCCCTCGCAATAAAACTGCATTGAACGAAATGCATCACTATGGATGGTCGATTTCCACATCAGTAAGACCTCATGCATGATGTGATTTAGACAGAATGATTCTGTCCCTACGGGATCTCCCGTAGGGACAGAAGGTACCCCTTTCATACTTCCAAATACTGAAAGCCGTCCAGATCAAACTGTACGGCTTTCAAGAGCAGCATTTTTCCCCCCATCAAAACCGTTGGCAAAATGGAATCTTTAGTTTACTCATTTTACAGGAAATTGCTATTTTTGGTAAAATATGAATCTCCACACATTCTACATACCTCCCTGGCTGAAATTGTCTGAATAGTGGCGTACATTCGTCCGTAAAACCCGAAACTTTCAGGAGCAATCATACCGCATGACTTGTAGAATTTTTCCCCTTTTCAAGATGGCGGATGTAGACTCGGCGCAGTCGTTCTTTCGGCCACCAGCACGTACTAGCACGGTACAGACAAGGGGGGCGCTGTTCACATTTATTCGCTCTTGCCTGTGGGCATGTACCGTTCCGCCGGCCGGCGCTCCGCTGGCGAATCCACAGTCACTGACGCGAGTACACGTTAAAAATGTGATATATTTCCTCATGGCTTGCATCTCTGAATTGTTTATATATTTTTGTAAATTGATAGTTAGTTAGAAAACCTACAAGCTGTTTAATTATCGACCAATTACTCTCAAAATGATTGTCCATGTATGACAATTGCGTTGTTTACACGTTGCCAATGTCTCTCAACTACGAATGAAGTATGATTTTTTCTTCAGCAATTCCGTTAGATGACGAAAAATATTGCCACCCAACTCCCCTTCCCTCCCTCCCAATTAAACAAATTGTAAAACAAAAATCAGAAAGGACTCGATAAGAACCACAGAACCTCTCGAAACTATACAATTCCAGGCGCCTATAGCTTTTGAGTAAGGATGCCGCCAACTTTTTTAAGCACCTGCAGCCGATTTCACGAATCATAACGCACTGCGTAAACCCACTTGCGCAACATTTTATTGCGTAAGTTGCGCAACATTCTTCCGAAGATAACACGCAGGCTATGAAGCTTGCGCCATTTGTCAAAAGTTGCGCAAGCTGCGCAATGCTTCGTGAAATCGGCTGCATGTGCTTAAAAAAGTTGGCGGCATCCTTACTCAAAAGCTATAGGCGCCTGGAATTGTATAGTTTCGAGAGGTTCTGTGGTTCTTATCGAGTCCTTTCTGATTTTTGTTTTACAATTTGTTTAATTGGGAGGGAGGGAAGGGGAGTTGGGTGGCAATATTTTTCGTCATCTAACGGAATTGCTGAAGAAAAAATCATACTTCATTCGTAGTTGAGAGACATTGGCAATGTGTAAACAACGCAATTGTCATACATGGACAATCATTTTGAGAGTAATTGGTCGATAATTAAACAGCTTGTAGGTTTTCTAACTAACTATCAATTTACAAAAATATATAAACAATTCAGAGATGCAAGCCATGAGGAAATATATCACATTTTTAACGTGTACTCGCGTCAGTGACTGTGGATTCGCCAGCGGAGCGCCGGCCGGCAGAACGGTACATGCCCACAGGCAAGAGCGAATAAATGTGAACAGCGCCCCCCTTGTCTGTACCGTGCTAGTACGTGCTGGTGGCCGAAAGAACGACTGCGCCGAGTCTACATCCGCCATCTTGAAAAGGGGAAAAATTCTACAAGTCATGCGGTATGATTGCTCCTGAAAGTTTCGGGTTTTACGGACGAATGTACGCCACTATTCAGACAATTTCAGCCAGGGAGGTATGTAGAACGTGTGGAGATTCATATTTTACCAAAAATAGCAATTTCCTGTAAAATGAGTAAACTAAAGATTCCATTTTGCCAACGGTTTTGATGGGGGGAAAATGCTGCTCTTGAAAGCCGTACAGTTTGATATGGACGGCTTTCAGTATTTGGAAGTACCCCTTTCATACAGTGGATTGTTGGCATTTTGCCTCGAAATTAGAATCACACCCAACTATTTCCAGCTACTGAGCTAGTTGTTTCCTGTAGTGGTTTTAGATATTCTTCATTAGAAGACAAATAAAAAGCACTTCTTACATTGCCGTTTTTGAATCAAAAACGTCTATTTCCGACAATCTTCGACGAAGACATTTCTCGGACTCCTTATCACGATAAAAACGATTGCAAACGTGTAGTTGTGCATTGACGGACGCCCAAAGAGAACGTCAAACGAAACTGTACATTGTATGCCGCGCCGTATAAATGCGCGTGACATAAGAGCGCCACCCGTACTCTCATTGGGCCTCCGTAGAGGCACACCAACTGTACGTTCGCAAAAAAAGACCACGTCGAACTTTGGCGCGACTCCACACTAGAATCGATTAGAATGGGTTGTCCTGGACACAATAAGAAATCGCAGTGTACACGTATGTTTTCATACGAAAAATGGAATCGATCTGGAATAGAATTTTTATTCTTTTTTGGAATCGGAGTCGACTCCGAAAATGCTGGAGCGCCCCCAAGCGTTAAGCCTAGCCAACTTTATTTTAGCTGGTCACATCGTAACAACAGATTCTCTCGTCGAAGATTGTCGGAAATAGACGTTTTTTATTGAAAAACGGCAATGTAAGTAGTTCTTTTATGTTTGTTTTCCAATCAAGAATATCTAAAACCAATGCAGGACACAATCAGCTGGAAATATTTGGGTGTGATTCTAATTTCGAGGCAAAATTACAACAATCCACTGTATGAAAGGAAAGCTCACTGACTAGATGTGATTAGGAGTTGATGACAGTTCTCTTCGGCAATAACTGACTGTCGGAAATAGACGTTTTTGATTAAAAAACGGCAATTTAAGTAGTTCTTTTTACTGGTTTTCCAATCAAAAATATCTAACATGTCTAAAACCACTGGGAATTTGTGTGTGTGATTCCAATTTCGAGACAAAATGACAACCAGCCACTATGATAAAAAGGGTGTGCACAGACTACTGTACATGTAGATTATGTCAGGATCAAGTTCGTATTCCCTTCTGTGTCATAATGAACCAGGCTTTACAAGGATCTTAAAAATGTAGTAGTACTAGTAGTAGTAGGCCTACTAGTACTAGCATATCATGGCCGGATTTTTGCGGCGACTAAACATTTTCTACGATCTGAGCATCCTTGTTGCATCGTTGATATTATCCTAACAACGAGTTGACACTTAAAAGGCACAACACTGTGCATGCACAGTAATTGCGATACATACTCTTTCGTTCCCACGATATGGTTGTGCGTACTACTTACATAACCTACTTAGGCACGAGTATTGTTGAATCAATCGTGGGAATGATCGTGCTCGCACGACATGACAAAAAAAGAGATCTGGAGGGGTTCATTACCATGCACAAACATCCAGGATTGTCCTTGTTATGACATATTAATAAACCATGTACATGTAACTAAACATTTTAGTTTGATGATAAAAACGGAAAAGTTAGGAGGGGAAAAGTGTCGTGAATTTACTGATGAAAAACTTTGAATTGTCCCATAGGTTTAGTGTCTGTGCATGGTAATCTTTCCAAATTAGAATTGCAATTGGATAATTCCCAAAATTAGGGGTCCAAAATTGTTGGTGTCCCAGTTACGTACGACACTCTCTGCTTTAAAAATCACCACTCATTATCACAAATTCTCAGTAATGGACTGTGGCCTGTGATTATAGGGGGCAGCATCACTTTCTTGAATAGTTTGTTCTCTGATTCCTGAAAAATATTCAAAACAAAAGACTATAAAGGCTTATAATTTGTTTCATGGTATTGAATAGGAGTTTGGTGTCCCAGGTTACCTACGCCAATGAAATTTGGCTGTATAATGAGTTTGCATTAACCTTGGTGCCATATCTACACACAAACATTAAATTTAAGTGGTATTTGTTAAAATAAAAATAATAATTTTCTACTGGAAAACCACTTTCAATCACTAAAAACACTTGGAAATCTTAAAAAGCATGTCACACTTTTGGGAATTACCCACTTACAGATTTGAGGAATAGATACCCTAATAATAGCAGTCAAAAACACTGACTGGGTCCTCATTTTTATCACATTGTGAGACAACAGATGATTACAAATATTTTGCTTTTGCTAATTTTAAAAGGTCTGTTTTATGTGCAGTTGGATGGGGGAGTGACCAGAGCGTGGGTGGATTTGGAGAGGAGCCAGGAATGAAGGCACAACTCATAAATTTGATTCGATCAATAAGAATTGTCATGAGAGGCAAGTTTATGTTGTTTACAATTGTAATCAACTCATAATTAATGTTTTTGCTTAAAGAAGCGTGTCCAGATCACATTTTTTAGCCTCCCCATTTTCCCAATGGGTGTTGAGATTTTGATACCATGGGCCTTTTCCAAATCTCGGCTTCGTCTCCGGCTCCATGTGGCCATACACCTTTTCGCAAATACTTAAAATGACTTAGGCCAAACAAAATAAATGGTGTGTTTACGGTAACCCGACCTACCTGGATTTTTTTAGGCCAAATTACCGACCTCAAACTTTTTATTGCCAATTTTCAAGTTGATAATTTTAAATGAGCACTATTTGCAATAATTTCCAACAAACATAACAATTTCTACACTTGTACATGAACATGATTAATAGTGTTAATAGTGAGTTTCAAACATTGCAAAACAACACGCAGATGCATAAACTGAAATGTAAAAAAAAATGACAAAATAAAATTATTTTCCTACCTACCTACCTGGATTTTATTTAAGCCGTTACCGTAAACGCACTTTTTTGGTTTTTTTATTAGCCATCAGTAAGTACAGATCTAAATGGAAAAACAAAAAATTTGGCAAAACAAATTTAAAAGAAGCTTTTACTTGGGGGAAAAACGTTTTTTATCCGTTCTCATATGTTTTGTACACGCGGCCTTTAGGTGATGTCCGACTTGTAAATTATTTCCGCAGAAAGTCTAGTGTGGAGGTTTGAACTAGTGCTGCGACCGTGTAAACGTTTAAACGTTTAAACGACCGAAATGTAGCTATCCGTTTAGAAAAATGCTAAACGGATATCCGAAACCAACTTGTGAAAAAACGATCCTCCCTTTTTCAAAGATCTAATGGCCGTTTTGCGCCGCCGAACATTTCTAAAGAGACAGTTTTGTTCTGAAAGAATCAGGCAGCCTGTACTGCTGTGATGAGCCCAACTGTCGGTAACGTACCTTGTGGTTTCAAGCCGAAGATGTACAGTTCTAGTTGCGTTCGTGGGCGGATTTTACTGATTGTTTTAATTCGTTTTCATCTTGCAAGTTGAATTCAAATAGCAGGGCGGTAAACACTGTGGAGCCGACGATCGTAGTTGTGTTGGAACTGTTATTGATTCCATTCTCTCATTGGTTGCTGACTTTGGGTTTGAGTGACTTCTCGAAAGTATCCAATTACAGCAAAGCCTAATGCTGAACTTTCGTGGCCTGCATCATGTATGCTCCAATTCAATAAAGTGCCAGTGGTGCCGCGCGCGCGAACGCACATGATACCAGGTCAAAAAACTTTATATTGCGAGCGCGGTAGGCCTAATATATGTTTTACTTTTTGTTATGTTTACTATTCGTTTAAACGTTTAAACGAACGTTAAATTGACGTTTGAACTAACTCTCTTCTGACTCTACTTTATGTACTTTTCTTTCCCCGACAGTGCCCCTAATATTTGTAAATGCAAGCGTCATTGTGCTGAAGCTTGTGTTTGGATAGCGCCAACTTGCCTTCGTCACTGGACTATTTAAGAACAAGAACTTAACTATGCTTCACACCATCAATAAATTCCGTTGGCCGACTGCGTTGTGATGATGATTTCATATGGGACGGCTGTGGTAGATTTCATTAACACGTAATCGTTATGCTCAAATTTTGATTGAGCAAACTCTACGACCGCTGAATGCCTTCTCCAAACTTGGAACTGTAGCACAGCTCGTAATGTTATCTATGGCCAGCTTGCAATGGCATAGAAACAGCAGTTATGTTTACTTCCCTAAACTAGACAGTGCTTGTTATTTGGCTGTTGCCTTGTGGCTAGTTGTGCTCTGTTCATTTTGCTTCTGAAGCATCAAGAAAATGTTGCCCAAAATCATCCTGCTGTGCTATGAGTAAGCAAGTGATCCTACCGCCCTCATTAAAGATGAAATCTCATCAGTCTACAGATGTCAGAATGTTGAACTGTTTTTGAAACTAAAGTGGGTGCACCACTGACCTATATATACATGTATATATACAATGGACTTTAAAGGCAAAGGCTTGTCAATGCGCGCGTGAGGCCAAATTCGTGCCACGGAATATGCAGCTCCATAGCAAAGGCATGGAGCTGCATATTTCGTAGCACGAATTTGACCTCACACGCGCATTGACAAGCCTATGCCTTTAAGCGACGCTCTGATTGAAGAAATCGTTCGCCATCTTTAAATACTCCAGAAAGACAATGACCCGGTTCTCATTAAAGAATTCGCTTCATTCGACGAAGATTTGATGTGAATGCATGCCTGCGCCTCTTCATTCGATAAGGCCAAACAAAATAAATGGTGTGTTTACGGTAACCCGACCTACCTGGATTTTTTCTGCCAAATTGCCGACCTCAAACTTTTTATTGCCAATTTTCAAGTTGATCATTTTAAATGAGGACTATTTGCAATAATTTCCAACAAACATAACATTTTCTACACTTGTATATGAACATGGTTAAAAGTGTTAATAGTGAGTTTCAAACATTGCAAAACAACACGCAAATGCATGAACTGAAAATGTAAAAAACAATGACAAAATAAAATTATTTTCCTACCTACCCAAGGGCGGATTCAGGATTTTGAAAAGGGGGGGCGTGAAACTTTTAAGCGTGAAATGCTGATGACAATGAAATAGCGAGCGCGTAGCGCGAAGCCCCAACGGCTTCTAGATGCTCTGTGGTGCGATCTGGGGCAATATTTAACAACTTTAAGCAGGAAAAGTGTGCACAAAAAGTTATGTTTTTTTAAAAAATTTTTAAAGGGGGGGGGGGGGGGGGCGTGGGGCGTGGGGCGTGGGGCGTGCGGGGGGGGGGGGGGGGGGGGGGGGGGGGGGGGGCGTGGGGCGTGCGAACCCCACGGCCCCCCTGGATCCGCCCCTGCTACCTACCTGGATTTTGTTTAGGCCATTACCGTAAACACACCATTTATTTTGTTTGGCCTAAAGCAAATAGCTTCATTCGACGAAGAGATCGCTTCATTCAGCAAAGCAAAAAGTTGTAATGTGAATGCTCCCTTCGTTCGACGGAGTCATTTAATACGTAAACAGATGGGGCGTCGCACAGCTTCTTTTGATCTTCATTCGTGGTTGTTTAAACTCGAACAGTACCACTCTTCGTTTGATCTTTAAACCTTTAACCACAAATTTGTATGATTGACGCTTCAAGGGTTAAGTGAGATATTATGAATTGACGCTTCATTAACTAACAATAAATAACTAATCTTCGTCGAACGAAGCGATTTTTTTTTACAAGAACAGAGTCATTGTCTTGCCCATCCTGTGATCTCGGGGTATTTCCTCTCTGCTAAGCGGCGTTACAATCCCCTGTGAAGTTAGGCGGCTGTTACGCTTAGCAAACGCACACATTAGCCATTTTGATGTAATTTAAAGGAGCGTGACCAGATCACATTTTTGAACACCCCATTTTTCCAACGGGTGTTGAGATTTTGATACCATATCATTGAAATTGGGGTCATCCAAAGTTGTCAACATTTTCTCGATTCTAAAAAGCAAGGGGGGGAGGAGGTGGAGGACCGCATACGACTTTACATGCACTGTGATATGTTGACATTTTGTGGTAGTGACAAAATGTTTATAAGATAATTTCGGGGGGAGGGGGAGTTGGGAGGGGGGGGGGGGGAGGAGGGGGGGGAGGAGGGGTTAGAGATGTCTCGAAAATGTTGACAACTTTGGACGACCCTTAACTAAAGAATAATGTTGATAAACGGCCTGGTAGAAATTTCAGCCACATAGATGCAGTAATACTTCATAAATCCATGCATGCTTTTTGTGTATGAATAAATAGTAAACTTTAAAAAATAACACCTTCAATTGGTAATTTCTTCCACAAAGGTACCATTTTACACAAATCATGTGGTGTTTGTTACCATTACTACATGTATCAACACTTTTAGTCGGTTTTTGGACCCAGTCAAACCTCGATCTGAAAACAAACTTGGAACGCATTATAAGTACAAGTGATTCAGGGGACACGATTGGGTAAGAATTTAGTACTCGGACGTCACTAATTTTGCCTTGAAATGAAGAAACCAAAATTTGGAGGGGAAAAAATATAAAGAATTTACTAGGAAAAACTTAGAATATTTCTGAGTTGTCCCATAAGCTTAGTGCATGAGGGCTTATGTGACGTCCGACTTGTAAATTCTTTCCCACGATTTTACAGTCATAAAAATCCTATTTGGAGGTTAAAACAAAGGTTTGTAGCATTTATGCTAATGTAATATGCATATTCATGACAATTAAGGTTGTGGTGTCAGAAGAGGCAAACACAGGAAAATCACTTTCAACTGTGCACAAAAGATTCCACTTTTTTTCGAACTTGCTAAAACTATAGACCTTTATCACGGTGCGGCCATCTTCCCTTTTCCCCTATAAAAATGAAAGTAACCAAAGCGAGGCTTGCCGAAATAAAATAGTTTGGCCCCGTGTTGAAAATGTTCATTGTGTGCATCACAATGACATGCTCATTGCGATCAAGAAAACGCGCAGCGCGGACAGTGATTCTCTCAAAACAACAACGGAAGACTGCACGTGCTATAGCACGCACCGATCATGCCCGACACGTACTATGCAGTGGAGAACAAGACAAAGATGGATGCACCGTGATAAAGGTCTATTGTAATCCGTGGCTGTTTGGGTTTGTTTTACATGTCGCCTGTTGTAAGCCATGACAAAACTGTGGGTGGAAACTGCAGCAATTTGCCACAATTCCAGCTTGAAGTCTTATGTTTTTTCTTTACTTTTCCCTTGTGTCTTCCTGAAGTGATGCACTCCAAACAGTGATTGCAGTGAAATCTTCAAAGTTGAAAAAGGCTAACTTTGATTGATTTTACATCAAAACGAACAATAGTAATGTCTTGCTAAACAAGTAATCCATCATATGCGGCAAAGACTAGGCATAAAGTTGTTTAACATGTCATGGCCCTTTAATCCAAAATTTGTTTGCTTTATAAATTTTAAAAAAAAAATCAACATTGTCAACTTGTGTTCTTAGCAAAAATAGCAGAACACCAGTCAATTTTAATACACATCGCGTAAGATTTAAACTGGTAACCCATTGTTATAAAGCAAACAAATTTTGGATTATAAAAGCAATTATTTTTTTGGCCTAAACATTTATGAAATTCATAGTGTAGGCCCTTGTTCAAGCGTTCAGGGTACACAACGCGAACGCAGCCTAGCCATGCCATACCGCACGGTGGCGCTGCAGCTGCAGGGCCAGGGTCTGATTTAATCACAGACAGGTTCTTTATGAGCTGTGGATTTAATATGGCTGCAATTTCTGCGAAAGTGGTCCACGCCCAGTTACATGATATATTGTACGACGTTCACGGACGCGGTGTTAGAAAAGACAAGAAACAGACATGACAGATGTGTTATCGTTAGCACTTAATAGCAGGTTAGTTGTCACGCTCGTTGGTTTAAACGTGCTGTCCTAGACCCGTGAACAGGGCTTCGGAAATCCTCAGCCCTGGAGCCGTTACTACCCAAAATCTGTGGCAATTAAACTCACGCAAATGAAATTTGTCCCTTGGCTCTGATATTTGCTCAATGACAATCCTAGGTGCACTCACCCCAATGTTCAAATATTCCGAAGAGTACGCATCGATCCGATGTCTAGTTTCGGTGAAATCGTGGGCAAACTTGAGACCCTCCGTGCGATAAAATACAGCTCCCGTTTGCACAAAAATCAAATATGCGCATGCGCGAGAGCGGAGAGGTCAACACGAGCTAGACTGGTTTTCCGTCCTTATATTTACTTTCCCTTCGTCGTATGCGTAAAGTAAATATGCGTATGAGTAAATATGAGGAAAGAGAACAAGTCTAGTGTTGACCTCTCCGCTCTCACGCATGCGCATATTTGATTTTTGTGCAAACGGAGCTGTATTTTATCGCGCGGAGGGTCTCAAGTTTGCCCACGATTTCACCGAAACTAGACATCAGATCGATGCGTACTCTTCGGAATATTTGAACATTGGGGTGAGTGCACCTATTGAGCAAATATCAGAGCCAAGGGACAAATTTCATTTGCGTGAGTTTGCCACAGATTTTGGGTAGTAACGGCTCCAGGGCTGAGGATTTCCGAAGGCCTGTTCACGGACACGGGTCTAGTGCTGTCCCTGAATGAAAAGTGGCGAAGGAGGCGGGTTGCTGACTTGCAAATGGCTTGTCTGTTGTGAGGCCGGGTGCAGGTCAAGTCGCCCCCCTAGCCTAGGCTAGGGCTAGGCCTGGCTACTCGCCCCTTTCCAACTCGCCCCCTGACCGACTCGCCCCTTACAAAGTCGCCCCCCGACCCAGTCGCCCCTTAGCCTACCCGCCCCCTAGACCCGTGAACAGGGCGGATCCTCCGCCCTGGTGCCGTTTTTAACCCCAAATCTGACTGTGGCAAACTCACGCAAATGAAATTTGTCCCTTGCTTGACTCTGATATTTGCTCAATAGGTGCACTCGCCCAATATTCCGAAGAGTACGCATTGATCCGATGTCTAGTTTCGGTGAAATCGTGGGGCAAAAATGAGACCCTCCGTGAGATAAAATACAGACTGTTTGCCCCAAAATCAAATATGCGCATGCGCGAGAGCGGAGAGGTCAACACTAGACTGGTTTCCTATCCTCATATTTACTTCCCTTCGTCGTATACGATGAAGGGAAGTAAATATGAGGACAGGAAAGCAGTCTAGCTCGTGTTGACCTCTCCGCTCTCGCGCATGAGCATATTTGATTTTGGGGCGAACGGCATGTATTTTATCTCACGGAAGGTCTCTATTTTGCCCCACGATTTCACCAAAACTAGACATCGGATCGATGCGTACTCTTCGGAATATTGGAACATTGGTGATTGGGGCGAGTGCACCTATTGAGCAAATATCAGAGCCAAGGGACAAATTTCATTTGCGTGAGTTTGCCACAGATTTGGAGTTAGAAACGGCACCAGGGCGCAGGATCCGCCCTGTTCACTGGTCTACTCGCCCCCTTGACCCAATTATGTAAAATGGCCAATCGCGATTTTAAAGTGTGTGGCGCCGTGTTTGGTGAAAGACTGCGTGGTACCGGTAAGCCTGTGGATTTTCGAATAATTTACTATTCGAATATTCGCTTTTTGAAACTTTTCTTAGATTTTAACAAAACAAGTTATCGTGAAATTTACTTGATTTTGGCACATCCGAAGTTCCGAACTCGCAGGAAATTAGAGCTGCGCGAAAACATCTCTGGCATGCAACGTTGGCCAACAACAGGGCTGCGTTCCAAACACGCGAACGTTGCCAACGTTCGCCACTGGTTACAATGCTTTTGTGCACTCGTCTATGGAAAGCCGGGTACCGGTTGTTGGCGAACGATGAAAACGTTTGCAATGTTCGCGTGTTTGGAACGCAGCCCTGGTACCCGGCTTTCTATAGACGCGTGCACAAAAGTACTGAAACCAGTTGACAACCGGTACCCGGCTTTCCATAGACGAGTACACAAAACTAATGTAAACCAGCGCACTTGGCGACCATCTTGCTTTCAGAAGATACCATTAAGCAGTAAGGGGTAGTTTCATTGATTGCGTAGGAGTTTATTTTTTAGTAGGCCTACCCCAATGAAATGAGTATGAACGCAAATAAACCGTTTAATTAAATGGGACAGTAACATTTATTCGAATTTATTTCCCGCCAGTATATGAAACAAAACAACAAAGACATTAAACAAATGTACCTCGGAAACAGTACGGTCGATCACCCCTCCTTTCAAAACGGTATTATTCCACACAGCAGTATTTTTGACGTGTTTCCTTTTTCCTCCTGTTTTTCATGCATTTTTAGAAAGTACATGCACATGCAAAGGGGAACTAAAATGATGTTTCAAATCTGTTAAATTCCATTTCACTCTGTGGGTGTACATTTAGGGGGCTTCAATATTTTTTAACGGGACTTTTTGAACGTCGTGGTTTCGTTTGATCGGGCGCTGTGGAAAACCGATAGACACTGTACTGACGCACCATTGACACACCTTGACGCACTAGTCATGGTAATCGTGACGGACCAATGTGTACTTTGATGCAATACCTTCGTCAAAACGTGACTGGACATTCCGGGACATGACGCACCTTTCCCGGGGGTCGGAGGGTGCTCATACAATTGATAGGTGCATAACCACGACGAGTCCAATGTACAAAGTACAACATGAGCTTGAGCTGGGATTATTTTACGGAAGAACTGTTAGGTAGGGAGCCCAATTATTCAAATTACAAAGTGAGTTCTATGGCTAGGGCCGAGATTAATTTACGGGAAAAAGTGTACGGACGGGAGCCGCAAATTTCGCGGTAAATATTTACATGTGTAGGTATCGTTTATTCACGATTAAAAAAACCAGACGATATTTACATCGGCTGAAATATAACATCGTGATATTCGATATTGTCGTCCATAACCACAAACTTGCCACACACCTCACTTTGTAATTCACATGTCCCTGCGCCTGAAAAAAAGGGCTTCATGCTGCGTTCGGGCATTTTGTGCCGTGACGATACGGCGAGGTATGATGCATGGCACAGCTAGTACAGCCATCCCAAACTGGACGTTTCCAAAGCATCAACGAGAGGTGTTTCCAAAGTAGTCATTGGTGACCATCCTTTCGATGTTGTAGCAGGCAACTACGGTGTAGTTCGATCAACGTTAGTATGCTGTAAAATACCATGCAAATATAGTGTGGTACGTCTGTTCTTTTAGTGTTTTCTTTCAGTATTTAATAATTTGAAAAACTACAAGGGCTGACGACACCCGCACTAGTGTTAATTGAGCGGTTTCATACCAGTTTCTTTGTTAGCTGAAACCATCAAATTAACCGCATTTAATTTGCTTTAATGTGCAATGAGCTGAAGAAAGTTGAGCCTGTCGCACCTCGCGCTCGCCTCGCTTTTTCTTTTAGCGTAAAGTTGGCGTAGCCTGCTAATGCGCTATAGAGCGCACCCTCCCAGTCCCAAGTCACGGCATGCAGTTGGGGATTTTGAAAATTCCCCCAGCATTTAGGAATCGTACACATGGTTTTTGCATTTCGGGAATCATTTAATTCAATTTGCACATCACATAATGATTCTCCACGTAAGAACTAAAACCACAGAAACGAATGCCTGTACCGGTACATGCCTGGTACGTGTAGTCATTTTGGAACATTCTCCTTGCAAGTGGAATGTTCCGTTGGTCCATTCATAAATGTGTTGATGACAACATGTCGTGGCCAAATCAACCAATCAGAACGCACAGATGGTGCATAAACCACGTGCACGACTTGGCAGCGCGATGCAGCCAGCTAACTCTGTGCGTGCGTGGCGATGGCAATTAATTGTGTAGTAGTGACCAGAATGCCGCCAGAATTACCTTTTTGCTTTAGAATTCTAAAAACAGATTTTGAAGTGACAAAAATATGAAGAATACGTACACTTTATAATAGAGTAATGAAGGACAAAAAGGTGCAAAACGGACAATACATACAAAATCGAAGGCTTCCGTCTTCACCGTTATGATGGTCGTGTTTTTCATGCTGACGGGATCATTTGTGATCGTTCCGTGGTTGCATCTGACTTTATTTACTTTCTCCTCCACATACATTGTTATGCATTTTTTTTATACACCATAAACAATATCTAATTGTCTACTATGAGTTAATGTCTGCGGCTTTGTGAAGTTTATGAAAATCAGAACGTAAGCCAAATACAGTGTAGTTTTTGGGCCCCACCCTTGCCCGTACAGTTTTTAGAAGCAAAAATAATAATCTGTTCTCATAGACAATTGCAACTTGCGTAGCGGTCTTTCACCCCAAGATAAATTATCGTCGGCCCTAACCCATATGTATCTTGCACACTGGACTCGTGGTTGGGCTCAGATATGACACCAAAGCGGCCGTTTCGGCAGAGAAAAAAGGATTTCCTGTTCTTCCTAGCTGAAAAATATGTTTGGTTTGGAGTTGAGAAAACACATCGAATATTCGATTCGGTAAAATGCTGTTCGAGAATTCGATGGACGATCGAATATTCAATTCGTTAGGCACAGCCTTACTGCGAGGTTGCTGCAGATTGTCGATCCCAAGTAAATGAAATCGTCCACGGCATCCAGCATTATTTACAAATAATGTAGAATATTTAAAATAATTTACAAATGTTTAAACATGTCTTGGTATCATTCATGGTCTTGAAAATATTCAAGAAAATTTTTCACAATGTAAGGGGGACTGCAAGGCATTTTTCAACTCTTGTGACTACATTTCAAGTATTTTTGACCAGTTTCTTTCTGGAAAAGGTAGTTGCTGATTTTACCAAGCTGTAGAACCTGGGTCCTATTTTACAAAAGTTAAAAACAAAATCTAATTTTTCCTATCTTTAAAAACATGAGTTAAGAATGTTTATCTAGGAGTGTTTCTAAGTAGGCTTTATGAAATCATGGAGGATGAAATATAGGACCCAGGACTTTATCGATTCAAATTACATTTTGAGCGAAAGTATCAAAATGTCACACTTGCATAAATTACAACATGTAGATGATCGCACTAGTTTATTGAATCATTTTCGTTATGTTTTGGGTAGTATCAACAGAAAAGGTGGTGTTTGATTCATGAGGCCGTATATTCTTTATATGCTGAGGCTACAGTACATGTAATTGTTGTCTGAAGTCCGGTAATTATAAAAAATCAACTCCAGAAGTGTCACCATGTAAGGGGGACACTGTGTACCGTTTTCATGGAATGACCCACCTACAAATATGTATACTGTGTATCAACATTTTTTCTGTCGTTTCCATGAAATGTCAACATTTTACACTGCCTTTGACTCCCCTCTCCCATTCCTACTTTTTGTTGAACCCTGAACATGTTGACAGCTAGTACAATGTGAGCTGTGTTTGGGCCGGAATTGGGAATTCCCCAAAGTCTTTCCCATTGTTTACATTCTGAGGCGGTGCGCCCATTTTCATTGTGTCCTACACTCATTTCAGTCTATGGACCCTGTCAATACATGTTTTTCCGGTCCATGCTACATGTATACATGTACTACATGTACTACATGTACATGTATGTATGCTAAATCATGCCTGTTGCTTAGTAACAGATCAACAATGGTATGAATTCCATTTAATTGTCGCCCTGTGTTAAGTCTATGGTCTAGGAACAGGGCAGAAAACGTTCAAGTATTTTTAAGGAAATCGTTGAATGTTTTTCACTCTTAAAATCAATTCCCCTTAAAATATTTACACGTTTTGGTCGTTAAGTCATAAGGAGAATACCGGTAAGTGGCGACCAGTAGGCCTAAACCGAATTCTTTCTCAACAAATTGTGTGCTGTACAATACATGTATGTAGCCCATGACCTTTGTGTATGGTGTAAATTACATTTTTCGTTTTAATGATGAAATTGAGCTGTGTGTTTGTAGACTCGCTCATGTCCAAATGTGTACCGGTAGTCATCAAAATTCTTTTTCTTAATTTCTTTTTGGCTAGTTGCAAATGCAATAATTTCATTTTTAAAAGGGCAAGTCAATTTTCCCTTGGTAAAGGGCACCCGAATGAGGAAATAGAAAATTTGTGTTAGATTAACTTTGTAAGGACAACACAGCAAAAGCATAGAGCACCGACATGACCGATGGCAATTTGCCCTCGTGCCGTGGGTTATTTTAAGGCCTGCTGTCCCTGTGCTTTTGCAACGGTACTTTTTCCGATGGCCATGTTTGGAGCCAATTACCATGGCAACCATGTATCCAGCCCCAGAGACATATAACCAAAACTGCAAGTGCAGTCTCCCTGCTCCAGGGGAATAATATGTAAACTGGTTAGCCGCTGCAAAGAGGTTATAAACACCTCAACTTGATGATGTTGGACAGCACTGCAATTAATGGTTCAGGGGATAATTGTAAACAGTTTCTAACATTTGGTGAAATTCACCTGTGCAGGAATTAAGTTATATTGTTTGCCAGATAATGAAATATCAAGGAAGTTGTGTATTACATATGTTTATGCACACCATCCAGTTTTTGTGCGTACATGTACATGTAGTAGAATTTAAATTTCCTTCACGCCTGAGGTAGCATTTAATGCTACATGAACTTCATTATAATTATAATAATGCTGCAAAGTTTTATAGCGAAGCTAAAACTGCAATAGAGTAAATTTCAAATGCAAATTCAATTTGAGAGCTCTACAAAAACTTGCCTCTGTCAATGCTCTCTGCAGTATTTATAATGTAAAGTTAATGAGCTGCGTAATGCATAGTCTTGGCCCAAGACCATGGTAATCGATATTGGATTAAATTGTGCACGCCTTGGATATTCCTGAAAAAGTGCGCCCTCTTGCAGCACTAACAGACCAGTCCGACAAGCTCGCGCCATGGTCTTAGGAAATCTCCTCCACTTGGTTGAACTTTTTCTTTGTTTTTGTCTGGACTTTCCAAGGGAACCAATCAGCGAGTGACCCAAATACACCGCGTGCACGCGCTTCGAATGGTTTGAAAAATATAAGGCGGCTTAAAAGAAACATCAAACATGACTGTTTTATCGTATGCTAATATTTTCGGTGGCATAATTTTCTTGGCAAATGTTTGCTAATATATTTACAAACATGTTTGCAAAGACATATGACATCGCAAAATACATTTGTTTATGAAGATGTTTGCGACATTGCAAATATGTGACCGACTCCAGCAAAACCCAACACTTGTGATGAAAATTCAAAATGTAAGTTTTAACATGTTTGAGGAAATTCTGATAATTTTTGGTGAAGTTATGACCAATTAAAGTATGACAGATCAGAAAAAGTGAAATGGAGCTATTGGTCTTTAAAGTTTGACAAACTACTGTAAAAGCTGAAATATTCGCAGTGGTTTTATTTTCGCGCATTTCGCGCACCAGACAGAGCCCGCGAAAATAACAACCCGCGAAAATATTGTTTGCAACAATTGTGGCGATCCCTGAAACAAAACATAATTTCCATCCGCGAAAATAACAACTCGCGAAAATGTCAGTGATGTTGAAATGCGCGAAAATATCTGTACGCGAAAATATTGTCTTTTACAGTAGTTGATTATTTAATTTTGTCAATAATATGAGGAATTTTGAGACAGTTCAAACAACAAAACAAATCTTGAATGTATCCCGATGTTGATTCTACCAAATTTTCAAGTTGGTCCCAGAGGCCATTTTTTAAGGTTGTGGGCCCATATCACGTAATGGGAAATGCCGAGAAGTGTCTGGTTTTGCCAGAGTCGGTCACATATTTGCAAAGATATCTGTGGTACATGTATGCGATGTCCCTTGTATGCCATCATAAAACCCTGTCCAGCTGCACGATTTTAACATGTAAAACGTAACCGTGACAACGGTCCTATTTACATAAACCGGTAATGCCCCCAATGCTGAAGCACAGGAAGGATTTCCCAAGACTATGGTGTGAGCTTGTCGGACTGGTCTGTTAGTGCTGCAAGAGGGCGCACTATTTCAGGAATATTCAAGGCGTGCAGATTCCAATATCGATTACCATTGTCTTGTTCCAAGACTACGTAATGCATTGCGTCGACGCTCCGTGCATTTAGCTACTGGGTATGTACAATGTGGCTATATTACGACGTATTCATTTCTTTGTGTATTTCATGCATTTATACTTATAGCATTATTATAATAATGGAATACAGTATGTCTGTGTACATGCATCATGTACAATAGGACTTAATGTAGTGTGACTGCTGGGACTGCATGTGTAATGCCTTGTTTGGATCAAGTACATGTATTTATTGCTGATATTTCCTGGTATGTCTTCCTCCATGGTTTTAGGCAGTGTATGCATACAATGTACTGTACGATTTGGGTGTGGCAGTAAGGACTCGGAGATGGACTACTAGGCTGCGTTCGGGCATACAGTTCTCGCTACTCTGGAGTAATGCCTGCGCATTGCACTCGAGTCACATTACGCGAACGGCAAGTCAGCAGTCTGCATGCGCGAATGGCCATCAGTCCTCGGATCGATCCTAAGATAAGAGGAGTTCTGTGAAAATAGACACATACCTGTAACCCTTGGGTTAAACCCGTGCACAGGGCTTCGGAAATCCTCAGCCCTGGAGCCGTTTCTAACCCCAAATCTGTGGCAAACTCACGCAACTGAAATTTGTCTCTTGGCTCTGATATTTGCTCAATAGGTGCACTCACCCCAATGTTGAAATATTCCGAAGAGTACGCTTCGATCCGATATCTAGTTTCGGTGAAATCGTGGGGCAAAATAGAGACCTTTCGTGTGATAAAATACAGCTCCGTTTGCACAAAAATCAAATATGCGCATGCGCGAGAGCGGAGAGGTCAACACTAGACTGGTTTTCTGTCCTCATATTTACTTCCCTTCGTCGTATGCGCATGAGACGAAGGGGAAGTAAATATAAGGACAGAAAACCAGTCTAGCTCGAGTTGACCTCTCCGCTTTCGCGCATGCGCATATTAGATTTTTGTGCAAACGGAGCTGTATTTTATCACACGGATCGAGGGTCTCAAGTTTGCTCACGATTTCACCGAAACTAGACATCGGATCGATGCATACTCTTTGGAATATTTGAACATTGGGGTGAGTGCACCTATTGAGCAAATATCAGAGCCAAGAGACAAATTTCAGTTGCGTGAGTTTGCCACAGATTCGGGGTTAGAAACGGCACCAGGGCTGAGGATTTTCCGAAGCGGGTCTACCCTTGGGTATGACTTGTAGCCTTTTTGTCACCTGACGATATATACTGAGCAACAAAAGAAACGCAAAAAGTTTCTTCACTCTTTGAATTTTGATTGAAAAAGCAGTCAATCGAGTGGGAATTTTCAGCACACAGCCTTATGCAGTCGTACGTAACGATGCTGTTATAATGTCAATATTTCAATGTCAACTTAAATACAAAAGAAATTTTCAACTTTTGATTAAACCAAAAATTTGCTGTTATTTTGTTGCCTGGTATAATTTAATTCACCCACACTGTACTGTTTTCTAATATGCTTTCCAACGCTGTAGGACTCAACTCGAGTCCGGACTCGAGTCCCGATTTTCAAGCACTCGGACTCGGACTCTGAATCGGCCAGTCAGGACTCTGACTCGGACGGTAAGGACTCGGAGATTTGGGCCGAATCCATCCGAGTCCAGTGAAAAAAAAATGTATACAATATTTTACAATATTTATACAGTCGCCGAAAATTATTTGAAGTGTCTATTGTAATTTATTTTGGGGCCGAAAGTATTTCGAACATGTGAAATAAAATTCTGAGAATGTAAAATAAATCATTTCTACCACTTAAAATAATTTTGAGCACTCGAAACGTATCTCACCTCCCAAAGAAACATTTTTCTTGGCCTAAAGCAAACTTACGAGCTGCTAAAGATCACAGGCACGATCATTGACACTTGCACTTGAAATTGAAATGAGAACTCGGATGTTTGCTGGACTCGGACTCAAGGACTCGGACACCTCGGACTCGGGAAGTGTGGACTCGACTACAGCCCTGATACATTCAACTTTTTCTATTGCAGGCTTGAGCAGAGTACATGTACCGGTACTGCTTGGTTCTTGGATGACATGTAGTGGCTTTATGGTCTTACAGTACAGCAAAAAGGAAAGACAAAAACAACTGAGACTGTAACACACAGAGGATTCATTTACCATGGACGTTTTGGTTCTCGAGATTGTTACCTGCTTTATGCTCACAACGCTCTGCTTGTCTCAGAGTACAAGGGAGAGGAGACCAGTTGTCACACGGTATCAAGAGCCTATAAAAGTGGATGGTAAGTGTTTAAAGACGGAATTAATGTGGTAACCAGTTGACACCGGGGGTTATTTTTGGCAAAAAAACCCCATTTTTTAAAAGGCAAATGTGATTGGCCAAAAGTTAAGACCGGGTCAATTTAAAGGCCCTGTAGATGATCTGTTTTTGAGCGATTCTGCGAATAAAACCATTATAAATCAAAAGAAAGACATCAACAAACTCATCCGAAGAAATTTCAGCTTTGTTAAATATACCACGTTTAAAAAAATCATGAAAATCCATATGCATTTTCCTGGTCTTGGCGGTGTGTTTCAAATATTCGTTCTCAGTTGATCGGGAACTATATGTGGCTTGCGTCATGCACTCTGTGGCGCACATACTGCGTGTGCGCGCGATCCATAAAAATGCATCGCGTTGGAACACGCACACGGAGTACACAGCGCCCATGCATTTTGGACCGCGTAGATGCGAACCAAAAATAAGTAAATCGTTTGCAAACGATCTAAATAATTTCACCTTCACGGATTATTTTCTGGTAAAATTATATAATTTTGAGCGAAAACCTTTCAATGGATAGTTGCTATTAATTCACTCTTTACTTTCCGAACTTTTCCCCTGTAAACTCGTCGGTTACTTTTTGGGGTCATTGCAAATGATCCACTGGGCCTTTAAGCACTACAAATACTGACTCTTGAGTCTATGAAAATTCTCACCAAAAGGTCATACTTTGCAACACTCTGAGGTGGCTGCCACACAGCGAGATTTGCTACACTGACAGGCCCTCCAGAGCCGTCAAGTTCAAAACACGGTGTGTACAACTGAATGGTGGAAATGAATGTGTTTACACGTCGATCGTGGAAGACAGCGGCAAAGCTGACATTTTATCTCGCCAACCGCCCCTGTGACTATACATTTCCAGAACGTGGCATCAAGTGGTTAAACGGCATTATCTCTACAGGTCTTTTAATTCCTACTACTACTAGTCCGAATCTCGTTTCCCACTTGAAATTCTCACCCCTGTGCCACCCCCGAGATTGCTTTTCCCCAGGGCGAGTTCAACCCTGCTCAGGACCACGGCGAAGGTCATTTGAAAGCGTGCTAAATTCGATTTGCGTAAAAACCATAACAAAAGCGCAACATGAACGCGTACTTTTTAATTACATGTACTGGTACCGTATATCCATGCTACAGTACATACGATGGCATAACGTTTTAAACACGTTCGATTCTGATATTTCATAATAAAAGGTAAACGTACGATGAACAGCAGAGAAATAAACTCTGATTCCCCCCTTTAAAACCATTATAATTACATCCATTTTCTTTCCACAATTTTTCAGGGTTACTTGGCAGTGGCGATGCCAGGCGTTTACACAACGATTACACAAGATCGCCATCGAATGGCACCCTAAATTACCGCAATCTTGTATTCAGCAATGATACGAGTGAAATATACGCTGGGACACAGGAGAGGCTACTCATAATCAACCCATCTGATTTATCTGTTGTAAGTATTGCTGGCGTATTTCCTCAGGATTATTTTGATCCGTTTTGTAAACGTCAATAACATTTTTATGCAAGAAATGAGGCCTTGTGGATACCATGGCTGAGTGGTTTAGGTCAATGACTCGCACCAGTGGTGAAAACTTGGGGTTGCGCCCGGGTTCGATACCTGGCAGTGGTACATGTACTTGTGCCCTTGAGCAAGGTACTCAACCACAATTGCTCCATCCTTCAGAAGGAATGTAAATTTGTTGGTCCAGTGTGTTGTGTAACGCACTTAAAAGATCTCAGTGCATTCGTTGACCAGTGAGGAGTAAGCGGATTACCCAGTGTCTCTCGCCGTCGGCTGCCAATGGCGCCTCCCACCTACATGTACCGGTACATGTATCTCGATGTTTAGGTGGAACATGTTTGTACATGTAAGCTTCATGCACGGCGGCCATGATAGAGGGCAGTCACAGTGCGTCATGCACAAGGAGGCACTTTGTGGGTCTATTGTCACATCATTTGAATATGAAAACCTGCCCTCTGTCATGGCCACCATGCATAAGGTCTATTCAGCCCACAGGCTGCGAATTGAAGTTGATTAAACCCTTTGAATAAATAAAAATAAATAAAATGTTTTGTAGTACATGTGGTCTAGTTTACCAGCTGATTCTTGAAGCCTTTACACATTTTTTTAAAAATTTCAAATAGAGAAAACTAGAGTGCAAACTCCAAACATGTATTGTGATGATTTGCAATCGTTACAGTCCCTATATACCCGGTATGTACATCGCTGGAATTATATAATATTGTCATGAAAATACTGAGCGAGCCGAAGGCGAGTTCGGTATTTTCATGACGAGTGCAGTATATTCTCATATCACCCGAAAAGACATCCAATATTATTATTGTTATATAACATGAGCTTTAATTGTTTTGAAAGATTTCCGCGAGATTTTTGTCTTAGTTTGGTGTTGAAAACTTCAGTTTACAACTGCATGTGATTTTTTGTTATTATTGTACAGTATTTTTTGTTACTGTACTCTTGCGCGCGTAGCACACAGCACGTGCAATCTATTTACTCGATGCACGACACGTGCGTACGCGTGTGCTTGGGTGCTCCCAGAGTGGACGCACATCGGATTGGGGCTCTGTGCTGCACAGTATCAGAAATGCACGGTATCCGCAAAAGCTTCATTTTATGTAATCATGGAGGACCATGATACATGTATAATGAATCCACACTACACTGTATATGGGCCTACTGTGGATATAATGTGTATAACTCTTTTGGTGTCCCTTTTTAACACTTAGTCTGTGCAGTTTGTCATGGCAAAGCAGACAACAATAAACCCTTTCACGGTTATCGACGCCATCTTGTTCACGGGGCACTTCGAACACGCGTTGCTGTCTGCGTGGATCATATACGAATGCATTGTTGGGTCACTGTGCATTAGTTACGATCCGCGCACGCACACGGCAACGCGTGTTCGAAGTGCCCCGTGAACAAGATGGCGTCGATAACTGTGAAAGGGTTTATTGCCATAAAACAATTTTTAAAAGAGATTTTTCTTTTTTTAAAGAATTGTGCTTTACATAAATCACTGTAACATGTACATGTACATAGAAGCCATACAGAATGTGTCATGAATTGTCAAAATCACATACATTGTATCTGATATAACAGGGACGTACAAAAATGCACCCGACATTTATCAAATGACCCACAAATTTATATGTTCACACATTAACATTTTGCCTTCATATATTGTCATTTGCAGAGAATGCCAATCTATTTTTCTTCATCAGGATGTGTCGGCAGTATGCCAGAAACGGTAAGCCTTTTCTCTTAATTCACATAAAGGCATACAGTATGACTGCAGTGTACTTCTTGTACTCTCTAGTAGCACTGAACTCGACTTGAGTCGAGTCTACACACGGCTATTTGGTGACTTCAGTAGAGTCTACACACGCCGAGTGTCTCATTCACTTGGTCGTTTTCGAACTGCAAAGCAATTCTTATGTTTTTTTAAATAATCGCTACCGAATTCGGTAGCAGAAATCAGCCAGTCACGTGCAGGTCACACTATGCAAAATTACGTCGGCAGCTCCTGCAAAAAAGGGAGGTACCGGTATGCTTATGCTTTTGAATTCACTGGGTAAATTAAACAGCAAATAAATCAAATCAAATGGAAATTATATTCATTCCGTATAAAACTTGGATTGTAATAAACAATTTGTCAAATTTAAACGTATGGTTAATAAGTTCAGTTGACCTCCGTCCTCCATGTTTCAACTAAAAATAAACCCGCGCCTAGTAGGGCTGTAGTCGAGTACCCACTGTCCGAGTCCTTGAGTCCAAGTCTAGCAAACATCCGAGTCCTCAGCAGGCCGAGTCCCGAGTCCTTGAAAATCGAGACTCGAGTCCGGACTCCAGTCCTAAAGCGTTGGCGCCTACATGGGTTTGTCCATGAAGTTGGGGCACGGTGTCCACGTAGCATCGGTATAGTCTGTGTTAATTATACGGTTGCACATGTGCCAAATCCTTTCAATTTTTGACAAACATGTGTATGTGCGCACTCAGTAAAGTTTTGCTGCGCATGCGCAAACAAACCAATTCCGGGCCGTGACGGGTTGTGCTCTTGAGCAAGGCACCTAATCACACTTGTTCCGTCCTTTGGAAGGGATGTAAAGCCGTTGGTCCAGTTTGTTAGGTAATGCACTTTAAAGATCCCAGAGCATTAATTCTTTCGTGAAGAGCAAGGGGAGGGATTCCCCAGTGTCTGTGGCCGTTTCTAATTCAACTTAGAAGTTGATAGTTATTCGAATATCTATGGTAATTGATCCCATTCCTGTAATTGGCGGTCCTCCGCTGTTGGATGTGGTGAATAAATAAATAAATAAATAAATCGTGACACAGCCCCTGTATATTGCACAGAATAACGGCAGGTCCCTTGTAAGTTGAGAAAAAACACTGAACAAGTACATACAATTTTTGTTTTTGGACTATAGTGTATTTTTTTTAAATGACGTCTATAATTTCCTTGAATCTTTGGTTGCAGTGTCAATATGTGCGTCTTATTCAGCCATTGGAGAATGACTGTCTGTATGTATGCTATTCTGATCAACCAAGAGCACAATGCTGTTTTGCCCGGACTGTAAGTATAAAACAAGCTTTAAAAGCCCATTATTTTACTTTAACATGATTTGACAAGAAAAAAGAAAAACCTAACTTAAAGTGTTGATAGCAATGGTAACAAACGTGACATGAGTTTATTTCTGTCCAAGATGGTACTTGTGGTAAGAAATGAACAAATGATGGGGATTTAAAAAAAAAGTGTGTGTGCACACATGTTTTTACCATTCATTTAACACAATAACCATGCACGCATTCTGAAACATTTATGCATCTACATGTATCAAGCTGAAATATCTGCAGACTATAGTTTACCAGCATTTTTCTTTAGATATGTTACATGTATTATATGGGTCTTTCCACGCTTAATAACTTAACAAAATTCTTGTACTGTTCTCAGGAGATAACTTTTGCCCCAAAAGGTAAGAAAATGCTACATTTCTGAAAACCCCGTGGATTTTTCCAGTTGCCAGTAGTTGCAAGTGTGCGTATTAGATTTTTCGCTTTTTTCGCGTCAACCGGAGAATGTCCGATGCATAACGGCACTTCTCAAAATGTATGGTGTACACTGGTTTAAAATCTGTAGAGATATGATTGTTTAAACTCGCTTAAATATTCTTTTTAAATTCTGTTTTTTACTCCCACATGTATATTTTTTTATCGCACATTTCCTGTGTTGTGTCATCGCAATGCATTTTGCAATTATCACACACTGCCTCCATATTTGAAGCTAGTTATTTTTGGCTTTGTCAACATTTGACTTGATGACTTGAAATTAACAGGAAATTGACAGAAAATTGCTTTGTTTTTTATCTACACACACGGAGCTACTCATAATAAATGACACTGCATCATAAAGAACTTTATTTGGGTCTTTCCACGCTAATAGGCCTATTTGAAAAATAAGTCAATAATTCCTTTTAGATGTCTTCAGTTTATCTCAAACTTAAAGAAATTCCCTCGTACTGTGCCCAAAAAGGTAAGAAAATGCTGCCACAACATACATTTCTGAAAAGTTTGTGTAAATATTTTCCATTTACGTATGTAACGGTGGACAGACAAAAATGTCACAATTTTGTCTGTCCATTGTTACATACGTACATGTACATGTTTTTCAAATAGGCCCATTAGCGTGGAAAGACCCATTTAGACACAAAACAGGAAGTAGAATTTAAAAAGGGAACTTGTACAATGTATTTTTAAATCCAGTGAATCACATTGTACCAGTAACTTTGTACTTGTTAACCCCTAGCTGTGGGGACATTGACCAGTTACTAACTGCTGGTATGGGGACTACAAATCGTTGTGGGGACATTTTTCGTGTCGATCCCCACAACGTTTTTTTCTAAAACTCACTAAAAGAGTGAAAAATCACTCTAAAATTACTCCAAATAGTGGAAATTAGATTAGGGTTAGGGTTATAATGATTTCTACTCGGGGTGATTTTTAAGTGATTTTAACTCTATTTAATACACATGTAGGGTGCTTTTTGAGTGATTAACCCAAAACTTAAAGGCAGTATACATCATTGGTCATCTCGAAAATCAGAAATGTTCACAGATTTACGCCTAACTTACACAATATAAACATGATGGTTTTGTCTGAAGTGCTATAGTCTTTGAGAAATGGGTAAAACAATTAGTTTTCGTCTCATGAGACGAAAATTAAATTCGCCCCAAAACCATTTCGCCCAAGTGCTAAATTTCGCCCCAAACCACTTCGCCCCAAATTACAAAAACAAATGTACTTCGTCCAAACACTACACCGCCCAAGTGCCACTTCGCCCCAAAACCCTTTTTTAACTGTTTTCTCAAAAGTTAGACGAAGTACGGAGCTGGTTTTTTGCTCAGGTTGGTTTTAATCATGCATATCTTCAAGCACACAGGGGCGGATACAACTATTTGTAACAGTTTACCAATCATGTATACTATGTTCAACCATGGAGGAAGGAAACAACTTCTTTTTTTTTTCCTTCCTCCATGACTTAACCCTAAACCTAGCCCTAATCAAATTTTCACTCTATTTAGACTAATTTTAGAGTGATTTTCACTCTATGTAGAGTGATGTCCCCACAAATTTGTATGCGGCTGGGGGTGGTTTGGAAAGTGTTAAAAAAACACATGAATAAATTGTCACTTCACCTTCAAGCATTTTTTAGTCGCATGTAATTTCAAGTTGTGTGTACATGTACTGTACATACGCATTTGAAGTTACATGTGTAGTTAACAGTAATTGGGCAATTCCATGGTTAGTAACGTTACAGATTTAGCAATTTACTGGAGTTCTATCCTCCTGTTATATCAACACGCAAGCTTGTCGGTTCTCCATTTTTGTACCATCAATACATCAATTGATTGCTTTCCGGTGATGTCATGCCTTCCATCCACCATTTTGGTTGTTATTTTTCATGACCCACGTGGCCCGAGTGATAACTGGCAAGAAGAGCAAGAAAAGCGCATTGGTTGCACTTAATTACCTCTGTTACTTAACCTTGCTTTATGTTGTTGCACCATGGCTGTTGTATCGATAAAGATTAAAGCGTATTTCTTCTGGCTAAAAATCGCGATCAAGTAGAAGCACTTTCGTTATTACAAGCTGAGTGCATGCTCAATAATTTAAACGTATCGCAGCGCGGCATCTTTGAATGAAAATACGCTGGTGAGTATTGTTTACAAGTCCCCATGCGCGTGTACGTGCGTGACCGTTGACCACCAAACATTCCCGGATGTTCTATGTCACGGAAAGCAATCAATACACTCACCAGTTTCAAGAACTATGGAAAAAAAATCATGGTTAGTAACATTACAGTCACGTTATACAGCTGTCCCATGCGTACAAAATTTGATATTTCCCACACGAAAATATATTTGTAGTACCTTTTCCACAACAATTCAACACCAAACATGTTTTTTGCAGAATCTTTCTTCATATGCTATCATTTAAAGTCGGTTTATACCAAAATATATAATTGCAAATTTTGTGGAAATGTCCACCTGATCATGGAATTGCCCTAGCTATTACGTAACATACAAATAAACCAATCCAATATGCGTACAAACCAGGCACACCAGAACATGTACGTACATATGCAGACATATAAACTTTTGAATATTGAGTGAGTGCACTGCGCGAACATGCCATAATAAAGTACAGAATAAAAAAACTAGTATTGATTGCCTTCCAGTGACGTCACGCCTTCCATCCACCATTTTGGTGGGCATTTTTCATGACCCACGTGGCTCGAGTAATAACCGAGAAAAAGAGCTAGAAAAGTGCATTGGTTGCACTTACCTCTGTTGCTTGAACTTGCTTTATGTTGTTGCGCCATGGCCGTTGTATCGAGAAAGATAAAAACGCATTTCTTCAGGCTAAAAATCGCGATCAAGTAAAAGCACTTTCGTTTTTACAAGCAGAGTGCATGCTCAATAATTTGAACGTATCACAACGCCCGCGTGCGGCATCTTCGAATGTTGCACCATGGCTGTTGTATCGATAAAGATTAAAGCGTATTTCTTCTGGCTAAAAATCGCGATCAAGTAGAAGCACTTTCGTTATTACAAGCTGAGTGCATGCTCAATAATTTAAACGTATCGCAGCGCGGCATCTTTGAATGAAAATACGCTGGTGAGTATTGTTTACAAGTCCCCATGCGCGTGTACGTGCGTGACCGTTGACCACCAAACATTCCCGGATGTTCTATGTCACGGAAAGCAATCAATACACTCACCAGTTTCAAGAACTATGGAAAAAAAATCATGGTTAGTAACATTACAGTCACGTTATACAGCTGTCCCATGCGTACAAAATTTGATATTTCCCACACGAAAATATATTTGTAGTACCTTTTCCACAACAATTCAACACCAAACATGTTTTTTGCAGAATCTTTCTTCATATGCTATCATTTAAAGTCGGTTTATACCAAAATATATAATTGCAAATTTTGTGGAAATGTCCACCTGATCATGGAATTGCCCTAGCTATTACGTAACATACAAATAAACCAATCCAATATGCGTACAAACCAGGCACACCAGAACATGTACGTACATATGCAGACATATAAACTTTTGAATATTGAGTGAGTGCACTGCGCGAACATGCCATAATAAAGTACAGAATAAAAAAACTAGTATTGATTGCCTTCCAGTGACGTCACGCCTTCCATCCACCATTTTGGTGGGCATTTTTCATGACCCACGTGGCTCGAGTAATAACCGAGAAAAAGAGCTAGAAAAGTGCATTGGTTGCACTTACCTCTGTTGCTTGAACTTGCTTTATGTTGTTGCGCCATGGCCGTTGTATCGAGAAAGATAAAAACGCATTTCTTCAGGCTAAAAATCGCGATCAAGTAAAAGCACTTTCGTTTTTACAAGCAGAGTGCATGCTCAATAATTTGAACGTATCACAACGCCCGCGTGCGGCATCTTCGAATGAAAATACGCTGGTGAGTATTTTTTACGCGTGTTCATGTGCGTCTATTGGCGCGCGCGTGTACGCGCGTGACTGTTGACCACCACACATTCCCGGATGTTCTACGTCATCGAAAGCAATCAATTAGTGATAACAAAAGTGCAAGTTGGTCTTTCCACAGCAAAGGGGGCATTTTGGCAACACGGACCATATTTTCGAGGAAATACTGTACATCTACCTTTGTCTGGTCTTAACATAAAAGTAAAATACGTTTAAGTTGTTCTGAAGAGATAACTACATGTAGGCCCAAAAAGAGTTACAAATAGTGTGACAACATGCCTTTCTAAAAACCCTGTGTACAAATTTCCAATATACGTTCGTAACCGGGATGGACACTTGTTACATTTTAGGCCGTCCCGGTTACGAGTGTATATTGGACATTTTTAAGAAAGGCATTTTGTCACACTATTTGTAACCCTTTTTGGGCCCAAGTTATCTCTTCAGAACAACTGAAACTTATTTCTTTTATTTTGTGACCAGACAAAGGTATTTCCTGGTCTGTGTTGCCAAAATGCCCCCTTTACTGTGAAAAGACCTATATGCAGTTGTATACGTACATGGAGACTGTAGTTTTTAACATCAAATGAAGAAACATTGTTGAAATTTGGCAAAATAAAATAAGCTTCATTTTTAATATATAACATGACTCGTGCAGTATATCCTCATTACCTTCAAAGCCATCCAATATTATATACATGTACCACATTACCCTGACCAACAATTTATGGTCTTTTGTCTTTGTTGTTAGGATGGGACTGTTGGAACCTGCACGTCTGTTGACGTTGCACCAGAGGATACCGCACAGAATTTCACCATTACTTACTTGGAAGAAGGTAAAAAGAAGAAAAAAATCATGGGCTGCATTCTAATTACACAAACTTCTCCAGAACCTTGGAACTACGATTGGAACTCTACCCAATCAAGTAGGCGTGTAGTTCTTTTGGTTACACACAAAAAGCACATCTATTGTCATCTGGCAATTTCAATTAAATTTTGTAAAAGTTACGTAGAGGTGAAACATGTCTGGCACACCCGACAAGGTAACAACCCTAGACAATAAACTTTATCGGCTTTCTCAATGCATCATGGGATTGGATGACAAATATCGCCCAGCTAAGTGTGCGTAAACCTATGAGGTGGACGCTAACTCGGCAACTTTGTTACTCATTTTCACGAAAACCAACAAGAGTTCAAGAATCAACCTTTCAGCACTATTTCTTTGATACAAACATACTGACAAACATAGTGACAAACATGTCCGAAACAGAAACGTTGCAAATGCGAAAAATCATCGGGGATTCCCTTCATGGTGGGAGAGTCCAAGCAAGTACATGTACCGCGCTCGCAGCTCGGTATACGCAATGAAGCACGCACCGTATCGGCACGGCGCGGTTGGAATTGAGTGTGCTGCACTGCGAGTCCGTGTTACACGGATTCCTCCCGCCACAAGGGGAATCTCCGATGATTTCTCGCATTTGCAACATTTCTGTTTCGGGACATGTTTGTCGGTATGTATCAAATAAAAAGTGATGAAATGTTGATTCTTGAACTCTTTTTGGTTTTCGTTAAAATGAGTACAAAAGTTGCCGAGTTGGTGTCTGCCTGACATAAGTTGACGCACACTTAGCCAGGCAATATTTGTCATCCAATCCCATGATGCATTGAGAACGTTGATAAGGTTTATTGGTGCAAAAACTTAAAATGCTTCATATGATTGATGTGAAATATTGCTGCTCCGTGGTGGCTAATTTGCAAAATATTAGCAGTTGCAAAAATGTGCAGGTTCTTTTTTGTTATTGTATGATATAGATTACATATTATGCAGAGAGATTGAACAAAGAGTGCTATAAATAGACCAATATTGACTCCCATTTCATGGAGCTTGAGGTTTTGTCACTTTCTGTTTAAATCAAAGTGATGGCTCTGCACTAAAAAGCACTAAATTGTTTCCTTGTCCTTTTGCATTGTATAGGTTGTAAGTATATTTCAGGCAACTGCCCAATGCTTGGAGCCATATGGGTCATTCCCAAAATTAGGGGTCCAAAAGTGTGACATGCTTTTTAAGATTTCCAAGTGTTTTTTAGTGATTGAAAGTGGTTTCGCAGTAGAAAATAATAATTTTTATTTCAACAAATGCCACTCAAATTTAATGTTTGTGTGTAGATATGGCACCAAGGTTAATGCAAACTCATTCTACAGCCAATTTTCATTGGCGTAGGTAACCCGGGACACCAAACTCCTATTCAATACCATGGAACAAATTATAAGCCTTTATGGTCTTTTGTTTTGAATATTTGTCAGTAATCAGAGAACAGAACAGAATATTAAAGACAATGATGCTGTCCCCTCTAATCACAGGCCACAGTCCATTACTGAAAATTTGTGATCATAAGTGGTGATTTTTGAAGCAGAAAGTGTTGTACGCGTATACGTAACTGGGACACCAAACATTTTGGACCCCTAATTTTGGGAATTACCCATATCCATGACTCCCGACATCGTGCTTTGGTTCTGTGTTACCTCACCAATTGGTTCCTGCGAAATATTTGTTTTTCATTTGACTTTGTTTTACAATTTGCAGCAACTTGTTTTACCTTTGACTTCGTTTTCAGAGAATAAACTCTTCACAGGCGTTGGCGTTACGAGTGCTAGCATACAGAGTGATGCTGAATTTAGGTTTGATGATGTGACTAAAGATTGCGATACAGTTGAAAGGATGGTGTACTCGGCAGATACGGGCAGCAAGTGGTTAAATGGTGAGGTTTTTGTAGATGAGCGAATAAACCAGGGCCCAATTTCTTCCCCTTATAACCAGAAAAGCCTATGCCAATTTTTTGCTAAAAATGAGTTTTCTTGGCACATTTAGACCACCCAGGGAATCAAGGAGCATGAGGCCCACGCCACAAAATTTACAAGATGGTAGTGTTTCTGATTTTTAAGCTACATTGAAACTTTCAACAAATTTGTAAAAAAAAACCATGGCAGCTGGAATGAGCATTTTACGATTTTCACGTCAATAGAAGCTGGTGTACTGATGTACTTCCTTTCATATGCACACTTAGTATTCACTTGACCAGAATATTTTTGTTGCTATGTGGTGCACACGGCAGGTGTAAAGTACAAAATCAATACCATGTTTACCATGTTCACAATGCTAGACAATGGCGTGCACCTCGTAGCAAAAATAGCATGTGACTTTCTAAACTGCTCAAGGCTCCAGCGATATACCAATTAATCCAGTAAGCTCCGCCATTTTGGAATTGACCAATCACAGCCTCAGTTTCAGGTATTCAAAAAGTAGATCGCCATTTTGGCTACCTGCGTCCTCAAATTTTGTGCACAGAGCTACGGCGAAATGCAGCACGAGTGACGCAAAAACACCATAAACATCATTTTTATTAGCGCAGAGGACCCTAGCCGGGTTTAAAACTGATTGTATAAGACAGGCCAAACCTACTATTAATCCCTTCATAATTGTGTTTTTGTGTAAATCGGTAAAACTCACAAAAATTAGCTTGTCGTTTTGCTATGTTGTGCATACACTGCATTCTACATGTAGATGTGTGTTAAGATGTTTTTGTTTGATCGCGCGCGTTACGCATAATGCAGGCGTGTTGTGCGTGTTGTACGTGCACGCACACGACCGGATACTTAAGTGCGAAATGCAGCGCGAGTGACGCAAAAACACCATAAACATCATTTTTATCAGCGCAGAGGACCCTAGCCGGGTTTAAAACTGATTGTATAAGACAGGCCAAACGTACTTTTAATCCCTTCATAATTGTGTTTTTGTGTAAATAGGTAAAAATTAGCTTGTCGTTTTGGTATGTTGTGCGTTCTAGATGTGTGTCGAGATGTTTTTGTTCGATCGCGCGCGTTACGCGTAATGCAGGCATGTTGTACGTGCAGTTTCTGTGTGCGTGTGCATGTTTCAATACACGCTGACGCAAGGCGCGGCCACGCGACTCTGCTGCACACGTGCCTCGCATGTGTGACATGTTGCTAGGCAATTTCTAAATGTGCGGAGCTTACTGGATCAGTCTATTATGCAAAGGTTACAATGTACACACAAAAGGCTAATTGTTACCTGATGACGTCATCAAACCTAGGCTACCTACAACCTTGATTACAAGTGCACGAATCTACTCTCCCCCGCAGTTCCAAACTTTGTGGGTGAGCCTATTGAATACGGTGACTACGTTTACTTCTTTTTCCGCGAGTTTGCATCTGAGGCCATTAATGGCGGTCGCATCACCTATTCTCGAGTTGGCAGAGTCTGTAAGGTTAGTTAGCTCATAGGGGACTGAGAAATTGATCTTTAAAGTTAGAACACATCATTGGTAATCTCGAAAATCAGAAATGTTCACAGATTTACACATAACTTAATTACACAATATAAACATGATGACGGTAGTAAACTTCCCCTGAAATGCCACTTCGTCCCAAAATACTTCATGCACAGGCCGTGGTTCAGGGCGAAGTGGTTTTGGGGCGAAGTGACCGTAAAGCCTTCTTTTACTGTTTTCTAAAAAGTTAGCAAATTAGGAGCTGGTTTTTGCTCAGGTTGGTTTTAATCATGCATATCTTCAATCAAACATGGAGATAAAACTATTTGCAACGGTTGACCAATCATGTGTTCTGCCTTTAAGGACAGATTACATGAACAGCATCACAGAACTAAAGAATAATGTTGATAAACTGCCTTGTAGAAATGTCAGCCACATAGGTAGATTCAGAAAGGAATGTACTTCACGTTTCCTCTCAGTAACTTTTCCGGAGTCCAGCGGTTACTTTTCCTGGCCAACTTTTGCCCAGGAAAATTGACCAGGGAATATTTCCGGAGACAAAAAGTCCAATGCGGACACAGCGAGTCGGTAAAAGCGCTCTGGAAGTGTACATCCGGGCCGTGAAGGTCAAACTGCGAAGGGTCACTGCACATCTCTCCCATGGTCTCGGTAAAATTTTACTGCGTCAAAAAGTCCAAATGCGGACAGCAGTAAAATTTAGCCATTTTTCATTTTACCATCGTCTTGTTAAAACCTCCCAAAAAACAAGTCCAATGCGAACATGTGGACAACAATTAAATTTGCAATGAGAGAAAATTTGTTAAGGCCTTATCGGAATTCGAACCCTACCGTAGACTCACCCCTGACTCACCGGGCAGATGCTCCACCAGCTGAGCCATTAGGCACAGTGGTGTACTCCCATGGGCCCAATTTTTCTCTCGGTGTTGCATGGTAGTGCAAATGGGCAAAATATTGAACGCCTAATCACCATTGAAATGAAACAACCATATTTAGGATAAGAGAAAAATCGTAAGGGCCTTGTTCAAACCAGAGACCTCTGACTCACCAGGCAGACGCTCTATCAGCTGAGCCATACAGGGCAACAAGGCACTGATTGACCAAACACTTTGAAAACTGTTTTGCTTCTGTGAAAAGGAACACACTGGCTAACTGTTTACATAATTTAGTGATGTAGCATCATCGACAATAATTTGTTGATGGTCCTTGTGAAAAAAGATCATCAAAATGTCACGTAATTTCTCGTGGGGTACCGTAATGTGTCGTTGGGTACCGTGGCCAAGTGTGGTTTGGGTCATTGACCCGCAATCATAGGTAAAAACTTGGGGTTGCGGGTTCGAACCTCCCCCGGCTGCGGTACCTGTGCCCGGCACTCAACCACACTTGCTGCATCCTTCGGAAGGGATGTAAAGCCGTTAGTCCAGTGTGTTAGGTAACGGTAGTGCACTTTATATATCCCAGAGCATTCTTTTGTGAAGAGCAAGGGGATTCCCCGGTGTCTCTGGCCATTTCTAATTTTTAATTCTTCATGGGTTTCCTCACGCAGTGACAGTGCAATGGGCACTTTAGAGGAATACTTGGTATGAATACCAGAAAGAATTAATAATAATAATAATTAACTAAAAAAGCTTGAAATTAACAAAAAGGTCAATAGTCGGGTTATACGCTTTACCAGCCGTTATCGCGCGAGCCTCACGCCTTTGTCGCAAATGATTCGCTCTTTACTTGCCAGCTTTTGCTTTGAATATATCTCATTTTCTGCTGATGATTTCGCTAGTTGGACAGCCCGGACCACCGAATGAGTTTTTCCATTTTCTTTGGAGGAGCTGACATTTATGGTTTGTCTTCACGAATGTACAACTAGCAACCGGCTGTTGCGACAGTTCCACGTACGTGGAGCTAGAGTAGGTGTACAGACAAAAACACCTAATGACGAAACACACCTGGCAGTCTGGCTGCAAGAACCATGACACTGTACTGGTTGCAGTGTGTGTGTGCCACGGGGCTAAATGTCGCATTCGCGCGCCCGTGCACCGTCCACGATAAAACTCGCTTTGATTCCTCAGACTTTTTGAGTCAAAATTTTATGTCGATTTTTCATAGTTATGTTTAACTTTGTTTCATAACCTGAATAAATAGTCTCTTTTGTCAAATAGTAATAAATATTTTAAAATCAGCTGAATTTGATGCAGTACTGCAGTAAAAAAAACCTTTCATACGGCTGAAAATAAATTTAAGTCCAAGAACACGTGATTTATCCGAACTAGAAATCTGGTTTGGATAAAACATGTGATTATGATGATAATGATAAGAACCCCGAATGCTATAAACGGGCGACATTACGGGAAACCTTTCCCCGGCGACCACCGAGATTTCGGCAAGAATCACTCAAATTGACACCAAATTTCTCTACCCGAAGTTTCAAAAAATGGTTCCATACCTAAGAAAAATAATTCTAGACCTAATAAAAATGGCTTTTGACCTAAAGAAAATTTTTTTTTTACCAAAAAAAATGTTTTTTAACCTCCAAAATATTAGGGTGACACCAAATTGTCGCCCTAATAGACTGTGTGGCCCTAACATAGCTTTTTTACGCAAAAACTGTCGCCCCAATAGGTAAAACATAGTTTCAATGATAAAGATATGGATGTATACCACTCACTTATCCAGGGAAATCCCGATCAAGGCGCCTACATTATCATCACCCTTATCATAGGACTCCATTAAAATCACTCCATATACCATCTCAGCTCCCTGGGGAGTATACAGTTGCCTTAGGCGCTCAATGGCTAATCAAACACATCAACTTTTGCTACCCTCTCGGGTACCCATTTTGCTCATGGGTGGAGAGAAGCAATGCGTGGCAAAGGACCTTGCCCAAGGGTACACGCACCATGGATGGACCGGACCAGGATTCGAACCCACTACCTTTGGAACGAACCCAGGTTTTGAATACAATCCACTAGACCGCTCCGCCACACCTCAATTTTTTTGAGAAATTAAAAAAAAACGGCCAAATTGTGGTGTTTTTTTTAGGTTCTCTTCAGTCTATTTCGATAGGCCTTCAGAATCATGTATGGGTCTCTTTCGAGCACAACAAAGCCGGTGTGTTCCTTTATAGGCATTTGATTTGTCATATTTCTAAGTGCAAACCTTCTTGTTTTAATTTTTGCTCTTTTGGGGGTGGGTAGGGGTGGGGTGGGTAGATTGTTTTTAATTTTTTACACATGGTTTCATTTTTCCTTAACTTCCAGAATGACACTGGAGGCGACCAGTTTACTATTCTTCAAAAGAAGTTTACGACGTACCAGAAAGCCAGACTTGATTGTTCCTTGGAAGCCGATCCAAATGACTTCCCAGAGAGACCTAACTTTAAGGACAACTTGCGGACCTATGACTTCGACGAAATCCGTAGGTTGACATGTTTCAAGAGTTTTAACCCTTGGTCTCTAAATGTTTATCATTGGTATCGTTCATAGCGAATAACTAAGGTAAGGGGTCAAGTTTGGTAATTGCCCTCCAAAGAAATGACTGAATTATTATATAATTATTATCAAGATGGTAATGGTAGTAATCATCCTGTGAAATTATTTCCTCTGAAGTGCCCCCATTGATGAGAAAAATGTCAAAACTATCTGAATCTCCAAAGATCACCTGTAGGCGATTTTTGGAGCCATTCATTCATGCACAAAAACCATGCTTGGATTTGTCAGGTTTTCTGAAGTATCACTGCATCTATGTGGCTGAAATTTTTACAAGGCAGTTGATCAACATTATTTTTTAGTTATGTAATGCAGTTGTTTCTGTTTTGAAAAGTTTTCCCAATCATGTAATCTGTCTGTAAAAGCCCATTATATCATTTGCAACAACCTAATATGTTACTTTGTGAGTTTGTAAAGCCTTCTCTACACTGGCAAACATTTCACATAAAACATGTTTTTCAGAAATCTTTGCAGGTGTGGACGGCACATAAAACATTGGCAAACAACAGCAAACTGTGTTTGCTCGTGTTTGGACATGCTGCTATTGGCAAACATTTGTTTGCTCATGTTTTACGTCTGAACCAATCAGGAACCAGTTTCATGCAATGTGATTAGAGCCAGCCAATGCATAGTTCCGAGTTTGCCTAGTTAGCCCCACCCCCGTGGATATTGTTGCTATGGCTCACACGCTATCGTCAAAATGGCGACACGCAACGCACAAAGCAATGGGACTTTCAACGGAAAGCACATATTCATTGGAGAAAACCCAAAGGCATTCATGTTTCAGGGTCGACAGTTATCTTAGAACACACTGAGCAAAGGGCCAGTAATACAGGGATGTCATATCATGACATACGTGCTTTCGTACCTTTGAACAATGAAACGACCGGCCTTGAAACCAAAAATCCACGCGGATCATCGCATACAACACTGTACAAATTGTATGGGGCCGGCAGTACATATCGCGTGATCACGTTGTTGTGAGACAGTGCACTTTGACCTATGTCGGTGATATCTGCTAGCTCTGTTGTGATTGGTCGGCGGGTTCGGTTGATTGACAGGTCAGAACTATGCATCGTGATCACATGATTGTTTCAGAACTTTGCTTCTGTTTGCCAATGTAGGCACACAAAAAAACATCAGCAAACATACCTGTTTGGTAATGTTTGCAAACAAAACGTTTGCAAACATCACCATACATATATGTTTGCCGTGTCTCTACATTGGAAAACAGAAACAAACTCGGAACGGTCATAAAACACGAGCAAACAGATGTGTTTGCCAGTAGCTGCATGTCCAAACATCGGCAAACATGGTTTGGTGAAGTTTGCTAATGTTTTATGGGCTTTCCACACCTGCAAACCTTTCTAAAAAACATGACCAAACTTGAAGTTACACATATGACTGTTTGGTGATGTTTGCAAAGTGTTCGCCAGTGTAGACTTTACACTGGCAAACTCTTGCAAACATTTTGTTTGCAAACTTTACCAAACAGTCATATCATTAAGGCCATGCAAGCTTCAAGTTTGGTCATGTTTTTCAGAAAAGTTTGCAGCCTATAAAACATTAGCAAACACCAGCAAACTTCACCAAACCGTGTTTGCCAATGTCACGCGTCACGCGTCACCCGTCGCCGCATCAATTCCGGAACTTCGGTCTGACCAGAAACAGAATACTTACTTTTTTGGCCTAAAAGTCTATCCAGTATTGATTGCTTTCTGTGACGTAGAATATCCGGGAATGTTTGGTGGTCAACGATCATGCGCGTACACGCACACGCCACTAGACACAAATGGGCACGCGTAAAGTATACTCACCAGCGTACTACTTTCATTCAAAGATGTGGCACCCGCTTGTTGCAATATGTTTAAATTATTGAGCATGCACTGCAGCTTGTAAAAACGAAAGTGCTTTTGCTTGATAAAAATTTTTAGCCTGAAGAAATACATTTTTATCTTTATCGATACAACAGCCATGGCGCAACAACATAAAGCAAGGTTAAGTAACAGAGGTAAGTGCAACCAATGCGCTTTTATTGCTTTTTTGGCCGGTTATCACTTGAGCCACGTGGGTCAAGAAAAATGGTGGATGGAAGGCGGGGCGTCACCGGAAAGCAATCAATTGAAAACCGATTTATATCTGAATTTCTGGAATTGCTCTTTGTTTTATTTGCAGAAGGAACATATTTCATAAACAAGACCATATTCGCAGTCTTCACAAACCCAAGGTTAGTGTCATTAAAAATATTGGAATGCATACAGTGTCAAGTTTGTTGGGTTTTTTTCGATCTAAATACTATCCATGGAAAGAAAACAGGAAATTTGCAATCTCTAATGTGGACGTGGAAGCAAAAAGGTTGGTGTAATTACTGCACTGCTTTAATATGGAACCAGATAAATTGTTTAACTAAACATTGCTGGTTTTTCGACGATATCCTTAAAAATATACAAATTGACAGCGTGAAATTTCAGAATGATAATGAGTAGCTGCATGTCCAAACATGACAATTGATATGGTATCAAAATCTCAAAATCCATGGGGAAAATGGTTGTGTCAAAAATGTGATCTGGACACGCTCCTTTAAATCACATCATGGTATTTGTTTAGGACGTCACTTGACAGCTCATCAGCTGTGTGTGCATACAACATTGACGAGATTGTCGAGTTATTTGACATTGACCGAGTGCTGGGACAGGCAAACAATAAAGACTTGTGGACACCTCTGCTGTCTAGATTACCAGACGTCTTTCAGGTAGGACATTTTGTATACTAAAAAAAAAATCGAGTAAAGATTCAGGTATCATTTATTCTACTAACAATAAGTTAGGGATATTGTGTGGTGTTCGCAGATATATAGGATTTCCCAGTTATTTTAGCATTTACAGTGAACGATTACGTTCTGAAATATTGAATAGCAGATTTGCTATGCAATGTTTTTTTTGCGTAGCAATTTTTGAATTTTGTTTAGCAATCCAGTTTTTTTGTATAGCAAATTCAAAATGGATGATTAAACGCTGCATCAAGGGCTTCTTTTGCGAGTTATTTTAAAGACCATAACAATGTTGTTAATATTCACATTTTAAATTTAATATGAAAAATTACCCAAATTACAAGTGACGATTAAGTTACCTGGGGTTAATCACTATATAAATATAGCAAAAGCACACATTCATTTCAAACTTGCACCACTTTATCCATAAGAGTGGATGATGTTTTCCACAGAAATGACGATCACCCAAAACACGGTCGCTGCGATCCTTCCTCCATGCTGGGATACACGAAAAAACTATTACGAAAAAATTATCACGAAAATCACGGTACGATCGACAGCCCAGCTGAGCTGATATCTCCATGCACACACACAACTATGTTTTGCAAGAAAGCGATCGTGTTGTAAAACGCATGCTGATTGGCTGATAAAAATAATATTATGACTTGTTGCTACTAAATTCTGGCCAATGACGTTTAAGTTAACAAAACAGTGATCGGCAGTATGAGATATCAAGCCGCTGACTTGGATTTACTGTGTTCATGCGACCTCAGCCCCATGGTCTACTGCAGTTAGGAATAAGGATGATCGACCACCCTGGGGACGAGGTTGGTGTTCACGTGCATTGCTAGCTCTTCGCAGGTTTTTTGTGCCGAAACTAAACTTACCGCTACAGTACCACCGCATGCACGCGTCGTGCAGCGATAGCGAAGCGGCCGTGCCATGGATTAGCACCGCTATTGGACCGGGCCGCTGTGGACCGTAATCGTGAGCTGTTTTTGGCCGCTCGTGTGAATCAGAAGCAGTGATCGAAGTATTTTTTATCAGTTCTCTCCGTGGTTCTTTTTTTCACGAAAAAAAATTTATGTCAATTCTTTACTTAGTAGCACCATGTGTGATAATTTTGTTGTGCGTATTGGGAGCTGAATATTTTGATCGGCAATTTTTCATGCGTGTCGGACCGGATTTTCAGCGTATCGGGCCGATACGCACGTTTGTGCCGTAAGCCGTCGCGGCACGTTATGTCAGTTTTGCCATTCTTGTGTTTTCATTTCTCACTAACATTCACAAAACTAATCTGGAAGTGCAAGAATAAGGACAAGATGTTAAAAAAAAATGTCTCAAATTGCATCGCTAAATCAAGTCAAAAACTGCGATGCACTTTAAAAAGTGGCATCGCAGATTGTCAAAAACGCGTCGCATTTTACGATGCGATACAGGGGAAATCGTTCACTGATTTATATCAAGCAAATTCCTTAGAACGATAATTTTTTCCCCAAAGAGCGACGAGCTCACTTCTCAGGTTGAATTTAGACAAGTCGCCAATGGATTTCATTTGCTATGCAGTGTAATTCAAATTTAACAAGCATTCTAATTCGTCCTTATTGCGTGTAATTTGTCTCGTGCGGTGATCGGCATTGTATTGGAATAAGTGAATTTGTCTAGGACCTGGCTTAGACATGTATGCACATAATTTAGGAGAGGATAACACAACTGTTATAGGCTAATAAGACCCCAAGGAACAACTTGGGATGTGTGCCAAAATCTCTATCCGGGGCGAAAAGCCCGAAAAAGACCACACCCTTTTTTAAATGACCACGCCCCTTTTTATAGTTGTATCTTCTGAACCGTTCAAGCTACAGATTTTCTAAGGTGCTCAAAATGTTCAGAATGGCCTTATTTAGAGGTGGGTGCGGGGGGTGGGGGTGGGGGTGGGGGAGTGGGGGTGGGGGTGGGGGTGGGGGGAGGTGGGGGGGGGGGGTGGGGTGGGGGGTCATAGAAGAGTGTACAATTTCTAATTTCATATTTTTACTAGAAAATGGCTAAAAACCATTAGGTCAACTTATTACCATACAACTACCTACATACTGGAATTGCCATATATTTATAACAGTTGAGTTATCCTCTCCTACATTATGTGCATACATGTCTAAGTTAACTAAGGTCCTTTGCTAATTAATATAATTAATAGCACCAGTGCTACAAGATCCGGAGAGAGTGTGAAAACGACCTACCAACCAGTGTCACAGAGATAATATCTCACTAAAGTACAGCAAAATGGTAAGACAAGCTTTAATTCATTATTTACCTACCTCTTATTTCTTAGTCTTAGCTTTGCCTAGCAATCTAACAGCAGTATAATTGTAGTCCATGGGCTACCAGAACCCCCCCTCCCCCCCCCCTCGGGATTTTTCAAGACAACTTTTTTTGGGAACCTTGACCATAGAGCTATTCAAATCAGGTTGTTTGCAAATTCCCTACTGGTGGGTGTGGCCGTGGGGGCGTATTTTCAAAATGGCCGCCAAAATCCCTATTTTTGACCATGCCACGTGGGAGGACGGGTTTTTCTTTTGGTACCACCGCTAAAAATGCATTGTAGAAATGGTGTCCCCCTCTTAAATGCTCAAAACCCCCTTAAAGAAATATTTTTAAAAATGGCTAACTATAACAGAACTCTGGAGGGCGCTGTTGACACAATTAAATGACATCTTCCATTGCTATTGTGTGAGGTAAGTTGAAGTACAAATCCTGGTCTGCTTTTTCCAAGTTACAGTACGTCCAATTTAGATTGAAAAGACTTGAACTATATTACTTAAGATAGACAAGCGGTAATAAAAACAAGACGATATACTACGGGTCCAGAAGTCCACCTCGATGAGGTCGTACGAGCAACAACAAAAGAGACACACTACCCGCCGCCTGGAAAGCTACTAACTAAGAGATTATATCGCGTTCAGTATGTTACAGCAACAGCAAGTCAGCAGTGAGCTGCCCACTCCTGCGCACACTAACAATGTGGCCAAGCATAAAGCGAGGCGACAACATCTGAGCAACACGGGTCATGACGGTAAGACCGTCGGAGCCCACACTACACATCACTGCGAAACCACTGCCAGAACTCCCAGTCGTAAGACTCTAAGCGGTTCCAAGATGATGCGCAACGTTCACCGGCTTTTGGTCGGCAACATCAACGTAACGACGGCATCATGTGCGAGCAAGCTGGTTCAATGTGCGGTAAGTGTGAGACAACTGTCCCAGTCATTATGCTTCTTCTCGGAGGTGCGGATGGCGGGGGCGGGAGTCATTGAGGAGTGGCCGATAGGGTCGCTCTTGGAGGGCTGGAGGTTTGTATTTTCAGGCTTAGCCAGGAAGAAGGCGGCCGGAGTCGGGATATTGCTTTCTCCAGAAGCGAGTCTAGTTGACTACGAGATTATTGAGCCGGGCCGAATACTCTTTGCCCGAATAAAATATCGCGAAGTCAAACTAGCTGCTTGGTCGGTCTATGCGCCTACCAACATGCAGGCCGACGCGTCGAAAGCCAGTTGGTTTAACAAGCTTCGATGCTTCATGGCGGACAAGCAGAAGCCACGCACAGTAATCAAATCCCTTCGCGATGATCCGATCATCCGCCAGCTGTACGCCGAGGCAATAGAGCAACACCTTCCGAGCTTGGACTCTTCGGACGACGAGCTCGATGCCGAGGCGTTGGAGTGCCGGCTACGCACAGCAATAACAACAGCGAGCGAGTCGGCGCTACCGAAACAGCTGGTGGAGGAGGGTGACGGATGAGTACAGGGGCATGGTGGAGAGGCTAGGTGAGACCAGGGGTGCTCGCGGGCGTAAAAGGTTAGGCAAGCAGGTGAAAAAGTTAAGGTTAAAACTCAAGTCCGAGTTTCATCGCCTGCGAGCCGAGAAGATCAACCGGGCTGCTGAAATGCGCCAGGTTGAGGAGGAATACCGATTAGCCCGCGAGGAGCGCCTCCTATGCACTACCGACCGCCAATTCTGCCCAGTCGAGTCGCTGCACCAACATTTCAGCGAGCACTTCAAGGCGCGCCCCCGGCCGCCGGCGAGCGCACTCGACGAGCCCGAGTACCAGAAGGCCCTGCCTAAGGTCGATGTGGCGCGATTGACGATAGTGAGCCCACCCTGGAGGAGACGAGCAAGGCTCTGCAAAAGCTGAAGAATGGGAGATGCTTGGGGGTTGATGGTATAGCAGGAGAACACCTCAAGTACGTGGACACTCCACGGCTGGCAGAGTACGTGCACGCTCTAATCCGACGGGTGTGGGTGAACGGGGAGTGTCCAAATGCCTGGACTAAGTCGCGATTGAAGCCGCTGTTTAAGAACAAGGGCTCCATGACTGATGCTAAGAACTACCGAGGCCTAATAATCAATAGCACGGTCAACAAGGTCTTGGTGATGGTCATGTTAGCCTGGCTGACACCGCACTATGAACAGGCGATACTCCCAAGTCAATATGGGTTCCGAAGCAACAAGTCAACGACGGATGGCGTTTTTCTCGCTCGTCAAATCTCGACGAAAACCGCCGATGACGTCTGGGGGTGCTTCGTGGACCTCAAAGCTGCATACGACTGGGTGGACAGGGCAACACTCTGAGAGGTACTCCGGAGGCGACTGGGCGATTCGGGTGGCAAGTTGGTCGATATATTTGAACAACTATACAAGACCACTACAGCCGAGTTGGTCGGGCACAAGGACCCAGTACAGATCGAAGTTGGCTTACGGCAAGGGGCGGCGGAGAGCTGCATGCTGTTTAACTACTGGCTAGATACAGTAATCCGCTACGCGCTCCGTGACATTGAGCAGCGATACCCCAATGCCGGCATAAAACACAATTATGCGGTCAACAACGAATGTACCAACCGTGCACAACGCGCTGATTTCCCATCACGCGGCACGGCGGTATCGAAGTTGATCATGTACGCTAATGACATTCTGGTGGTGGCGAGGTCCAAGGTGGAGTTGGAAGGGATGATGAAAATCATCGTCGAGAACTTCGGAAACTTTGGACAAAAACGGTCACGATGACGTGGAACACACCGCTGGATGTCAAACAAGCGACAACACTGATCAACGTGAACGGCGCTGACCTTGACAACGTGCGCCAGTTCCGATACCTGGGTCATGTGCTCACCGACAACCCGAAAGACCCCAAATACCTCCAGCACCAGATTGGTGCGGCCTATGGGAAGTGGAATGAGTGCAAGGGTGTCCTAACAGATAAAGAGATACAGCTCAGGGTACGAGTGAGGATGGCAGAGTCGATCATACGGTCAAGATTGACGTATGCAGTGCAAACCGAGCGATTGAGCGCCTCCCAGCGTAGCAAAAAGTGTGGGCGCGGATGTGCAGGCAGATGATTAGAGGTGGCTTCCAGCGAAGAGCGGTTAGAGCCGAACCCCCGGATGCTGACCCGTCTCGCCAGTATGCCGACATCCTGCGGGTATGCAAGACCTCCACAGCGTCCACTTTCTGTCAAACCCAACATCTCAAATACCTCAGCCACATCTCAAGGATGCCCAACTCCTCCGAACTCAAACAATGGCTATTCATACCCACTGCACACAAAGGCATAGTATGCCAGTGGAAAAGACTAGCAGGAGACTTAGGTCTTGACCCGATCCAGCTCCGACGAGCACTTTTCGATAAGTGCAAACTAAACGCGTTGCTAAAGGCAACATACGCTCCTGGCTGCTAAGCGCCGAAGTAGCGTCAACCCTACGAACGAACGAAGCACTATTAGCAAAGTTGTACTTTCAGGGGCGGATCCAGGCTTTTTAAAAAAGGGGGGGTCAGGAGAACTTCCCCCTTTCCAACCCTCTTTTTCTGGCATTGTACCAATGGCTGTCGGTTTTTGGTCCCTACCTTATTGCCTGGGATTCAACATAATATTTGCCTTGAACTGATACGGTTATTTCAAAGAGGTCCTTTTTGGTGGTTTTTTTTGGGGGAGGGGGGGGGGGGGGGGGGGTAAGAAAGACCTCAAATACCAATATTTTATCCCCAGACCATTTGCCAGGTACTAAAACCATTATGGGGTGACACTTAGAACCAAAATACATACATGTGATGTAAGTCTGTGCTTGCATAACAGCACAAATAGGTTTTTAGTGATTTTAAGGGTGAAATTTGCCCCTCCCCCCTAACTCCTTATTCCACCAGTATTAATTTTGCAAACAAGCAGATATTGCAATGGTACACTATCGGCTACCCAGAAAAAGTGGTCTCCAAAAATCCCGAGGGGGGGGGGAGGGTTTCGGTTGGTAGCCCATGGACTATTGTATTGGTGATAGTGATAGTCCATGCCGATCTTGAATTTGAAACATGTTTCTTTTATTTTCAGGATGTGGTACCTCTCACTGCTCCTTGTGCTACACCTAAGCCGATCAAGCCAACGATCTTGAGGAGTGCATCCTATGCCAGAGGATGAGGCGATCTGAGTACCTCTCTAGTGGTGAAATCGGCAGGGGTTATATTGTTTCGCTTGCCAAAAAAGCCGAGAGTAATGACACTCGAGCTGCTAGGGTTCTTCGACTGACAGTGCAAGAGCAGGGTAACATAAAATACCACGCCTCATCTTGCTACAGAAGTTTTCAAAGGGATATGGCCAAGACTGACAACATAACCCAACCATTAGAACAATCAGAACCATCTCAGCTGGGGCCTATTAATGATACATCTGAGCGACACAGCAAGCGATTTAAGTCCAGTGTAACTACAAATGTCTGTATCTTTTGTGGTGCGGATCGCAAGACATTTAAACAGAAGAAAATACACACATTGTTCAGAATCTGTGAAAGGCCCATGGCCCAAAAACTACTAAATGCGGCCATGTTGTTCAAGGACCATGTGTACACTGAAACAGCGGCAATGTGTGAGCTAGATGACGTTTTTGCGGCTGATATCCAATATCACAACCAATGTTGTAAAGGCTATTTCAATAAATATCACGTTAAAATTGAGGAAATACTGAAAAACCTCCAAATGGAGGAGTCGGTAACAGCCAGAGACGACTCCTTCAAGGCTAGATTTTTAGCCCTTGGGCTTGATTTTAGTAGGTCAGCACACAGTCTGACTTCCATCAGAGACAGGCTGAATGAAGGTTCAGCTGGAATAGTGTCAAACAGAGCTGTAAAGCAGCTAATCATCGAGCTGTATGGAGACGCCGTCTGTTTTACATACCCAAGTAACAAACGAATATCCCAGATGGTACTTTGTACCAACAGTTCTCCAGGGGCCTTGGTAGAGTCCCTGAGAGTTTCACCTGTCAAACAGGTTGCAACTGAGCTGGCGCAGGAGTTGAAAGAGTACAGGTTTGGACTGCAGATGAGCTTCTGTGAGCCTCAAGATCTCCAACTGTCCATGGAAATATTCATTAAGAACCCACCACCAAGATGGGAGGAATTTTGCTCCTATATGTTCAAGGGGAAAACAACCTCTCAGTTGAAGACTAATGTAGTCTTTCAAATTCTGCACTACATCCTGACTGATGGCAAGGAGCCAACACCTTTCCATGTCATGGTGGCTCAAGGAGTGCACAGTCTGACACGATCAAAAGAGCTAGTGACCGCTCTTAACCATCATGGAATATGTGTCGGCTACAACACAGTAAAGAGGATTGATGTGGACCTCGCTGAACGGATCATCACTACAGCAGGTGGCAACAGAGTACCTCTCCCCACTGTCCTTGAAGCAACAAGCCCACTAAATGGGGCATTGGACAACTTTGACCGCAATGAAAGCACCCTGGCAGGAACAGGGTCCACACACGATACCATCCTTGTTCTCTTCCAAAATGTTCCAATTAATCTGGAGAAACCATCAGAGGAGAGTGAGATCTCTGCAAGGCTCCTTGCCACTCAGAGCCGGACAACAATAAAGCTTAGGTCTACAGTCAGTTGCCAACAGCTCATTAGGATGGGGGCAGTGAAGGAGCGCGGGGAAATACCCACCATGGCAGCAGAGCGCACTCCCAACACAACGAGCTCCACTACTGTAGAAGCAGAAGTCTCGGATATGTCAACAGACCCCTCTCCCACAACAACTAACAGCCCCGCCACAGCGATAGACTTCACCGAGTCCACCAAGTCAATAAATTCGGACTATTTTGTGTGGATAGTCAATCGCTTCTCCAAAAGAGCGACACATGAGAGTGACTATGTCCCAGGATTTACAGCTGTGAGAAGTGCAACCATGAATTGCAACTTTCATCCTACCACCACAATTCTTACTCCCATATCCTTCCCTATCCAGCTACAACATACGATGCAATCTTCACCACGATGATTAACTTTCAGGATGCGCTGAAACAGAAGGGTGATACCTATGGTGGGTTGTGGGCTGACGAAGGTGTGTACCGTATTGCCAAGGAAATCCAGCTCATGAAACCAGACCAGTTTAACAACATATTCCTTGGTCTAGGTGGGTTTCATATGGAGAAGATTGTGTTGGCCTGCCTTGGTACATATCTGGAACCCTCTGGAATTTTTTCTGTTCTAGTTGAGACAGAGTGCTATGGTACTGATGTCATCAAGACTGTGATCTCCGGTTCCCACTATTCCAGGGCCTGCACTGCCCATTCAATGATACACGAGGTCCTCGCATCTATGATGTTGGAAGCATTCCTCTCCAAAAACCCTGAGAGACAAAGGGAACTAGAGGCACTGCAGGTCAACTGTCAGTCCAAAGAGCTCATGGGCGAAGAATGGAACACCGCAAAGGAGCGTGCTTACACTATCCAAGCAGCCTTTCAAGTCTACCTTAAGGAAAGGGCATCGCTGTCCCAGTCCTTTGATTACTGGAACACATACGTTTCAGACCTGTACCCAATAGTCAGGGATCTGACCAATTCTCTGCGCTCTGGAGATTGGATTCTCTACCTCAGTGCTATGGAGAGGGCAACTTCACTGTTCTTCTTTTTTGGGAGAACAAACTACTGTCGATGGACACCATTATTCCTGGAGGACTGCTATCAACTGAAGGAGAAGTTCCCACTTCTGTACGACTCCTACATGAATGGTGGATTTGTCGTGAACACCACCAAGAAAGGTAGTGGAGTGCCCTTTGACCAGGCGCTAGAGCAGTGCTACAACCGGCCTGCTAAAGTTAGTGGGGGAATAATTGGGGTCACCAGGAAGAAGGAAGCAGTAGCTCTGTGGGGAATCATCAAGCATAAAAAAGACCAGTACGTTGACCTCCTGAAGATAAAGGATGATGTCGAAGGAGAACTCTCACTTCACCACGACTTTAACCCGAGTACTGCAAATAAGATAGTTGGGATGGTGCAAGACATAGAGAAGTATCTCCTGAAGGTATGCAGTCCTCTACAAGACCAGGTAGTGCTGAAGAATGTTCTCACTGGAGCAATTGTGACCAACGTAAACGTAGACAAGTTGTTGTGCTGTATCAAGGAGGGCAGCGCTGCTTGTGCTAACTTTATCTATGATCGACTCAGAAATAGGTCGATATCGATCCACTCAACTATTAGCAAAATCAAGTTTACGTCCCCTAAGACCACCTTGAATTTGGCTCCCAAAGCAGACATCAAAGATGAGACAATCAAAGCTCTCATGTTTATTGAGTATGGTTGTCACCGGGGGTTCACTGTTGAGGAGCTACTCCAGCATGAGATCACCAACTCTGCGTTCTTCTTAGTTGACAAAGACGGTTACTTGAGGAAGAGTGCCAAATCACAACTTGGGACTGAGCTGCTGAATTTGTGCCCAATAATAGATAAAAAAAGGGCCAGAAACCTCCCCACAAACCCACGCCATCATTATTGACTTCATGGCCTTGGTGAGAAAGGTCCCCTTAAAGAAGCTTGATCCGCCCGTCAAGACATTCCATGACTTTGCTATTGCCCTGACATCTATGGTCACCAAAGCTGGGCACAACTGTGATGAAATCCACATCGTTTTCGACACTTACAGAGAGGACAGCATCAAAAATGGAGAGAGGGAGAGAAGAGGAAAGTCAAAAGAAATGGTTGTCCTTGATGTGATATCACCGAACCAAAATGTTCCAGTGGTATTAGAGAACTTTTGGTCGTCTTCCATCAGCAAAACTGCTTTTCAGGCATTCTATGTTGAGTGGCTCACCACCAATTACCAAGGTACCAAACTTCTATACCTTGGTATATCACCACAGGCATGGATGGTGTCAGCTGGGTGTGCTTCTCCATTCCCTCGGCTCAACTGCACACACGAGGAAGCTGATGATAGGATGATGTTCCATGTGCAGGACATTCTAAGTCACCGGTCAGGACCTACATCCCTGACGCTGTCATCAGGTGACACAGATGTCTTTGTGTGTCTGTTATACCACATCACAGTCAATTGGAGAGATCTTGGTCTCAAAGAGCTCTGGCTCATCCGCAACTCAGGAGTGAAAAGATCAATATTACCACTCCATGATATCTGCTTAGCGCTGGGAGACGAGCTCACAAAGTGTCTTCTAGCACTCCATGCGCTGACTGGGTGCGATACAACCAGCAAGATATCAACTAAACTTGCAGCCCTGAATGCTGTCCGCAAACCAGGAAATTCTTCTCTGATCCTGAATTTCGACTGTCCACAGCTAACAGAAAGTGCAATACAGATGGCGGAGAGATTCTTGGTCAAGTGTCTCAAACCATCAACAGACCTGAAGACATTTGACGACCTGCGTCTCGCTTCATTTGATAGCAATGCCCTCAAGATGGACTTTGAGAGAACCACTTGCACCTCAACTAATGCAAAGAAACATATCCAAAGATGCTATTACCAACAGCAGCTGTGGGTCCAAGCCCCATTTAGAGACGCCACCTCGATTATGAATGCCGAGTCTTATGGTTTTGTAAGAAGGGGTAGTTTATTAGTCCCTGAGATTGTGATCTCAAAACCCGAAGGCCTACCAGATCCCTGCACGTGTGGCAAGTGTGCTCGCAAGAATGGGTGTCCCTGCAGGGTAGCTGGAATCAAGTGTTGCAAGTACTGCAAATGCAAGGGAGGTGAAGGTTGTAAAAACCCTATCACTGAATGAACAAGCTGTATATTCATCATCCTCATACCTGGACTCTGTTGTGTTACTCTTCATGTTCCTGACCCAGGTTTACGTGACGCATAAACATTACTAATGTGGTGTTAAAAGTATTGTTGGCTTTTGGCAAATTTCCCTCTAGATGACACAAATGTTCTAACTTTGCTCTAAGTCTGAACAGTTTAAATTAGTAAATATGGCAATTCCAGTATGTAGGTATAGTTGTACGGTAATAAGTTGACCTAATGGTTTTTAGCCATTTCTAGTAAAATTTGAAATTATAAATTTTACACTCTTCTATGACCACCCCCTCCCCCCACCCCCCACCCCCACCCCCCCCCCCCCCCCATCCCCTAACCCCCCATCCCCTAACCCCCCCCCCCCCCCCCCACCCCCACCCCCACCCACCTCTAAATAAGGCCATTCTGAACATTTTGAGCACCTTAGAAAATCTGTAGCTCGAACGGTTTAAAAGATACAACTATAAAAAGGGGCGTGGTCGTTTAAAAAAGGGTGTGGTCTTTTTCGGGCTTTTCGCCCCGGATAGAGATTTTGGCACACATCCCAAGTTGTTCCTTGGGGTCTTATTAGCCTATAACAGTTGAGTTATCCTCTCCTAAATTATGTGCATACATGTCTAAGCCAGGTCCTCTACTATATGCCATTCATTTTTTTATCACTTTGTTTTTACATTTCGTTTTTGGTAATTTCAATCGTTATACGGTTACAAAATCTTTTTTATTTGCCTCTCTGAAATCCAGCATTGGCAGCCATCTTTTCCCATCGGATCTAAACGAACATTTAACAAGAAAATGCGAAAATACCCGGAACATTTATAGGATTTCATGGAGTCGGAAATGCAAAAAATGCACTCTGCTAATGAATGAAAAAAGACGATTTCACTTTTTCAATACAATGCCGATCACCACACGAGACGAACTCTGGACGAATTAGAACGCTGTCAAATTTGAATTATACTGCAAAGCACATGAAATCCATTGGTCATGTTGGTGAAGTTAGCTTGCGCTCTTCGGGGACGAACTTAAAGTGTTTTTCTAGGAGGGTATGCATTCCGCTTGAATGATTTTTATATATGATTACACAATTGTATCTGGGTCTTTCCACAGTAGAGGGGGCATTTTGGCAACACAGACCATTTTTTCCAGAAAATTAAAAGAAATAAGTTTCAGTTCCGAAGAGATACTGTAACTTAGGCCCAAAAAGGGTTACAAATATTGTGACAAACATGCCTTTCTAAATTCTCAGTGTACAAATTTCCAATATACGCTCAAAAGTGTCTGTCTCGGTTACGAGCGTAGATTGGAAATTTGTACACGGGGATTTTAGAAAGGCATGTTTGTCACAATATTTGTAACCCTTTTTGGGCCTTAGTTATCTCTTCAGAAAAACTTAAACTTATTTCTTTTATTTTGAGACCAGACAAAGGTATTTCCTCGAAAATATGGTCTGTGTTGCCAAAATGCCTTGGAAAGACCTACCTGTATGACAGACACACCTTGTCACAGGAATAGATTTAAAAAGTAATTCGAAGAAAAAAAATTTCCAAAATTGACAACACACCAAAATCCCTAACTTATTGTGTACGTAAGCCGTAGTACATGTACATAAAGCTTTTCTGTTTTTGTGTGTGTATACAACAGTACAGTATTCCCAGAAATTAATTGTAAACTCTGAATAACAGGAAAAAAACAAATCCTGTGAGAGAAGAAATTCAAATATATACAGTTGAAGTCAGAAGTATATTAAAATACAACTGTATGCAACCAAGTGTTAAAACTGGTGTGCTTACACCATTTTTGTAACGGTCTTTACTAAAGTCTTGATTTTGTGGAATTCCTCACGTGCATGCAGTACTTAAAACAAAGCTTGTACACGTTGCAATGGTTCGGATAGTCCTGTTTACTATTTTGGTTGATGATGGTACATGCGGGCCTATGTATTTATACTTCTGACTTCAACTGTACTTTATACACTAGGTGTTACAGGAACACATCTTGGTTCAAAATATTCACATTATTAGATATTGACTGCTCATGAGGGTGATGGTGCAAACTGTCGTCTCGAGATGATCTTGAAATGGCAGGCCTGCTATTTTCACGAGGCCGCAGGCCTGCCGTCTCAAGATCACCAAGGGGCGGTAGTTTGCACCATCACCCGAATAAAGAGCAGTCAATATTATATAAGTATCGGTTGTCTTTTTTTTCTTCCTAAGGATTTTGATTCCCGGCCTAAGACTGGCATATTATTAACATTATTATTATTCTGTTTCCAGTGCAATGTGAAAGCGCCTAGAACCACACATGAATTTCTCAGGGATTATCCCTTAGTGAATCGACGAGTCCCTAACAAGCTGGACTACAGAGATACTACGTCAATTGACTACCTTCGTGTTTCCGATGCTCCGTTGCTTGTTTTAGATGATGTGCGCCTCTCACAGATTGTCGTAGACAATAATGATGTCATGTATCTCGGCACAGGTGGGATTATTATTGCACCTTAAAGGAACACATCGGCTAAAATATACCCATACATTTTTTTGAAAGTCTTTCCGAAATAAACTAAATAGATCATAAAAAGAAACTATCAAATTTGGCCGTTTTTGAGCATTTTTCAAAAAAATCAAGGTCACATGATTTATCCGAACTAGATTTCTGGTTCGGATAAATCTCGTGGTCTTGGAGTTAGTTTTATTTCCAGCCTTAAAAACCAGCGTGAAGTGCGAGTTGCTTTTGTCATTCGTGGTTGGTTTCTCTTCTTGTTTGAAAAATAATGTCCTACGAATACACCGTATTTTCCAATTTGTACACAAATCTGGCAACAGATTTCATAAGACATTTTGTAAAGAAGGGTTTCTGGGTGTTGATACGGACGAGAGAATCTCTCAGATTTTCGCGTCTTCACTTGGCGGCGATAAATAATACCCGAAGAATAAACAGCATATTGCGGACGTTGAAGAAACCAACTAGTTGCGTTCGAGTTGCTTCCTCGAGTCAGCGCTGACCTGGGGAGGATCGTACAAGGTGTGATGAGTCGGGGGGAAACGAGGAAACCAGGTTAAACACGTGTCGACCCATATCAAACGCAGGCCTCGAAATTTACAGAGGCAACCAAGGCCAGTGGCTGCCGTGCTCAAACAAACTGGCCAAAAAGCCCCTCTTATATACCATTTTTTTGGGCCAGTGTGGCTGCAATGCCTTAGTGCACTGGCAAATTGGCCGTGCAGTGCCCTGCGAACTGGCCTTGGTGCCTAAAAATAACAGAAATTTTGAAGCTTAAGTGGTTCTGCCCTAAAATGTCTAAATATCGAGGCTTGCAAACGCCACCTTTATTTACAAACACATGATACATAATACATCGCGACGGCTGGTAAAGCATATATCCCAACATCTGGTCTCTTTTGTTAATTTTAAACATTTCTAGTTAAGTACGTGACATTTTGATAATTTTTTTTTTCACAACGACCATCGAAAAATTATTGTCAAGGATGCTAGATCGCTACATTAAGCCCGCCGCACATGTGAGGTCATTTGCTGAGCAAACGGTCATTCGTGGCTGTTTGCTCAGCACTTGGCTCACGTGTGCGGTGGCTATTTTGCTGCGTTTTTTGCTGATGAGCCAAGTGCTGAGCTAAAATAAATGTAGCTGGCCAATTAAAACCACGCGCGCGATACGAAAACGGCGCGCGCACGCGAACCCCGCCAAGGTCAACACACTTTAGCAAAAGTTTGGTAACCTTGGCGGTGCCCGCGCTGGCGCTGTATTCATATCACGTGAATAGGGGACGGTTTTAATTGGCCAGCTACATTTATTTTAGCTCAGCACTTGGCTCAGCACCCCCGCACACGTGAGATTTTGGCCACGCGAGGCAAAAGAAATCAAACACGTTAGATTTTTGTCTCATGGCCTCGCAAGACAGAAAATGCAGCAAAATAGCCACCGCACACGTGAGCCAAGTGCTGAGCAAACGGCCACGAATGACCGTTTGCTCAGCAAACGACCTCACGTGTGCGGCGGGCTTTATGTAAACAGTAAGCCGGTGTGTTCCTTTAAATTGGGTGTTTCTAAATACATGTAACATGAAATTTTAAATTTATCTTTTGTAACAGGCTGCTCAGAAACAGCTATCAGTTATTTCACTATTAAAATTATCGTTGTTACAAGCAAAACGTTGTATAAACAGTGCTCTTATTACCGAGGTTCAACAATAATGTTACCTTCTTTCACCTCTTGCTATGCACAGAACGTGGAACAGTCATTAAGGCGTACCTCTCTGAAAACAAAAATGAGGCAGTCCTGGAATCGGAGGTTGACTTCAATATTAATGGATTACCAGAGGTAAGAATAGACCCCATTCATATTAAAGAAATTAATTCGTTCAACGACAATTAGTTCATTATTAAGGGAATAAAAGTGGGTTTGGCCAGTCTTGAACATTACATTTAAAACCGGCTAGGGGCCTGGACGAGTGATAATGGCCCGAGCCACAGACGAGGACACAAAATGCGGTCGGCCGGCCGGTCTTTATCGTCCGTTTAAAACTGGCCACATGACAAGCTCTCAGCTAATAGGGATGTGTAAACTGTCTAAGGCCATTATCACTCGTCCAGGCCCATAGCTGGTTTTAAATGTATTGCTTAAGACTGGTCAAACCCACTTTTAGTGCCATTCGTGAATACCTTTTTGTGTAAATCAGTAAAACTCACAAAAATTTGCTTGCCGTTCTGCCATTTTTTGCATTGTATTTTTGTATGCATATCGCGTTCGTTCAAGCTGTTAGCTGTGCGTCAAGTTGTTTTTGTTCGATCGTGCGTGTTACGCATAATGCAGGCGTGCTGTACACGCACGCACGCACACGACGGGTACTTTGCACATTACGCTTTCGGGCGCGTGCAGTTTCTGCGTGCGTGTGTGTTCCAAACGCTTTGACTTGGGCGCTGGCACAAAATGCGGGCCAGGCAAGGCAGTGTTTAAACTGGCTGGCCATTCTTTATCGTCCGTTTAAGACTGGCCACGTGACGTGCTCTCGGCCAATAGGGATGCGTAAACTGTCTTAAGGTATTTATGAATGTTGGTTAATGAAGTGTGTGCACACATGATGTCATTTAATGACAATTGAACGGAGATCGAATGAAGCTGTGCGATGGCTTGGTCACACATATGCATCAAGCGTCAAGCGTCTGATGCTGTAAACGATTTTCGAGCGGCGTGTCAAAAACGCCAGATGCTCAGCACGCATGTTTAACAAGACGTACTGCCAAATCACTACTTCGAAAAAAGAGAAGCATATTATACACATTACAAATAGGCCGTATTCCTGAACGCGTGCGGGCGCTGTCAAGTGATCCGCTCCCATTGCACGTTGTGTTTGAACACAGAACGCGCTACGCGCGCACGCCTTCCCGACGTCTATTTTGAATGGAAATCTGTGCGCGCGCCACGGGCCTGCGCGCTCCGCGTACGCGACTTTTCCCCACGTACGAATGCACCTACCCCCACTTTTGTACTGTCGTCTATGAACATTTTCCCCCAAATCACCTTGTTCGAGCGCCCTCCCGCGTTCAGGAATACGGTCTATTAGAGCAAATCCCTTTTTTGCTTCATCTAATGAAGTGATTCGAATCTTGATCAAATGTAGAGGCATGCGTTCACATTGTAAATCTCTTCATTGGATTATTGTCGAATCTTCATCGAATGTGAACGGGGTCAAAGTTGGCAAAGTGACCACTGTGTGTTCTTCAGGCAAATAAAGAAAAATTCACTGTAACTCGTGGTTATGTTTACTATGGCTGGTGGGATTTTGTGCGTTTGCACCACAGTGTTCATATTTTACATTGGGGCTTTTTCTATTTTATTTGACCAGGCACCAGTGTTGTCCATGTTGAAGAAAGACAACGAAAATGTTGCATATATTGGGACCGCTAACAGCGTGTATCGACTGTCTTTGGATTTTGAGCAACCCGGTAATTAGTGATTAATTTTCTTCAAAATTTTACTGAGTTTGTCAAGTCGGCAGGGCGCATGCGCTACAATACAGTGTTGTACAGTGACTGGGTGTGTACGTGTGCTGTTCTGCGTGGCATTTAGGAGTGATTGTGCATTCACGTGCGTACATTAGTTCACTTCAGTTGCTTAACACGAAGAGCCTCGTTATCACACCCGGAAGTGGGCAGACTGGTCTCAAATTGGTTAATTTGGGATTTATCTATACACACTATCCATGTGAAGAAAATATGACAAATGTTATGGTATCAAAATCTCGACACCTATGGGAAAAATGGGGTTAAAAAATGTGATCTGCAGCCAATTTCACTAAACTTTACGTAATTGTGCAAGTCCACTTACGCCATAAATTATTGTGCAATAAGTTGCGACGCGTTTCACGAAAGTTGCGCCACATTTGGGTTTGGCGCAACTTGCCGACTCACGCCATAAAATGTGGCGTAACTTGCGCAATGGTTTTTGGTAGCGTAAGTTGGAAAAATGTGTCGCAGGACAGTCAAAAATGGCGATAATGCAGCTAGCTACACGTGCTTATTTACTGCATCGTCAACGACTTAACCCCAGCCTTCCGTTAGTAGAAAACGGTCTTTTATCATCAGTGAAATCTGAGAGAGAGACATAAGCGATGACAGTGCAAAATTTTTGAAAAACGACGATGTATGTTTTATGTATATAACTATTTTATCCAGCACAAACATCAAATAGTCTTTGATAAAACTAGAAATTATCCTCGTCCAAGAAGTTACAAGTGCTAAAGTGACAAAATGAACGTTGCGCAGCTAAGGAGAGTTTCGTGAAATCGATCTTGGGTTTATTGCGCAGCTACGCCATGAAGTTGTGGCGTAAGTCTTACGCCATGGCGCAAGTTGCGCAATGTTTCGTGAAATCGGCTGCTGGACACACTCCTTTAAAGATACCGTAGTATACATGATTGGTAAACTGTTACAAATAGTTATATCCCCCTGTGTGATTGAAAATATGCATGATTAAAACCAACCTCAGCCAAAACCAGCTCCGTTCTTCGTCTAACCTTTGAGAAAACGGTCAAAAAAGGGCTTGCAGTCATTTCGCCCCAAAACCACTTCGCCCCAAACCATTTCGCCCTGAACCACCGCCTATGCACGAAGTGGTTTTGGGGCGAAGTGGTATTTGGGTGATATAGTGTTTGGACGAAGTGATTTGGGGCGAAATGGCACTCGGGCGAAATGGTTTTGGGGCGAATTGAATTTTTGTCCCATGAGACGAAAACTAATTGTTTTACTCATTTCTCAAAGACTATAGCACTTCAGACAAAACCATTTCAGGGGAAGTTTTCTACGGTCATCATGTTTATATTGTGTAAGTTAGGCGTAAATTTGTGAACATTTCTGATTTTCGAGATTACCAAAGATGTATACTACCTTTAAATCCCAATGACCATCAATCTTTTTCTCATCCCACATTTGGTTATTCTCTTAGCTACAACTACTACAACACCTACCACCGCTCCTACGAGTGGCACCATCAATCTTATCAACAGCCCATGCCAGAACGTTACTACCATGAAGCCTCAGGAATCGTGCAACATGAACATTCCTGTGAACAGGACAGCCAACTTGAATTATGCCGTCAGCGCCATTAAGGGAGCGGGCTTGAATATCAGTAATCCCGAGTGCGACTCGTGCAATCTTGAATCTTTTTCACAGACATTTTTTTTGAACACCTGCGGTGGGGAGGAATTTGCTACTGTCAATCTAGTTCTTGTCACCAAAACGCCGGACGACGACTGCTCCTGCAGTGCGACTTTTAATACAAAGACAGGAGACAACAGGACATTTCGTACAAGTTTGGCCATCTCTAATGATGAAATAATTGACAGTAAGTGATTACAATAAACACTAGTTTAAAGATAGTATACATGATTGGTAAACTGTTTCAAATAGTTTAATCCCCCTGTGTGATTGAAGATATTCATGATTAAAACCAACCTGAGCAAAAACTAGCTCCGTACTTTGAGAGAATGGTCAAAAAGGGTTTGCAGTCATTTTGCCCTGAACCACTTCGCCCTTAACCACTGCCTGTGCACGAAGTGGCTTTGGGGTGAAGTGTTTGGACGAAGTGATTTGGGGCGAAATGGCACTCGGGCGAATTGAATGTTTTGCTCATTTCTCAAAAACTACAGCACTTCAGACAAAACCATTTCAGGGGGAAGTTTTTTGCCGTCATGTTTATATTGTGTAAGTTACATGTATGTGTAAATCTGGTAACATTTCTGATTCTTTGAAAAAACCAATCATGTGTACTGCCTTCAAGCCACCCCTGGCACTGTTTTAGCATTAGCTGAAAATTTGTGCTAGCATTACTTTTTTGTTTTTACTTCACAAGTTTTTGGCCTAACCTGTCTTTAAGCATTCACATGCTTAGAAAAAGGCATTGTTGCATTGATCACTCTTTCATGTCTTTTGAGCAAATTTTGCTAAAGTTCACAAATATTACTGTTATGGTCCCCATGAAATAGCTGGAGCTTCCGTTAACACAAAAAACGCTGCTAAGCAGGACCATGAAATTGGCCCATGATGTAATGTTTACAATTACAATTTTCAAATTTCTTTGCCCCCAAATCTCGACATGTGTACAGGGGCCAATTTCATAAGGCTGTTTAGCAGAAAAATTTGCTCAATCAAAAATTTGTTTGCTTTACAAAATGGGTTTTCAGTCAAAATCTTATATGATGTGTATTATAAATGACTGGTGTTCTGCTATTCTTGCTAAAAACACAAGTTGACGTACAATTTTGACTATTGACACATTTTTATAAAGCAGACAAATTTTTGATTAAGCAAATTTTTCTGCCAAACAGCTTTATGAAATTGGCCCTTTTGCATAATGAATGCCTGGTTATAGCATTCTGTGGATAGAAAGCTCACATTTTATTAAGGAATTTTAAATTGTCACCGAAAACGAGGGTTTCATTGCTTTCTTTTGTGCTAGAATTTGTCAATAACTATGGATCCGCCTCTGAAAAAAGTGTGAAAAATATCTCTGCAAAGAATTAGATAAAACAAAATTAATTGTAGATCTCTATTGTTCCATAGGATAGCATATATGTATGGGTCTGTTTACGGAAAGGAGTCGCCAATTTGTGACATCGATTTCCGAAGTTTTAGCACATACTGAAATAAATCATCCAGTATTAATCTATGGATTTTAAAGATTACAAAAAAATACTTTGAGAAATAACTTGTGTCGTGGATTTTCTGTATGATTGAAAAATGTGAATCTTGGAGGTAATTTGTAAAAAACAAATTTGACTCCTTTATTAGAGAATCTAAAAATGAAGTTTTAAACGTAACATGCAAGGACTCCACGGTTGCAATCACCACCACTTTTTTTGCCTTGTCTTATGTCGGCCTAACAGATGATTACGAAAAATTCAAAAGGCATTTCAACACACTATATTTATTGAAGGCACGGGCTCGTCAGCAATGCGCGCGCCAAATTCGTGCCACGAAATACGCAGCTCCATAGCAAAGGCATGGAGCTGCGTATTTCGTGTAACGAATTTGGCGCGCGCACATTGCTGACGAGCCTGTGCCTTTAACTGGCATAATGCTCATATTTATTGTACGTCTATTTGAAAAAACTTTTGAGGTGGGCCATGTCACAAATTTGGGGGTCTTGGAATCCCGCAATTTTGTCTGTAGTATATCTTCTAGTATAGGGATCTTATCTATATAAATTTTGTTCCACTAAAAAGGGAGTATTAATGAAATAGTGATTAACTTAGCCAACTGCATTGGTGACCCCTTTTCGTGAACAAACCCGTATATTAGCCCTTGAGCTCATTATGATATGCCCAATTCTCCATAAAACACCAGCGCACACGATTCTTAAATACCATAAAAATCAAGGTATAAGGTCCATTTTTTTCACCTTGGAAAATATCAAGTCTACATCATGTCTCTCACACAGACGCAACCTGCTAGCAGTTTATCTTGTCCCCCATATTTTCATTTGAAAATTTTCATTGATAATTTTCTCCCTTGATTAAAGCAAATGTTTACTCAAAATTTGTATCTTTCAGTTGAGAGTTGTTTTGATGAGGCACAAGTCTATGACAATAAAATCAAGCTGTACAAGTACAATCTCACAAATTGGAAAAACACATTGGTAAGTATGTGCTTAATAGGGAGGTTTCGCAAGCCGACGGATACGCGTACGCATACGTTTAGCTACCCGTAACCGTTAGTGGCATTTATGTGGTTTCGCAACTCCGAAACTACAGCATGTTAGCTAAAAGTAGTCTATTTCCGACAGCAGGAAAACTACCCGGCATAACACGGCATTGATACCAATTTTACTTTCGTTTCAAAGCTTTGAAGCGTACAAAAAGTTCCTGGACATTCATAATTCATACTTTTTTCAAGCTGTATGCGTAAACGGAACGAAAGATGAGGAAAAACACTAGAATTTCAAGATTTCGCTACGCGTTTTGTGCTTACGCATAGCGAGCTCGATATCCGTGCCGTGCAAACGCGTAGCGGATAGCAAGACGCATATGACGTCACAAAACCACGCTATCCGTCGCGCTATCCGTATCCGTGCGCTTGCGAAACCTCCCTATTCTCTGCACATTCCCCGAAGTAAAGAAGAATGACCCTGGCCGGATAGGGGTTTGGGGCGTATCTTAAATGATCTCTGGGAGGGGTGGTTATCTCATTGAAGGTTTTTATCACTCTGTACGGCTTGCTAAGCTCACGTGATGGCCAATCCCAATCAGTGAGGAACAACTGCACTACCGTGATTCAAGACCACCAGTTGGCTTCATAGCTCAATTGGTAGGGCTTCTGTACGTTAAACAGAAGGTCTGCGGTTTTGCACCCATATTTCCCAAATTCACGAGTTTAAAGCGGCCGAGAACTCCACTCTCCTGCAAAATCACATTTGTTTGTACACTATCAAACTTAGCGCTCATGTCATTGAGTATGGCATTACAATGTTCAGGAAGTACACTTCCATCAAGGATGCTTGAAGAACATTTGTTTAAAATCAAACAACTTTAATATCTGAAGCATTACAAGCACTCGGTCTTTAAAGTGTACATGTGAATTTCTGGAATAGACCGTATCGAATAGCTGCCATTTTGTAGGGCAACGTTTGTCCCTGGTCAATTGGTCAACAATGTATGTACAAAATGGGCAGCCCCAAACAGCGCCCTTATGTGAAGAAATTTTCAAAGTTGAAAAATGCCACTTTTTATTCATGGGGCATTCTACACAAGTAATCCTTCATATGCTGCATAAAGTTATTGAGCATTTCAGGGGCCCTTTAAACAAAAATTTAACATCATGTAAACCAGGCCTGACAATTTTTATCGAGCGATTTGCATCGGTTCGACCGAGAGGGTGAAATTTAAAAGCTATACGAAAAATAAAAAAAATTTAAGAATCGGTAAATTTCGAATGGCATCCTCCAATGTCAAAGAAATTGTCTTTTGTCAGAGGTCCCTTATTAGCACCTCTTGAGTTGCGCAAAACAATCGAGGTGGTGTGCAATGACATTAGGGGTGACCCTACATTCCTTCAGAAGCTTTCAGCTGCAGCACATGCTTTTGGCCGCTGTCTCCAAAGATGTATCAACATTGGAGGACGCCAAGTCAAAAGTGGTAGATTCTAAAATTGAGGTGTTTTTTTTTCATAAGGCTTTTAAATCTCACCCTCTCGGACAAAACTGATGCAAGTTGCTCAATAATATTTGTCAGGCCTTGTTGACATGATCTGAAATGTTGGTTTAAATCTGTTGGCAAATGACAGTGGTTTTTTTTATTTTTTTTTATACGTAGTACAAACAACACCTCATTGTATCATAACATGTGATTTTTTTTCATATTTCTACTCAGATTCAGAAATCAAGTTGTGGCGTGAATACCTATTGTAACGAATCATGTGAGTGAGGTCAAGACAGAGGTATCCCTTTAAGGAAATATTTAAACATTTCTACTCTTGTGACTGGGCATCATACTTCATTTTCTGAAAATGTCGTCTTTGTTCTTGTGTCGTGATCTATATATTTCTTATAACATGCATGAAACTTCTCCACTTTTTCTAAAAGCGAAAAAGTTCCAACATTTCTACCGCGTTCTGCACCCAGCCTATGGAACCGTCTGTAAAATCACCCATATACAATCCAGTTCGCGGAAGAAAATTGTTGAACTGCTGTATGGATATCTAATCATCTAATCTAATCATTTATTGTTTAAAGTGCACAATATAAATATCTCTGCACACTTTACACACAAATCATTATTAATACAATAACACTGACAACAAAAACCATCCCTATTAAAAGATGAGTTTTTAGCAAGGACTTAAATGACTCATAAGTGGAGGCATCTCGAATATTCACAGGAAGCCCATTGCATAATCTTGGACATTTCAGATAACTAGTGAATGTTTGAACCCAGTAACCCTGGCACTTGATGCCACACTTTAGTACTCTATTGTCTGTCCTGTTCGGGGAAATTTTGACAAATTATTTTAAAAGGCATGCTGTCACACGTACTATTTGTTACCCAAGAACTTGAATTAAAAGAGAATTAAAAACATTTAGAGGAAAATGTTATCCACGCATGGAAGACTAATAAATATATATTCATGTCATCTGAAGTTACTAATATAAGGGGCGTTCGAGATGCTGACACCGGGTAACACCAACTTACACCGGAGCGTTCTTTTAGCCATCACGTGCTACACGAGTCTGCCCCGGTGGCAGCCACCACTACCCGAGCGGGTCTGTGGTGTAAAGCAAGGTGTAATGACGTCACCTAGTAACCGCGAGTAGTAAAACATGGCGGACAGTTTGGAATCGCGACGTGAGTACGAAGAAAAACACTTGTTTATGACACAAATAGGAGGGAATAGGGCTGTAAATACATTTTGCTGAATCAGTGGATGTCTGTGGGCATTGACGAAGTTTATTTCGGTACTTTAGGGCTACTATTTTTCAGGCCTCGAAAAAACCCACAGCACCACGGCAAATTGCCGTCGGTGTCCTATGCCCTTAAAAAGTTATAACACAAATTTTCTATTTCCTCATTCAGGTGCCCTTTACTAAGAGAAAATTGCTGTGCCCTTTTGCACCTGAATTTCGAATCCTGATTTTTGTGTGGCGCCGGCTTCATTTTTCATCCTGTGTCCAACGACAACGGCGTTTATAAAGGGCGTGTTTACTGTTTGATTCAGATCTGCGCAGATCCAATTCACATGACTTGAATTCCTAGTCGAGAGCAGTTACGTTTATTTCTGCGCGTAAAATAACTCGGGATCTGGATTCGGATCTGTCGTGAAACAAACACGCCCAAAGACCCACCCAGCAACAACCTTTGACCAGGTGTTTCCAGAATTCAAAGCGAGACCCTGTGTCGTTCGTTTTGCATCTTCTGGGGGCTTTCCCCGGTGTAAACATCTCCAACGCCCCTATAGAGTATAGCCCGTACGGTTAGCTGCCATTGTGGGGCAGTTCCTTTGTTGCTTGAGGACAAGCATGATTGCACATTGTTGGCCAATTAAAATTTCACATGTTGCCCCACATGATGGCAGTATCCCTCTCGCTCGCAAACCGCTCTAAAATGCAACTGCACGTACCGAACAAATGTCCCGTGTATCTCAAAGTACCGTGGAGAGGAAAAGTTTCACAAACTTTCGAACAAGTGACGTATGCCGTGACGCGCGCCTACTACACCATTCAGCCACATGTAATATTCACTGCGCGTATGTTACTTCCGGCAGTCCATAAAGACGCACTACCTACCACACAACTTAACAATGTTATCTATGAATTTCGGTGCCGATGTGAAGCTCGGTACGTGGGTATGCACGTCTCAAAGACTGGTGGATCGCATTAAACAGCATGTTCCATCCGCAGCAACCTGCCTGCTTCCCACAAACGGCTGTTGCGTGTCTGCAAGAACGCTCGCAAAGCTGCCAAACAGCCCGAATGCACATAGGACAACACTTGCTTGATCACCCAGAAGGCTCGAAACAATACAGCAGTTCACTATACTGGCCAGAGCACGCAGTATCATGCATCTGTACATGCATTCACTCCATGTAATCTAACTGCCCATGCACAGTAGCGTGCTCCCTGCTGTTGTCGAGCTGACCAATTAGTGCTCAGCATACTGAACACGTCATTCCCGCCTTTAGCCTTACACTATTGTCGATAGTGTCACCACGCCATTCTTGCGCTGTTGAAAAGTGCTTTAGCATGTCTTTGTCATTACTTAATAGTCTATAAATAATTTTATGCTAAATATTTTACTCAGTTTCTTGTCTTTGCGCCATGAGCATCTTTTTTGATGGATACCGGCGCATTATAAATTTTCATTATTATTATTATATTTTGATTGCAGCTTGTATAGGATTCCTGAGTTATTTTAGCACTTGGGTCATTCCGTGTCAATTCAACGGGCTTTTGGACCTGACCATCACGGATTGAAATGAAATTTGGTGTGCTGATTGGACTCATTGAGAAACTATGAGAACTGAAATTTTATATAATTCGGTCAATTAATTTTTGAGATATGGGTCAACGAACTTTGGACTAATTAGCATGACCTGCTATGCTTGGACAATTATATCTCTAAAAGTAATAGACCTACAGAGATAAACTTTACATCGTTTTAAAGCTCTTGCAATGGCCTTCATTTTATAAAATAACATCAAAATTGTATCTCGTACCACAAAAAAAGTTATGTGGATTTGCAAAAATGCATAATTGTTTTTTATTTGTTAGCTTAAGATGTAAGGAACATTTCCAGAAAGATTTGGGATGGGCAATCTTACAGTTTTTGAGTTACGATACATTAAATAACCTGTAAATGCCATGTAAATAACATAACTGTGTATGTACATGTGCTGTACATGGTATTTATATGGCATTTACATGTTATTTAATGTCTAAATTATCGTAACTCAAAAACTGTAAGAGTGCCCATCCCAAATCTTTCTGGAAATGTTCCTTACATCTTAAGCTAACAAATAAAAAAAAAAAATACGCATTTTTGCAAATCAAGGTTATAAATTCACAGAACTTTTTTGTGGTACGAGATACAATTTTGATGTTATTTTATAAAATGAAGGCCATTTCAAGAGCTTTAAAATGATGTAAAGTTTATCTCTGTAGGTCTATTACTTTTAGAGATATAATTGTCCAAACATAGCAGGTCATGCTAATTAGTCCAAAGTTCGTTGACCCGTATCTCAAAAATTAATTGACCGAATTACATAAAATTTCAGTTCTCGGGGTTTCTCAATGAGTCCAATCAGCACACCAAATTTCATTTCAATCCGTGATGGTCAGGTCTAAAAGCTCGTTGAATTGACAAATTCTCTAGAATTATGTCAAGTCACCAATCGATTTAATTTGCTGTGCAGTATAATTCAAATTAACATGTGTCGTAATTAGTCCTAATTGCATGAAATTCGTCTGGTGATCGGCATTGTATTGAAAAAGGGAATACGTCTTTTGTCATTCATTTTAGCACTTTGGTTATTTCAATCGTCACGGTAAAAAAAACAAATCACGATTTTTTGTATCTACATTAAAAATTTTATAATATATGCCTCTCCAAACTCCAGCATCGTCAGCCATCTTTTCCCATCAGATATCAGGAAAATTTGGGCTGCGTTCGGTTCCTGATGGCCGTAAGAACCTTTGATGCCGTCTAAAACAAACCTTAGTGAGTTGTTGTTTCAGTTAACGCGTCGAGCAAATTCACAAAAAATCCCAACCATCTTTGTACTCGTCAGGAGTAAGAGCACACTCCCCATTTGTCAGGGAGTAGCGAGAGCATACTCTCATTGACCCGAGTGTCGTTAATCTTGCCGTTCGCAGGAGTGTACGCCCGAATGCAGTCTTATAGGGAGTAGGGCAAAGATAGCACTTTCTCAATTATAGTGAACAAAGTTTTTAGTTGCTTTCTTCAGGTTGCCCATGGGGAAAGTAATCAATAATTTGAGTCCACTTAACGTGCGTACGTATAATTAAGTGGTGTGTTTAAAAAATATATTTTAAGCTTCTTATTAATTTTTCGACTCAAAGTCTTAGAGAGCAATCTGATTTATGTTGCATTCATAAATACAAAATGCTTTCTATTTCAAAATTTAATATCCAGAGTATTGCTATGAGTAAACGTGTTACATGTATGTTCAATGAAGTATGTTTTCTTTGACTATTTTTGTACATAAATTAAAGGGAAAAAATGTATTGGGTACTGCAAACTAAGCACGTGTCCTGACAAAGGTGTACAAAAAATGAATCAAGATACCGGTACAGGAATGTTTCTGAACTGTCTTTTTACACCGCTTTCAAATCAAGAGTAGTTGCTTACAACAAGTGACATTCTGTCCCGAGGACCTTTTAAAGTGTTTAACTCTGCAGAAACATTACATGTACACACTTAAAAGGGTTGCCTAACTCTGTACGCTTCATGTAAGTCGTCATCTTTTGCAGTTCGGCGCTCGGACTTCAGGGGATCATACGAAAGAAGTACTTGCCTGCCCGTCCATGAAAATGGACAGCCACATCACTTCACGAACTCTGCATTTCATTTTTTCCCTCTCCGTTATTTTCCACCGTACCCTCATCAGAACCTGCCACCTCTTGCCGCCTTCTCTCCTCCCTCTGCAGCCAATATTTCAACCCTCCCGTCGCCTCCAGCAGCTTTTCCAATTTCTTCCTTTTCAGCATGGCATCGTACTCGCGAGCAGCCATGATCTGTTTGCGCGCCGCTTCCACGTGTTCGCTGTGCCACTGATCCAGCTGTCTGGGGTAGCCTTCTGAATGTGGTTGGTTCTGTTGGAGTTCCTCGATCTGTGGGAGGATTTCGGATGTTACGAGGTTGTCCAGTGATTCCGTGGATATTCGGTTGCTTGCATTTAACCGAGAGATGCAATCCTGGAAAGAGATAATTACAATTAAGGCTGGGATCACACGAATTACGACATCTCAATTTATTGTAGTATTAATGTGGTACAATTTCGAGATTGTGTGAGTGTGACCCTAAATTTATTGTAATCGTATCATAATCGGATTACAATAAATTGGCAAAAAAACGTGTGACCCCCATCTCGTCGTCATTGTATTACAATCCATCCCATAAGCCCCTGCTTGAAAATGACGCCTGGAATGTTGTGTGTGCAAGCGTTTTTAGAAGTGCCACTCGGAGCATTCAGACGCTTGACACGAGACGGATCGAAGACTCTAAGCGCATGTTTGTCCAGGTGACAAGTCTATTACATTATCATATTTCAAAACAATAAAAAACATATCAGTCCATTTATTGTCAATCTTCAAGAATGAATTGAATTTTAAAAATCTGCAGCTCAATCCTTTATAGTCAACTGGAACTCTGAAACTTTTACTGTGTAAATATGTGTTATGGCCGAGCGGTCTAGTGCGTCGAACTTAAGTTCCTGTGCTAGTACTAGAATGTAGGTTCGATTCCGGGCCGCGGCACCTGTGCCCTTGAGCAAGGCACTCAACCACACTTGCTCCCATTCCTGTAATTGGCAGTCCCTCCGCTGTTGGATGTGGTAAATAAATAAATAAATTTCAAAAATTCATGATTTGGGTTCAATAAGAAGAGTTACTGTAGCCCAAAGTTGAAAAAAAAACCCTAAAATTGCTTTATGTTTAAAACAAACTGCACACAGTTACAACTAGAGCTTATGTGCTTCACGAAGCACGAATATCAGCCTGAAATAGCTTTTATGAAAGGTTTTTATGACCTTTGAACACTGCAAAAGGTTGGGGAATTTTTTGACTGGAAATATTATCAAGATGCTGATCCATAGACCATATCGCAAATCAGTTTCCACCAGCAGAGGGCGTCCTTTGCAATGCACTATTAGATTAAAAATGGGTCAAATTTGACCAAATTTAATTACAATTGTCCTGCACTAGCGGGAATACAGCGTTTCCTTGATTACTGTACAGTCTATTGCAATTGTCCTGCACTACCGAAATAGCCAATACATCGTTTCCTTGAATACTATACAGTCTAACAATTGTCCTGCACTAGCGAAATGGCCAATACAGCGTTTCCTTGAATACTATACAGTCTAACAATTGTCCTGCACTAGCGAAATGGCCAATACAGCGTTTCCTTGATTTACTGTACAGTCTAACAATTGCCCTGCACTAGCGAAATGGCCAATACATCGTTTCCTTGATTTACTGTACAGTCTAACAATTGTCCTGCACTAGCGAAATGGCCAATACAGCGTTTCCTTGATTTACTGTACAGTCTAACAATTGTCCTGCACTAGCGAAATGGCCAATACATCGTTTCCTTGATTTACTGTACAGTCTTGCAAATGTCATGCAATAGCGAAATGGCCAATACATCGTTTCCTTGATTACTATAGAGTCTAACAATTGTCCTGCACTAGCGAAATGGCCAATACAGCGTTTCCTTGATTTACTGTACAGTCTAACAATTGTCCTGCACTAGCGAAATGGCCAATACAGCGTTTCCTTGATTACTGTACAGTCTATGGCCCCTTACTAAAATGACCCGTACTGACCATAGGTAGCCGATGGCCAAATTCTGTGAACAACCCATATGTAGCTTGGTCCAAAGATGTTACTGACCACATTTGACATTAATTGGGTCAAGACTGTGGAAGAAGAAGCATTTTATAATTTTGAAGAAAATGACCAGTAGTGACCAGTAGTTGACCATTGACCTCACGTGGTGGTCACCCAAGATAGGACTCCGGTCAAGGAAGACTCTGTCCAAATCTGGTTGAAATCGGCCACGGCGTTTGGCAGTTATTAGCAGATATGTGATGTCACGTGACCGTTTGCCCGAAGAAAGAAAGAATTTAGAAAGAAAGAAAGAAAGAATTTAGAAAGAAAGAAAGAAAGAAAGAATTTAGAAAGAAAGAAAGAAAGAAATCGGACGATCACAATATACCAGCGTGCTGCGCACGGCTGATATAACAATTTATGCTTAGTGTTCAGGGGAAAAAAAGACCAAATAGAGAAATATTTACACCCACCTGCAACTTGTCTTTAAGTTCCTGATTTGCCTCAGCCTGGTTTTCTACTAGGCCCTGTAACTGTTCAACCTATTAAATTAAAGCAGGTGGACAAAAGTTATAAATACATTGCATGTGCGCTGCACATTGCACTAATGCAGAAAGCGCATTGATAGATCCGTTGGATCTGAAATGCGCTATATAAAAACTGTGTTTATTTATTTATTTATTATGCACTATATATAATCGGTTTATAAAATTTCATTTTGCAGCCCGTAGGTTGAGTTGCATGAAACTTACAAGCGTCTTCAACCTAAACATTGCTATGTATACAGGTGGGTGCACCATTGGCAGCCGACAACCAGAAACACCTGGTAATCCCCTTACATTTAAAGGACCAAAATATATTTTGCAAGATGAAACTTTTTACGGATTCCTGGAATAAGGGCATAACATATCTAAAGAAATATGTCGGTAAACTACATGTAGTGTGCATAAATGTCAGCTCCATAGATGCACTAATGCTTCAGAAACCTTAAAAATCCATGCATTTTTTTTTGGTGTTAAGTGAATGGTAACAAAAATATGCTTGTACACATTCTTTTTAGAAACCACCTTCAGTTGTTATTTTCGTACAAACAGTACTATCATGCAGGGTTGTAGTCGAGTCCACCACAAGTCCCTGGGTCTTAATTCAAGTCACAAGCTATTCAAATGAACTCCAACAAAGGCATTCTTTTGTGCTTGTTCATCCTTTGCTTCTTGTTGCCGGACTTGTGATGGTCTTGTCATTTTATCAGCTCTGGACTTGTGATAAACTTGTGATGGACTCGACTACGACCCTGCTATCTTGGACAAAAATAAATTCATCAACCAGTTTTGGGTCATTGCAAATGATACCGTGGGCCATTAAGACTGCCCAACACGCCTTTATTACCCTATTAAGCCGACCATAAACCTTGCTTTTCGTCCGTGATCTGATCCAATAGCACATTTTGTGCAGTTGCATCACAAGGTGTAAAGGTTTTGCGATGTGCTCCGATGGCGATGTGGTCACGATTTTGTGTCCGTCGCAACGCAATCGCAGAATTTCGAGCATGCTCGAAATTTGGCGTGTCTGTGCATTTGCATCGGAGTCGGAACGCAAGGTGTACAGCCGGCTTTAGACAACACTTTCTTTTTGTGCTTGAAAAGTTTCAGAGTTTATCTAGTTCTCAGTTTCAACTTACAGCTTCTTGAACTAAACACGGCTCCCCTTCGCTTTGATTCAACGCTGCTTGCAGGAAACCAACTGCCTGTTTTAATCTCCCAGCCATAACCAGACCAAGGACGTGATAACTGCTGGACAGGAGACTAGCATGACCTCTCGTGGCATCTGCAAAGGTCATTCCAAGGTCATGTACTTCTTCCTGTTTACAAAAATGAGAAATGTTCAATAATTTTTATCCAAATTTAAAAATTAGGCTGTTTCAGTGAAAAAAAAAATTTATTTATTAAGAATACAACTTGAAAAACTAGTTCAGCTTTTTGGGTTATCTTGTCTAAAGTTTGCCTCTTACAAAACAAACAATATTTTCTGATGTCGTCCAAATGGTTTTGCCTTTTTGGGTTTGAAGACTGATAATAAATTCATTAAGATAGGCCCTATGCTTTATTATACTACGTGTCAAAAAAACCTGTCCTACTTTTAATCTTTAATAAGATTACTAACAATGTACGTGTTTACACGTCAACCATAGAAGACAGCGGCAAAGCCGCGTTTTAACTCGTCAACCGCCCCTGTGACTATACATTGCCAGAACGTGTTTTTTCACGTCCTGCGGCATCAAGTTGTTAAAAATCCCTGTGGACTTACATTTTTAACAATTTCCCTGAGCCACAAATCTCTCACCTCTGTGTACTGTCCCGATTTCAAGAACTCGTGGCAAGCATGCAGGGTCAGGAGCTGTGACAGTGGCTCCTTATTGGTCAATACTTCTAACGTCATCATCTCCATAGCAACCGTAGCAGCACCCTTCACGTCCCCTCGCTGTGTGTGATCATCTAGCAGCAGGTTGAACGTGAAATTATCTAGGAATAGTCCGTAGTTTGTCTGCCAAAACAACCATTGTAGTATCAGTAATTATGTAACTTGTGACAGTGTACATGTCTTTAAAGATAGAGTACATGATTGGGAAAACATTTAAAAACAGGAACAGCATTACATAACTGAAGAATAATGTTGATAAACTGCCTTGTAGAAATTTCAGCCACATGGACGCAGTAATACTTCAGAAAACTTGAAAAATCCATGCATAGTGTATGTGCATGAATAAATGGCAAACAACATTTTTGAAAAAAACACCTTCAGTTGGCAATTTCACGAAGAAAAACAAATGTTTGTGTTACCATTGCTTTCACACTTTCAGTCTGGTTTTTCTTGTCAACTCATGAAGTAAATTTTTGGTTAACTGCAAATGTTGTATTGGGGCGTTTAAAGCCAAATATGTCATTTGCAAAACATTTTACAGATTCCGAGAATAACGACATAACATATCTAACTCAGAAGAACGTTTGGACCTATCCTGTAGAAATTTTCAGCTGCATAGATGCAGCAATGCTTCAGAAAACCTTTAAAAACTATGCGTGGGTTTGTGTTATGCGAATGTTAAAAACGTGTGCACACACATTTTTTAAAAACTACTTTCAGTGGTTTTCACAAAAAAAACCTCTTGGTTGGAAATAAACTTGTGTCATGTTTGTAGGACTCGAGTCCCAATTTTCAAGGAATCGGACTCAGCAAGTTAGGAACTTTAACTCGGACTCGGGTAGTAAGGACTCAGAGATTTGGGCAGAGTCCATCTCAGTCCAATGAAAAACAAAATACATAGATATATTTTACAAAAAGTATATTCTTACGCGTGCCGAAAATTACTTCAAGCTTCTATTTTAAATTATGTTAGCGGCACAAAAAAAATCTTTGAACATGTGACATGAAATTTTAAGAATGTGAAACAAATCATTTCAACAAATCATTATTTTGAGCACTCAAAATGTATTTGACACCCCAAAGAAATACTTTTCTCGGCCAAAACAAAAAAAACAAAAAACAAAACTTATGAGCTGCCACAGATAATATGCAAGATCATTGGCACTTGGCAGCAATGCATTTAAGAATAAAACAAGGACTCGCTCGAAACCTGGACTCGGATGCATGCTAGACTCAGACTCAAGGACTCGGACTTGGAAAGGGGGACTCGACTACAGTATTGTTTGTTACTGTTGCTGTCAACACTTTGAGTAAGGTTTTTCTTGTCAACTCGAAGTAAACTGTTGGGTCATTGCAGGTGATTTAAAGAGTCTTTTATGGCATGGGTAGACCTACCTTGTTTTGGAGGAGTTTCAGTGCCGTCTTGGTGAGCCCCAGGTCAATGCAGATTCGAATGAAACAGTGCACAGTAGAGGCCCTGAGGTGATGGGCTACAGGCGAATGCCGATAACTACACAAATACATGACATATTATACACTGTCAGTTTTACGATCATATCTCAGACGTTTTCAGAAAAGTCGTTGCCAAAATGAGTTGGGGATAATTTCTGAGACATTTTTAGAAACGTCCATTTTCTTTACACTACAAGCGACCTTGACCCCAAAGGTGACTTGAAAAAAAGACGAATCGGACCCGGGTCTGATCCGTCTTTTTCAATTCACCTTTTGTGTTTACACTTAGTGCCGACCCGGCTTCAACTCCCATTTTTAGAAATTGCGGAGTTCGATTCGGCAAAGGCGAATCGAGTGTAAACGGGCCTTTAGAGAAAAACTTTGAAGCATACCTGTAAAAATACTGCTCTGCTGATTCCACATCCTGCACCTCAGAAATGTTGTCGATAAACTATGTGAGAAAAAGATTTCTATTTTAAACAAAAGTGACCTTGGGGGCACTGGAAATTTGTGGGGGGCATGTGCCCCACCACACCTCCGCAAAGGCCTCGTAGCTACACCGCTGTTGAGAGCACCCCCTTACCCCCATTTCTTCTCTGGGTATTGAGGTTTTGATACCATGAGTCCTATTTTTCTCATTACTATTTTGAAATTTAACACTCAATCCGTATATTTCTATGGATATCGTCAAAAATCCTTTCTTCCAATATGATTGTTAGGTTAGAACGAAATCTATTTTTTTCGGGGGGGGTGGGGGAGGAGAAATCTGGTCATGCTCCTTCAACCTTTCATACTAAAGTAAATTGTGATTTAGTGTATGCCAACTACTGTACTAACTTTGTGGAGATCCACGGAGGAAACTGGCTTTTTTAAATCAAAGAAATCTGCATCGAGGTTGATCTTCAGTTCCTCTGTTAACAAAAAAAATAATACAAAAAAGATTTAATAAATGCAATTATTATTAAGGAAGAAAACAAACAGCATGTTGTCTGGCTCTTTTTTGGGTATACATGTATTTAGAGTTTTTGACATAACTTGGAATAGGTCTACAGTATGTTTGGAACAGAAGTGTACTGTAACTGCAATACAGGTTTCAAAATTTATGAGTTTGAACCTGCGTGGGATAAGCCGACATCTGAAGCCAGGCATCTCAAAAACAGCCCTAAAAGTGCAGGTTCTCAGGGAGAAGTTCAGGCAGAGTGGCACACTCTGCCTCAGTGGCTCTTACAGAGCTTGGTGCAGTCAGCGCTACCACAAAAGATGTTCATACACGTTTCTGATCGGTGAAGTGCATCTATCAGTCTCCTCAATCTTTTGTAATAGAAATTACAGCCACAATTACAGCCACATAGGTGCAGTGATACTTCTGAAAACTTGAAAAATCCATTCATGGCTTTTGTGTTGAGTTAAATGGTAAATTTAAGAAAACCACCTTCGATTGTTAATTTCTCACACAAAATACCATTTTGGACTGAAATAAAATCATGTGGTGTTTGGTAGCATTAACACTTTAAGTCAGTTTTTTTCTTGTCAACTCGTGAACAAATATTGGGGTCACTGCAACTGATGTACTCTAACTTTAAAGGCACAGGCTCGTCAACAATGCGCACGCGCCAAATTGATGCCACGAAATACGCAGCTCTATAGCATGGCACGAATTTGGCGCGAGCGTATTGCTGACGAGCCTCTGCCTTTAAGCTTTAATATACATGTATGATGCCTAAATTTTCCCCCAAGCGCTATAGGCCTAAACCTTTCACTGCGATTTTCAGAAAACTTAATTATTAAGGTGAAATGCTTGTCACCCATAAAATTGTCATTTCGTTGTACAGTCAAACTTGTCTGTAGTGACGTGACCGCTGGATAAAGAGGCCATCTTCTTATGTGGCTAATGTCTTTGGTACCAAAAGACATGTCAAGAACCCAGACTTCTCACCCATATTGGCAGCTAGTAGTTTCCTTGTCCTCCATGCACCAGTCCCCTTGTAGGCATCTGAGAGCAATGTTCTCTGTGCTAACACTTAAAAAGAAAAGAAAGAATTCCAAGGGACCAATGTCAAGCACAAAATCATTTTTAAAAATTGGTACCGGCCAAAGCTGTACGTCAACTTGAGCTCTTCTTAGTAACAGCAGCAGAACATCTTTCAATTGTATTCACACATCAAACACGAGTTGTAACCCACTTTTGAAAAGCAAATAGGCCTTATGGAAATTGAGATCTGGCCAAACGCTTTACAATCACTTTGCCCCATTTTCACTTCGTCCCATGTCAGTTCGCCCAATGTCAGTTTGCCACATGGCAGTGAGTTCGCCCTATCTGCAGGTCGCCCTACCCCTAGAACTACTTTTAGAAGGCTAAAAGTGAATTTTTGACGTTTACATGTGGACAGAATGATTCACTTTTAGCTGATTTGCTATTTTGTCCCGATCGCCATTTTTTAAATTGCTATGTGACAATTTTTAAACTATTTTTGTGACAAAGCTTTAGTTTAGTGCAAAATGAGACGGCGTGTTGAACTAAGAGTATTAAAGACTGATCAGAATTCTTTGCTGTCGCTGTGGGGGCGCTTTATACTGCATCGCATTTTTCGAGCTAATTTACATACATGATTTCGCGTAAAAACAGCCGATTTCTAAGATGCAAATGCCTGGCTACTGCTTGCTTAATTTACGCGATGAATGTAGTTTTGTACATAATTGGGTATATCATAGGATTGACAATTTGAGATAAATTTAGAAACACAAGAAAATTGCAATGCCCCGACCGGGAATTGCAATGCCCCGACCAAATCCCGGTCGGGGCATTGCAATTTTCTCGTGTTTCTAAATTCATCTCTAATGTAGTTTTGGAATTTACAGGAAATAGTCTGAAATACTATTGCTGATCGATGGCGATCCCAAAATAGCGCAAAGCATTATGGGTAGGCAAAGGGAGCAACAGCATACCGTATGTGCGCGATATGCTCCGTTTCTTTACACAGCATGCCTCAGCGCAACCGATCGACAATAGACCTTATGTGAAGTGACATTTTCCATCAAAATCGAGTCGATGAGTCATTTTAAAGAAAACTAATTTCTGATCAACTTCTTATCAACTATTAGGCCTACTTACCGAAATGGAAATAGGTTGAAGTGGAAATGGGGCGAAATGACATGGGGCGAAATGACATGGGGCGAAATGACATGGGGCGAAGTGGAAATGGGGCGACGTGACCGACCGCGGGCAAAACAACTGCAGTGTATATAAATGCACTTCTGCCAACTAAAAATAATGGCAAGAGTTAAAAGTAAGTTGTCTGAATGCTCAGCAATCGTATTTTACCTTGAGAAGCTGGACAATAAAAAACGGGGATTTTTTTAGATCTCAAAACTTGCTGCAAGAACGCACGCACTCCCGTGCATGCCGCGTGCGTGTAAAGCGCCATGTTGGTCGGGTTTGTTTATTTCAACAGCGCCCTCTGTCGATCACGTATTGCAATAAGTGCGTTCGATTAGCCCCAAGATAATACTCTCCGGTGAGCCATAGCCAAGAGCTCGGCTACCCGAACGCCGTGACAAACACACCCTCTCTAGACACGTTCACGTATGTAGATCGAACGCAGCCCTGATATCGCAAGTACTGACTCATGAAATTCATACTGCACCAGTAAAAAAAAACGGTAAAAAATATAATGGTCAAAAGGTTTATGAGTGACGTAACAATGACACCTGACCCAACGTCATTTCAATGAAACACGATCATTTTGTCATTTACAAAATCGTGCATAACATTTTTTTAAAGTGTTGTGACGTCACATTAGGCAAAATGGTTCTATGAAATTGCCTTGTTTGTTATTCTTTCCAATGTTTCTTTGTGAAGGTCCAGGAAAAAGTCGTACTTTGCACGGAATTGAAATTTTTTTTTTAAATGTCTCATAATTTTTTTTTCAAAATTGAAAAAATCATTATCAAAAATTTGAAATGTTCCTGGGCGAGCAGTCAAGGTAAAATTCAAGGAATATCACCTAGGCTATGAGCAACATTTCCCGATTCATAACAAATCTGATTCATAAAATTGTTGGAATTGTAAATAAGCCACCCGAACCTATTTTGCACCCTCTCCCCGTACGTGTCCCATATCTGGGATTCGGGAAAGCATGTCATCCATTATTATTATATCATTACGTAATGAGCCACAGAGGTAGCGCATTCAAACGGCGTATTGAATTAACCCCACACGTTAATTTGCGACCTTGGGTCCGCTAAATGATTTTACCCGGAGTCGAATAGAATCGATTCCACTTTAATAGAAATCGGAATCGCGGTTCCAATTTTTAAGGCATCGGTTCCCAAGTTTAGATTTGGTTTTCCCGTGAAAGAAAAATTGAATCGATTCTGAGTGACATCGCGACTTCTTTTTGGAATCGCGGAGTCGACTCCGAAAATGCTGGAGTCGCCCAAGCCTGCCTGTACTGTCCATTCTTCGGTTACGTAACCACCGCATTCCGGACGAAGCAGTGAGCCGTGAAATGCAGCAGGTACATTTTGCAACAGACGAACGGCCGACGGTCGGTCAGGATGCTGGTGATACGTGTCCCGGGACGTCCTCGACAGTCGACGCGCTGCTGGGATTGTTTAGGTACGTAATAAAATCCTTTTTTTCTGGGTCTTTTACATAATTCTGTGGGGTTCGGGATTTAGGACACGTGGGTTGAGTATGGGTGAATTTGAAGGGGAAAAGGAGATTTGTTTTTGGTGTGATTCCTTCCTTGCCTTGGTCTATTGGAGGTGTGGAGGTCCTTGGACTGGAACAACTTAATAAGTATACTAACCATCTTTCTATTAAATGCAACGGCTTCTTGAAACAGGTAAATTGCAGATCCGTTTTAAAACTCTTTAGGATTACCCGAAAGATTTTTGTTGGGAATTTGAGGCTAGGCACGTAGGTTTAGTTAGTAAATATACTAAAACGGGGTGGAATTTTGAGGGAAATCTGGTTTGTGATTCTTGCTTAAACTTAAAGGGGCTTTGGACGAACTTAAAAGGCCCTTTATATCATTTGCAAGATAAAACTGTTGGTATTTTTTTCGTATACATTGAACAAAGATAAGGAAATTAGGCTACATCCTGGAATCAACACATAATGTAATTTTAAGATATACTTTCCACTTGCACTTTTGTCGCAAATGTTGCCTTTCTGTAGAAAAATCACGTTTTCTTCTTCAAAAATGTCCTTCACTTAGTGCACAAGATAACCATTTATGCGCACGCCCAGCGCCCTTCTGTTGTCTCGCTTACGCACAGACTGCTCGCCACGTCATTTTGTGCATTACTTTATGCAGTAATTTTATCATTTATTTATCTCAGAAATGCAACATTTGCGACGGAAGTGTCAGTGGGAAGTATATCTTAGAATTGAATAAGCTATCGATTCTATATATAAAATCACCCAAATCCATGTTCAATGTATATAAAAAAAAAATCAAAACTTTTTACTGATTTGTGGAATATCTATAAGGAAGAATGTTGGTAAACTAGCCTGAACAAATCTTAGCTACTTACTGCATTTATAATGCTTCAGAAAACCTTGAAAATCTATATGGGTTCGAATCTGGCTGCGGTACCTGTGCCCTTGGGCAAGGCACTCAACCATAGCACACTTATTGCTCCATCCTTCGGAAGGGATGAAAAGCCGTTGGTCCAGTGTGTTAGGTAATGGTAACGCACTCCTGGAGCATTCTTTCGTAAAGAGCAAGGGGATATTCCCCGATGTCTCTGGTAATTTCTAATTCGAATTCTTCATGGGTTTCCTCACACTTGCGAGTGACAGTGCAATGAGCACTTTAGAGGAATCCTTGGTATCAGAATACCAGAAATAAATAATAATAATAATATGGATTTTGTGTACTTGTAAGTGAATAGTAAAAAAGTCCAGTGCACTGGACTTTTTTAGAAAACCACCTTCGGTTGTCAATTTGGACGGAAATAAATTCATGTGGTGTTTGTTACCATTGCTACAGTTTGAGTTAGGTTTTTTTTGTCAACTCATGAAAACAAATGGGGTCATTGCAAATGAAATTAACCTGAATCGAGTAACTATCCTTCTAATCCAGTTCTTTTCTCTTTCAGAATGGAATCAAGTACCGCATGACGGTGGCTTCGTCGTTCTTAGAACAGGTAAATTACGGATCTGTTAAAAGATTTTACTTTGATACCTGCACTTTCAACTCTGTGCACAAATCCTATGGACTTTGTCTACAAATCCTATGGACTTTGTCTACAAAAATTACAACCCCCTTTGAAAATAACCTTTTTTTGGTGCTAAAATCATATTTTCTCAAAAGAATTTCACTTTTTTTGGCGAAAGATTAAAGTCAAAATGATGCAGGTACTAGGTATTGAAGAAAAATCTTGCCCAAAATGATATAGGGTATTAATACCATACACCTTTTGCCACTAATTCTTCCTAATATGACATGATAATGCCACAGAAAGTTTTCCTTTGAAAACACTTGGAATGTTTATGTCATGCTTTTACATGGAGTCTGAACTGGCGAAGGTGTACGGTACTTTTTCCAAAGGTGCAAATCTGCTAAGAAACACGGGGGAAACACAGTTTTTTTGGAGTGGAAAGTGTCATTTAACTTAAAAACACATGAACTATTTCATGGTTCATTATGACACCCATGATTTTTCTTGTTATGACTGTTATGACATATAAACGATGTAAAAATGTTAGATTGATGATAAAAATGCAAAAGGAGGAAAAACTTAGATTTCTTTTTAGAGTTGTCCCATAGGTTTTCCACCCAGTACCTCTGGTGGTGTCAATGTATAGAATTCTCATTTAATCCACATAGGAACGAATTAGGAACAAATTTAAATTACCACAAAACAATAATTCAACAAAATTAGGCTATTTTAAACGATCGTGGTAGGGGTTTCGGGAACTTTTTATTTATTTCATTAACAGCAATACTTTGTCTTTTATCCTCAGGTTTTGATCACCGGCCAAGGGTCCAGTTTAAATGAAGTAAGTATTAGTTTCTATTTTAACTTTAAAGGTGCATTGTTTGTGCTTGGAGCCAATTTTACCATGAAAATCTGGGCAATTCTCAGTTTGATGTAAATGATAACAATAGTATACTGTCCAGAGTTTTATTACATTCAAGTACCAAAGTACACGTATGTACCTATTTTTCTGTGTGGAGAGGCAATTTATGGTAAAATGCCTTGCCCAAAGGCACATCTACAACCTTATGAATTAAAGGCACACCTACAATGAATTAAAGGCACAGGCTCGTCAATGCGCGCGTGAGGCCAAATTCGTGCCACAAAATACGCAGCTCCATAGCAAAGGCATGAAGCTTCGTATTTCGTGGCACAAATTTGGCCTCACGCGCGCATTGACGAGCCTTGCCTTTAACCAAGCCAAGGTATTGAGTATACATGACACTTGACTGTTTGAATATCAAAATTTCATTGTAAAATTGGCCCTGAGCACATATATTTTTAAGGAAAGAACTGACCTCCAAATTTAAATCTTGTGCCAAAAGTAAAACTAAAACGTTTTCCGGACACCAATATTTGAAAATTTTAAAGATAAATTAGGAAAATTACTTGATTATTGGCCCTTTCGCAAATTCATTGCTTAAGAAATCGGTGTAAACAAATTTATGGTGTTCTTTAATAGTGCATTTCATATCTCTTGACATCTCAATGCATTTTACAACTATTAGGAACCACCTCAATATTGATACATGTATAGGTCGGCGAGTGGCAGCTAAGCTAGAGACACTGGACCTAGGGCTTTACATCCCATCCACAGGATGGAGCAATTGGGGTCAAGTGCCTTGCTTAAGGGCACAAGTTGTCTGAAAACCACAACCTTCGGGTATTTGCACCTGGAGTTTGTAAGTGAATGACCCAACCTGTTCAGCCACTACTTCCAGATTGCTGAAAGTGACCTTTGCTTTAAAGATATTATACATGATTGGTAAACTGTTACAAATAGTTTCATCTCCATGTGTGATTGAAGATATTCATGATAAAAACCAACATGAGCAAAACAGCCAAAAAAGGGTTTACATTTCGCCCTGAACCACTTCGCCCTGAACCGCGGCCTGTGCACAATGTACTTTTAGAAGACTAAAAGTGGTTTTCTGATGTTTACATTGGGACGTGCTGAATCACTTTTAGCTGATCTAGTTTTATTCTCCACGGCGCCATCTTGGCCATCCTGCACGACCAAGATATGACGGCCATTCTCCAATCTGAAATTTAACCTCACAGTCAAAATTAAACATTGAAAAACTTACCATGGAAGTTCCTGGAATCTCCAGAATTTAGTGCTGTGGTCGTTCTTTCCGATGATTCTTTTAAACAGCGAAACACTCGTCCAACATAATTTTTTACTTTTTTTCTGCAAACTACAACGGAACAGCGAGATATGACGATTAAAGGCACAGGCTCGTCAACAATGCGCGTGCGCCAAATTCGTGCGTGCGCCAAATTCCTGCCACAAAATACGCAGCTCCACGCCTTTGCTATGGTGCTGCGTATTTCGTGGCACAAATTTGGCGCGCGCGGTTTGCTGACGAGCCTGTGCCTTTAACCAATTATTGCAAAGATAGGCCGCCCTCTTGTGGTCATCTAATTGTACTGCAGTGACGTCATACAATGACCACAAGAGGGCGGGCTATCTTTGCAATAATTGGTAAAATCGTCATATCTCGCTGTTCCGTTGTAGTTTGCAGGAAAAATGTAAAGAAAAATTACATTGGACAAGTGTTTTGCTGTTTCAAAGAATCATCGGAAAAGACGACCACAGCACTAAATTCTGAAGATTCCAGGGACTTCATCATGGTAAGTTTTTCAATGTCTAATTTTGACTGTAAGGTAAAATTTCAGATTGGAGAACGGCCGCCATCTTGGTCGTGCAGGATAGCCAAGATGGCGGCATGGAGAATAAAACTTGATCAGCTAAAAGTGATTCATCACGTCCCAATGTAAATGTCAGAAAATCACTTTTAGCCTTCTAAAAGTATGCACAAGGTTGTTTTGGGGTGAAGTGGCTTTTGGGCTAAGTAGTGTTTGGAGGTGAAATGGCACTTGGGCAAAGTGGTCTTGGCGAATTGAATTTACGTCTCTCAAGACGAAAAATAATTGTTTTGCTCATTTCTCAAAGACTATAGCACTTCAGACAAAACCAATTATGTTTATATTGTATAAGTTATGTGTAAATCTGTTAACATTTCTGATTCTTCGAAACACCAATCATGTGTACTGCCTTTAAACCTGGTGGACCTTTAATAGGTCACTTTCAGAATGAGAGCATTTTGTTCCTGTCCCGTTTGCGGCTCCAAACGGAATCTTTAACCAAGTCATATTACATGACTCTGTAATTTCAGGTTAAAATCAAAACATCCACACAATCTACATGTACCGTAGGTTCCATGTTGTTGTGACTGGCCGCAATTTTTCATTCATTATACATAATGGGAAATAGTTTAAAAGTCTGACGTCACATAAGCCTATGGGACAACTTAGAGGAATTCAGAAGTTGATCATGGCTTCATATCTTGTGTACAAACAATATGAGACAGGCTGGAAAAAGGGTTTCCTCACTCAAATTTTCGGGTTTTTTTAAAAATCAAATCTGCATTTACCGATGCTTCATTTTAAAGAAAAACAATTCTGATCAACTTCCCAACTCTTACCGGAGAATGTTAAGTTTTTCCCCACAATGTTTGTTTTTTCATTAGATTTGCTTTTTTAAAAAGTCATAAGTTAAAAAAAAAAAAAAGGATGAAATTCTTTCCCTTAAATGTACAGCACAGAAACCCCTTATTTCTTGGCATGTATGATTTAAACAGACTTTACTTATTGCAAATGTGCCAAGTGAATGAATTTACTTGCTGGAGTGGTTCAAATTGGAGGTCAGTTGAATTCCCTATTTTTAAACTTTTGCTACAGACATTCCATTATGGGTAATTCCCAAAATCAGGGGTCCAAAAGTGCGACATGCTTTTAAAGGTTTTCAAGTGTGTGAACAAAGCACCAAGGTTAATGCAAACTCATTCTACGGCTAATTTTCATTGGCGTAGGTAACCCGGGACCAAATTCCTATTCAATATAATGGGAAAAATTATGAGCCTTTATGGTCTTTTGTTTCAAATATTTGTCAGTAATCGCAGAATATTCAAGAAATTGGTGCTGTCCCCACTGAGAATTTGTGATCATGAGTGGTGATTTTTGATGCACAAAATGTCGTACATAACTGGGACACCAAACATTTTGGACCCCTAATTCTGACAATTACCCTTATGAGTACAAACTGCATGTCGGCCATTAATCGCATCAACATTCACTGTCCTTATAGACCTGCCCATTTACTCCTGGGTGGAGAGAAGTGCATGTACTACAATTTGAACCCTCGTTTAGAACTAATCAATGTCTCAAATGCAATCCACGGCACATGAATTGACCTTTTTGTTTTGTAGAAAAAATATGTAACATGCAGTTTGTGCGTTTGCATTTCAAACGAGAAAGAACGTACTGAAATGGCCTGGGAAAGGATAAAGTACAAAACATGAAAATGGCTACAAATTGTTTGAGAGAATTCTAACTATTTCTAAAAAAAAATTTGGGTCAAATCTGCACTCATCACATAAAATAAACTTTACTGTATAAACTGATAATCAAGTTGAAATTTTACCGCCAACACATTAGTGATCACGAAAACTCGACATGTTTAAATTTGTATAGCACATAAAAAACCTGTAAATGATTTCCAGATAAAATGCACAGAAATTTAACTAACAATTTATTTTGGTATGAAAGTAAAGTCATTGTCGGTGTTTATCTGAAATTAACTTTTTATTTTCTTTTTCAGAAATGGCAGCTCAAGAGGCCGTAAGAAGTCTGGTTCTAGATGGAATACGCGTTAGTTTTTAAATCTTTTCGCGAGTGATGTCTTTGTGCGTCGTAATGAGTCGATATGTAGACAAAGTCCATTTGAATCTTATCGTCGTGTATTTAATGACAATCTGTAACTTTATTCTAGTCACACATGTTGTATTTTGATTAATCTTTCCTTGTTAATAAATCATTTTAATTATATTTCTTTGTACAGGATTTTTTAAATTAATATTCTCTTTAACAGGTAGGAGGGAAACCTCCATTTCAATACATTAGAAAAATCGGACAGGGGGTTACCCCTGTCCGATTTTTCTATAATTTCACTACGCAGCGCATAGGAGTACAGAATAAAATGAGATTTGTTTACAAATGAAACCTTTGTTGTCAGTGACTTTTTTTAAGTACTTTTAATATATAACACTTTAGATAAGATTGTTTATAAACAAATTGCTACAAGAGAAATAAATATACAATCGGTTGTTGCTGATTGAAGACGGAATATTAAGTACAAGTCGATGTTTACAAACTGTTTTTTTTTTAATACATTAATCAAATGGAAGACTGCTGACACTTTGGGTTTGTTTACAAACTGTTAGTCATTTTTGGAGACTTACTTGAGAACTGACCGTTAGATTCAGGAACTACAGGTCGAGATGACTTGATTCTTTCAACATGTTTCTGTTTAAAAGAAATGAGTCTGAAAATGTTCTAATGCAAGTGTATTGGGACTCTGAAGACGAGGTCTGCCAAAGCACAAACGGATCTTGAAAATATTCAGCTCCTGGTCTTCGTCACCTGTCACAAAGAAAATATAATGTTACAAAATGCTGCAGGTTTACAAGTAACTGAAAGGTGGATAGTTTTCAAATTCACAAATAAATTAATATTTTTGAGGGAAAAAATATAAAAATGTGCCCCATGATACAGGAGGTTGTGGGTTCGAGTCCAACCCAAGCACAGGGAAAGCCCTGAGAATAGAGTGTTGATAAATTACATCAGAAAAGGGCAAGAGATCAGTCCATGATCCAAACAGGCCCTTTGACACAAATGCACTTGAGTGACTGAATGGTTAAGACAAATACTCCCCGATTTGAACCAGCACACTGAGTGGTCAAATGTTCTAGGATGAGGATATGGGTTCGAGTCCCACCCAAGAATCATGTGATGTTTTCAATCGTTCTTATCGGGCAAGGGATTAGTTGTGACACCAGCACACCGAGTAGTAAAGGCAACTAGAATGCAAAAGGTTGTGGGTTCGAGTCCCACCCAAGTGCAAATTGTTGACAGTTTTTGAGAAAGCGCTGAGACATTATAGGTACAGACGAATCCCAAATTAACAAATTTTAGACCGATCTGCGCACTTATGTGGCTTAACACGAAGAGCCTCTTTATCAAACTCGGAAGTGAACGCACAATCGGTCCTAAATGCTAGCAAAGCAGCACATGTACACACTCGGTCACTGTACAATACTGCACTTGTAATGTCTGCCGACATGACACGAAGAGCCCTGGCTTCAACACGGAAGTGCGCAGAACGGGCTAATTTAGAGAAGTAGTAACAAGCTGATCATTACAATACCTGAAAGCCGCTTGTGATGACAAATTAATTCCAACAGGAGGGAGACATGTACGTGGAGGCCAAGCATGGGCAGCAACACAAGGGAGATTCACAAACTGGTCCTGATAAAAAGGAAATCAAATGAAATACATGAGTATGTAAAGTTTACTCTTTAGAAGTCTGGAAATTTATTTTTAATCACCTATATCTGAATTATGTGACATATCAATGGAAAGCTCATTCATTCATTGCCTTTCACAATGACACCACAGTCATTTGTAACAGACACTTGTTTGAAGGCTCAACAACTCGGTTGTGAATGCGGGTAGGTCTTTAAAGCCAGCCGTACATCTTGCATTTTGTCCGTGATCCGATATCGCATGTTGTGCAGTCGCATCACAAGGTGTACGGGTTTTGCGATGTGGTCACAATTTTGTGTACTAGTCCGTCGCAATCGCAGAAATTTGAACATGCTCGAAATTTGGCGTGTCTGTGCAATAACCACGGAGTCGGAATGCAAGGTGTACGGCCGGCTTAACAGAATGTGCCAATACATGCATGACACGTGTTCAACAGAACAACCAACTTTCTATCAGTAACAGAGAATAAGGAAAACATATTGACAATTTTTCCTCACGATGCTAATGTCACAAATACATGTTCATAACAAATAGAGAAATGAACAGGCTTTCCAGTGATATAACACACAATGCTAATAATTTAGTAACAAAGACATGATCGACCAAACAAATGTTCACAAATCTTTGAAAGACTCTTTCAGCTTTCTGGCTGGAAGTAATTAAATGATTTCAAACTTGTTCATATTTAGTTACAAAGAATATTTCAAATGCATTTGAAAATAAATGTTTTAGCTGATCTATTTCTGTACCAGTTGAATGTATGAAATGCAAACATTATACAGCTGAACCTTGTTTAAGAGATCCTTAAGACTTTGCAGATTACCTTGTTATAACAGGAACCTTGTATTATCAGGATGAAAACATGAACAAAGGATTTGGATCTAAACTTTTCCTTGTTATGGGTGCAAAAGAGGGAAAATTAACATGTTGCAATAAAACAGGCATGTATAAAATGAGCTTTTTTTAAAATTTAGATTTTGATTCAAATAAGGATAGTTATACACCCAGATTGTCAGTATTTCATTCAATGATTGGGGAATTCTGGGTAGCATCAGGATGAAATCATAGCCACTATGTGACTTCTAAACAACCAAACTGGAACTCAGCTTTAGAGAAACACTATTCATGAATAAACATTAGCAAGGGCAAAAGAGGGAAAACTTGTGTTGGAGAAATCAGTGTATTGGGGTATTCTGGGTAACATCATGATTTAACCATGGCCATGTTGTGACTTCTAAAAAACCAAACTGGAACTCAGCTTCAGGGGGACACCATGCATGAATAAACATGTGCAAACTACAAGAGGAATATGTGTTGGAGCAATCAGTGTTTTTGGGGCATTCTGGGTAACATCATGATGAAACCATGGCCATTATGTGGCTTCTAAAAAACAAAACTGGAACTTAACTTCAGAGGGACACCCTGCATGAATAAATACGAGCAAGGGAAATAGAGTACATTCAACATGTTGCAGTGACATGTAAATAAGCAACGTACATGTATTTGCATAATTTTGATTGAGGCAAGAATAGTACATCAAGGTGTCAGTATTAATTAATGATGCAGTAACATGTAAATGAGCAATTATTTGCATAAATTTGAATGCAAATTAGTAGAAAATCTAATTCCCCTTTACTAGTAAAAATTAATTTAATTTGACAAGAGATTTTGAATTGTTTTTATGGTGTTCATTATAGCAAATTTCCATTGTAAAATAATTGGAATAATGGCCAAAAACTCACCTCTCCTGTGTTTTCGGTATCCACGGCTCCATCTCCAATCTGTTAATACATGAAAAACAAAAATTAGCAACTGTGACAGAAATTTATGCAACCAATCCTGAAAGAATTTACAAGTCGGACATTACCTAAGGGGCTCATGTACAAAACATATGAGACTTACCGGTAATTGCCGAAAGTCAAAACTTCATAACTTATAGACGGTGGGCTCAGCCACATTAAATTTCAATCGAACCTTCCACAAGCAATAAAAGCCACAAACTCAAAATAGCGGTCATATTAGGCATAGAATGGATAGATCCAGGGATAGAAACAATAATTTCCCCACCTGCTGATGTCAGATGTAGTTTCTTTTATCGGTCAGTAATTTGCATAACCGTGATACCGTCCTGTGGCACGCCTGGCTGCATCAGCCACCGTATGAGCCGCTAAGGCAGGGTGCGCCACTCTACCAGAATTACCTCCCTGATTAAAGCCCCAACGCCATCCAAGCCCGACCCGAAGCCATCCCAGCCCAGCCCGAGGCTGCTGCCAGCCTGAAGCCCTGAAGCCCCGCCCAAATCCCTCCCAGGCCAGCCTGAAGTGGCCCAAAGCCCTCCCAGCCCAGCCCAAAGCCTTCCCAGCCCAGCCCAAAGCCTTCCCAGCCCAGCCCAAAGCCGCTTCCTATCCCAATCCAAAGCCTTCCCAGCCCGGCCCGAAACCTTCCTAGCCCGGCCCGAAGTCCTCCCAGCCCATCCCGAAGCCCTAAAGCCCAGCTCAAACCCATCCCAGACCATCCTGAAGCCCTCCCAGCCCAGCCTGAAGCCCTCCCAGCCTAGCTTAAAGCCCTCCCAGCCCAGCCTGAAACATCCCAGCCCAGACCGAAGCCATCCCATCCCAGCCCAAAGCCCTCCCAGCCCAGCCCGAGGCCCGCCCAGCCTGAAGCCCCGAAGCCCCGCCCAAATCCCGCCCAGCCCAGCCTGAAGCCCCGAAGCCGCGCCCGAAGTCCTCCCAGCCCAGCCCTCCCAGCCAGCCCAAAGCTCTGAAGCCCAGCCCAAACCCATCCCAGACCATCCTGAAGTCCTTCCAGCCCAGCCTAAAGCACTCCCAGCCTAGCCTAAAGCCCTCCCAGCCCAGTCCGAAACATCCCAGCCCAGACCGAAGCCCTCCCAGTCGAGCCCGAAGCCCTCCCAGCCCAGCCCGAAGCCATCACAGCCCAGCCCGAAGCAGCCCAGTCTAAGCCATCCCATCCCACGCCGATACGAAGCCCTCCCAGCTTAGCCCGAAACCCTGAAGCTCAGCCCGAACCCATCCCAGCCCAGCCCAAAGTCATCTCAGCCCAGGTCGAAGTCATCTTAGCCCAGGTCGAAGTCATCTCAGCCCAGGTTGAAGTCCTCCCAGCTCAAACCCATCCCAGACCAGCCTGAAGCCCTCCCAGCCCAACCCAAAGGCCTCCCGGCCCAGCCCGAAACACCCCAGCCCAGATCGAAGCCCTCCCAGTCGAGCCGGAAGCCCTCCCAGCCCAGCCCGAAGCCATCCCAGCCCAGCCCGAAGCCATCTCAGCCCAGCCCTAAGCCATCCCATCCCACACCGAAGCCCTCCCAGCGTAGCTCCAAACCCTGAAGCCCAGCCCAACCCATCCCAGCCCAGCCCAGCCCAAAGTCATCTTAGCCCAGGTCGAAGCCCTCCCATCCCAGCCCGAAGCCATCCCAGCCCGAAGCCATCCTAGCCTGAAGCCATCCCAATCAAGCCCAAAGCCATCCCAGCCCAGCCCAGCCCAACCCCAACTCACCCCAGCCCACCCAGTCCAATCCATCCCATACCACTGGTGATTTATGATCGCCATCATCATGAGTTCGTGGCTTTTATCATTTGTTGGGTTTAATTTTTTTATAATCAGTGAATTGCCTTACCATGAAACTCCCATGGCATTTATATCATTGTTCTACACCAAATATTAAACTATAACTATTTTCAAGATCAATGGCGACCATCTTGGAATTGACCCAGATTTCACCCATTTTCGGTGGCTTGATTTTGTTTCTTCCTCCATGATTTTAGTAGACTTTTCCTGTTATTTACCACCAGAAACCGTTGAAAAACGTTTGCTAGATTTTGGGGGGTGGGGTGCATTGTGCTATATTTACCCGTCTATTGGCCACAGTACCCCACAAAAGGCACAGTATACGACTCGTGGTGGCCATTTTGAAAATGGTTTAAAGTAATGGTGGTATTTCAGATTACAACTTAGGTTTGATTATCATACATCATTATATGTATGTCAACAGCATCAACTTCTATAACACAAATATGGGTATAGAAACCAAAATAACTTTTGTATGAGCTTAATGAAGCTGATAAATTGGATAAAGAATTTTGCAGGCAGCAAGGTTTCTGAAAATACTTGTCTGCAAAAATCCCCCTGGGGGGGGGGGGGGGGGTGGATGGGGGGTTGGGAGAGCCCACCGTCTATTACCCTTAAAACCAGAATCTCAAAATGGGAAAAAATGACTTTAGGCACTTTTGTTATGAGGGTGTCGATATGTAAACGTCGGTAAATCACCGGTGTGAAGTTGGTTACTTATTCGACGTTCAACAAGGTGCTGTTACTTATTCGACATTCAATAAGGAGCTGTTACTTATGCACCTAAATTTGACGTATAAAATTACTTCAAATTTGGGGGTTGCATTCCGAAAATAGAAAAGATCGCGCACACGCATGCGCATTAGCCGTTTTCGAAACACAAGCTTCATCTTGCGAGGCCTTTATTCATACAGTTTTAAAGTTACTCGAAGTTGTTGTTTGACTGCTTGAATTAATATAAATACTATGGGTTTGAAAAATAAATGTTTAAAATCTAATCAAATATGCAGCTAGCTCACGTCGCGTCATCGACATATCGGCGACTTGTCGCAAAAGTCACATCACAACTCAAAAACACGCACAGAAAACACACATTGTTCTTCATTAAATTCCCTGTATTTAATCAAACCAACATAATATCATCATTCAAATGAGCTTAGTCTACGGAAAAATCAAATTTTTGGAGATATTACCACAAAAACAAGATCGAAATTTGTGTTGACATCCGGGACCTTTATTCTCACGCGTCATAATACACGTACACCGCGCCGATGAAAACAATGCACAATGAAGTTCGCGCGTGCAGCTAGTCTATGGGCGTGTTTATTTCATGACAGATCGGAATCCAGATCCCGATCTGTTTTACCGTGCAGAAACAAACAAAACCGCTCTCAACTCGGATCTCAAATCACGTGAATTGCAATTAATTTACAAAATTTGTCAAATTTCTGTTACAAATTTCTCCCACGACATTTGTCGTAAATAAACAAGCATTCTAAAATTGTTTGTATCGTGTGTTGCCTCTGAAAACTGAAGCGACATGGTTTTACTCACACAAAATCTCCACGATGTTTACATGTACGTCGCCATTTTGGATCTAGCGCTGAACCATCTCTCGAGAAGGATTCCACAGATCACAGATCTCGATCAGGATGTGCGCGAAGTGAACGAGTTCACCTTGTATACATGTATGCGCCGATCTGAATCTGGATCCGTCCGAAACAAACACGCCCTATGCTGCAGTGCATGCAGTGTCCTCATGCATCGTCTTCATGGGCGCGCTGGTTGTCATCACATGACTACCGACCTGTCACGTACGTCACCTGTCACCGCCCGACCTATTAATCGGAATAATCGGGGTCCCTATCGCATCGCAACTTCAAGCTTGAGCCGGGCTTGCTGCTCTTTGCCCGGCTAGCGAGGGTCGGGACTTGGCCGGGACTTGGCCGGAGTTTGGCGCTCATTGCCTGGCTAGCGGGGGTCGGGACTTGACCGGGTGTGGCACACAAATTTTGCCCCGCCTGGCCGGGACATGGCCGGGACATGGCCGGGGGGTTTAACATTTCAAAAATGCACCTCATGTGCAAGTCCCGGCCATCCCCGGGTACCCAGGGGCCGGGATATCAATTGAAAAGTGCATAAGTAACACTAACCATGCTAACTAAACAGCTCCTTATTGAATGTTGAATAAGTAACAGCTCCTTATTGAATATTGAACGTCAAACGTCGAATAAGCATGGAGAAAATGTCCTTCCTCCATGGAATAATAAGTAACCATGGCATGGTAACCAACTTCACACCGGTCAGAAAACCGCTTTTTGTCTTTTACTACTACTACACTATACTTAAACTAGTAAACATGGTAAAACATAGCATGAAAAGTAAGTCAGCATGGTCAGGCATCAATAAAACCAAAAATTAACACAAACGGTTTGCAATGAAAATTGTTCTTTACTCTCACCCTGGGTTGCTCTTCAGCATGCAGTCGTCAAGCAGTAGAAAGTCCGGAAAATGCACATTTATTTCGCTCTTTCTTTCCGTTTTCGTAATCTACCGCACCTTTCGTCAAAACTTGGCGGGCTCATGACGTCGAGGGCGCTGTTGAAAGCCAGATGCAGATTAAACTTTAAAAAGTCCCTCATACAGTTGGACAAAAGGCAGCATTTTCACCATAAAAATGCATGTTCTCGCTGTGATGTCGGAGGATTTTTTTTAAAAGGCAAATTCTCTCGTGACTTTGCCGTAACTATCACGTCGCCTTAGCTCCCCAGACACTCTACTTTCGCGTCCATTTTCAATCCTCTGCTTTCTCGCGGGATCTACTCTTTCTCGCGTGACTCTGCACCGATGTGGGTACCTGTCATCTTGGAGGATGTTTTAAAAAAAAAAGGGAACTCCCTCACGAGTTCCATCCGTGAACTATCACGTCGCCTCACATCTCCTCTGCTCCCCAGACACTCTACTTTCCTCCACTCGGCTCGTTCCTTTCGGCACCCGAATGGATATCTCATCGCCCGAAAGGCAATGATCGGGGCCTAATTTATCCGGCATCTTGGAGGATGTTCAAAAATCAAAATAGGGAAGTTCCCCTCACGAATATCACCCGGGCAAATTTCTCGCGAGACTGCATTGATCTCGACTTGGAGGATCTTTGACACCATTTTGCTATTTCCCAGTGATGGATCGTTCTCTTTTTTTTGGTCTTTTCTCACGGGAAGTTGTTCCAACATCGCCTCACCTGTTTTTTACTTAAAAGGTGTATGTAGCTCGTGGTGGCCCTGTATTATATTTATTCCAAATAAACTTGAATTTCCCCACGATAATGCAAAAAGAACGCACGCACAATGTATACATGTCCCTAAAACTGAGCGTAGGACACAGAATGGCGCTCTATAAACGTTAATTGTCGCAACTCAGGGCCTTTTTCCAAATCTCGACTTAGGCTCAGGCTCAGGCTCCGGCTCCATGTAAACCCTATGGAGATGGAGACGGAGACGGAGACGAAGCCGAGATTTGGAAAAGCCCCCTTATCTATAATACGGCTCTGGTTCTCAGGGGACGATAGCGACATCTACGTTGCATTTTCCCCAAGCTGAGAAATAATAAGGAACGATATTACCGAGCCCAATGACCAGGGGTAATAATGTCAAGCGCATTGAGACTGGGTGAAATCGCTTTTAAATCTCACCCTCTAAAGAAATCGTCAACTGCAGAGAATTAGCCCATTTGAAGTTGTGTGGGCAATTAATTTCTATTGGATTAGCAAGAAAAGCTCGGGCATTTTATGCGGAGGGACAACAATCAGCATTACACACGCTTTCATTTGCTTCGCCAAAACAACCCACCGACGGGAACCCTAGGGGCGATTTAAATAAACGTAGGTTCTTCACAACATCTTTTTAAGACACTGAATATTTTATTAGAAAAATAATATTTGTAACTGTCACTGTTAAGACATGCATTGTATTCCCACACTGCACTGGGAATATTGCACATAAATAATTGTCCATACACAACACTGGTACGAATTGGCGTTACCCATTCACAATACATCTAGCACAAAACATGTAGGGCCTATATATACGACTGTCAAAATAAAGCAAAACATAAAGTGACAGAAAGGAAATGGGTAATTCCCAAAATTAGGGGTCCAAAATGTTTGGTGTCCCAGTTACGTACGACACTCTCTGCTTCAAAAATCACCACTTATGACCACAAATTCTCAGTAATGGACTGTGGCCTGTGATTATAGAGGGCAAATTCATTTTCTTTAATATTTTGTTTTCCGATTCCTGAAAAATATTCAAAACAAAAGACCATAAAGGCTTATAATTTGTTCCATGGTATTTAATAGGAGTTTGGTGTCCCGGGTTACCTACGCCAATAAAAATTTGCTGTAGAATGGGTTTGCATTAACTTTGGTGCCATATCTACACACAAACATTAAATTTGAGTGGCATTTGTTCAAATAAAAGTAATTATTTTCTACTGGGAAACCACTTTCAATCATTAAAAACACTTGGAAATCTCACACTTTTGGACCCCTAATTTTGGGAATTACCCATATGGCAGATACAATATTCAACCATTTTGAATCAAGGCATCTCGAGAAGTATGGGGGACCAAAAGTGGACAATCCAAATCAAAATGTCCAAATTTCTAGTGGCAGAAATTTGGATTTTAATTTAATTCCAAACCAAAATTTCAAAATTTCTAGTAGCAAAATTTTTTATTTTAGTGTAGTAACAAACCCCCCAGAAATTTGGCAATTTCTGCTAGTAAAAATTTGGAAATTTTGGTTTCGCATGTAAGTAAAATCCAAATTTCTGCCAGTAGAAATTTGGAAAGTTTGAATTGGCACACAAGTAAAATCAAAATTTCTACTAGTAGAAATTTGAAAATTTTGGTTTTGCACAAAAGTAAAATCCAAATTTCTGCTAGCACAAAAATTGACATTTTGGATGACCACTTTCGGACCACGGTGTTATGGAGTATGAAGTAAAATCCAAATTACTGCTAGCAGAAAATTGGAAATTTTGAAAAAGGTTTTTTACTTAAAGGAGCGTGACCAGAGTTTCTGGAAAATAGTTTTCGATGTAACTTACCAATATTATCAAGTAACTCCCATACACACCTCCCATGTCCCAAAAACCCGAAAACATTCGCAATTTCCAGTAAAAAATTGAACAAAACTATCGAGTATGCTTTCAGTGGATAAACATTGATACTGGAAAATTAGTTTACAAATAATCGGTGGATTTTCGACGATATCCTCGGAAATATGCGGCCTAGAAGCGCGGGAGTTTCAGTTTCGTAATCAGAAAAATATAACGGATGTTATGATATAAAAATCTCATGACCCATAAGGTAAGTCCCGTGGAGTTATGGGTAAAAAAAAGTGATCTGGTCACACTCCTTTAAGGTTTTTTTAGTACATTTCAATTTTCTGCTATCAAAAAATTGGAAATTTGGATTGTTCACTTTTGGTCCCCCATAGAAGTCCACGCATTTTGTGACTTGTAACGGGAAAAAATCGTTTTATATTAGGTTTATAGTTTCATGAAATGATGAAATAGCAACTAAATATGCTTCCCACAAAAGAAACGCAAGTCACTTGAAAGTCAGTTTTCATGGGGACTTTAGCGAATATACAAAAACACATTATACAAAGTGTTACACTGATTATATGGCTGCTTGTGATAAGCCACCTTTTGAACGGTCACGGTTCGATTTGTTTTAAAAAATCAAGAACACTTTTGGTTCCAAAGCTATATATACAGGCAGCTTGCATCAATGTCGTAGTTTAATTGGTTTCGTTTAGGTGTTTAAAACTGGCACACATTTGGTTTAACTTTAAAATGGTCGACTAAAGCTGCACACTGTATATGAATTAGCCATTTAAAAGTATGGCGAAACAAATGGAGAGGGCACAATTTTATTTGGGTATGAAGTTTTTTAACAATGCATAGTTCCGATTTTGCCCAGTTAACCCCGCCCCCTTGGACAATGTTGCTATGGCTCACACGCTATCGTAAAAAATGGCGACACGCAACGTACAAAGCAATGGGACTTTCAACGGAAAGCACAGATTCATTGAAGAAAACTCAAAGGCATTCCTGTTTCAGGATCAACAGTTATCTTAGAACACACTGAGTAAAGGGCCAGTAATACAGGGATGTCATATCATGAAATACGTGCTTTCGTACCTTTGAACAACGAAACGACCGGCCTTGAAACCAAAAATTCACCCGCATCATCGCATACAACACTGTACAAGTTGAATGGGGCCGGCAGAACATATCGCGTGATCATGTTGTTGTGAGCGTAGTGCACTTTGACCTATGTTGGTGACATCTGCTAGCTCTGTTGTGATTGGTCGGCGGGTTCGGTTGATTGACAGGTCGGAACTATGCATTGTATTTCTTTCCAAAAACATGATTTACATGTTGCAATTATAATACAGAGATATAATTTTAAATAAAATGAATAAGCGCAAAGTGAAAATTTATTTGATTTCATACCCACTTCAAAGTGCGCCCTCCATTGTGTCCGCCATACTTCAAAAAGGCCTAAAATCGACATGCATTGTGGTGTATCAAAGGAAGCAAAAACAACCGCCTTTAGCAAAATGGCGATCTTTCTTCTTCAAAGCGAACCTGCTATATGCCTATGCGGCTGAACATTCTGATACTAGTACATCATTTGCAGTTACCCAAAATTTGACTTTACGAGTTGACAAGAAAAACCCGACTAAAAGTATTGATAGCAATCGTAACAAACAACACATGATTTTTTTTATCGTTAACAATTTGACCTTTGTGTGGAAGAAATTGCCAACTGAATATGCTTTTAAAACCATGCATGGATTTTTATGGTTTTCTGAAGTATTAATGCATCTATGTGGCTGAAATTTCTTAAAAGTTTTCCAATTATCATGCCGTATAACTCTGTTTATGATACAATCAAAATAGGTCTTCACCAACAAACTTATAATCCCATTGCACGAGTAGATATTTAAGTATATGTTCACAAAATGCTAGAATTTTCAAGATCAGAATTGCACTTTATGTAAAACATCGTAATGCTTACAGTAGGCCCCTATATAATGTGCTACCGTCAAAGATATCTTTACAAAATAACGTGTCCTATCCATCCCCATTGCGTTTGCACGAAGTGGCGAATCCGCGAACGCAGTATAATAGTAAAACTTTGTTGGTCACTTTTTAAAACTCCAAATTCGCTGGTTGTTTTATCAAAAGTCGTTAGTATTTTAGGTGATACAGTTTATAGAATAAGTCAAATGACTTAAAATATGTATACTGTTTTATTGAAGTGAATACTTAAAGAACACTTGGCTTAAAGGCACAGGCTCGTCAGCAATGCGCGCCCGCCAAATGTGTGCCACGCAATACGCAGCTCCATAGCAAAGGCATGGAGCTGCGTGTTTCGAGCACGAATTTGGCGGGCGCGCATTGCTGACGAGCCTGTGCCTTTAAAGCTTATTCGCCAAAACAAACGCCGAGCATGCGCCACAGTACGCGTACATGAAGACTCGACCCCAACTGTATGTTCACTATACGTGCGTCTCATACAACACTATCCACAATATTGCGGGAAATGTCTACCATACTAAAGACGTTTTGTCAGACGCATCGTCGCACGTGTCATTTCAATTAATGATCTGGACGAAGGAATGTAATTTAACTTTTGTCGGGGAGGATTTTAACTTTTAGATTAGCACTGTATAGACCGTATCGAATAGCCGCCATTTCGTGTGGCACCTTTTGTTACTTAAACCGTTCAATAATGGAAGCACAATTATTATTAGGCCTATGTCCTCAAGGAACAAAGAAACTGCCCCACGAAATGGCGGCTATTCGATACGGTCTATACTCAGTGCTTCCCCAAGTCACTATGAGAAAAACTTCACAGCAAGCTCGCGCGGGTGGGACTCTAACCCACGACCTCCTGCATAATAGGCATATACTAGACGATGTACTAACTTAGTTGGCTACAGATTTCCCGTGGTACAATGAGGCGCTGCAGAATTAGAACCCTGCGATTGTTTCACAATCACACCTCCTGTGGTGTCCAATTAATTCCTGCAAGTTGAACCTGAAGTACTTTCGATTTTCCTGATAATTTTCAAGGCAATGCAGCAGATCAGAATGCAGTCCATAACTGCTTTATATGCCCAATGAGTTGCTTTTAAAAAAAAACATGAATTAAAGTTGCACTGCCCGTGTTTGGGCCGATTTGGGCGTACAATTTTTTTTTAAAGTTAAATAGGTATTTTTCTAGAATAGAAAAAGTTATCAGCTTTCATTTGGTACCAAGAACGTAAAAATCCGTCAAGGATTAATGCCAGTCGATTAAAAACAAGAAATGATTAAAAGGCTGGCAGGTCATTTAATCGACAGGGTTATGACGTAAATGTACATGTGCGCGTACATGTGTACATTGTACACATACTATGTACATATGAGCGTACGCGCACATGTACAACATGTGAAGCACGTTTCAAGAAAAAGGCTTGTATCTCCAATTCCTGACGTCGGAAATTTAAGTTTTTGATATTTTTCGTTACAGAGACACGTAAGCTTTCTAAATTCGTTCGCTTGTGTAAATTAATTTTTTTAAATCCTTTCACCGAAACACGGGCAATGCAACTTTAAACGCCGCAAAACGAAAGGCCTCCCACTTCTAAAACTGCGTTCATTTCCAGAAATATTGACAAAATCAAAAAGGCCACGTAGAGCAAAATCAGAAGAAGTCCAAGTTTCTTGTTGAGAAGAAACCCGCTGAGGCGAATGAGAAGTACCATGACAACAACGTTGCCTAGTAACAAGGCTGTGATGTAGACGATTCCGGTGCTGTAGATTTCTACGGGCTCTCCGGACCGGACGGCCACTGAGCTTAGGAACCAAGGCAGCCCCAAGCCAAGTAGGATATCAAATATGTTGCTGCCGATGGAATGGGATATGGCCATGTCACCGTAACCTTCGAAGACAAAAAGCGAAACAGACATAATAGAGAGAACAATACATGTCTTATATAGAAGGTATAATGTAAAAGTCGATCGAACTACAATTACCCGCGATGTGCAACTTTCTTTTTCAAAGTGCTAAATTAAAGGAGCGTGTTCAGATTTTTCCAGAAAATAGATTTCGTTCTAACCTATAACAATCATGTAAAATACCTCCCCAAAATACTATCCATGGGAAGAAAACAGGGAATTTGCAATCTCCAATTTGGATGTGGAAGCAAAAAGGTTGGTGTAAACACTGCACTAGTGCCTTATGTAATCGGTTAAATTATATATTTATAAAACATCGGTGATCTTTTTGATGATATCTTTGAAAATATACAGATTGAGAGGGCGAAATGTAAGAATGGTAACGAGAACAATATGACAAATGATGTTATCAAAATCTCAACATTCATGGGAAAAATGGGGTCGTCAAAAATGTGATCTGGACTAGCTCCTCTAAATAAAAAAATGTCTCCACGCCATTCTACACGTTGAATCTGCCGCCTCCCGTTATCTTAAGTTGATAATAAAAAGTAAAGTTAAAGCTAATACCGCATTGTCGTTGGCAAACGTTGCTGACGTTTCTATAGCATTAACAATTAACATACAACATTGCTATTTTATACCAACCGTGGTTGTGCACCAATACATACCTTCCCTAGCCGCAATAACACTAAGGATTAAATCGGGGACACTGGAACCGGCTGCAAGCAGTGTCAGCCCCATCACGGTGTCCGGGATCCGCAAAGTAAAACCTGCAATAATCGAAACGGGGAAAATAATCACAGGGAGATACCAATTTTACCCAAACATGTTTGATATGCGTCCAGTAATGGACCTAAAACAATCCGCTGTAAGCTCAATATTATGGAGGACGCATCGGTATCTAACTACTGGATGCGGCAACGCACTACAAATTTGAAGCCACCATCCACCATCTTAGTACTCCAAAAACAATGCCTTGCCTAGACTGGTTGCACTATCTTCACTGCAAGTGTTAAGTGAATGCAAGCGATCGTACCGGTCGATACATGGTATATAGACAAATTATCGTCTTGGGAGTACTAAGATGGCTGGCGCGTGGCTTCAAATCTCGCATATCCATCAGCTGTTGCATGCTCATAGCAGTCGAATGTATACAGATCAGTCGGAGCATTATGACTTAAGGGCGCCTTTCCTTTGGTCCGTTTTATATCCGTCTTGCGTTTTTTATCCGTTTGTGTAGGGTTTGCGTCTGAATCGCTCCATAGACCGATACAGCTACAGATATATATACAGCGCAAACGCAACTGGATGAAAAACGGACTTTAGGAAAGGCCCCTTTAGTCTGGCGTCTCAGTCACGACAAAATTGCAACTTTAAATACACTTACCAACAATAGTTACCATCCACACCAGGACATACGTCAGTGCGCCAATCCACACGAGCGCCAATAAGAACGTAACTGGGTACCACCTGGCCCAGGTTTTCTTGCGGCAGTCCGGAATCGTGACATAAAACAGCAGTAGAACCGGTAGCGTTAAGCACCAGCTGAAAACCTGAAGACAGCCCTTCGGCACCTCGAAGGGCGACTTCGGCTCGTCTTCGTGTCTGATCGAAGGTTCTTCGTCTTTCGGAATTGGCGTTATGGTTTTGTCTGTCGGAATAGGATAGAAGAGGCATTCGATGACAGTGTGTCGGACATCGTAAGTCAAACTTTAAGGTTTCTTGGGCTCTAATGGAAAATTTTGATTTTTGAAATTGCCTTAAATTAACTTGACACATTTACGGCCGTGAATTGAATTGACTTGACTTGACAAAAGGCTTGGCTATGGCTTAACTTGGGGCTTGCACATCCATGCAACAAGCTTTGTGATCGAGAAGAGCAACCTTTTCATTTAGGTATGTGAAATAAACCGTGTAAGTCTCACGGTGACTAAGTCGGACTTTGGTTTGTCACTTTACCGTATCACTTTTATAAGCGCCAAAACGCCAATAAATTGAAAAGGCACTTTATATTCTACCTATTCAATAAATAAAATGGAAAAAGAAATGTTGGTATGAACTTGTCACAAACAAATAGTAATGTTTGACTTTTAGTTTCCGGTTTGCAAGTACCCATTACGAATTTCAGGCTCAGGCTTGGTGTACCTAATAACGTGGCTAAACAAATATCTGGTTTGAACGCCAACATGAACGTTCACTTCTGTTGAGAGTAGATAAAAACCATGCACCAACAAAAACCTGAACAAATAAAGTGTACACACGGCTAGGACAGAAAATCGCAAAGCGCCGTCCGAAGCCGAATCAAGTGGTTTTGAAAACGGCTGCAATGCAACGTATTCGCCCAATTGCAAAAAAATATTCATGCCATTTGCTAGCCTTGTCCAAGGCCGTCTGCAGGTTTTTTGCTGTACAAGGGAATATTTAGTCTAGCGCATGCAAACTGCCATCCTCTTGCAACAGTGCCCCTTTAACGCACTCCCTAACTCCTGCGTACAGTGGCCCTGTTGAAAAAGGCCCCATTTGGCGGTGGGACTAGCGACAGAAATTTTGTCGCCTCTGCTGGACCAATCAGGACGCTTGCAGTGCATTGTAGCACGATTGCAGGCATTCAAATGTAACGCGCACAGATTGTAAACACCGTGCATGCATGTGATACATGTACTCGGTAATGCTGGCCGTTGTCCGCGTCGGCGATTGGCTGCTATTTAAAGCATATTGGGGAATCCCTTCCATTACATTCGTCAGCATGCATCCCTGTTATTAATTTGAAAAACTGCGGAGTAAATAAGGTTCGTCGTTTGAAAGTTTGGTAGGAATGGGACAGTCATAAGGAACGGAACCCAATACAAATTCTGGAAAGTATAGAAATTGTTTCTTTTCGGCATAACATGACCGAATTGATTAAATTACATCAAAATGACTCGGGCGTGAGTTGGCTCAAGACAACAGCCGGCTCGCTCCACAGATTTGCGTGTATTTCCTCAGGGTATTGTCACGTCGCTTTGCAGAGTAGAAATTCCCTGAGATCTCAGGATGGCAAACTGCATGCACACGGCATCAAAACGAGCCACTTTGAGATAACGACTTCCGTAGTAAATCCGTACGGCAATACATACTGCGTACTAGCTGCGTACGGCCTGGCCTAGCTCGATGTGCGCACTGCGTGGTTTTTATATACGTCAAGGCCTAGGGTTATCAGTTTATCTCAGAGACAGAAATAAAAGGTCAGATTTATAGTTTTATGAAATTGTTCAATTAACTTTTCGCACGGGTAATAAATGGGATTTTAGAAATGTTTTAAGTGGACCCCGAATCGGTAGGTTAAACTGCTAATTTTGTCGTGGAGTCAAAATGGTACCGAAAAAAATGGTCAGTGCACGTGCTTAAGCTCATATACGTGATCCTCGGAAGTGGCTGAATCTCGCCGCAAGTTCTCGAGGTCACCTTACATGGTCTATTCTCATGACAATTTTCATTCGCAAATATAATATATATAGAGGGCGTATCACCTGCTCGCCTAATGTTGCCGTTCCCATTGACCATGTGAATAACCTCGTCCTCCATTTCTTCCTCTTCTTCGTCCGACCCCTCCCCCTCTTCCATCAGATTGGCTAACTCCGTGAAATCACCCCGCCCCTCGCCGTCGGCCCGTCTGGCCCCGCCCATCACCAGCCGCCTACACCGGCACTTTGCCATATTCCGTTCAACGTATTTTTCAGTGAACGGGTTGAAATACATTAAGATGATGTAGAGACAGTACAGCACCAGGAGACTCGCCGACTCGGCCCTGCACAAAGACAATGGAAAAATACCCTTTTGCGTATACATGTAACACCTGACTGTGATGGCGCCTAAATTATATATTTTCATGGATGTATCCAAATAAACTCCTCGAAAAAGTTCGGAAATTCAAGTTTAACTCAAGATTTCTCTCTTGATACCAAGTCAGTTACCTTGATTCTGGTATCAATGGAAAGCCCTGTTATTCCTCTTTACAGTGATGTGTCAGTTGTTATGATTAAGTAATTGGGGGATGTGCAGTAGGCCTACAGCTGAATATGAAGGTGTAAAGTGAAATGTTGTACATTGATTTTTTGAAGCGTGAAGCCAAAGTGACGCCAATAACTGCGGCCATCGATTAATCGATTTATAAAAATAAAACCCGTCCCCTGTCAACGAGATTTATAGATTCAAACATTTCATATGCACAAAACAGGTGTTATTTACATATAGTTACATTTACGAGGCGACAAAGCAATAACATGAAAAACATGGACAAAAGCCGAAATGTCAAGTTAAATTGTCAGTTAAATTGTCTTATCTGCAAAGGTTGACGTATAGCTAGGACAAATCCTGCCAATAATTGTTTTTCTCCGATAAGCATTTAATCGTACTTTTGTTTATATACTCTTCAACAAAAGAAACTGTGCATGGTAAAAATTGCTGTATTTTTTCAAGAAGGTGGAAAATAAACACCAAATTCACAGACAATATTCTCTGACATTGTTAGAAAAAGGTTATGCACTCAAAACCTGCTCATGGCATAGTGCAGGACTTAGGCATGCCTGGGTGTTGATTTAACAATAGGGGTCCTACAGGTTGTTATGTAACAGAATTCCATAAAGTTCAGGTCTCGTTAGCAAGCCGTATAAAAGGACTACCGAAAAGTCAATATTCTCTTTCATGCGTGTGTCATTGGCTCCATGAGGCGAAGATGCACAGCAGTGATTAATGCACAAGGGGGACACACTCGATACTGACTTTGTGACTTCAATATTGGCAAGTCAGTTTTCATCAACCTCTGAGAACACGAAGAACACATTTTGTACATTTCAAGTTCGGTTAACCATTTGACAAATTTCATGGACTTTCATTAACAGTTTATTCCAGCGAGTTATCTGCCATGGCTGAAAAAAATACAGCAATTTTTATCATGCACATGCAGTTTCTTTTGTTGGAGAGTATATACAAAACAAATAATGTTATCCTGACTGCATGTATACCGAAAATGATAAAAATATTGTATTTTGGAATGGCCAACAATGTACATAGAGTCGGCTGCTGCTTGCCAGTGTATAATAAACAATTATATCAAAACACAAACAATATCATAAAACACGAACACTAATTAATAAGGGCAGCAAAGAGTATTCGTTTTGTATTCGTGTTTTTCTCCTTTTTTGCCATTTCTCTATAAAACAAGATACGGAAAATTGTTATAGGATGGTGTTAAAATACCGTTTCGCACATCGGCAAAAAAACCTTCTCAAGTAACTTTTAATTTATCCTTGCGCGAATCGACAAAAAACGCCACCGAAGCGTTTCCAAATCGGCAAACGTGTCCAGTAGAAACACGCGGAGTAAAAACATGCCCTCACGGTAACTGATATTTTAAAATTATTTTACAATGGTTTCTATGCCAATTTAAAAACTGTACATTCAGCTTGTGCACTGACAAACAATATTATTGATGATGTCAATTAATTAAGGAAAGCTAAGCGAGTTGCGACATGAGAGGTTCACTGACGCCATCTTGTTTCCGAGGCGGTTGCCACATCATACAGAAGGCTTACTTTATCAAAATAAAATTTAAGATCACACATAATAATAACCGTCACGTCTTTCCCTGTTCTCCTTGCTAAGAGCCCCAATTCCAAGTTGTGCCTTGCCGCAAAGTAAACAAGATGGCGTCCTCCATGACTTACAAGTTGTCGCAAGTTCATTTCTTACCACGTGACGACGCCATCCATGACCACGAAGACCAAGGCTATGATAGAGACGATGTAGCAGCAGGAATCCCGAGTTAAAGGCCAACACGACAGATAAAAAGCCTGTGATGATGACAATTTAGAGAAAACGTGTTTGCATTAAAGCCCCAGTACATTATTTGCAGTTACCCAACGAGTCACGAGTTGACAAGAAAAATCAGACTAAAAGTGTTGATATAACAATGGTAAGAAAACATGATTTTTACCGTGTAAAATGGTACCTTTGTGGGCGAAATTGCTAACTGACTGTGTCTTTTTTATTCAAATTGCCTGCAGATAATTTGTTTACCATTAATTCAACACAAAAATAGTGCATGGATTTGTAAGGTTTTCTGACAGAAGTATTACTGCATCTACGTGAATAACGCAACCGATCTGGTATGGTGCCTGATCACCATTGAAATGAAACAACTAAACTTGGGATGAGAGAAAAATCGTAAGGGCCTTATGTGGCTAGGCCTTATGCACCTATCAATTGTTTCCCCCACTCCTCCCTCCCCCGGGCTGCCCCACCTAAGAGGTGGGGATTGTCACTTTTCGCGTAACAAAATCCCCACCCCTGGGGCACAATTTAGGTGACAAAAATCCCCACCCTCGGGTGCAAAACATGTATTTCAACATGTATTTCAATGGGTCAAAATCCCCACCCTGGGGCACGAAAAAAAGTGACCAAACCCCTACCTAAAGGGGTGGGGCAGCGCGGGGGGGAGGGGGGTGGGGAACAAATGCATCTAGGTGACTGAAATTTGTACAAGGTGGTTTATCAAATTCAACATTTTGACAGCGTATAATGCAGAACGGGCGAGTGTCACGAGTTAGCCTTTGGCAAGGCATAATGGCTTTGAGGTTTTGTTTGGTAAAATGTGGGACAATTGGGTGTCTTGAGCGGAGTATACAAAGGCTGGGCGAACGTTATGCCTTCTATGAGCCACTCGGCGTGTATATATAGACTACTCAAATCACCAAATCGCCAAAATTCAAGAGGCCTTGACAAAAGGCTACTCACAACTATGAGTTTTTAAATTTGGAATCGGATAGCGCATTCATCAGTCGATTATCGTGCATATTTCAAAAGCTACACCGGTTTTTTTTGTCATTTTGCCGTGGCATGTCACTGTTCATGAGTCACGAGTTGACAAGTCACATTGGGCCAGTCACATTGTCACCGTGCGTCATGCACGAGTAGGCACCTTGTGGATCTATTGTCACATCATTAAAATGTGAAAACCTTCCCCCTGTCATCATGGCCACCGATGCAACGGGTCTATACCAATCTCATATAACTGATTGGGAAGACTCGATCTGAACTGTTCTACATGTTGACGTATCAGTATATGTAATTTTCTACACATACCTTGCCTGCCACTAGTCCGCATAGACCAATCACAAAGAGCACATTGAATACGGCTGATCCGAGTATTGTACCTATGCCGATGTCACCTTTGCTAATGAACACACCTGGAGCATTGGAGAGAAATTAAAACATTCGGCCTGAACGGTTTTTGACACAGAATAACTGGTCCCTAGGCCATTATGACGTCACAGTTTGTTTACATGTTGGCTTTCCTATGACTCTACAAGCTGTCTGGTTCCCCGACTCCCATAGTAATGTGTACACGTGTCCTCGTAACTCTTTATAGGGCTAAAGGACTTCGCTTTTCATGAAAGCCCAAGGCGTTTTTCACTTGGCAAAGTGAAATCATGGGGTAAAATTTAAAAAGGCAAAAAAACAAATACGAATTTGAAAGCAAATGTCGGAGATTCCTTACCTATTACGGAGGTAAACAGTTCTGGTGCGGAGCCACCAATAGCCATGAATGTCGCTCCTGCTACGTCTTCTGATAAATGAAGTACTGCATCGGTATGGCAAAACAGAATGAGTAAATGAGTTTTCCTCTCGAGTCTATATAGTCAAGTCAAAGTGCCTTCGAGTCTCTAGTCATGGCAAACTGCCTTCTAGCCCTTCTACCAATTGAACTATGAAGCCGACAGGTGGTCTCGAACCACAGTATTGCAGTTGATTCTCACTGGTTGGGATTGGCTATCACGTGAGCTTAGCAAGCCCTACGGAGGGGTAAACCCTTTAATGAGATATAAGAGATCACTTAAGATACGCCCCAAAGTAGCCCCTTTGTTTGCATCAGTGTCCCTTCCTGATTGCACTGCAAAGTGGATGCAGCTTATCTGTTTGGTGCATGCAGTAATGTGTGACGTCAGTAACCAGGGTAATTGAATCTAAACATTCGCTGGTAATCTAAAATGCCCACCGCTGAAGTGCAGGGAAACAGTTCACTGGTTTTAGTGTAGACCCAGGAGCCTTGTATGGCAACACGGTGACGTTTTCAATCTAGTTCTCTATAGACCGTATCGAATACCCGCCATTTCGTGGCTATTCGATACGGTCTATTAGCCCTTTTGAAGTATGGCGGACACAATAGGAGGGCGCACTTTGCAGTGGGTATAAAATCGACTAAAATGCAAAATAACTCAGTTTTTCACTTTACACTTATTCATTTTATTTATAATTCTGTCTGTGTATTATAATTACAACATGTAAATCAAGTTTTTGGAAAGAAATACAATTGATAAAAAAATTCATACCCAAATGAAATTGCGCCCTCTCCTTTTGTTCCGCCATGCTTCTAAAAGGCTTATTGGTGCACATTGCGACAAGTGGGCCAATGCACTATACTATGGATGATAACATGTATTTAAATTATGTTTGCAGCATAACGTATATTAATAATAATGCTTGTTTCATTTTAAGCAGGCACCCTTATTACATCAGCCGGCTGGTAAAGGAGCAGCAAAATTTATTCATTAACGGGGTTTCGTTTCCTCCGGAAAAAAAAGAGAACACATCAGACTCGAAGCATTACATTACAAAGCAAAAGATACTGGGAATTATTACAAAACAATACAGCACTCTCCAAATGAGAAATAATATACGCTGTTAACCATTCGCGTGTTCTCTCTCTTTCGTAAGATTTTAATCAAACCCAATGATCATCATCGCATAATGCAGAGCTTAATTGTCTTATAAAGTAGGCTATGTCCGAATAAGAGACTTTTGAAATGCATGGTGGCAGAAAGTGCGCATGCTCAATATGACGTAGTCAATGGAAAAGGGACAGTTTGTTTGCTGCCACCAAGCGTCCTAAAAGTCTCCCATGGCGTGTACATACGTACGTACATGGCTACTTATTATTACACACGATTTTATTCTTGGGTTTCACTTTCTTGACAACCGGTTGCTATTCGCCATTACTTTGTCCATACTATGGCACGCCAAAGCATATTTTCGCAACTGTTGCGCAAGTTGGCATGACTAAGGCAGCCGGGCGCCTAAGGCAGCCGGGGCTGTATACTCCCAGGGAGCTGAGATGGTATATGTAGTGATTTAGTGGAGCCCTATGATCAAGGTGATAATGTGGGCGCCTTGATCGGGATTTCCCCGGATAAGTGCGCGGTATAAATCCATATCATTAGAGCTTTTGCATCGGCGGCCATGACAGGGGGCAGGTTTTCATATTTAAATGATGTGACAATATATCCACAAAGTGACTACTCGTGCTTGACGTACTGTGACAATGTGACTGCCCTCTGTCATGGCCGCCGTGCAAAGGCGATAGTAGCAAACACCACAGTAATTTAAAAACAAAATTCAAGATGGTACTCTCCGTTTGAAGTTTTTAAAAATGTGTGTGCACACATTTTTTTTTACCATTCGCTAAACGTATACATGCTGTATTTAAAGGTCTTCAGAAGCAGTACACGGGGAATCATGTAGCTGAAATTTCTGCATGCTAGATTACCAACATTCATCATTTGTATTGGCTAATAGATATATTATGCCTTTATTCAAAAATCCATGAAACGCTTCATCTTGCAAATGATGTATTGAACATTTAAAGGTTAGTAATTTTACTATTCGTAATGCTTTTTAATGTGGCTATTAAGCATTTGCAAATGGTCAATTAAAATAGTAGTTAATTATATGGCATCTTCGACATAAGGCACCTTTTATACGATCGGTATCAATTTTACCCTTGTTTCATTATCAACCCAAGATGACGCAAAGGTAGAGGGAGTTTTAGAAGTGGGAGGAAAACCCCAAGGAAATCTATGGGGAGAAAACCCACGCTGTTTGCAAATGCCCTTTGCAAATAGTCTCTGGCTCAGGCTTGGTGCATTCGAAGAAAGTGGAGAAAGTTCCAAATCGATGTTTAGTGCGAAATTGACCAGAAAAACATGAATGTTCATTATCAGCAGCAGCCTAATTGACACCCCCGAAGACACGGTGCGAGTGCCTCAACGACCCTCGCCATGCTCCTGTCCTCCACGGTGATGTTCAATACCCTGGGCGAGTCCTCACCCCAACCCTGCAGCCTCGCACCCCAATAGTGATTCATTCTTAGCAACCGACCACGCGGTGAAAAATGCTGAAAGTCCTTCTTTAAAGCGTTCGTGTGTATGCTGGCATGCAGGATTGCTTCCGTTTTGTAGATGGGTTTGACTAGGCTATTGGCTCGGTTGATGGTGCGTCGCCATATACGGTCGATTAGGAGAGGGTGGTCAGTTTTGTTGAGCGGCTTCCCCAGGTAAAGATAATTCTGCATTAAAATTTCACCAACGTTGGGCTTTAATTTTGTTATCTCCCTAACACCACGGACCAGGAATCCTGGCTTACGGTCGCCGTGGCAGAACGGATACCCATCGATGTCAACAGCCATCTGCCAAACGGAGGCAGAGCCGAATCGGTACAGACAGTTGCGATAAGCTGCCACCTGAGTGCCCAGAACGGTAAACTTGGGCCTGGCCTTGTGGCTCCAATCCACGTACGTCACGAAACCTTTCTCCGTGAAACAATTCAAGGCATCCTTCTGTGATTCATTCTTGCAAAAATAGGCGTCGTAGACATAGACGTGTTCAACGCCCGCGTAGCTCAAGTACTGAAGCCACTGTGCCAACTCAAATACTGTCATTTTGGAAGGGTCGCCATCATAGATGCGCACCGAAAGAACAGCTGTCAAAAAGTATTTTATTGTGGTCGCATTTTGTACGGCCGCATGTAACTGCGACGCCGTGAAATTGTTGCTTTGACCCGAGCACCATGGCGAATATGTCCCATGCCCAGATGTCAGAAGATTGTGCGAAATATCAGCTTTTCCCAGCTTAACCCCCGATGTTTTGACCGTGTTGTCTTTCCCAACACATCTATCATCACTATCACAGTTGACGCTATGAGGAACACAAGTACTGAAATTGCACCTTTTCGGGGAAATGTAAGCCGAATTCTCAAGTTTGATTTCACCGTTTTGAACTTGAAGCATTCGTTGGCGATCCAGGTTGCTAACAGCAATCGTTTTGGACAAAGGAATAAACAACCGCGCAATATTTATGAGTCCAACTGCGTGAACGGTAATTGCAGTTGCAATGAACAAGGTAGTTGTCCTCCATCGCCATGGTGTGGTGCAGACGAGGCGTCGTGTTTGTATTGGTTCCGTGGGCACTGCAAGTGCCATACTATGTATGTACTTGGATTCCGTAGGCACGTTATAAGACGTGGCAGATACGAAAAACGTGCAACAGAAAGTTATCTCCCTCAGTCGTCAGAACAACGAAAACAATTCAACAGGCCATATCAGAAACGCTCGTGCTTTTCCAAATCTGCACTCCAACCTGTTACCCTTGCCATGTTACAACAGCTGTGCAGAACTTACACCTGAGAATCCTTATTTTTGGAAATGGTGTCAAAGGTTAAGCGGTCTCTGATCTTGCCTGCCAAGGAAGCAAGGTCAGCCCACAGAACCCCGTTCAGTCGAGTCACGTACGTTATATCTTCAGCGCATAATCGACTGGCTCAAGGCAAAAACTAGCAGCTTGTAGAGTATGTATAGGACACGAACTGGACAAAAAATGTCCTTAAATTATTTAAAGTCGTATACTGCGTGAACCGGTAATCGTATACGCGTATAATCACATACAGCACGAACTGGCAAGCATTTCCGTATTCGTCAATTCCACCGTATACGGCCGGAACTCGACTACTCGAGTACCGCGTACAAATTACCGACAAATAAACTACTAAAGTGTGACATCAGTTGCTGGAGTAACTGGGTCTAGAACATTCCCTGGTAATCTATTCTTAAAAGCGCGGAGAAACAGTATACAAATATTGACTGCAATGAGGGGCATGGTTAATATTATAGGCCAAAGGTGATCTCGAAGCCATGACTATGCCCCGAGGCGGGAGCCGAGGGGGCATAGTCATGGCTTCGAGATCACCGAAGGCTATATAATCTTAACCATGATCCGAATAAACAGCAGTCAATATTTGTTTTATATACCGAATGTGTAGATTTGTGTCGTCTGGTTGGTTAAAGGTAACGAAACACAATCATGACAGTGGTCCATCGAGTTTCGATTTCGGAAGCTGGTGTACGGCGGAAAAGTTGTATATTTACAGCAAAAAAATTGTAGCATAATCACCTGGCACTTTAGTAGCACATTTCACCAGACACAGTTTTCACTGTAGCCCATCATTCCGCCATTACCGTCCTGCTGAATGTTTACGTAAAGCGCCCAGCTGCATAGTTGGTGCACAGCTATGCCAACACGTGTAATGCGCGCGTCCGGAACCCGCTATATGACACTATGAGCAAGAACATGTACATGTTCATTGTAACCCCATTGTTAGTAACAATGGTGTCTACCCAATTTCCATTGTTAGATGTTCATAGTGTGACTATGCCCGGTGCATGGCAAAGACTATGCCCGGTGGGCATACACGCGCCGGGTCTAGTTGATTCAATGCCCCCACTTTTAACCAATCAGATGACAGGAATCTACGCATGAGGTATATAATTTTATATGACCTAGGGTGACCTATTCACTTTGGTACTCTATATGGACAAAAAGCATGCAATCACTGAACTCTATACAATGGAGTGACAACGTCGCTATCCCAGTGAAACAACCGTTCGCCATATGCCAATTTCATAGAGCTGCTTAAGCATGAAAAATTGCTTAAGCACGAAAAACCTTGCTTGATAAAATGAGGTTACCATCAACAATTTAATGAGATTGTCATGGTAATGAAACAATCCTCTGACACTGGTCATATACTATTTCTATCAAATGAGGATTTCACTGGTAACATACTCTACTAAGCAAGAGTTGTTTGTGCTTAAGCAATTTTTTATGCTTAAACATCTCTATGAAATTGGCCCCTGGGATCTTGCTCAAGCCAAGACAATTTCATGCCTTGACTACTAGCCTAGGGTACATAGCCTATTAAATGGAATAATACACGGGAGGATACTCGAACGCATCTGAAAAATGGTAGAGCGTTATCATAAGATCTCAGGAATGAAGTTTTTAGAACAAAGAATATTACCTGAGCAAATGATTTCTAAAGCCGGCATGAAGTAGCTATCGCAAACGATGGCAAGCGCACCAAACATGTAGACCACGGCAAGAACATGGACGACCAACGCCCCGTGCCTGAGGGCGTCCTGGCTGAACACGCCCGTTGGGAAATTCTCCAATGAAGGATGCGTGCAGTTCAGTTCTTGAGCTTCATTTATAGGTGATTGTGAGGCATCGAAAGGTCTTGTCGATAGCGGAGAATCTACATTGGAAGCAAGTGCATTCAGACGTTCAAGTCACTTTTAAAGGCAGAGGCTCGTCAATGCACGCGTGAGGCCAAATTCGTGCTACGAAATACGCAGCTAGCTCCATAGCAAAGGCATGGAGCTGCGTATTTCGTGGCACGAATTTGGCCTCACGCGCGCATTGACGAGCCTCTGCCTCTAAAGATGTACTGCAGTCCTTGGTTTTCAGCAAATTTGATTTTTAAAAGCATTTACTTTATTTTTAGCGACAAAACATCATACTTTGTATTTTAGACATCGGGAACGGCAGTCTGTGAAAGTCGAACCCTCCGGATCTTCCGGATCTTTGTTAAAAATTGATATTTAACGAACAGAAAGTACCTAGTTTGACTTCTAAATACGCTTACATACCTTTTATTACCATGTATTGCACTAATTTGTAATCATACACCACATCGACTATCCACAAAGTGAAATTTTCGAAGAAATAGGCGTAGGAAGTGCAGGACACTAAGAAAAAAGAAATTTGTTTTTTTTCCCTCGCCGGATCTTTAAAAATAAGGCCTGTACATGGCGGTAAAAGGTATGGAAGCGTATTAAGAAGTCAAACTAAGCACTTCCTGTTCATTAAATAGCCATTTTTGAAAAAGATCCGGAAGATCTGGAAGGATCCGGAGGGTCCGTTTTTCACCCACACCCATCGGGAACCCTGTAAAAAAAACGCCGTTTTTATGCGCCTTGCCTAGACTTGCCCAGGTCTGATTTTCCGTATTTGGTCTGTGGCGCAGAGGAAAAAGTAGTCTTGGTGCAAGACGATACTGCGTGATATTTGTCACTACCGCCGCGCGCTAACCAACATTCACCGACATTCGCCAAGAGAGGGCGCCATACACTGTACTATGGGGACAGGGAACCAGTCTACGTCCGTGCTCTGCAGACTGGAGACTGGTGTTTATGGCGCCCTCTCTTGGCGATTGTCGGTGAGTGTTGGTTAGCGCGCGGCGGTCAGTGACAAATTTCACACAGTATCGTCTTGCACCAACTTAGACTAAGGAAACAGAAGAAAACAGATTAAACATGACACCGGCGCGGTCCGGAGGGCGCACTGTGCGCTGCGCGTTGCAGACCGAGCACGCCTTGAATTATTGGCAGTAATCGTTAGATAGCTAAATGTTGGTTGATGTTTTTGTGGATGTCTCATTTGAAAGCGAATAACTTTTTTGTTTCTAGAAAATTATCAATTCGAAAAAAACTTTTATTTTCAACACAAAAAGCCATGCATGGATTTTTAGGTTTTCTGAAGATGATCACTGCATCTATGTGGCTGAAATTTCTACAAGTAGGCCTAAGGCAGTTTATCGACATTGTTCTTTAGTTATGACGTTGCTGTTGTTCCCGTTTTTTAAAGTTTTCATGTAATCTGTCTTTAAATTGCTAAACTATGCAGCTGGCAATGGCTATTGGCTTATAGGCCTACATGGTAATTAAACTACTGTCGCGACTACTAGTATTGTACCATACTCGTGCAGCTGGTTTTGAAACCAGCACAGCTGTTGCCGCCAATTTAACAGCTGCATATGCCGGTAATTGCTGTGTATTTGATGTGTACTGTCGATACGGATGCTGCCATAACGTTTACTGCCAGTGGCGTTCGCCGCCGGTGCATTTGCCACCAGTGCATTTCAAGTCGCCGGTGCGTTCGCCGCCGGGCGGAACCATCATTGCATTGGAGATTTCCCGGGGATGTGGGAGGGAGTACAACTTTTAAGCCCAGGGAATGAGATGGTCACAGAGTATAAACAATCCACAGTTAAAACATGCCGGAATGCACTGCGATGAAATGATCCTTGGTGCGATTGTTTATGAGTGCTGATGGGGGTAACGAAGTGTACCAGTACCACGACCCCGTCGAGGGGGAATGGCCAGAAAACGTTTGAGAGCCATGGCATTTGAGTAAGATTTTTGTTTCGGTTAAAATGATTGTTTACAAATTTGGAACAATTTGAAAACTGAATTTTGGAGTTCATGACAATTTAATTCGGAATTTTAGATTGAAGCATAGGCCACACCCTTGGCCCTCCAAAAAAAGGAAAACGTCATTAGAGGTATACCGCACACCCCCCCCCCCCCCCCCCCCCCCCCCCCCACCCCACCCCCCACCTCTCTCTCCCCCATCACGCAGATTACCTTTCGTACGTGTATACATCACCACGTACCTTAATACATCCCCTATTTCAAAATGCCACCTTACATCACCTCAAATTCCCCCGATCTTAGTTTGAACCTCGCCCCTAAACACTCGAGTCGCGTTTGCTTGTAACCCAGGCGAATAGCGTATGTGCATTAGCATTTACACGGCCAGAGCCCCCGTTTCAGGCAAACGTGGTTGCTATAGAAACGGTTAAATTATAATGCATCAGCGGCTGCGCAAATATTCCCAGAGATATCGAAGATAACAGATCCCAAAGCGCAAGCTACATGTGTGATGTCAATCATGATCGAAATATGAGAAGTGCGCATCGTTAATATAGGAATTAATATGCCGTTCGTATATATGAAACGTTAAAGGCAGTATACATGATTGGTATCTCGAAAATCAGAAATGTTCACAGATTTGCGCCTAACTTACACAATATAAACATGATGACCGTAAAAAACCTTCCCCTGAAATTGTTTTGTCTGAAGTGCTATAGTCTTTGAGAAATGAGTAAAACAATTAGTTTTCGTCTCATGAGACAAATTCAATTCGCCCCAAAACCATTTCGCCCAAGGGCCATTTCGCCCCCAAACCAATTTGCCCGAGTGCCATTTCGCCCCAAATCACTTCGTCCAAACACTACATCTCCCACATGCTACTTCGCTCCAAAACCACTTCGCGCAGAGGCCGAGGTTCAGGGCGAAATGGTTCAGGGCAAAGTGGTTTTGGGGCGAAATGACTGCAAACCCTTTTTTGACTGTTTTCTCAAAAGTTAGACGAAGTACAGAGCTGGTTTTTGCTCAGGTTGGTTTTAATCATGCATATCTTCAATCACACAGGGGGATAAAACTATTTGCAACAGTTTACCAATCATGTAGGCCTGCCCCAGTACATCATTTCTCCAAAAATTTACTTCACAAGTTGACAAGAAAAACCGACTGAAAGTGGTGTTGATAGCAATAGTAACAAACACCATTATGATTTTTCTTGTGTTAAATCATGCATGTGGGTGAAATTGCCAACTGAAGGTAGGCCTACTCTTTTGAATTGAAAGGATTTTTTATTTTTTTTTACCAATTATTCAACACAATTTCTACAAGGCAGTTTATCAACATTATTCTTTAGTTATGTAATGATGTTGTTCCTGTTTTTAAAAGTTTTCCAATTGTGTAATCTATCTTTAAGAATTTCTTATACAAAGGCGTTGCGTGTCTAAGAAAAGGTGTTGGTAAATATAGCCTTGAATGCAACAATGTTCTAAAAAAAACTTTATTGTATCATAATTTATGTATTTGGCCCACTATTTTGTATTTGGCCCATTATTACCTTTTCCGCAAATCCTGCGGAAAAGGTATTGTTTTTGTCCGGATTATTTTTAGCATTTTCGAAAATCCTGCGGAAAAGGTATTGTTTTTGTTCGGATAATTTTTTTTTAGCTTTTCCGCAAATCCTGCGGAAAAGGTATTGTTTTTGTTCTGATTTTTTTTTACGGCTGGAAATAAAACTAACCACGTGATTTATCGGAAAATTCTAAAAAACGGCCAAATTTTGTGGTTTCTTTTTAGGTTCTCTTCAGTCTATTTCGGAAGGGCTTTCAGAATCATGTTTGGGTCTATTTCGAGCCCAAAATAGCCCCCAAAAACCCGGTGTTTCTTTTTAAGAGCTTTATATCAAGAGAGCGCTATAAACAGTGCATACACAATGCAGAGAATAACAGCCGGGAAAAGGGAGCTTTATATCAGGAGAAAATAGCCCCAAAAAACCCGGTGTTTCTTTTTAAGAGCTTTATATCCAGAGAGCGCTATAAACAGTGCATACACAATGCAGAGAATAACATCCGGGAAAAAGGAGCTTTATATCAGGAGAAGCTTTATATATCAGGGGGCGTTATAACGAGAGTTTACTATAATAATATTATATATCCTTATTCCGGGAATCCGTAAAAAGTTACATCTCGCAAATAATGATACATTGAATCTTTAAAATAGATGTGGTTTTTGCGTTTGGTGATTATAAATGTGTGCCTTTATTTATAACAAAAAGCAATTTTCAACAAAAGTGCATCATTGTGGACAGATAAACATTTTTTTCGATACAATTTTCCCCTTGATATTAGTATGATCACTTCAGATAATGCAAAACAACCTATATAGGCTGCAATGGATATCGTTACATTTTGACAGTTTGACGAGTTTTATGAATAATGTATTTACTCGGGTCGATACATAAGTGATACGCTACGTGATATGCATGTAGTCGTGTAAAATCGAACTGCAGGCCTCGACTCTGCATAACGCTATAGCGAAATCATATAAATGTACTTGCTATCGTGGTCTGCCCAATTACCACTTAAACGTGTGTCAATAGGATCAAGTGTTGAAAATATACACGTTTACTCTGCATGTATTCAAATGCATGCTATAAGATTTATTCCTTATAGACAAACAATAATTAGTACTTAGTAGAATTATATTGTTGAATAATGGAAACCCTCCGACGCCCAAAATGTCCAGGCAATTAAACAATGCCAAAGTATAAAATATTTTATTTCCAATTTCTAAGGGCTGTTTAATGACGTAGGCCTATTCTAAAAAAAAAAAAATCGAAAACAGTTTATAGATGAAAATTCTCGATTAATATATTTTGATAGATTAAATTTTAGCATTCAGTTCTTATTTTATTTAGTGAATAAAGTGTCGGAATATTTCTGGATATTTTTAAAATTTGCATTCAGTATACGTTTTAATTGTTTTCCTTTCATTTGGAAACGTTTTCGTAAAAATACATGTAGGCCTATAACAGAACTATATTTACGAAATTGTTTAAGAAATTTCCAGAATATACGGAATTTGCCAAATATTACCATACTAGACTGGGTTCTCTATAATTTGGGGGAGAGTGGAAGAAAGTCCGAATTTGTACAAACAAAACAAAAGAGATAATTTCGTGAAATTGCGCTCAAAGTAGATTTTCCCCTGGAAGATAAAGTCATGTTTTCCTGTCATATCTGATAAAATATCTTTTTAACATAACTGTTCAACTTGAAATCGACCTAAAATTAAACAAAAAATATACTGTAGGTTTTTAAAGGTTATTTGGACAAAAATGTACCTCTATATTTTATGTTCATTTCTTAATTAAAAGAAAAGAAAAGAATTATCGTTTGCAGAGAAAAATCCTCGTTTAAAGGCACATGGCTCGTCAGCAATGCGCGCGCGCCCAATTCGTACCACGAAATACGCCGCTCCATAATAGCAAAGGCATGCCGGAGCTAGCTGCGTATTTCGTGGCACGAATTTGGCGCGCGCGCATTGCTGACGAGCCTCTGCCTTTAAACCATATGCTGTAACTCATTATGCCGTCACCCATGCATATACAGACAGTAAAAGCTAATCGGTGGAATTCATGACAATTTTTAGAAAATGTACTGGTTGCGCTTTAGTACATAAATGACGGCCTTTCAACACAAGCCAATAATTCTTCGTCTTTGCAATGCGTAGGATTATCATTTTTGTATTTTAAGCCAATCATTCTTCGTCTTTGCAATGCGTATATAGGATTATCATTTTTGTATTTTAAATAATAGAAAACAAAAGATGCACATTATAATATGACACACTAGCTGGGCACAAGGGGAATTTGCAATGCACTGAAGAAACAACACTATAAACATTTACAACTAGCAATAAAAGCCATACATGAAAATAAAATCGTCCAACCGGAAAGAAATATTTGATTGAGTTGGGAAATGACGCAATCTTTTTTAATTACTTTTTGTTTAATGTGGGGTAGGTTGATTTTACTATATTATGCTAATTATAGTGCTTTATTGTTTCCGCCATTTCCCGCATAATTATGTATGGGATGGATGTATATAATATTTAGCTACAGGCCTAAAGGAATGTGTTTAGATTTTAAACCTCCCTTTTTCCCATGACTGTTGAGATTTTGATACCATACCATTTGTCATATCTTCTCATTACCATTCTGAAATCTTGCGCACTCAATCCGTATTTTCATTTTCGAGAAAACCCGTCCGTTGGCCATTTTGTACCGAGTCACAGATTAAATGGCGAGATGCATGGTTTAGATATTGTTATGTTAGATATTTTAGATGGTGTTTGATTGATTTTTATAGTGAGAATGATTTTTTCTTTTAAAGAAATTCATGATTTACAAAATTTTGTAAGAGGCAAGTTCAAAACCTGCTTCCAATCCAATGTCATCGTTAAATTATCCACCCTTTTGAGCTACTTGCATGGTGTTTAAAAAAAAAAGGTAATCCAAATTTGAAAGGTTGTTTTGACCAGATGATAAGTTTGCCTGATAGCATCTTAAAGCAGAGGGTATATGTGACCCGCTCTGCAAAAAAGGGTCTTAAGTCGCGCTGGCTAGTATTCCTTTTGCGACCATAAAAGGAAATCCGCGGCAAATCCACGCTCAATAAAATACAAAAACACAATGGAAATTCCTGGCGGTGCCCAGATACCGCCTGGAATGTCTGTGTTCACCCTGGAATGTCTGCGTTACGCCTGGAATTTCTTTTGTGACAACAGAATTGTCAGACAAAATTGAACAAAGATGACACAATCTTATTCAGTAATTGGATGTTATTCATTCACACTTTCCAACGCAGGTTTCGTTATTTTTTGATTCACCACGTCCACGACTAGCTCCTCCCTCCAAAGTTCAATTTTGTGTGTCAATTAAGTTCGATTTGGTTCAACATGAAAGTGAACCAACCCACATTTTGCACCTCAATTTCAAGACAATGGTGCTCGGTGATGCATGGCCCTAGGAAAGTAGCCAAGGTATCATTGGAAAGCCCATACCCTCTGCTTTAAGATGCTACCAGACATTTTTTTTAAAAAGCACCCTCAGTTGGCCATTTCGGAAAGAATTGGGAAGTTGATCGTGGCATCAGACCTTGTGTGCAAAACATATGAGGCTGAACAAGTGTTTCCTCACAATATCGTAAATTTTTCCCACTCGAAATTGTGTTTTTTTCCCTTCAAATCTGCACATTCTAATGCTAGATGAGTCATTTTTAAGAAAAAAATTCTGATCAACTTCCCAACTCTTACCGCAATTTCTCCCCGAGGTGCGGACCATTTTGCACGGGAAAAGAATCATGTCACAGCAACTCGGGTTTTTCTCGTCAACTTATGAAGTAACATTTTGGGTAACTGAAAATTAAGTACCGGGCCTTTAATTCTGTTAAATCGCAATTAATCCACCGTTTGAATTAATTAATCAGACATTTTCAAATACATTCTTACCTGTGTGGTTTTTACTGTCCTCTGTAGTACTAATAATATCCCTGGCCCCTCTGACCGCTCTCTGCATCCTAATTATGTGTTCTTCCGCATTCTCAGCTCCTCCGTGGCCAATAATCACACCATAGACGACAAATGTCAGGGTATAGGCCACAAACATCGCGACATAGGCCCGAAATATCACGCTCTTGACGGCCGCTGATCGCCGACGCCTCGCCGACCATGTGGCCATTTTCCCGGTCGGAGCAATCTGTGGTTGATAAGTGTGCATCGTACGTACCGGCTTGGTGTAATGAGCAAAAATATAATCTCAAATGTATGTGGCGATTATAATGACATGTTGGAACACAGGTACCTACGTGAATGGCTCACACAGTCGAGTCAGTGACGTACACCAGATAACCGTGTTGATTATTGTTGTCCCCGCGGTGCATATTTCATTTCGGAAGGCAGCGATATTTTTTTCCAGGCTGTTGGTACAAACTCTGCATATTTTGCAGCATCCCACAGTCAGCTCAGTCGCTGTTTAATACCAGGTTACAGTTAGATCACACATTGCGATTAGATCCACATTTATCGCAGCTCGTCATTACCTTCATAAATTATTAATCGATTCTCGTCTCTGACTTCTAGAGCAATACTCGGTCCATATGCGACTTCCATTTATCATTATAGCAAGTCATATGCCTACGGCACTTGGGTGATTGTGATATAATGTGCTCAGTTGTTTGCGCATTGACACGAGACCATAACGAACGTGTCATTGCGCACAGAGAAAGGCGGCGCCCATTGTGCATTGTGGCGACACCTGGGGCCTGTTTTCACGATCACAAGCAGAAACATGTTTTTAAGTATTGAAGAGAAGGCGTTTATTGGTTGTCAACCAATTGATCACGTTCAAATGACGTCACTTACTACAAATTGCCACGTGCATCATGATTTTGAGCGTATTTTTTTTGTGACGCGCATCGGTTGCTGCCATCTCGTGGGGCACCTTTTGTTATTTAAACTAGCTGTTCAAAAATGTAAGCAAAATACGTGCAACCACGCATGTCCTCAAGGAACTGCCCTAGAAAATGGCGGCTATTCGATACGGTCTATACACAGACACATTATTTTCTGCTTTATATAGAAAAATTTACATTACAAAAACTACCCTCTGGGAAGTTCAATAGTCTTATGGGCCCGTTTTCGTGATCATAACCAGAAGCATGTTTCTGACATAATTATATACTGGTTCGACCAATGAACGCCTTCGCTTGCCGACGGTCAAAGCTGTCCATTGATCACGTTCAAATGACGTCACTTCCAGACAAATTGCCACGTGCATCATGATTTCAAGCGTATTTTTGTGTGACTCGAATCCGTTGCGCCGTACGTTATTAATGCTTACATTTTTTAACAGTTTAAATGCACGAGATGGCAGCTATTTGATACCGCCTACATTGATCTGGATTGCATACAATAATACTGGACAAGTTATAGGCCTACTGCTTGTCCAATACAACAAAATAGTTCACAAAACATATCCTTCAAACCATACAAACAATCTAAACGCCCATTGGCAAAACGTGGTGGGGGTGCGTGCCGCTGGTAACCTGCCTTTGTTAATTATTCGATTGTAATCATAGAAATAACAACATACATGTACCGGTTTTCATGTATGTAATTGAAAGCGGGGACGTAATATGCTACCATATTATGTTGCGACTAACAGGTATTTACATGCATATCAATGTTTGTAATTTGAGGCTTGAATGAAAACAAGGATCTGATAATCTCCATGAAATGAGCGTTATCTTTAGTAAAACCGCTTTTTTTTTGGCCAGCTGTTACATTCCCAGTGTTCGTGCATACTGACTTGTAAATTGGCCTTTGCGTGTAACATTCGCATTAAACGGCTCATGGTGCCTCGTATTCTTCACTTTCAAACGGAGGTAGAATACCACATACTACTTGCACGGTCGCGTTCAAAACGAGGCTTTCCCGGCATACGTCATATTCTACAATGGACTGAAGTCAACCGTCACAGCAACCGACACGGTAAACTACGCGAGGGAGTCATTGTTCATGCGAGGAAAGCCTCGCTGTTTTGCCAATATGGCGGTTCCATGCAAACGTTGAATACTACTCTCCAGGGTTGTAACGAGTCTCCTCTTCTCGAGTCCCAAGTCAAGTCAAGTCAAGTCAAGTCAAACTGCCTTCGAGTCCAAAGTCAAGTCAGGCATACTGTTCAAGTTGGGTCAAGTCAAATAGTCACGACAGTTAATTCGTTCAAGCTAATTTCAAAATACATGTAGGACCGAGGCCTAAATCTAAACGCAAACACTCACATTCATGTGGCCAGGTTTCTTTAGGGCTGAAATACAATTCGGTCCCCCAAAAAAATCATACAAGATCTATTTTATTTTTGACAAACTCAGGTCAAAAAGTCTGAGTCAAGTCAAGTCGAGTCATTTGAGGTTCGAGTCTCAAGTCAAGTCAAGTCATTTGGGGTTCGAGTCTCAAGTCAAGTCAAGTCGAGTCAGTGAAAATCGGGACTACTCTCCGGTAGTGAATACCGCCTGAATTCCATACATGTACTCCAGTGAAAGTAGAATAGCCAGTCTCAGTAAGGCCTTGTCTTATGCAGTGAGATGGCCGACGGTTGCTTACCAGTCCATTGTATATAAATTAAGATCAGTGGTACCGATAGTATAAAAGAACACAGATGCAGGCGCTGAACTCTCACCATGAGAAATAAAGTACTAAAATGAAAATGTCAGATTTTTGTTTGCCAAGGTTACTGGGTCTACACATAAAATCATTGAAATGTTTCCGTGCGCTCTAGCAATGGATGTTTTAGATTACCAGCGATTGTTCAGGCCGAGATACTCCGACAACTAACGCCATTTAAGTTGACTATTTCTGGTGCTGCTGAAGACCATTTGGGTTAACGGTTTCACAACTAAAAACTCAAATTCTTCGACACCGATTCGAAATTTCCAAACGCTTCACGGAGCTCTTCGTACTCGTTTAATGGGTCAACATCTTCAATAGGATTAAGTTAAACACTACTCTAAAAATAGATCCAGTTGATAAATGAATTGTACAAATTAAGTTATGTATAGTTACATCATCGGAGCATTATTAACGATTGCTGTTGAAAAATGACCACAATAATGGGCATGCGCGGCTCCGTCCTTAAGTTTTCGACAGACGCGACGTCGTTCGTTTGGAAATGTACAGCAGAGATTTCCCTCGATGTTATGTACAGGTAGTTTCCGTTTTTCCTTTTTCTTCTTTCCTTTTCTTCTTATATTAACACATTTTACATTACACATTAATAACGAGAGTAAACGAAACATTTTAAAACAAAATACATGTAGCAAAGATCTGGTGGAAGAAAACGATAATTAGGCTTTCGAAGGCAATACCTAAGCTTGTACCAAAGTAGTTTGGGAAACGGCAGTCATACTCATTCCCAGGTGGATGTTCTCGTGGAAATTGGGAAAAGGCGCCATAAATCATGCAGACTCGATCTCAGTTCTCCAGATTGTGTATATATGTATAGCAATAAAAAACACTGGGTTCCTGTCTGTATTACATGACTACATCTCGGAACAAACTAAAACAACAAGGCGAGATAACTCCTTTGCTGTGACCAAAATTCGAACCTGGGTTCTGAGACCTCATAAAGCCATTTCACGTTCATGTTTTGCGTGCATCTAAACCTCCCGTTGTTAGTCATACCATTGCAGACAAGTCGGCATGGTTATGGCGACATTTTCCACAATTCAATTTCAGAAGGCCCGCTTAAAAACCAACTTTGACATTCCCAAATTAATACCAGATAATACATACAGATAAAGTTATTCCTCTTTACTCGAAGCAACAAGGGAAAAATTGTTTGAGTTTCGTTTGACATTGCTTACATGTACATGAGTTATATTATGATCCTTTTGTGTACGACAAAAAAGATATGTAACTTGTATACATTGCTGCACGAAATCCCAACTTCAAATACGGAGACGAATAGACCGAAAGCACAATGACGTCATTATGTTTAGGATCTATATGAGTTTGTGTGTTGCCGTGCCAAGGTTACTGGGTCTACATTATAAACAGTGAACTACCTGTTTCTTTGCGCTTTGCCAATGGATGTTTCAGATTACCAGCGAATGTTTGAAACCCTATTACCCTGGCAAAAATTATTCATTGGCAAAAATTATTCATTGGCAAAAATTATTCATTGGCAAATTCAGGACCAGATTAAAGAAACGGTTTTTAATCTTGTCTCCTGTCTATTGGAAAGGCACCAGGCTACTTTTGCGTTCCAAGCCTATTTTGATGAAACTTGGAACCATAAAGTTAGATATAGAAAACTAGAGTGCGCACTCCCAATACATGATGCCGCCATTTTGGTTTAATGCTATGGGTGCGCGGTGGGCAAAGGGAAAAGGTGTTTGTGTTGCCCACTTTGCACTCATAGTGTTAAGCAAACATGGCGCCGCCCAGTCCACACACGTGACGTAAATAGCCAGTGCACACTCTAGTTTTCTATATCTAACTCTATGCTTGGAACACACAATTAGCATGGCAACTTACTAATCAGCAGCTTGTATTTTATAGAACTGATTCAGGAGACAAGACTTAACATTTCTTGCGCGTAATGTTTATTTGTATTGGGTTGCGCATACACATGTAGGTGGGCATTTTTTCCCCCATAACTTTCCGGCGGTAGACTTCCCTCTAGTAACCACAATCCGATAAAATTATCAGATTTTCCTTTAAACTTATCTCCAAGGTGTAATATGCGCACAGACAATACGTCTTTAAGGTTCCCATGTTATTTTTTCGTGGAATTTTGAAAATTTGTCGCAAGACCGTACATGTAGAGAGCATTCATCAGTGTAAACTGGTTAACCATAGTATACACGTTACTTACATTCTTACTTATAATGTACATGTACTATGTATATCAAATAGAAATACAAGAGCAAGTGTACATGCTTTTACCTGCTGCCAAAGTCTGGGAGAAGACCCAACAGAACTGTACAAAGCCCCCAAATAAACCCTTTGTACAGGCGGACATGACGGGGGGCAGTCACACTGTCACCATGCGTCATGCACGAGTACACACTGTGTGGATCCATTTTGACATCATTTATTGACCCCTTTCGAACATGTGCAAATACGCCATTTTGAGAGTCAAATAATGCCGAGTCATTGTGGAAGCGATGTGTGTACATGTTGTGTCTCTGGTGGGCGTAACGTGGTTTAATTCACAAATGGGAACCTTAGTTACGCGTGCTATGTACACACACAATGCGGACACACATTGCTTCCATAATGACGCAGCATTATTCGACTCCCAAAATGACGTCATTGGAAAGGGGTCAATATATGAAAACATGTCCCCTGTAATGGCTACTGGCGCAAAGGTTCTATTACAAAGAAGAGTATTAACTATTTCCTCACTCAAATGCAGAGATGAATTGTTTTCATGGCTGCAGATATGTGACAGAGGGTACCTCCACCCCTTCCATTGTTCCCCCTCAAACATCCAAGGAATTTTAAAGGAATTCCTTTCAGTTTTTATGGGGGGGTTGGGGGGGGGTGGGTGGTGGGGAGTTGGTGCATTAACAAAAGGGAATAGTGTGTAAGGTATAGGGGCATTAGAGGGAGTCCCTTTGACACATATCGTGCTGGGTATAGCTGCAGAGGTCTGCCAGAAGTCTGGGTTTTCCCTGTAAAAATCTAGGCCACATAGAATACAGTATCTACAAACCAATATGCTAGAGTTACATTTTACTTGTCAGCCAGAGCCCAATTGTAGCTAAAAATTCGCAACCGAACTGATAGGACAAAAATTTGTTTTGTGGCTGGGAACATTAAAAAAATTGTTCGCAGTTTTCCACTTTGGCAGATGTCTTTCCAATCACCAAATTACAAACCGAAATGCAGGAATAAAGAAAGTAAGCAATTGACTTATGAATTTTCTTTGGGACTCGAAAAAGTAATTTCACCAGCACTCCTGTACCAACTTTTGAAGAAAATAAAAATATACGGAGGAGTTTTTTTTATTTTTATTTATGCACTTATCTGTATTTTGTCAATTTGTGTGGCGCATTACAATTAAAGGCACAGGCTCATCAGCAATGCGCGCCCGTCAAATTCGTGCCACGAAATACGCGGTTCCATGCCTTTGCTATGGAGCCGCGTATTTCGTTGTACGAATTTGGCGCGCGCGCATTGCTGACGAGCCTGTGCCTTTAAGACTTGTGTCAACCATAGAGTTAGATATAGAAAACTAGAGTGCGCACTCCCAATACATGATGTGCCGATATGGATGCCGCCATTTTGGCTCAACGCTATGGGTGCACGGTGGGCAAAGGGGTGTTGCCCACTTTGCACTCATAGCGTTAAGCAAACATGGCGCCACCCACATCTGCACAGTCCACACACGTGACTTGAATACTGCTAGCCAGTGCACACTCTAGTTTTCTATATTTAACTCTATGGTGTCAACTTACCTCTATTTGTAACAGTCGTCACCAGCTCCAAAATCAACGGGTCAAAACGATTGCAAATTAAAGGCAACACCACCAGATACAAAAACAAAATACAACAAAAATCAAAAATAAATAAATTGGCAGTCTCCACCCATTATCCTTAATCCCCCAATATTCATTCAAGAAAAGCCGACATGAATAGAGCCAAAAACACAATCCCAATATGGACACGCTTTGTGACTCTTTGCACATTATTACTTCTGTTGAAAAAAAAAAGCGGAAAAAATAAAAAATAAATAAAATGATCCAATCCCGAATTCACAGAGACAATGTCTTTTGCACCAGGTCGTCCGAGTTTGTGTCGAGTCATTATCAACCACTCTGTGTCTCTGACGAGTGTCGTTTTAACTGTGTTTAGCATCAACACCGGCAACACTGCGCAAATGTTCACACGTCAACGTCGTTTCAGGTTGGATACGGGATCGTCTGGCCGACAGGCTAACCGTCTTCCTTCGGTGGGGTAAACCATCCTTTAAGAAATGAGAATTGAAAGCCCATTGAGGTTTACGGGCCATTTTGCGGTATTTGCGACATGGGTTTAAAGGAGCATGTCCAGATCACATTTTTTGACCCTATCATTTTTCCCATGGGTGTTGAGATTTTTGATGCCATAAAAATAGTCATATTTTTCTCATTACCATGCTAAATTTTCGTGCTCTTAAACCGTATTTCAAGGATATCGTCTAAAAACCACCTATGTTTTGTAAATTAAATGTATCTGGGCTGCGTTCCAAACACGTGAACAGTTCGTTAACGTTGGCGCCAACGTTTGCTCAATGTGGAATGGATTGTTTGCCAAATACATTGTCAAGATGGCGGCCCCCACAGTCCCAGCAGTCGTACGGACGTTGCAATGTGGCTCTCCGCTGCTTACCAAATTTTTGAGGAAATGTGACACGTTGCTATTGATTGTGTATCGCCAGCGATAAGGGAGATAACCACGAAAGGTGCAAATTATTTGTTATTTTCCAAACTGGAAACCATCGTTTGTCATCTTTCATGTCATGCACGCCATTTTGAAATGACTCGCGAACAATCCAAACGTTTGTTTGCCAACGTTGGCGGCCGTTGGTGGCACACAATTCGTTACAATCAAATTTGTTAGCCAAAGTTTGCAAACGTTCGCGTGTTTGGAATGCAGCCCAGGTTCCATAAAGCACTGCAGAGCGTGATCCAAAACTAGTAAACACTGGATGAAGATTTCAAAAATTCTTAAATTCATCAAAATAATACCACGATCTGTAAAGAAATGTCCATATTTTACAATCATATTACAAAAATTAACAGAATAAATTTGACTGGGCACACTGCAGAGCTGCCAACCCTCCCGGATTTTGCTTGATCCAGCAACCATGTTTGTATAAGGCCAAACAAAATAAATGGTGTGTTTACGGTAACCCGACCTACCTGGAATTTCGCAGGCCAAATTGCCGACCTCAAATTTTCAAGTTGATTTTAAATGAGCACTATTTGCAATAATTTCCAACGAACATAACATTTTCTACACTTGTACATGAACATGGTTAATAGTGTTAATAGTGAGTTTCAAACATTGCAAAACAAAACGCAAATGCATGAACTGAAATGTAAAACAAAAATGACAAAATAAAAATATTTTCCTACCTACCTATCCGGATTTTTTTTTAGGCTTTTACCGTAAACGTACTATTCATTTTGTTTGGCCTAAAGCAAATATACCAAGCAACAAATGAAAAGCAAACATTTTCTCCGCCTTTTGATTAAAAAACCAGTCAATCTGAGAGTGGGAATTTTCAGCAAACAGAAGCTTTGTGCAGGCATGCATACTGAAGCTGTCATGTGAATATTCGAGGTCATTTAATTTACAAAAGAAATTTTGATTAAACTGAAAATTTGCATTTCTTTTGTTGCTCGGTGACAGTGATAATATTTGTTACCTCTGTAACATTTTTTTTATGTCCCATCAGTAACACAGACTTAATAAATTAATTAGATAATAAGATGAAAAATCACAATATCTTTTGCAGCGACATGCTAAGCAACTCATTGGCTTCCATATACCGGTAAGTGGTATTACACAGTCAAACCTGCTATTAAAGGAAGGGACAACACCTGTTTGAAGTTATCGACGAATTTAATCAAAAATATTACCAATGTATTGCCCGGTGCACAAAGCTTCATAAGAATTAGAGAATCTTGTTTTCAACGTCGGCAACCCAATTAAATTTGATGATAAACTAATGCAACTATGTGCTGCGCCATATTTGAAATTTTAAAAGGGAGGATGACGTCAACCATGCAACGATTGCATGGATGACGTCAAGATTTATGCGCCATACGTCATTAAGTATGTAAAATCTGTTGTGTCCCGACTCACGCCCTCTCAAGTCCGAGCGCCGAACTGCAAAAGATGGTGACTTACATAAAGCGTACAGAGTTAGGCAACACTTCGCAAGTGTTGTCCATCATTTAAGGCCACCTTGATTAAAGAGGCCACCTGTTTATAGTGGCCACCCGTCTTTGGTCCCAAATGCCATGTGTATAATGCTTAAGCAAGGGGCCACCCGTTTATAGTGGCCACTATAGACAGGTTTCACTGTACCTGGAATGTTAAATGGCAAGTTAAAACTGATTTTTCGCAGATTTTTTTGAAGCATTTGTTGAACAACTTACCATTCTTTTCATGAATCTGCACCAGCGACTTGAATGATTGCTGTGCTCTTGCCAAGCTATACTGACGCTGCTGGGAAAAAGCAAACAAAATCACAATTTAAGTACTAGGACGTTTTACATGGCAAGTACACACAAAACCTACTTGATCCGACGTCAACAGGACAACTCTACCATAACTGTTCTTTAAAAAAGCAGCGACTTCGCAAGTAATGTATATTCATCTGTGGGGTGCATGTGGTCTAGTGGGTACGAAGCAGGGCTCACAATCGGAAGGTTATGGGTTCAAGCCCTACTATGGTCAATGTGTTTGTGTCTCTGGGCAAGACACTTAATCCCGATTGCCTGTCGACCCATGCGATAATTTGGGAGCTGTCAGGGGGAATGTTACATTCCAAGTGCCGATAGGATGTGCGCCACGGCCTGGTAGCATGCCTAGACGAAGCGGTAATAATGGTAACAGCGCTTTGATCCTCCGGTTACAAAGCGCCGCCCAGACAAAATCAGAAGTACCGTTAGCGCCTGGACAAACATTTTCCACCTGGACAGGGGTTGGTCAGTGTTTACCACGTGAGGGCGCTGCTCAGCGCGTCTGGACAAATCGTCGACTAGTGGAGACTAGGCTTAGGCGACTTCAGCATTTTCAGAGTAGACTCCAATTCCGAAAAAGAATCGCGATTCCATTCGGAATCGATTTCATTTTTTGGGGAAAAACATTAAATATACTGAGCGTGTTTAATAGGTAAATGAGCATGTTATGTATGTACATCGACGATACTACTTATTGTGCCGACGACGACCCAATTATTGGCACCGAGTGGTACTAAACGTCCACGAAATGATGCCGGCCTGTACCACACACACACGTTCTTAATAATGTGGAAATGATCAGAGGCTAAATATTCTTATAAAAGTTAGAGTTTTGCCTTCGGAATTGCTAGGTAATTTCTGGAATCGGCAAGCTATCACTGGGAAACGAATGTAAATGAAAGGCAATCGATTTCTACTGGGAATCGATTCCTCATCAATCTGGAATCGCGATTCCGATTCCTAAAGTGAAATCGATTCTACTCGATTCCGGCATGGAATCGCCCAAGCCTAGTGATGGGGGAGGGATTGGGGGAAGAGGGTGGGAGGGTGGGGGGAGGGGAAGGAGTCCATGTAAAATATGGACTAAAATACAGGACTAGTAAATGCTACAATTCTTCTTACCTTGGATGCTCCAAACTGTATCCTGGCCTTGCCCTTGACTAGCGTGGCCGCAATCTGTAGGATGACTGCTTCAACCGTGTAGGCACTACTCCAGCCTTGCTTCGTTAGTAACTCCATGCAAATAGCGCCCCCGCCCAGCACATAGCCACCGGTCAATACGGGAAAGATGACCCGTACAAAGGGAGGGTCGAAAGGGAAGTTTTCCTGCAGTAGGAACAGACGTAAAGAAATTGTAATTATTATGGGTCTTGAAATTGAGGGTTCCTCTTTAAACCCCTTGGTACTGGAATTGTTATGACTGCCTATACCATGTGCCAACTAGTTTATTCCTACAGCATACGGTAGAAAGTATCTTTATTAGCACAAAATCAATGTATCTTCTCACCTTAAACGTCATATTGAGTAGGATGTGATCCTTTCCTTCTTTCTCCTTGAGTTGTTTCAAGTCGGCATGTAACGGACTGTCGTTATCAACCCTGCAATTACACACAAAGAAAAATCATGGACATTTGTCCACATCTGTATCCAATTAATTTACCCCGGCGGTCCATGGGTCAATGTCCCTAAAAATAACCTACATAAACTCCTCAAAAAAAGTTCGGAAAGTAAAGTTTGACTGACGATTTCTCTCTTGTTACTAAATCATTTCCCTTGAATTTGGTATCATTGGAAAGCCCGGTTATTCCTCTTTACGATGATGTGTCATTATGATTAAGCAATTGGGGGATGTGCAGCACAGCTGAATACAGGGGCGGGTGTAAAGTGAAATGTCACAAAATGCATTGCTATTGTCAAAAAGTGCATTGACACATTCCCATCCTCTAAGCAAAAGGGTAATGCACTGCATGACAATAGCAGTTAATTTTGTGACATTTCACTTTCCACCCACCCCTGTATTCCGCTATACTGCACATCCAAATGACACATCACTGTAAAGAGGAATAACGGGGCTTTCAAATGATACCAAATTCAAGGCAAATGATTTAGTAACGAGAGAAATCATCAGTCAAACTTGACTTTCCAAACTTTTTTTGAGGAGTTTATATTCATACTTAATAATAGGGGCAAGCCTGGCTGGAAGGGGTGGTTATCTGATTGAAGGGTTTATCCCTCTGTAGGGCTTGTTAAGCTCTCGTGATAGCCAATCCTAATCAGTAAGGAACAACTGCAATACCGTGTTTCGAAACCACCAGTTGGCTTTACAGCTCAATTAGTAAGGCATCTGCACGTTAAGCAGGTCCGTGGTTCAAATCCCGGTGGAGACGACAACATTTTCACTGCATCCAGGGGTCGATTTCACCAAACTCTTCGTAAGTTAAGGTCCATAATAAGGCTTGCGATGGATCGTAGGGCTGCGATAGATCGTGGTTACGATAGGTGCTGCGGTGGATTTCACCAAACCTATCGTAAGCGTGATGCGTTCGATTATCGATTAAGGATATTTGCATATTTACTCTGAGGCTGTTTGCTGTGCTGAATTATGTTTTTAATAAAACGGTCGTTGGCTACACGAGTGCATAGTGCAAGCGCTCGTTAAATTTGGCGCGCAGCTTGCGGGACACTCATCGGTACACTCATCGCAAGTTTCTTGAAATTGATCTTAGGACGCAACACGAGTTACGGAGCGGTAATCCATCGCATCTTGAGTTACGAAGGATCGTAAACGTTAGTGAAATCGACCCCTGATCTCCCAAACTCTTAGACATTGGTCCACATTCGTATCGAAATCATACTCAAACAGCTTTAAGGCCACCTACGAGAGTATTTTAATGTGCCAATCATAGAGACTGTCATTGACCAACTCGACGCAGTACATCTTTTTCTTGAATGCGTCCGATCTGTAGACGTCCCTCAATTCCTTCATTAGTCTGTCAGTGGCCTGCACTGATCCAGACACCGAACCCTGTAGTAAACCAATCACACAACATTGTTACAAACCAAAAATTCACAATCAAAAATCTGTAGACCAATTTACAGATACCATGAGTTTCTGATATTGCGCAGAAAGCCCCTATCTGAAGTGTGTCCAAACAAGAGGCACCAAAAAATGCACTCATACGTACGCTTAATGGATCGAGTGAGTACATTGTGCATAGGTGCAAGGCACGCATGAGCACGTATGAAAAAATACTGGACAATAGACAGTTTTGGCAAGCTCAAAATCCGCGCGCGTATACGTACCATTTTCAGTTTTGACGTCATCACTTTATGCAGTCTTCTCGTACGTGATGCGGATCAGCCACACGTAGGACAACGTATGGGAGCCGTTTGACACGGGAGCGGTACGTATAAAATTAATCTCGACACCAAATTAGTGTTATGTCACACCGATACGTCTGCGAACACGTACCATTAAACTGAGATGCCGAAACTGTCTAATAGTAACAATTTCACCACTCAACCAAGAGAAATACTGAAATCTTACAAAACAAAGCAAGCTTCATTTTATATAACACAGTGTTCTCCACTGCGGACAAAATCATCACAGGTACTGTTAGCGCCCGGACAAAACTCTGCCGCCCGGACAAAAATAATCAATTTTTCCCCTCTAAACACTGTGAAGGTACAGCCAAGTTATTCCAAAATTAGGTATAAATTCACCAAACGTGATTCGCTAGCCAGTATCGTTCACTTACCATGCAAATCTATCATTTCAGCGTCGATAACAGCCATGACAGTTGCATGCATCTGTTTTGAACAGCGCCCTCAAGCGGTAAATGTGTTCACCTCTCGAGGGCGCTGCATGCTCAGTGCAGCGGCATGCGTAGCTAGCTACGGGCGGATCGTTGGGAGCGCGTGCGTGGCCCATGAAAAATCATTGGGAAAACACTAAAAGCATTCACAGCCATAAAAAAAAAAATGAGTGACACTGAACGGCTTCACAACAGAAACTGTAATTTTTACGTCGTACATGAATCTCAGTGCCGCGAGCTTAGACTGTGATTCAACCACTAGCGCGAATGTTTGTTGCAAAAGATTCGACGTCCAAGATGTACAAAAATACAAACCGGCGAAATGTTTCTAACTGTGCGCGCAGCAGGCCAGGTTGCGCTGTCCAGCTGATTACGTACGGCAATAAATTTGCCAATTTTTGGAACATTTCATTTGAGTCTTATTTTTTCGCAAAAAGTATAGAAAAGCTGATTCCAAGTCACCTTTAAGTAGTCTCTTCTCTGGTTGGATTTTAATCTTTCCAGTACTGCATAGTTCTCTGCATCAATACCCTTGTCTTCTTTCTCCGTTACTGATTTGCTGTAGAGGTTTATAAAAGTAAAAACAAATCCTTTTATGCGAGTGCGCAAACTTAAGCGTGTTAAAGGCAGAGGCTCGTCAGCAATGCGCGCGTGCCAAATTCGTGCCACGAAATACGTAATGTAGCTCCATGCCTTTGCTATGGAGCTGCGTATTTCGTGGCACAAATTTGGCGCACGCGCATTGCTGACGAGCCTGTGCCTTTAAGGAGCGTGTTCAGATTTTTCCAGAAATCGATTTCGGTTTAACCTAAGAATTATATAAGTTACCTCCTCAAAATACTATCCACCGGAAGAATCATGAAATTTGCAATCTCCATTTTGGATGTGGAAGCAAAAAAGTTGGTGTAATCACTGCACTGCTTTATGGAACCAGATTTATTACTTTACAAAACATTGGTGGTTTTTTGATGATATTCTTGATAATATACGAAATTGAGAATGTGGAATTTCAGAATGGTAATGAGAAAAATATGTTAATTAGGGTCTGTTTTGCCCTTACCTGGCGTAATTATTAACACTGTATACTCAGTGCTTTCCTGAGACACTATGAAAACTTCATAGCATGCTCGGGTGGGACTCGAACTCCCGACCCCCTGCAAACAAAGCAGACGTCTTCACCATTCAACACCGGCCAGGTGATGGTTGAGTGGTTAAGACATCTGCCTTGTTTGCGGGAGATCGTGGGTTTGATTCCCACCCGAGTACACTATGAAGTTGTTCATAGTGTCTCGGGAAAGCACCGAGTATACAGTCTTAATAATTACGCCGGATAGGGGCAAAACAAACCCTCATTAACATTCAGTCTCCCAGACACAAGCTAAATAAATTTCTGAGAAAAATGAGACAAAAGATATGTTCAAAAATGTGATCTGGACACGCTCCTTTAATATTTTATTCATCTTCCCACAAGTGCAAGAAAATAAACAGCAAAATGTTGCACATTTACGTCCCATATATCACGATACTGAAAGCTAAGTGGTATATGGGACGCAGATGCACTACACTATGCCGTTTTCCATGAACATGTGTGGGATAACAAATTTATCTTCAAGCAAACAAATTACCTCAAAATGCTAATTTTCACGTTTATTACTAGAAACCATTTTTTTGGGGAAAATCTGGAACTTAGATATCAAAGATGTTGTTTTGTACCATATACCACTGTGCCTTATAGCTCAGGTGGTAGAGCATCTCCATGGTGAGTCAGAGGTCTCGGGTTCGAATCCCATTTTACCTTGGTTATTCTTCCCTCTCATAATGGTCCTTGCAGTCATCCAGTGGATTTGCCCAGGCTCATATACCACTGTGCCTTATAGCTCAGCTGGTAGAGCACCTTGCCTTGTAAGTCAGAGGTCTCGGGTTCGAATCCCATTTTACCTTGGTTCTTCTTCCATCTCATAATGGTCCATGCAGTCATCCAGTGGATTTGCTCAGGCTCATATACCACTGTGCCTTATAGCTCAGGTGGTAGAGCACCTTGCCTGGTAAGTCAGAGGTATCAGGTTCGAATCCCATTTTACCTTGGTTCTTCTTCCATCTCATAATGGTCCATGCAGTCATCCATGTCTTGCGCGTCCTCCTCCTCTTCCTCCTCCTCTTCATCATCATCGTCGTCGTCGTCGTCATCGTCATGATTCGTGTAATCCTCCCACCCTTCGTCTTCGTCCGCGCTGGCCATTTCATCGTCTTCGTTTTTCTGCAAATTAGGAATTAAAGACGGATTACATGATTGGAAAACTGTTACAAACAGGAACAACAGAATCACGTACATGTAACTAAGGAATAATGTTGATAAACTGCCTTGTAGAAATTTCAGCCACATAGATGCAGTAATAATTCAGACAACCTCGAAAATCCATGCATGGTTTTTGTGTTGAATGAATGGTAAAATAGGTACCCCAATGCTTCAGAAAACCTTTTAGTTAGTTATTACAAAAATCGGCAGTTAAAGAGTGCCATAATATTGGCCTCTGATTTAACGACCAGCATTTTCTGAGTTACCTCCGAGGGCAGTTCTTGATCTAAGATGGACATTGTTGAGGGTTCTTGGACATTATGTAGCTTGCACAGGTCTCGGACCAACCGTCGTATCATCTTTAAGAGCTGTTTGAAAGCAAAAGCAGCACAAAAAACATTATGAGTACTGTACATGTATCTCTGAGATTTATCTCTGAGATTACACTGCTTGACTACAATTAATATCCTCTATTCATAAATATCTTAGACAGTTTACACATCCCTCTTGGCTGAGAGCACATCACGTGGGCAGTGCCCGGCCGGCTGGCCCGCGTTTGTGCCCTAGTCAGCGCGTATACGGAACACGCACATGCACACAAAAACAACACGCGCTCGAAAGCAACTTGTGCGCTCCCGGTCATGTGCGTGCGGGGGCAACACGCCTGCATTACGCGTAATGTGTTCGATCGAACAAAAACAACTTCACGCACAGCTAGCAGTTGTACGAACGCGGTGTTGCATGACACTGTGGGAAAGTGAATGCAAAACATGGCAAAACAACGAGCTAATTTTGTTGAGTTTTACCGATTTACACGAAAAGGTATTTATGAATGGGATTAAAAGTAGGTTTGGCCAATCTTAAACAACCCGTTTCAAACCAGCTAGGGGTCATGACTTGACTTGACTTGAGACTCGAACCTTAAATGACTTGACTTGACTTGACTCGGACTTGAAAAAATGAAATGAAATTGAACTTTTATGCATTTTTTGTCATTTTGAGGACCGAATTGTTGGCCAGAAGAACAACAATACTAACATGAATGCAAGATTCAGGGTTTAGACTCATTTTGAAATTAGCTTGAACAAATAATACTACTTGACTTGAACCGACTTGACCGACTTGACTTGACTTGACTTGACTTGACTTGGGACTCGAAGGCCATTTGACTTGACTTGGGACTCGAAGTCAGTTTGACTTGACTTGACTTGGGACTAGAGGGAGACTCGTTACAAACCTGCTGGTTTGAGCTCTCCATTTTTCCCATGGCTCTCAATGAATCCATATTTTCTCAAGGATATCGTTAAAAAATTACAAATGTTTTGTAAAGTAATTTTTTTCCTCCCACATCCAAAATTTCCCATTTTCTTCCCATGGATAGTATTTTGAGGAGGTACATGTATTTTATATGATTGTTATGTTAGAAAGAAATCCATTTCTGGAGAAATCTGAACATGCTCCTTTAAATTTCTGCTATGAACCTAGTTTTAGCATTATCTTAACCCTTTAGAGACTACAGCGGCAGCTAGCGGCCTGAAGACTAACAACCATGTGAGCTGGAAGTGGCAACCAGCCCCATGTGTAAATGTACACAATGTACTCAACATCTGAATGTTTTTAATTTAATTGTGTAGTTTACCTTTAGGTACTGGGCTTTTGGTCGAGGTATCAATAATTATGTCTATTCTCTTTTACGAATGTGAAGATTTTCCTGTTCTTAAAGGCAGTATACATGATTGCCGGTGTCGCGTGTAAATTTAACCGCCATGTAAATTTATCCGGGATGACCAAATTTGGTCATCTACGTAATGCAACGTCATGCGCACTGCATAACAAAAGTGCACCGCTTCGTGCTGTGCTGAATCTTCCGGCCAGCATGTATAGTGTACACTACGTACGGTAGCATGCACGTATGTACACGCATACATATTTGCACGTGGCGCATCTCAATCTTTTCAGCGCGAAACTTATACTCACTGACTACGGTATAGGCTAGGTACGTGTGAAAAAGGGTACGGGTGAAAAAAGGTTGCACGCATGTACACGAAAGGGTAGTAATGCTCACACAGCCTAAGCAGACGTACATACGTGAACATGTTTTGTTTTTGTACAGGGCTATACATGCCGTTCGTATTGAGTATCTGGAAGTGTGAGCACGCACGGAATGAAATACATTTGCCGCTACGTGCTGGAAATTCCTATTGCGCCATCCGGAAGAATTTACACGCCGGTGGATCGAGCACGCGACACCGGTATCTCGAAAATCAGAAATGTTCACAGATTTACGCCTTACTTACACAATATAAACATGATGACCGTGGAAAACTTCCCCTGAAATGGTTTTGTCTAAAGTGCTATAGTCTTTGAGAAATGAGTAAAACATTTAGTTTTCGTCTCATGAGACGAAAATTTAATTTGCCCTAAAACCATTTCGCCCAAGTGCCATTTCGCCCCCAAACCACTTCGCCCGAGTGCCATTTCACCCCAAATCACTTCTTCCAAACACTACATCACCCAAATGCCACTTCACCCCAAAACCACTTCGCCGTGGTTCAGGGCGAAGTGGTTTTGAGGCAAAATGACTGCAAACCCTTTTTGGCCTGTTTTCTCAAAAGTTAGACGAAGTACGGAGCTGGTTTTTGTTCAGGTTGGTTTTAATCATGCATATCTTTATGAAAAACTATTTGTAACAGTTTACCAATCATGTATACTACATGTATCTTTAAAGGAGTTTAAGATTTTTTTCCAGAAAATGGCCTTTGTTCTAACCCAACAATCATAAAATACTTACATGTACCCAAAATACTATCCATGGGAAGAAAACAGGAAATTTACAATCTCCAATTTGGATGTGGAAACAAAAAGGTTGGTGTAATCACTGCACTGCTTTATGGAACCAGAACAATTTGTTTACAAAACATCAGTGTTTTTTTAAAATGATATCCTTGAAATTATACAGATTTAGAAGGTAAAAAGTGAGAAGGGTAATTGAGAAAAATATGACAAATGATATGGTATAAAAATCTCTACACCTATGGGAAAAAAGGGGGGCGGAGGGGGCTCAAAAATGTGATCTGGTGTGCATGGTTGTTGTACTTTAATTTTAAGTAGAAATATTGACAATGCTCGATAATGGCCGAAAACAATTTGATGGTACAAAAAAAGACAACAACATAAAATGTACAAGTAAAAGTGCATGGATTAAGTTTTACCAGTTGGCCTGAAGCACTTATTTCGGACAAACGTTGAATTACTGTGGCCAAGACGGGATCTTCTGAGTCGGAAAACCATACTGGCCGTGTCTGTGGGTATGAATCCTGAGGGCAAAAACACACAATTATGGTCGTTAGTAAATTATTATTAAATTTATTTCATGCAAAAGCGAATGCAAATTTGACGTCACAGTGACGTTTTCACGCTGCGTATTTGCAGAAAGTGGAACTAGTTCTGACTCGTGCGAATGATCGCCTCAAAATGTTGTAAGTCATATTTGCTTTTGCGTTCCCTTTCTCGTGACGTATGTACCAGCCTTTAACACTAATGTGAAGGCAAAATTGCACATCTGATGAGTTTATAGAAATGTCTGTGCAGTTTTCCCAACCAATGAGTAAGAAAGGAATCCTAAAATTGAAACATAAATGCTTTGAACTGATTTTCAATGCTTAATTTCTCAAAATTGCCACTGTAAATCAGAATGTGTCGCCTGGAAGTAACAAAGGAATATTGACTATTGTTCTAAAAATGTGCAAAATCATGGCAATCAAAAAAATAGCAAATTTTTACCTACAATAGGGCACTTTCACAGGGGGTCAAAAGGTCACGGGTCACTTTTGCTTGTCCTCCAGATCGGAAGAGAACAATAGAGCCACGTGGGGAAACGCACATGGCTGCTAGCAGAAAAGCACGTGGGTCTATTGTTCTCTCCCAATCTGGAGGACAAGCAATAGTGACCTGTAACCTTTTGACCCCCTGTGAAAGCGCCCTATACAAAATAAAACAGATACAGTTCAAGTGACTGCACGTGCGCATTCTGTCGGTCACACATCCTGGCACTTTTGTGACCCGGTGTCATATGCCTTCTTTATACGGGCATAGCACCGTGACTGGAGTGAAAACAAATTCGTTCATGCTTTTTAGCCTTACATGTAGATATGTACAAGTACGTGTTGCGTAGTAGACAACAGCATTGTTCCTTCGCTTGTCACCATGGGCACACCATTGTTTTCACTGCAGCCCTACCGGATGTGACGAGGCCGCGATTGACAGAAATACATGTAAATTTCCGAGTATGAGTGCCACGGTGGTGTTGTATTGTGTAATCCGAGCAACATTTAGTGAGCCCGCCCTCTTGTGGTTATTCCATTGTTACTGCGGTGTATTTCTATTGTGACGTCATGTAAACACCCTGGAGATACACCACAGTTTTCATTCGTCGGATTAGTCTATAACAATGTCATCAGAGCTGCGTTCCACAAGTTTACACAAACGTTGTCAATTTTCGCCACAGTGCTTTTTGCGCACGCGTCTAGCCGGGTAGCCTACCTGTTAATTGCGGACGTTAAAAATGTTTGTAATGTTTGCGTGTTTGGAACTCCGCCCTGGCCTAACTTTGTACTTGAAATATCGAGTCCGACCAGACTGCTTTGGCATGGCTTCATGTTATTGCTAGGCTCGACATAAACACAATGGAATATGACTATGAGGAAACAAAATACCAATTTTTACATTACATTACTTTAAAGGGGAATTATACCAAAAAACAAAAGACCTCGTACATTTGTAATGCAAAGAACGAGAAATATTACCCACTAAAAAGTGGATATGAACTTCACGAAGAATGGCAATTGCAGCGATGCCTCGCACTACATTGTACGTGTGTCCGAATGCTGGACCAAGAATGACATTTTTGCATACAAATTTTGTGTGTATTGCCATAGGAATGCACGAAGGACATTGTTGTTCGCAATTCGGACAAAATGAAGGCACCCATAGTGCGAGGCATCGCTGCAATTGCCATTCTTTGTGAAGTTCGTATCTGCTTTTCAGTGGGCATGGTATGTAATATTTCTTGTCATGCTTGTTGCATTATCATTATTATCGATTATGTATGAGTTTTACTTCTTCAGCATAACTTAAGGTCTTTTGTATACATGGTATAATCCCCCTTTAAGAGAGAAACAGGTTTGCGATTCACTACGTGGTTGGATAACCTTGAATTGGACCAAATTGGTACTCACTGTAAAATTACAATGTAAGACGAATTCCTCCTTGTTGCAGCCGATAAACTTGCACGTCAACTCGTCCATGGTGGCAGCGTGGATCTGAAATCTCTCATTGTCCTTACCAAAAAGTGACTCCGACAGTTGAAGTTCTTGTTTAAGGGACGCCACACAGGCCATATTTTCATGTCTTTTCCCCGTCTGGCTTTGTGTAATTGCGGGCAGTTTCCGAGTCTAAAATCTGTGTCCGAAACAAAAGTTGACCGAAAAATGGCGTTTTGTTATTTTCTACGCAAGCTCAGTGTGAGCGCGCCCTCTATAGACGGGTTCCTTCCGCTTTGGAGTTGATACAGTGTTCATCGTCACAGTTGTGGCGTCGTGAAAATATTCACGACTACTTAAAATAGTAAAATATTACCGATGTCGCGAAAACATTCATTACCGGTTTTGTCCCTCCAGAACAAAGCCACACAATTTAATATGCTGAAACAAAACACATACCGCCAAATTTCTGGATTTTTATAATCTCTGCATCCATTAAAGGAGCGTGTCCAGATCACATTTTTGAACTCCCTCCATCCACACCCTCCCCCCATTTCTCCACGTGTGTTGAGATTTTAATACCATATCATTTGTCATATTTTTCTCATTACCAATCAGAAATTTTGCATTTTTAATCCGTCTATTTTCAAGGATATTGTCAAAAACCTCCGCCGTTTTATAATGAACATCTGGGGTAGATTTCACAAAGATTTGCGACGCGTCGTAAAATCCATCGCAACTCGCCGAACCCTCTGCAAACTTACAAAAGGTTCGGCGGTTTGCGATGGATTTGGTACTTACGACGCGTCGCACGTCTTTGTGAAATCGACCCCTGGTTCCATAAAGTAGTGTAGTGATTACACCAACCTTTTTGCTTATAGCCTAGGCTACACATCGAAATTTGGGATTGCAAATTTCCTGTTTTCTTCCCATGGATATATTTTGGGGAGTAATTTCATATGAACAAAATCCATTTTAAATAAAAGCTGAGTTTGAGACGCCAAAATGTTTTCAAAATGTTTCCATCTCCATGGAAAACGGGAACGAGGGGAGAAAGTACATGTACTGTTATACATCAAGTTAGAATGAAATAATCATAAACTCAACAAACGAAGTTCAAATAATAATATTTCAAATCTATATTTAATAGAAAGCAACAAGTGTGTATCAAAAGAAGCAGACATTCCGCTGCCAGAATTGCGTGGAATTATGACGTGACATTCATACTTTTTTGGTTTTCTTATAATAAATTTTAAATTGGAAATATTTATATCAGCCGTGCGCAGCACGCTGGTATATTGTGATCGTCCGATTTCTTTCTTTCTTTCTTTCTAAATTCTTTCTTTCTTTCTTTCTAAATTCTTTCTTTCTTTCTTTCTAAATTCTTTCTTTCTTCGGGCAAACGGTCACGTGACATCACATATCTGCTAATAACTGCCAAACGCCGTGGCCGATTTCAACCAGATTTGGACAGAGTCTTCCTTGACCGGAGTCCTATCTTGGGTGACCACCACGTGAGGTCAATGGTCAACTACTGGTCACTACTGGTCATTTTCTTCAAAATTATAAAATGCTTCTTCTTCCACAGTCTTGACCCAATTAATGTCAAATGTGGTCAGTAACATCTTTGGACCAAGCTACATATGGGTTGTTCACAGAATTTGGCCATCGGCTACCTATGGTCAGTACGGGTCATTTTAGTAAGGGGCCATAGACTGTACAGTAATCAAGGAAACGCTGTATTGGCCATTTCGCTAGTGCAGGACAATTGTTAGACTGTACAGTAAATCAAGGAAACGCTGTATTGGCCATTTCGCTAGTGCAGGACAATTGTTAGACTGTATAGTAATCAAGGAAACGATGTATTGGCCATTTCGCTAGTGCAGGACAATTGTTAGACTGTACAGTAAATCAAGGAAACGCTGTATTGGCCATTTCGCTAGTGCAGGACAATTGTTAGACTGTATAGTATTCAAGGAAACGATGTATTGGCCATTTCGCTAGCGCAGGACAATTGTTAGACTGTATAGTAATCAAGGAAACGATGTATTGGCCATTTCGCTAGTGCAGGTACAGTAATCAAGGAAAAGATGTATTGGCCATTTCGCTAATGCAGGACAATTGCTAGACTGTACAAGTAATCAAGGAAACGATGTATTGGCCATTTCGCTAGTGCAGGACAATTGCAATAGACTGTACAGTAAGTAATCAAGGAAAAGATGTATTGGCTATTTCGGTAGTGCAGGACAATTGCAATAGACTGTACAGTAATCAAGGAAACGCTGTATTCCCGCTAGTGCAGGACAATTGTAATTAAATTTGGTCAAATTTGACCCATTTTTAATCTAATAGTGCATTGAAAAGGACGCCCTCTGCTGGTGGAAACTGATTTGCGATATGGTCTATGGATCAGCATCTTGATAATATTTCCAGTCAAAAAATTCCCCAACCTTTTGCAGTGTTCAAAGGTCATAAAAACCTTTCATAAAAGCTATTTCAGGCTGATATTCGTGCTTCGTGAAGCACATAAGCTCTAGTTCGACTTGTAATCAGTGTCCAGGAATTTATTTTTGCCGAGTTAATATGCAGTAAAACCTCGATAATAAAAGAAGTAATACAACATTATGCTTGTAACGAGGAAATTTAGGTTACAATCCTTTGTTGATTCCTAGATCCTCATAATACAAGTTTCCTTTACAGGGTGTAAGGGTGAATATATAATATTCTCGGTCAATACCGAGTAATTTACAATTTAATCTCGGTTTCTTTTTTTCTGGGACACCTTGTACAACAAGGTATTCTGCAAAGTCCCAAGGACCTCTTGTATATTAATAAAACAATATTCCACTACCTGGCCAGACCCGTACAAAAGAATTACGAAATGTGCACTTCAAAATCCTAGTTGAGGGGTGTTAACATCTGTAAAGATCCCCGGCAGGTTGCAATACGTACATGTATACGGTTAAAAAAAACACCCGCACATCATACTCTGACCGAACGTGTCTTGTGACAAGGCACCAGCCTCAGTAAGAGCCACCGAGGAAGGGTGTGCCACACTGCCCAAAGTGCTCCTGTCCATGGTACTGCTAGGGCTATTTTTAAGACACGGGGATCCAGAAGCAACCTAATCCCACACAGGTTTATGTAAAGCGCCTTTCCCTGGGTCCGTTTTTCATCCGTGCGTATGAAAACGCAAGACCGATGAAAAACGCAAGACCGATGAAAAACGGATCTGTGGAAAGGCAACTAAATTGGTTTTCTGAGAGCAGAATTTTCCAATAAAACTGGAAATGACATTTCATTGCTGTGTGAATAACTTTTTAACAGGAAGACTTGGACCGAGAGGAAAATCTCTGCAATGGAACAGTCTTGAAAAAGAATCCAAGTAATAAGTTTACTTATTCAACAAACGTCTGTTAATCTTTTTCGATCAAGAAAATCTTTTTTTTTTTGAAAAGTATACTTTATGAACAACAATAATTAAAGTACAAATTTACGTAGTAGGCCTACGTGTGGCACATGGGCCAGTTACTTGTAGGAATACATGTATAATCCGATGAATGTTCTAAACGGGAAATTCAAAGTCCAATCTCGTACCATTTCTATGATGCACGCAATAACAACAAATAATCTGCTTGTCCTTTTCCGGCGTATAGTATTAATATTACCATCAAAATATTGAAATTTTCACTTCATTTAAGCAGTAGGTTGGACTAAAATTTTGTAATTGATACTGGAAAAAAAATTAAAATGTGTGCGCACTCATTTTTTTCTTTAATCCATTTTTAATTACCATTTTTTTCAAGAGGTACCACCTCATAGGGTAATCATTACCATTGTTCTACATTATACATGTACTTCTATAACACCTTCTTCCTGACATAACACTTTCTGATATAAAGCTCCTTTAAAGGCCTAGTACCAAATGGTAAACACATGAAACACATTTCTGTCCAAGACGATACCTTGGACTGCTTTCTGTGAAAAATTAACAACTGAAGGTTGTTTAAAAATGCGTGTGCAGACACTTTTTTCCCCATTCACTGAACACAAATCACTGACGACCGACATGCAGCCAACGGTTTAAAAACAAATAATTGGCAACTTCCCGTTTCCAATTTGTGCCCATTTTGTTTTAATAAAGACATTTGAAAACTACCATATAATTGGTAATTAATTCATGTTTAATTCTGATATAAATTAACAGTTAACAAAAGTATTTTTCTAATCGCGTTTACCTTTCTGCTATCTTAAACAGTCGAGTGATTGTAACTGACTAGAGATCGACATAACGCCGGAGCTTGGTTCCTCTAGTCAAACTAGTCTCGTACCCAGACCCGATTGGGATGCTCGCCCAACACGTCTGGGGCCAGTTTCATAAAACTGTTTAGCAGAAAAAAATGCTTAATCTAAAAATTGTTTGCTATATAAAAATAGGTTGTCATTGCATGTCAATTTGTGTTTTTTGCAAGAATTGCAGAACACCAGTCAATTGTAATACACATCATATAAGCTTTTGACTGAAAACCCATTTTTATAAAGTAAACAAAATTTAGATTAAGCAGATTTTTCTGCTAAACAGCTTTATGAGATTGGCACCAGCATCACTGATTGGCTGTACCAGATACCAGTTTCAGTCTACGAAACTACGACCCCTGTGAAGGTTTTTGCTCATTATCATAAGCACAGCCGGCAAAGCGGGGAAACCTCACACACACACACACACATACTAGTACCATAACATACATCAAATGGTCTTCTCATGAAGCAAAACACATACCTTTATTCACATTATAGGTTCGTATTTAGTAACTGGCACATCTTTATGACAATGTCCTTGGACAAACGGAATGAATTTCCCCGCCCCCCAAATTAACTCGGTCAAATGCAATCGCAACAGTTCGCATGCACAACCATTTGAAACACTGCCAGAAGTGGCTGCATCGTAAAGCACCGTGCCGCGTCGCTGTTGCACGGTTTCTGTGGCACCCAACTTCTGAAAGGCACGCTTTTTTGTTATGACAGCATGCTGTTTTGATCAAATAGCCAATAGCAATGTGCATCCTTTCTACGACGGCTTTATAATTTTGTGAATGGGTCTGGCATTCAGACGAGTGTCAAGAAATCAGCGATGAGCCTTTCAAGCAAGGTGACCAGATCTGTTCGGCGAGCATCCCCATCAGGTCTGGGTACGAGACTATCGTCAAACCACAAAGCTTTCATTACAATGAATACGTGTGGTTAGTGAACAATAGACTTCCGAAGTGAATACGTCATATTTTCTTAGTTGCCTCGGCAATGGCTCTACACTCAAAATCGCTGAACAGTGTCCCTGTGCTTTTGCAATGGTACTTTTTCCGACGGTCATGATGTTTAGAGCCAATTACCATGGCAACGCACGTCACACTTCGCCTGTCTGTATTGAAGCCAGCGGCTGGTGGATAATATTTGGTGACTTTACACCTAATCTTAGAAGTACTTCTGAAGCGTTTCTAGAGGGGAAAATTATTTATTTTTGTCCTGGCAAATTTATTTATTTTTGACCAGTTGGAAATTTGTGGGCGCTAATGGCACCTCTAAGGATTTTGTCCGGGTGGCACGTCCAAACAAAACAGTTAGTGGAGAACCCTGCATTGTACACTATGCTTTCTATTGTCAGCTATCAGTGGCAAAGTTTGTAGACAGTGGGATGATGTTGTAATCGTAGCCTTTGTCCATTGCACTAGCGATCATTTTGGCCGCGTGGGTCAGCTGCATGGCCGCTTCGGGGTGAGCCGTCCAGGGAAGGATGGTGCATTCCCTCTCAAGCATCATTGACATCCCCTGAAGGAGCTTGGTCATGCCAAAGGAAATGGCAGCACGGCGTAGTCTGTTTAACTCCTGGACGCAAAGAAAAAACATGTGTTAAAGCCCGTAAAGCAAGATTTGTTAAAACCGTACTCAAATGGAAATTAGTCTTTCCACAGGAAAGGGGGTATTTTGGCAACAGACCATGTTTTCCAGAAAATACATTTGTCTGGTCTCAAAATAAAAGAAATAAGTTTTAGTTGTTCTGAAGAGATAACTTAGGCCCAGAAAAGGGTTACAAATAGTGTGACAACATGCCTTTCTAAAAACCCTGTGTTCAAATTTCCAATATACGCTTGTAACCGGGACGGACACTTGTGTTACATTTTAGGCCGTCCCGGTTACGAGCGTTATATATATAATATGGTACCCATGTTTCATTAGCAAGTTTGTTTTTCTTGTGTGTGTATTTTTTTCCAAAAGAATTCTTGCATAGAACTCATGGGACAAGACAGTTAAATTTTTTGCATCGCTATAATTGTTCTTCATCAAGCCTTAGAATGTTCGACTTTGTTCTGTGCCAGAGACATCAGATTACCTTGTAGAATACTTGCGTCTTTTCAGGCAACTTTCTGGCATAGCGAAGAATCTTCTGAATGTCAGCCTGCAGTCAAGATCAAATGAATATATGGCAACACAGTTACAGGTAATAAGGCACACAGAGATATATGAAATTCAAACACAGCCCAAACTTGGAGGACAAAGTGCAGAGAATTTGGTGAATTTTTTGTGAACATTGCGTTTAAGTTGTTTCTGATCATATTAATCTGTTCTAAGACATTTTTGGCAGGCTACCAACAAAGGAATGGAGCCCGCCACATGCAATGAAAAAGACAGCCAGATCCAGGATTTGCAATGCCTAAAAATTTGTATCGACCATTTGATCCAAAAAACCTTACTCAAATGGAAGATAGAAGTGGTTCCAACTGTCCAATGCAATGATTTCTCTGGAGATATTTTTTAAAACAAAACTACGCCTGATTACTGCGGTATCATGGCTCTGTTTTTTCGTGCAGTTAAGCCAGCGAACCAGTTATAATATGACGTGGCTTCACAGTTGTAACGAGTCTCCCTCTGCTCGAGTCCCAAGTCAAGTCAAGTCAAGTTAAACTGCCTTTGAGTCCCAAGTTAAGTCAAGTTAAACTGCCTTCGAGTCCCAAGTTAGGTCAAGTCAAACTGCCTTCGAGTCCCAAGTTAAGTCAAGTCAAATGGCCTTTGAGTCCCAAGTCAAGTCAAGTCAGGCATGTTGGTCAAGTCTGTTCAAGTCAAGTGGTCACAACAATAAATTTGTTCAAACTAATTTCAACATGAGTCTAAACACTGAAACTTGCATTCGTGTACGGTATTTTTGTCGTTATGGCCAAGACTGTTCCATGTTAAAAGAAAGCTTAGTGCTGAAATACAGTTTGGTCCTCAAAATGAAAAAAAAAACAAATATAAAAGATTTCAATTTCATTTTTTGCAGACCCGAGAAAAATTGTCTTGAAAAAAAAGTCCGATTAAAGTCAAGTCAAGTCATTTAAGGGTCGAGTCTCAAGCCAAGTCAAGTCATTTGAGGTTTGAGTCTCAAGTCAAGTCATTTAAGGGTCGAAAGTCAAGTCAAGTCAAGTCATTTGAGGTTCGAGTCTCAAGTCAAGTCATTTAAGGTACGAGTCTCAAGTCAAGTCAAGTAAGGTTCGAGTCTCAAGTCAAGTCATTTGAGGTTCGAGTCTCAAGTCAAGTCATTTAAGGTTCGAGTCTCAAGCCAAGTCAAGTCATTTGAGGTTCGAGTCTCAAGTCAAGTCATTTGAGGTTCGAGTCTCAAGTCAAGTCAAGTCAAGTCAAGTCATTTAAGGTTCAAGTCTCAAGTCAAGTTAGGGAAAATCGGGACTCAATTTTTTTTCTCCATTGTTTTCTTGGAATGTAGACGAGGTACAGAGCTGACTTGAATACACAAATTGATTTTTGTCATGTACACATCCTCAATCACACAGGGAGATGACGCCATCTGTAACCGTTTTCCAGTACTGTAATCTATTTTTGAAATAGAATTGAAAAATTGCAAAAGTAGAAAATAATTATACAAAACATTGATAATTTTTACCTGCAGATCTGTTGGTTTAATCCAGACGACAGGGTTCTGTGAATAACTTCTCTTTTCTTGCAAACGGACTGGAAATGGAGTGGTCTTGGTGTCTTCTCCATATGGGTTGCTCGCAAATGCTGGGGAAGAAAAACATTTTTTTGGACTGATTAGCAGACCTGCCAACCTTTGGAATCACGAAATTGTATTCTGAAACTCCAAAAGTTGTATTCTTCATAAGAAAACTGTATTTTTCAAAAATATGCATAGATGAGCTTACGAACAAAGATTGAACATTGCTGCAATGCTCCAACTTTATTAGTTACAGGCCGTGTACATCACGTATTACACAGGGCAGTCGCCTTCTTGCACTTCTGGAGAAGTTTGTTATTCAGTGCACGTCGACGGCAAGGAATTCAGGCTGCTTGCCAGTAAATCTTGCTAGGTAAATTGTGCGCGATGCTAAAATCCGAACCACACAATGTACATCGTACATGATTTTCTCCTTTCTGCGATGGATGTATGAAGTCCCATTTCTCCAAGTATTCTGCTTTGTACGATTGCTTCCTGTTATCTTTTTTGGAGGTCGAAGCCATATTTAAATATTCACTTCACGCTCAAGCAAGGATCACAAAATTATTGCCAGCAGCCTGGACGGCACGGTCTGCGTATAGACCGCCATTCATCTATCCAAATGCCTAGTGCCTTTGTATGCAATGCTACGATTGGCTAATACGCCCGGTCCTACAGCAGTATTGTACACCCCGTGCACCAATTTCCGTCATCCTAGCTTATGAGAGCGCGATGTAGTGTCAAGCCCCGTGACGTCATGTCCTGCACAGTCTTGACTCGCAGCCGTTTTTACTATCAAGCCTAGTTTACACTCGCGCTTAAACCAGGATTTTTTTAACGGGTGTCAAGACGGTCAAAACCTGTATTTTTGTAGGAAAAAACGTACAGTCGTATTTTCAACAATTTCCCGTACGAAATCGTACTATATGTAGTTGGCAGGTCTGGATGAGAGCCCTGATGAATAATGACTAAAATATCACTGAATAAAATTCTTCTTTCCACTCAGAAGGAAATGGCTACCTGTGACAGCAGTTGTGCACTAAACCGTATGCTCCCCAGGGAATTCAGGTTAACAGAAGAGTTCTACCCAAAAACAAAAAGACATTGTGCTGAACGAGTGCAACTCATAAACTATTCTCATTTCTGTGGTTTTACAGATCCAAAAGGTGCTAGCTAAAATGAGTCTATTTCCGACAGCGAAACAAATTGTCGGCACAATACGGCTTTGATACTAATTTTACTTTCAACCCAAAGCTTTGAAACGCAAAAAAAAAAATATTGTGGACATTCATAAGTCATACTCTTTTTAGCCTGTCTAGATAAACGTAATGAGGACAAACACCAGAAATCTGAAATTTCACGTGTTTAGTGTTTATTACCGCTGGGCGAGTAGCTTGATTAATCGCGAGTAGTAAACGGTACTCGTACTCGTGACTATCCTTTTTAAACCACTCGAGTACCGTTACATACTCGCGATTAATCGTGATTATATGTTAACAGGCCTGTTTCCCAGCACACTTAAAAGGCGACCTGTGTGCAGGTTACTTATTTGTTGTGTATGCCGACTATTTCAATTCATTGTGTCCTTTGTGCTAGCCGAAAGTCCGACAAGCATGTTTTGAACCACAACAATCGAGTACAACGACTGCAGATCTCCACGTGTCATCTGCCGCATACACCCGGTTCAATGAACTGTTTCATTGCACTACTCGTAAATTCGCGATTACTCGCGATTAATACATGGTATGTTACATATGTGGCAGTAGCTACATGCACGGGTTGAAGGAGAATTATGGCAAACTTATGCCGTCTAACCGTGGAGCAAAACCATTCGATTTTCATTACTCAAAGGTAATCGAGGTATTTATTTTTTTTGAGAGAAAAATGTGAAATAATCCTTACTGAAGTTTACCATCTATGCATTGTTTGAAACATAATGTTTTTCCCTCACTTTTGATACTTTGCCAACTACTCGCGATTAATCGATTACTCGCGACTAATTGCTGCAACTACTTGCGAGTAGCAAAATCCACTAGGCGCCCAGCGGTAGTGTTTATGCATAGCGAGCTCGATATCCGTGCCATGCAAACGCGTAGCGGATAGCGAGTCATGTATGATGTCACAAGACCGCAGAAACCTGTAAAGTATCCGTCGCGCTATTCGTATCCGTGCGCTTGCAAAACCTCTCTATTATTAGAAGAAGAACACAGTATTATTACTGATAAAATTACCCGAACATGGTCCCAGCAGATGAAACCGTCCAAGCCAGGAGATAGCCTTGTCTCCAGGCTCAAATAATGACAACATGAGGTTGGATTTCTTCTTGCTGTCTGCACAGGAGTGAAGCAAGCCGTACCAGTTGTCTCTGCAAAGGGAAGAAATATATAACATTGGATGGCTTGATACGAGAATATATTGCATGAGTCTTGAAAATACCAAATAAGCCTGAGACTAATTCGGTATTTTCATAGCCAGTGCAGTATATTCTCATGTCAAAAATATATATATATAAATTTTAAATATATTATTTAAAATGAAGCTATACTTTCTTGTTTTAGCAAGATTTTTCTTTGTTTGGTTGTCAGAATACTCCACTATTTCTTGCGTTTACAACTGCATGCACTTCTGTCGCTGTCGTACAGAGGTTTTTGATACTGTTGTGACATTCCATGTTCAGGTGTTTTTATTGTGTAAAAAAATAATTCCTTGCCAGGAAGTAGCGGCACTTTTTTGGGTTTGGAATTTATTTCCCCCACGTTAGGTTACGTAATGCACCTACTTCGTTTATGTAAGGCACCTGCTTCGTTCTATTGACGTATTTCTAAAAGCCAGTTCTATTGTTGTATCATACGCTTCATTGCATGCAAACCTTTATATGTTGGTATTAAAAGAGGCCCTGTGCTTTATTCCGAATCATTCTTAGTGTTCAGTGTTAATGCATCGTGTACGTCTTTGCGTGTTGTGTTAATTTTACTACGTCTCTTCTTACTGTCCAGTCATGGAATCAAGAGCTGATTTGGTAGCGTTTGCTCCCTACAGAAATTGACTCCTGCGACAGGCCAGTAAGGATGGTCTTCATGAATTTCAGCTGAAGTGAAGCTTATTTGGGTAATTATATTTGTTGTTTATTATTTAATGAAACCTAAAACAAAGCATTTTGATACCATAGTGGATGCTTATCTTCATGTATAAGGCACACCCCAACTTTTAGTTTTTGACGCGGTGAAAAAGTGTGCCTTATACACGAGTGTTTACAGTAAGATAGCATGAGATGATGAACATACGCAACGTTAACCAGCGCCACAAGGCCCTCCACTTTCAAACTACCATGCAGTAGCACACAGAATGAGGGGGTGGAGCCAACCTCAGAGGGGAAGGGGACTACATCCTTCTCCTCCTTGTCTGTACTGTCTCCTCCATCTCCTGCTGTGGAGGAGTTTTTTTCTGCAGAGTTAAAAAGATTGCTACATTTAAATCTTACATTGTCTAAAGAGCATAATGCATATTTGTCTGAGGACTGCCTCATGACCATCTCTGGGCTGTCTCGGGACCGTCTCTCAACTGTCTCGGGACCGTCTGCCGACTGTCTCAGGACCATCTGCCGACTGCCTCAGGATTGTCTCATGACCGTCTCTCGACAGCCTCAGGACCCTCTTAGGACCGTCTTAGGACCGTCTCAGGACTGTCTCGGGACCGTCTCGGGACTGTCTCCCGACTGTCTCGGGACCGTCTGCCGACTGTCTCGGGACCGTCTGCCGACTGTCTCGGGACCGTCTGCCGACTGTCTCGGGACCGTCTGCCTCGGCACCGTCTCCGGACCGTCTCCGGACTGTCTCGGGACCGTCTCGGGACCGTCTCCGGACCGTCTCCGGACCGTCTCCGGACCGTCTCGGGACCGTCTATCAACTGTCTGGGGACCGTCTGCCGACTGTCTCAGGACTGTCTCTCAACTGTCTCAAGACCATCTGCCGACTGACTCAGGATCGTCTGCCTCAGGACTCTCTTAGGACTGTCTCAAGACTGTCTCAGGACCGTCTCCGGACTGCCTCAGGACCGTCTCTCGACTGTCTCTCGACTGCCTCTCAACTGTCTCAGGACCGCCTCTCGACCATCTCAGGACCGTCTCAGGACCCTCTCAGGACCCTCTCAGGACTCTCTCAAGACTCTCTCAAGACTCTTTCAAGACTGTCAAGGCCTTTTCAAGACCAGTTTTTAGTGGCCTCAGTTGTAAGTCCCAGGGCTGCAAAGTCTTGGTCTAAGAGTATAGATCTAAAAAGACGGTCTGAGAAGTAAAGATCACTTTTCACCAGAGTAGATCTTCACTAGATCACTAGCTTCTACTGGAAAGATAAGCCACTAAAGCATCTCTAGGCTAACTGATCCCTGCTTAGTTAATAAATGCAATAATTTCAAAATCAACCCATCTTTAATTGACCAGGCTTAGACAGGCAAACTCAAATTAACAGCTAAAAATTCAGTCCACTAAACATGAGTGACAACAAACACTGTGTTTGGGTCATCACAGTGTATGATACAAAACTTTCTTCAGTGAAAAACTCTAAAACTTGATCACTATCACAAAATCTGATGGTTACAAATTGAACAAGTCTACTTGCAGGTTTTTAAGGATTGATTGGATACAGATGTTTGGCAAAACGAACTTACCATCAGATGCATTCTGTTTGATCCTGCCGGGCAGTGGAAGGACAAGGTGTCTTGAGATAACAGGTGGGCTAGATACATCACCACAATCAAAGAAGCCGCAAATAGTGAGTTTGGATGAAACCTTCTCCGTCGCTTCCTCAAAATCGCGGACGATGTTCATGGTCTGTGGTGGTGGAAACAGCTGTACATCCGAGCTTAGATTCCCACAAAGAAGCCGGGCTTGGAACGCAGCGTAGTGTTCCTCGGCGAGCTTTGTGAACATCAGCTGTGTGGATTTGGCCGTGAGCGGGCCTTCGACGGTGTAAATCTGTCCCTTCTGTTTATTGGCGTCTAGAAGTTTCTGGTACATGGCCAGGGAGCCCCAGTGTTCCAGCTCAGCCTGACTGGCTAGGAGCACGATGTTTAGGTTGTTGGGGAACTCGAAGGGCAGTGGGAAGGCGGGGTCATCCGGCTTGGGGTTAGACAGTGTCTGTGCTACAGACTTTACGGACCCTTGGCCAACGCCTGGGCTGCCGTCTGTCACTAAGATAATCTAGAACAAATTAAAGAAGCTTGTTTTTTTTCCACAAAATGGATTTTTTTTAAAGCTAGGAACCATTTAAAATACCTCCACAAAATACTACCCACGAGAAGAAAACAGGAAATTTGCAATCTCCAATTTGGATGTGGAAGCAAAAAGCTTAGTGTAATTACTGCACTGCTTTATTGGTTTACAAAACATTGGTGGTTTTTTTTTTTACGATATCCTTGAAAATATACAGCTCAGTTGGCAACTTCTCATGTGGTGTTTGTTACTATTGCCACAATACTTTAAGGTCTGTTTCAAACGTCGTGCTTGTGTCATGTCGAATAAAATTCAATTTAGCGCGACGGTAGCATAGTGTAAGCACGGCAGTGGTTTCAAACGTCAAACTTAATTGGAAACTCCCAGTCGAACTTAAATACATCCAACATGGCGGATGAGTCATGTGAACGTCATGGACATTGTGAATGTGCATTTTCCATTCTGTCCATTGTAAGTCGCCATATTTATTATTTTAATGCGCTTGTTTGTTGGTTATTTCTTTACTCGAATATGAGCTGCGAGCATGCGCATTCCTAATTGTGAACAAAATTGCGGACCAACTTCGAATTGGATGTACATGTAAATTCGACACGTCAAAAGCACTACGTTTGAAACCACGCCGTGCTACTGCCACACTAAATTGAGTTAGCACAGCAGACCCTGTCCAGCTAAATTCTTCTGTCTTGCCGAATTAAATTTGCCGAGCCAAATGGTTTCAAATGCTTGTGCCGTGTCGAATTAAACTTGATTTGTTTAATTTGACACGACACAAGCACAACGTTTGAAATGGGCCTTAGTTGTTTTTTTCTTGTCAACACGTGAAGTAAAATTTTGATTAACTGCAAATGATGTATTGGGCCTTTAAGGTGCCTCTCATGACATGCGTTACATCCAAGTACAGCACTTCGTACCTGGCATGTTCTGCCAACGCCCCATTCTTCAACCACAACATTCCGAACTGCCTCAAGAGCTCCCTGCAGATTTGTTCTGTCAAATATCTCCACTGAATACAATGCTTTCTGTTGACGAAGAGAAAAACACATTTCAAGCATCATGAACAATAGAACTGTTCGGGGTTTTCCGCACACAATGGAATTAGCATATTAATAAAAATTGGTACAGCGGACCTTTGACATGTATAGTTTGGTTCCCGCTAGAGATGGTATTCCGCAATAAGCGATAGGATCAGGAACCGGTCTATATATGTCAAAGGTGCGCTGTACCAATTTATGCTAATTCCATTGTGTGCGGAAAATCCATAATTCCATTGTGTGCAGTTGATGCACAATACAGACATTACCAAGAGTTATGATGCAGAAATGAGACTTTAACTTCACAAACATCATTAACTATTTTTGCCCATCACGACGCGGTATGCACTATATACTAAGTGCAAAAACTCGTAGCGTGCTCGGGCGGGACTCGAACCCACAACCTCCTGCATACTAGGCAGATGTCTTAACCACTCGACCACTGGGCATGCTGATGGCGAATGGCCGGTTCAATGGTCCTACAGTGGGCGACTGTAATTTACATTAAGTAACACCCATTTCATACAGGCGCACCAGAGTCGTGCCGAACTAAATGTATTCGTCGCTCCAATTAAAATTTGGTTTCAGACAGGCGATCTTAATGCGAGCAGTGCGCACACTGAAGATCGACGTCTGAAACCAAGTCGCTCTTCAGTCGTTCTGACCGACTGGAACCGTCAATCTTTCGACTTCTGGTGAACCAAGTCGCTCCCAATTGTTTTATACGTCGATGTTTTGGCGAACTTAATTAATATTCTGACAATAATTTAGTGACCTAATTACCTTCAACTCTCCATAATCTCTCGTGAACGGCACAACATTTTCCCAGAGAGAAGAATATACGACCAGCGTTGTAAACTCTAGTTTATCGTGCGAGGCCACGAAATCACACAATGCACTGAGCCCCACCTCAGCTAACTGTCGTCTTGTGGTGGCCTCACCGCTGCCATCGGCGGATGAGGTCAAAGGTTGCGTCATCGACAGAGAAACATCCAACAAAATTACTGTAGGCATTGTGAACCTGTTAGAGATAAGCACATGCTGATAGGGTTCAATAAATATTTTTTTCTATATAAACTCCTCAAAGAAAGTTCGGAAAGTCAAGTTTGACCGACGATTTCTTTCTTTCTTGAATTTGGTATCATTAGAAAGCCCTGTTATTACTCTTTACAGTGATGTGTCATTTGTTATGATTAATCAATTGGGGAATGTGCAGTATAGCGGAATACAGGGGTGGGTGAAAAGTGAAAAGTCAGAAAATTCACTCCTATTGTCAAACGGTGCATTGACACATTTCCATCCTCCAAGCATGCTCCAAGCAAAAGGGGAATGCACTGCATGACAATAGCAGTTGCATTTTTCATTGATAAGAAATAATGAATAATGAATAATAAAAAAAAACCTCATCAAAATTTGAAAATTGGTTGGTAATCATTGGCCTCATGGTGTAGTTTAAAGATCTAGTAGGCCTAGGCCTATACATGATTGGTAAAACTTCAAATAGTTTCATCCCCTGTGTGATTGAAGGTATGCATGATTAAAACCAACCTGACCAAAAATCCGAGCTCCGTACTTTTGAGAAAACAGTAAAAACAAATGGTTTACAGTCACTTCGCCCCAAAACCGAAATGGGGCGAAATTAATTTACGTCTCGCGAGATGAAAAATAATTGTTTTGCTCATTTCTCAAAGTCTAAGACTTGTTTTCTACTCTTCTCTATTAAAAGACAAGACCACATATCGACTCCTCGTATTGCAAACATGCAATTTATGTTCCTTTTTACAAACATTAGTACTATTTAGTCCGGTCAACTTACCACCAATGCAATGGCAATTCCTTTTTGGATTTGATGATTTCAACCTTTATTTTCGTGGTTGGTGCGAGACAATTTTCCGTGTATGGCGCCCTCTCTTGGTAACTGTTGACCTCGAGAACTCGTGGCTGGCCTCGGCTGCGTTCTCCATACACATATACGCGAACGTTTGCAAACGTTGGCAACGTTGGCCAACACTTTCGAGTGGAACGTATTGTGACGGAACAATAATTACATGTATATAGCCCTAGGCACCAACTGTATGTTTTAAGCACAAAACCAACTGTATGTTTTAATCACATGTATTGAGTCACTCGCACATTACAAGTCGGGAATCCTGTTGTCTGATTGGTCGATCAAGTTTAGGCACTGTTGTATGGTAAAGAGAAATGTGCTCAGTCTATAGGGCCTGGAAGTTTATATAGTGGCGTTCAGGCTAGCCACGAGTAGAGTGGAGTGGCGCCGGCCGCCGTGCCGGGCGCTGACGTCCTAGAGAGAGTTTCCCTTCGATTGTTTGATTGGCTAAATTAGGGGGCTCGTGATTGTGAAGGAGAGACATGGCGGATAAAGATGAATGATTAAAGATATGATCACTGTTGTTTCTGATTCCTTGTCTCCGTCCACCAATTATTAGTCTATAGTTTGGCTCCACCTAGGAATAAGCAAATTAGGAGCAAGGTTCCTTAAGTTGATCCGCCCTTAAGTTGCTCCACCCATATTCCGAGCTCCGACTCCACAGTCCGATTCCGATTACTCCGACTCCACAGTCTCACTCCGATTCCTAGCTCCGTCTCACAAACCACTGGTGCTGCGGCCCACCACTGCAGGGGTTCCACAGAGCAGAGGCGGCACGCTACCAACCGGACCAGCCTGAAGGAAGCTGGTACGGACCGTCACATTGGTGGCAGCGGTGGGATTCACCAGTACTCTGGATAACTGAAGCGGAGGACAACGGAATGGAGCAGAGGGAGCAAGTCGTACTTACACCGGGGAGACACCAGGTGAAAGAGGTGGATTCTGGAGTGGAATTCCGGTACCGAGGGAGCGACTCCTTTCAAGCGGCTGTGGGGAGTACAGCAACAAGTGGAGCAGCCAACGTGCTTCAGCTAGTCAAGGAAGCAACCCAGCACCTGTTGTCTCCAATGACATCTAGAGTGAATCGTGGAGCGGCTCCAGGAGGATTGTCGGGATGGACAACTGATGGGGAAGAGTGGATGAAGCAACCATTGGCAAACAACACCACACATTTCAAGGTGGCACATGCACAATGGAGAGTTGGAAGCGAGTATGTGTGGACTGCAGTTGAACGATCCAGCACAAGGGGTCCAGTTTCTACTACCAAGATGGAGTTGAGTCAACCACAGCTACCAAAGGTTTCCCCATCAACGATAATGGGAGGACTGGAGCAAGGATTGACGGGAGCGACAATTGGAAGCAGAAACCCAGAGAGACCCACGGCAGAACCAGAAGAGAAGACGGGTGCAGGGGATGAGAAGATCCACAGAGCACAACGAAAGCCGAGTTTTATTCCGGACAGATTTTCAGGGGACCTTTCTTGGAGGGATTACAAGGCTCATTTTGAGGCTTGTGCCACCATTAACGTGTGGACTTCGGCAGAAAAAGCATTCTTCTTGGCAGCAAGTCTGAAAAGGCAGGCCCAGCAGGTGCTTGGAGACGGGGCACACGGCGAACAAGTGAACTACGACGACCTTGCTACAAGGCTGGAAAGGAGATTTGGTCCCGGAGAACGGGCCGAGAGATTCCTATCGGAACTACCGAGTTGGCATACCCAGACCTCCGTAGTGGTTCGAGGGAAAGACTCGCCCAGGGGCATTTCATGGATGCTATCCAAGATGCAGAAGTGCGAGCGGGTATCTTCAGAGCGCACCCAAAGTCCTTGGATGAAGCGATACGGGCAGCTCTGGAGATATCGTTCACCAACTCCGAAAGGCAGAGGCAGCAGGGCCAAGGTAGTCGCCAGGACAGAAATCCAAGGGTCCACCGGTACGTGGAAGCTGTCTCAAGAGAGGAATTCAACCGGCAGACGCAGGCTATGTCGGAACAACTTGCCGTATTACATAGAATGATGATTGATCTAGAGAAAGCGATGCGAACCACAACTCTGAGGAGCGAAGAAAGTGTTGCAAACAAGAAATGGGGTCAACAGGAGGGAGGCAGGAAACCACGAGAAGATGAGGTCTGCCACAACTACGGAGGGTTAGGACACTTTAGGAGGGATTGTCCATCACCTATAAACCGTGGATGGCTTTCGGGAAGACCACCCGTATTCAGCCATTCAAGAAACATTTCGACAATTATTCCACCATGAATCCGACAATTATTCCACCGTGATTCCTGCCAGTGTTCCACCGCGATTCCCATAGTTATTCCATCCGATTTCGACTGTTCAACTGTGATTACGACCGTTAATCGGCCGTGATTCCTACAGTGCAGGCGAAGATGGGAGTGGACAAAGAAAAGCGGGGAGCCGACAGCAAGGACCGGCATCGGGATTCCAGAACCCAGCCCATTGAACCCAGATACCACTGTCCTCAGCCGGGGTGCGGAACGACAACGACAAAAAGGTCGAATCTTGTCAGGCACCTCAGAGAATGCCACATGGAGAACTCTCGGTTCCGATGTGACATCTGCGGGGAGCGTTTCACCACGAGAGACTCAAGGGACCGGCACCTCAAAAATCACCGGAGAGGCAGCAAGAACCCTGAGACATGGCGCGGTGAAGTCATGCCTTCCGTATCACGCCATGGCTAAGCATCGGGCAACCCACCCCGATCCACACTTTACTTCTCCTATGCCACCTCCCCCTCCTCAGGGACGACCGACACAACTACCACAGGGGAGCCAGCAGGACCACATCCACGGACGGGGGAAAGTGCCTTCGTGAATACAGCGCCATGTGGATTCGTCCACGTCGGACAGCGGCGGAGAGGTTGAGAGTCGTCCGACGGATCCCATCCCCGCCATTTCTCGCGTCCGGCCAATCGCACTGAAATGACAATCACTACCACGTTTTTCCGCGATGATGCCTTCTGCCACCAAGGAAGATCAAGAGGACCTTTCACATGCCTTGAACAATAAACTGCCCCGGCTGGGTTAAATCATAACAGTATTCCGATGAGACTGTTTTTGTAAACATTTTCGTAAACATTTTCGTAAACATTTTCGTAAACATTTTCGTAATGTTAAAGAGTTGCGAAGTTCTAAAAGTGTGTAAGTTAAATTTATATTTTCTAAATATAGTTATGTTTTTATGTTAAAGAGTTCCAGAGTTAAAGTTCAGGTTATCTTGTACAGATGTTTTTTTCATGTTAAAGAATTCAGATTTAAAGTGAAATTTGTAAATTGTTTTAACCTTCAAGTTACGTTTCCAAAAAGTATTGGAATTAGCCAAAGATATTCCTATAACTTATCTTTTGTGTAAAGCGATTATTTAGTTTTCAGGGACTGAAAATGTTGGGAGGGGTGCTATGTGACGGAACAATAATTACATGTATATAGCCCTAGGCACCAACTGTATGTTTTAAGCACAAAACCAACTGTATGTTTTAATCACATGTATTGAGTCACTCGCACATTACAAGTCGGGAATCCTGTTGTCTGATTGGTCGATCAAGTTTAGGCACTGTTGTATGGTAAAGAGAAATGTGCTCAGTCTATAGGGCCTGGAAGTTTATATAGTGGCGTTCAGGCTAGCCACGAGTAGAGTGGAGTGGCGCCGGCCGCCGTGCCGGGCGCTGACGTCCTAGAGAGAGTTTCCCTTCGATTGTTTGATTGGCTAAATTAGGGGGCTCGTGATTGTGAAGGAGAGACATGGCGGATAAAGATGAATGATTAAAGATATGATCACTGTTGTTTCTGATTCCTTGTCTCCGTCCACCAATTATTAGTCTATAGTTTGGCTCCACCTAGGAATAAGCAAATTAGGAGCAAGGTTCCTTAAGTTGATCCGCCCTTAAGTTGCTCCACCCATATTCCGAGCTCCGACTCCACAGTCCGATTCCGATTACTCCGACTCCACAGTCTCACTCCGATTCCTAGCTCCGTCTCACAAACCACTGGTGCTGCGGCCCACCACTGCAGGGGTTCCACAGAGCAGAGGCGGCACGCTACCAACCGGACCAGCCTGAAGGAAGCTGGTACGGACCGTCACAGTATTGTGCGCCACCAACGTTTGTCAACGTTGGCCAACGAACTTTTAACTTGTTCGCGATGTTCGCGAGTCATTTCAAAATGATGGCGCACGCGACATGAACGATGGCAGACGATGGTTTGCGGTTTTAAAAATAGCAAATAAATTGCACCTTTCGTGGTTTTCCCCCTTTATCGTTGGCGATACACAGTCAATGGCAACGTGTCACGTAATTTCTTCAAAAATTTTGTAAGCAGCGGAGAATCACATTACAACGTCATTGCGACTGCTGGGACTGTGGACCGCCATCTTGACAATTTATTTTGGCCATTTTGGCAAACAATCCGTTCCACAATGAGTGAGCAAAACGTTGGCGCCACTCGTTAACAAATGTTCGCGTGTTTGGAACGCAGCCCAGGTCTGCGTTCCAAACTCGCGTCGAACATTTCATCGTTCGCCAACTGCAACTGCTACCCGGCTTTCCGTAGACGAGTTCACAAAAGCACTGTAACCAGTGGCGAACGTTGGCAACGTTTGCGTAAGTGGAACGCTGCCCAGACCATGGGGCTGCGTTCCACATACGCGAACGTTTGCAAACGTTTGCAACGTTGGCTAACAATTTCTAGTCCGCCAACAAACTTTTGTTTTCCTTGCGGTGTTCAAGTCGCAAGTCATTTCAAAATGACAGACGATGGTTTCTAGTTTTGAAAATAACAAATAAATCGTAGGCCTACCTTTCGTGGTTTCTTTTCTTACCGCTGGCGAGACACAATCCAAGGCAACGTGTCACATTTCATCAACAATTTGGTAGGCAACAGTGAGCCACATTATAACGTCGCTACGACTGCTTGAACTGTGGGCGCCGGCATCTTGACAATCATGGCAAACAATCCGTTCAACATTGGGCAAAGTGTTGGTGCCAACATGTACAAACGTTCGCGTATGTGGAACGCAGCGTTCCACTTACGCAAACGTTGCCAACGTTCGCCACTGGTGCTTTTGTGCACTCGTCTTTTGAAAACCGGGTACCAGTTGCTGCGCTGGCGAACGATGCAAACGTTTGCAATGTTCGCGTGTTTGGAACGCAGCCCTGGCACCTGAAATGGCTGCTGGTTGAAATGCTAGCTCTATGTAAACATAAGGCATGTCCACACGGAGGCCGTTCTCTCTAGGGAAACTTAAGAGGTTTCAAACCCTCCAGGGAAACTTGGAGGTTTGTGACCGACCGTGTGGACACATTCGTTCATTCTTGTATGAGAGAAAAAAATCGTAAGGGCCTTATCACTAGGCAGATGCTCTACCAGCATGTAGGCTGTATCGAATAGCTGCCATCTTGGATCTGCACGATAGACACAGTGTTGTCAGACGAATGGGTGAAAACAGTCATTTGAAAAGAAAAAAAATCCAAAATTGAACCACACCAATATCTCTAACTGAATGAGTAGTGTGTTTTATGTACATCACACAGCTATAGTTGCAGGCCTATTTAATTATTAGCATGATATGAAGGCATTGCTAAAGATGTCATAGAATCAACATCACCACAGACTCAATCTGGCAGCTTCCAGGTTAATGGCTTATTTAATCTGACAAACGAAATGACGAGAAACGGACAAACAGTAAATCAGTTTCAAAAGCGCAACCGTACAGCGTTTTATTCGACAACGACCACAATCGGTAATTGATATCTTCAGTTCATATTTCAAGTCGGTGAAATTTGACTTATTTATGAGCCAGATAAAGCAAACCTTTTAATTATCTTGAAATTTCAATCCTTTAGCAAGTGATTTTAAAGAAAAGGAAAATACCTTGCGGCACACCTCAATATAGTCAGAGAATGTGCAATCAAAATAAACTCGTGCGAGGTGATGGAAAACATACAGAATATTTTTTACGGTCCTTTAGAAATCTGTTCATACACGCTATCACACTCGGCAAGTCCCTTGAATGAAAGGTGATATACTTTGTTTAGAGGACTCTGGAACTGTTAAGTCCCTCGAATGACGGGTAAATGACAGGTGATATCCTTTGTTCAAGGGACTCTGGAACTGTTACAGTGGTCGTTTCTCGACATTGACAATGTATACACTGACATTTATTTAGAAAACCACCATCGGTTGGTCAATTTCCAGCATGAGATACCATTTTTGACGGAAATAAATTGATGTGGTGTTTGTTACCATTGCTGTCAACACTTTGAGTAAGGTTTTTCTTGTCAACTCATGAAAAACAAAATTGGGTCATTGCAAATGATACAATGGCCTTTAAGCCCCGTCTATACACGGGCAAACATTTCACATAAAACATGACAAAACTTCAAGTTTGGTCATGTTTTTCAGAAAAGTTTGCAGGTGTGGACACCCGGCCCATAAAACATTAGCAAACAACAACATCAAACCGTTAGCCGGTGTTTGGATATATGCAGCTATTAACAAACATCCGTTTGCTCATGTTTTATGTCTGGACCAATCAGGATAAGAGCCAGCCAATCGTGATCATGTGACCGTTCAAGAAGTTTGCTTCTGCGCCAATTTAGGGCGTGTTTGTTTCGGACGAATCCGCCGACCCCGATCTGCGCAGATGGTTCAGCGCTATGCATAGTTGGATTTAGCTAAACCATCTGCGCAGATCTCGGGATCGGCGGATTCGTCCGAAACAAACACGCCCGTAGAGACACAGAAAAACACGAGCAAACATAGGCCTATCTATTTGATGTTTGCAAACAAAATGTTTGCAAGTGTTTGCCAGTGTAGACGAGGCTGTGTGACAGAATGTCCAGCGACTCCAAGTACAGTGTATTTGGCTTTACGTAAATTATATATAATATATAGGCCTATATAGAATTTTCAAATTAATTTTTAGCAAATATCAAGACAATTTTGCAGAACGATACTTTAATTTCGTTCCCGAACAGCGACGAGCTTAGTTATCAATTTCAATTTAGATAAGCTAGTGGATAACCACCGATGGTTTTCACTTGCTGTGCATTACAATTCGAATTGGTAGTGTTACAGTAATTTCTAATTCGTCCTAATTGCGTTAATTTCGTCTCGTGTGGCGATCGGTATTGTATTGAAAAAGTGAGTTCGTCGTTTGTCATTCATTTTAGCACTTTGGTCCTTGATTGGTAAACTTTTACATATAGTTTTATACCCCCGTGTGATTGAAGATATGCATGATTAAAACGAACCTGAGCAAAAACCAGCTCCGTACTTCGTCTAACTTTTGAGAAAACAGTCAAAAAAGGGTTTGCAGTCAATTCGCCCCAAAATCACTTCACCCTGAACCATTTCGCCCTGAACCATGGCCTGTGCACGAAGTGGCATTTGGGCGAAGTGGCATTTGGGCGATGTATTGTTTGGACGAAGTAATTTGGGGCGAAATGGCACTCGGGCGAAATGGTTTTGGGGCGAATTGAATTTTCGTCTCATGAGACGAAAACGAATTGTTTTACTCATTTCTCAAAGACTATAGCACTTCAGACAAAACCATTTCAGGGGAAGTTTTCTGCCGTCATCATGTTTATATTGTGTAAGTTAGGCGTAAATCTGTGAACATTTCTGATTTTCGAGATTACCAATGTATACTGCCTTTAAATTTAGTTTCTGGAAATCTCAATCGTTACGGTAACGTTACAAAATCTATCCGCATTTGAATCCTTGTTGTATTGGGTTCATGAACTCCAGCATCGGCAACCATCTTTTCCCATCGGATCTCAACGAACATTTAACAAAAAAAGGCAAAGATACCTAGAACATAGGCTTTCATGGAGCAGGAAATGCAACAAATAATGAATGGTAAAAGACGAATTCATTTGTTCAATACATTGCCGATGATCGCCACACTTTCTAAGACCCTTTTTAATGCCTTTTAAAGACCAATTAAAACGCCCCTAAACAGGAAATAATTCCATACTCGGCCACCACTGCAGGCCCAAACTCTAGCTAACAATTTAATACTTTTTAATGCTTTCTAATGCTTTTTAATAATTGTTAATGCTTTTTAACGCCTTACATTTAGAAAAATGAATTTAAGACTTTTTAAGACCCGCGGACACCCTGAATTTATATATGCCACAAATGAAATCCAGGTGGCTTTTCTAAATTGAGAACTGAGCTCGTCGCTCGGCTGTTTGGGAATGAAATTAAAGTATCGTTCTAGGGAATTTACTTGTTATAATGCTAAAATAACTGGAAAATACCATATTTGATATTTTATCAACACACACAATATTACGATAATTATTATACATACAATAAGTGAAAGCAAAACAATCACACGATAAGATACACGCAAATTATGCATGAAGAAAATAAAAATATATCAATAAAGTTAATACACTGTATTTCTTAACACTTTCACACAATATCTTGTTGGTCACATCTTTCTATAACTATTTAAAAAATACTACGAACCAGCTCAAAATATATAAAAATTGCACTTGCATGGGCGCTCTTACAATGTACATTTTATAAAGAAAACAATGTCGCTTTGTCTCTCTAGTTCTGTCATCCTGTACATTTTAAAATGCTCTATATATTCACATTTTATTATATTGTTCTGAGTACTTTGTTCGCAAGTTTTATACAACTAAAATATACATTAATTATACATTCCATTCTCTCGTCCCAAGTTTGGTTATCGTTAACTACAAAAATGTCCGACTTTTGATGTTAAATAACTCAGTCATTTTTCAACGGATTTAAACCAAAATTTCAGATCATGTAAATGAGGCCTGACAGATTTTATTGAGCGAGTTTCATTAACTTTGTCTAAGAGGGTAAGATTTTATAAGACATACGGGGGAAATGTCAATTTAATGTTTCGCCACTTTCGACTTGACCTCCTTCAATGTCAATAGAGCTTCTGCACCGGCGGCCATGACAGGGAGCAGGTTTTCTTATTTAAATGATGTAACAATAGAACCACAAAACACCTACTCATGCATGACACATGGTGACAATGTGACTGCCCGCTGTCATGGCCGCCGTGCAAAGGCTCTATATATCACTGGAGACGGTGGTGGAATGTGTGTGCTGCAACGGAAAGATTCTGAAGAAATATATTATCACCTATCGCAAACAATCGATCGTTTCGCGCAACATCAAGAGTACAAAGGACCCGACAGACAATAGACTGCCGAAGTGAATACGTCACCTTTTGTTGGTTGCCTAGGCAATTGGATCTAAACTAAAAATCACTCAACCGTGTCCCAGTGCTTTTCCAACGGTACTTTTCCCGACGGCCATGATAGTTTAGATCCAATTGCCATGGCAACGCACGTTACACTTCGGCTGTCTATGGAGGATGCCAAAGTGAAACTGGCCAATTCTAAAATTTATGTTTTTTTCGTACGAATTTTAAATCTCACCCTCTTGGACAAAATTGATGAAACTTACTCAATAAAATCTCGTTTACATGATATGAAATTTTGGTTTAAATCCGTTGGAAAATGACTGAGTTATTGAAGATAAAGAGTACGACATGTTTTTTTGACAAGTAGATACGACTCTTAAGCATCAGATGGAGAAGTTATTTCTGACTTTCAAGTTTCAACATCTTTGTATTTCTAATTTTGCATTTTTCAGGATACTCAAATTTTAAATTAATGTCCGTATATAATATAAAGGGCCTATACAAGATTTGCAGTGCCCCACAAATTTAATCACCCTTTTTGATCCAAAACAAATACCCAGTTGGAACTGTCCAATGCAATGGCCTTGCCTGGGATGATATATTTTTATAAGAAAAAAGAAGATAATCAAAGATATATTTATATAAATAACTAGGTGTGCGCGTATAAGGGCGTCCTCATGTGTACGAAACTAGGGCTCAGACTACCGTGATATTATGCACCTATCAATATTATTCCCCCATCGCTCCACCCCGGCTGCCCCACATGGATTGTCACTTTTCGCGTGACAAAATCCCCACCCCTGGGGCAAAATGTAGGTGACAAACAAGAAGCATGTTTTGCTCCCAGGTGCACTGAAAATTTGATTTCTATGCGTCAAAATCCCCACCCTAGGCAGTGCAGGGAGAAACAATAATTGATAGATGCACTACGGCTCCGTAGCCAGGGAACCTACATGTATAAATGGTGGTTTTGTACGATTTCTTGATAGCATGTACAATAATTTTTATTGTTTTCTCGGAATTTAGATGAGGTACCGAGCTGAATTATACACAAGTTTATGGGTTTTTATCATAGACATCTATGAACAGGTGGAGATAACACTTTTCCAATCATGTTATCGAAATTCGGGTATTCAAGTCTGCATGCATATATACTGCTATAACGAGATTACCAACAGGATTCTACAAAGTGCTTTAATATTTCATTTCCAGTCAGCAGAGGCAATTAAAAGTGCGGTGATAATTCTTATTTTTTTATTATTGGGATCCGGTGTTATAAAGCTACATCCCTATAGTGAACTGGCCTGGTTGTACGCATGTATTGTAGTACTGTTAGATCTATACCAGGGTTGCTGTCGAGTCTAGTCCATCACAAGTCCAGAGCCGATAAAATCACAAGTCCGTGACAAGCTGAGGTACTGTGGCTGAGTGGTTTGAGTCACCGACTCGCAATCACAGGTGAAAACTTGGGGTACCTGTGCCCTTGAGCAAGGCACTTAATCACACTTGCTCCATCCTTCAGAAGGGATGTAAAGCTGTTGGTCCAGTGTGTTAGGTAATGCACTTTAAACAGCCCGGAGCATTCTTTTGTGAAGAGCAAGGGGAGGGTTTCCCCGGTGTCTCTGGCCGTTTCTAATTTATCATGGGTTTCCTCACCGGGTTGTGAGCGACAGTGCAATGGGTGCTTTTGAGGAATCCTTAGTAAATAAATAATAAAAGGTCCGTCATCACAAGTCCAGTAACAAGAAGCAAAGGATGAACACGCACGAAAGAATGCCTTTGTTGGAGTTCATGTGTGACTTGAATTAGGACTTGTGAGATTTGTGAGGACTCGACTACAACCCTGATCTACACATATACAATTTCTGTGTAAACATTTATTCTATTATCCTTTGTCTCTATAGCATATTAATGTATCTTCTCCTGGGTATTGTTTTATGTACATGTGCTTTTTTGAATGCTTTATTTGTATACATAATCAAATCAGTGTAATTTTTTTAAATTCTTATTCTGTTCATAATTTTTAGTTGTTGGTCGTTCTTTTTGTTTAATTTTGTTTATTTATTTATTGATTTTAATGCTTTAAATATGTATACAAAACTTTTACTTATGGTTATTTATGTTAATTGATCCCATTCCTGTAATTGGCGGTCCTCCGCTGTTGGATGTGGTGAATAAATAAATAAATATCAACTCCATGCAAAATAAATTAATCTGTCCGAACCTGTCGGATGCACTACGTGACTTGTGATTTGACAACAGATAATGCAAATGAGCATTTTGGCTATTTTCGGCAATAAAAAATAACATACATGTATAATTTGTAACATTTTCTGTGTGGACACACATACACATGTACGTTCATGTCATCACTCGAGGCTACGGTACATGTGGTGCATGCATTGCCGTCATTAGAATGGAAGGAAGATGGATATAAACAATGTAAAAGATTAACAGTCACGCTCTGTCAACTACAAAATTAACTTGTACACTTAATCAGATATATTTACAGTATATGTAAATATAGAAATGTTGCTCTTATTCTATACAGTTTCTTATTCTATACAGTTGTAATATTTATTACATAGATGTATAATACAATCATTGATATCGCAACAAGAAACTTATGTATTGTTTTGGAAATACTTTACATAACGGGCAATATCAAATAATATTAAACCATACAAATAGAGTCATCCCAAAAATGTGTCTCCAGAAGATTTTGTTGCACCAAAATTAATACCAATTGTGTATTTAGGTGAAGGTACATGTAGTGAGAAAGGTGGCCAATAAGGCTGGCCGATTCCCGTATACAGGTGGTTGCACTGATTTTGTTTCCCTTTTTGTGGAAAGTATATATGCCAAACGCCTTTAAAAATGCGTATTTTGTTCATTTTAGGTGCGTGTATAGCCACCCTGACACTTGCCCGGTTTTTGTCACCGCAATGCTCCGCAATGCGTCGTGCCAATGATTAAAGTCTTCGGGAACTAGTGTGTGGAGTGTGTGAAGGGTGCAGGGTGCTTGCCACCTGCGTAAACTATGCGTGAACTCGGCGCGAACACTGCCGACGGTGCGTGTCAATGCGTGTCAGTACTTAACTTATGCGTAAACAAGTCGTGCCATTGCGTGTCAATCAATGTGGCCCATTTTTGGTCGCGCATTGCGTAGACAGTGCGTAACTTACGCGTGTACAGTGCGCGAACAGGGTGCGAACAAGTCTTCACTGCGTACCACCGAAATGGCACGCCTTGCCACGACGCATTGCGCGGCATTGCGGTGACAAAAATCGGGCAAGTGTCAGGGTGGCTTAAGGCATACAGTAGTTCAAAGTTTTGGACTTTGTGCTCTATTTTATTTAGGGTGTTTCAAAATAAAGTGAAATTTCAAGTTCATGCCCTTTAACAGGCTGTTTAGCAATAACTATCAGTTATTTCACCATTTATTTTTTTAAATATCTTGTATGTTGGACTTTGCTAAGCTTAGGTGTGTACCCAAAGATGTCATTTTAGAAATTTCGTTTTGGAAATAAATGTACAAATGTGTCCCATGTGTAACCAGAGAATGTCCCATGCATAATGCCCATTTTGCTGATTTGTCACTTTGATATCTATTACCTAAAAAAATAGACCTTGATGAAAAATACCTAAAATACTTCTCGAAAGATTTGGTTTAAAATCTGTAGAGATATTATTATTTAAAGTCACTTATAATTTTAAAATTCTGGTTAACGGATAAATCATGTTATTTTCAAACCCTATTTAAGAAGACTAAATACGCATGGCTATGTTACATATGATTGAACACATTTTCCATCATAATAAACAGAAATTATGGCATTTAGCCATTCAAAGGTTTTACTGACTTACTTTATTATACGAACATGTACCGGGATGGTTTATTGCACTTGTATATGGATGAATTACATGTAGTACACAATATACTTATTTTGTTCTACGTTTTGTTCTACAGCACCAATAAAGATGCAATTTGAGTGTTATATTTACATATCTATATGTACATGTTTTGTGAGCTAATAAGTCCTGAAATAGACCCAGTAACTGAGTCGTTAGCCCCGTTTTTGACGATTTTGCTTTTGGCAAAATCGTCAAAAACGGGGCCAACGACTCAGTTACTGGGTCTAGTCCTGAAAGTGCATTTGGAAAGATGATAAAGAACTATGCAGCCCTACGCATACAGCTTAGAAATGGGTCTTTCCACAGTAAAGGGGGCATTTTGGCAACACGGACCATATTTTCGAGAAAATACCTTTGTCTGGTCTCAAAATAAAAGAAATATGTTTCAGTTGTTCTGAAGAGATAACTTAGGCGTCAAAAGGGTTACAAATAATGTGACAACATGCCTTTCTAAAAACCTCATGTACAAATGTACAAAATGCCCCCTTTAGGCCTACTGTGGAAAGACCCACATGTAGAAATTGTTGGTACTTTGATCATGCAAATATTTACATTAAAAAGGAAGGAAAAAAGAGTGGTTATTGGCTGCACAAACACATTTAATATTCATCGGTTTTGCATCTCTTGCAAGCCAATGTCTTATACTCTGAAAGACTTAACGCAAACACCATACGGCAAAAATCCAACAACAAAAGATTGAGTGGCCTTGAAACTAGAAGAATTGATGCTTGCAACCTTACGGAAGTGAGGTGAATTAACGAGAGAGATGGAGGCATACGTACGGTGTATTCATTAAAAAACCCCTTTGCATGGTTTTGTTAGTGCAAATGTCATTACATTTTTAAATCCCACCGTCGGTCTTCTTGGCACAATGAGTATGCTTTGCCGACAAAATAGAAATTTCTTATTGCAATACACAAAAGGAACTGTGTAAAGTATTGCAAGGTTTCGCAATGCAAGCCTTGAGTGGCAGATCAATAACAGACTATAATGCCCACCATCTATTTTCTAATACAGAGAGTATTCTTCCACGACTATGCACACTGAATTAAAGGGTTCAAAATGCAATGGACAGAATATCTATAAGAATTATTATTACTACCCATATTATAATATTTGCGCCAAAGGTGAATTTTTCATTATAAAAGGATCCTATCAATAATTAAAGGGATTATACTCGAAAGATTTGTTTGAGTATTTTTTTAAATTTCTTCTACGAGATTTCTAAAACATTCTTAATTTGTTAGATGTTATAATTAGCATATGTACTAAAAATGCTAAAATCAAGAAAATGTGGAATATATATTGATCACGTTCACAGGCGCCATCTTCGTAGGAAAACATGCTACTGCGTATTAAACGTTATAAAGTACGCGCACGCACACGTTGGAACATGTTCCAAACACGCGCGCGTGTTGCTCGAAATTTGTTCGAAATATGGCGCAACCGATGCGCGTCACAACAAAATACGCTAAAAATCATGATGCACGTGGCAATTTGTAGGAAGTGACGTCATTTGAACGTGATCAATTGACTGCCTTCCGTGACATCACGACATCCAGAAAACTGTCTCACTGGCCATATGTATTCGCATGTTCACTCCAATACATTCTTACGTACATGTACGTCGTACGTAAAACCTGTCCTTGTATCCACTTCCACTTCGGAATATCTTATGAAATTGAAACAAGTATCATTTTAACCACGTATTTCTATAGAAATCTGTGATTTTAACCCAATAGCACGCATTGGAAACAAGTAGTGCGTCTTATTACTCCTCAGAACTTGTCTGTAATGTTCCCTGTCTACGTTAACAACCAAAGTTATCAAATACCCTTACTGAACACAAGATCTGAAAGAGGATGAGTCAAGCTATGAGTACATGCCTATCAATTTAGAGTGTGTTTGCAGAAACTTGAATTTCACCGAGATGAACATGGAAGAAATACAGGGCGGTTTTGGGCGCTTTTAGGAAAAAGCTGCAGGTAGGGCAGTTTTGGGCCATTTGAGGAGAAAGCTGCAGGGCAGTTCGGTGCGCATTAAGGACTACTGGGATAACCCCAAGAAGTTGTTCTTTCTGAAACTGACTTGGGACCGCCTTTACAGCTTATTTGATATCTACGTAGTTGGTCATATCTGTAGAGTTTACTCACGGCAATACAGTCCCCACGAGGCAAGGAATGAATTCCAACTCCATCAACAAACTAAGAGTGATGAAGATGAAGTACAGAACGAACATGGAGATGCCCAGTCTCTTAGTCATGTGCCAACGGAACGCTGCTATGCTGATGATGACTATGATCAGCATGCCAAACAGCAGGAGGATAGAGCAGAACAGACCCTTGCTGTTGACTGTTATTGGCAAGGGAAGGTGGCTCAGGGTCCAGATGAGCCATGGTAAGGGCAGCCTGGAAAGAGAAAAGACAAGAGTTACATGTACATGTAAGCTGTGTCCACACTGGATTTATTTCTGGAAGGTTTTACCGAGAGGGTGGTTAAAGATAGTATACATGATTGGTAAACTGTTACAAATAGTTTTATCCCCCTGTGTGATTGAAGATATATGCATGATTAAAACCAACCTGAGCGAAAACCAGCTCCGTACTTCGTCTAACTTTTGAGAAAACAGTCAAAGAAGGGTTTGCAGTCATTTCGCCCCAAAACCACTTCGCCCTGAACCACTTCGTCCTGAACCACATCCTGTGCACAAAGTGGTTTTGGGGCGAAGTAGCATTTGGGTGATGTAGTGTTTGGACGAAGTGATTTTGGGCGAAATGGCACTCGGGCGAAGTGGTTTGGAGGTGAAATGGCACTTGGGCGAAATGGTTTTGGGGCGATTTGAATTTTCGTCTCATGAGACGAAAACTAATTGTTTTACTCATTTCTCAAAGACTATAGCACTTTAGACAAAACCATTTCAGGGGAAGTTTTCTACGGTCATCATGTTTATATTGTGTAAGGTAGGCGTAAATCTGTGAACATTTCTGATTTTCGAGATACAATCATGTATACTGCCTTTAAATAAAAAGTGGTCAAATTTGACCACTGTCCGCATTTGGACTTTTTTTTACATGGGAACATTTTACCGAGACTGTGGAAGAGGTGACCGAGCTGTCAATATAGTGCACTGTCGTGCTTTCTTTCGTCCTAAGACACAACGACGACGTCCTTAATATTATCTGGAAATATTCCATTGGTAGCACCAATCAAACTTTTGACTGTATAAATAACAATATCTGCCATAAAATACGCCATGATTGATGACCAAAAAGAACGCCGCATTGAAAACTTGTTACATAATTATGGCGGCACCGCACCGCAAAACATGCTTATGCGCATGCATGCGTGGTGTACATATATGTATCAACGCCATTATGTATGCGTTCCTGAGGCGCTTTTACCGACTTGCTGTGTCCGCACTGCATGGACTTATCGTCTCGAGAAAAGTTACCTGGTCAATGTTTATGGGCAGCAGTTGGCCAGGAAAAGCAACCGCTGGACTCGGGAAACTCTACTGAGAGGATAACGTCCCAAGCTGTCCGCATTGGACTTAAAATGGGAAAGTACCTATCGTTAAGTAAAATTAGCCTTCTGCGTGAACCTTTAATGCGATTGCTAAAATAACATGTCTAGAATAAGAGTGAAGCGTATAACTAATGATGTGCGACCAAAATTATGAGATGCCCAATGCCTGTGAGAGCAGACCTGTTTAAAATTAATTTGAAAAGAATTCCCATGTTTCAACCCCGATGAGCGAACCTCATTTTGATTGCTCATCAATAACTAAAATGCTATTCTCCTTATATCGACCTCCCTTCATTACGGCTTTATGATGCAAGGGGCTCCCTCTGGGATAAAGCCTTGAAACTTTGCGCACACTACGCTGCAGCTGTCAAGCCCTATTAACTATGAATGATAGGTCGCACTCTGCAACAGCCCAACGATTTCGCGCCAGGAACTTTCACTCAGTCCCAGACAGGCTTTGATTTTATAGCCATAGTTGAGCGCCCACGGCACTAAAGGGCATGCCTCGCTGAGCCTTCCTCAATCCTTGATTAAGTGTTCCTGTCTGTTAATTTGATCTATCGGAGGTTGGTCCTATGAAGATGTTTTCTAAGACCCAAAGCAGTTTGTGGCCTTTAAAACGAATTGAGCACGTGGGGAAACTAATCTGGGGAATAGCTTCTGTCAACATTGACTGAGGCATTGTAATTTTAAAGCAGGAAAAGAGAAGAAACACAAGCAGTACTACATGTACATCTTTCCACAGTAAAGGAGGCATTTTGGCAACACAGACCATATTTTCGAGGAAATACCTTTGACTGGTCTCAAAATAAAAGAAATAAGTTTAAGTTGTTCTGAAGAGATAACTTAGGCCCAAAAGGGGTTACAAATAGTGTGACAACATGCCTTTCTAAAAACCCTGTGTACAAATTTCCAATATACGCTCGTAACCGGGACGGACACTTGTGTTACATTTTAGGCCGTCCCGGTTATATTGGAAATTTGTACACAGGGTTTTTAGAAAGGCATGTTGTCACACTATTTGTATCCCTTTTTGGGCCAATTGAAACAATTGAAACATATTTCTTTTATTTTGAGACCAGACAAAGGTATTTTCTGAAAAACATGGTCTGTGTTGTCAAAATGCCCCCTTTCCTGTGGAAAGACCAATCTGCCAAATAGCCAGACAGTACATGTACATGTACCCCAAAATTGGTAATGTTCCTGAAGCATAGGTTTAAAAAAACAAAACTTTAAGTTTATTCAGTCATCTCCAAAAATCCTCCTGATTTTGATTCAGGATTTGTGTGTATAATTCTGCCTGTTGGACAGAAGAAGGCAGAAGTGTGAAGTTCCAGTATTCTTGAAGTACATGTTTTATGGGTCTTTTCATTGTAATAGGGTACATTTTAGAAAAAAAGTCAAAGGTTCCGTTCAAATCTCTTTAGTTTATCTTAAAACAAAACAAAAGTCTTTACACTGTTTTCAAGAGATAACTTTTGGCCCAAATGGTAATTTTTTTTATTGCACCACCATACATTTCTGAAACCACTGTACAATTTTCTATGAACATGTACATTGTAACAAGGACAGACCAACACGTGACTTTTTTTCTGTAATTTATTACATAAAAAAATACAATAATGGGTAATTTGTACTAGCCTCGTGCCCAGACCTGTTTGTGACATTTATTCCACTCTTTCTGAACTTAAACTTGGATTTGTCCAACTAAAGCCGACAGAGATACAGTACAAATCGAAACGAAGTGCTCAAACCGCGCTAAGTTTAGCTCGCTAAATTCGCTAATCTTAGCGCGCTAAATCTGTACTAGTATCTAAAAGGATCAAATTTCTATTGCGCCAAGACGACATTTAGTCCACTCTTTCTGGACTTGAACTTGGATTTGTCCAACTGAAGCCGACAGAGATACTTTATGGTCTCAAACTAAATTTTCAAGATCATTCATCAAGTCCAGATAGAAGTTTTATTGATTTTTATTTTATTTTATGGGTTTAATTAACTTTACATTGCAGCAGGTAGGCTGAATTGCATGAAGCTTACAAGTATCTTCCACTTAAACATCAAGATACATAGGTGGTTGGTGCCATTGGCAGCCAATGGCCATCACATAAAGAGTCTGCCTGAAGCCAGTACACATATTATGCTAAGGTATGCAGACTGCATGGCAAATCGGAAGTAGCTCTCTATGCCGGATGTCCACTGATGTTTTATTTTTTTTAAAAGGGCAAATAAACAAGAGCATGTAAATCTTTAATACGGTACATACCCAACAGTGATGTCGAATATATTGCTTCCAACCGAGCTAGACACGGCCATGTCTCCTAGCCCTTTTCTGGCGACGATGACGCTCGTTATAAGATCTGGGATGCTGGTGCCGGCAGCAAGAAACGTCAAACCCATCACCTGCAAGATTGCAAATTAGAAACATGTATGCAGTGCTTGAGTGATTGGCATTCGGAATTCAGGCCAAGCCTCTGTTGGACCGGACAACAGCAGTGTATGGTGAAATGTCCGAGGGGGGCACGTCATAAAATTATGAAAAATACTCACTGGTTAGAGGACACAGATTAGCTGGAAGCATGAATTTTTTATTGATTTATTTAAATTAATTATTGATTAATTGATGGGCATTTTGTTCCTAAAGGAGCGTGTCTAGATCACTTTTTTAAACCCCCCATTTTTTCCATGGTGTTAGGATTTTGATGCCATATCATTTGCCATCTTTTCCCTCGTAACCGAGACAGCCATCCCAGTTTCGAGCGTTATATTGGAAATTTGTACACAGGGTTTTTAGAAAGGCATGTTGTCACACTATTTGTAACCCTTCTTGGTCCTAAGTTATCTCTTCAGAACAACTTAAACTTATTTCTTTTATTTTGAGACCAGACAATGGTATTTCTTCGAAAATATGGTCTGTGTTGGCAAAATGCCCCTTTTACTGTGGAAAAATCCCTATATGAAAAAAAACACAACTCAATTTCTGAATCAGCCACTTGCGACTAACGTCTTCCAATGTGAAAGAAATTTTTTTATTTATTTATTAACCAAATCCAACAGCGATCAAGTCGCCAATTACAGGTTGGTATTTAAATAAATGACATGTACATAAATATATTAAATAAACCATGTTACAATATATAACAATTAAATAAATTACAGGAAAAAAGCAAATTGAATAATTGAAAATAAAATAAAATAAAAAATATATAATTTTATACAAGGACTGACACTATGTACAAGATGAAAAGGGCAAACATAAAGCACATTAGATTGTATTAGATTGTATCAGCTGCAATGGCACGGTAAATTTGGTTCCGGAAACTTCCAAGGCTTGCGACACCGAACACATCACATCTCCCATGGAGTCCGTTGTAGGTTGAAGAAATTCTGGAAACATGTATGTCATGTATGTCATGTATGTCAGAGGTCCCTTTGCATTTCTTGATGAGTTGCACAAAAATGATCAAGGCCTGTAAAATGACGGAGGTGATCCTGCATTCTTTCAGAAGCCGTCAGCTACACCACATGCTTTCTGCCACCGTCTCCAGCAATGCATTAACATTGGAGGAGGCCAAGTCGAAAATGGCAGATTCTGAAATTGAGTTGTTTTTTTCGCAAGCTTTTAAATCTCACCCTCTTGGACACTAAAGCTGATGCAAGTTACTCAATAAAATTTGCCAGGCCTTGTTTACATGATCTGATATTTTAGTTTAAATCCGTGGCAAATTACAAAGTTTGCCGAATCAAAAGTAGGACATGTTTTTTTGACACGTAGTACATGAACTGGGTTGATGACATCCAAACTAGTGTTAATCACGTGCAAATATCTTACCTCCGGGGTCGAAATTAGCACTGGTCCTGTAGACCAAGACCAGTAACAAAAATCAGAGGGACCACTAGATCTGTCAGAAATGCTGGTCCAATGGACCAGTGAAAACATTCCCCGATTCCTAATCCACAGTAAACATTTCTTACTCAATGTAAACAATTAATGGTTTCCACAAACAATTCCCGATCGCTTTAGACAACTTCATTTCTTTCTCCGATCTCTCCAGACATGCCCTAGTGTTGGATCAAAAAGCAATCCCATCCATCCTGCACTCAATGACCTTAAACCAGAAAGGGTTGCAGTATATCTCGGTGCCATTTTGAGAAGCACCAGTGGACCACCAAATTTTCAGTAGGACCAGTAGAGCTCTCTAATCTACTGGTCCTTCTGACCAGCATGAAATTCAGGTTAATTTCGACCCGTTATTTACCTGGTCCTGAATTCCAATTGTTTGGCCAATGACGCTCGCCCACCACAGCATGAGATAGGAAAAGATGCCAATCCATATGATGCTGCCCAGAAAAGCAACTGGGAAGTACCGCCTCTTTTCCTGAAATATTAAAAGAAAAAGTTGTCTTAAACCAACATGTACATGTACGTACAGTACGGTTGCTGGTCCCAATTTGATAAAACACTACATGTACATGTACATGTATGCTTAGAGGCCGTTCAAAGTTGTCAACATTGTCACAGTTTGAAATACTACTTTAACATTTTTCTAACACTACAATGAAGTGTCAATATTTTACAGTGCATGTAAAGTTTTTGCAACTGAACTCTTCACTTGTTTGAAATTATGGTCACATTTAATAACAAACAAAAAATATGATGGAACTTGTTTTCAGCGCTGGCAACCAATTAAAGGCCCTATGTATTATTTGTGGAATAAGAGTGTAACATACGGTATCTAAGAAAGAATGTTGGTAAACTAGCCTGAAGAAATTTTAGCAACCTATAGATGCATCAATGCTTCTCAGAAAACCTTGAAAATTTATATGTGGATTTTGTGTACAAGTGAATGGTAAAATTAGAAAACCACCTTCGGTTGTCAATTTTCAGCATGAAATACCATATTGGACGAAAATAAATTCATGTGGTGTTTGTTACCATTGCTATCAACACTTTGAGTGAGGTTTTTCTTGTCAACTCATGAAAAAAAAATTGCGTCATTGCAAATGATACAATGGGCCTTCAATAAACTGATCTTTAAATTTGCCACTTATATTTTCTGCCTCAGATTTAAGGATGATGTACGGTATTTGGATAAAATGCTGTTATTCGTACAGCATGTTGACTGAGGTGAAAAGCTGGATTTACACGATCAATTTTACGAACAGCGAGGAAATCAGACACTTGCAGTAATTTCATTACATGTATTTTATAAATTTTCTGGGTGACTGGCTGGAAAAAAATGTGTCGTCTCAGAAGCTTAGGGATGCTGTAACATGGGAAAATGGAAAATATGGGTCAGGGCTTCGGAAAGTGGGGGTGAAGCAGAAAAATGAAATGGGAAAGCGAGGCAGCAGACGTGTATATGTACAAGTACAAGTATGTTAAAAACGGAATTTAAAAAAAAGGAAATGTATATTTGAAAAAATAGGCATTTTCAGATTTATATGCACACAGGACAAACTTGTAAAATTAAAAGTGTAAATTTAAAAGTGTAAATTTAGGATTTTTCTCTCATCCAAAGTTAGGTGGTTTTATTTCAATGGTAAATATGCTTCATACCGAATATGACGTTTGTAAATTTAAATAAAAATCAGAAATTAGTTTAGCTTGTGTTGGGGAAACTGAATGTTAATTAAGGTTTGTTTTGCCCTTAAATACCCGACGTAATTATTAACACTGTATACTCGGTGCTTTCCCGAGACACTATGAAAAACTTCATAGCGTGCTCGGGTGGGACTCGAACCCACGACCTCCTGCAAACAAGGCAGACATCTTAACCACTCGACCACCAAGCTAGCCAGTGTTGAATGGCCGGTTCGAATCATAAAATGAAAATGGAATTAGTGTCAAAATGTGCCAAGTCATCTCACCAGGACGTTTTATGATTTTGTAATCTTGAGATGTTTGATAAACTCATAGTGCAGATAAATCATGTTCTTTGGATTTCATCTATAAATTTATAATTCTAAAAACATGATTGAACGTGCTTGAAAGACTATTAGCAGTACGAACATCTCAGAGTCACGTATAATGCCGTGTGGCAGATGTCCTTACATGTAATTGGAAAACAGTAGGGCCTATATGAAGTTGTATCGCCTTTCATCTCATGCACACCATAATACCGTATGGATTTTTTTCTTCTTCCAGGTTTCAACCGCATAACCTTGCGATATAATGAAACTACAGTACTAAACTAATGCGGGGCAGACATGGTGGGAGAGATTTCATAGTACGTGTACGCAGCGGTAGTCAGAGAGATAATACTCTGTGACAGCATGGATATGAGCTCGGCATCTATCAATTTATTTGCCAATTTACTGGATGAATACAGCCTTCATGTACAGAGTACGCATTACTGCATGTACACGTACATAATAAGCTCCATGTGACACTTTTTAAGCTATTATAAGCAGTGTGATTCAAGTGTGTGATATTAAAAGTGAAAATTGCAAAGATCAGATAAAACAATAATGTATTCGAATATATTCAAAAAGGTATCAGCAGCGTAGTCAAGGGGGCGTGGGGTAGCGCGGCCCCCGCAGCCCCTCACGAAAGGTCGTCGCCCCCACTGGAAATTTGGTAAATGAAGAAAAAATTTGTAAAAACACAATTACTTGAAAACGGTATTTGAAAACAATACTTGTAAGGGATGTCTGCTGTATATGCCGATTCAAATATCATGTGTGTTTTTTTCGGGGCGCGGCGCGGGAATTAGAGTGAATTGAAAGGTGAATTGAAAAGGGCGGATCAGACCGGGTCTGATTTGCCTTTGGGGTAGGGTTGAACCCTGCAATTGCAGGGTTGAACCCTGCAATTGTTATGGTTGCTTGTAGTGTAAACGCTACCCGAATACAGATTCGGCAATTTGAGTGTCCTTGGGGTGGTGCCCGCCGTGTAGTAGATTTAATTGACCAATCTGGCACAAGTGCTGCAACACCCAACAGCTTAAGCATGCACTGCAGTTACAATTAGTGGTGACTTTTGCAGTTTCTGAAGGCGAGTTTGAATCGATGTAGTATACAACGCGGCAAATGTTCAGTTTTGTGGTCGCAATAAAAATGATGGGTCTGTATCCACCTTTGCCTGTTCGAGTGAAAACACGGTGTGAGAAGGAGCATGACCAGATTTTTTCCAAAAACTTTATTTCGTTCTAACCTAATGATTATAATAAAAATACCATACATTAGGGAAGAAAACTGGAAATTTGCAATCCCCAATTTGGATGTGTAATCACTGCATAAATCACGGATAAATTAGTTTACTAAAGTTTGGTGGATTTTTGACGATATCCCTAAAAATACACGGATTGAGGGTGCGAAATTTCAGAAATATATGACACATGATATGGTGTCAAAATCTTAATACCCATGGGAAAAATAAGGGTAAAAAAAATGTGATCTGGTCACGCTCATTTTATTTGCCATTGAGTGGCACAAACAGTATTTTTTTAACATCACCACACATAATGCTGCAACTTTTGTCAGCACTTGATTAGGAACATTTTGAACTTACGAATCTTACTTTAGGTATTTGGCATAATAATAAATTCAGTAACGAGAGAGAAAGAGAGGGGGGGAGGGGAGAGGGGGGAGGGGGTGAGGGGGGAGGGGGGGGAGGGGGGGGAGGGGGAGGGGGGAGGGGGGGAGGGGGGGAGGGGGGGAGGGGGGAGGGGGGGAGGGGGGGGGGGGTTGGGGGAAGGGGAGGGGGAGGGGGGAGGGGGAGGGGGGGAGGGGGAGGGGGGGGGGGGGGGGGGGGAGGAAGGGGGGTTGTATTTTAAATTACTTGCCCCATTTAAAAAGCTTTGTACGCATTTAATTCCAAGACAGGAAAGGTGGAACTTCCGCTAAAACTACACCGGATAAATGAGTTACACTGTAGGAGGAAAATTTACCACTTATGTGTTGAGTAGTTCTGAACCTGTAGCAAGTGTTCCCACAAGAAGAGGAGGAGAGGGGAGGGGGACAACTGATAGGTGCATTATCCAAAAATGGTGAAAAAAAAACTTGTGAAAAAAATCTTAAAGACAAGTATATGTGGGTCTGTTCATGGAAAGAGGTCACCAATTTGTGACATAGGGATCGATTTCTGAAGTTTTAGCACATACTGAAATAAATCATCCAGTATTAATCTATGGATTTTAAAGATTAAAAAAAAATACTTTGGGAGCTCAGAGATAACTAATTGTGTCATGGATTTTCTGTATGATTGAAAAGTGTGAATCTTTAAGGTACATGTAAGTCATACAAAACAAATTTGAGAGTCTGAAAACGAGGTTTTAAACGTAACATACAAGGACACCACGGTTACATTCACCACCACTTTTTTGCCTTGTCTTATGTCGGCCTTAAACAGATGATTATAATAAAATTCAAAAGGCATCACTATCTTCAGAATACAGACGTTACAACACACTATATTTAATTGAAATAATGCTTATATTCATCTATTTGAAGAAACTTTTGAGGTGGGCCGGTCACAAATTTGGGAGTCTTGGAGTCCGGTCTTCAAAAATTCAATTATAAAAAAACAAAATCCTTCAATCGAAATCTGGCATTATGTCTGCAGTATATCTTCTAGGATAGGGATCTTACGCATACATAAAATTTGTTCCACTAAATAGGGAGGATTAAGGAAATAGTGATTAACTTTTTAGCCAACTGCATTGGTGATCCCTTTTTGGAAACATACCCATATACATGTACGTTCTATGGCACAGTAACCCATGAGTTCAAGTAAAAACGAGGTCAGCTCTTCGCAAATAACTGTAATTAAATCAATTTCAGATCTTGCCTTTGGGAAAGATTCTGATGTGTTTGAAAGTTCAGATAACGTGGTTATAATTACATTAAAACAAAGAACATGTTTTTACCAACCTCTCTGCGTACGTCGGGTAAAGTCAGCCACATTGGGATAACCAACGGGGCTAGGACGACATAGGTGATGCGCTTGCGAAGCGTTCGTGGCCAGCTCATGTCAAGCGGCTCCTCCACGTCTGTATCAGGGATGTCCTAGAAAAACAAAATGCACTCATTAATATGCCATTTCATAAATACTTTAGACAGTTTACGCATCCCTATTGGCTGAGAGCACATGATCACGTGGCCAGTCTTAAACGGACGATAAAGACCGGTTTTAAACACTTTCTAGTCTCGCCCGCGGCGCCCTACTCAAGTTTCAGCACGTATGGAACACATATACGCACATGCAAATGCAAATGGCGAAAGCAAATATGTGACAACAAAATTGAGTAAAATCTACCTGGCTGTGTGCGTGCGCGTACAACATGCATGCAATCGAACAAAAACAACCTGATGTGCAGCGAGTGTATGATGAAAGAAGGCATACAAAATGTCAATACAGTGAAGTTTATCGGTTGAAGAATTTCGATGAGTTTTACTGATTTAAACAAAAAGGTATTTATGAATGGGAATAAAAGTGGGTTTGGCCAGTCTCAAGCCTCAAAATTCATTTTCGTGGCAATTTTGTCTTAGTAAAAGGGCACCTGAATGAGGAAATGGAAAATTTGTGTCAGAACTTTTTAAGGGCAACACAGCAAAAGCAAAGGGCATCGATGGCAATTTGCTGTGGCGCTATCCCAGGGTGCTGTTATTTCAAGACCTGCAGTCTTAAACAGTGCTCTGTATTGATGTTGCCTGTGTGGCAAAAGTAACATACATGCATGTACATACATGTATACAGGCAAAGTATGCAAATGACATGTATATATGCAAATTGCCTTGGCAGTGCTAATCCCTACATTCATGCATGACTAACAGTGGCACATGTGCCAATGCCACGTTTCTCTTCAAAATAAAACTGGAAATAAAGAGGTCACTTTCGTCTTTCATCCCACGCCTTGCAATAAACAGAATGCAATTTCAAATGGGCACTTCCTGGCATTCTGATTGACAGGCAATTTCTCTGAAATGCCACTTCAGTTAATGAAAACACGGTGGCCCGATAAATGCTTGATGTGCCAATGTTGCTCTGTCCCAGTATCTCGTCAGTTGGACGGTGCCCAAGGCACCCGCATAAAAATGGGCTTGGCATATAAACAAAAATTGTAAGAATATTCAGATATGAGATGTGGGCTATCCAAAGATACAATCGTGAATATGTGACCCACTCTATACGTACCAAAATGAGTTGGATGTCGAATAGCCTTGGCCGAGTTTTTGCGAGCACAATTATCAGCAGTGGAACTAGGCTGATTAAAATACGAAAATACAATGGAAAATTCCGAGTGGTGGTGCCTGGAATTTCCAGGCTGTGTCTGGGCACCACTTGGAATTTCAGTTACATGTATGTAATGTGAGTTATTGTGAAAATGTCCTTATAATGACCCAGTGAGCTACATATCTGAGACACGGCATATCTGGAATCCTATGACATGTTACATGTACATGTAGCTCTCTTTTCCATTATGTTCTAATTTTTTCGTGGCCCTGGATCTGCCGCTCATTTATAATAATTAAAAAAAATAATAAAAAAAATTAAAATAATATCACTTAATGATGCAATGGGACGACCCGCCGGTAAGACTTTGCCAGATGACCACCGAAATTTCGGCTAAAATACATCGATTGGACACTAAATTTCTGTAAACCAAAGGTTCCAAAAATGGTTCGAGACCTAATAAAAATGCTTCTAGACCTAATAAAAATGGTTCTCGATTTGAAAAAGATGGATTTTGACCTAAAAAAATGGATTGGGGCTACACCAAATTGTCGCCCTAATAGAGCGCGTCGCCCCATAAAATAGAGAAATAATCGGTATACCAGTATTGTATGGATCTCTAAATTATGTAACCATTTCCAATACATGTAAAATAACAAAAAATGCACCAATATCAACTGCACCCGCTTAATATGCCCTAAAGAGGATGTTGGCATGCAGGGGCAGGGGCAGGGATGAGGATGGGGCAAGGATGGGACAGGAATTGGGGGCAAGGTCAGGAGCAGAGGTGCTTGCTAAACAATATCTATAGTGATTCTTATTTCTCGTTTGAATTCGGGCGTTTCACGTACCGGTAGCGCCACCAAGCGTTTTTGTCAAAACGGGCATTTTCTGACAGAGCAGTCGGCATAAATAAATTCATGCGGTGTATGTTACCATTGCTATCAACACTTTGAGTAAGATTTTTTTTGTCAACTCATGAAAAACGGTATGCAGCTCCACAGTGACTTGGCTTTACCAATTTAATACTTTTCTTTTACATTTTGCTTGATATTTTCTGAAATGTGCAACAATAAAATCATGAGGTACATGTACAAAAAAAAAAATATTTGCAAATGACCTCTTTATATGTGACCCGCTCTGCAAAAAAGGGTCTTAAGTCGCGCTGGCTAGTATTCTTTTTGCAACCATAAAAAGAAATCCGCGGCAAATCCACGCTCAATAAAATACCAAAACACAATGGAAATTTCTGGCGGTGCCCAGATACCGCCTGGAATGTCTGTGTTCCCCCTGGAATTTCTTTTGTGTTTAGGTATTTTAATGAGCGTAGAAATGCCACAGATTTCTTTTTATGGTCGCAAAAAGAATACTAGCCAGCGCGACTTAAGACCCTTTTTTGCAGAGCGGGTCACATATATGCTTTATCACACATCCAGCAATTAATGCTCGTATCGACTTTTTTCCCACGACATCCGCATGCACGACACACTGCGAAAGCAGCCTTTCTGCGTCAAACCCTTAGAGTGGCGCCTGTATTGTGAAACGGCCGAATTGTACTCATATAAATTACCTGTGACGGGGACTGGCTTGTGTCATCCACCAACGTAGACTGAGTAGCCATATCCATGGATGTAGTCCTATTGCTGGCTGTGGCTACCGAGTTCTCCTCTGGCACATTGGGATGTATTATGGTCTGAATGTGACCCCGGTTGCTCTCCACGTCGTCCGAGAGGTGTTCAGCACTGATAATGCACTCCCTGGATGACGACGTTTGGTCTGGTTGCTGCTGTCCGTGCTGTTGACTAAGGGAATCGTCGGGAGGAGTGTTGTTGTTTACAAGATGGGTGTGTCCGTTGGCCGTGCCGTTGGTGTTCATAGGTGAGGCTTTGCTGGGAGACTGCGTTTCGTTTGCTGGCTTGGCTATGGCTCGCATCTGAACTGCTTTTTCGTGGATAACAGCTGCAACAAAATAAATGAAAAAGAAGCACATGTTTTAATTTTTAATTGACACTTAAAAAAAAAATTCATATTTTTAACATATTCCTCCGACTCAAAACTGCATATAAAAGAATGGCCGCCAATTTCTCAAAATTAACGCAATTTCTTAAGTCCCGTTGCTCAACATTTTTGTGCATTAGCTAAGCAACACTCAGTCCCAACAATTTCACGAATGTCATTTTCCAAATTTAGAGCAATGTAATATTTTACATAGATTTTGTTGCAGAAGCTACAATGTCTTCAGGTGAACTTGGGATGAGAGAAAAATCATAAGGGCCTTATCGGGATTCGAACCCGAGACCTCCGACTCACTGGGCAGATGCTCTACCAGCTCAGCTATAAGGCACAGTTGGTATACTCCCTAAGGTTTTCCCTATAGACCCAATTCTTCTCTCGGTGTTGCATGGTGGCACAACTGGGCAAAGTAACAAACAGTTGGGATTTTTTTATTCATTGTCAAGCACTGCATTAAAAGTAGAACACATGATTGGTATCTCGAAAATGTTCACAGATTTACACATAACTTACACAATATAAACATGATGACGGTAGAAAACTAATTCCCCTGAAATGGTTTTGTCTGAAGTGCTATAGTCTTTGAGAAATGAGTAAAACAAAAATGTTTGTCTCATGAGATGAAAATTACTTTTTCAAACGATGTCGGTCGATCACTTTGCCCCAAAACCACTTCGCCCTGTAACTGTAGGGCATGAGTCTTAAATCCATTCATAAACTGATTTCTGTTCTACAAAGTTTGGGGGGGATACAAAATACGACCTATATTGTATATAACTGGTTTATAATCACGAATTGACTTGATCCCACGCTTTCACATCGCACACTTTTGTGTAATTCTTCATTAAATTTTCTCATTGTTCACTTCAAAGAAAAACATAAGGAAAAGGGCGCCCTCACTTGACCAAAAATATAAAGGTATATAACAGAGCAATAGCACAGTACATGTACATCATGGGAATTTTGTATTCATGTTGAAAGAAAATGTTTATTTTATGCAGTGAACACAGATATAAAGATATTATGGGAATTGCATTATTTGTAACATTAATTTTCGACAAATGAAATCAGAGTTAAGTTTCAGACTTTTAATCCACACAATTTTAATACAAAAAAACAAAAATCACCTTTCCTCCAAAAAGCATGAATAATTACTTCTAATAAAGTCTAACGAAATCAACAACCATGCCAAAAATTTAAAAAATGACACCCAGTGGTACCATACTGTAACATTACTATGTTTCTGTTGGAACACTTCATAGATTCAACATGTTCACTTCACACTTTTGGGGCCAATTTCATAGAGCTGCTTAAGCATGAAAAATTGCTTAAGCATGAAAAACCTTGCTTGATAAAATGAGGTTACCAGCAAAAAAAATATGTGAATGTCATGGTAATGAAACAGTCCTCTGACACTGGTCAAACACTATTTCTATCACATGAAGATTTCACTGGTAACATTCTCTTCCGAGCAAGAGTTTTTTGTACTTCATACATTTTTTTGCTTAAACACCTCTATGAAATTGGCCCCAGCGAATCAAATGAACATTTTATTTATCGTGCACACTTTATAAAATCAATGCTCCAAAAATACACTAAACATGCACATATTTTAATAAAAAGGTGTATTTTATGTACCTACTCACAAAAAGTCAGGGATATTGTTGAGTGTACGCAGATATTTCTTTGAATGATTTTGTATATTATTAGACAATTGCATCTGCACGACAGACACATACATTGTCACGGGAATAGGTGAAGTAATTTGAAGAAACAAAATCCAAACTTGAACTACACCAACATCCTGAACGTATTGTGAGTAGTGTATCTTGGCGTGATACAATTTCTTTAGTTGAAAATTTCTATTATATCCAAATTATAACAAAGTATGAGTATTGTTATTTAAAAGTGTCAAGTGCTTTTACTTTTTAAACAGTAATTTCTCATTCCGTAAAAATACATGTTACAATAAAAAAAGAAAAGCTCAAATTTTTCGTTTCAAGTCATTGTATTACATGTATAGTATTCAAACAATACATTTTGTCTTCACGTCTATTTGTAAATTATCTTAAATATGAAGTTTGTTACATTGCAGGATTGCTGTCCTGTATAACACTATCAAAAGAATTAAAAGAATCAATGTTTTATTATCCATTCATAAATACGTTATACCCTAAACAGTTTACGCATCCTCTATTTGGTTTAAGGAAGCATAGTTGGGGGTAGGCTTCCTTTAAGCGTTGTTTTAAGCTCCATGTCTTGTAAGAAGACGAATCTTCGTTTTCCACAGAACTTACAGTTCTGTAAAATACCCTCTTCAATTTTGTCATTCGCCACACTTCTTTGTCATTAATGACACAGCAGTCTATGACATCTCGGCAAAATGTCTCAAAAGCCTTTGAGTAGAGGGCCGGTGGTGCATCAACAGGTACACTTTGCGGTTTACTAAGAAACCTAGTGTAGTCCTTATGGCAAGAGGCATGATATTTGAGTTCAATTGCTACACAGTCTCTATTTTCTATGTGAAGGAGCAAGTTCTCGTCGTTTTTCGCCTTAGCAGCCTCCAAAAGCTTGCCGCCATCAATCAGCTCACACTGGACTAGCGGCTGCTTCTTTCTCTTACCCTCATGATCTGTCGTGTATCGAGCACCATGACAAATGATGCACATCCTTGGAAGCACATGGGCAGATCTGGAAGCTGCCGTTTTCTCCAAACCGGTCGCTGAACGCAGGAATCGGGGTTTCTTCCCAGCAGGCTCAGTGTCTAAAGCACTCTCTCCCGTTTGTGCATCTGTGAAACAAAAGAAATACAACAAATTTAATTAACTTATTACATGTAGTACTTTAAGTACATGTACAGTTGATATTATACATGTAGTTCATTTTCTTCTTTTGGGTGGTTTTATAGCAGATTTTTCTTCCAAAACCTAGAAGAAAAACAAACACCCAAACAATTTACTTGTCAGTTCGGTTCCAAAAGCCAAAGATTGTAATGTTGAAAATTATTAAGTAAGGGAAGCAAATTGTTTTATAACAACTGCAGTTGTGTCGTTGCGGCCGTCTTAGAAATTTGTACTGCATAGGCTGTATTCAATTTTAGGTTTTAAAAAAAGGAGGGGGTTTCCCCAGCCCCTTCCCACCCCCAAATTTTTTATAACGGGTTTGAATATGATTTAAACAAAGAAAAATGGCCAGGGGTTCCCCCATGGGCAGTAAGCCCAATAACAGTAACTCGGTCCCGGTCAACTCGGTCCCAGGTCAACTCGGCCCCAAGTCAGCTCGGCCCCAAGTCAGCTCGGCCCCAAGTCAACTTGGCCCCGACGAACTAGGCCCAAGGAAAACTCGACCGTCATTGGCAAATAAATGTAGCCTACGTAAAGAAAAGTTTGAAGATCATAAGCGGCGTAGTCGCCAATAAAAGTAACGCCTTACGCCGCACGACATCGGGCCCAAGAAAATATCAAGGTTTGCAGCACGGTTCATGCTTAAAACGAGAGTAAAACCGTCAATGTTTATACCGTTTAATGCAATCCGCGCCCCACCAAAATTGCCCGTAAATCTGACGTCAAACAATTTGCAGTGCCCATTCGCCTATTTAGTTGAACTTAGGCCTAAGCAAATTTGTGGCGCAAACTGTCAAATTCGCGTCAAGTTCGCTTTCACAAGCCCGATCGCGTATGAATTTGTCATGTACAAACATTTAAAGTAATTCGGCATATTGCGTCAAATGAATCGGAAAACATCGGCTGCTTAGAAATCTTGTACATTTTCAAGAGCGGTCGAGTTGTCCTGGGCCTTAGTTCGTTGGGACCGAGTTGACTTGGGACCGAGTTGACTCGAAACCAAATTAATAAATGGAGTCTGAACTGGCGGACGTTTTCCGTCATTTAAAAAAAGTTCTGATTAACTTCTCAACTCCCTAATCTTACAAAGTTACATTAACGAAGTATGCTAGGCCTATGAAGTATTACCTGCATCTGACAAGGCTCGTAAGTTAGCTTCTTGTTTCTGCTTGGCAAGGACTGCCCGTTTCTGTTTCGTAGAATCAGTGAAATATTGGTAGCATTTCCGATGGAAATCGCGAGTCCGTGTATAGTACGTCGCTGCCATCATGATCTGCTACGAACGACCTCGCTATTTCAGCCGAATTCCCGCCCAAATCCTTCCAAATTAGCACACTTTCTAGGAATGTTTTCCACGATGTCTCGGTCATTGGTTTGATGTCGTCAAAAACATGAGATAAGTGTGCAAAGCATTTTAATTTGATCGACTCTGTCACGTCTGGTTCCTCCATGGTTCCACTAGTACTAGGAATAATCGGCCATGTCAGTCGGCCATGTTGGACGCCCGCGTGCAGCTGTAACAACGATTCTGATTGGCTACAAAGCCATTTTCGTTCTCCCCATGAATTTTATTGTCCAATGAACGCCAAGCACAAAAACGAAGCAGATTGCGATGTAAGAGAAACATTATTTCATTGGACAAAGGCATACACGACCGTATATTTCCTAAATTATTCCGCAAAAAATAGTGCACCTTTTATCATCAAAATTACGCGACATACGAAACCTATGAATGCGGGATCAACATAAATAATAATTAACGAACTATCAGCTTTCTTGAGAGACAAGTGTCGTAGTCCCCCTATGCGGCAGAGAACAAAGCTGAACGATACGAACGGACGCCCGACGGTCTGACCATCTCGCCCTGAACCACTTCGCCCCAAAACTCAAACACAGTTTGTGTTTACCAATCATGTACATGTACTTTAAGAATAATTGTTTCGGGATCAAAACATTTTGGGAGTTCTCTAAACAACTGGTTCTGCTGACGAACATGAAATTCAGGTTAATTTCAATCCCCTGAATCAGGAAAAAATTTCATGGTTGCCGTAGGCTACCACAGCAATTATTTCTAGAATAATGATTCAAGGCAAGAATTGGGGCTTGCTCTTAAAAACTTGACAATTAAATCGAGACTTGACGGAGAGCTGTTAAAAATTGTGTCATCTATGTTGTACCGGTAGTTTAGAGAGCTATGTCGTAGTTTAGAGAGCTACTTATTATAATTTTATAACACGCTTGTTATGTAGTCCGTCTTCTTTTAATACCTCCAGCAATCTACACTCGACCAAAAAAGTTCTGTCACCAGTAAGACATTTGTAGATATTTAATGTAGGTTGTAGGTTTAATGTAGGAAAATAATATATCAAATTTTAGCTGAACATATCACTCAAAGGAATAGAGCTCAACAGAGTCCATGATGGCAAGCTTCACTGAACAGGAATGCAAGAAAGGAGTGTGGGGTCAGAATGAAAAACACCAAAAAACAACGATGTCAAAAAAAAAAATATATAAAAAAAAGCGGGGGAAAAAAGCCGCGTCACCGTATCATTTTGGGAAACTACAACTTACACTAAACATAGTTTTAGAAAGGAATCTACTGTTAAGATCTTATACACGTATTGATGATCGGTAAATTATACGCAAATGATACGGTAGGCACATTTTCTCAGAATATGCATTTTTCATATTTCCTAAATATACATGTATGTTAAATTAAGTCAACATGGTGTCATTTTGGTTTTTTTTGGGAAAATGTGAAAAAATGCTGGCAAAAACTCTGCTTTAACAGACACACAAAAACCATGTACTTTGCATCATAATAAAATTACTTGCGCATGCATAAATGTACATTGTCGATAGATCTGCAAGTTCCCCAATCCAGCATTTATTATTTACTAAGCAATCCAGCGAAATGCACTATACAGATTGAGTTTCCCTGACCCACACAACCGCCTCCATATAACACAGACATCTAGCCTTCTGATCGATTTGCCCGGATTTTTTGAGAGAAACATGATAACTGGCTTCCTCTTATGATTATAGGGCTGTAAAATGATCTGTTCAATACCGAGGTCGATTTGGGACGATTTGATGAGTATAGACTGCCAAAAGACGTGAACTGAATCATACATGAGACCATGTGGAGTACTGCTTTTTACAATCTGCCCGCACTGCACCCCTACCCCTCCCCCCCAGGAATCCAGAAATCACAATTCTTTTTGAGAAAAACAGAGAGAAAGGGAGGATGGAAGGGAGGGGCAGGGGGAGAGGAGGATGGAAGAGAGGGGCAGGGGGGGGGGGGGGGGGGGGGGGGGGGGGAGGAGGATGGAAGAGAGGGGCAGGGGGAAGGGAGAGAAGATTGCATATATATTTTGGTCCTACGGGGGCTCGGCTTGTGCACGAGTCTATGGAGAATTTCCAGAATGTGGTCCTTGTGGGGTTTGGGTCCTTGGGGGGTTCTCGACAGTCGTCGGTCTTAGCACCAAAAATACTAAATTATTTCAGGAAAATTCAAGATTTTCTGTTTATAAATCAAAATTGGGGGTCTCTAGTAACCGCCAAACGTGAGGGATTAAACAAAATAGGTAAATAAAGTCGAAAAACCATAGTTTTTAGTGTCCAAAAGTGGTCAATTCCAAAACCCCCCACGGACCAGTTTAGAGGAGGGGGGTGGACTGGTTGGAGGGGGTGGAGGGACCAGGGATGGGAGACAAGGAGGACGATGCATGGGAGCATTGGGGGAGGGGAAGGGGCGGGGCATTGTAGGAGGGGGCGGGGCATTGTAGGAGGGGGCGGGGCATTGGAAGAGAGGGCGTGGCATTGGAAGAGAGGGGCAGAGAATTGGAGAAGGGGGCAGCTAGGGCATTGGAAGAGAGGGAGCGGGGCATTGGAAGAGAGGGAGCGGGGCATTGGAAGAGAGGGCGGGGCATTGGAAGAGAGGGCGGGGCATTGGAAGAGAGGGCGGGGCATTGGAAGAGAGGGTGGGCAGTGGTGGAAGGGGACCAAATTTCATTGGATGATCAAATATTATTCAGCCCTCGAATTCACCCAAATGGCAATTTTCGTGAAAATGCCCAGATGTGTACAAGAAAACCAAAGGAATAAAAATTGAACATTTATTAAAGCAATGTACACAAAAATTAGGTTGCAGGTGAACTTCAGTTTTTTTTTACTGATTTTTCAATAAAATGATATTTTCTGCACAATTTTCTAGGTTGGGGCAGGTTTATGAGAAACAGCTATTTTTGTCTTGGCCTTTCCCTTTTTTAATCCATTAATATTTTGCTTTCTTTGTTTAGTTGCCTTGGCAATGGCTGAACACACACACAATCACTTTTCCTGTCTCGTGCATTTGCAATAGATGCTCAGAACCAATTACCACAGCAACCAACATTACTCTCTTTTAACATCAATGGCAGATTTTGCATAAGAAAAGGCACAGAATTAAATCGCATGTAAGCCCAGACATACATGTACGCACTCATATTGACGTGTCAATAAAACAAATTTAAAAATTCCTACTTTTGATCTTAAATAACTCAGTAATTTTCCAACAGAATTAAACCAAAATTTCAGATCATGTAAACGAGGTCTGACAAATTGTATTGAGTGAGTTTCATCAGTTTTGTCCAAGAGATGATTTAAAATAAAAACGAAAAAAAACCCCTAAATTTCAGAATTTGCCACTTTTACCTTGACATCCTCCATTGTCAAGGAAATTGTCTATATGTCTGAGGTCCCTTTGCACCTCTTGATGAATTACGTGAAACGATTAAGATAGTTTGCAATAACATTAAGGGTGATCCTGCATTTCTTCAAAAGCTTTCGGTTGCAGCACACATATTCCACCACCGTCTCCAGTGATGTATTGACATTGAAGGAGGCCAAGTTAAAAGTGGCAAATTCTGAAATTGACTTTTTAAAAAATCTTACCCTCTTGGACAAAGTTGATAAAACTCGCCCAATAAAATTTGTCATCAGGCTGAAATTTTGGTTTAAATCTGTTGGAAAATGACTGAGTTATTTAAGATGAAAAGTACATGTAGGACATGTTTTTTTTTGACACGTACCGGTAGTACATGTAAGCATCTAAAAAAACGAAAAATAACAATGGGGAAAAAAGAAGTGCATGAACCAACTTAATTAAAGACAAAAGAATGAAAGAATTGAAAAGATGAAATAGTGCAATGAACAACCAAAATCTTGCTTCATCCAAGGTCAGTGTATCATTTGTAAGATGAAACTTTTCACGGATTCCTGGAAAAGCAGCATACAGTATACTAAAGAAAAATGTTGGTCCTAAGCTACATGTACATGTACATGTACATGGGTCTTTCCACACTAATGGGCCTATTTAAAAAATCAATCAATAATTCCTTTCAGATGTCTTCATCAGTTTATCCCAAACTTAAAGAAATTCCCTTGTCTCAGGAGATAACTTTTGCCCCAAAAGGTAAGAAAATGCTGCCACAACATACATTTCTGAAAAGCTTGTGTACAAATTTGTAGATACGATTACGTATGTAACGGTGGACAGACAAAAATGTCACAATTTTGTCTGTCCACCGTTACATACGTATGGAAAATTTGTACACCAGCTTTTCAGAAATGTACGTTGTGGCAGCATTTTCTTACCTTTTTGGGAAAAAGTTATCTCCCGAGAACAGTACAAGAGAATTTCTTTAAGTTTGAGATAAACTGAAGACATCTGAAAGGAATTATTGACTGATTTTTCAAATAGGCCCATTAGTGTGGAAAGACCCACATGTACATATGCAACAATGCTTCAGAAAAAAATTGCATAATTGTTGCGTTTATAAATACATGTACTAGTGAATAGTAGAAAATTATTGCCACTCGTGAATAAAAGCCCATGTTAATAAAACTGCTGTGTAGAAATTTCAGCCACATTAGGCCTTTTCCCACTAGAACGTCAAACCCTGGGGCCAACTCGCCCCAGGGCGACTCACAAATGATGTGACTGCAAATGATGTGTTCTACATGTACCTCTAAAGGACGTGTGAAATAGGGTTTTTATTCAATATAATAATAGTAGAGGGTGTGTTTTACACATTTCGGTCAATTTCAGAAAATTTGATTGTTCCGTTTTCTATTTTTATGCTAATGAATTTCCATATTCATGAGCAAACCCGTGATGTCATCTCAGGACAACAGAGGAAATCTCTATTGACTTGTGTACAAAAGTTTTCAGTGACTTCTTGGTGTTATCATCTGTAACAGTTTATTGAGTTTGTTTAGTATGTCATTTGCAACAATCCTGACAAGTTTGTTTGAACCAAAAATGGATCAGTGGGCTACTGTTACTGTTTGAAATGTAATGTTCTTTCTTTGTTTTTCAACTGTGGGTTCCCTCCATGACTAGCAATAAACAGCGCCCTCGTCTGTCAAGAAAATTTTGAAGTAGAGAAAAGGTCACTTCTTTCTGAAATGAAAACAAATTTGAGTTTGCCTCTTTGTCTGCAACACTTGGATCTTTTGATTTGTGTATAAAAACAGATGGTTGATAATTTTCACTTCACAAAATCTTTAACACAGTAAACAAATGACAGCCAATGCAACTCTGCACTTACTTTCACTGAGTGGGTCAATCGTATGTAACATAAGCTGCAATGCACCGTGCCGGAACATGTTGGTGTTGCGGAAATGTGGTACGCTGTGCCGCCGATTTCGCTGTACCGGTACTGGCATTTCTTTCGGCTGCAAAAGAGGAACAAAAAAAACATACTGAGAAATATCACATCTTAGGAATATGCACTCTGATCACTATGAAACAACCAAACTTGGGATGAGAGAAAAATCGTAAGGGCCATACATGTATGTAAGGCCCTTAAGATTTTTCTCTCATCCCGAGTTTGGTTGTTTAAAGATAGAGTACATGATTGGTAAACTGTTAAAAATTGTGTTATTTCCACTCGTAATTAAAAGCCTATGTCGAGAAAACTGCATTGTAGAAATTTCCGGCACATGCAGTAATACTTCAGAAAACCTGAAAAATCCATGTAAATTTTTTGTGTATTTATAAATGAATGGTAAAAAAAAGAGTTGTCTGCAGACAACTTAAAAAAAAAAAAAAGCACCTACAAATTGGCAATTGCCCCCAGAAAACTATCATTTTATGTGAAAAAAAAATCATTGTGTTTGTTACTATTGCTATTAACATATTTATTTTTCCTTGTCAACTCGTAAAGTGAAAAAGGGTCAACATTTTAGTGAATACCCTTTACAAATTACGCCTATTTGCATAAATGATACCTGCTGTGTTAAACATGACAACGGAATAATGGCAATGTATTATTTTGGCCACAAAGTTCGCCCACAAGCACAATGTGCAGCAATTTTATTTTTCTCTCATCAACCTTTGGCTGTTTCCATGGCAATAAGGCATCACGCCAAACACTATGTGCAGCACAGATTTCGTTCACACAAATATGTGTCAAGTGGGCCAGTTTCACACGTCCTTAAAATGCAATCTGTTCAGTTGTATTAAAGCACCTTGGTATTATATTGTGCACAAGACAATTCTTCCATGCATGCTACATTGTATACTTGTTTGAAGGCCCTGATATTTGAAAACCTGATTATAAAAATACAATGTATATCCATTCAAGGATGCAAGCAATAGATGACAAAGCAAAATTGTGCTTATTACATATAAAGTGACGAATGCACTGCTATTATTAACATTCTGTAAGGGTACAAGTACCACTAAGAAATCCTCGATAAATTTTAAATTTGTTTTTTAAACCGAGTCTTTTCATAAAAGCTGGAGCCAAAGTTTGACATATTGATGGACTACAATGTACAAATTTGTTAAAGAATTTCCTGAGTCATTTCTAACCTGTGCAGAATATTCAAAATAAATTATACAGTCTTGGTATCATAACTTTGATAAATTATTAAACTTTTTAAAGTTTTTACGATTATATTTCTAGTCTTTTTGGCCAGTCCCTTTCTGGGAAAGGTAGCCTGCCCATTGATACCGGTCGAGAGAAAAATCAAACAGGCTTGTCGGGATTTGAACCCGAGACCCCAGACTCACCGGGTGGATGTTCTACCAGCTAAGTTACGTATATATGGCACAATATAGGCCTACTTCCTCAGGCTGTTTCATTTTAACATCATCAGGCACAATACTACGGTACACGTACATATTGCAATCTTATAGAACATGTTCAAATTACCTTTTGAGTGAAATTTCAATTAATCTTCAAAAGGTCCAAAATGTCACACTTGCATTTAGAAGATTACCGGTACAGTTAGTTACATGTAACTGAATTGTTCTTGCTGTGTTTTAGGTAATGTTAACTTAACTAAAAACAACAAAACAAACCTCCTAAAGTGTCATGGTATTAGTGGGACACTGTGTTCCATTTTCATGGAATAACCCCTACTATGCATTTATATGTCCTTTTTTATTCACTTGAAAGCAACCAATAAATATGAAACCATACCACATTAAACACTTTAAATAGCAATTTACCCACGCAGTTTTAATGAATGCCCTACAATATGTAACCATCCAACAGCAGCTGTCAATTTGCAGTTTGCACCTAATAAACTCTTCAAATAAAAAGCTCACTGACAAGTCAACAATAAAGCCATTAGGGGTGTCCATTTATCCAGCCTCCTAATTTTGGTAATAACTTTCACACCGTAAAGCTATTAGCACACATGCCAGTGTGTGTTTGTAAATTATGTAATTAAGGTTTATCCATTTAATACAAGTAATGCGTTTGCTGCCTAATTTAATTATTAAATATATGATTCTTAATATTTACAGTTAATTGAAATGGGTGGTGCAAAGAATTGGCTATTGTATATCAAAGGGCATGTATTCAGACACCACATTAAAAGCTAAGGCTGGATTTACACTGAGCGTTAATGCGCATAAACTTGGCTCGCGTACAATACATTGCTTTGAGATAAAGTGATGTGGAAAAAATAAAGTGCATGATGTGACTTTGCAATTGATCACTCTCAAATGACGTCAACTCACTTCCTACAAATTGTCACGTGCATCTGGATCTTGAGCGTAAATATTTGTGACGCGCATCGGCTGTGCTGTATTTCAAACAAATTTCGAGCAACACGCGCGTGTTTGGAACATTTTCCAGGGTGTGCATGCTCATACTTTAATGCGTTTAATACGCAGTAGCATTTTTCCTACAAAGAGGTCGTCTGTGAGAGTGGTCAATTTTCTGTACGTCGGTGTCACACCGAATTCCCTCCACATCGCTTTTTCTTAAAGTGACATGCGTCAAATTTACGTGCGTTAATTATGCATGAAAAAGGCTAAGTGTGAATTCAGCCTTACTCGGGCACAACTGAAAATAGTCTTTTTGTTTATGTGGTACATTATTGTACTTCAGGCCAAAAACTGTACACTGGTATAGTGTTGGTTTGCAGTTGATTTCAACAAGCACTTGTCAATTGCTGCCGACCGCCATTAGCAGTGAATATATCTGAACACAAGATGCATTTACGCGAGAAAGATCTGATGAAATTCAAGACAAAAATATCATATCAACATATTTGAGTGTGGAATATTATCTGTAATGTCGTCAAGAGATGGCAAAAATGCAGCCTGAAGCGTTTGAAGTGTCCTCGTGCACCAAAATGCCGTAATTGCATTCTGACTCCACGCTCGCAAACCTCAACTTAGCCAGCACTCAAGACCTCTCTTTGTAGCTGCAGTACGATCATGATTATGTTTTTTTTTTAAACTGAAGGGACAGGAAAGTTCAGCTAATTATTCCTTGTGTACATACAGAAGGCCCTTATGGACTTGATTTTTTCAGTATATTGTTTGAACACATACATATGTACTGGTATGTCTTGAAAAGTATTTGGGGCAATGCAGACCACTAAAGTGTGACGTTAGTCGCCATGGTAATTGGGTCAAAACATTTGCTGGTAACTTGAAACATCCAATTGCTAAAACGCATGGAAAAGGTTCAGAGCGTGATCCAAAACTGGTAAACACTGAATGAAATTTTAAAAATTTCTTAAATTAATAAAAAATAATACATCGAACAGTACAAAAATGTCCATATATTTTACAATCATATTACAAAAATTAACATAATAAATTTGGCTGGGCACACTGTGTCATCACATCTTCAAGAAATAGTTGAAAATGCATGTAAAAAATTGTAGTTTTTGTCAATTTTATCGATTGTCCGTCCCTCACGCATAAAAACAACCTCTGCATAAAATTGTAAAGTCAATTTCATACAGGTTCACTTTACTTTTGTTGGGAACGGCCTAAAATGTAACACAAGTGTCCGTCCCGGTTTTATACGAGCGTATATTGGAAATTTGTACACAGGTTTTTTTTAGAAAGGCATGTTGTCACACTATTTGTAACCCTTTTTGGGCCTATACAAAAAACTCATTTCTTTTATTTTGGGACCAGACAAGAAATTCCCTCGAAAATATGGTCTGTGTTGCCAAAATTACCCCTTTACTGTGGAAATTAGACCCACTTAGGCGCGAGGTCAAAATAGAAACGGTCTATATACCGGGAAACGGTACATAAACGATACGTTGCAAGGTTTTGAGTGAGCAAGCAAACGGTTCAGCTGGTCTGGCCAAATGGTAGATAATTGGCAGTGTTCAACCCACCCATGTTCGCTGAACAAACGTTTTTCTGCCCACAGACAAACAGTTCTAAGAGGGATTAACTCGAACCGTTTACCGGTATACAGACCGTTTGTATTTTGACCTCGCGCCTTACATGTACGTTGAGTGCCTACCTGGCTTCAACTCACCTTTTTAGAAAATGCGAGGTTCGATTCAATGCAAAGCTTTTATCGAGTGTACACAGGTCTAGATTTTGGAATTATGGGGCCTATTTGTGTAGAAAATGGCTTCAAATGATAGCATTTGCAACAAGAAACAACCTATGTTCTCTAGATACAGTTTGCAATCACACTACATGTATTTCCTACAGGTTGTCCCCAAAACAACTTTCCCCCTACATTTACGACCCCTTGCATTTTCACCTTTCGGTGCGTGTTCCACCGATGACATTTTGTTCTCGATTGGACATTGGATCTCTGCACCCAGCCATCGGGCCATCCCGAGGCCCACACTCTGAGTAAACCCCATCAATCCTGTTGTTTGCCCATTAATAAACTCGGCCGATCTTTCGTTGCTATTCCACGCCTGCTCACTCGCGAACAACGTGGGCCTCCAGCCTTGAGTGTTTCCCGTGCTGTTTGTTTAAAACCGCAGCTGGGGTGATTAAATCAGGCCCTTCTCATCCATCTCTTTTATTTTGCTTACAATTTTTGCTGCTTCGACTTAATTCTGGTTGTGGTTACTATTAGTCGGGATGTATGCAAATAAGAGATACTTTGGTGTGTTCTTGCATATTATGTCAATTAGAGGAAGGGCTGAAAAGGGCCAACTGAGTACAGGCACACAGATCAAAGGAAAGTAAACGAAATTCTTCCACAAGTGCAATGTAATTTTTAACCCAAGTATATGACCGATGCACTGTTAAATTTGTACATCACAGCAATTTGTATACCAAACAAGTTAAGTCTCTCAAAAGTTTTCCCCACTTTCTGATTGAAACAGCAGTCAGTGGGGATTTTCAGCACGTGTACACAAGTTTTATACAGTCATTTTACAATACAGCAATTACAATAAGAGAAATTCTCAAATTTTGATTAAACTGAAAATGTACATGCACGTACGTACATGCACGTACATGTACATGTACGTACATCATGTACCTCAAACATATTGATTCTCATTCAATGATTGGTTGAAAGTACCGGTAGATCACCTGACATGGACTTGTTTAACCATTTTTCTCACGCAAAAATTTTACTATTGTTTGACCTTTCACGTCATACGGTAGGTCAAACAATAGTACATTTTTCACATGCGTACGGAATACCACACATGTGCCTTCGCGTGATGCATCCACCGGTGTTCGAATTAATACGCGGATAAACCGAAGTGCATTAACAGTGAGTGTACTTTTGTTCTCAACAAAACTTAATCATGATTTTCTAATCACGAGGAAAAAAAAATCAATTATGAGGTATAGGCCTATAAAACAAATATTGACTGCTCAAATATTTGTACGCGGGTCTTTCCACAGGAAAGGAGGCATGCATTTTGGCAACACAGACCATATTTTCGAGGAAATACCATTGTCTGGTCTCAAAATAAAAGAAATAAGTTTAAGGTGTTCTGAAGAGATAACTTATAGGCCCAAAAAGGGTTACAAATAGTGTGACAACATGCCTTTTAAAAAACCCGGTGTACAATTTTCCAATATTATACGCTCGTAACCGGGACGGACACTTGTGTTACATTTTAGGCATACCGGTTACGAGCGTATATTTGGAAATTTGTACACAGGATTTTTAGAAAGGCATGTTGTCACACTATTTGTAACCCCTTTTGGGCCTACATGTTACATGTAGTTACCGGTATCTCTTCAGAACAACTGAAACTTATTTCTTTTATTTTGAGACCAGACAAAGGTATTTTCTGGAAAATATGGTCTGTGTTGCCAAAATGCCCCCTTTACTGTGGAAAGACTCACATGTATATACTGGTATACGTACAAGCCTCATGAAATTTAAAAAAATTGGCAGAACCCAATTTCAGAATGCATAAACGACCAAAGAATGATCTTCACAACAAGTCTAGATTGGACACCCGACATTATCTCCCGACAGAAACAAATTAATATGTTACAAGTTAGGGTAATGTGAAGTGTTGCCCTAAATTGCAAATGGGACAGTGCAGAGTGCTCACAACTGCCTCACATTAATCATGGCCTTGCTATTGTCCTGGAAACACTAATTGCTAATCAATAAACAGTGACCTACATGTACATGTATGTAGCTTTTCAAAACCACAGCACTGGCTGAATTGTGAGGAACCCTGTTTCCAGAGTAATTGTTTGTTTCCTTGTAGTCTTTCCTTTTATTTTCTAATCTGAAGCCTGCTTCCGGCATTCATTGTTATAACCTATATTTTCTCAAAGATTCTCAAACAATAAACCTACATTATGTACATGTAGGCCAACAGATGCAAAGTAACTTTTTACATTGTCATGATGCTTTGCTAGTTACCGGTAGCCACCATTTGTTGGCCAACAAGATTCAATATTTGTCTGACAATGTCGGCCGACTGAAATTTGGATGGTGTGGAAGGCACTCCCAACAACGTCCAACAATCAACTGACAAGTTTGGCCATGTGTACCTAACAGGTCAAATATGCTCTCATTTAACACTTCCGACAAATTTAATTACAGTATGATATATTTAATTATATTTTTAGCCATATCACTCTGTATTTATATCTGTAATTCTGTTCAAACAGTAAAAGAAAAAAACTGAGATGTCCACGTATGAAAAGGGAGAAAAGCAAACTTCTATCGCCTTTTCCCACTAGAACGTCAAACCCCGGGGGGAACTCGCCCCTGGGCCACCCTGGGATGACGCGCAACTTTTTACCCCCGAGTTCAACCCTGGCCGCGTCTTTTCACACAAGTTCGTCTTTTTCAAACCACATATATTTCGCCCCTGGGCGAGCTCGGCACCCTCGTTTCCCACTTGAGCCGGTCCAAGGGCGAACTCACCCCCGCGCCATTTCACACTACATGTACCCTTCTCGCCCCGGGGAAAGTGTCTCGCCCCAGGGCCAAAATGTTCAACCCTGGTCCAAAGCAGGGTTGAACTCGATCGCCCCGGGGAAAGAGAAATTTCAGGGGGGTGGCGCAGGGGTGGCGCGAGGGTGAGACTTGCAAGTGGGAATCAGGGCTTATTTTCACCCCGGCGTCGTCCCAGGGCCACCCCTGAGATTTTGTCTAGTGGGGAAAGGCATATTAATGGTGGAGTACATTAATTTCATAATGATTTGCCATACATGTGCATGTAGTTTGCAAGATCACATTTACACTGTAACATCTGACGGGAATTGTACCGAGTAGAGAAATTGAGACTTGCTAGCTCAGCTACAGTCCACACCGCAAACATTCTCGCTTTCATACGCAAGCAAATTACCCAACGTAATACGATATTGATGTAATATCCTGCAAGCCTACTGGGACAACACGCTAACAGCCTTCTACTGATTTATTTGGAAGAACACACCCGGATCATGTTACCACCTTGCGCTGTCAAAGTACACAAAGTATATGTGTACTGATCACACGTGCCTGGAAAGAAGAGGGAATGTTACCAGCTCTATAGACAAACCTGCATCCAATTGAGCTGTTAATGCATTTTTAAATGCCATGTTTGGCTCAATTGTTCGTTTGCATGCACTTTGCAATTCTATCGAGGGTGCACTTATGTATTCAGATACAGTGTGCAAATGTACCCAGTGCGGTACTAAGCGTTTGGGTTACGGTTTGATTGCACTGTACACAAGTTATATTTACAGAGAGCAACAGTGATCTGCGATGGTGTTTACATTGGTGGGACACGGGTTCGGTAGGATCAGGAAAGGATCGTGCTGAATTTTCTGAGTTTTTCCCACATGTTACTCAGAAGATATTCTTCTTTTTCTGTTTAATACTGGTTTTAATCATCACCTTTTCACTTTTCTCTGCGCAAAATATATAACCTCTAAAAAATACATACATGTACACACAGGGAACTGTGTTGGAAATATACATACGTAGTTTTCAGGGTTGTAATGACTCGGACTCGAGACTTGGACTCAAATTGTCTCGAGTCTCGATTTTCACTGACTTGACTTGAGACTCGAACATCAAATGACTTGACTTGTACATTTTTTGACTTGGGTCTGCCAAAAATGAAATTAAAGAGCTCTGCATCTGAATCTGCGCCTTAAGTTCCTGCTTTAAAAAACAAAGAAATAAATTGTTCCAAACTACGTACGTGTACACACCACCAACTTGCATGCGTAGTACATGTATCTCGCACATGCACCACTGTAGACATTTTATAAACATTTCCCTCCCTACGTCTCCTCCCCCACCCCCACAAATCGATTTATATGCAGGCAGGGCAATTGCTTCAAACTCTGTGAAGAATGCACGTAGTATGTATGTCACGTCTAATTAAATAAAGGTGGGCTGGCGGGGAGGAGAAGGAATAAAAATCGAAACTGCGATGTCAGTGTACACATGAGATAAGTGCATGAATGTGGGAGGCGATGCTCGCACATGTTGCATGAAATCAATCGCTGATCTATTTCCAGCATACATGTATATGAATGTTTCAACCCCCTCTTGGGAATATGCATGCACTTTCTATCTACAGACAGAAAATGTGCAACTTGCAGCCAAAAAATTGTAGGACTGTACTAAATTAATTGGATTGAATGTCCCAAATGAATTGAATGAATTGAATTGCCAAAGGAATAATTATTTGAATTTGATTGTTAATTCTTCAATATTAAAGACAGATTGCATACTGTACCGGCAGGATTTGAAAATTGTTACAAAATGGTGTTACCGTATCTCCATGTGTGGTATCTCCCAGCGTTTGCCCTTAACTTTTTTTCCAACTGGCCAACAGGGCCAGTTGGCTTAAGTCTTCACTGGCCCGTCAGCATTTCAAGTGGCCCGGTTAAAATTTGTGGTTGTTCTTTTTACACACAGTCGACCTTTAATGTTTGCAATAACCACATTTGAGTGAATAAATTAGGAAATTTTGGTAGTCATAGAGTTCTCCCCAGTACAAGTTTTATTTCAACTGGACAGCCGGACCATTTGGGGAGGCTTTCCAGCTGACCCGAGACGATTTCAACTGTCATTTGGCCAACGGACCAGTGCTAATTCGAACGCTGACGGTACATCATTTGCAGTGACCCCAATTTTTTTCATGAGTTGACAAGAAAACCTAAGCTTACCCGGTACTACATTGTAAAGGCGTTTATATAACTCCATATGAATTTATTTCTGTCCAAAATGGTACATTTATTTTGTGTGAGAAATTAACAACTGAAGGACTTGTGGTTTTCTAAAAAAAGTCTTTTGCAAAAGATTGTTTTACCATTCAACTCAACACAAAAGCCATGAATAGATTTTTCAAGTTTTCAGAAGTATTACTGCACATACATGTAACAACCTGCTTTTTCGCGTTTACCGGTAGGTCGACCGGTTATGGGTAAAAAAGGCGTATTAGGACGACCGACCGCATTAGGGCGACCGATAGCCGGTCGTCCTAATGCCAAGTGCTTCAAAAACCATATTTATTAGGTCAAAAACCATTTTTATTAGGTTAACCATTTTTATTAGGTCACAAACCATTTTTGTCTAGGTCGCAAAACATTTTTTTTCAGAGAATTAGGTCGAGAAAACGGGTGTCAATTTATGAGTTTCTTTCCGACAATTTTGTGGTTTTAGTGGTCTCTGTAAGCACTCTACCCAAAAAGGTCGTCCTAATACGGGAAAAGTAGTTATCTAACTATATGTATATGTGGCTGAAATTTCTACACGGCAGTTTTATCAACATGGGCTGTTAATCACTAGTGGAAATAACGCTATTTGTAACAGTTTACCAATCATATGTAAGTTTGTACAGTACCTTTAAAGACACAGGCTCGTCAATGCGCGTGCGAGGATCAAAAACGTGCCACGAAATTACATACATGCGCTCCATAGCAAAGGCATGGAGCGTGAGTTTCTTAGCACGCATTTGTTCCTCGCGCGCGCATTGACGAGCCTTAATTGCCTTTAAAAGCCCATATTGTACAATTTGCAATGACCCAATTTTGTTTTTCATGAGTTGACAAGAAAAACCTAATACTCAAACTGTTGATAGCAATGGTAACAAACACCACATGGATTTATTTCCGTCCAAAACGGTGTTTCATGCTGAAAATTTACAACCAAAGGTGGTTTTCTAAAAAAAGTCTCGTGCACAAGATGTTTTACTATTCACTTGTACATGTACGTGTACACAAAATCCATAAAGATTTTCAAGGTTTTCTGAAGCATTGATGCATCTACATGTAATGGTGCCCTCACACCATAGCGATCACCAGTTGCGTATGGTTGCGAATAAAAAATAGTGATCATAAGTTCCGAACGCAACTCACACGCAACTAATAGGTTTTATAGGTTTGAAGTACGCAACAACCACACAGGTGATCGCAGACACACGCAGAGTAAGTTCAGAAATGTTGAACATGTTCAATAATTCTCTGCGAATGCCTACGATCAATTTATACGCAACAGGGACATACTGTAACACGATCGCAACACGATCGCAACTCATAAGTTATGAACGCAGATCCAAATTTGAGGTAGATCTGGCCAGGTTTTGGTAGCGTACATGTTGCGAATGTGTTGCGTACCTGTTGCGATCATGTTGCGTGTGTAGCGTACCCCCAACCTATTGTGCGTATTTCCAGCATATCCCCAACCTATGCCCTGCGTATCCAACCTATCAGTTGCGTGTGAGTTGCGGGTTAGTACTACAAGGGTGTTGAAAAATGGTATAAATAGTGGGCCTTTTCTCGATCGGTGTCAGTTGTTGGTGGACTTCCGAGGTGACCACATGGAGCTACCTCTTGCCGTTATTGGACATCAGTTTAATCTGGTCAATTTAGCACTCCGCTTTTATAGCTTTTTATCACATGACCAATATTCGCAACTACATGTAGCACAATGGCTTCAATTGTTTTCTTATTTTTATAGGCCTACCGGTACATTATCTCAGGCAGAATCATTGCACTGAACAGTTGGAAACACTTTTCTCCATTTGAGTAAACATTTTCCGGTCAGATGGTCATATGTAGGTGTATTGTCTTTTTTAAATGTTTAATTGAATCAAATATTTGGTATTAAATGCTTTTTGGTACTTGTAAACCGCAGTCCAAACCAAACACTTCATTCAGTTTGGAAGTGGCTCAATCAGAGTACCAGGGGTATACCATGCATACATGTACATAGTACTTCAGTTTGGAAGTGGTTCACAGTTAACATTCTGTTACAGGATTTTTGAAAATTCTAGAAGTTTACACAGAATAGACCGATTGTGCCCTCTGAGTCACGTGACCTACGGTATAGTGGGTATGAAATATCAACAAACATGGCATCCTCCACAGTATATATCGTGCCGTCATGTTCTGATCGGCAAAGTTTAGACTGATTTACCACGAGACTGAACGAGATCCAATACATGTATACTTGGCACACTATGTGAGCTACGAGCAGTTATCGAGGTTTAAGCCGAGGTACAGAAATTGTAGGGTAGAAATTAACGAAAAGGCATACGTATGCGGCCGATCGAGCCGGCTACATATTTTGGCCGATGTGCCACGGCGAGGCGCGGTATACGGTCAAACCCAGAGGTTACGAGGTGATCGCATTTGTTTGTCAAGCTTGATCGGCTTCAAAAACGACACAAAGCAAAACAATCCCTGCATAAGAGGCTTGTCGGGACATTATTAGTCCCACAACAGCAATGTTCAGTGGAATTCATGCTATATTTGCTTTTAAAAAACCAACTACAAAACCAAAAACAAATGGTACTCCACGTACATATTCAAACACACACGATCGTAGCACATGGCCGATTTGACTGTCACATTCACACAAAAATAGGTCACGCGTGCACGCGCACACACAGTTTGTACCACACACAAACACAATCAGCAAAGTAAAACTTCTCTCGTTGATGTCAGAATATTTGACATTATCTTTCTATAAACCATAAACCACAAGAAACCACAAGAAACTACATGAAATCCTCTTTCCGCTCATGTAAATTTTATTGTGTAGATATTCGGAATGTTATGTTCACGCTGCAGCTGCACAGCATACCGGTAGTGCATGTGAAAGATTAAATAAATACCAACTATACGTCACGTGACGACATGTAAACATCAGTCGCGCAATCGGTCTATTCATTCGTTACCAAAATAAGCCACTTTCCTGTCTCGTTTGCTTCTAACGAGTCTACTATACAAATTAAAATGAGGAGAGACGATTTTTTAATTTCTGCAAATATTGTACATGTACCGACAAGAGCATTGATATGAAATGCCATTGTCACCGTTATCAAATTTATTGATTCTATTCGGCAATCTCACCATTCGGTACTGCAGTTTCACCATTCCAGTGGCAACTGCACCGTTTGATCTGCCATGTGACCATCTGCAGTACTGCTGAAGATGAGACATGGTACGTCTTAATTACAAGTACCACAAAAATGCTCTTTCAGCAAGCAATTAATCTTTATTTTTTTACAGACAGAGCTTCAAGCTACATGTATGGTTAAAATATTTATAAATCTCACAAATGGGAAGAAAGCATACGCATGTCTAAGCACTTAATACAGATTAAAAATTCATTGACACACAGCTGGGTAATGCCCAGACATGTCTTTATTGCTGTCCAACATGCTCATCTCGGGCCGAATATTTTTAACCAGACCTTTTAAGGGGTTAAGGCTGAAACTACAGACTTATTTTCATGCCACAATATTAGTGGCCTGAGGTTGCCGACCTTATCTTTGATTTTACAGGAATTACAAATGTAAGTTACCCAAGAGCAAGGATAAAATTAGTGCGATAGTGTCGACTTAAAGAAATGGGGATAGATAGTTTATAAAGGCAAAAACCAGAGACAAAATGTACTTGCAGACATAGTGCATTATTATTATTATTATTATTATTTCTTTCTGGTATTCATACCAAGGATTCCTCAATAGTGCTCATTGCACTGTCACTCGCAAGCGTGAGGAAACCCATGAAGAATTAGAATTGGAAATGGCCAGAGACACCGGGGATGATCCCCCTTGCTCTTCACGAAAGAATGCTCTGGGATCTTTAGAGTGCGTTTTCGTTACCCAACACACTGGACCAACGGCTTTACATCCCTTCCGAAGGATGGAGCAAATGTGGTTGAGTGCCTTGCCCAAGGGCACAGGTACCGTAGCCGTGGGAAGGTTCGAACCTGCAACCCCAAGTTTTCACCTATGATTGCGAGTCAATGACCTAAACCGCTCGGCCACGGTACCCCATATTATATAACACCCAAGTAGATCCCTGTCATTTGATTGGACGATAGCAGGTCACATGGCATTAAATAATTTAACCATTTAATGCTACGTCACCAACTGTGCATTTTTGTTCCATACATTTTTGTGCATTTTTGTCCCCGGCAGTCCCGGTTTGGCCAAAACGTGGCGTGCCGTGGAACTTTTATTGTCTTTTTATTACTTTGGCTCGACTCGGCCCTAGTTGGGCCGGTGTGTTGCGTTCTACCACGGTGCGTTACGTCCCGGTACGAAAAGCGTGGCGCGCCGTGCCGGTTCCGGGCTGCGAGGCGGACGGCGCGCCCCGAAACCGGGACGGCGCGCTACGTTTCAAGCGCCGTTCCACTACGGATGGGTCCACGTCCCAGGCCGGCCTGCTAAGTTCTGATGCGGTGCCTCACGTCCGTCCCGTTCGTGTCACGTTTGTTGTCCCGGCCAGATACGTTCCCGACGGTGTGCGAGGGTCTGCTGCGGCGCCCTGCGACTGAACGTGGCAGCTGTCACGTCTCACGCCCCGGTGGTCACCCGGTGGTCTCCCGGTGAGCCCCGGTAGGTATAAATAGTGCGCTCCACACCTTCATTTTCACTTCGTCCTAGAGCGCTGCCGCAGCAACATCATCCTCATCGTCATCATCGTGAGGCACCGGCCACGATCAGAGGTCCCCGGCACCCCCATGGTGCCACACCCCGGTTAGACAAGGCACACTGCGGTCCGTCACGCCCTGTGACGGAAGCCCCGTCCCACTGCGGCCCAGGAGAATTCTCATTAGTGCCGGGACTGCCGGGCCAAAATTTTTGACAGAGCTGCTCACTGGCAGGTCACCGGCCGGTGGCAAGGGTGAGCTACATGAACGGTCATTCACGTTTCGCCACCCCGGTCCCCTACGCTCCCCGACGTCCCCTACGCTCCCCGACGTCCATCCTGGTGCCTTCACGGTGCTCCTCTACCGGGGCGCCGGGACTGCCGGGGACATGGTGTAAATGTAGCATTACCGTCCATAAAGTACTTACGTACACACGAAATGCCCACTTTTTTGACAGCTCTCTTCCCTCCTCACCCACCGCCCAGTACAACATGACGTCTTCCATTGACTTTAACATTGACATACATATGTACGTATTGGCTCTGACCTCCCTACCCCGCCCCCCCCCCCCCCCCCCCCCCCCCCCCCCCTTCGTGCGTACCTTATGGATGGCCCCCTTTGCCAAAAACGACGACAGCCATTTACGATTTACAATGTATATAAAAAAACATTGTGACAGATTCAGTGCACTTTTATGCGAATAACACTTATTCATGTAAACCGTAAAACGGTCGTAAAATGCTTACATGCTGGACGATTGCTACGTGTTTGGGAGAAGCTAGGTTCCATGAGCAGACTGAACTATGGTACATGTACATTGTACACATGTACACATGTACACGTACCGGTACCGGTACACTAGGCAAAGATCATTGTGCCGAGCTCATAAACATGATAAAAGAGAGAGTTGAGAGCTGAATGAGTGTGATCCAGTGGAGATATTGCTCATCATCGTGATGCAGGGCGTTTGTTTTTTCAAATTAGGGATTTTGGACTGTCTAGATCGTGAAAGTGGCCCGATCGTGAAAGTGGCCCGATCGTGAAAGTGGCCCGATCGAGAAAGTGGCCCTATTTTGCATGTACATGTAGCGTATTCTAAAATAAACGCTTGTGGTCTGTTTGGCAGTTTTCACTCTGTGGGGTACCGTGGCCGAGTGGTTAGGGCCATTGACCCGCAATCATGGGTGAAAACTTGGGGTTGCGGGTTCGAATCCGGCTGCGGTACCTGTGCCCTTGGGCAAGGCACTCAACCACACTTGCTCCATCCTTCGGAAGGGATGAAAAGCTGTTGGTCCAGTGTGTTACAATGTAGGTAATGGTAACGCACTCTAAAGATCCCAGAGCATTCTTTCGTAAAGAGCAAGGGGATATTCCCCGGTGTCTCTGGTCATTTCTAATTCGAATTCTTCATGGGTTTCCTCACGCTTGCGAGTGACAGTGCAATGAGCACTATTGAGGAATCCTTGGTATGAATACCAGAAAGTAATAATAATAATAACAATAATAGTGGGGTGGTTTATTTTAAGTGGAAATTTGCCAATTTTATAGCAACTGTACCGTACATGGTGTAGCAACTGATCTGGAGACAGATAATGACTTACAACATGTTATACATGTACGTACCGGTACCGGTATTTCACATCATTATCTCAAGATTAAATGTATGGGACAATGTACCTCATCACCCTCATGAACAGTGAATATTCAAATATAGCTCCTCCCGGTACTGAAAGTTGACAAACTGGTACATTGAGTTCATATTCTGCCTCACCTCAGAAAAATGGTATATGTACATTGTACCGGGTACCTCGGGGAGCTAATGTACTTCCACATCAACTACATGTAAGTATACATGATGTACCAACCCTAAACCCCATTATACAATGTGTATACATGTACATGTACCTTTTAATATTCCTTTACAATACTGTACTGGTATGTTACATGTAGTTTACTGGTGACTTTATTGGTGACTTGAATACGACTTTAAAGGCAGCAATGCGCGTGCGCCAAATTCGTGCGACGAAATACGCAGCTCCGTGCCTTTCAAGATGCGATACATGTATGTCTTTCCTGGCCTCGGGACAATCGAGGCAGTTGATATCCCAGCTCATGATCAAACTGTGATATTTGAAATGCCATGAGCAAGAGTCAACAATTTTGGCGTCAGTTCATCGAGCACATGTAAATTTACTCATGTTGACATATGTCAAATGATAGGAACCAGATTCTACACTGTTTTTTTTAAAGGAGGTTTAATAGCGAGGTTTCGGCGTGCACGTACAGTAAGCCTATGTACATGAGCAATTTATAGGGAAAAAAAACACTTGTAAAGATTGATAAAAAATACCACCTACCGGTACCTATGTGTGTATTTCTAAATGCATTTATAGGGAATCCTAGAAATTTGTTTATGATGTCGGCAACGTAATTTTTATCATAAACTTTGCAACAAATCTGCCTATGATGCATTGCGTCATATTTAAAGGCAGTATACATGATTGGTATCTCGAAAATCAGAAATGTTCACAGATTTACGCCCAACTTACACAATATAAACATGATGACCGTAGAAAACTTCCCCTGAAATGGTTTTGTCTGAAGTGCTATATATAGTCTTTGAAAAATGAGTAAAACAATTATTTTTCGTCTCATGAGACGAAAATTTAATTCGCCCCAAAACCATTTCGCCCAAGTGCCATTTCGCCCCCAAACCACTTCGCCCGAGTGCCATTTCGCTCCAAATCACTTCGTCCAAATACTACATCGCCCAAATGCCACAAAACCACTTTGTGCACAGGCCGTGGTTCAGGGCGAAATGGTTCAGGGCGAAGTGGTTTTGGGGCGAAATTACTGCAAACCCTTTTTGGACTGTTTTCTCAAAAGTTAGACGGAGTACGGAGCTGGTTTTTGCTCAGGTTGGTTTTAATCATGCATATCTTCAATCACACAGGGGGATAAAACTATTTGTAACAGTTTACCAATCATGTACATGTATATTATATCTTTAAACTTTCCCATGGGCCCTTCACGATGGAGGATGATGCCAATTAACCATCATCATAACCATACCCGGTACAATAAGTTTCATCGTCTGTTGAATCATTGCTAGCCTTGTTTCCTGACACAACACGCAGTTGGGTCTTTCTATAAATTAGGGGTCCAGCTTTGGTGTCCCCCGTTACATTTTATATCTTGTTTTTGTAAATTCAGGACACATTCTTTAAATACTTTCCATCTCAAAGAGTGTGTACATAAAGTACAATTCATACAAAATGGTTTAAAACTAAAAGCCATTTTAATGATTTTTGTACGAAAAATAACACATATCAGGTGTAACGGGGGACACCAAATGTCACACTTTTGGACCCCTAATTTATAGAAAGACCCACTTACATACAAAAAAACGTAGTGAACCAACTGTGCACTTGAGCGTACCAGTATCAGATGGACGGTGCATGTATTTAGTGAATAGAATGGTTGGCCGCGTTATTTGGTCGCTGAAGAAGTTGATTTTTCAGCTGGATTTAACTTACGCGTGTTATGCCGCGTTTCATTGTTCAGGAAAGTGTTTGCCAAGTGACTTTGATAAAGTAAGGATGGATCTGGCTTGAAAATAAACACTCCCTTATTAACCAAATTTGCTACGCGTACATGCTTTTTAAATGAACAAGGAAACGCCCCACCCCCCACAAAAAAATTAAAATAAAAAATTAAAGTGTACATTGTAAAAGGGTTGAAAGATTAAATAAAATGAATTTCCCCATAGACGAGCTAGTGTCCTTGAGAGCCTATTATTTCTGCTTTCTTCCATTAATTGTTTCCCCACAGAATGTTTTGTGAGGGATGAATAAAGGCATTTAAATGGTTATAAAATGGGCCCTTTGAAGTACAAATGTACGTATACATGTACTTCAGACTGAATGCTATGGCATGAGGACATTATCTGCGGCTTACTGATGAATAGAACCTTCTAGAGACATTAAGTTGTCTGCAATTTAAGTTTGAATTTACTGCAATATATGGTTTGACTTAATAGTGCAATCATGTGCTACGTGAGCTCACTTGCACACATTAAAGGGGGAATCAGAGTTTGTACTGTCCGAAGACTGGACCTCGCCAAAAGTCACGATTTATTTGAGCCAGTTGATAGTCTATGAAAAAAATACAATCCTCCTACCTTTTTCGATCCATCCACTTTATGATTTTGGAGTATTTTCCCAATGAAAAGTAACGGGTCGGCGGGCAAATACATGCAAATGGCAGTAACCAGGGCATACCGGTACATGTACATGTAGCTATATATGGATGTGATACACATGTACGTCTGGACATGTGGATACACACACAAAATCTGTTCCAAATAGGCTGTTTTCGAAATGCTCTGTGTTTTACGGTCAGGCTCGGTATTTTGAATTCGGTGTTTTCCTTTGTGTGTAGTTTTACCTTTATGGATTCTCTTGGTGTTAATAAATACCGGTACATGCTCAAGAGGGGTGAACGTTCAAATTAGCATTGGCCCAAGATGTTTCTTAATCCATTAATATTGCTGGGATACACCAGACCGGAGCCACAGACGATCAGGCGGTGGTTTTGAAAACAACCAATATGTCGGAGCTGAACTAACAGAGGGTGCTGTTCACCGCGCAAAGATTCACATAATCCGTCCGTTGTTCGCATAAAATGGAAGATAAACTTACGATGAACAATTGTCCTTAATTTTCAACAGGGTGGAATTTTCCTATTTTTTATTCGGAATTTGTCTCTCTAGTAACCGAAGATCAATACAATACCTTGTTATTCTCGTGAAAAGCAGAGAAATAAACTCTGATTCCCCCGTTAAAAGCACCTTTTCTGGACATTCCAAGCTGCAAATCTTTAAAGCACTTGCAAAGAACTGGTGAAACATGCCGTCATATTATTCAATAAAATTTAGCCATGCTCAATTACAAAATTTGGCATGAAATCATTTCTGCTATCAAATCAGTTTTGACTTGAAACTGAATCTAGAGAAAACAGACCCTGCTGAAAAGAAGGGTCATTATAATCTCAGAAAGTATTATGTACACTGGTTTAAAATCTGTAGAGATATGGTTATTTAAAGTCGCTTAAAATTGTTTAATTCTGGTTGACATGTACAATGTATGTATTTCAAGTACGTACAACACCCTGTATACATGTACATGTAACATAAAAACTGCCTTTAAAGAGTTAAAGGCAGTATGGTACGGTACATCATTGGTAATCTCGAAAATCAGAAATTTTCACAGATTTATGCCTAACTTACACAATATAAACATGTTGACCGTAGAAAACTTCCCCTGAAATAGTTTCGTCTAAAGTGCTATAGTCTTTGAGAAATGAGTAAAACAATTAGTTTTCGTCTCATGAGACGAAAATTCAATTCGCCCCAAAACCATTTCGCCCAAGTGCCATTTCGCCCCCAAACCACTTCGCCCGAGTGCCATTTCGCCCCAAATCACTTCGTCCAAACACACATTGCCCAAATGCCACTTCACCCCAAAACCACTTCGTGTACAGGCCGTGGTTCAGGGCGAAGTGGTTTTGGGGCGAAATGACTGCAAACCCTTTTTTTACCGTTTTCTCAAAAGTAATTAGACGAAGTACGTACGGAGCTGGTTTTTGCTCAGGTTGGTTTTAATCATGCATATCTTCAATCACACAGGGGGATAAAACTATTTGTAACAGTTTACCAATCATGTATACTATCTTTAAGAAAAGAACAATAATGTTACTTACCGGTTCCGCAACGCTAATTGTCATGGTCCGGCTAAGTCGCGACTTAACAAATTGTTCCACTTGTATGTTGAACTTCATAAAGAGTACATAAGCGAAATACCAGCTCAGCAATATTAAAGCTTCCCACCATTCGATTTTGGCATCTCTGAAAAAGATTAGTAACAATATCAAGCTGCAACAGTAGAAGACAACGTCTCGAAACAAAGGCCACCACGTCAACGAAAGAAGGGTTTTACTAAAAATCGCACACATTCCAATAACAAAAAGTATATTAAAGACAGCAGATCCAACAATCGTTCCAATACCAACGTCACTTCCGGCAAGAAAAACTCCGAAGACGCTCGTGAAGAGTTCCGGCGTGCTCCCACCAGCTGCCATGAAAGTCGCGCCCGCTACATCGTCCGAAATTTGGAGTTTGTCAATTATGACTCCAAGCGATGGCACAAAAAATTCGTCGCATACGATAGCGAGGGCGACAAACATATAGACCATGCCGATGCAGTGGAGAATGACTGCACCCTGTCTGAGTTGTTCATCGGTGAAAGCATCCGGGGGATAAATCCCTCTGGGTGCGGACGTCGTTACTAATGTTACTGGATTAATGGTTTCAAGCTCCGTTTGGTTTGCCATCAGCAAAACCCGGGTCCTCCAGCTGATTTCTGTTTCCCAGGAACTACCAATTTCGTTTCCATCTAGCAAATGTTTTCTGTGTAGTTTGTATTGGTCCCCTGTGCCGGAATGATATATTTTAGTGTAGAATGAGAAAATACATCCTACAGTAAAGATGGCTCCGAGTAGACCGAAACGCAACCTGCTATATCGCCGCTTGGCGGTGCGACACAGCCACCGAAGAGTCCGGCCCATCGTTGAGCTTCGGACATTCCACAGCTGAGTCAATGCAGCGGACCCTGATGAAGGATTTATCTGCTAATAACACTAGATTGATTCCAGAGCATCTTCATGTAATCCAATAAGCACTCACACTGTGTAGGCAGGCGGTGTAAGAGACACATAGATTTACTGGATGGCTATAATCCTACATTTGTGCGAGGCCAGTCAGCGAGCGAGAGAGCTGGGTGGTAAGTGCCAGCCTTTACGCCTGGCTGCAAGCCTTTTCCTACGCTCGGCATATCTCTCTCTCTCTCTCTCTCTCCTTCAACCACTTTCATCATCACGTCATCATCATCATCAGCAACGTCGACGTTGGCCCCTGCTGCATGCCGGTGACTCTGTGGTGATCAAGACAAACAAAAGCAAGAGCATTAAGCATGACAGTCAAGAGCCCACCATACGCGTGAATAAGGACTCGAGTGTAAATTGGTGCTAGGTCGTGCATGACTCTTGTATTCATTTAAATACATGAGAAACGCCTTCAATCAGGGCTAATAATACTTTAGAATCTGTCCATTAACTCCTTATGGTGTTTGCAGTAATTGGACCCCATGCTGAAAACGTATGGGTATATGTATGTATGTAGTGTCACTGCACAGGACAAGTCATTGAAAGTCACCAAATTTATGTAATGATGTACATATATATATGTACAGTATACACACTTTATTTAACAAGTACGACTAGTCCTGTTAAGCCAGGACATTTTTTACAAGCTTCACAAATTACAATCATTAGCACAGCGACCACCCCCACCCCCAGCATACATGTACAGTAAATTCTCATTCATAAATATGTACGGATGGGATTGCTTTTTGATCCAACACTGGGGCATGTCGGGAGAAATCGGAGAAAGAAATGTAGTTGTCTGAAAATGTCTAAAGTGATCAGGAATTGTTTGTGGTAACCAGGAATTCCTCGTATTGAGTAATAAATGTATACCGTGGATTAGGCATCAGAGAATGTTGCAATGAGTCAGTAAATGTTTTCACTGGTCCATCGGACCAGCGTCTTTGACAGATCTATAGTGGTCCTTCTGATTTTTTACTGGTCTCGGACCACAGGACCTTTTATTGATTTTACATCCAAACGAACAATAGTATGTCTTGCTGAACAAGTAATCCGTCATTATGAAGCAAAGCTAAAGTGGTGTTCCCATTGGACTAATTTTGGTAAAACTCCCGTGGTTGTGCGGGAGGGTAACAAAATTTAGTCCAATGGGGACGCACGGAGAATTAGCGTCCCTGTAAAGCTACCGCGACCGCGATGTAAAACTTACAGGGTAAAAGAGTCCGCGGAAACTTTCCGCTCAGCCGCGGGAGTTTTACAGGGCCATCGAAAAGTCCAATGGGAACAGTTTCGCCCTGTAAAATGAACACGATCCTGCAGTAAACTATGGGCCTGCACGGCAAAAGTTTACTGCAAGGTCGCGGTAGCTTTCCGCATGGGCACTGAAAACAATTGCAAATGGGAACGCATGGAAAGATTACACGAAGGAATGTTACCGAAAGGTCGCGGTAACTTCCCGCGAGGCAGCGGAAAAGAAAGTCCAATGGGAACATGCCTTTAGGCACAAAGTTGTTTAGCATGTCACAGCCCTTTAAATGTATTGGTTTGCATCAAGATATTAATTGTCGTCAATGTCTTTAATATACTAGCATACCGGTTTGAGGAGGTTGAACCATGGATTTTCTTCCTCCATGGTTGATAAAATATAACAGACATTTGCCGATAGGCTAATAAAGATGGAAGGTCGTGTTCACATATGTAGGGCCCAATAGAAATGATACAGTTACGAATACGGGAAGCGTTATATGCAGCTTGGAAAAAGAGCGGTTGTATCACCATGTTGCATAGTTATTTGATTTGATGCTTAAAAGTAATGTAAACTTCACACCAATATGCCCATATACACACATGCAGACATTTCTTGAATAACTGAACGAATGATACAACCACCCAGTTTTTCAGAGCCGCATACGTTTCCCCTTTAAGTGCTCCATTTCTAATGGTTCCTATTGTCTCTGTGCATCATGCATGAGAATTGTCAGATGATTTTTAAAAACAATATAACAACCTGCACCCTAACATGGCCGCCAGAGCAATAAGGCTCTATACATATAAATAGCAGAATGTTTATTTACAGTCAAATTATATACACATGTATACGTGTTCCTGTACATTGATTTTTTCCTTTCAAAGTAAAACATATGGAACAGTTTGGCAACCTTGTGATTGCAAATTACACGTACACTCTCATTCCTTAACTATAAACAGAATAATCTAAGATTAGACGTCTCTTCGTTAAAGATTGCGGGCTTTCATACATGTATCAAGGTTACCGCAGTTGAAGATGAGGGGAAGCGAATAGGTTGCTATGGATACCGCCCGTCTTTGTAACGGGACACTCGTGACCACTTTCCGCTTGAAATGCATGTGGGACTGTGGTACACAACCTGCCTCATGGGCAGATTTTGTACGGGATTATACTGCTATGCCGACTCCAATGGGAGTTTTAAAAAGGTTTTTGTGTGTGATGACAGCGGGCGGAAGATGGGACAGGCCATCAGACGTCATTATTTTTTTCCTTTTTTCCCCCTCACTATCTGTGACATTTTACTGTGTTATAATTAATGTAATTAGTGTTTTTAACCAATCTACGCTCTAGTGTAACATGAGTAAGGGCAGGATCACTCCGTAAGCATTACCGGTACATTATGATGGCAAAATCCTGCATGCATCAGATAAATCACTACTCACATAATTTGTGTTAAGTGGCAATATACATGTACTAAAGTGTGATGTCAGTTGCCATGGTAATCTGAAACGCCCATTGGCAAAGCGCAGGGAAACAGTTCACTGGTTTTAGTGTAGACCCAGTAATTACCTTGGTAAAACACAAAGGGTGACGTTTTCACTTTAGTAGTCTATTGGGATGTTTCAAAATAACATGAAATATCTGTCGAGCTTTGCACGGTGAGCTAGTGTACCCGGTAAATTTCAAGTGACCTACCGCGTACGGTGCATGTAAAAAAAAAACAATATCACCAAAAATCAGAGTACATGTATGTCGCACTTTATGAGAACTGGCAATTATTTCAGTTAATGAACATCGAAGTGACAAATCAGCAAAAGCGGTGTTTCATTAACATGTACTTAATGCATAAAATGGGGCACCCGGGACACATTTCTAAAACAACCATTCCAGAATGAAATTTGTAGACTCTGCACATGTAATGCCTACAACACACAAGACATTCCATTTCGATACATGTATACTTATTGTTCATGTATTTCATTTTTTTAAACACCATAATTCAAAGGAGAGGTATGACCTTAAAGACCCTACATGTACATTGTACATGTGTAAAATGTACATCATTCGCAAGATAAAACTTTTTGCAGATTCGTGGAATAAGAGTGTAAAGTATCTAAGGAAGAATGTTGGTTAGCTACCGGTACCGTACACGTACATCAATGCTTCAGAAAACCTTGAAAATCTATATGGATTTTGTGTACAAGTGAATGGTAACAACCTTCAGTTGTAAATTTCAGGGCTACCGTACCAACACTCACGCATTGAGCGTGAGACTCACGCATTTTACTTCATTCTCACGCTCTCACGCACGCGTAACATTTTCTCGCGCTGAAAAAAAATTCCCCTCCAAAAAAAGTAACGGCAAACTATTTATTTCGGTACCTTCCGATCGCATACGCGCACCGATGTTCTGTCGATAAAAGTAAGGGCGCCCTCTGTTGACAGCTCTAGCTAATGTGGTCGGGTGCTAATTATCTTTTCGCACGATAAGTATGGCTTCTCTGGAAGGGAGTATGGGTACCCAACTCATTAGTCATCAAAACGAAAAGAAGAAAGGTGAATCATAATGCCCGTCGTTCATGCATCGCTCGTGTTTTTTTTTTATCGCCAAAAATATTCTGTTGTGCATTGAAAGGATCTCGCAGCATGGATTAATGCATGGTTCCGAGTTTGCCTAGTTAGCCCCGCCCCCTTGGATATTGTTGCTGTGGCTCACACGCTATCGTCAAAATGGCGACACACAACGCACAAAGCAATGGGACTTTCAACGGAAAGCACAGATTCATTGGAGAAAACTCAAAGGTATTCATGTTTCAGGGTCGACAGTTATCTTAGAACACACCGAGTACATGTAAAGGGCCAGTAATTAGGATGTCATATCATGACATACGTGCTTTTGTACCTTTGAACAACGAAACGACCGGCCTTGAAACAAAAAATTCACCTGGATCATCGCATACAACACTGTACAAATTGTATGGGGCAGAACATCGCGTGATGTTGTTGTGAGACAGTGCACTTTGACCTATGTGGGTGATGTCTGCTAGCTCTGTTGTGATTGGTCGGCGGGTTCGGTTGATTGACGGGTCGGAACTATGCATTGCAAAGGGAAAATTGGAGGTGTAAGTGGACATCGTAGGAAAAGTAGTGGGCAAAAAAATTGGAGAAACAAAATCAGTTGAGAAAGTTTTTGTGTACAAAACTGGCTGGAAAAAAAGTGTTTTCTAAGTCTAAAAATATTTTTTTTTCACGTATATTTGTGTTTCATATCAAATCTGCACTAACTGATAAGACATTTTAGGGGGAAAAAAGCTAATGGTCAACTGAATATCTCAATTCTTACCCATGACACTTCCATCTCTAAGAAGATTGACCTGAGCTGAAGAGGGAATAGGGTTGTTTTGACATGTTTGATGAATGAACATTTTTGGGTTTGAGACTAAACGCAGTAAATGCAACTAGAGGAATAACAAAATAAATTGTATGCGTCAGATTGCACCATTTCTACCTTTAAAAAATGCAAAAGCTCTGTATAAGAGCCACTGGCTCCTAAGGAAAAAAAGATGGGCGCCAGCATTTTTATTTTTTCAACTTGTTTGTACACATGGCAATGGGGGCCGAGTCAGTCTGGGGCCGAGTTTGTACACAAGGCAATGGGGGCCGAGTTTGTACACAAGGCAATGCATGGGGGCCGAGTCAGTCTGGGTACGAGTTTGTACACAAGGCAATTGGGGCCGAGTTGGTCTGGGGCCGAGTTTGTACACAAGGCAATGGGGGCCGAGTCAGTCTGGGGCAGAGTTTGTACACAAGGCAATTGGGGCCGAGTCAGTCTGGGGCCGAGTTTGTACACAAGGCAATGGGGGCCGAGTTGGTCTGGGGCCGAGTTTGGGGCCGAGCCAGTCTAGGGCCGCAGTCGGATACCAGATGCGTGTATGGCTATGCACGTATATTGCACACAAGCTGCGTTGGACACAATGCAGTCCCCAGCTGTGGCCGTGTGTTGCACGTGGCGAAATGGAAAAATTAATGAAGTGATCGCGATGCGCAATCGTCGTTTGCATGCCGCAAGTATTAAAAAGAGCAGAACAGTAGATTGTACTGTTTGTAAACATCACTGATGCCCACCTTGGGCGACTAAGGTGCGAATTTTGTGGTCGCCAATGGCGATAAGAATTTAATCACTGGTCGCATGTGAGCATTTTTAGGCGCCAATGCGACCATTTTAGTCGCACCGTACAGCGTTGGGGGGCACCCCTTCCCCCACCCACACCCTTCCCCCACCCCTGCATCGCAATTCTCCCTCGGCCCCGTGCACTCGCTCACAAAATCTTACTCTGAACATCGACTCAATGTTGTAATGGCAGCCCTGAAATTTCCAACATGAAATACCATTTTTGACGAAAATAAATTAATGTGGTGTTTGTTACTATTCCTATCAACACTTTGAGTAAGGTTTTTCTTGTCAACTCATAAAAAACAAAATTTGGTCATCGCAAATGATACAATTAAATGGGCAGAAAATTACTTTAAAGGGCCTGTGACATGCTAAACAACTTTGTGCCTAAGCTTTGCTTCATAATGACTCGTTCAGCAAGACATACAACTATTGTTCGTTTGGAAGTAAAATCAATAAAAGGTGGTCTTTTTTTAACTTTGAAGATTTCACTGCAATAAATCACAGACAGAGGGCACTGTTTTGAGTGCATCACATAAGGAAGACAGAAGGGAAAAGTTAAGAAAAAACATAAGACTTCAAGTTGGACTTGTGGCAAATTGCTGCAGTTTCTACCCCCAGTTTTGTCATGGCTTACAGCAGGCAACATGTAAAACAAACTCAAACAGCCATGGATTACAAAAGTTTCAGGAAAATTGAGAAAAAAGTGGAATCTTTTGTGCACAGTTGAATGTGATTTTCCTGCGTTTTTTGGAGAAACAAAATCAGTTGAGAAAGTTTTTGTGTACAAAACTGGCTGGAAAAAAAGTGTTTTCTAAGTCTAAAAATATTTTTTTTTCACGTATATTTGTGTTTCATATCAAATCTGCACTAACTGATAAGACATTTTAGGGGGAAAAAAGCTAATGGTCAACTGAATATCTCAATTCTTACCCATGACACTTCCATCTCTAAGAAGATTGACCTGAGCTGAAGAGGGAATAGGGTTGTTTTGACATGTTTGATGAATGAACATTTTTGGGTTTGAGACTAAACGCAGTAAATGCAACTAGAGGAATAACAAAATAAATTGTATGCGTCAGATTGCACCATTTCTACCTTTAAAAAATGCAAAAGCTCTGTATAAGAGCCACTGGCTCCTAAGGAAAAAAAGATGGGCGCCAGCATTTTTATTTTTTCAACTTGTTTGTACACATGGCAATGGGGGCCGAGTCAGTCTGGGGCCGAGTTTGTACACAAGGCAATGGGGGCCGAGTTTGTACACAAGGCAATGCATGGGGGCCGAGTCAGTCTGGGTACGAGTTTGTACACAAGGCAATTGGGGCCGAGTTGGTCTGGGGCCGAGTTTGTACACAAGGCAATGGGGGCCGAGTCAGTCTGGGGCAGAGTTTGTACACAAGGCAATTGGGGCCGAGTCAGTCTGGGGCCGAGTTTGTACACAAGGCAATGGGGGCCGAGTTGGTCTGGGGCCGAGTTTGGGGCCGAGCCAGTCTAGGGCCGCAGTCGGATACCAGATGCGTGTATGGCTATGCACGTATATTGCACACAAGCTGCGTTGGACACAATGCAGTCCCCAGCTGTGGCCGTGTGTTGCACGTGGCGAAATGGAAAAATTAATGAAGTGATCGCGATGCGCAATCGTCGTTTGCATGCCGCAAGTATTAAAAAGAGCAGAACAGTAGATTGTACTGTTTGTAAACATCACTGATGCCCACCTTGGGCGACTAAGGTGCGAATTTTGTGGTCGCCAATGGCGATAAGAATTTAATCACTGGTCGCATGTGAGCATTTTTAGGCGCCAATGCGACCATTTTAGTCGCACCGTACAGCGTTGGGGGGCACCCCTTCCCCCACCCACACCCTTCCCCCACCCCTGCATCGCAATTCTCCCTCGGCCCCGTGCACTCGCTCACAAAATCTTACTCTGAACATCGACTCAATGTTGTAATGGCAGCCCTGAAATTTCCAACATGAAATACCATTTTTGACGAAAATAAATTAATGTGGTGTTTGTTACTATTCCTATCAACACTTTGAGTAAGGTTTTTCTTGTCAACTCATAAAAAACAAAATTTGGTCATCGCAAATGATACAATTAAATGGGCAGAAAATTACTTTAAAGGGCCTGTGACATGCTAAACAACTTTGTGCCTAAGCTTTGCTTCATAATGACTCGTTCAGCAAGACATACAACTATTGTTCGTTTGGAAGTAAAATCAATAAAAGGTGGTCTTTTTTTAACTTTGAAGATTTCACTGCAATAAATCACAGACAGAGGGCACTGTTTTGAGTGCATCACATAAGGAAGACAGAAGGGAAAAGTTAAGAAAAAACATAAGACTTCAAGTTGGACTTGTGGCAAATTGCTGCAGTTTCTACCCCCAGTTTTGTCATGGCTTACAGCAGGCAACATGTAAAACAAACTCAAACAGCCATGGATTACAAAAGTTTCAGGAAAATTGAGAAAAAAGTGGAATCTTTTGTGCACAGTTGAATGTGATTTTCCTGCGTTTGCCTCTTGTGACATAGTGACCTTGGTCATGAATATGCATATTTGCATTAGCATAAAAACTAAAAACCTTTGTTTTAACCCCAAAAGCAAGCTCCAAATAGGATTTTTATGACTTTAACTGAGTAGAGTGGTTTTAAAGCATAGATTTCATTGATAAAAATCCTAAATAAGGGGCCCTTTAAATACCGCTAACTGTGTTCATGCACAACAAACTTTGCCCACTATACATGTAGATCTGCTAAATAGGTACATCTGGTGTTAAATTGTCGAGCAAAACGTACTATAAATTAATTTTTATGTGGTAAACTACATTGTTATACCCCGTCTTGGTATACTGCAGTTTCATTGGTCCAGAACGGTCACATGTCCATGTGATAAAACTCATATCACCCTGCCGTATGCGAATTTAACTTCATATCACCCGGCCGTACTATGCGTGTTCTTGCCCCTGTCCATAGCACGCGTAACGCGCTGTATGAGGCTCCATTAGTAAAAGAAACCGCGTGTTACGCCCGCAAGAGGCGCACAACGCGCACGCACATCGCATTATTCCACACGCTGTGCGCGTGCTACTTTTGCAATGTTACACACGCACAGGTTTAGTCCGAAAACTAGCAAAAGTGCAGAGATAAATTGTTTTTACAATTTCAACATTCCAAATAATAGAAACGATATTATTATGCTGTATACGGAGACCATGAGACGGGATATAACAAAACAATTGTTGACTGGTATGGTGTGAGATATGGGTTTTAACACCCTCGGGAGCTCATAGCACCCTCAGCGTTGCCTCGGGTGCTATATGAGCTCCCTCGGGTGTTAAAACTCCATATCCCACACCACACCAGTCAACAATTTATATTGTATATAAATTATACGCTCACATACATGTAGGACAGCTGTCAGCATTACCGGTATACTAACTGTAACATTACTTACACAGTGTATACACATAAAATGTGATTTTTCAATAATTCTAGAAACTGGTTGTGACTTGTCACGCAAAATAAAACAATGGAAGAAATATGATGCTTTATTTCAGTTGTGTCCCTTTTTGTTTTCTAAGACATTTTGATTTTCTGTGTTTTCTTTTGCACACGTGCGAGTACACAAGGTCTTGTACCCGCCTCCCACAGCAGACATCCCATATTATTATTATTATTATTATTTTTTCTTTCTGGTATTCATACCAAGGATTCCTCAATAGTGCTCATTGCACTATTATGTGAGCCGCTCCACGTGATAAAAATCCTAAATAAGGGGCCCCATATGTGAGCCGCTTCACCAAAAGTTGGCGCTTGTCGCACAGGCCAGATCTGAGATAAATGGCTAATTTATGCATACAAGTAGGGCATTTTTTTATCGATACCAGGATTTCTGCATGAGACCACCTATAGACCTTTATGTAACCTGATAAATTACTTTACTAAACTTCGGTGGATTTTTTATGATATCCCTGAAAATACATGATAGGGACTGAAAGCGCAAAAATTCAGAATGATAATGAGAACAATATGACAATCGTATCAAAATCTCAACACCCATGGGGGGAAAATGGGGGATCAAAAATGTGATTTGGTCACGCTCCTTTAATATTTCACTGTATGGTGGAGCACAGCCAAATTTTACTTTAATAAAGAGCAATTTTCTGCTCCAAGAAATGGATACATGCACTTGGCCACACTGTGCAAAGCACAGACAGACAAGATGACGACAGATGGGCTGTACGTGATAGGGCCCTAGTTGATGTGATGTGTAATAATGAGCCGAGATAAGTAAACACTCCAGGTTTCTGGTTTGTCATGAAGTGTTCACATTCAGCCCCATCTGCAGGGAAAAAAGTGCAACTAAAGTGCAGACATGCAAAAGATGACTGCAGTATGTACTTGTAGTATCACTATGTCAACAAACATGGCTGATTAATGGATTTTCTGACATCTCTCTTTCACATTTGCAAATAATAAATAACTTTATCAACAGAAGGATCATTTTGAATACTCACAGAGCCATGCATGTTTACTTACATGTAATCTAACGAACATGAACAAACAGTATCAGTAAGGCTGGATTCATTGGCTTTTTAACATAATTTTGATGCGTCACTTTCAGAAAAAGCATTGTGAAAGGACTTTGGTTTGAACCGACGAACTGAAAATCACAGAATCACAAAAACACTGTCCGATCTGCCCAAGTTGATTCTACGATTTTTAGTGTGTAATTTTGCTCAAAATATCCTTCACATCACATTTTCCCCCAGGCGACTCAAGCCAAATTAATTTACACGTGTTAATGCACCTGGCCCTGTGCTTTTCAACATGTTCAATGCTACATACTTTGGGAGGGGTGAATTCAACGACATTTTAATCAGAAAGTAAAATCTCATTACATTTCATCAGAAAGTTTGCTTTTAAAAATATTTTACATTAAAAGGCACAGGCTCGTCAGCAATGCGCGTGCACCAAATTCGTGCCACGAAACACGCAGCTCCATAGCAAAGGCATGGAACTGCGTATTTCGTGACACGAATTTGGCGCGCGCGCATTGCTGACGAGCCTGTGCCTTTAAAAACTTCCCTTTCCACATTTTCAAATTTGTACTAAAACACCTGTGAGGTATCCACAGGGAAAAAAGGAAACCTCTTATCAGTTAAATTTGTACTCGTCTCCAGGTTCTGAGAAACATCTCCCAATTTGCCTCGTTCCCTCTCTGCAAATTTATATTTAGCTTGCAGTGTTTCCAGAATTACTGGAACACTCTTACCAAGCGTGGGTAATGAAAACGGCAAATGGTTGAAAAGGGTGCCAGCATTTGCCTGCCAGACAAATGAAAAATTCAAAAGGATTCGAAGGAGAGAAAACGTAATTGATTTTAAAATCCGAAGGAGAAAGATGTGCAATGTTGACACTACTAATCAGGGGTGTCATTAGCCACACATGCTAAAGAGTGTACAATAAACTCGGGTTAATTTTGTTTTTAGTTTATTTCTTGCTTCTATCATACTGAACTCGGGGAATTGTCATTTAGTGCATCCACAAGTACTGTTCTAAAGAGCTACATATGTACTAAGACCGTGTTTATACACTGGTCCAGAGCTCAGCATCAAGAATCCCCTGATACAAATGCGTCAGTGATAACTGCCATAATCCCGAGTGCCGCATTTACTTTCTGTAGTTGATTTTGAGAGCGGTGCCAGAAGTTGCAGTCAAAAGTCATGCTCTATGTGTGTTTAATTAATAATAATAATAATAATAATAATAATAATAATAGACAGTTCTTATATAGCGCATTACAGATCCGACGGATCTCTCAATGCGCTTTCTGCATTATTACCCTGGTCATTGGGCTCAGTACCCTGTAGTATCATTCCTTAATCCTTCTCAACTCCCTGGGGAGTGTGCAGCTTATGCGCACAGGGACTAATCAAACACATTAGCTTTCTCTACCCTCACAGGTACCCATTTCCTCCTGGGTGGAGAGAAGCAATTCATGGCAAAGTGCCTTGCTCAAGAGCACACGCACCATGGCCAAGCCGGGATGGGATTCGAACCCAAGACCTGTGGATTGACCATAGTCTTGGATTCAACACGCTACACCGCTCGGCCATGGTGCCCCATAAGGCCAAAAAAAATAATAGTTCTGCTTCCGGTTTCCCGACCGACCCTATTTTTAGGCTGCGACCCTAAAAATTTTATCGAGAAAAAAAAAAAAAATGAAAAAAAAAAAATGAAAAAAAAACAAAAAAAAAAAAACGAACAAATGAATAAATGAATAAATTTCTAACGACGTACTTCAAAGGCGCACGCTTTCAATAAATTTTACAACCGCGACGATCCCCGGGTAGTTCCCTGTCTCATCAAGGGTTATGTAAGCTGCGCGCCGCGCCTGGACGATCTTTTCGCCACATACGGCGGTTGAGGCGGTCATCGTATCATGTACATCGTACGTCATGTCAGCGCACCAGCCAACGAAGTACATACGCGCGCCTGAATACAGAAACTGTGCATGCAGAGCTAGAGCTGAATGTAGTGCCCATGGATTGGTAAGTACGGTGGCTGTTTCTCGCCATTTTTTTAGCGCGCACCTTGGTTTTTGTTTTACAGTAAAACTTCGCTGTACTATCATGACTATAGCATATTTTCGCCGCACTATTGCGTATTTTCGCCGCACTATTGCAAAATTTCGCCGTACTATTCCCGTGAAATTTCGCCGTACTATGTACGGCGCGTAGAATCCATCAACTAAAAGTACTGCATTGGAGTACATGTACAAGTGTCTATAATCCTTCCAGTGTATGGATTCTACATTTATTCGGATCGATTTCGATCACGCACTGCCTAGTGGTGGCGCGACTGCTTTTCAGGGACCAAATAAATTGACTAAAAGTTCTGTTTTGGACTGGAGGGCAGGGATTGACTTGTACTTTTCCTTAAACAAAATTTTTTTCTTTAAACTCTTGTTTCCCTTAAGCCTCGACTACACGCAGATGCCTCCATATGATTGTGCACAAAAAAAATTGGCAAAAAAAAAAAAATTCCCTACCTACCTACCCTATTTTGAAATGCCATGTAATCGGAAGCAGAACTATTTTTTTTTTTGGCCTAATTGTACTGATCAATGTGTGCATGGGTTGTGCACAGTGTACAGGGCCAGTTGAATTTCGCGGGCTTTTCCCCCGCTACAGCTGTGGAGTGGATGCGGTAAAGATTAACTGCAAACTGATTCCGAGCTCGGGATCCAACCCTCTGCCAACGCAAGACCAAAATATTGGGGTCTGATCCGGGCAAATTTGGTCCCGAGAGCGTTTACCATGTTTACACTCAGTTTGTGATCCGGGGCTGATCTCGCACTCGGTGTTCGACCCTGAGCCCTGGATCAAGTGTAAACAGGGTGTCAGTGTTGACAGCAATGGTAACAAACACCACAAGAAATTACTTCTGTCCAAGATGGTACGGTACATGTATTTTGTGTTAGAAACTAACAATAAGGCCGTTATATAATTAAGGCCGTCCTTTAACAAGGTCCTGAGTGGCAACAAATTGATTATTTTCATCAGGCCAAACAAATTACATCACACACACATGTAGTATACCATTTTCTCGCTGCAAACTGCTTAACCCAGAGATTTTCCGCCCTGGGTTAAGCTTTTCTTACCCGGTGTTTGGTAAGGCCAATGAAATTAAATTACTAGTTTCTTGTCAGCGCCCATATGTAATTTATTTTGACCCCGCACCAAAAAATTTCAATATATCCTAACATTTCATTATTTTGCAAAAATGGGGAAAATCACATGCAAACTACTCCCAAGCGAAAAGTTGCCATTTTAGTTGTGCAATCGTGCAATGCGTTTTGCAGCTTTCGTCTTTATATTCAAATATATTGCTCTTTCATATTAACCAGACATATCTCCTTTGTCATTTCCCATGACTTTGTCATCTCAACTTGTTCCTTCAAACACAAGCTACCCGGTATAACTCAATAGACTGCCGAATTGAATACGTCATATTTTGTTGGTTGCCTAGGCAATTGGCTCTAAACTAAAAATCACTGGACCGTGTCCCTGTGCTTTGCAATGGTACTTTTCCCGACGGCCATGATAGTTTAGATCTATCCAATTGCCATGGCAACCCACGTCACACTTCCGCTGTCTATGGAATTGATACTGGCACCAAACCATTTCTGGGTGACTTTTTTTAGAGCCTTACTAATCAGTTTCTAAATGGCAGTTCGTGTATGTGTAAAGGGTTGTATTTTTCCTTGATTAAATAATGAATAATAAATAATGAAAAAAAAAACCTCACCAAACTTTGATAAATGGTTGACGAGAAACTAGCAATCTAATTTCATTGGCCTACATGTAACTCCGAGTTATGTTGCCATTTGTTTCGTTAACCCAGAGTTTTGTAAAACCTGGGGCGAGCTTGCCCTATTGTTAGCGCAGTGCAGATTCCCACTAGATGCGGGCATATTTGTATACATTTACAGGGACTGGAGAAACGGAAATCTGCAAACATCTTATTCAAATTTATGAGTACATGTAGTCCCATTTTCGCTCTCCCAATTAAGGCAGGGCTTCTCAAGCACCGTATCTCAAGAGGACAAAGGTGTGTGTAACCAAGTGGTAAAATAAAAGATATAGATCTCAGGACAACAGAAGGCATTCAGTCCAACGTCAGACATACATTTGATTTTAGTAATATATTTATTTTACAATTGCACTTGAGCTTACTTTTATTATAAAACTGCACAACTTGGCGTGCTCAGGTACCAATAAATTGATTTCACATTTACAGAAAGTTTCAAAAAGGTACCGTTACAAAAAAAGTAACTTTCAAACAGTATAAATGACAGTCAAACTAGTAGTAGAAACTTGGCAGCACTACGGCTCGAGCATAGCCTGATGAGGCAGTGTCACGGGCAGCCGGGACAGAAGGAACTGACCAGCCCCGCCAACACTACTCCCTTATATCTGGTGTATAGTCATGGTAAACAATAAACAGGTGTAAATAGTAAACATACCAAAACTTCAAGAATTCCCCAGTCCTGTCACCACCCCAGTCAATTCAGTATAGGGCAGTGACAAACAATGATGTTGAATGGTCGGTATGTACATGGGTCTGTCCACGGTAATGGGGTACAATTCTGTAACATTCAAGATCTTAGGTCCCAGTTCACTTCAAATGTCTTAATTTTATCTTTAAATTATCAAGCTAAACTGAGGAAATAACTTTTTTAGCAAGGAGTAAGAAAAATAGTCCTACAACATACATTTGTGAAAACCTCGTGCACAAATTTTCCTATTACGCATGTAACAAAGACGGAAAAAGATGTCACAAAATTGTCTGTCCATGTTACATGCGTAATAGGAAAATTTGTGCACTTGCTTTTAAAAAATGTATGTTGTGGCAGCAATTTCTTACTTTTTTGGGCAAAAGTTATCTCCTGAGAACAAAACAAGGACATTTCTTTAATTCTGAGATAAACTAAAGACATCTGAAAGGAATTATTGACTTATTTTTCAAATGTACCCCATTACTGTGGACAGACCCACATGCATGTCTATGTAAAAAGTGGGCTGAACGGTGACCGAACATATACAATGTTGGTCCGGTCACATGTGGAAAGAAGAAGAAATAAAGCTCCTGGCAAATGTTGCTTTCCTGTAGAAAAATCACATTTTTTCCTTCAATATGATAAATTGCATTCAGTTAACTTAATTGCACAAGTTACATGTAACCATTCATGTGCGTACGCAGCGCCCTTTGTTGTCGCGCTTACGCAATTTTGTGCATTACTTTTTTATTCAGTAACTTTTTTATCATTTATTTCGGCCTATCTCAGAAATGCAACATTTCCGACAGAATTAGTGCAAGTGGGAAGTATCCTGCAGGCACCTAAAATCGCGCACACGTAATTTCGCGCGCTGACGCTTTCCTCTGCGTATCTTCCCAACAAAATCACGAACTGACGTCAAATTTTTCTTAAAAGTTGTTTGTCACATCATCTTCAATTTGCATGCAAATGTGAAAAATTAAGGCTTTCTTAGTAAGTAATTAAATAACTGTTAATTTAGGGTACAAAATACTACAATCAAAATGGTTCAGAGAAATCTTTAATATTCACGAAAACTTTCACCACCGATCGTCTACTCAGTCTCCAGCACTAAAAAACAATAGACCTTATACATGGCGGCCATGACACCGTCATTGACAGAGGGCAGGTTTTCATATTCAAATGATGTGACAATAGACCCACAAAGTGCCTATATACTCGTGCATGACATACGGTGACAATGTCAATTTAAAAACACACCATGGAGGTCCTTGTAATCTCAAGACTTTTGTACACTTGTCGTTCTTTTCCCATGATGCCTCAAACATCAGAAAACGATAAACTGGAGCAAAATTCTGGAAGAATTCGAAAATTATATCCTCCAATTGTATCCTCCATGGATACACTTGATTAAAAGTCAAAAAAGTGTGATCGTGATTTTCAGCCGAAAATACACATTTTGCAAAGTTTGAAAGAGAACTCATGCCAGGTAATTTGATTTGCAGTAATTTGATTTGCAGCAAGTTGAAGGCACAGACAAGCGACCGATTATTAAACCGTTTGCAAAACAGCCACAAACCACGGTTGATTTTGTACAGTCCGATGGTAAATTAGTGTAAAGTTTGCTGATCTAAAACACATGACGATCGAAAACATATGACGGCACGATACCAATACTAGAACTTGAAAATGGGGCAAACCAGAGATCTGCGAGAAGAGGCCGACATCGAGAAAAAGAAATTATTTACACTTACGTGTCGTTGTCGTTGACATTACGTGACGATCAAGATGTATGAAGCATATCAAATCATGTTGTAGGCCTAGGCCTATTAATAAAATCAGTTTGTTAACGTCAGTTGTCAAATTTCAACTTTCAGCTCGCTCCAGCAGCATTGTTGACGATCGGAGAAAAACGAGGGGTGCATTTCATGATTTTGCTTTGATGATGACAAATAACAGCGCCACCAACGCGCGGCCGGCCGGTGGTGAAAACCATTTCAGGCAGTTTGTGAAAGTCGGACCCTCCGGATCTTTGTTAAAAATTGATATTTAACGAACAGAAAGTACCTGGTTTGACTTCTAATTACGCTTACATACCTTTTACCACCATGTTTTGCATAAATTTGTAATCATATACCACATCGACTTTCCACAAAGTGAAATTCTCGAAGAGATAGGCGTAGGAAGTGCAGGACACTAAAAACATGATTAAGAAAAAAGAAATGGTTTTTTTTCCAAGTCGGATCTTTAAAAATAAGGCCCGTATACGGCGGTAAAAGGTATGTAAGCGTATTAAGAAGTCAAACTAGGCACTTTCTGTTCGATAAATAGCCATTTTTGAAAAAGACCCGGAAGATTTGGAAGGATCCGGAGGGTCCGTTTTTCACCCACACCCACAATTTCATGGCAACGAGTGTACGATGTCGTTTTCGAAACGACTGGCTTAGTCTAGCGTCTCCAGCTCAGGCTCAACATATCGCTGGCGCCCCTAATTCTTTACTTAGCTGTTGTTGCTACGTGGTGCATGCCATTGCCTAGCAACCAAAAGTCTGGTTGCTTTATGCCATTCTTCTCAACGGTGAACACCGTATTGATTCTGTACTTTACACCTACGACGTGCACCCATAGCAAACATTTTTTAGTATGGTCAAGTGGATACTAAGTCAAGTGTGTCAAACACGCAAAAGGCTTATTGTTAATGCTGCAAAAGAAAACTTTCCCCTCCAATAGACCGCATCAAATAGCCGCTATTTCGTGGGGCAGTTTCTTTGTTCCTTGAAGACATGCATAACCGGTTGCACATATTGTGCTTCCATTGTTGAATAGTTTAAAGGCACAGGCTCGTCCATAGCAAAGGCTCGTCCATAGCAAAGGCACGGAGCTGCGCGCATTGCTGACGAGCCTGTACCTTTAAGTACATATGCAGCACGATATGTGGCAAACGGACTCCCCCTACCATTGTTCCCCTATTGTGTCTCGAACATCCAAGGAATTTCCAAGGAATTCCTTTTAGTTTTTAGGGGGATTGGTGCGTTAACAAAAGGGAAGAGTGTGTTGAGGTATAGGGGCGTTAGGGGGAAGTCCCTCTGCCACATATCGTGCTGGGTATATTTAAGTAACAAAAGGTGCCCCACGAAATGGTGGCTATTCGATACAGTCTATTAACACGGCACTCTGAGTGCCATCCCACTCGTTCAGATTATTACCGAGATAATTTATCTCACTAAGTTGACTTATAATGTGGATTAAGTTGACTTGGCATTATATTATGCCAAGTCGACTTCCTAATGTAGATTTAATAAGCCACCAGGATTCACCAGATACTGTACCCCTGGGCAAGGTACTTTGCCATAATTGGTTCTCTCCACCCAGGAGTGAATGGGTACCTGTGAGGGTGGTGAAGGTGATGTGTGTTAGAGTAGCTCATGATCTGAGCGGGGCCGCATACTCCCAAAGGAGCTGAAAGGGTTAAATAATGAATACCATGAGGAGCCCAATGACCAGGGGAAGCACCATGATATGTGTACGCTATATAAAAATCCACATTATTATTATCCATTTGCCACCTGGGTTACACCCCAATATACGAACATTTCAGAACTTGTTTCAGTTTTAACGACACTTCAATCAACTGGGGCCAATTTCATAAAACATGTTAGCATCCAATTTTTTATTAAGCAGCGCTCCCTCTATTTCATAAAAGTAGCAAAACAAACTGCATGCTAACCTACCGATTTTTTGCTAACGCGACGCCATCTTTTTTCTTTGCCATTTTCGGCAAAATTCAAGACACATTTTCCAACAGATGCACAACTTTCATCTGTTGAAATATTTCATTCAGCGACAGGCAAGGGTCTTTAGTGGTAGTGATAATCATCCAAAAATGGACACATAAGTGTACTTGACGTTTTTGATACGGGTAAAGCAGACAACGAACGCGTTCGAACAAAACAGACGACAGCGTTGCGCGCGAACAACAAGCTTTATGAAATAATCCTTTGCTTAAGCGAAAATTTGTGCTACGCTTAATCCAAGATTTTTGATTTAGCGCAACATGTTTAATGAAATTGGCCCCTGAACAGCCAGCATACTTGCAGTTAAAGACCAAACACACCGATTGTTTCTTGGACACCCAGTTGGTATACACTCTTTGCACCAGAGGCTATGCTGGGGGAAGGTCCACAAAGGCCTATACCTATGTACGTCAATATAAACTGACAATGCGATCGTACCCCAAGAATGGTCGTCGTGCAAAAGGTCTATACCAACTTTACTTTATACAGTACATGTACAACCACGAATGCTTTACAGGAAAAATGTTTTAGCCGTAAATCATTCTAAACAGAGCGTACAATATTACAGCAATTTGTACACAATGTACACAAAGCAATAGACCCTTTGCACCGGCGGCCACGACAGGGGGCAGGTTTTCATATTTAAATAATGGGATAATAGATCCACAAAGTGCCTACTCGCGCATGACGCACGGTGACAATGTGACTGCCCCCCATCATGGCCGCCTGTGCAATGGGTCTACATTTGGTGAGATACATTATACATTCTTTTTTTTTTCATTCTAAGACCTGCCGCGATTTTTTTTCTTCTGAATTTACCAGCTCACTGGGAATTTGTACAAAGGATTTTTAGAAAGGCATGTTGTCACTCTATTTGTAACTCTTTTTGGGTCCAAGTTATCTCTTCAGAACAACAAACTTATTTCTTTTATTTTGAGACCAGACAAAGGTATTTCCTCGAAAATATGGTCTGTGTTGCCAAAATTCCCCCTTTACCGTGGAAAGACTCATATCATTGTTTTGTAACAAAGTTTCTTAGATTTGATGTTACATAATTGTTAGCATCCTCCACAAATGGCCTGTAAAGTCGGCCTCAATCAATTCAAGTTTTACAGTTTCAGTAAGAACCTCTCGGCTTCAAAATGATGCTTGTTTCAAGTTCATACGATATTCAGAGGTGGCGTGTTACTTGTTCTCAGTGAATCTGGCCATGTCTGAATTTAGAAATGCCAGAAATCTGGGTTCAAAGTCAAAGACCCAAAGTTACGCCTGTTCAAAATGCTAAACATTGTGTCTAAATCACATTTTTGACACCCCACCCCCATTTTCCCATGGGTGTTGAGATCATTTGTCATATTTTTCTCATTACCATTCTGAAATTTCGCACTCTCAATCCGTATATTTTCTAGTACATCATCAAGAAACCACTGATGTTTTGTAAACTGATTCATCCATTCCATAAAGCAGTGTAGTGATTACACCAACTTCCAAAATCCATTTTCTGGAAAAATCTGAACAAGACTTTCCACTGTACAGGTGACCCTCAATAACAAAAGTATGTTGTTAACACTACATACAATGAGCCAGTAAATCCAACAGGATGTGTGGCGGACTTAATATTAAGCTATTAAAATATACATATTTTTCCCCCAAGCTGTTTAGTTGTCTACCCACTTATAGTCTTCCAGACTGCGCAAGGTTGAATGCGGGGAATCCCCACCTTAAAGGTCATTACATCATTTGCAGTTACCCAAAACCTTAATTCATGATTTGACAAGAAAAACCCGACTAAAAGTGTTGATAGCAATGGTAACAAACACTACATGATTTTTTTCCCCCCAGTGTAAAAATTTGTGGGAGAAACTGCAAAGTGAAGGCACTTTAAAAAAAAAAATCGTTTGGAAACAATTTTTATTTTACCATTCATTCAACACAAAAGCCATGCATGGGTTTTTAAGGTTTTCTGAAGTATTACTGCATCTATGTGGCTGAAATTTCTACAATGCAGTTTATCAACATTATTCTTCAGTTATGTAATGCTGTTGTTCCTGGAATCGGTCAAGCCTAGCGTACATCGACATTGCAACTGGAAGCAACTCAACTGATCAGTTGCTGTCGATGTGTGCGTAGTGCGCTCATCGACAGCAACTGATCAGTTGCGCAACTAGAGGCAACTGGGAGCATCCATCCATGTCTACATTTCCAGAGCGTGCACATCGACACGGTAAAGCACAGAGTACATTGACCTTGCAACTGAAAGCAACTGTTGCTTGCAGTTGCTGTCGATGTGCGCACACGTGATCAGATGCACGCGTACAACTGACAGCAATTAGTTGCAAGTACGCGTACATTGACACAACTGACCGCAACTGGGTAAAACTAGTTGCCAGAAACTAGAACATGAGCAACTCGCGGCAACTGGGGTTTTTGCAGTTGCCAGTAGTTGCAAGTGCGCGTACATCGACCTTTTTAAACAACTGATCAGTTGCTCCCAGTTGCCGTGAGTTGCCTCCAGTTGCAATGTCGATGTACGCTAGACTTCAAAAAGTTTGCAAATGATATAATGGGCCTTTAAGGAAAGCTTCAGTCCCATTCTGCACTAGCTAGAAAAAGAACACAATCTACAGGTCCCTTTCGGCAGGGAAGGGAAGTTCGGGGCAGGCAGGGGAGCAGGGGAACATTAACACATTAAAGGGCCATCCAAAGTTGTCAACATTTTCACGGTTCTACAGAGCGTAGTATTTTTCGGGACCCCTCCTCCCTCCCCCCGAAATCAGCATTTTGTTTTCACTACCGTAAAGAGTCAACATTTTACAATGCATGTACAGTCGTACAGGGCCTTGATCCCCTTCCTACGCTTAGTAGAACCGTGAAAATGTTGGCAACTTTGGACGGCCCCTAAACCTACAGCTAAAATATACTTTACTATATACACAGGCGGCGTTTAGTTAGCTTTACACTGACACCAATTGAGGTTATGGCAACTTAACTTAAAGGAAAGACATTTGATTCAGATTTAATATTCCCACTAGGGGCGGATTCACACAAACGTTTCGCGCAAAAATTTGACTCGCATCAATTTCAGAAAAGGCAATGTGGAGGGAATGATGTACTGACAATCACAGAATCACAAAAACACTTTCCGTCCAAGTCGATTCTGTGATTTTCAGTGCGTTTCTCCCAAAATTCCATCCAAATTGCTTTTTCTGAAAGCGACGCGCATAAAATTTACGAGTGAAAAGGCTCAATGTGAATCCAACCCAAGGGCGGGTTTCACACTGCACTTTTTTCTGCCGTCGGACGTACGTAAAATTGACGTACGTCGTCTCCGATCCGTCAGTTTTTGGTCCGATAATGCGTTTTTAAAGTGAACTGTCTCATTTACGTAGCTTCATTTACGTACATCGAGTAGAAAAATCAACGTATCCGAACGTTACATACGTCTAATTGATGGATGACAGAAGAGTTAATCCAAGGTCTACTTGTCCATTGATTTTTTATCCGTCAAGTCCGTTGTTCGTACAACAGTGCAATCAAAATACATCCACCACAAGCTGTTCGTTCGAAGAAATCCTGTGGTGGATGTATTCTTTGTTTTTGAATGTGTGGCTGAATTCGGGTGGCTGGATCGGATGCGTGCTTCCCGTGTGTTTGACTTTTGTTCAGCGTCGATAGTGTGAACCGCTTGTGGAGACGTACGTAAAGAAACAGAATTTGGAACAAAATCAACTCATCCGTTTTGATGTGTGGCTACGCGACAAACAGACGTACAACGTATGTGACGTACGTCTGGCGGACGAAAATGGTGCAGTTTGAACCCGCCCTACAGAAAGGGGTAAATGCCGATGTTGAATCTTGTAGCCCTCGATGTTATGAAAATAAGGGGGAGGTCACTTCGGCCTTGATTATGTCAATTTCAAAGAACACCGATAATTTCACAGAAATCTTAATTGACGATGAGCATCTTAAAAATACTTAAAATGAGTTAACGGTACAAAACAAAACTACGGACTTAGTCGCAAAATGTACATTTAAGCAGTGGACGAAATCCATTACCACAAGCTTGGGAACTGGCAAACTGTAATAGGCAAATGCCCATCAAAACGGAGCGTTGGAATTGGGAAGGTCATTGATAAAAACGGAAAAAGAAAACGGTCTTGACTGTGAATCAAGTTCTCGTTTGCAGCTATTGCCCACGCTTACGACACGCGTTTTCTTCTGGGTTTCACACGGCCAGCTTGCTGATCTCTGTGGATTGTTTTCTGTGGGGTATCGTGGCTGGGGTGGGGATGGTCTTGCCAGTAGCAGTGCCTAGCGGTGAGATTACTGGTTGGGCACCCCCGAGCCTGGCTGCTCCGGCCAGGCCGGGGGGTTTCCCACTGCCCGGTCTCAGCTTCAACTTGCCCGACTGCTTCTCCATGTTGTAATCGCCGGAGTCGAAGTATTTCACCTGTTTCAAGCAAAGAAAGGAAAGGCTGGAATAAGGATGAGACGTTTATTTGTTTAAAGGTAGTATACATCATTGGTAATCTCGAAAATCAGAAATGTTCACAGATTCACGCCTAACTTTCACAATATAAACATGATGACCGTAGAAAACTTCCCCTGAAATGGTTTGGTCGGAGGTGCTATAGTCTTTGAGAAATTAGCAAAACAATTAGTTTTCGTCTCATGAGACGAAAATTCAATTCGCCCCAAAACCATTTCGCCCAAGTGCCATTTTGCCCAAACCACTTTGCCCGAGTGCGGCCATTTCGCCCCAAATTACTTCGTCCAAACACTACATCGCCCAAATGCCACTTCGCCCCAAAAACACTTCGTGCACAGGCCGTTGTTCAGGGCGAAATGGTTCAGGGCGAAATGACTGCAAACCCTTTTTTGACTGTTTTCTCAAAAGTTAGACGAAGTACGGAGCTGGTTTTTGCTCAGGTTGGTTTTAATCATGCATATCTTCAATCACACAGGGGGATAAAACTATTTGTAACAGTTTACCAATCATGTATATTATCTTTAAAGGAGCGCATCCAGATCACATTTTGAGTCTATTTTTCTCATGGGTGTTGAGATTTTGATAACCATATGATTTGTCATATTTTACTCATTACCATTCTGACATTTGGCGCTCCCAATCCACATATTTTCAAAAGCAATGTTTTGTACACTAATTTATCCGGTTATTTAAAACAGTGCAGTGATTACACAAACACTTTTGCTTCCACATCCAAATTGGAGATTGCAAATTTCCTGTTTTCTTCCCATTTTGGGGAGGTATAGACCTTTTTCACGGTGCGTCCATCTTTGTCTTGTTGCCCATATTATATTTTCTGCTAGCCTTGCTTTGGTTACGTTCATTTTAATAGTAGAAAAGGGTAGATGGCTGCACCGTGATAAAGGTCTATTTTGTATGATTGTTGGGTTAGAACGGAATCCATTTTCTAGAAAAATCTGAAAAAGCTCCTTTAACTGTTGACCAAAATAAAATAGAAAACCATTTACAAACATAGGTCTGAAGCCATGATTAACTACTCAGCTCTTTCCACGCCACCTCTGATGACTTTGTCCAGGCAAAGCGCCCAGACAAAACAGCTAGTGGAGAACCCCGAGGAAACCCAACAACCGTCTACATTTTACCAGCATCTAATCCATGTGGAGCAGCAATACTCTTAGGCCGGGGTCACACGAATTATTTGTAGTATTACTATAGTACGATTACGAGATTTTGTCCGTGTGACCCCAAATCTATTGTAATCGTATCACAATTGGTCAACGACGAGAATTCTCATCATTCTATTGTGATACGATTGTGATCGTATTACAATAGAATGGCAAAACACGCGTGTGACCTCATCTTGTAATTAATCGTATTACAATCCATCCCATAAGCCCCTGCTTGAAAACAACGCTGCATTGTTCTGCGTGGCATGGGCAAGCATTGTTTTGACGCGCTGCTCAATCCACATGGAGTATTTAGAGCGCCAGACGCTTGCGACGCTTGACGCGGTAAGCGCATGTTTGTCCAGGCCACAAGTCGATTACGACCTCGTAATTCGTGTGACCCCACTTTATTGTAATACAATAACAATCCGATTATAATAAGTTTGTCGGGTGACCCCACTCGTCGTTGGAACTATTACAATCATATCATGATAGAGTAACTATCCATGCCACGGAAACCGGGCACGAGTAAGCCTTATAAGTCAATAGGCTTGTGAAATGACTTTACTAGAAGGCAAGATTTGTACGAGACATCCTAATGGTACTTACGCCCTTGTTTATTTTCTTGCGTAGAAAGTCTGATCCTCCTGGCTTCAATTTGCCATATTTGGCGCTCAGTTTGGCCTCCTCCATCTTTTCAGGGGTCAACTAACAAATAAGGGGGAAAAAAGAAAAGTGTTATGTCACTTAAGGTTGCACTATCAGATTTTATGCCGATTTGAGCGTCAACAATAAAAAAAAAAGATAAATTGCTATTTTTCTAGAATATAAAAAGTTATCAGCTTTCATTTGGTACCAAGAACGTAAAAATCCATCAAGGATTAATGCCAGTCAGTTAAAATCAAGAAATAATAAAAGACGGGCCCTGTCTTTTTATTCGACAGGGTTATGAAGTAAATGTACATGTGCGCGCACGTGTGTACATTGTACACATACTATGTACATACTGTATGAGCATACGCGCACATGTACAACATGTGAAGCCCATTTCAAGAAAAAGGCTTGTATCACCAATTCCTGACGTCAGAAATTTAAGTTTTTTATAATTTTCGTTACAGAGTCCACCCTAAGCTTGTGTGCGCGAAGGGTGCATTGCACGCGTCATGGATGCGTGCCGTTAGATTTAACAACACAAAATGCAGTCCATGCAATGGAAAAACACGGCGTCCCAGCTATGGCGGATGTGTACAGGGAAGGAGTCCTAGGAATGGTCAATAGATTTTCGTGCATAGAGGTTAAAGGCCCAGTGGATCATTTGCAATGACCCCAAAAAGTAATCGACAAGTTTACAGGGGAAAAGTTCTGAAAGTAAAGATTGATTTACTAGCAACTATCCAATAAAAGGTTTTCGCTCAAAATAACCCGTAAAGATGAAATTATTTAGATCGTTTGCAAACGATTTACTTATTTTTGGTTCGCATCTACGCGGTCCAAAATGCATGGGCGCTGTGTACTCCGGGTGAGTGTTCCAACGCGATGCATTTTTATGGATCGCGCACAGACGCAGTATGTGCGCCACAGAGTGCATGACGCAAGCCACATAGTACCCGATCAACTAAGAACGAATATTTGAAACACCCCGCCAAGACTAGGAAAATGAATATGGATTTTTGAATATGTGTCATGGAGGTGAGCCTGCAATAATGACCATGTTATGGGCCATCCATAAAGTACGTACGCATGGAGGGGGCGTTGGAGCCAATGCGTACATCCAACGTTAAAGCATATGGGTGACGTCACGAAATATGCGTACAAGGAGGAAGGGAGGTGGGTCTAAAAATTTGGCATTTCGTGCATACGTACTTTATGGACGGCCCCTTACCTGAGGTTTGGCGTCAAACGGTTTCTTAAAAGTCGGCTGCGCATGTTGATTTTCTTTGTCGACAAGTGTCGGCAGAGGGGTGGGCTTGTCTTCAGTCTCAGGGCTAGTAGTCTCTTTTTCAGCCGCTGGTTCGGGTTTAGGCTCTTGGGGCTGATCTGGTTTTACTTCATCCGACATTGTGGCTGCTTGATGCTAAACCTGAAATGGAGACAAGCGCAAACAATGCAGTAACATTAGAGGACACATAAGCTAACTAAAACGTTTCTTTGCAACACATTTTTAAATCTTCCACTTTTGCTGCATTTACACTCAAGATGGTGGATACAAACCTGGCATTTTTATTCACCGCAAATCTGAAAAATGTCCTCATTTACATTAACATGACATCCCCAGTTCACACCTAGAACTACATGTATGGGGATATTGAACCCTTTCGAACACGTGCGAATATGCCATTTTGGGAGTCAAATAATGCTGAGTCATTGTGGAAGCAATGTGCGTGCGCGTTGTGTGTCTCTCTGGTGGGCGTAACGCGGTTTAGTTCACCAATGGGAGCCTCATCATAGCGCGTTACGCGCGCTATGGACACACACAACGTGCACGCACATTGCTTCCACAACGACGCGGCATTGTTTTACTCCCAAAATGACGTCATTGGCACGAGCTCAATAGTCCCCCATAGACAGAAACAAATTAAAGGCCTGTCCGCATTGGACTTTTTTGGGAAAACGTACCGAGATGATGGGTACTTTTCCCATTTTAAGTCCAGTGCGGACAGCCTAGGACATTTTCTCCCAGTTACTTTCCTTGAGTCCAGTGGTTACTTTTCCTGGCCAACTGCTGCCCAGGAAAATTGACCAGGTAACATTTCCCGAGACGGTAAGTTCAGTGCAGACACAACGAGCCGATAAAAGCGCTCTAGAAAGCGTACACGGTCCGTCCAGGCCGTAAAAGTCATACTGCGGAGGGACACTACGCATGCTCTCGGTAAAATTTTCCTGTGTCGAAAAAGTTTAAATGCGGACAGCAGAAAATTTAGCCATTTTTCATTTTACCATTGTCTCGGTAAAACTTCCCAAAAAACAAGTCCAATGCGGAAATGGCTTTAGCAATATAGCCGCACAGCAACTTTATTGAAACGGACATCAAAACATGGCTAGCGCAATAACTGCTGCCCAATCCCCACCAAACTTTGACAGTTCTTGAGAATCTTACCTTGTGTATGTCTACAGAATTTTGGCAGAATATTATATTTCTCGTCTGTCATACTACATGTACATGTTGCAACCGTTGTTGTTGACCCCTATTAGTACATTATTATTATTATTATTATTATTTCTTTCTGGTATTCATACCAAGGATTCCTCAATTAGCCTTTTAGAGGTATGGCGGAACAAAAGGAGAGGGCGCAATTTCATTTGGGTATGAATTTTTTTATCAATTGTATTTCTTTCCCTGTGACACACTAATTCCCCCTGGGACTCACCCAAACCTTGTCAGGCATAACCACTACGCAGGTCCTTCAGGGAAATAACAAGCCACGATGAAGATCCAGCCTACAATTGCAGTAAAAAAGGAGGTCTGGAATGACAGCCGATTTGTACAAATTCAAGTTTTGTGTACGATGTGTCTATCCGTGTACAAAGGAATGGCAATGCGCGGTCGATTACCAGACTTCCAGTGCACAGACTCAATTTGAGATATCGTGTTCATGTTGACTGTTCTCATTAGCCCTACATGAAATAACCACATTTTGCAAATGCGAGAAATCATCGGGGATTTCCTTCGTAGTGGGGAAGTCCGTATACCGCGCTCGCAACACGGCGTGGTTGGATTGAGTGTTCTGCACTGCGAGTCCATGTTACACGGACTCGCCAGCCACGAAGGGAATCCCCGATGATTTCTCACATTTGCAACATTTATGTTTCGGGACATGTTTGTCAGTATGTTTGATATGTATTGACGATAAAGTGGTGGGAGGTTGGTTCTTGAGCTCTTTTTGGTTTTTGTGAAAATGAGCAAAACAGTTGCCGAGTTCGCGTCAGCCCCATAGGTTTATGCACAAATTGCTGGGCAATTTTGTCATCCAATACCATGATGCATTGCGAACGTCGATAAGGTTTATTCCTGACAAAGGTCACTGCAAACTTTTACCTTACGGTAAAAATGCCGGTAAAAAGTAAGGGTAAAAGTGCCGGAGAAGTGTCTCTTTGCCCATCTACCTGCAGGAAAAAAAGGTCAGTGAAAGGGTTTCATATTAAAAGTGGCACGTACAAGATAGAAAGGGTACGAGTTGTCCCGGGTACGAGTTGTCCCGGACCCGCTACGACGAGTTGTCCCGTTTCCGGATAAACGGCTAAATTGTGGCTTTTTCTACCCCGATTACCTGTAACACAGAAAACTTACTCGGGCCTCACCTAATAGTCTTCAGATATATATCGCCGAGTTGAATAAATTCCAGATTTTAACATGAGAAAGAACGGAATACACCACAAATCTCCAACCGAAATTTCGGCTAAAGATGGCGCCGAAGTGAAGAAGCAGTTGTTGTCGATTGAGGGCGCCACCTCAATTTACCACGAAGCGAGGACCGTGATAACATAACACGCAACATTGTACTGTATCGAATAGCTGCCATCTTGTAGGGCAACTTTAACTGAATGTAGGGGAAAAATAAAGAAACAACCCTACAAAATGGCAGCTATTTGATACGGTCTGTAGCTTAAAGGAGCGTGACCAGATAACATTTTTTACGCCCACCCATTTTTTTCCATGGGTATTGCAATTTTGATACTGATAGCATATTAATAATAATATTAGCCAAGCCTATGTGTCATATTTTATGATTAACATTCTGAAATGTTACGCTCTCAATCAATATATTTCCAGGGATATGGTCAAAATTTCACATTAAGTTTAGTAAACTAATTTATCCGGTTACATAAAGCAGTGCAGTGATTACACCAACCTTTGTTTGCTTCCACATCCAAATTGGGGATATTGCACATTTCCCGTTTTCTTCCCATGAATAGTATTTTGGGAAGGTAATATGTTAAAAGAAATCATTTTTTTTGGAACAATCCGGTCACGCTCCTTTAACTCTCACAGCGTCTCGGGACAAAAAGTAAAACACTGGTAAAATGTTACAAATAGTTTTATCCCCCTGCGTCAAAAAAGGTTTTGCAGTCATTTCGCCCCAAAACCACTTTGCCCTGAACCATTTCGCCCTGTGCACGAAGTGGTTTAGGGGCGAAGTGGCATTTGGGCGATGTAGTGTTTGGACGAAGTAATTTGGGGTGAAATGGCACTCGGGCGAAATGGTTTGGGGCGAAATGGCACTCGGGCGAAATGGTTTCGGGGCGAATTGAATTTTCGTCTCACGAGACGAAAACTAATTGTTTTACTCATTTCTCAAAGACTATAGCACTTCAGACAAAACCATTTCAGGGGAAGTTTTCTACGGTCATCATGTTTATATTGTGTAAGTTAGGCGTAAATCTGTGAACGATTTTCGAGATTACCAATGATGTATACCGCCTTTAATCTTTCAATTCTGTTAAATTTTAAAGGGGGTGGGGTGGGTGCCGTCAATTTCCACTTGAAACAAAACCACCCCTGTAAGATAGACTTAAGTGAAAATTGCCAAACAGTTCCATAGCTACTGGGTAAAGCAGGGCCACTTTTACGAGCTAGATTGTCAAAATATATTAGTTAAGAGAAAAAATATCCCACGTCACGATGAAGGAAGGGAAAGATCTACACAAGCCCAGAGTACACTTGTTCAGCTCTCATGCAATTCTCTTTTGTTGAAAGAAAAAAATAGCACTGAAAGCCTCGTTAAATTGTAGATGCTGAGTCATTGTATTTTATCACAAAAGAAAGCACATATCTTCGAGACCCTCAGTACGTTTAATGACAATTTGAAATAATGTATCATAATTATTACAGTAATTAACCTCTTTCGGCAAGGCTGACTTTACAAGCCTGCCTACGTAAGAGCCAATGAGGCAGGGTGCGCCACTCTGCCTGGGCCTCTCGGACGAAATATTTGCACTCGAGAGTTGGAACCACTTCCGAGTTTTTCAAGATTGTCAAATGGTTGCAATTTTGAAATTGCAGTTTGCAAATCATGTACGGGCTTCAAATACAGCATTTTTTTCAAATAGAAAATATCACATTTCATTGCAGTGAAAATCACTTTTCCCCAAAAAATCAATTTGGACCTTTAATAAGTCAAGACCGCATGGCTTAGACTGGTTCCCGTCCACATATTCCACACAGGAGAATATAACGACAGGTAAAGGGCGCTTCATCTTGATCTGTGATTGGTCGTCTTTGCGCGTTGTGTGTTTTATATTTAAAAATTGGCGAAGCCCTTTGCTTTAGGCAATGTACTTTATTTACATTTGGATATGTTCGACACGCACGGCCGGGTTACAAATGTCAATGCAAAAATATACGCACTTACTAAATTTAAAAAAAAAATAACCACGTGACCACGGGCAGAATTCTGCCCGTCATGGCTGCCTTTATGCCTAGGTCACATTTGCCGCGGCGGCCGTGGGGTCTACAATTTCTACGGCCAATAGCAATTATAGGGCCGCCGCAGCATTCCCACGGTCACATACTGTAGCATTCACATATGTTAGGGTAGCCGCACGTCGTATTTATAATCTGTGGAGACAGTACAGAAAACCTGCGGCTGCCGTACGGCCTTTGAAGTGATGACGCAAGGTCGCCTCAGGGCGTTCAGGACTGCGGCCGCCGCAATTGTTTGGGGGTCCGCAAAAGTCAATTGAAATTCATAAGACCCTAGGGCAGTCGCACGGCAAACGCAAGGCCACCGTACGCCCGACGTATGGTCGCCGTGGAACCGCACTACGGCATGGCTACGGCGTGTGTAATTGCTACGGCGAACCTAGAAATGAAAAAAAGTTATAACTCCGCGCTATAATCCCACGGCGACCCCTACGGTCTGTAAAAGATAGGATACGCCGTAGGGCGACCCTGAGGCCACCGCAGATCCTCTGCGGCCGCCGCAGGTATTTCTCGATTTCGGGGGGCTACGGCCGCCGTATCCTAGCCGTAGAGCAAATGCATCCTGAGATATCAGGGAATTTCCACTCTGCAAAGCGACGTAACAATACCCTGAGGAAATACACGCACATTTGTGGTGTGAGCCGGCTGTTCTCTTGAGCAAACTCACGCCCCAGTCATTTTGATGTAATTAAATAAAATTAGTCATGTTTTGGTCAAAATTCCAAATATCTATATTTTCTAGAAATTTGTTTGAGTTTTTGTTCTTTGTCACGTTAATCATATCGATAATTCCTGCAACATTTGTGTCTACTACGCATTTTTTAAACAAAATTAATCAGAGGGATGCGGGACGAGTAACGTAATGTCCTGTTCAATAGAAATAGCGACCAATCGGCGAGCGCGTTAGATCGGACATGGACCGTGTTTACAAACTGCGCGCACGTGTGGCACTGGTAACAAGGTCGATCGTGGAAACACCGAACGCCACATATAACAAGCCTCATGATTGGTCTAGAGAGGCGACAAGATTTCTGTCGCTAGTCCCACCGTCAAATGGGGCCTTTTTCAACAGGGCCACTGTACGCAGGAGTGAGGGAGTGCGTTAAAGGGGCACTGTTGCAAGAGGATGAGCAAATGTGACCTAGGCATTACCGATCCTTATATTTTCGCAATAAACGATAGGATCGGGAACCAATCTACGCATGGCTTAGCAAGTTAGCAGTATGCCGCCCTCAACGTTGAAGCCCTGTAGTGAAGAAATATTGATAATACTCTTTGGTGGTCTTTACAAATTCTGCAGCAAGAAGCAATTCCGTTGAAAATAATACCACAAGCTACAAATACATTGTACGTCAGCTCCATCTGATTTTATTACTCTAATGGTTGTGTGTTGATAGAGCGAAGCATTCGCACTTCAAACAGTGCATGAGGTTCATCGTGCAAAATAGTAGTTCGTTTTTATGGTTGCCTGACATCAGTGTACACGTTAAAGGGCCTGTGACATCCAAAACAACTTTGTGCCTAAGCTTTGCTTTATAATGACGGATTACTTGTTCAGTAAGACATACTATTGTTCGTTTGGATGTAAAATCAATAAAAGGTGGCATTTTTCAACTTTGAAGATTTCATTGCAATAAATCACAGACAGAGGGCGCTGTTTTGAGTGCATCACATAAGGAAGACAGAAGGGAAAAGTTAAGAAAAAACATAAGACTTCAAGTTGGACTTGTGGCAAATTGCTGCAGTTTCTACCCCCAGTTTTGTCATGGCTTACAGCAGGCAACATGTAAAACAAACTCAAACAGCCATGGATTACAAAAGTTTCAGGAAAATTGAGAAAAAAGTGGAATCTTTTGTACACAGTTCTATGTGATTTTCCTGGGTTTGCCTCTTGTGACGTCGTGACCTTGGTCATGAATATGCATATTCGCATTAGCATAAAAACTAAAAACCTTTGTTTTAACCCCCAAAGCAAGCTCCAAATAGGATTTTTATGACTTTAACTGAGTAAAGTGGTTTTAAAGCATATATTTCATTGATAAAAATCCTAAATAAGGGGCCCTTTAAAGGCAAAGGCATGGAGCTGCGTATTTCGTGGCACGGATTTGGCGCGCGCGCATTGCTGACGAGCCTTGCCTTTAAAGATAGTATACATGATTGGTAAACTGTTACAAATAGTTTTATCCCCCCCTATGTGATTGAAGATATGCATGATTAAAACCAACCTGAGCAAAAACCAGCTCTGTACTTCGTCTAACTTTTGAGAAAACAGTCAACAAAGGGTTTGCAGTCATTTCGCCCCAAAACCACTTCGCCCTGAACCATTTCGCCCTGAACCACGGCCTGTGCACGAAGTGGTTTTGGGCGAAGTGGCATTTGGGCGATGTAGTGTTTGGACGAAGTAATTTGGGGCGAAATGGCACTCGGGCGATGTGGTTTGGGGCGAAATGGCACTTGGGCAAAATGGTTTTGGGACGAATTGAATTTTCGTCTCATGAGACGAAAACTAATTGTTTTACTCATTTAAGACTATAGCACTTTAGACAAAACCATTTCAGGGGAAGTTTTCTACGGTCATCATGTTTATATTGTGTAAGTTAGGCGTAAATCTGCGAACATTTCTGATTATCGAGATTACCAATGATGTATACTGCCTTTAAAGTTGTGTATTTTGCCAGGGAAATCTGACTGAAAAGCAAATCGTAATTCATTCATACTGTCTCCATTTACCAAATTGAATTTGTGTGTAACATTTTAATGGCCGGCGCACCGAATTTTCCACTTATAAAGCAAGTCACATATACTACGCTGTTGTTGCTACGTGGTGCAATCCATTGCCTAGCAACCAACAGTCTGGTTGCTTTATGTAATTCTCTCCCACGGTGAACATGGTATTGATTCTGTACTTCACAACTGCCGCGTGCACCACATAGCAACAATAAAATAGGAGGAAGTAATGAATGTGCATGTGAAAAGAACACTGCAAAAAACTGTGGTGTTAAATTAACACCAGTGGTGTTGTCTTATATAGATACCAAGCCTGGTGTTAAGTTTTAACATCTAGGGTGTTAAAAATAATGCATTTATTCCAATTGAGGAATAAAAACTAACACCCATGGTGTTAAATGTTAACACCAGACTTTGTATCTATATGACAACACCACTGGTGTTAATTTAACACCACAGTTTTTGCAGTGAACCACGTCAGTGCACCAGCCACTATTCATATACGAAACACGTTTTCTACTGAAAAGGCTCATTAGAAGTTGGAATTTTAGGTCGATTGCTCACCTAAATTCCAGAAGAACTTTGCCAATACAAAGACGATCGAGTGTATACCCAGCACGATATGTGGCAGAGGGACTCCCCCTAACGACCCTATACCTCAACACACTCTTCCCTTTTGTTAACGCACCAATCCCCCCTAAAAAATGAAAGGAATTCCTTGGAAATTCCTTGGAAATTCCCTGGATGTTTGAGACACAATAGGGGAACAATGGTAGGTTGGAGTCCGTTTGCCACATATCGCGCTGTATATGATCGAGTGTACAATCAATTAACACGTTTGATGGAGTTGTCTGACCGCCTTTACATTACATTATCTAACGTAATAGTTAATTATATTGTCCTGGGTTCTCAGCAAATTAGATGTGTTTTTTTCTCCGAACGAATTTTTAAAGCATTTACTTTATTTTAATGAAAAAAACATTAATCTTTGTATTTTAGACATCGGCAATCCTGTGAAAAAAACACCTTGTGTAATACCTAAGTCACAATTAAAGCGGAGGCCGGGCGGCGTGTGCGATTTATAGGCATCGGCCGGCGTGTAAAGGTCGGCGAAAGATCGCGCGATAGGGACCACAGTCACAATTAAAAGTGCCCGCACGCTGCCATGACGTGGCCCGGGGTGTCGCCGGCCGGCGATCGGCCGACTTTCCTGGAAATGGGGTCGAATTCTTGGCCTGTTTATCGGCCGGTGTCCGGCAGGCACTTGTCCGATGTCCTGCCTATGTCCCTGCGATACCCCTGCGGTATCCGGCAGGGTGCCGGCCAATTCTTACAGGCCGTACGGCGGCCGGACGGGCATCTGTAGTGTGCCTGTCGAGTGGCCAGCGATCAACGGCCGCGATCTGGCGGTCGTTTGTCAATTTGGGGGTGAGGTATATATAGCGGCGCTCCTCTGACCTTCTTTATTCACTTCGACCTTTCTCTAGGAGCACTCTACGAGACGAAGAAACAAGAAGACAAAGAAGAAAATGCCGTTAATACCTCCACAGCGCTTGCGGCCACATCCACAGCGCTTTTGGGCACCTGCGAGCCCCAGTGGCTGGTCGGCCAGACGCCGGCCGGGCGCCGCCAAGTCGGCCGGACGCCGGGAGGGGCCCGGCCGGCGTCTGAGCGGCGTCTGGGCGGCGTCTGGGCGGCGCCTGGCCGATATATGGATTGTCTGGGTTGTCCAAATATTGGCCCGGCGCCCGCCCGACGTGGGCGATGCCCTGCCGGACATCGGTCAGGCATCGAACGATTTAGTGGCGATCAGTTTGCGATGCGAAACGCCGCACCAGGTTTACAATCCGATTTAAAAGTAACTCGATGCCCGCCCGATGCCCAAAAATGACCCGGCAGCCGGAAGGAGTCCTGTGGGGCGCCGGCCGAAAATGCCTAAAAATCCGTCGCAAACTACTCGCAAACCCACCGCAAGCTAATTGTGACTGGGGTATAACGCTGCGCATTACAGACCTAACACGGAAAGTCAGACTCGTGGCAAGTCTACGCCTTGCCGTGAGTTGAATTATTATCGGCGGACCTCCAATATTCGAAATATTGACTAATTGTTCAATAACTAAACGTTGGTCGATTTTTTTCGTTGATGTCTAGAAAAATATCAATTTAAAAAACACTTTTTATTTTTCGACGTGCCACACCCAAAACGCAAGGACAATAGGGCTACATCTTCAAAGGAGCGTGTCCAGATCGCATTTTTGAGGCGCCCCCCACCCCCCATTTTTTCGATGGGTGTTGAGATTTTGCTACTTATATATATTTTTCTCATTACCATTCTGAAATTTCGCACTGTCAATCTGTATATTTGTAAGGATATCGTAAAAAAACAACCACCGATGTTTTGTAAACTAATTCATAAAGCAGTGCAGTGATCACACCAACCTTTTTGCTTCCACATCCAAATTAGAGATTGCAAATTTCGAGTTTTCTTCCCATAATTAGTTTTTTGGGGAATTCATTTTATTCGGTTGTTATAGGTCAGAACGAAATCAATTTTCTGGAAAAAAATCTCAACAACCTCTTTTAAAACAACTTGCCACAAGACCGCCGTTGTCCGCTGCGTCACCCCTACAAATTGCTATTTAACTCCGGGGTATTTAACCACAATCGATGCCTTATTCCTGATCCTAAAGTGCATCTTGGGTGCCTCCGTATGCTATCACAGAGAGCGTCTAATGAATAGTAATTGAGCGCTACAGCTAGCTCAAAGACACCCGGTGAAGTGAATTAATTCACCGTGGTGCATCTTGTTTTTCAATCATTCTCAATTATTCTCCCCGACTGAAAGTTGATAATTGCAATACGTTCCTTGCCTTGTATTTTCGGTGAGTTGCTATATATCTAAAGCGGGCCTCCCACTGTGCGATTTTTGCCACGAATTTTAAACGATTAGCTACGATTTGGAACGATTGTGTATAGAGTCTATAGATTGTCTCTGGTAATCTCACCAAATCGTAATAAATCGTTGGAAATTCGTGGCAAAAATCGCACAGTGGGAGGCCCGCTTAATAGACGGGTGCTCGCCACCACGTTGTGTGCGACTTAATTGAATGTAGGCTTTGTGGCAATGCATGGGGTAGGCCTATACACTATGCGTACACGCAGTATTTGGCCAGAGCCATCCTGGACAGCTGCTCTTTCTGCCAAATCACGTCACATTTATTTATGAGCAAGTAAATTGCGACAAAATTTGCGACATCGCAAATATTTGCAAAGATTTGAGGAAAAGATGTGCGATGTCGCAAATATTTGCAAAGAAATGTACGTCATCGCAAATATTATCATGGATAGGCTTATTTTCGACAAAATTTGTGACATCGCAAATTATATGCAAAGATATCTTTGGTATGCGATGTTCCTTGTACGCCATCATGGTCACACGACTTTTTTTCAGTGACCTCATGCGCGTAATAAGGCCGGCCTCACACTGTGCGATTTGTGCCACAAATTTCTAATGAAATAGGTAAGATTTGATGCATCTTGCATTCAAGCATTGGCCACGACGTATTCACATAGCGAGTCGTAGTCTTGCCCCAAGATTGATTGTTTGTCTCCCTCAGCGAGAATGACGCTCAAATGGCGGGGCGCGGCGTGGCAACACAACTCAGTATTGGTCCAATTTACGTCACGCGTCGTGACCAATCGTGGCACTAAATCGTGACAGTTTCAACCGAGTGTGACGAAGTTTAGAATACTGCAATAAATCTAGAGAGGATTGATTTTGGTTATACTCGATTAACGGAAACGTCTTTAATACTAAAGACAGATTACATGATTAGAAAACGTTTAAGAATAGGAACAACAGCATCACATAACTAAAGAGTAATGTTGATAAACTGCCTTGTAGAAATTTCAGCCACATATACATCAGAAAACCTGAAAAAAATCCATGCATGGTTTTTGTGTATTAATGAATGGTAAAAAGGTTGTCTGCAGACAACGTTTAAAAAAAGCACCATCCGTTGGCAGTTTCTCCTGCATTATTTTACACGAGAAAAATCATGTAGTGTAAACGTTTGGGTTATTGCAAAATGATGTATTGGGGCTTAATTAAAGAACGATGTGACGTGGTCAAAGTTCTATTATATAAATGACAAAGCATGTCTCCCCTTTTGAACCTATCCGGCTCACGTGTTGGCAATCGATATCATGCGCATGTTTGCAGACGATCCTTCAATTTTGCAGTTCGTATCTTATTGCGGCTCCGGGCTCTCAAATTAGGCTTTGCCCTGTGGACTGTCGGATCTGAAAGACTCCCGAGACTCGGCTCGAATGAAGGCAGCCCGCTATCACGACTACTTGACCTTAATGAGTCGGTATAGAGGGGAGAATATGAAGATTAATTTCCCTAGAAGTAGAACAATTGAATTGTGGACTCTGCACTGTAAATGTCAAAGGCTTAAAGGCACAGGGTCGTCAGCAATGCGCGCACGCCAAATTCGTCCCACGAAATACGCAGCTTCATGCCTTTGCTATGGAGCTGCGTATTTCGTGGCATGCACGAATTTGGCGCGCGCGCATTGCTGACGAGCCTGTGCCTTTAAGGAAGGAGAAATAAATACCAGAAATCAGTTTTCTGAAGCACTGCTGCATCTAGCTAAAATTTCTGCAGGCGAGTTTATCAATATTCGATTCTTCTTTAGATATGTAATATAATGCCCTTAGTCAATAATTCCGTGTAAAGCTATAGTCCCACTTGAGCGATAACGGTTACGAACCATTGCGATCTTAGCGTCGCATTGATTCGCCTAACTTTAACAAATGTTTTAACTTGACAGAGGCGAGAATTTGCGAAAGTTTTACGAATATTTACGACTATATAGTTGCGAAGGTTTTTCGAACACTTGCGAAGCATTTGCGTCATTTTGCGGTTCTTTAGTTCTTTTTGGAGGCGATTATTTGCGAAGTCTTTACGAGCAGTTACCATGCACTTACAACTATTTGCGAAGCACCTGCGATAACTTGCGAATACTTGAGATGGTTCAGAACGTGTTCACGAGTATTTGCGATGCTGTTGAGACACTGTTGCGAAAAATTGTCGTCACGTGCATGGCGACGCGCGGCGCCAATTTGAGGTACACGTGCCATCAGCCAATGTACTTCGGGTATGTTGAGAACGACGACGTTGATTCGTAATCGTGGATTTTGCTCTTGCAGATTACTTGCGGTCATCTTAAGCGGGCCTCCCACTGTGCGATTTATGGCACGAATTTCCAACGATTATAGGTACGATTTGGTGAGATTGCTAGAGACTGTCTCTATATAGACTCTATACACAATCGTACCAAATATCGTACCTAATCGTTGGAAATTGGTGGCATAAATCGCACAGTTGGAGGCCCGCTTTACGAACACGACGACGCCATTACGATGCATTTACGAATAGTTACGACATGTTTACGATTATTTACGATACAATTGCGAATCATTACGGAAAATTCCATATTAACCTCGAATTGCGAAATTTTTGAACATTTTGAAATTGGCGGGCGACTCAGAGCGATGCGACGATCGTTTTACGACTTCAAGCGATGGTTAACGAATGATTACGAAATAATGTCTTTACGATTCGTAAAGGTAGCTTGCGACTACCTGACAAATACCGGCGATCTAAAATCGTCACGAGTCGTAAAGACTTTCGCCTAAAGCGGGCCTCCCACTGTGCGATTTTTGCCACGAATTTCCTACGAATTGGTACGATTATCGGAGACTGCCTATAGACTACACACAATCGTACCTAATCGTAGCCAATCGTAGGAAATTCGTGGCCAAAATTGCACAGTGGGAGGCCCGCTTTATTGGGACTGGGGCTTAAAAAGGTACATTTTGCAAATTATATATTGGGCCTTTAGTTAATTCCGTGAATTATTCTGTTAATATCCATGAGGATCTGTATGCAATGAAAAACAATTAACTAATTGGCTCCATGCACCACTTCGAACTGCGGACCTTCTGCTTAACGTGCAGACGCCCTACCGATTGAGCTATGAAGTCTACCGGTGGCCTCGAACCACAGTATATTGTAGTTGTCCATCACTTACTGGGATTGGCTATCACGTGATAAACCCTTCAATGCGATAACCACCCCTCCCAGAGATCACGTTGGGAAGCAGTATAGGCCTATAAATCGACACGAGATTTTGATAAAAAAAGGTCTTACAATTAAGTTAATTTTACGCTTGTCTCAAAAAGATCCGGGGACTTATTTAATTTCACTCGATTCCAAATGTCTTTTGTGCACAAGTACAAAAACTACAATGTAAACACGTACAGCTTGAAAAAGAAAATGCCACCATTTCGTCTTGTGCTGAAACTTTATTTGCGTGTGCACTGACAAAGAAGGAGGAAGGGGCCGGGATGTTGTTACTCATTTGCCAATCGAATTAACAATTACGCCCAGCGTAAATTGATAACGAAATTAATTTCTCATTTATAAAAATGTACAATGACACTCGTCTCAGATTAAGTGGACGGAGCTGGATTATTAATCTTTAATAATGCGTGCATCTGGTTGCCGCGGCGTGCACAACACACAGTACCCGTCAACGAGCCAACAAATGAAGACTGACCTCATTCGTTTTAACACTGAAGGGTTGTGAAGATTTGGCTAATAAAAAACTAAATGTCAAATCTTCCTGTAAAAATAAAAAATAATGGATTTGTCATCCCACACGTGCATCTTGGCACTCTAAAACAGAGTGAACGTATACATTGAACATCATCGTAAAGTGCACTTAACACGCCTTGAACTTTTCAGTCGAGGCTTTACGGCACATTATGTAAAAGCCACTTGACAGTATATAAGCGTTTCGTTCAGTTGATAGTGTCAAGGTTTAACTGACAGTAATGCTAGAGAGTATTTATTTTTTTGTTCAGTTGCCATAGAAACTTGAGAACAGCAGACGATCATAATCTTCCCGCGGTTCATAAGGGTGGAATCACACGTTTTGCCGCGTAAATTCGACGCGTGTTGCTTTCAGAAAAAGTACAGAATTACGTCAATGAAACGGAGATGAACACATGACACTTTAGTTTCATTTTACAAAAAGCAGTTTTCCTTTATTTGATTAAAAATACATTATCATGTGCTTATGACATTAAATCACGTTTTTATCCAACGTGTTCTCCTTTAGAAAATAAACATATCTTTAATGACCATAAAACAGTCGAGAAATACTACAACCATTTCTCAAATTAAGTACTGAAATTAACGAACCGCCTAAACATAAGCGGACAACGCGTTCGGCGGACAACGCCTTCGGCAGCCAAGCTAGCTAAACACCGGGGAGATTCCCCCATTGCGAACAAAAATGCTCGCTGATCCCTTAAAGGACGTGTGAAATAGGGTTTTTATTACATAAAATATTAGTAGAGGATGTGTTTTACACATTTCGGTCAATTTCAGAGAATTTGATAGTTGCGTTTTGGTGTAATTGCACGTTTTCTATTTTTATGTTAATGAGAATTTCCATATCCATGAGCAAAGCCGTGATGTCATCTCAGGAAAAACAGAGGAATTCTCCATAGACTTGTGTACAAAAGTTAGTGTCATTTTTAGTGGCTTCTTGATATCATGAACTATATAAGTTTACTGAGTTTGTTTAGTATGTCATTTGCAACAACCCTAACAAGTTTGTTTGGGTCAAAAATGGATCAGTGGGCTACTGCTACTGTTTGAAATGTAATGTTCTTGATTTGTTTTTCCACTGTGGGTTCCCTCCATGACCAGCAACAAACAGCGCCCTCGCCTGGCAAGACATTTTTGAAGTAGAGAAAATGTCACTTCTTTCTGAAATGGAAACAAATTTGAGTTTGCCCCTTTGTCTGCAACACTTTGATCTTTTGATTTCTGTATAAAAACAGCTGGGTGATAATTTCCACCTCACAAAACCTTTAAGTGCATTACAACACACTGAACCTACTGCTCAGTTGCATTCCATCCGAAGGATGGAGCAATTTAGCGACTTGTTTAAGGGAAGACACACAAATCTAACCACCGGTAATGACAGCGGTATACCGCTAAAGATAACGGCGGTATCGCTGTCATTACCAGCGGCTATAGACTTGTTTTCTTTCCTAAGAGCGAAAGTACCTCGAATTGTTTCGAACTCACAACCCCAAAACGTGTCCATCTGCAGTTTGAATTAATGACCTAAACCGATTAACAGCTAGCTGAAATGATGAACTTACTAAAGGTGTAGCCTTGATCAAGGCGTTGGGCTGGTCTTCTAGACGGCCCGCTGAAGATAAAACAAAGCGCTTACCAGCTACGGCATCTGTTGCACGTAAATTGACTCACAGCGCGCCGCGCTATGCACACACGCACGTACATGTATGGTACGGTCCCTAAGGGCAGGTCGTACGCAGCAAGTGCTGTATGTACGCAGCCAGTGTGTTAATTGCCGTACGGGTTGTACTAATGGAAGTAGTGATCGCACGGTGGCTCGTTTTCGTTTTGGTGCCGTGTGCAGTTTGCATGCGCTAGACCCAATATTCTCTCGTACAGCAAAACACCTGGAGACGGCCTTGGACAAGGCTACTAAAGGTGTTGATAGGAATGATAAAAAAAAATCACCACATGAATTTATATCTGTCCAAGATGGTACTTTCTGTAAAACAAATAACAACTCAAGGTGGTTTTAAAAAACGTGTGCGCGTTTGAGGGTTCTACTAATCACCACCAGGCGCCGTCAGGGCCCGTCAAGAACCATCAGGAGCAGTCGGCAAGTAGTCGGGAGCCGTCGGGAAGCAGTCGCGAACCGTCAAAAACTGTCGGGAAGCAGTCGGCGACCCGACAACCGTCATGAACCGTCAGTAACTGCCATAAACCGTCAGTAAAAATAATAATCGTTTTTAAAAATAAGCGCGAGGATTTTTCGCAAACCTTTTAGTCTTTAATTTTAAAAAAGTGAAAATATGGAAATTAAAGATATTCTATAAAATAGAAAATTAAAGTTAAATTATTAAAGTTAAAGTTATTTTGTTAAAAACATTTTGTATTGAGTTTAATTTCAGAAAAGTATTTTTTTTTTAGAAATCAAACAGGTCCCCAAAGGGTTAATATAAAAAAGTTAAAGGCACAGGCTCGTCAGCAATGCGCGCGCACCAAATTCATGCCACGAAATACGCAGCTCCATATAAAAGGCTGCGTAATTCGTGGCACGAATTTGGCGCGCGCGCACAGCTGACGGGCCTGTGCCTTAAAATTATAGCATTGATTTTGAAAATTAGCGTTTAAATTAAAAAAAAAAAATAAAGTTGCGGTCCCTGGCAGTTCCCGACGACCCCTTATACGGTAATTAGTGCGACCGGTTTTGGACTATTTCATTTAACACAAAAACCATGCAAAAGTTTTAGAGGCTTTCTGAAGCATTACTGCATTTTGTAGCTAAATTTTATGCAGGCTCGTTTACCAACATCCCTCTGTACGTTATGACCTAGCTTAATTCCACAAATCCATAGAAACGTTTAATCTTGAAAATGATATCCTGGGCTTTAAATCCAGTTCGTAAGTGGGACATCACACCTTCCGTGATCGCAAAGGCACCAGAATCGAAAATAAAACAAACTGCCAAATTTGCCAATAAAGCGCTGGGAATCAGAGGTCAGCGCGCGTTTGTGACCTGGCTATGGCCACTGGTGCAAATGGCCTATACTCAAGCGCAAGTGAGGTAATAATTAAAAAGAAAAGCAGGCCAGTTCGCAAATCACATTTGAAAGTTTTACCTTTAGCAAAATGCATACCATACAACGTAATGTACATGTTAATAGACCGTGTAAGCTGACCTCGAGAACTTGCGGTACGCTGCGAGATTCATTCACTTCCGGAGACCACGTATAGGAGCTTTAAAAACGTGCGGCGACAGTTTTGTTTCGGTGCCATTTTGACTCCACGTCCAAATTAGCAGTTTCACCTACCAATTCGGGGGCTACTTTAAATATTCTTAAAATCCCGTTTATTACCCGTGCGAAAAGTTAATTGAACAACAATTTCAAAAAATTATATATCTGACCTTCTATTTCCGTCTCTGATATAAACTGGTAACCCCAGGCCTTGACGTATAGGCCTATACATGTCTGTTTTCAATACTGGAGAGACTTTTTTCACCAGGATCATATCTCTGTGCAATGCCAGTTATCTTCTCTTAAAACAAAAGAAATATCTTAAGACAGATCTAAGGAGATACTTCAGCTACAAATAGTACAGCAACATACCTTTCTAAAAACCCTGTGTACAAATTTCCTATTTAACGTATGTAACATAGGACACATACTTTGTGACATTTTTTGGTGTCCTTGTTACATACGGTAGGCCTATATTGGAAATTTGCACACAGGGCTTTCAGAAAGGTATGTTGTGGCACTATTCGTTGCAGTTCTTTAGCTGAAGTTATCTCCTTAGATCCATCTTAAGATATTTATTTTGTTTTGAGAGAAGATGAATGACATTGTACAGAGATATAATCCTGGAGAAAAAGGTCTCTCCAGTATTGAAAACAGACTCATATATTTAAAAAAACCACGCAGTGCGCGCATTGCTGGTTGTCCGCAAGTGGCACGAATATTTTTGAGCGTGTATTTGACGCGAATACGTTGCATTGTTACGTAGCCGTTTTTAAAATCACTTGATTTGGCCATTTATTAATCTCACCCTTTTGGACAAAACTGATAAAACTCACTCAGTAAAATTAGTCAGGCCTTGTTTACATGATGTGAAATTTTGGTTTAAATCCGTTGGAAAATGACAAGGTTATTCAAGAATAAAAGTAGGACAGGTTTTTTTTATGTCACGTAGTATTTCCATCCATCTTGGGCCAAAATACAATTTGCATCGAGCAATTTTAATTATATCAGTTGATATAACATGTGTCTACTTTACTAGCAGATTCAGATTAATTTAGCAACGGCAATTCAGCAGTACTCATGGGGCACATCTCTCGTGCTGTGCCATTGTACTTCGGTCTTTAAATGTGGCTGGATCCGCCACTGCCCAGAAAGTGAAGCATCATTTATCATCTATCGGAAATATTTTGTTAATAATCTTGTCTGGGGTAGCTATCGATGACTATCGTCATGCAGCTGGCCTTTAGAGGCACTTGATCAGATTGTTGATCCCCCCGCCACACACTCCCCTCCCCACTTACCTCATGGGTGATGAGATTTTGATACCGTGTCATATTCTGATATTTCGCGCACCCAATCCGTATTTTTTGAAGGATATCGTCCAAAAACCACCAATGTTTTGTAAACTAATTTATCCGGTTACTTAAAGCAGTGCAGTGATTACCTTTTTGCTTTCAAATCCAAATTGGAGACTGCAAATTTCCTGTTTTTGTCCCATGGATAGTATTTCGGGGAGGTATTGTATACGATTGTTAGGTTAGAACGAAATCCATTTTATGGAAAAATCTGAACAAGCGCCTTTTAAAAGATTTTTTAAAACATGCGAAACGAGCACTCTTTTCCCCAACACAATTCTAGGGCGTGTCTAATAGTGCCAGTCATATATGCAGCACGGTATGTGGTAGAGGGTACCGCTCCTTTCCATGATCCATTGCGTCTCTAACATCCAAGGAATTTTAAAGGAATTTTAAAGGAATTTTAAAGGAATTTATTTCGGGTTTTGGGGGAACGGCTGGGGTTGGTGCGTTAACAAAAGAAAACGTGTTGAGTTGTAGAGACAGTATAGGGGGATTTCCTCTGCAGTGTAACATATCGTGCTGGGTATATAGAGAGTATATAGAATAGCAGCCATCTTGCAGATCAGTTCCTTTGTTCAGTGATGACACGCATGGTTGCACATTTTTCTGCTATGCTAACACTGTTCACCAATTTAAATATCAAAAGTTGGCCCACAAGATGGCAGCTATTCGATACGATCATATAGTGCCAGTAACGTATAGACCTTATGCGTAGCGGCCATGATAGAGGGCAGTCACATTGTCACAGTGCGTCATGCACGAGTAGGCACATTGTGGATCTATTGTCACATCATTTAAATATGAAAACCTGCCCTCTATCATGGCCGCTACGCATAAGGTCTATTGTGCTGACATTGAACACGCTCATTCATAATAAAATGAGATAATTTACACCGATTATATAAAATACATAAAATTACATTATAAACTATTTAAAAATGCCAACGGTACAGTTCACTTCTGACGTTCGTTTTCCGATATTCATTCGTGAGAGCTTTTTAACTGTCCTCTCATGCAAGTGTGTCACCACCCGAAACAGACATCTCAGTTGGCTGATGATTGGCAATTTGAGACTTTTTCTTGCAAAGGCAAAACATCCGCTTGAGTCCAACCTGGAACTGTCTGTACTGCATGGCATAAATAAACGGATTGCCGCACATGTTGGCGTAGGCGAATATTTTGGTCACTTCATACCAAGTGCCGGTGAAGTCTAGCGGTCCACCTAGGTTGTAGACGACGTAATTAAAGGCTATCGGTGCCCAGGATATTGCGTAAGTGACCGAGACGATCAACATGGTTTTGATGACGTTTTTCATGGCTTGCGATCGAACGGTGGAGCGGGTACTCTTCCGACCACCATCGATGAGCGTACCGGTGGTGGAGGCTTTCTCGCTGACGGTGACGCGTCGGGACAGCGTCCGGGCCGGGGACTGGGACTGCACCTTAGCGGCTTGCTTGTGTAGCTTCAGGATGATCTGAGAGTAGCAAAAGACTATAACGGTCAGAGGAATCAGGTAGGTCACGCAGAAGATTAAGACCCCTCCAACACCCTTCCAGATCACGGACTTGTAGATCGGGATGCAGAGGTTGCCTGGCAGGACGTGTTGTACGTGGGCCCAGAAGGCATCGATGAGGAAGCCCATGACCCACACCGCCGCAGCCACGGGCACGATACGCCGCTTGATTGCTGCTACCTTCTTCCGGTACCAGGCCGGCTTCATCGTGGCCACGTACCGCTCCACGGTGATGCAAACAAGGTTGATGCTGGAGGAGATGAACAATGCCCACATGACGTACTCCGACACCCAGATCTTGCACAGGAACAGGTGGCCCGTGTCCCCGGGAATCAGTTCGAATTTAGGTCCCAGGTGGATCAGGAGAAACACCAGAGAACTTGTGAAATCGATCATGGATTGGTTTATGATGAACAGATTGATGAGGTTGCGAGAGGACTTTCCCCGGAAGAACACGAGGAGGACCAGACCGTTGCCGGTGACCCCTAGAAAGCCGATGATACCATCAAGGATCACCCACAAGACAAGTCGTTGAGCCGTGGTCGTGGTCGGTCCTACCTCGGTGGAATTTACACTGCCATTGTTTAGGTAAGACAGATTGTACGCAATCTCTGTGCCGACTTCCATCTTCAGAGTCTTGCAATAAAGTCTTACGAGCGTTTTGTGATCAAAAACGTTATCGAATAGCACTAGCCCCTTGAGCGACTGCACACACTGGTAAAAACGCGCATTCTGGTAAATTTATATTGCTGTTAACCTCTTCCCAGGATACAATTACAATAGTATACGCCAACGAATAGGATATTTGAGCACGGGTCACGTGGTTTCAGCCTCCAGGGGTTACCGAATAATGCTCATCTTTCATCCAATCAATAAAGCGTGCTCCAAAGACGACTATCTCTGCCCACGAACAGCAAGCCAGCATGCAGGGCGTGTGTAAGGAGTTATTAGAAAGTCAGCCACAATTGGCGTAATACTTCAAGATTGAAACTGCCAATGACAAATTCCGAGAGGCTTGCTCATTTGTGGAAATCTCTTAAAAGACATCCAAACTTTCTTTGGAAAGCTTCAAGGCACTGGAATTAAATACGCACACTGTACAACAATAATTTGTACAAAACGGATGTTGACAGATCGAGATCGAGAAAAATAGCATGGGGATTTCTAATTGATCCCATAAAACAAGAATCATCCTTTCACACAGTATTGGAATTGGTTCTTGCAATTCAAACATAAATCACCTAGATTGCCCTGCCTAATCATTCCCTGTCAAACTCCCGAGAGATGGTAATTGACGAGACCCGATATCATATCCGGACAATTAACCGTCGATGGACCAATTTAGCTCGTCGATGGTAGCGGTAGTCGGCCGTGTAATTGCTAACATCTGCCGCTTGTTTCAGGCGAATTTACTCCAACAACGATATCGGAGACAATATCGGACGCAATTGTACATGTACATCGCAATTAGCTGCGGGAGTGAAGAAACTGACGTAGCTTAATCCTAGATTGAGAGCCCGGTGATTGTTTATCAACCCGAAGCCTTTGAAGATGAAAGCATATTCAAAGCCACTGGCTAGCTGATGGGATCTGGGTGCACGCCCCGTAAATAAAGACTTGAATTGCGTGGCAAATGTGTTTAATAAAATATGAGATTTCAGTCGAGAATCCGGGCAATCCACGCAAGAAAATTCACTTTGTATGAAGAGCTCCGTGAAATGATGTTGCAATCTACGAGATGCGTTCAGGCGACCTTGCATGTAACGTCAGTGGTTGAGCAATGCAGGGCAATTCTCTGATTTTGAGCTAGACAACTGTCGTACTGAAGAGCTTTCCCACTGCAGGGAATCGCAAGTGTTCCTGGAGAAATATAACAAAATATACAATTAATTAAAACCATTATAATATATTGTTAAAATATTATAACAATTAATTGCCAGTGGGCATGTGTTTTTAGGTGCGTAAGATTGGGGGATATGCGGATGGAGTACCGTTACCTGTGAAGAAAAGAGGGCCATTGCGCAGTGGTGCATGTAAGCCACGATAGAGCCACGATAATAGATCAAGGACCAGTCAACAGCGAAAGATGAATTTTTTAAAACTCTTTCTTCATTTTGGGATTTCTAACTACTAGTAGAGGACCTGGCTTAGACATGTATGCACATAATTTAGGAGAGGATAACTCAACTGTTATAGGCTAATATGACCCCAAGGAACAACTTGGGATGTGTGCCAAAATCTCTATCCGGGGCGAAAAGCCCGAAAATGACCACGCCCTTTTTAAGATGGTCACGCCCCTTTCTTAATCAGTAGTGCTGCTTCCGACATAGTTGTATCTACTGAATTCAACTGATATTAGCTAATATGACCCCGAGGAACAACTTGGGATGTGTTCCAAAATCTCTACCCAAAACTGACGACGCCCTTTTAAATGACCACGCCCTTTTAAATGACCACGCCCTTTTAAATGACCACGACCTTCATCAGAAGTGCTACCTCTGACATATCTATACATGTATCTACTGAACTTGACTGATATAAGCTAATTTGAACCCGAGGAACAACTTGGGATTTGTGCCAAATTCACTATCGATAGAAAAGTACCAGGAAATGACCACACCCTTTTAAATGACCACGCCCCATATTATCAGAAGTGCTGCTTTCGACATAGCCAAACTACTGAACTCAACTGATCAAGGCTAATTTGAGCCCTAGGAATAACTTGAGATATGTGTCAAAATCGCCACCTAGAGAGTAGTACCCAAAAATGACCACGTCCTTTTAAATGACCACACCACCTCTTATCAGAAGTGCTACATGTACTTTGAATTTTGCTTTATCTACTGAAATCAACAGATATAAGATAATATGACCCCGAGGAACAACATGGGATGTATGCCAAAATCCTGGGGGAAAAGTACCTATTAAATTAACACGCCCTTTTTTTCGTCAGAAGCGCATTACTTCCGACATAGTTGTATTTACTGAACGCAACTGATGTAAGCTAATTTGACCCCGAGGAACAATTTGGGGTGTGTGCCATATTCGCTGTTATAGGTAGAAGTACCCCAAAATGACAACATTCCTCTGCAGTGCTACTTCCGACAGCTGGGTATCTGGGTTGCTCAAAATGTTCAAAATGGCCATGATGTTTAGTGGGTCATATAGAAGAGTTTCGAATTTATATTTTGATAATTAGAGACAAATTGCCAAAAATGTTATCCATTACCATAGATACTACCCCTTACTACCTACATATATAAATTGCCAAATATTTATTAACGTAAGCTTAAATTGTACGAATGTAAGTAAGCTTAAATTGTACGAATGTCTATTTCTTATTCTATAGTGCACTCACACAAGACTTCCGTCTTAATGACATTATAGCATTTTTTTAGGGGTGGGTAGGCAATGCACCCTATCAGCAGTATGGATTAACACGAATAGCTAGATTTTTTAATAATATGCACCAAGCTATAGTGAGTAGATTGTTTCTTTTGAATAATTTTCACCTTTTAACTACATGTACTTTGAACAAGGTGAAGCACAAGGAGCAGTGAGAGCGACCTCGCCCTCAAAAGAAACAGTTATACCATCATCAGATTGCTACACAAAGTAGCTCTGCCATCAAATACCGCTATATTTCTCTCCAAAGCAAAGACAATCTCTTTGCCCTCTAATACACGGTACAGATCTAATTTCTATCAAAATATAAATTTAAAACTCTTCTATGACCCCCTAAACATTATGACCATTCCGAACATTTTGAGCAACCCAGAAAATACAACTATGTCAGAAGTACATTTCTGATAAGAAGTGGGTGTGGTCATTTTCCGGTACTTCTCCCCGGATAGCGAATTTGGTACACATCCCACATTGTTTCTCAGAGTTAAATTAGCTTACATCAGTTAAGTTCAGTAGTATATCTATGATGGATAGCATTTCTGATAAGAAGGGGCGTGGTCATTTTCGGGTGCTTCACCTGGATAGCGAATTTGGCACAAATCCCAAGTTGTTCCTTGGGGTCAAATTATATTGTATCAGTCGAGTTCAGTAGATACAGCGATGTCGAAAGTAGCACTTTAAATGTGGGGCGTAGTCATTTTGAAAAGGGCGTGGTCATTTTCGAGAACTTCTCCCTAGGTGGCGATATTGACACACATCCCAAGTTATTCCTCGGGGTTAAATTAGCTTATCAGTTGAGTTCAGTAGTTTAGCTATATGTCGGAAATAGCACTTCTGATAAGGTGGGGCGTGGTCATTTAAAAGGGTGTGGTCATTTCTGTGTACTTTTCCATCGATAGTAAATTTGGAACAAATCCCAAGTTGTTCCTCGGGGTCAAATTAGCTTATATCAATCAAGTTCAGTAGATACATGTACAGATATGTCGGAAGTAGCACTTCTGATGAAGGTCGTGGTCATTTAAAAGGGCGTGGTCAGTTTTGGGTACTTCTCCCCAGGTAGAGATTTTGGGACACATCCCAAGTTGTTCCTCAGGGTCATATTAGCTAATATCGGTTGAATTCAGTAGATACAACTATGTCGAAAGCAGCACTTCTGATGAAGAAAGGGGCGTGACCATCTTAAAAAGGGCGTGGTCATTTTCGGGTATTTCGCCCCGGATAGCGAATTTGGCACACATCCCACGTTGTTCCTTGGGGTCAAATTAGCCTAGATCAGTTGAGAAATCCTCTCCTAAATGAAGTGCATACAAAACTGTCCCAGGTCCTAGACTATACATCCAATATCTCCGATGTGGCCATGCGAATGTTAGCTGGCTCTATATAGGTTCGAGTAGCCCAATAACTCCAAGCCTACGTGTCGTGTCTGCGTGGGGCCTTTGGTCCTGTCTGAAATCATTGGCTTTGGCATGAAACACACACGTCAGTAGAAGATACTCTACTTGGCCTTTTCCCACGGCACTTTAACCCCGAGATAACCCGGGTAACAGAAAAATTTAACCCCGAGATTACCCGGGTTAAGGGTTCGTTTCCCACGGCAAATCTCGGGGTTACGAATTACCCGGGTTATCTGGCCAAAAATGCCACTTAACCCGGGTAATTTCTAGCCCTGCTCGGGAGGTGGGTTAACCCACCAATCTCGGGGTTAACGGCGACCTTGAGACGATTCTCCGGGTTAACGTTTGTCGTGGGAAACGACGACAATAGCCTACCCGGGTAGGCTATTTAGCGAGTTAAATTCTTGCCGCAATAATGATTTGGTCAAAGGTTGCAAGTGCGCCCGCGCTTGAATGGCACTGTCAAACTGGTACTCTTCTGAAGGTAGTGTACAACAAAATACGCGTGGGGCCAGTGATAAAGCACACATCGATAAATATTATTAAACATGCGAAATATTAACAGCAAAATTGCCAGCGATGTTTCTGTGTCGTCCGCCATGTTTGTGTGTGCGTGCGCAGCCTGATCGATCGATCGATTTTCCACACGCAATGGTTTCTGGGTATTTGTGCTGATTGGTTTACCCGGGTACGTGCGCATGCAGAAATGCCGTGGGAAAAGGGTCGCTGTTGTACCCGTGTAAGAGACGACCCGGGTAAGTGCTTCTCCGGGTTAACGCTTGTCGTGTGAAAAGAAACTCCGGGTTAAATGTAACCCGGGTTATTTACCGCTACCCGGGCAGAAAAGTTACCCGGGTCGGAGGTGGGTAGTGGGAAAAGGCCTTACGTAGACGGCTTAAAACCCGTAGGCATATGTTTGATTTGAAAAAAAAAGTCCAAAAATTGTAATTAACCACGTGACCGGAAAACCTTAGTCAAATGGAAGATGCAAATGGTTCCCTAATGTTCAGTACAATGATTCTGTCCGAGATATTTTTTACAAGGAAAGAAAATAGAGAAGATGCATTTATAATTGTGCACACAAATGTTTTCCTTACAAAGGCGCCCTCTTAAAGCCCGCCACACACCTTTGCGATTTACCGGCTAATCGGACACCGGACCATCTGATCCGAAAAAATCAAACAAGTTTGATTGGCTCCAGTCTATAAGTGTACGGTCAGACCATCGATATATATATGCACTGGATGAAGCAACGACGTCTAAAATTGAAGCCACCGTCCGCCATTGTACCCCACATAATTTCAGACTGCTTCCCGACGGTTTATGGCAGTTACTGGCGGTTCTTGACGGTTGTCGGATCGCCGACTGCTTCCGACAGTTTTTGACGGTTCGCGACTGCTTCCCGACTGCCTCCGACCATCGATATATATACACTGAATGAAGCAACGACATATAAACTTGAAACCACCGTCCGCCATTGTACCCAACAATGTATTGCCTATAGACTGGTCATACTGTACTCACTATATATAGTCTATATTATGGTATATACATGCGTTATGTGGAATGCAAGCGAATGTGGAATTATGTCGCATGGATCGGGGAGCAGACTAGGCCAAGCATTAATTGTTCGTGCATTGTTGCGATTATTTTGTGCCGGTCTTGGACCTCCCAGAGATGCTTGGGTATACCGTGGCCGAGTGGTTTAGGTGACTGACTCGTAATACTCGGGTGAAAACTTTGTGTTGCGGGTTTGATACCCTGGTGGGGTACCTGTGCCATTAAGCAAGACACATAGACACACTTGATCCATCCTTCGGAAGGGATGTAAAGCCGTGGCCTATGTGTTGTGTAACGCCCCTTAAACAGATCCCAGAGCATTCTTTCGTGAAGAGTTATGGGATTCCCCGGTGTCTCTGGCCGTCGGCTGCCAATGACCCACCTATGACCCTCGATGTTTAGGTGGAAGACACTTGTAAGCTTTAGGGTTGTAGTCAAGACCATTACAAGTCCTCACGACCCTTTACAAGTCTCTGGGTCTGAATTCAAGTCACAAGCTATTCAAATGAACTCCAACAAAGGCATTCTTTTGTGCGTGTTCATTCTTTGCTTTTTGTTACTCGACTTGTGATGGACTTGTGCGGGACTTGTCACAGACTTGTGATAGACTCGACTACAACCCTGGTATAAGCTTCATGCAATGCAGCCTATACGAACGACGAATTGAAGTTCCATTAAATAAAAAAAATATGTGTTATAGTCTTGGACCTGCCAGAGGTGCTGTTGGTCCATGACTAAAACCTACTAGACGTGGTCTTGGACCTGTCAGACGTGGTCCTCGGACCTGCCAGACGTGGTCTCGGTCGTGGACCTGCCAGACGTGGTCTTGGTCGTGGAGGGTCGAGATTGGCTCATTAATTTATGTAACATTCGACAAAGAAGCGAGGATGGTGTTTATGATAACTATGAAAGGCCCGCCCCCACCCAAACATGTAACACTGTGTAGTGAAAACATACTTGCCATTTCTCTAGTAATCACAAATCGAGGACGTCCTCGATTCGCAAGGCGTCCTCGATACGTTGGTAAGTTTCCACATACAAGACCTCAATTCGCGGCTTAGACAAGTGCATGCACACACACACATCATTCTGTGTACATTACGTACGTACTGTGTGGACGTTTCTTTGTATTCGTGCACTTAAGAGAATTGGTCGGAAAATCGTTGTTTTCTCAAAATTCTTCCCTCATCCACCCCAATTTTTTCCTAATCCATGTTTCTAATCTTTACTCCTGAACCCCAAACCTTTTTTTTTTAACCCTCCACCCCCACCATAACCCCTTTTCCCAAGTTTGGTCAACCCGACTGTGGACTTGAGCGAACGAGTGCAAGTCCACAATCCGTCACGTTTTCCCGCAAATTGTGGACTTGAATGGGTTTCGAGTCCACAGTGCGACCGCAATGCCCACACATACAAGGCACGTCCTTGTGATTTTAAACTACATGTAATGGCTAATAAAGTCCTTGTGATTGATGTATCCTTTTACTCGACATTAAATCCCGTATATAGAAGCGCAACGAAGCTACTTACACCGACAAAGCAAGCGACGAGTATAGTAATCCTCTTAATGTCAACGATAATATTTTGAGTCAAAATTCGCAGCACGCCGGCTTTCATGTTTTTGTTTGTACGTACCTTTCATGGTGTAAAACCTTGACTATCCGTTAGCCTGAATAGTTGATGTTCTGCGTATAGGAGATGTCGGTCTAGGGCCCACCGCGTTTTGATGATGTGAGACAAGGTTATTAAACCAACGATTGTAGTTCGAGTATACCTCGAACATGCTGTTTGATGAGTTCTCGTCAAAATGTTACTGTGATTATTCGTTTCTCGAATCGGGAAAATATTTGGAGGTTTGCAGTTGTTATCTCCAGGACCACCGTGACGTCTGGCAGGTCCACGACCGAGACCACGTCTGGCAGGTCCACGACCGAGACCACGTCTGGCAGGTCCACGACCAGGACCACGTCTAGTAGGTTTTGGTCATGGACCAACAGCATCTCTGGCAGGTCCAAGACTATAACACATATTTTTTATTTAATGGAACTTCAATTCGTCGTTCGTAGGCTGCATTACATGAAGCTTATACCACCAGGGTTGTAGTCGAGTCTATCACAAGTCCGTGACAAGTCCCGCACAAGTTCATCACAAGTCCAGTAACAAGAAGCAAAGAATGAACACGCACAAAAGAATGCCTTTGTTAGAGTTCATTTGAATAGCTTGTGACTTGAATTCAGACCCAGAGACTTGTAAAGGATCGTGAGGACTTGTAAGCTCTAGGGTTGTAGTCGAGACCATTACAAGTGTCTTCCACCTAAACATCGAGATACATAGGTGGGTCATTGGCAGCCGACGGCCAGAGACACCGGGGAATCCCCTAACTCTTCACGAAAGAATGCGATGGGATCTGTTTAAGGGGCGTTACACAACACATAGACCAACGGCTTTACATCCCTTCCGAAGGATGGATCAAGTGTGTCTATGTGTCTTGCTTAAGGGCACAGGTACCCCACAGGGTATCAAACCCGCAACACAAAGTTTTCACCCGAGTATTACGAGTCAGTCACCTAAACCACTCGGCCACGGTATACCCAAGCATCTCTGGCAGGTCCAAGACCGGCACAAAATAATCGCAACTTTATTGCGTGATTTTACTGCACACTAATTGGCTATAACGAAAACGTGGTTCCGCGTGGTCACGTCACAAACTTGGACTTGTTCGACTCTTGTGACTGTTGATCTTAATGTCGTCGGAGCTGTACACAGGTCTCAAAACAATCGGTATATAGCTCAGGCACAACTTGGTCAAAAAATGCCAGTCGCCGACTTCCGTGTCGTCGCATGGTCGACATCGGGGTGGCTTTAGTCACAAATGGCCCACGGAAAAGAGGTATCTTTGTCAATGCTGGGATTCTGTAACAATTATTGCGTGACAATTCGTGCGTGACAATTCGTGGTCATTCTCTTGTATATAGTGTAGTGCATGGATATCCTATAGGTGGTCTAAAACTGGTAATCGCTCAAAAATGTACGCATGCGTTTCGTTTCGACTCCATTGTACTTGCAATTTAGGGTTAGATAAAAGAATACTGTAGTGCTATTTACTATGGGTGTATATCTAACGCAATCAAGGCTAAAGCCATGTTCAAAAACTATGAACGCAAAACGCTAGCGTGAACCAGTAACAAATGTTATGGTCCGCTAACCTCGATGTGACGTCACGGCGTTGCCAAGTGGATTAAGTATTCTAATTTAATGTTTAAAACAATGGCTCGTGACTCGGACTTCTAAATACTCTGACTCAACCCAAGTGAATTGTGACTCGTGGGACTCAGACTCGACCCAAGTGACTCGTGACTCGTGGGACTCAGACTCGACCCAAGTGACTCGTGACTCGTGGGACTCAGACTCGACCCAAGTGACTCGTGACTCGTGGGACTCAGACTCGACCCAAGTGACTCGTGGCTCGTGGGACTCAGACTCGACCCAAGTGACTCGTGACTCGTGGGACTCAGACTCGACCCAAGTGACTCGTGACTCGGTCTTGATCAGGTGTATCGACTACAATGCCATGCTGTATGTCAAAACGTGTGGTGAAACCTCCCCACCTGCAGTAACCTTGAGTTTTAGAACTACATGCATTTGCCTATAGGAATACATTTTCTCAATAAATAATAAAGCTAGGTAAATTAGGTAAAACAATCCACATAGGCTACTGCATGCATGGTTCGATATCATCATCGGTACAATCCATCCATTATTAAGAGACGTTGTCCTGGTTTTAAACATTGAACAGGCGGGGGAAACCTCCATAGCAGGGAAAAGTAACAAGGAAACGGTTCAGCGATTTTAGTGCACAATCAACCGATCTGACAACCCACCATTTATTTGCCACAAACATATAGGCCTACCGGTATTAAATTATCGTATATGTAGGCCTAATAGACCGTATCGAATAGGGCAACGTTTTTAATTGGTCAACAATGTAAGCACTAAATGTGCAACCATGCATGTCCTCACGGAACAAAGAAACTGCCCTACAAGATGGCAGCTATTCGATACGGTCGATACTGGATTTGGACCATTGATATATATACACTGGATGAAGCAACGACGTATAAAATTGAAGCCACCGTCCGCCATTGTATACCCCACCAAATACAATGCCTTGCCTAGACTGGTCATACTGTCTTCACCAGTCTATGTCATGGTCTACATGTGTTAAGTGGAATGCAAGCGATCGCATGGACCGGGAAGCAGTTTAGGCCAAGCATTGTTCGTGGGGTACAATGGCGGCCGGCGCGTGGCTTCAATCCTCGTATAGCCAACTGCTATTGCGATCATCCAGTGTATATATATGATTTGGACACGTTAATTAACTGTCCAGTTTTTGTTGGTTTTTTTTTACGGAAATGCTCTACAACAGTAAACTTTCCCGTAACTGATTGTGCTTTTTAAAAAAAATTGTCTTCAGACATTTTGTTTTACTATTCATTCAACACAAAAACCATGAATGGATTTTTTTAAAAAGGTTTTCTGAATTTTATTACTGCATGGTGTGGCCAAACTTTCTATGGCAGTTTATCAACATGTTTCTTTAGTTATGTAATGCCGTTGTTCTTGTTTTAAAAAAAATGATTTTAAAAACTGTTGTGTTCTTTAACAAACTCAAAATACAGCAGTACCACCTAAACAAATATTGTCAAACCTCTCAAGAATTCAGTAATATAAAGACGCGAATTTTAGCAGAAAACATTCCCCGAAAGGGGGAGACTATATACTTTTTAGCCCAAACAAAGGATGATTACTTATTATTGTGGCTTTTCAACATTATTATTTATTATTAAAAATTTCGATTCCACACAAGCAAAAACATCAACCATCACAACGCCTTGGGTGTTTCGTTTACAGAAATATGAAAACTTCCGCATGTTTTTCAATCTTCAAAACTATATTCTATTCCTTTTGTTCCCAAGAAGCGATTCTGTTTTACTGTTTATTTACAAGTCATCTTCGAATACAACCTCTTTGTTCAATGTACTGCGCTACCGCATCACGGAACTAGAAATGTTTTCACCGTCCTATATGAATAGGGAAGGAGCAGGAGTTTAAATTTCATTTGTCAAATTCCTCTATTTCCTTGATAACGAACAGGAAGGTTGGGCAAAAAAGGATAATTTTCAGTGTACAAAGATGTGACCTTCCTATACATCCACAATCAGTCGACGAAATGTGCTGGCAAATTAGAAACGCTTTGTTGCTGAAAACTCCACAATTGTACAATTTTTGTTTTACTTGGAGATGCGTGCGACAGTACAATACGTCTCACAATAGAGATTGATAATTGGTGTACTGCCGGAATTGAAACTTCCAACAGAAAGCAGTATACATGATTGGTATCTCGAAAATCGGAAATGTTCACACATTTACGCCTAACTTACACAATATAAACATGATGACCGTAGAAAACTTCCCCTGAAATGGTTTTGTCTGAAGTGCTTTATTCTTTGAGAAATTAGTAAAACAATTAGTTTTCGTCTTATGAGACGAAAATTCAATTCGCCCCAAAACCATTTCGCCTAAGTGCCATTTCGCCCCCAAACCACTTCGCCCAAGTGCCATTTCACCCCAAATCACTTCGTCCAAAAACTACATCGCCCAAATGCTAGTTCGCCCACAAACCACTTTGTGCACAGGCCGTGGTTCAGGGAGAAATGGTTCAGGGCGAGTTAAAAGAAGTACGGAGCTGGTTTTTGCTCAGGTTGGTTTTAATCATGCATATCTTCAATCACACAGGGGAACAAAACTATTTGTAACAGTTTACCAATCATGTATACTATTAATAGTGCGTTTAAAAGTTGCCATTTTAATTCAGACACCATTTTCTAATAAAACACGTAACTCAAAACGCCATTTTCTTACTTCCTTCCTCTATCAGAAATACATTACTTTTTATATCTACCTCATGTGGAAAGACATCGAAGAAAGGGCTGTCACAAAGAATGTTTCGAACAGTTGCCATGCCTGACCCCGGGATACGACTATTATGCTTTTGGTTGAGTCACCGAATTGCGTATTAAAATAATGAAATGCTTATATGCGAGCCAGCCCGGATGGCGTGTCGGAAAGCGTGTCGGGCTCGGTGGGTTCAACCCCTTACTTTAGAGGTATAAAGGCCCGGTCACACTGCAGCGATAACGAACACGATAACGAATACGATAACGGGAAAATACATCGCCACCGTGCTAACCGACGCAGATGGTCACACTGCAACGATAACAATTCCGATGCTTCAAAACGGTAACCGATACGATCGTCTTCGTTAATCGCTGCAGTGTGACCGGGCCTTTATACCTCTAAAGTAAGGGGTTGAACCCACCGAGCCCGACACGCTTTCCGACACGCCATCCAACACGACATGGCCGGAGCTTACTGGATCGGTCTATTGCGGCACACCCACGCCACCAACAAAAGCAGCTACGAGCGTTATCACCTCTACATCCCTTTTGATGGCAGATGACAAGAACGCGCACAGACTCTCAGGTGTGTCGTTATGACTCAAGTTGTGTCGTACTCTTGGCGCGCTTTTTGTCGCCCATGACACGCATGCGACACACGACATCCACGACACGCGGTGTCGGCGCGTGTCGTGTCGTATTTGTGTCGCAAGCGTGTCGTGGTGTGTCGGGCTTGGTGGGTTCAGGCCCTTAATTACCAAAGATGCGTGTCCACACGGAACCTTCTGGCTGAATTCACACTGAGAAATTTGTGAAACGCGTGAACTTCACTCCTCGACAGATACCCGTGACCCTAACTATATACATACACTTTTAGCAAGGATTTTATGGCACGCGTGAACTGGCCTAAACCTTCCCAAGCGTGACAAAAGGAAACATTTCTTTGCATTATTAAATGATAGTCCACATGAATGAACTTGACATATACACGTATTTCTGTTCCAACGTTAAAACTAGTATAAATTATACACGATATGCAAACATCAAAAGGCACGAACACCAAATTACACGTAGGCCTATTGGTCAAATAATTATATCATTTACATAATGGAACTTTTTATGGGATAAGGGCATATCAATAACATATCTGAAGAAGAAAGTTAGCAAACCAACCTGCAGACATTTCAGCTATACATAGACGCATCGATACTTCCAAACAAAATCAGAATTGATTTTGGGTTGAGGAATGGCAAAAAATGTGACTGTGCAAACATAAAAATAAAAACACCCTCAGTTGCTAATTTCTCGCAGAAATTAATGCAGTGAAAACCATGTGGTATTCGTTATATACCCTTTGCACGGAGGAAGTCTCATTGTCACCGTGTGTCATGCACGAGTAGGCACTTTGTAAATATCTATTGTCACATCATTTAAATATGAAAACATGGCCCCTTTCATGGCCGCCGGTGGAAAGGGTCTATACCTTTGCTATCAACATTCTGAGTATTTTTGTTTTCTTGTCAACACATGAATTAAAATTCTGGGTCATTGCAAATGAAAATGGGCCTGGTCTTTATTAGGACAATATCGTGGATAATGCTTCCCACCTATCACACAAAGGGTCCCTAATACATGTACATTAACTGCGACCAAAGGTTCTAAACGCGGCCACAGGCGAGTGATAATTAATGAAATCTCGTAAATGGAAAGCATTTCCGGGGCTTTTGTCAATGACTGACAAGACTTTATGGAAATAATTAAATAAAAGAGCGTTGCTATGGCACTTGATTGAGGTTAATCCGTTCGGCAGATGCGTGTTTGCAAACTGTCAGAAAAATTAGATTTTGTTTTCGTTTTTACGTTTAGAATAGGATTTGATAGGAATAACGGAGGCCAATGGACCGTATCGAATAGCTGCCATTTCGTGGGGCAGTTTCTTTGTTCCTTGAGGACATGCATGGTTGCACATATTGTGCTTTCATTGTTGAACGGTTTAAGTAACAAAAGGTGCCCCACAAAATGGCGGATATTCGATCAATCTATAACGGAGTTTGTTTATACTTCAAAGTACGCATACGCATCACCTTTCGGTCATTTGTGATAAAATTAATTACCGACGAATATATTTTAAGCACGTCCATGCGACACCTTCGCTATGCGAAAATAATGCATTACGTGTCGGATATAGATCTACAGCGATAAAGACAAAACAGTGAAAATTTCAAAAGAAGCGATAATACAAAACAGGAAAAATACAAATTCAGACGTTTTGCTCAACGTGCAGCAGCACTCACACAACCCCGCACGCGCGCACACAACTACTCCAATGAGATAACCGGTGAGCTACATATACTTCGTAAATATATCTGTGGAGATAACGCCTTTTTGTCTCGTAAAAAGGCACTTGGGCACGCACGCGAGTTTTCGAGCATTATTTTAATAGATGTCTGTGAAAGATACACGCATACTAGTGGCTATAGTTTGGTGCTGGGAAACAAAGGTATGCCTGACCCCAGACAATAAGGATACAAAACGAGATCCGTATAGACTAGGCTTTTACAGAACACAAAAGGAATATAATACAATGTAGTGATACACAATATTTGCAAAACCGGGCATATTCAAAGACTACCGGTATAGGTGCACACGCAGACGCGCATGGTACAGACTTTTGAAGTTCATTTAATGCTTGTTTGCGAGATCAAAAATATATATATTTTTTACCAATGCATTGGTAAAAAAAATATTGATTCAAAAATATCGTTTATTTCGGGGTGTATCAAAATAACAGAACAAATTAATTTCTGCTGTCAATGAGAGGTTTCACAATTTTGAGTGACGTGATAACCACATCTCTACGGATTTTGAACCAGTGTGCATGTAGCATACCTTTTAAGGGAGTCTCAGGGTACCAGACAGTTAAGGACTACATGGGTGCACCCAAGTAAATAGGCAGAGATCTGTGCGCCGAGCTCATGAATATTTTGTATGCCCTCAATTTCTTCTTTATTAGGGAGAGTTGCGAGCTGAACGAGTGTGGTCTTGTGTAGAATATGACTATCGTCGCGATGTGGGGTATTTTTTCTTCCAACTATAAACATTTTAGACACTGTAGCTCCTAAAACTAAAGTGGCCCTATTTTGCCCAGTAGCGTAATTTTTGTTCCAAAATGGATGCAGGTCTGATTAGCAAGTTTCACTGTGTAGGGTATAGTTTTGTTTCAAGTGGAAATTAGGGAATAAAAGTGACGGATTACCCCTATACAATTGAACAGAATTGAAAAGATGAGAAATCAGTTAGTATTCTGGTTGTTGTCCTGAGAAGCCGAGAGAGTTGTGAGTATTTTTAAATGATTTTTGAAAATTGGGCATTTAGCATTGGTTCCTATGGGAGCCCTATTTACTGGTGTGCTACCACATAAAAGAAGACGTCATTATGTTTCAGGTTTGTTCGGCTACATCTAAGAACATCAAGGTCAGTATGTGAGAGGAGAGTTGCTGACTTGCTGTTATTAATTTATAAGGAAACGAGAAAAATGGATCAAGGTGCAGTTTGCGTGCAGCAAAGGATTACTTATGGCATTCTATATAGGCCTATGGCCTATTGCATCATTTGCAATGACCCCAAATTTAATTAACGAGATGACCAGAAAAAAATTAAAGTGTTCATAGTAACTGTAAAAAAAAAAGGCACAGCATGAATTTATTTATGTCAAAGGTTGTACTTTCTATAATAAATTAGTATATCCTCGATCCTCCATAATCTGCGCACCTAACGCTGATGTACGCGCGCGCATTGGCCGGCAAACATAATGCGAGTGCGTAGAAATAGGACCGCGTGGATTTAGGAGTAGCCTACTGACGGATATATGTGTTTTTAATTTGTGTGTACGCATTAATTTTCCCATTTACTCAACACAAAACATGCATTTAGGCTCCTAGCTGAAATGATTATGGTATTGATTGCTTTCCGGTGACGTCACCCCTTCCATCCACCATTTTGGTGGGCATTTTTTATGACCCAAGTGGCTCGAGTAATAACCGGCAAAAAGAGCAGGAAAAGCGCATTGGTTGCACTTGCCTCCGTTGCTTAACCTTGCTTTATGTTGTTGCGCTATGGCTGTTGTATCGAGAAATATAAAAACGCATTTCTTCAGGCTAAAAATCGCGATCAACTAAAAGCACTTTCGTTTTTACAAGCCGAGTGCATGCTCAATAATTTGAACGTATCACAACGCCCGCGTGCGGCATCTTCGAATGAAAACACGCTGGTGAGTATTTTTTACGCGTGTTCATGTGCGTCTATTGGCGCGCGCGTGTACGCGCGTGACTGTTGCCCACCACACATTCCCGTATGTTCTACGTCATCGAAAGCAATCAATTGACAAATTTCAAATAAACACTTTTATCACATAAGAAATTTTATCACATAAGAAAGCACTGCACGAGACCCTCGTTTCCGATGACAATTTGAAAATCCTCTATTTGACGAACACTCGTCTATATACACTCGGCAAAAGAAGTTCTTGGACACTGGTAAAAGTTCAAATAATTTTTAAAAATAATTCATAAAAAGCACATTATTGTATATCAATATGACCACACAATAGTTCTCTACCAGCATGATATGGAGTTAACGCGTGAGCAATCATGCATGGCTGGTTACACGCATTGAACAATAGCAAGTACAGTAACAGAAAATTGCAAGAAATGGAGCATTCAAATGCTAATAATCATGTCCATCCTGCAGGCCTAAATTTTGTTAACAATTCCAGTGGAATAATGATGCATCCAAGATGGATAATTTCCTCTTCTTTTCAAAATGGCATTTAATTTTGACTTGACAATGTGCACGGGATTTGTTCAATAATGAACCCCCAGCAAAGAAACATACTGCTTTTTTCTTTCAATGGATCATTATGCCACATAAACTGTTTCACAATTGAATAACTGAATGCTCCATTTCTTGCAATTTTCTGTTACTGTACTTGCTATTGTTTAATGCGTGTAACCAGCCATGCATGATTGCTCACGCGTTAACTCCATATCATGCTGGTAGAGAACTATTGTGTGGTCATATTGATATACAATAATGTGCTTTTTATGAATTATTTTTAAAAATTATTTGAGCTTTTACAAGTGTCCAAGAACTTCTTTTGCCGAGTGTATATCATATCATGTCCTTATTCCATGAATCTTGCAAATTAAAGCGTGCCAATTTTAAATGACCTGGTTAACAATGAACCACGGAGGAAGGAAAACAACTTTCCTTTATCCATGATTAAATCAAGAATTTTCGCGAATCAATCTGTACCACGACGTTGTTGATGCTATCGCATATAGGCCTACGACGATACTGTTGCCGAACAATTAAAAATCGAAACCAAAGGAGCGTACGTCGTGAATATATTGGTCGACATGACCGAGTCAAGTTAATGAAAAATTGAAATTACTATATATACGCGTAAGCCTATATGCTGGTATTATTGCTCAGAGGTTATAATTATAGGCCCTTTTCCACTAATATAGAGCAACAATCCCCGGGGCGAACTCGCCCCGGGGCCGCCCGCGTAAATTTTTGTTACACCGTGGCGTGGGGAAAACGAGTGGTTTTTTAACCTTTTCAGCGTCTTGAGAGGAGATCATATCATATGGGTTTAAGGTTAGGGTTGGTTATTATTAAGGAATTTAAGGTTTTGAGTGCGGTAGGTTTGCAACCAGCTTCGTGGTCTGGTTAGGAGAGAGCTCGACTTGCAATCAGAAGGTCCTTCGAATCTCAGTGTTTGGGATTTTTCGAACGTTCTCGGGTTTATATCTTTTTCTCTAATAGTGAGCGTAAGTGTTCTGACCATTCCCAATTGAAGATGGTCACTTGAGAAGTATCGGTCATTGGAAACTTAATCGGGTTGTAAAGTTGGGGTGTACCCCACGCTACGGTGTAAACAAAAGAAAAGAAACACGCGGGCCGCCCCGGGGTGACTTACACCGCGTTTACACTCGAATCGGCAAAGGTGGATACAGATCCAGCATTTTTATTGCGACCACAAAACTGAACATTTGCCGCGTTTACACTACACCCAAATCGCTTCAACTCGCCTTCAGAAACCGCAAAAGTCACCACTAAATGTAACTGCAGCGCATGCGTGAGCTGTTGGGTGTTGCTGCACTAGTGCCAGATTGGTCAATTAAATCTACTACACTGCGGGCACCGCCCCAAGGACACTCAAATTGCCGAATCTGTATTCGGGTAGCGTTTACACTACAAGCGACCTTGACGATTGCAGGGTTCAACCCCGCAATTGCGGGGTTCAACCCTACCCCAAAGGTGACTTGGTTAATTAAATTGCTGTAATTATACGTTAAATGTTAATTGGTCTGCGGTGTCAACGGATGGCATGCCATGTGGCAATAAATGGCTTTGTTCAATCGAGCATGTTTGCCGTCCAAGGACGAAGTTTTCTATACATGTAGGTACCTATTGCTCACTTTTCGTAATAGACACGCGTTATTATGCTTGTTGTAGGAATGTATTCAAATATATTTACAGTTATCATATTTTCTCTCCAGCCGATGCATTATTATATAATTTGCATGCAGTTTTAGTAGGCCTATTTCACATTTTATGTAGGTTGGCCCATGGTTGGAACATTTTTCTTGTACTGTTTTTGGAGAAAGAAAATCAAGTTCGCATTGTCGAATACATTTTCCGACTGCTGCAAACACTTATTGATCGCCACAAACATTTTTCGCAATCCCGCAATCATTTGCAATCTAAGCAGTTTCTAACGGCACCCAAACACGTTTTGACGGCGGCAAGGTGGCAAACATTTCCTTTGATTTCGTTCGAAACATTTAAGCACGAACAGTTCCCGGTTATCAAAAACTAATTTTCTGCATTACTAGCCGTTTTCATGCAACATTTCCTGATCACAACTTCTGATCGTTGGAAATATTTTTCGATCCCTCAAACATAATTTTAGGGGCTTGGGTGCATGAGATTATTTTGGGAGCTTATTTTTGGTGGTATTGTAAATGCGCCACAAGAGCCGACAGCGATCTTAATACGTCGAACGGTTAACCGGAATACATGAGAAAATTACAAACCGGTTGCTGAATTAAACGTAAATTCACAGGCCCATTGTATCATTTGCAATGACCTAATTTTGTTTTTCATGAGTTGACAAGAAAAACCTTACTCAAAGTGTTGATGGCAATGGTAACAAACACCACGTGAACTTATTTCGTGTTGGAAATTAACAACCGAAGGTAGTTTATTTTTTGAAAGTCCCGTGCACGGGATTTTTTTACCATTCACTTGTACACAAAATTCATATATAGATTTTCAAGGTTTTCTGAAGCATTGATGCATCTATGTAGCTAAAATTTCTTCAGGCTAGTTTACCAACATTCTTCCTTAGATATGTTACACTCTTTTTCCACGAATCTGTAAAACGTTTTATCATTTGCAAATGACACATAGGGCCTTTAATACCGGCCGAACGGTTAACCGGTATATACATGAGAAAATTACACAACGGTTGGTGAATTAAATTCACAACCTAGAGCGTTTATAAAGCCAAACACAACACCGGTTTCAATAAAACTGAGAGTCCATGCATTACGAGTCTTGTCAAGGATTGAACATTAAAAAAATACCATTCAGTGGAAAAATTAAGGAATGTTATCTCAAACAATAATTTCTTGGTTGCCGATACATTTGCACAAAGCTGTGAGCGATTACATTGCCTTGATGGTGGTTAGTGGTAGTCATAGTGGAACCAATGAAACAGAATACAGACACTGATAATGATACACGTACACTAAGTAAATGTTTCGTCGTAATCTCAAATTTAATTATGAGTTTGGATTGGATACATCTTTCTCTCTTGTGCGATGACGTTGCAAATATTAGTATTACGCCCATCCCAAATACTGTTGCGGTTGTCCATCATACAAAAATAAATCATGCCAAAAACCAACGGGAAAGTATCAACTTTCAGCCGCCAGTAAAAGTTTGCACGAAAATGGAGGCATAACATGGAACTGATGAGGGCGTGTTTGTTTCATGACAGATCCAAATCCAGATCCCGGGTTGTTTTACCGCGCAGAAACAAACGAAACTGCTCTCAAGGATCTCAAGTCACGTGAACTGCAATTTATTTACCAAATTTGTCAAATTTCTGTACTAAATTTCATCCATGATATTCATCGTAAATAAACAAGCAACCTAAATTTGTTGATATCGTGTGTTGCCTCTGAAAACTGAAACGACACGATTTACTCGCACACCGCTCGCCGAGAAGGATCCCAGAGATCATGATCTCGATCAGGATCTGCGCAAACCATCCATAAACGTGTTTCTGACGTATTGATTCAACCAATAGCCAGTTTTGGTCGCCAAAAACGAAAGCCGATCACAAGAAATTGTGTAAAAAAATTTTGTTTATGATTTTAACACTGTTTTTATTGTGCGCTACTTGACGAGGAAGCAACACAAAATTCGCTTTCGGTTCATACAAAAAGCCGGCCTGACCTCCGGACGTGACTTGCATTGCGAGTGTGCAAATTTCAAAAGAGTATAGTACCCCAACTGCAGTATGTCACATGAATTGCCCAGAACACGATACAGCACCCAAAAATGTTGATTTGTAAAGGCTCTTTTTCAGACACATGTAACCCACAAATTTATCTAACGACCGGTATTTCTAAAAATGACATGCTTTAAATTCAAATTAGTTCGCACATCAGATTTTATTGTTTAGCATAACATTGTTATAACAAATTATATTGCGATTCCCAATTACGTTTATTTCTACGAGTAATTACTCACATACACGGCATTGAAAATGAACACGTTATGGAAGAAAACGTGTGTGCTCCAACTAGACTGCTGTTGTCATATACACGTTCCCCTTGACATAAATTAATTTGATTCGATTTTACCCGAGCCTTTTCGATTTTGTACATGATAGAACACTTCGCCGTCAACAAAATACAGTTCTTTTCTGTTATAGATATGACACTTTGAGCGGTACAAAGAACTTGCCAGCATTGAGAAAGTAATACAATTCACAATACTAGGCAGAGAACTCGCATCCTTACAAAACGACACATTGTTCCATTTTCAATGGTGATTTGGCACGATACCAAATACATGTGTATACTGCATTTTTTTACTTTGCTCAGTTGCGCTCCTGGTCCCATGCAACACCGTGAAAAATGGGATAAGGAAAACCTGGGGAGTATATCACTGTGCCTTATAGCTCAGCTGGTATATAGCATCTGCTCGGTGGTTCAGTGGTATCGGTTTCGAAACCCGTTAAGGTCCATGTGATTTTTCTACAATTTTCTTTGGTTATTTAAATGGGAGTAATACGTGTTTTCAGCCATACTCAGACGACAGATCCCATTAAAAGTCCGTTATATTGATAATTTATTGTTCAATGACCAAAACGTTTACTTCACGAGTTGTAAAAAGAAATATGTTAATAGCAAGTGTACCAAACGCCACGCGAGTTTATTTCTGTCGAAGACAGTTATTATTATTTTTTGTACCGAGTGTGTCTGCACCGACATTTTTGATCATTCACTCAAAAACCATGCAAGGATTTTGAAGGATTTCCGAAGCATTTATGCGCGTCTATGTAGCTAAAACTTCGTGCAGACTACAGTTTAACAGTATTTTTCTTTAGATATGTTATGCTCTTATTCCAGGTGGATCCACAATAATGTTTTATTTTTCTATAATGATAATATAAAGCCCGACGTTTACATACTTGCTTCGACACACTGCTCCTATTCTCTTCTTTAACTTTGCGGCACTTCAACTTTGACATCCTCTACACGGTTACCAAGATACTTAGAGCATTGTCCATGAAGAATACAATGAGACATAATTCCCGAATACTATAGTCACACATGATACACACCAACAGGTGGCATTTTCCCACACAATGTATCGTAAATAAATATTAGTTAATCATTTTGTTCATGACGGCTCGAGCGGCAATATTAGCACTGGTGCCTGGAGTCAAGGCCCAAACATGCGTCAAGTGCGTTTTATGCACATGCCAACTGCCCTCCCCCGCTACCCCATCTCAGAGGTGGTGATTGTCACAAATGTATGACAAAATCACCACCAGGGGTACAAAACATGCGCGTTTTTCCTACAATCTGATTTCTGCGTGTCGAAACTCCCCACCCTGGGGCATGAAAAATGTGATCAAGTCCCCACCTAAGGGGTGGGGCAGCGCCGGGGTAATGAGTGGGGGAAACAATTGATTGGTGCCTTACGACGAACAAAAGCTTCACAATTCTTTTAATATGTATATAGTTCTTCAAAAACACTATATACCGAGGCACAATAAATATTATAATTGGGGAACTTGGACAAGTATCGTAGCGCCGGTTTCTGTATCAAATGGGGGACGTTCAACAATAGGAACAACATGGTTTCGCGATTGCCAAGGACATCCGCGTAATAATAATACTATAATAACAATAATGAATATTTATATAGCGCAATATTTTCACCCTCAAGGGCGCTGAATTATACAAAATACACATTATTAAAGAAAACTCAAATGCCTTGTGCACGAGGTGGGTTTTGAGAAATGATTTGAAAGAGGATAGTGTATCACTATATCTGATCTGAAAGGGCAATTCATTCCAAAGTCGAGGTGCTGCAGTATGTATGCCACTGAGAAGGATCGACTTCCCCACGTGCGATGTGATCTTGGTTGATGGAGCAAGAGTTGACTGGAATCGTGCACAAAACAAATAAGAGCAGTCGCCAAAAAAAGAAAGAGAAAAAAAGGTCCAAACAAAAGAGGAACAATGGGAAGGAACTCGTTTTCGCCGACAATTTGAAATTTCTCTAACGCCAACGAGATATCAACTGAAACTGCCTGTTGAGTCGCGAATATCATATGTAAATCCACAAAAAAGGTGCTCGAATCACCCACGTTATTACCCCTGGTCACTGGGCTCAATTACATCATTTCATTAAACTTGAACTCCCTTGGGAGCATATGTATATAGTCCTGACTGCCCTGTTATAGCGCTCATTGGCTGTATCACATATAGCCGTATTCCAGAGTCAATTGCAGGCTACTTAATCCGGGACCGAGTATATAGTTTGACTTCTGTCCCAAAGTCATTTGACTCTTCTGGAGTCACTGCAAAATGTAATATTTCGAAAAGTCCCGTATATTTCGTCAAATATTCGTGAAGTTCTGGTGTCAAAGTCCACCTTCAGCTTCAATGGACCCAAAATTATGGCATATTTTGCTTACATATAGGTAAACCAAACTTGGTCGTATATTGCCGTTTGGCACTGAATCGCCATAGTTTGGCTAAAGGCATGACGCTTTAGTATCCTTCGCTTGATTGGAAATGCGAACATGTAAGTTATAGGCCTACATGTAAAATGTCGTCGATTTATTGAAATCGTATGACTTTAAATATTAAGTCACCATAACTCTGAACGAATCAAGTGACTCTAAAGGGCGATGAATAAATATTTCCACATGCATGATCCAAAATACATTCTCTTAATTGACTCTTTGAAAGAGTTAAAATGGAGTCTTTTTCGACATAATTTCTGGACTCTTCCCGAAGAGTAGCTTTGACTCCGTTTTCCCTCGACTCTTTAGTGGGGTCGAATGACTCTTAAAAATGGAGTTATTTACGACACTGCTAACTGGACTCTATAGTCGCTTCGACTCCGTTTTGGATACGAGTATGGTCAAACATAGGTCAATACACGTAGGCTTTTTGCAAGAAGTGTCCATATACTCTGGCTGGAGAATTGTTATCATGACAAAGTGTCCCGACGAAGGGCACACACACCAATGACACGGTCTATTCAAACCCACGAAATGTAAACGGCTTTAAAATCGGGATTTATTGTTGTCCGGCAATAATCTAACAACGAGCTCGGCGAAATTCTAGGATTTCTTTAAAAATATGTAAACCTGTGACACTTTCTACAGTAACATTTAGTACAATAAATTATACGAGTCAAACATTTTACCACTATGAATCAGAGGGTATACAGTCACTTACCCGCCGTTTAGTTCGGGTTGTCGATAAACGGAAACTGCCAACTGATAGAAGACTTGAAACTCTCATCACGGTTATGCAGGAACTGGTTCAGAATAATCACTTCATTGTTAAATCCACAGTAAACACCTTTGCAGGAAGTAAACCTACACACGTAGAATTCTGTTAAATATAGTGACGCAGTACTGTACTTGAATAGGTTCGCAATCGTGCAGAGAAACAGTTACGTAGTTGAATTTGCCGAATCGACCGTATCTTCTCTTTAAAACGAACTCGTATACGTCGTACGGATGAGCGATTCCGACCTTTTTTCGGGTCGGGTATAAATTCTTTTTCATAAAAAAAATAGTTCAATCGGGTTACATTCCTTTTTCAAAATGCCAACTGTACCGCAACACACTATTCGAAATATCCTGACTGCAGTGACTGCATCCGAGTCAGCGCACACACAAAGCTGGTTGTGGGGGCGATGGGAAACATAGATAGGCCTACATATACCTAGCCTTTTGGCAAGGCCTTATGGCTTTGGGGTTATATTGCTTGGTAATTAAAATGCGAGAAAATTGGGCGTCTTGAGCGGAGTACACCAAGGCTGTGCAAACGTTATGCTTTCTGTTTTGCCAAGTGAATAACCCACTCTGCGCGTGTAGACTCTGCTCGAGTCACCAAATCGCCCAAATTCACGAGGCCTTGACAAAAGGCTAACATATACCTGGAATAGAACGATACGCGGAACATAAAAGGCGGAGCTGTTTTTTCCGCATTGTGTGCAAAGCTGTGCTAAGTCACACCACGTGTCTCTCTGTATGCTTAAATATTACAGGATTAAAAACAATACAAACTTGGTTTATGCGTGATTAATGATGTGTATGATTTTTTTTCTCGTACACATCTTCAATCACCCATCGAGATAGCCCCGTTTGTAGGCAGTGAGAAAACATAGCAATTAAAAAATATGTCCACTCTTTCAAGAAATTGCGCGAATCTACCGTCCTATTTAAGGCTGGTTCCCTGGTTATACTACACGAGGGCGCCCATGTAAACAAGTGTGCACACACAATGATAAATTCACCTGCATAAATTTTCGAATTTCTTTAATTATCGTTTTCAAAATAATTGCACTGAACTGTTGGAACCACTTTGAATCATTCAATTTTTTTTCTGATCAGATGACTCATTTGAATTCGAGACATTACGCGATACGTATACACACATTGATACCATTTCATAATGAAATTATGCCCAAAAAGTGTTAAAACCTGGGGATTCTAAGCTTTTTTTTCTTCAACTCGTTAGCTGTCGTTTTCGTTTTTCCTCTCGGTCGTTCTATAAACACAATGGTGTCGTGTATTTGGCAATACAATGTATTACATGCGTTGAGAACGCGGTGGGGTCGCGAAGGTCATGAGACAAGCGTCGTAACATCTCCATGAACGTAGTACACGCGCAGTACACGCGTGGCAAAGACGCTGCGAAAATGCTAACATTTGCAACGGCGACTTCATGGCGTCCTCACCACGACCCTCGCGTGTCTGCCACGACCCCACCATGCGTTCGGAGTCCTTATGGCGTTGTCAGGGCGATATTACGATGCATGGTCCCACCACTGTTGTGCGATTGCACCACGTCCTCATATGGGGCTCCCAGTGCGCCTATGGCGTTCTTATGGGGTTCCCAATGCGTTAATGGAGTTCTTAATACGACCATGGCGTGGTTTACCAAGCTTGCATTATACGCTCCTATGGCGACCAATGCATGCTTTTCAGTAGGAGAACACATTGATCATCTGGAAATTTACGAAAATCTGACAAGCTTATATAGTCGACGTTAGTACGTGGTAGGAACGCCCCGAGGTCGCCGTGCAGTAGCGATAGAAGACGCGTGGTAAGAACCCCATGAGCGTGGTGAGAGCGCCGCGGGATCGCTGGTGATCGCCGTTGCCAAGCCCATAGATCTCCATAGGCGCGGAGAGGTCGTGGCGACCGCGTCGTGAGAACGCGGTATATGATCGCACAGGTCGCGGTAAGAGCGCAGCTTTTTTTCAAGTTTGTATTTTTTTGCAAGTTTTTCTCGCATTGTGTTCACGTTTGCCGGCGACCTTGTACATTTTCTGGTCGCCGTAAGGTCGCGGATGGTCGCCGTCCAGTCTGACGGGGGTATAAAGTGCATTAGAGGCAGTAGTGCATGGTCCGGGTGATTTGTCTTTTTTCAACCGTGCCGCCGATATAATTAAGCTGATTAATCATATAAAATACCTCCCCAACATAGTTTACTATCCATGGAAAGAAAACAGGAAATTTGCAATCTCGAAATTGGATATGGAAGCAAAAAGGTTGGTATAATCACTGCACTGGTTTATGTATCGGTCACACAAAAAGATCGGTGGTTTTTTTTACCGTCACGATATCCTTGAAAATATATGAATTGAGAGCGCAAAATAAAGGTCAAAAATGTGATCTGGACACTCTCCTTTAGGCCTAATCATCCGGAGCTGAAAAACAAGATATCCTAATTGGATGGAGCACTGACAATATTTGGATGGAGCTAGGGACACACCGGCTTTGTTGCAAACCATGGGCTATTTTGGGCTCGAAATAGACCCATAGGCCCTACATTAATTTGAAGCGCTTTCCAGCGTAAATTAGATATTTCCCGAAAAGACGCCGTCAAATTTGGCCGGTTTTTTAGCATTTTTCAAAAATTCAAGGTCACGTGACTTTCCGGAACCAGAATCTGGTTCCGAAAAGTCACGTGGTCTTGTGAGTTAGTTGTATTTCCAGCCGTAGAAACCAGCGCGAAGTGCGAGTTGCTTTTGTCATTCGCGGTTGGTTTCTCTTCTTGTTGCAAAATAATGTCCTACGATTACCGTATTTTCCAATATGTACACAAATCTGCCAACAGATTTCATAAGGGTTTCTGTGTGTTGATATGGACTAGAAAATCTCTCAGATTTTCGTGTCTTCGCTTCGCGGCGATAAATAATATCCGAAGAATAAAACAGCATACTAGGCCTATTAAGGGCGCTACAGACACCAAAACGTTGCGTTCGATGTGCTTCCTCGAGTCAGCGCTGACCTGAGGGATCATGCAAGGTGTGATGAGTCAGGGAAAACAAGGAATCGAGGTTAAACACGTGTCGACCCATATCGAACGCCACCTTTATTTACAAACACATGATACATAATACATCGCGACGGCTGGTAAAGCGTATAGCCCAACATTCGTCTCTTTTGTTAATTTTCAACATTTCTAGTTAAAATAATTACGTGACATTTTGATAATTTTTTTCCACAACGACCATCGAAATATTATTGTCAAGGATGCTAGATTGCTACGTTATGTAAACAGTAAGCCGGTGTGTCTCTTTAACATCGTGCACTTCACATGGCTATGCTCGTTGCACAAGGATGCCCAACTTATAAAAGTACTCGTTACCTTTTCTCGCATGTTTTCTTTAGAAATTAAAAAAATATATTGTAATGATTTTATTAAAACATTTTTAATGTCTTTACTCTCCAACATTTCGGGTCACAAGAGAAACGTCCAACAAGAGGAATGACGTTGACTCTTAAAGAACGCCCGTCATTCGATAAATTGCCGTCAAAATCATGACATTCATCACTGGTGACCTATTTAAAGTATGAAAAGGTAGAAAGACGGTCAGTCGTCTTCACGATTTCTGGGCAATTGGTTAGCCCAGAAAAAAACAAACCAGTTTGTAACAAGAAAATGTTGCTAGCCGATTTATTTCTCTGCACCACACAAGTTGCCGTCATGGCAAAATTGTCACGAACGATGTCCAATGCAGTAAACGACCAATTGATATAAAACGGTGCAATTGTAGAACTATACATGCAAAACACAAATTCTTCGTGTATCTGGAGCAATAGACAGCCGAAGTGTGATGTGCGTCGACATGGCAATTGGCTCTAAACCATCATGGCCGTCTGAAAAGTATAGGGACACGGTCATTTACCAGACGGGTATATTCTTTAATTTGGCATTTTCAGCGTGCAGTTTTTGAAAAAACGCAGACAATAATGTTTCATATAGGCCTATGAATAACGTCTTATGCACCGACGTATACTTTCTTTCACATACACTCAGTATCCAGATACCGGGGTAACCAGACCAATAAGCCTTTTGCGTGTTTTATATAATAGCGTCTTTGTACCGACGTAGGCCTACGTGTCCTTTCATATGCACACTTAGAATTCACTTCACCAGACTAATCTTTTGTTGCTATGTGGTGCACGCGGCAGGTGTGAAGTACAGAACCAATACCGTGTTCACCGTAGTACATAATGGCATAAAGCAACCAGACTGTTTATTGCTAGGCAATGGCATGCACCACGTGGTAACAATAGCATAGTATGTGACTTTCTAAACATGCACCTCCATTTGAAAGGGAAGAGATATGCAAATATTATGCAAATGTTATACGAAAAAGGCTATTTTTGTTGCTTCGTAATGTGGCCGGGTGCACGCAGCAGGCGTTATAAAGAAAGGGACACATGCAAAGGGTTGCCTAACTCTGTACGCTTCATGTAAGTCGCCATCTTTTGCAGTTCGGCGGTCAGACTTGAGAGGGCGTGAGTCAGGACACAACAGATTTTTACATACTTCACGGCGTATGAGAGTCGGGAAACAAGACTAGTGATGTCCCTTCCTTTAAAGGGCTTATTTAGGATTTTTATCAATGAAATATATGCTTTAAAACCACTCTACTCAGTTAAAGTCATAAAAATCCTATTTGGAGCTTGCTTTAGGGGTTAAAACAAAGGTTTTTAGTTTTTTATGCTAATGCGAATATGCATATTCATGACCAAGGTCACGATGTCACAAGAGGCAAACACAGGAAAATCACATTCAACTGTGCACAAAAGATTCCACCTTTTTCTCAATTTTCCTGAAACTTTTGTAATCCATGGCTGTTAGAGTTTGTTTTACATGTTGCCTGCTGTAAGCCATGACAAAACTGGGGGTAGAAACTGCAGCAATTTGCCACAAGTCCAACTTGAAGTCTTATGTTTTTTCTTAACTTTTCCCCTCTGTCTTCCTTATGTGATGCACTAAAAACAGCGCCCTCTGTCTGTAATTTATTGCAATGAAATCTTCAAAGTTGAAAAAGGCCACCTTTTATTGATTTTACATCCAAACGAACAACAGTATGTCTTGCTGAACAAGTAATCCGTCATTATGAAGCAAAGCTTAGGCACAAAGTTGTTTAGAATGTCACAGGCCCTTTAAGTACAAAACTAATACCGTGTTATTATGTGGACTTTCGAAACTGCACATAAAATTTTAAAAGTGACCAATTCGGGGCGCCAATAATAGTGCAAAGGTTATGTACAAAAGGCCAATAGTAAGTGGTTATGTAGATCATATTAAATATTATTATTTCTTTCTGGTATTCATACCAAGGATTCCTCAAAAGTGCCTATTGCACGGTCACTCGCAAGCGTGAGGAAATCCCATGAAGAATGAGAAATAGCCAGAGACACTGGGGAATCCCCTTGCTCTTCACGAAATAATGCTCTGGGATCTTTAAAGTGCGTTACCGTTACCTAACACACCGGACCAACGGCTTTACACTGTCCCTTCCGAAGGATGGAGCAAGTGTGGTTGAGTGCCTTGCTCAAGGGCACAGGTACCGCAGCCGGGTGGGGTGGGGGGGGGAGGGGGTGGGTGTGGGGGGAGGGGGGGGGGGGGGGGGGGGGTGTTGGTGCGGGAATGGGGGAGAGGTTCCAACCCGCAACCCCAAGTTTTCACCATGATGATTGCGTGTCAATGACCCAAACCACTCGGCCACGGTATCCGTGAAATGGTATATAACATCTTTCCGTAGTATAGGCCGAGTGACTATTAGAATAACATAATTATTTCCATGAAAATATTTGTTCAAGGATGTAAACAAAATAAAAAATAAAAACACCAAAAAAACCCCTGATGCGCTTATCACGGTGCGGAAACCATACCAACTAGGTCAGTCGGAATTTCCTCGTCCGTGTAACACCCAAAATACTTAACTAGAGCTACACAGTAAGAATCCTTATTGATTGGTAAAAACATATATCGATGTTAAAAAGAAAATGTAAGGGTCTTTTTTACGTTTTTTCTGGTTTTGTATCTTTAAACTACTTTCTTCTTATCGGATTAACAATTGAGTGCTTCGCCGCGCGCCCAGTTGACAAGGCTCTCGAGTGTCTTGCGCGACGGATCGTACCATTATTTGTAGGGTATGCAGTTTATGAAAGTTCAAGTACGCCGCCAATAAATGCACGATATACCCATTGAAACTGCATTTGAATGTTTTAAAACCGTGTTGGGAGAGAAATAAATTCTTTCCGTTTATAAATATTAATATTTGTTGCGTTTGTTCGTAGTGTGTAATTCCTGCTAAAATCGGCCGCCCCCGTCCATATATTACGTGATCCGTCCTTTCGAATACGGCGCTAGACTGGTTTCCGATCCACATCTAAAAATCGGAACGGACGTGCCACTGAATGGGAAAGCCATCTTCGTAGGAAGAAATGCGACTGCGTATTAAACGCTATCAAGTACGCGCACGCACACGCTGTAACATGTTCCAAACACGCGCGCGTGTTGCTCGAAATTTGTTCGAAATACGGCGCAGCCGATGCGCGTCATAAAAAAACTACGCTCAAAATTCTGATGCACGTGGCGATTTGTAGAAAGTGACGTTATTTGAACGTGATCAATTGATTTTCTTGCTTTATTTCCACAAACCGAAAATTAAGATCAGTAAATCAAAACATTCTGAACCTCAAAATTTACAAAACAATTTGGGACGTTTTGTGAGGTTAAAGTACCTGGATACAAGTCAATCGTAATACAAAATCACACATAGATTTGGCTGGAAACAATTTTGAAAAGTAAATAAACTTTGTGTTGAGCACATTTCTGTACTGGACAGCTCCATGAACTTTGTACATGGCGCTGTTTAGCACAAATTTGCTGAGCACAGATTTTATTAATGAATTACTTTGTAAGATGAGGGACCAGCTAAATTTGTATTTTCAAATTGTGCTTAAAAACAGTATCAACATTTTAGTGCACATGTAAATACATATCACAATATTTTGTCAGGCAATCAACTTTTGCAATATAAAGCAGATAAATTATGTGCTAAGTAATGTTTCGTGCCAATAGCGCCATGAAATTGGCCCCTGGAGTTCAGAAAGTTTTCCCCTTTTTTTGAATACTTCATTGCACCATCACTGCTGTCCTCATCTTTTGCAATGTCAGTCGTCATCAAATTCTTTCATTATCTTTAAAGCCCCAAAATTTTACTTCACGAGCAGACAAGAAAAAGAAAACTGTGTTGAAAGCAAGGTAACAATCACATGATATGGTATCTTTGTGAAAGAAAACTGCTAACTGAAGGTGTTTTAAGTTTTGAATATTTTTTGTTTACCTTTCATGCATTGGCTTAAATTTCTACAAGGCTCTTTTATCAACATATTACTACGACTGTAATTGTGGGGAAATAAAACATGTTCCAAATTATTTAACACTTTATTAAACAGCTTCAACCCGCAAAGCATTATTATGACAATTCGGTGATTTCTTTAGAACGTATTGTACCTGTAGGTGATTGCACAACACATACAATGGAAAAATGAACTGATTGCATAATACACACAATGAGGGAATGGAATGACAAGAATGCGAGTCAAGTAGTGTAGATAACAAGGAAATACAATTAATACCTTGTACTGTAACACTTATGTAATGCTGCTGTTCCTAATTTTAAAAGTTTTCCAGTCACGTAAACAATGTCTTGAAGTTGCTGCTGGTGGGTATCACCTTCATGCCATTTGGGAACGACTTTCACCTTCGCGGGTCCATCTCCTATTGGGAATGAGTGGACATGGGTTGGCTGCTCTCTTCCAAATGCCAAATACACCTCTTCGGGAGAATGATCTAGGGAAAAAAAACAATTAGCTAATTTTAAAAAAATTGTTTAATATCCATATCTACATTCTACATTCTTCCATATCTACATTCTTCAAAATCGATGCTTAGAATACAGACGTTAAAACAATTTTAGACTTTAAAACAAGTGTAATACAATTGTAGATCACTTGATGAATACCTGGTTGGCATTTGACGCTTGCTCATATGTTTGGGTTCACCGGCGATGTCATCCTGTTTATCCTCGAGCCTCAAATGTAGGTACAGGTGTGGACAATATGTGCTGCATCTGAAGTCTTCGCTCATTGACAGTTTTGATCCAATCACTGTTCAGGTAAGTGAAATCTTCACTCCCTGACCCCTAATGCACCTGGTGGTTGGTGCCTTGTCCCCTTCACTGTTGAACTGAAAAATGAATAACAAGTTAACATTACTAATAAATGGCACTGAGGGTTAAGAAGTTGATCAGAATGTTTTTCTTTTTTAAAAATGACTCAAGCATCGGTAAGTGCAAATTTGATGGAGATACCCACATTTTTGAGTTAGAAAAAAAATGTTTGTGAGGAAACACTTAGTCTCATATGTTTTGTGCAAAAGGTCGTGATCGTAAGACATGATGAACGGTATAAATATCGTACACGTTCGCCACTAATTCTTCCTAATAAAAGTAACAATGTCATGATCATAAATGCCCCAGAAAGTGTAAAATTTGGTTTGGAAACACGATAAGAAAATATCAAGTTTTTCTTTGAAAACACTTAGGATTTTTGTTGTCATGCTCCATAGACTTAGTGCATGGAGTTTCAACTCGCGAACGTGCATGATAGTTTTTCCATGATCAACCACCAAATTCTCTCCGAATTTTTCGACCGTGACCGGTCGAGATGTCTTAAAACGGGACGACTGTCGCTGTCACTTGTTCACTGTACCGTGTACACTGCGCTGGTGCCTGGAGTGTGTTTTTCAGTTGTGAATTTATGCCACTAAAACCACGAATTAGCAAACACGGAACGCTAGCAACATAAAGCTTACTATACTATTTTTACCTTCATTACTTACTCTATTTTTACGAGTAATTTGTTGCTCATATACACAGCAATCTTTCGCGATCCATCCATGAAAATCATGATTGTTGCTGGCCAGCCGGCGCCGCGCCAGGCACGAAAAGGACATTTCAGTCTGGCTCTCTGACATGACGTTAAAATGCCGTATATTTAGATTTCATTGGCATGGATCCCAGACTTAGGTGCCAATCATCAGAGTGGTCGATTTTATAGCAGGAAATGCACAAGAAAAAAAAAACACATCAACGATTTAAATTTTGAAACTAGAAGAATTTATTCTACTACAGCATAATGTTAAAACATTTTAAATGTTATGAGCTACAATTCTGATGGTTGCATAATGTATACATTGACAATGTGCTTCAATTTTCTAAAAACCACACACCCCACAAATAATGGTATGGTCTGTCGCGAAGTAACAATCGGTTTCCTGTTTAATGGCGACGCACTCGCTGTGAATCCGGGAAAAACAAAGTAGGTCCAGCGTCAAAAACCGACAAAAACGCGAAAAAGACCCTCAGAATTTCTTTTTAACATCGATTTCTACTTTCAACAATAAATAAGGACCCAACTTGTTTAGGTCTGGTTAAGTATTAAAGTCCTACACGGACGACGAAATTCCGACTGACCTAAACGTGACGATGTTCCGGCCGCGTGCATCCGCATTGGCTTAAACCGCATTTGATATTAGAAAATGCAATAACGCTTTAGGAATGTATGCATGCCGGTTGGGCTCCTATTTGTTGCCAGCATTGTAATGAAATTTATTGGGTAGTTTGACTTTCAGCATACGCAAACTACAGTATGCCTAAAACAATTTCAAATGTTTGTGACCGACCAAATCTTATAGGAACTTGCGATGACTTGCAAGAACTTCTGGTATACGACAACGCTGCGTGTAGGCCTATAGCAAATTATAGGTATTGCACTAAAAGAATACAATTTGATATTTTCCCGAGCAGCATTAAATATCTCGTGTATACACACTCCTTTGGTTATCAATTAATAAGGCCAGGTTCCGTTTCTGAGAGGTCGGCATTGATTATTTGGTTACAATAGGACAACTATTATTGTATAGAATTTTGCAATTGTAAAACACGTTATGACAGTGTATTAAACCATGCAGTCTGAATTGTTATTTCCGGTGCATGGAAATTCGTTAAAAATAGAGCTTTTTGTTATAGATTCCACAGTGCGTATCAAAAAAGGTAATTCAAATTTAGGGAGCTAATATGTCAAGGTTATTTACTTAGTTGACAATTTATATGTGGTTGACCAATAAAGAGGAAATTATCGGCTGCGGCCACACCTGAATGAGTACATTGTTATTGAAAAGGGCAATCACATTTCTAAGTTTTGATAATCGGTGAATCAAAGTAAGATGGTAAGCCAGATTTCCTTCCAAGACTGGAAATTATTCAAGAAGAATACCTTATACCTTGCCCTTATGCACACTCTCAGAAATAATGGTTCAAATCTTTGATACAATAGCAGCACCCCTTAGGAGCAAATGTGCACCATGTGAACATGATTTGCACCTTGAAAGGAGCGAGTTTGCACTTTAGGGGTGCACATATGTTCAAATGGTGCAAATTTGCTCTCATAGAGGTGCACATTTCCTCCTACATATGGGTGCTGCTATTGTATCAAGATAAGCACCCCAATTGCACCCTAATTTTTTTAGTGTGCAGTATGCACCCACACCTGCAACATTCGACACAAAGCTGACAGCGACGGAGCATGTCCCGCACTGCTCGTTTCACCATTAGCCAAATAATTGCGTAAAGCATCCACTTCATTTCGAAATACGGTCCCGAAATTCGTCAAGATCCGGCTATGGCGAGACAAGCAGTGCGGGGGCGCGCATGCTCCGTCGCTGCTGTTTAGATACCGAGATAATTTATCTCACCAAGTTGACTTATAACGTGGGTTAAGTCGACTTAATTGGTAAGATATTAAGACGGCTTGGCGAGATAATTTTTGTTGCCAAGTCGCCTTCCTGGATCCAATAAGCCGTCGCGACTTAATTTGGCGAGATATTTTATGCTGCCAAGTCGACTTCGTGAGATAATTTTTGCTTGGCGGGTCGACTTGGCGAGATAATTTGTTGCCAAGTCGACTTACATACTTATCTCGCCAAGTCAAATTAGTACATGTTGTTTGAAAAGGCGGCTTTCCACACTGTAAAAAATTGTGTTCAGTCACAGGTGTTTTTCTGTTGAAAAAGTCAAAATCGAACAGTAACTTTTACTGTTTTTGGAATTTGTTGTTATTGCACAAACGTTCTTCCGTCTGTGTACATTTTAAAAATATTGTTCTGTATGATTACAGACGGTTTGCCGTTAAATTACAGGTTTGTTCAGGAACAAGAAACTTTTAATCTTCATCTGTTAAAATACAGCCATGTTACTGTTTAGTAACAGAGGACCTTCTGTTATCCCATCGATGTTCCCTGGTATGCGGCAGAAATTACGCGGCGTTGATAGCGAGTACCAGTACGTTGCATGCTGGGAAATCACTGCAGTAAATTCAAACTGCGCAGTGCGCTTTTTGTAGTTGTGCCGTTCGTATATGAAATGACAGATTTTGGCGAGCGTTATGTCGAAATATATACTGGAGACTGTTCAGTTTATAGTGCCGACTTGAACGAGAAGTAGCTGCTCTACATGTCGTGAAAGGCAAGTCGGTATTTTCGTACATTTTTTGGTTTTTATTTGCGTTTTATTTGCCGTGCAATACTGCCTGCAGTGGAGATACACGGGAGCATGTAACCTGCCTCAAAGTGCGGGAATACAGTAGACTCAGGCGGAAATTCCCCCTGAATTTATCATATTCCTGTATTTCAGCGAGTCGGGTTACATTTTTGGTAAACTGTACACCCTGTTGAAACTCCACTGCACCCCGGCATGCAAATAAAAACTAGGAAATTGAGAGAAACATGCCGACTTATTTTACATGAAGTGTGGTGCATCTACAACACAAAAATTGAACTGTAAAGGTCAACAAGAAACAGTCGTCAATAACCTGGACTGCTTCGTTCAGTTACATAGAATTGTTTCTGTACAGAAGGCTTTGTTAAAGAACAAAACCATGCACAAAACTATCACTTAGTCGTCTGTTGAAAAACAGAAGAATCTTCTGTAAATTTACAATTCCAAATAACAGTAGCATCTACTGTATGCAAACAGAGAAAACAAAAAAGTAGAATGTACTGTTCAAAAACAGTACGCTATGTAATGCCAATTGACATATGAATGTACTGTAAATGAACAGAGATTTTTTTAACAGTGCACCAGTTTACCTCTCGAATTATCCAAGTGCACGACACACGCTAACAGGCCTGCCTCGATTTAGATTATATGCTACATTTAGACCACAGATCCGATCGATAATAATCGGAAAATCAAACTTGACCTCTCTCTAAAATAATTGGCAAATGGAGACTGGAGAAATTTAGAGAATGGGAACCATGCATGGCTGTAACATATGGAGAGGGTAACCGTTGAAAGATTAGATAAATGCCCTGCCAGAATATGTACACAAGAACAGATTTCCACAAAACAGAGCAAATTAATATTGATGCTGTCGGAGGAATCTTCAGAAAAAGGCGGCCTGACCTAAAGCAAACAGTACGTTTTTGGCGTTATGATGGGCAACTCTTGGAGTGCTGACCGTACTTTGCTATATTGAACGTGTAGTGCATGCTTGGTTTCCATGGAATTTTACAGCAAGGGAGATATTAACTTGATTACCTCCAAATGAAATGCGAGGTCTTCCGAGATTACCATAATGGCTTCCCTTGTTGTTTCTGTTCCTCAGCAAACGATTTCTCCTTCAAAACGGGGTCAGGTCTCTTTGGCAGCTAGCTGGATTCACCTCGAGCTTTTTCGGACGGACATTTGACGCGTGTAGCTTCCAGAAGAAGGGAAAAAACGGCGTTGAGGGAAATGAAAATCAGAGAATCCCGCCGTTGATTTTGATTCTTAGTGCGTCGTTTTACTCCTAAAAACGATGCGCGTCACATTTAGGCGCCAAAAGGCTTAGTATATGAATTTAGGCCAAAACAATATATCAGTGCATCACACACATCAGGATTGGAATCGGAGCAACAGAACGGAACATAATTTTATTCCCGAACCAAAGTGCGTCTAAACCCATAAGTATTTGCCATAAGCTATTATGGAAAGTGTGCAGGGAGAGGATTTGTGTGGCCATTTGGTATTTGCAGAATCAAATTGGCAATGACTTACAGCGCTGATCCTGGAAGCTGTTTTCTTGTTTTTCAAATTTGCGCCGAAACTGCCCGCCTGGTAAAGTCTTAAAGATTTATAACTACATTCCACCGGAGATTGGGGGATCTTGTGCGATAAATGCAAAGTTCCGAGATTGCCCAATTAACCCCGTCCCCTTGGATATTGTTGCTATGCCTCACACGCTATCGTCAAATTTCCACACACACTGCACAAACCAATAGGACTTTCAACGGAAAGCACAGATTCATTGGAGAAAACTCAAAGGTATTCATGTTTCAGGGTAGTTACCGTAGCACGCCCTTAGTAAAAGGCCAGTGATACAGCTGTCATATATTAATAACATGTCGCTTTCTTACCTTTGAACAGCGAATTGCCCGGCCTTGAATCAAAAATTCACCCCGAACATCACATACAACGTATGGGCAGAAAATCGCGTGATGTTGGTTTGTAAGGCAATGCACTTTGACCTATGTGGGCGCTGTCTGCTAGCCCTGTTGTGATTGGTCGGGGGGTTCGGTTGATTGACAGGTCGGAACTATGCATTGCGCCCCAAAGTGACAAGATATTTACAAAAGAAATGGCCCATCAGCAGAATAGGGTGATTTACACGACTATTTCTTCAAAATGCCTCGTTTGGTTGTGGGAGACGTTTGATAGCATCAAACAAACCGGTCTTGTTCCCACTGTGCGCATGCTCAGTATGACGTAGAGACAATGGAAAGGACCAGTTTGTTTGCTGCCACCAAGCGTTTAGAAAGTTCCCTATCGTTTGACGCATGCGCTTTGTGTTTTTTTTTTCCATGAAACTCATGGCATGCAAAGTGGCATTTTAGAGATATCTCTATCAGGGGCGGATCCAGCATTTTGAAAAGGGGGAGGGCGTGAAATTTTTAAGCATGAAATGCTGATGACAATGAAATAGCGAGCGCGTAGCGCGAAGCCCTAACGGCTTCTAAGATGGATTCTAGATGCTCTGTGTGGGATCTGGGGCAATATTTAACCACTTTAAGCAGGAAAAGTGTGCACAAAAAGTGATTTTTAAAAAACATTTTTTAATTTTTTGTTTTGAAAAGGGGGAGGGTGCGTGTGCTCCCCACGCTCCTGTCTATGGCCTGTCTACACTGAGATTTTGTCAGACAGACTGAGACTTTTTGTTTGACTTTGTCTAAGGACTTCGTCCACACTATCAGACAAGTCTAATGATGCTTGATTATTTTGTTTTGTCATGTAGCCACTCAAAGGTCAAGTCGCCCCCTGGCCGACTCGCCCCTTACCTACTCGCCCCTTCCCAGTCGCCCCCTGACCGACTCGCCCCCTGGATTGAAAAGCGTCGCAGAAAGTGTGGAGACATTGCGTTCAAGGTGCGGACGGGTGTGATCGAAGTGCATGATGCATTTTACATTGCAAAATAAAACCCTTCTCATAAAACGGACCCAGTCGTACGGTCTGTCCCTGTTGGAAAACGGAAACTTTGCTTGTCAAATCTCTTTTCTTCTCGGGCAAGTCAATGCCTTGAGTTATTGGCGGACCGCCAATAATTCGAAATATTGACACTAATTGATAGTTTCGTCTGAATTGTTTGTTGGCAGGATTTCTACTGAACGACGTACAAAGACGGAATGGCCGCCGCCACCTCGTCTTTGCCTTACAGCAGCAGCTCCCTGTCATGTGTAAGACGAAACGTCGGTACATCGACGGGACTTTCAAATTCGCCAAGAGATCATTCACGCAACTCCTGACCATTCACTGCTTTGTTCGCAGTGAGAACGCCTGCAAGCAAGTCCCCATTGTCTACGCGTTGATGTCCGTGAAGAAAGCCGGGGATTACAAGGCCGTCTTCCGAGTCAAGAAGGCATTGCAAGAGGACATGCAGCTATACAGGAATGCATGTTGGACTTCGAGGCCGGCATCTGGAAGGCTATCTCATCAACCTTCCGACAGGTTTGTCTCTATAGGCCTAGCAGTACCTTTCATCATGACGTATTTATTTCGTCTTTTAAATATCATTGAAATTCCTACATAGGCCTAATTCTTATCCCCGATTTAGATATTGAGATATTTTCATTTTCAGGTCCAATGCCATGAATGTTCCTTTCACTGGAAACGGGCTGTGTGGCGCAAGATCCATGATGGTGGGATTACAACCAGCTTACGCCCAACGGAAAGATGCACACCAACTTCTGAAGGAGCTCGTGTCGCTACCCTGCCTCCCAGCGGAAGTCATCAGACCAATATTCCAGTCTTTGAGGGATCAGGCGGAGGGGCCCCTTTCTGGAACAGGTAAAAAATGATAATAAATAATACAAATGTCGGTCGGTAGTTTTTAAGAAACGTTTTTACCCGTTTTCAAATTAATAATTTTGCAATGATGAACACCGTCGTTCCATCCTTTTGGTTTGATAGGCCTACTTACTTTTATTCGATTTGCATCTTTCTCAGGTGTTTTATGTCGAAAGTACGTGGATCGAGTCAGACTTGTGGTCGCCATCCACTTGGTCGACCCTCTTTAATCGTCAGGACCAACAACGACGTGGAAGGTTGGCATGGCCGTCTGAATACAAAGACAGGTCGCGCTAAACCTGCCTTTGTACGAGTTGATCACGGCGCTGCACCGGGAGTCACGTACAGATGCGGTTGGTGTCTGAAAAGAAACTCATGGAAGATACAGCGAAGGCAATGGAGAGGGCTTCTACGCGCGGCGTCCCATATCTTTGGTCACGCACCCGAGGGACACTAAACATCTCTTCCCCTATAATGTCGGTCTGCAATAAGCGATACTGTTTAGTCTTTCAAAACAGATTGGTTTGATTGCGACAACAAAGAAATAGTGACCTATTTTTAACAGTCTGCATTTTGTAAACTATTAACTTTTTTGTACAAGTAAATAATTACTTATTGGATGTAATAAAATTAATGGTTATTTGATGTAAAAAGTATGTGAACAAGTGTGATGTAATAATTTAAAAATAGTATATTTTTGTATGAATAAATATTTATTATTAAAATGTACAGTCATGTGTGGTGCCATGAAATTGGAATATTGAACTTAGTGACGACAAAGACTTATACTAAAGAACTCTGAGAGAGTTTGTTTAGCATGTATTTGCCGTAACTTGGTTCAATTTCTGTATTTTTGTATAAGTAAATTGATTAGATGCATACGGTAATTTCTTGTTAAAATGTGTGATGTTATAAAATTTGTGTATAAGTAAATATTTTTTAGGAGTTAAATAGTTATTTAATGTAAAAAGCAGTGATTTCTTGTGAAAATGTGTGTGATGCAATAAAATCGGAATTTTGAACTGAGTGGCGACAGAGACTTACTAAACATCTCACCTGAGTTTGTTTAGCACGTCATTGCTGTTATGTTCGGTCAGGGTGCGAGTTGGTCAGGGGGAGAGTCGGCCAGGGGGAGAGTTGGTCAGGGGGAGAGTCAGCCAGGGGGCGACTTGGTAAGGGGCGAGTCGGCCATGGGGCGACTTGAAAAGGGGCGAGTAGGTAAGGGGAGACTTGACTATACAATCTATCAAACTGTCCACTGATTGGCAGTTGTCTTACTCGTCTGATGTCCAGACTTCAGACTTTTGTCTGAATAAATGTGCATGTTCAATCGTTTGACAGACAAGTCTGATCGTGTCTGACAATAGGGAGGTTTAGATGCACGGCAAACGCGAACTGCTTTGAACACTTGGTCAATATTCTGATGAGATCTTAGAACAGATGAAAACAAAACCTACATCTTTGACTTTCGTGGCGAGATAAAACATTTGATGTGACCAAGATTCGAGCCCGAGTTCTAAGACCTCCTCATGAGGTGACCGGTTTCTGACGCGCAGTCCACATAGAGATTTTTGTCCGACAGGCACAACGGACAAAAATCTCATAGACTTAGTGTAGACGGGCCTTAATCTTTATTTCTGGACGTCAACATTCAATCCCAAATATTCTCCATTTTTAATACAGATATATCTTGTAAACGCGCGTCGTTGGTAATTAGCTTTTTGCGTGAAACATTTGTATAATGGCTGGTGCCCCGAAATCTTCACTTTCAAATGGAGGCGAGGTTTATGTCACTATGCTATTATTGCTACGTGGTGCACGTCACTGCCTAGCAATCAACAGTCGGGATGCTTTATGTCATTCTATTCTACGGTGAACACGGTATTTAGGCCTATTCTGTACTCCACACCTGCCGCGTGCACCACATAGCAAAACAAATCTAGTCTGGACAAGCAGACACTAAGTGTGCACATGAACAGAAGTAGTAGACTACGTCAATACACCAGACGTTATATTCACGTGAAACGGGCAATAAGCTAATCGGATTAAATTATTTTTGTCATTGTTCAATTTACTTTTGAAAGTAGGCCAGTCGGAACATACATATGTACTATGCATGCGAATTCCCATAATCCCCCATAGTGCATTTCCATGTAAACTGGGACGTGTTCAAACAGGGCCAGAGCATAAACAAATAAATGAGGGTACATGTAAGACTATGTACTATGTCCTTTGTATAGGTTAGGCCTATATAATTTACGTAAATGCCTAAAACATCTATATCTGTTATATCATTGGTTACGAATACCAAAATGTATACATGGAATAGAGCCTTTCCAGTCGGTATATGTGGGTTAAACGAATTACGACTAGTGAGATGCATTATTCAATAGCATACAACCGCTCTTTATGCCGAAAGCCATTTTGTGCAAATAGCGAAAAAAATGGCAAAAAGAAATTTCATTCAATTACAAAGAAAGACATTCAATTACACTTTGGAATAACGATATGAGTACAGACTGGATGTAAAACTGGAATCCATTAAAACAATTTGTCAATTCCAGGTCCTAACAAGGGAATTCATTTTGCGTACTTTGGATAATTCAAGTGGGATCATGGGATTTCAACTTGTGTGATGAGAGGCAGTAAAAATAAGATTGATTGGCTCATTGTACTAACAAAAAAAATCCTCAAAAGTACCGCCTTATTTAACATATGTAGTCAATACACATAGGCCTAATGCGTACACTTTTTGAGACAACTGGATTTTTTCCTTTTGTAGTTTGGAAGGCTTTTGATACTTTACAAATTACCTCATATTATCAAGAATGTCAAAAGCAATTCCACTTTAAAAAAAAAACCTTAAAATTCCAAAAGCGCGAGCTTGCACATCCCCTTGACCGGAGACAACACAGATCAAACAGAATCTGGGGATTGCCGAATTGTTTTAATGTATTTGGCTATTCACATTTTGTAGTCATGTCCGTCCGTATACCGGTACTTGAATGCTTGAATGGCCATTACAATTCCTTTCAAGTGGTTTTTTTTTTTTTTTTGAGTGCGTGACCGAGCGGTAAAGGTCAATGAACAAGCAGATGAAACTATACTGAAACGCAAAAGAAACTTACCATGCACTTGTTTAAAATGTAATAAAATTGTAACAGTTCCAAATAAAACAAACCAACAATTGCTAATTGAAACATTAGCATTTTATTGATGAGATGTCAAGTTTTTGACCAAGATACACCATCTCATCAGTTTGTTCTACAGTAAAGAACAGAAGAGGGTGGAATGTCAGTCCCTTTTCAATAGCGTGTGTGGCCACCATTGATTTGGACACAGGCAGTGCATCGTCGGCGCATACTGCCTACCAGTCTTTGGATGGATTGCAATCGTGGCATGTTGCTTGAAATGCCCATTTTGCACTGGCATTTTTAAAGCCAACATCAAGACATCATCCCATACCCCTTGGCTAATCACTGACAGTCAAAACAGCTGTGCCATGAAGTGACCATTGAAGGTTCAAGTGACCTTCAGACACCGTTTGGTCCGACAGTGAGGACAAGTTCACACATTACTACACGCAGTGTTATTGTTGCTATTTAAAGGTTTAAAAGGTGTTAAGTTTCTTTTGCGTTTCAGTATATTTGCAGATAAAACTATATTTGTCAAGAATTCCAAGAACAACTGCATTTACATAACTAAAGAAAAAGGTTGATAAACTGCCTTGTAGAAATGTTAGCTCCATATTCTGCAATACTTCAGAAAACCTTAAAATGTGATTATTTACATTATAGAAAGAGCTTTATAAGATGATACTAGATTTTACTGTAGTGCAATTCTTGATTCGTCTGGTAAGTGCAAAATTATTCCATTTAAAAGATCAAAGAGAAAAAACACAATTACCATATTTTAATGATGTTGAAAGTGCATTTGAACTTATAGCTGGGTTTCATTAAAGCAGGCCACATAAGATACGGTAGAATCAATACGAGGCTGTGTCTAACGAATTGAATATTCGAATAGCATTTTACCAAATCGAATATTCGGTATGTGCTTTTTTCACCCCAAACCAAACATGTTATAAGTAAAAAATCCTTTTTCCTTTGCCGAAATGGCCGCTTTGATTTCATATTTTGCATCCAACCACGAGTCCAGTGTAGAAGGGCCGATGATAATTTCTGCAAAAACCCCTTGGGTGAGAGACTGCTACATGTAAGTTACAACATAATTGTTTAGTTTCACAGATTTTTTTCGGAGGCGGCAAATTCGGCAATAAAAAGGTTGCTGTAACTTCCTGTGAGCTGTTTGAGTTATGATGTGCCAAAATCAATCAATTTCACGACAATTTGTGTCAAAATTCGAATATCGATCAAATATAAAACCGATTTTTGGAATAGTAAATTATTCGAAAATGCACAGGCCTAGAATCATAAATACATTGTGCATGTATGCATATACTTTGTTTCAATTTAACAATTTGATGAGATTGTATAACAGACATATATACACATTAGTTAATACTATTGGCATCTAGAGGGGTTACATCATGGAGCTATAACTATTTATAGCTCCACGGTTACATTAAGTGGGAAGATCTTTATGCCAACTACACTCCTTGTTTTCCTTCCACGAACCTTTTCCCTCCGCGAACATTTCCTGAAAACAAGCATATGTTGAGGAAGTGGTTGATAAAACAAACGGATATAACTGTATTGTAGAACACATTTTAGAGAAATCAAAATTCCCAGGAAATAATGACTCTGCAGACTAGACCACCTCATCAGGTCAAGTCAGGTGGAATTAAAGGAAACACCGGCTTTAGTTGGGCTATTTTGGGCTCAAAATAGACCCATGATTCTGAAGGTCTTTCCGGATTGAACTGAAGAGATCCTGAAACTAAACCATCAAAGGTCACATGATCACAAGTTCTTGCGAGTTAGTTTTAATTCATGATATTTGACAATATACAAATATCACATGGTTTGAGGGTGGATAGTCATATTAGCTCCCCGAGGTATTGGAAGTTGACCTGTTAAAAATCTGTTGAGACATGGTTATTTCAAGTCACTTGGTTGACAGATATTTCATGTTATTTTGAAACACGCCTTCTGACCTTTTTCCATATTGGCACAGTAGCCTTCAGTGCATCTATGCAGTATTGTACTGATGCTAGTGAGGCTTGGCGATGGGGAGAGGACACTGCAATGATGACACTGGCTTCTGTTACTGGTACAACCCTGAACAAAAAACAAAGATACAGTTAAGTCCCAATACATCATTTGCAGTGACCCAAATTTTATTTCACGAGTTGACAAGAAAAATCTGACTAAAAGTGTTGATAGCAATGGTAACAAACACCACATTATTTTTTTCTTTGTAAAATTGTACATGTACCTTGGGACAAATTGCCAACTGAAGCTGTTTTGTCAACAACAAATTATCTGAAGACAATTTTTTTACCAAATCATTCAACACAAAAACCAATAAACCATGCATAGATTTTTAAGGTTTTCTGAAGTATTACTGCATCTATGTGGCCGACGTTTTCTATAAGCAGTTTGTCAACATGCTTTAGTTACGTAGTGTTGTTAATTGGTCTTGTTTTAAAGGTTTTCCAATCATTTAATCTGCCGTTAAAGGTCCAATATATCATTTGCAAGATAAAACTTTTAATGGATAAACTGATAAAAGGGCATAACGTATCTAAAGGAAAAGTGTTGATAAACTAGTCTGCAGAAATTTCAGCTACATATAGATACATCAGTACTTTTAAAACCTTTAAAATCCGTGCATGGTTTTTGGTTCAGGTAAATAGTAAAAAATGTGTGCGCACACACATTTTAAAAAACCCACCTTCAGTTGTTAATTTCTCACAACAAATTATGGATTGTACTGAAGATCTTGTTTGTAAGAGACTACAGGATTGGAAAACTGTTACAAACAGAATTTGGTCATTCTGTGAAAATGGGACAGTGTCCCCCTTACGTCGTGACACTTCTGGAGTTATTTTTTTAAAATAATTACCGGACTTCAGTGAACGATCACCCTCGGCATATAAAGAATATATGACCTCATAAACAAAAAACAAAGAACAAATAACAGAAAAAAACTCGACTTCACTCTCAAATGTAAATTGCCCTCGTACTTGTCAAATTACTGAAAGCATTATTACATTACTTCATCAGCTTCTCCCAAGCACAGCCCTGGTACAACTAATTTAGCACCGAAGTCCAACACTAACCACAGACTAATGGCCGCAGCTACCGGTATTGAATTTGCATCTTAACAAATGCAGCGCAATTTGATATTTCACCCTCGCACCTGTACATGTGTGCCGACGTAATCTGAAAAGACGCTAAAAATATAAAGTGATAATATAATAATAAGCATGGAGATGTAATAAGGCCCTTACTGGCTTGGGTTAGTTAACTTGATCAATGTCCAACAACGTCGCAGTGAATTGTGATGAAGACTCTGACAAATTGGGGATGCTGTTGTCCATCCACTCTCTATGTTACAATGCATAAGGTTATATTTGATTAAAATACACAAACCAAGCAAACACCAGCGTGACAATTTTGAAAAACAAGTACTGTACGCTTGTCATTCAGCACTTTAGAAGTAAAACTAAGGAGAGAAATTCGATTTTCCTCTAAGCGAGAATCCGTGGGAATGACAAAAAAGAAAAGTAGTTAAAATCTGTATACAGATTTGCTATGTCCCATAATTTTAATCAACATTTTGACGAGAAAAAAAATTACACAAATGGAAGAAAAGTGGTTCAAACTGTCCAATGCAATGATTCTGATAATTGGTAATAAATGCATAAATGCGTGTGCACACCGACTTTTGTTTTTGTTTTTGTTTTTTTAACAAAGGTGCTCTTGTGTATTAACGAAACTAGACTACATGTACCGTGGTACTATATGGCTTCTGTGCAGTATAGCCAGGGAACCAGCCTAAAGAGAATTTTTGCACAATGGCCCGTATTTCTGAACGCGTTAGGGCGCTCGATCTACGGCGGAAAATAAGGGGAATCATTACACGTCCGTACATGGGGGAAAAGTCGTGTACATAGAGCGTGGGCGGGCCCGTGGCGCGGGCATGTTGATTTCCATTAAAAGTAGTAAACGTTTGGAAGGCGTGCACGCGTAGCGCATTTTGTGTTTAAACATATAAATGCGCGATGGGCGCGGGTCACTTGACAGCGCCCTCAGGCATTCAGGAATATGGCCCGTTTCCTGAAAGCATGAGCTGACTTAAAGATCCGTTGGTTTGTTATCATATACACAGTCAATCACACATAGATAATGCAGTTTGTAACAATTTTCAAATCCTGTAATCTGTCATTTAACAGTCCCCCATACGTGTACCTCCACTGCCTTACACACCAATTTCGGGGCACAACAATCATTAACGCATTGTGGCAATTTGTTTTCATTTAGATAGATTTAAATAATTTCCCCAAAAAATGGAAATGGAGTTTTAATACTTGAAGATGTTTAATTGCAGCTCATGCTGTATTTTTATGTCCATCTCACTTGAAATACCCCTTTCTAGCTATAGCCACATGTATTTGGATCGCTACTAGACTACTCCTTCGGTTCTCTGGCTACATCAATCCCCAGAACGGTTACTCGGTCAACTCCCACTTGAAGTTGACAGAATAGCAACGCGGCGGTTACTGAATTAAACGTAAATTCCCACCCATATTTTTTTTAACCTTAAGCTGGCAACGGCGAGAATGAACACTACATCTCACCATATTTAGCTCGAGTAGGGCGAGACAGAACATGATTTATTACTGTGGCTTATGCACTCGAGGCAAGATGAATTGGAAGTGATTGTGACTTCAGATCACAAGTAGGTTTGCATAGTAGTCATTAATTTCACGTATATTCAGTAATTTGCAGTGCAGATTGAACTGATATGAAATAAATGGTTCAACGCATCATTTTCAGCTCTTAGTGGTAAACTAAGGGGGTGTACAACACAAGATATTTGGAATTATGAAAAAGGCCCAATACATGCTTACATGTGTATAGGCGACAAGCCTGGGGCTAATTTCACAGAGCTGTTTGGCAGTCGATTTTGTGCTAACAGGAGCTCATGGACATGTTAGCATTTGATTTCTGATTAAGCAGCGCTCTCTCCGTTTCATAAAACTGTTTAAGCACTAGCAAACTAAATAGCACATGCTAACCTATCAATTTTTTGCTAACGCGACGCCATCTTTTTTCTTCGACTACTCGGCAAAATTCGGGACACATATTCCAACAGATACACAACTTTCAGCTGTTGTTGAAATATTGCAATTAGTGAAAGGCAAGAGTCTTCTGTGGTAGTGATAATCATCCTAAGATAGAAACATTATCGATGCATGGTGGTACCTGAAACACTTGACGTTGACTTATGAAAGCAGACAATGAACGTGTTCAAATAAAACGGACGACAGCATTGCGCGCGCACCCTCTACGCGCGCTTAGAACGAGCTTCATGAAATAGACCCTTGCTTGCTTGAGCGAATTTTCGTGCTATATGCTTAATCCAACATTTTTGATTAAGCGTAACATGTTTCATGAAATTTGCTCCTGGTGGTTTCATGGAGATCGTAACCTTAAAGGCCCTGTAGATGATCTGTTTTTGAGCGATTCTGCGAATAAAACCATTATAAATCAAAAGAAAGACATCAACATACACTAACTCATCCTAAGAAATTTCAGCTTTGTCAAATGTACCACGTTTAAAAAACCATGAAAATCCATATGCATTTTCCTGGTCTTGGCGGGGTGTTTCAAATATTCGTTCTCAGTTGATCAGGTACTATGTGGCTTGCGTCATGCACTCTGTGGTGCACATCATATACTACGTGTGCACGCGATCCATAAAAATGCATCGCGTTGGAACACGCACACGGAGTACACAGCGCCCATGCATTTTGGACCGCGTAGATGTGAACCAAAAATAAGTAAATCGTTTCCAAACGATCTAAATAATTTCATCTTTACAGATTATTTTCTGGTAAAATTATATCATTTTGAGCGAAAACCTTTCATTGGATAGTTGCTATTAATTCAATCTTTACTTTCATAATTTTTCCCCTGTAAACTCGATTACTTTTTGGGGTCATTGCAAATGATCCACTGGGCCTTTAAGCAGCACAAATTGGCACCTGGGGCCAATTTCATACAGCAATTTCATAGTCAAAATGGTATATGTCTTCTTGTGTTTTTAGCAAGAATAGCAGAACACCATTCAATCGTAATACACATCACATAAGATTTTGACTGAAAACCCATTTTTATAAAGCAAACAAAATTTGGGCCCTGGTCTTTCCTTCCTCCATGGTCAAAATAAAGCAGCATAATGTCTAGGTACTTTATCATCAAGCTTCAGCTTCAATTTATCAAATTTGCTGAATATCGACATGATGAAGTGGCCTGGTATACTGTCAGTACAACAGGATAGCAAGTACAAAACAAATTAACTTAATTTATCAACCACTTTAGAAAATGAGTGTCGCTGAGCATGAGATGTATGTCATGGTTGGATTTGCAAAGGACAGAAATTTAAAAGATAATTACATGTGATCAGACACTCTTGTAAACTGCTTCCCGACTGGGACGATCATAGGAATCAAATTAGTGGGCTCACGTTTCGATCTTAACAGAGTCTTTCTCCAAGGCCAAGTGAGAAAGAGGCCACTAATTTCACAGCGGGAAATTTAAAAGCACAGGAAAGGATTTCATCAAGCACTGAAACTAAACTCGGAAGATAAACCCAAAAGCCAGATGAGAACAAAATAAAGAGTACCTTTTCTTATTTTTGCCTACAGAAAGCAGAAAAAGAAACGCAAATTTTTTCTCCACTTTTGATGAAAAAGAGCAGTCAATCTGATAGTGGGAAGTTTCAGCACACACAAGAGCTACACATAAGGGGCGTTCGAGATGCTGACACCGGGTAACACCGACTTACACCGGAGCGTTCTTTTAGCCATCACGTGCTACACGAGTCTGCCCCGGTGGCAGCCACCACTACCCGAGCTCGCGGGCGGGTCTGTGGTGTAAAGCAAGGTGTAATGACGTCACCTAGTAACCGCGAGTAGTAAAACATGGCGGACAGTTTGGAATCGCGACGTTAGTACAAAGAAAAACACTTATTTATGACACAAAATAGGAGGGAATAGGGCTGTAAATATATTTTGCTGAATCAGTAGATGTCTGTGGGCATTGACGAAGTTTATCTCGGTACTTTAGGGCTACTATTTTTGCGTGGCACCGGCTTCATTTTTCATCCTGAGTCAAACGATAACGGCATTTATAAAGCCCCACTCGGCAACAACCTTTGACCACGCGTTCCCAGAATTCAAAGCGAGACCCTGTGTCGTTCGTTTTGCATTTTCTGGGGGCTTCCCCCGGTGTAAACTCCCTGTTACCCGGTGTAAGCGTCTCGAACGCCCCTATAATGAAGCTGATAATAGGTCCTGTCAATATTTTGATGTTAACTTATCAGGCCAAAAAAAATAAGAACTGTTATTGTAAGTTGAAGTCTCCCAAAACGATGCGGTGACGAGGCTTTTTTCCCCCGCTATTTTGTTTTTTTTTAAAGTGGATTCCAAGCAATAAAGTCAATTTGATATGAAGCCAACAGTACATGTATATTTACTGCCGGAATTCCAGGGGCATTGGCCAAAAGTACCAGGAAAGGTGACAACATTGACGTCGTCGTGAAGTTCGAGCCCCAGACTACTGTCAACAGCAGCTTGAGAAGACGGTGTGTGTCTAAGTGCATTGCGTTTTTGAAAAGAAAAAAAGATAAAGATTTTTTGATTAAAGGGCCTGTGACATGATAAATTTGTGTTCTTTTGCGTTGTTTTCTGCATGTTTTCTGCATGTTTAGGTGAATGATTTCTTGTTTTCCAACGGTAAATTGATTAATGTGTCTAACCATGTATTGTGTTTTTTGTTTTTTGTTTTTTTTTTTTGACTTTGTAATTTTATTTGGTGTTTTAATGTTAAATAGGCGAGCAAAGAATTTCCCATTTTTGGGATGTAATAAAGTTTAAAATCAAATCAAATCAAATCAACAACATTTTGCCTAATCTTTGGTTCATATGATGGATTACTTGTTTAGCAAGACATGCTATTGTTCGTTTGGATGTAAAATTAATAAAAGGTAGCCTTTCTCAACTTTGAAGATTTCATTGCAATAATCCACAGAAAGAGGGCGCTGTTTGGAGTGCATCACGTAAGGAAGACGGAAGGGAAAAGTTTTAAAAAAACATAAGACTTCAAGTTGGACTTGTGGCAAATTGCTGCAGTTTTCTCCCCCAGTTTCGTCATGGCTTACAACAGGAAACAAACTCAAATAGCCATGGATGACAAAAGTTCCAGGACGTTTGAGTAAAAAGTGGAATCTTTTTGTGCACAGTTGAATGTGATTTTCCTGTGTTTGCCTCTTGTGACGTCGTGAAGTTGGTCATGAATATGCATATTGGCATTAGCATAAAAACTAAAACCCTTTGTTTTAAACCCCAAAACAAGCTCCAACTGGAATTTTTATGAATGTAACCGAGTAAATTGGTTTTATAGCATAGATTTAATTAATAAAGATCCCAAATAAGGGGCCTTTAAACTGAAAATTTCCGTTTCTTTTGTTGCTTGGTATAAATTGAAGTTCAAATAGTCTGCCAGCCAAATGCTGATAAAATCATGGCAGACGAGGACAAGCCTTTCCTACGTAGTTCATGACGGCAATATTAATAATGGTATAAGGAACAAATGGGAGATGAGGATTTCCATTGTGTTTTGTATCCAACATGGTCAGTCCAAACAAAGGCTCAGTGTGAAACTACCCTTAGCGATGTTTGCGTAGGGGTAGACACCAGGGTTGAGATTGGAGGAAAACGAAAATTCCGGAAGGGGCGTGGCTTCCTTTGGGGTGGGGGCGTTGCTTTCTTGGGGGGGCGGGCCGAAACGTAGAGACCACGCGCGCAAACTTCAACTTTTTTATAGGATCGTTTTAAACACCACCGTACCATTGGCATCGTGCCAAATGCAATGTCAAAAACATTTTAATTAGGCATCACAAGAACCAGTTTTGTTTGAAATAATTACCTTGTTTATAGGCCAACAAATGTGGACAAGGCTACACACGTACACACACGCGTACACGCATCACATACACAACATGCTCGGCCGGCCGTTGTGATGCAGGCTTGCTTATGGATTAGACTTGTACACGTCCGCTTCGCTCCTCGTTGCAGACTCGGTCAGGTCGCCGAGCACGCGGCATGCACAGTACATACATGGTAAAGCATGGTGTGTCATGGCACTTGCGTGACAACTAGACTCGCACAAGTTTTCTTTGCAAAATTACTAATTCAATCGAGGGCTCTCGTTAAAAAGTATGGTGTGCTAAAAGGGCAAAAAAAAAAAAAAAATACAATGCGGCCGCGAAGCACACAAGAACTAAATAAAATTCCGCTACAAATTGGTAAAATTACAGAAATCCAGAAAAATCTCACCCCGAGACACACAAATCTAACCGCCGTACCGCTGTCGGTACCTGCGGTTAGATTTGTGTGTCTTCCCTAAATGAAATGCAGCCCGGGTACCAGATTTAAACCACTGATGAGTGGAACTATCCAGTAATGAATGTTTAATCACTAAAATTAAATGCAGCATTCTTACCCTATTCTGTGGAACACAGCGATGTGCTCTACTTCCCATCTTTCCCTGATAACATCACAGATTCTTTCAATCTCTTTCGTTGCCATGGGAATGTAAGCCTCATACTCCAGACGAACGACCTCCTTTCCCTCAAAATTGTTCCTAGTCGTTCCTGATGGTCAGTAAGGAAGAAAAACAAACCCATACACGTAACTAAAGATTTATTCAAATCTGGGGTGGATTGCAATAAGGAAAGTTAAGACTTATGCTGTAACTTAGGCCAGGGTCACACGAGAAAAATCTCGTAATTACTCTATCACGATACTATTGTAATAGTTCCAACGACGAGTGGGGTCACACGACAAACTTATCACAATCGGATTGTAATTGTATTCGGATTGATTGTAAATTCTCAGTTTTAGAGGTGGGAGAAAAGCCCCACACACACCAACGTGTACGGGGAAAACCCACGAAATCAGGCAGGGACTGAGAACCCAACCCACATACTGACCCGGACGGGATTCGAACCAGGGCCACATTGGTGGAAGGCGAGGAAAGAACCGCTACGCCAATCTGATTCCCTAAAAACAATGCACTGAAAACCAATGAATCAATTTGGGCGAAGTGTTTTTATGATTGTGATTTTCAGTGTGTGGATTTCACACCAAATTTCTTCCACATCGTATTTTCTCCAAGCGATGCGTGCCTACTCACCAATAAAAACAGATATAGCACCAGAAGTAGGGGAAGTGACTGACTTGGTTGCATCTGCCACACACAGAAGATCAGGGGTTATTCTGATTATGTTGTTACCCGACATTTTATACACAATCTGTAAAAGAGGGAAAAACCCAGAATGGTCATATGGTCTTTAATGCCGTAAAGTACGTACGCACAGGGAGAGGGTGGCGAGGGGGAGAGGGGGAGAGGGGGAGAGGGGGGGATGGGGGGGGGGGGGGGGGGGGGGGGGAAGGGGAGAGGGGAGAGGGGAGCGAGTTGGAACCATTGCATACACCCAATGTTAAAGCATATATGGGCGACATCACGAAATATGCGTACAGGTGGGGGGGGGGGGGGGGTTTCTAAAACGTCAGCATTTTGTGCGTACGTACTTTATGGACGGCCCCTTTACAATGGTCTTTTTCACATCCACAAATTGAGCTTTACAGTGAATAACACTACCCATCAAGACTTCGGAAACACCTTGAAAGTTTGTTTTTTTAGAAGAAAGTATTATTTTGGTTATTCAAAATAAACAAAGCTATTAAAGCAAACGGAGGTGTAAGGGGTATCTGGAGAGAAAGCAGTCATCTGGAGTGCTGTCCATCATGGAATGGCCTGCCCAGTCACCTGATCTCAATCCCATTGAGCTGCTCTGGGAGGAGTTGGATCGTAAGGTCAGAAAAAAATGCCCAACCAACCAGCGCCAAGAAAACCTCTGGAGAGTCTTAAAAGAGGCGTATTTCCACTGAATGTTTAGAGAAACTGACAATCAGGATGCAGAGATTGTCATAGCTGCTAAGGGGGATTCTTTGATGAATGCTCCCCAATTTGTTGATAAAGCCCACTGCTGAGGCCGAAGATGGCACTAAAACTAACATGTATATATTGCTAAATCTGAAACTTTCAAGGTGTTATCAGAGTTTTGATGGGTAGTGTACATACCTGTTGAATGTCATTGTCCAAAACAAGCCTTCAAAAAAATGTGGAAAATTTATTTTATGGGAGCCCATGAAAAGACCCTCAATCTTATCCTTCAAGAGTCATTAAACAATTTCACTTCAAGTTTTTCTTATCCGACTTATACCCTGGACTCAGTGAGCCAAGCCTCATGCATTTGATGAACATATTATGCCTTGTGGATTACTCTTTCCCCCCTGCCCCCACCCCCGCCCCTGGAAATGGATGCTGTGTACAGGCAGCACGATTCAGGTTTCACATGCTTCCGTAGGTAGGTTACATTGTGCACGTGCACTAAATGGTCACACAAATACACAACCAGTATGACACGAGCCACAGAGTGAAAAGTATGTACGCGACCAACTAGGAATTAAGAGACAAATTCAGAATAAGTCACGAACAATAACTTTGAAACTCCTCATCAAGCTCCAACAAAATGCACATGGATTTTCATGTTTTTTTGGAAAACAAGGTACATTTGAAGGAGCTGAAATGTCTTCAGATAGGTTTTTAGATGTCCTTTTGATTCATAATGGTTTTGGTCTCAAAAACAGACCGTCTATACTAGGGCCTTTAAAGTTTACTGTTTAAAGGCACAGGCTCGTCGGCAATGCGCGCCCACCAAATGTGTGCCACGCAATACGCAGCTCCATAGCAAAGGCATGGAGATGCGTGTTTCAAGCACGAATTTGGCGGGCGCGCATTGCTGACGAGCCTGTGCCTTTAATGTACCAATTCTCTGGTTCTTGTAGGCAGCTCTTGCAGTCTTGGATGATGTCATGAGCTTAGCCTCCACTGATTGGTGGAATCACTGCGACCTCATCATCAGGATGAAGTTCAATAGGACCATCTCCATCAGCAACGTACTCCTGGTTGATGGCTAAAACCACCGTGTCTTGTATTACAGCCAGGCTGAGAATTAAGAGAAACAAGAACAAGAATTGTCTTTTGGTTTTTAATGTAACAATACGAGGTGTGGCAAAAAAGAAACAAGACTGAGACTGCTAAATCTGGACATTCATCAGTATGCATACGGTCCACCTGACATACATTGTAACTTTAGTCGATTGGGAGTAACTGCCGTGTTATGCGCTCGGCTCCAATATCAACATTTTTGTCTGAAGATTTCAGTAGACATCAGAGTTCAGACCGACGAGTACTTTTCGGAATATTAATACGTTTGGGTAAAATAATAGTATCTATAGAGCTTTTTCACTGGCGGCCATGACAGGGGGCAGGTTTTCATATTTAAATGTGACAATAGATCCACAAAGTGACATACTGTGACTGCCCCCTGTCATGGCCGCCGTGCAAAGGCTCTATTGGCCAAATATCAGGTCCAAGGGACATATTTAATTTTTAGGAGATTGCCACAGGTTTTTGGTCCACATATGATGGAAGAAAATAGGTCTACCTAGCTCCATTCTGTGGCCAAAAGCCTCCGCAGGCTCTAGCATTGGCCACAGAGGTGTATAGATGGACCTTTCGCGAACAACTCCGACAAGGAATGCTTTTGATTTGCACAGTTTGAGAAGCTGTAACTCACACGATTTGTTGTCTTACCTCACCCAAAAAAGATACATATTAGGTATGGGTATCGTACAATGCCTACTTTCCGAGAAATTGCCGAGGGAATTCTACCCAAGTTTTACCGTTTGCGACTAAATAAGTCGGATTTGAAAAGCGAGCAATTCACAGCCCTAATTTTAGGGCTAGGTTAAACATTAGCCCTAAAATTAGGGCTGTGAATTGCTCGCTTTTCAAATCTGACTTATTGAGTCGCTAATTCACAGCCCTAATTGAGGGATGTACGACAATACTAAGTCTGAAACTGCTCAAATCTGACAAAGTTCTACTAAAAATATCGTCCGAAGCACATCAGACCGAGCACTTTCACATACACCATTGTAATCCTGAGAGTCTAGTGTTTCATAAAATAACAGTAACCCTTACGGAATCGTCAATTTGGCCATCTACGATGTCTGGAAACATTGGACAAATTTCGGACAACGTTCTGAGCCGCATTCCCTGGGTGACGCCATCTTAGCTGATATGCTGGCGCTTCTCGATCATGAGACGTCAAGGAGCCCGGCTAACTGTGCAATATGCATAATTCATATTGACGTCCGTGTGTTTATCCCATGCTGGCAAGTACGTCACGCGCGCAGTGCAGCTAGTTATCGAACTGTGCGAGTGACGTATACTTGCCAGCTGGGATAAACACACGGACGTCAATATGAATTATGCATATTGCACAGCCGGGCTCCTTGACCGAGAAGCGCCACCACGCGTCCAGCATATCAGCTAAGATGGCGTCACCCAGGGAATGCGGCTCAGAACATTGTCCGAAATTTGTCCAATGTTTCCAGACATCGTAGATGGCCAAATTGACGATTCCGTAAGCGTTACTGTTATTTTATGAAACACTAGACTCTCAGGATTACAATGGTGTATGTGAAAGTGCTCGGTCTGATGTGCTTCGGACGATATTTTTAGTAGAACTTTGTCAGATTTGAGCAGTTTCAGACTTAGTATTGTCGTACATCCCTCAATTAGGGCTGTGAATTAGCGACTCAATAAGTCAGATTTGAAAAGCGAGCAATCACAGCCCTAATTTTTAATAGAAATAGGGCTAGGTAAACATTAATAGACCCGTGAACGTGGCTTGTAAACTACGCCACGTTCTTGTGTCATTTTGAACCTGGCGAAGTTCAAAATGTTACACACACTGGATGTTATTTTGCCCATGTAATAAGTACTCACATATGAAGCTGTCTTGAAATCTGTTTGTACGTCAAAACTTGCATTTGACGAAATTTGAGGAAAATTCTGGCCCCAGTTCATGAAGTCCTGTTGCTACTGCGAGCCGCCATTTTCTCCAAACTGACGCATGCGCATTGCGTTATATTGTGCTGCCCGTTTCGTATGATCCGACGGCTGTTTACTGTCGCAGCTAAAAGAGACATCGTTTTAGACAAGTTTCAAGTCCTTTCTTCTCTCACCGCACCGCGCACGGGCGCATTACTCGCCGCGACGCGAAAATTATTTGGCGAGACTGAAATCGAGAGAAAATCTTATTGTTAATTTCCTGAACAAATAACAAGGACCTACTTTACAAAAACAAGGAATTCCCAAGCAAAACCTGCAAAGCAAATTTACACCTTACTTTGCAACATTAGTTCTTGTGCTTAATTTGGTTTTCAATAAAAAATATATATACATGTATAACACAAGAAATAGGTGGATCGGGAACCAATCTACGAGCAGTGCATGCGTTCGAGTAGCTTCCCTGGGGTAGCCCAGACCTGGGGATGATCGTGCCATGTGCAATTAGTCAAGGAGACCATGGGAACGAGGACCAAGTCGGGTTGACCCAGAGAAGCTATTCGAACGCACCTATCACGCGCACACGTGACCCGAGCAGCCAATCGTCTGCGGGGTTTTTTTTCGGGGTTGCGACATGAAACAGCCGTCGATCTGTTGCACGCAAATGACCCAGTTACTCGTCCGGGGTCAGATGTCAGGCTCCCTTGTCAGGTTAAAATCTAATTCTACACGTTCGTATGGGTCTTTACCGATGGGCAAATTTCGTCGAAATTACACAGCCTGAACAATCGGACGGGAAAATTTAGATTTCTAGGCGAGTACTCAACACCCATACGGAATTATGGATGGCGGATCGATTTTCGCTAGGTTCAAAATGACACAAGAACGTGGCGTTGTATACAACGCCACGTTCACGGGTCTAGGTAAACATTAGCTACTAAGCTAGGCCTTAAATTCAAGCTCATTCCTCACTTTGGATACAGCTCGACAATCCGATGCAATATGTCGTTTGGCGTTAGATGTTTTCTCAGTTGCAATGACACTTCTTTTTTCCCCGTAATTTCTCGGCTTTTGGCGAAAAACAGCAACTTTACGTTCACACTCTCACACTCGTCATGATTCACCGCCATGCCATCGAATTGCACTATCGCGCGCGCCGATTGATGTCTGGCGGTTTGTTTACATCGAAAGCGCCCTCTATAGTGTTGGTCCAATGCCTGGACAGGTGGCTATTTTGTCTGATCATGGAGCTCTGCATTTTTCATTCCTTTTGTGCCTATTATGATACATAATTGTGCCATTTGATGATTTTGAATTGTCAAAATGGATGACGGTCATCAGCTACAAACCAAGGACATTTTCTACCAACTTACCCTTGGTGTTGTTAAATCACTTGGTTTGTAGATAAAGCAATTATTGACACATAGAAATGACACATAGAAATCAATTTTTATAGTGCACGTGGGGGAAAACATGCATATTTTTCCCCCAGGGGTGGGAATTTTGTCACCCAAATTTTTCCCCCGGGGTGGGGATTTTGTCATGCAAAAAGTGACAATCCCCGGGGCAGCCCGAGGGGAGGAGGGGTGGGGGAAACAATTGATAGGTGCATAAATACATCAGGCCGTCTGACTTCCTTAATTTTTACCCTAGACATGCTAGAGCGTTGCACAAAATCAACACATTGAAATTGCTTTAACAAAATGGTTTTCTTCAATTCTCGGAATCTGCATTGACTCAAATTTAGCTGTCAATCGATGTGTCAATACATATAGCACAAAAAGAAACATCTACACGCCTTGAATCTATCCGCATTTAGCTCATGTATTAAACCTATAGACCTTATGCGTAGCGGCCATGATAGAGGGCAGGTTTTCATATTTAAATGATGTGACAATAGATCCACAATGTGCCTACTCGTGCATGACGCACTGTGACAATGTGACTGCCCTCTATCATGGCCACTACGCATAAGGTCTATTTTACTTTTTTCCTTCTTAAATCCAAGAAAAACGGCCTGGGATTTGCAATGTAACCCTGGCTGACATGCAACCAGCAGAGCGCCACAAAGTGGTATCGTGGGAGCAGCGTAATTCTTGCATGTTGCCGGATGACCTCAAAAGATTCTATTTGACCTCTGATGGCCTGCTCTTGAAATGGAGCGTCACATTTGATGGTACAGTATGGGACTAAATTTTTGTTGCCATGTGGTGCAAGCGGTACTTTTAGAAGGCTAAAAGTGTTTTTTTGACGTTTATATTGGGATGTTATAATTTTCTATATAACACTTTTAGCCCCTTACCAATTTAACCCCATTCGCTATCTTACATTTTGCTGCACGCGGCAAGATGGCCGCCGTACTCCAAACTATAGTTCACCAATACAGTCAAAATAAAACATTGAAAAACTTACCATGGAAGTACCTGGAATCTCCAGAATGTTGTACCGTGATTTGTTCGTCTGTAAACACGGCTGTTGTCCCGAGTGTGCTCGAAAATGTCAAGAAAAATTACGTTGGACTAGTTTTTTTCTGTTTAGAAGAATCATCGGGGAAAACGGACCATGGTACAACATTCTGGAGATTCCAGGTACTTCCATGGTAAGTTTTTCAATGTTAATTTTGACTGTATTGGTGAACTATAGTTTGGAGTACGGCAGCAAAATGTAAGATAGCGAATGGGGTTAAATTGGCTAAAAGTGTTATATAGAAAATGATAACATCCCAATATAAACGTCAAAAAAACACTTTTAGCCTTCTAAAAGTAGTACAAGCGGAAGGTCAGGTGTAAAGTGCAGAATCAATTACTGTGTTCAGTGTATACTTCTAGAAGGCTAAAAGTGATTTTCTGACGTTTACATTGGTACGTGATGAATCACTTTAGCTGATTTGGTATTTACTCCCGATTGCTATTATTGTCTATTGCTACATGTCCTTTCTCGTGAAAATGCACGTGTCTGAAATCTCACCTTACAGTCCAAATCAAACATTGAAAAAACACCATGGAGGTCCTTGGAATCCCCAGAATTCTGCGCAGTGGTCGCTTTTTCCCGATGAATCTTTTAAACAGCAAAAAAACTCGTCCAACGTAATGTTTCTTTACATTTCTCCTGCAAACTGCAAGGATGTTGGAATTCAACAGCCATCTTAATGGTGAACCAATTAGGGAAGACACATAAATCTAACCGTCGGTACCACGGTACCGCCTGCACTAAGTGAGCTGTTCTCTAGCGGTACCGCAGCGGTACCGTTGTCGGGACCAGTGGTTAGATCTGTGTGTCTTCCCTTATTGCAAAGATAGCCCGCCCTCTTGTTGTCATCTCATTTTTTCACTCAAATTAGTAGTGAGAAATCTTTAAGATTTTGTGAGGAAACACTTTTCACCTATTTTTCTGTATGTAGATCAGTTGCATCCAGTTGGACACATGGAGATAAACAAGATCACCAACCTGACAAAGCTCGCTGGCAGTAAAGCAAGCAGTAATACTAATACTCCATCATTAGTAGATGTGGAATGGGCTAGTGATGACGACGAACAAGCCAGTATGTTGCCAAATCTTAAAGTCCTAATACGTCATTTGCAGTGACCCGGAATTTTACTTCACGAGTTGACAAAAAAAACACGACTAAAAGTGTTGTTAGAGAGCGCGTGTGGTCTAGTGGGTATGAAGCGGAACTCCCAGTCAGAGGTTGTGGGTTCAAGCCCCACTTCGACCAACGTGTCTGTGTCCCTGGGCAAGGCACTTAATCCCAGTTGCCTCGTCAACCCAAGCGATATTTGGGAAGCTGTTAAGGGGGAATGCCACAATCTAACTGCTGATAGGGTTGAGCGCCTGGCCAGCAGCCACCTAGTTAAAGCGAAATGGTTCTGGTGATTCCCTGATGGCAGCGATGATAATGGCAACAGCGCCAGGAGCACCCCGCAGGGTGGACATGTGCGCTATATAAGAATCCACCATTATTATTATCATTATCATTAGCAATGGTGACAAACACCACATGATTTTTCCCCATGTAAAATGGTACATTTGTGGGTGAAAAAAAAATAATAAAAATTGTCTGCAGACAATCTTTTTTACCATTCATTAAACACAAACCATGCATAGACTTTTAAGGTTTTCTGAAGTATTACGGCATCTATGTGGCTGAAATTTCTACATGGCAGTTTCTAATTACTCTTGAAGCCCCTGTCACATACCTCGCAGGATATTTGTCATCGTACGAAATTCTTGGGCCACGATGTTGGGGTGGGCTCTTACGATGCTAGAAGCATCTTAGCATTTTCAGTTGTTTATTGTTTTCTCTGAATGTAGATGAGGTACCGGGTCTTTCTATAAATTAGGGGTCCAGCTTTGGTGTCCCCCGTTACATTTTACATCTTGTTTTTGTAAATTGAGGACACATTCTTTGAATACTTTCCATCTCAAAGAGTGTGTACATAAAGTACAATTCATACAAAATGGTTTAAAAGCCATTTTAATGATTTCTGTACGAAAAATAACACATATCAGGTGTAACGGTGGACACCAAATGTCACACTTTTGGACCCCTAATTTATAGAAAGACCCATCCGAGCCGAGTTTTACTCAGGTAGGTTTTCATCATACACATCCTCAATCACACAGAGTTAATGCCGTTTGTAACAGTTTTCCAATCTGTAATATGTTTTTAATTATGTTGCTTTTTCAGGTAGTGAGGTACATGCTGAACCGTGCAAGCCTCATTTTGACACTCGGAGTCGCATTTTCGAACTGGATCCCTGCAGAGGCATGGCCAAAGTATGCCTGGTGTACAGAAACACTAAGACAGGTATTTAAACAAACTCCTCAAAGCTGACTATTTCCAAAAAGGGGAGTTGAAGCCGGGTAGGCGCTAAGTGTAAACGCAAAAGGTAAATTGAAAAAGTATCCACCTTTGCCGGTTCGAGTGTAAACACTGTATGTTGCTGTGCATTTCTAACATGCTTAGTTAGGGGGGGAGAGGGGTGTGGTGGAATGTTGAGGCCTTGGAGCAGTTACTCAGCAGGTTAAGAGAGTGACACCGTGAGGTCTGTTCACAACCTGTGACAAAATTGTAGTTGTTTCAAGAAAACTAGAGGTCAATTTCTTTACTTCTGATTTTTTTCTCCCCATGTTCCTCTCTGTGTAATCCTCATCAGGCACACCTGCCCAGCATCCAGAGATTTGGCTTCTGGACAGAGCTCTTCGTTGGCACTTCTTGTCGCAGACCTTCAGCCAATATTTCCGCATGATGTTGATGCACCTAGGCCTTCCACAATGGCAGTATGCTTTTACCGATATTGGACTCGGCCCGCAAGCAAAGGTCCATGCAAAGTCTATATACTATAAAAAAAAAAAAGTTTAAAGGTTGTATGCATGATTGGTAAACCATTACAAATCGTTTCATCCCCCTGTGTGATTGAAGGTATGCATGATTTAAACCAACCTGAGCAAAAATCAGCTCCGTCTAACTTTTGAGAAAACAGTCAAAAAATGGTTTACAGTCACTTCGCCCCAAAACCACTTCGCCCTGAACCACGGCCTGTGCACGAAGTTGTTTTGGGGCGAAGTGGCATTTGTGCAAGGGAGTGTTTGGACGTAGTGGTTTGGGGCGAAATGACCTTTGGGTGAAGCTAGTGCTTCAGGGCGAAGTGGTCTAGGGCGAGGTGGTTTTGGGGCGAAATGATACGTCTCGCGAGATAAAAAATAATTGTTTTGCTCATTTCTCAAAGACTATAGCACTTCAGACAAAACCATTTCAGGGGAAGTTTTCTACCTTCATCGTGTTTATATTGTGTAAGTTATGTGTAAATCTCAGTAGAAATACATGTACATCGGACAACGAAGAAAAAATTTGCGGGGTGGTTAAAATAAAGGTTAACAAATACAGAGTAATGCAGAAGCATGCTGATTGTTTTCACAGCCAAGATTTTCATAGTACCCCTTTGTTTTACAGCATTGGTTTGCTATGTACTCACCCTTATGGATGGGACTGGACTCAATGACGAGTTCTGATGAGGACAAACTAGTAAGGGAAGATAGCATTACGAAGGGATCTCCCAAGAACTGCTCTGAGCCTAGCCTAAACAAGTTGGATGCAGGACGAGTCTTCAAGGGAAAATCTGACAAAAAGTACAGTATCAAATTATTTTACATTAACACATTTCTTCCTGAAGGGGATGGGACTAGGTGCTGTCATGGTACATGTACCCGTGTCGTTGAGTAAGGCACTTGACCACAATGCATAGTTCCGAGATTGCCCAATTAACCCTGCGCCCTTGGATATTGTTGGTATGCCTCACAAGCTATCGCAAACATGGCAACACACAATTATGCTCAAAGCATTGGGAATGGAACAGAAAGCACAAATTCATTGGAGAAAACTCAAAGGTATTTATGTTTCAGGGTTGACAGTTATCTTAATAAAGGACCAGTAATACAGGGATTAGTCATATATTCATAAAATACGCGCTTTCTTACCTTTGAACAGCGAATCACACGATATTGAAACTGAAATTCACTCGGGGTTGCTGCATACAACTTGACGCTACCGCGTCCGGCTTAAAAGCATGTGCGTACTGTGGTGAACAGTAAGCTAATGCTCTCTATATTGCTCTGTTATGGCTAACGTTTTCTTTGTTGCAGACCGAAGTCGTCCCAAAGTAAAAAGAAATCCGGATCAGCTGGAAAGTAAGTTCAGTGTATTTATATTCTCATTGTGTTCATTTTATCGTTGTATAGACGGTGTGACCTCTGACATCACGGCAGGCATGCATCAAAATGTTGGGGGGTGGTTATCGCTGTGCACACGCATCTTGCTGTGCATAAATTTGGATAAGGAATGAGGTCGCCGGTCACATCGGCTTTGAATTTTGATACCTTTGACATCATTCCAGCGTTTGCCCTTAACTTTTTTCCCAACAGGGCCAGTTGGCTTAAGTCTTCACTGGCCCGTCGGCATTTCAAGTGGCCCGGTTAAAATTTCCGGTTCTTTTTACACACAGTCGACCTTTAATGTTTGCAATAACCACATTTGAGTGAATAAATTAGGAAAGTTTGGTAGTCATGAGGTTCTCCCCAGTACAAGTTATATTTTAACTGGACAGCCGGACCATTTGGGGAGGCTTTCCAACTGGCCCGAGATGATTTCAACTCTCATTTGGCCAACGGACCAGTGCTAATCGAACGCTGCATTCCCTAAGCAAATTTATGCAAAGCATGATGCGTGCGCACAACGACAGGCAAGATTTGAATAGAGGGAGCTTTAAATGTAAACGAATGTCACACGGTCTATATCACAGGTACATGGTATTCACATATTACAGTTTCTATTTGGGTTTTTTTTTGGGGGGGAGGGGTGGGGTGTGGGAGAGGGGGGGGGGTGGAATACTGAAATTCCTTAACCCATATTAGCACTTGTTATAAATTCTACTGCATTGTCCTTAGCCATTGAAATCATATAGTGCTTGTTTTTGTTTTACCAGTTCAGACATCAGGTGCTACAGTGCATAATATGCAGAGTGGTTTGGGGGCACTGCAGTGAATATTTACAGTTAAAGTTAAATTTGCAGTTACCCAAAATTTTACTTCACGAGTTGACAAGAAAAAAACTTGATTAAAAGTGTCAAAAGCAATGGTAACAAACGCCACTTTTTTCCCGTGTAAAATGGTACCTTTGTGGGAGAAATTGCCAACTAAAGGTGCTTTTAAAAAAAAAACGTCTGCAGACAATTTGTTTATCATTCAGTCAATACAAAACCAATGCATGGATTTTCCAGGTTTTTTGAAGTATTACTGATCTTTGTGGCTAAAATTACTACAAGGCAGTTTTGTCAACACTCGCGAAAGGAGGTTCTTTTTGTGTGAAATAAAGGGCCTCCCCTAATTTGATAGGCCTCGCCCTCCCCTCCCTCTATACCCTGCCAAAATAAGGGGCACGCCGTGTCAAACAAATTACCATCATCAGCCGTCCAGGGCCATCTTGAGCCATCTCCAGCAACCCCGGGTTAACCAAGAGGTTTGTATTTTAACCTGTAGGAACACTTACCCGGGTCGTCTCTTACAAAGTGACAATTTTCTCAATAAATTTCAATGATTCATTGTGTGCAATTTAATTGAAGTTCTAGCTTACTATCTTTACTTATAAATAATATTTTTATTTTAGTTATATTTTTCATAATCGAATATATTTTTCGGGGGAAGGGCATAGCTTTTGCAGTGGAGCTGTTGCACCAAAACCATTTCGTCCTGAACCACTTCGTCCAAGTGCCATTTCGCCACAAAACCACTTCGTCCCAAAACCACTTCGTCCAAACACTACTTATTAGCCCTAAAGCCACTTCACTCGTGAAAGCCAAACAACCTCGTGCACAGGCCGTGGTTCAGGGCAAAGTAGTTTTGGGACAAAACGACTGTAAACGCTTGTTTGACTGTTTTCTCAAAGGTTAGACCGAGTACGGAGCTGGTTTTTGCTCAGGTTGGTTTTTATCATGAATATCTTCAATCACACAGGGGGTTAAAACTATTTGTAACATTTTACCAGTCATGTATACTATCTTTAAAAGTTTTCCAATCATGTATTCTGTCCCCAAAAACTAACTGTTTTGAACTTCTTTCTTTGCTCCTGGCAGACCATTTTCTCCGGGAGGTGCAAGCAGCAAGTCCAATTCCCAGTTACCAGTTGGGAAACTGAGATGACAGAACCGCAGACTTTGCCAAAAATGGATTCACACTGCGCTTTTTTCATGCGTTATATACGCATGCCAATTTGAAAAATGTTACATTGGAATTGAGTGAAACAATGTACCGGGTACTGAAGACACAGAATCAACTTGGGAGGCACGTCGTTTATGTGATTCTAGGATTTTTATTGTCAATTAGTTACACCAAATGTTATGGTATGGTACAGTTTGGTTTATTTCATACATAATCCCTAGCTGGATTAATTGTATACCCTATGGTGTGTCAGGTTTCGGTAACGCACTTTAAAGATCCCAGACTAGCATTCTTTCATGAAGAGCAAGGGGAGGGATTCCCCGGGGTGTCTGGCCGTTACTAATTCAACTTAGAAAGTTGATAGTTATTCAAATATCTATGTTAATTGATCCCATTCCTGTAATTGGCGGTCCTTCCGCTGTTGGATGTGGTGAATAAATAAATAAAATATATAGATATATATAATATTGCATTGACAAACGTGCGAGGAGGGGCATTGTCCTGGTGGAACAAGCAGCGGCGTATGCCCTCGGTTGTTAGTATCTCGTTCAAGTTTGTTTAACCAAAACCCTCTGGGCGACACCTGTCTAAAAGCGACAGACATATCACAATTCACAAAGCACACGATGCGTGTCTGGTGTAAATGTTAGGCTATAAAAACGGTGTCCATACAGTGACATTTATTATTCAATCCAATTCTCATCTGTAGTACTGGGATTGTTCACCACTCGCTAACTTCATGGAAAAGTGGTTGAGAATTGTAACGAGCGTCGGAGCGCTGTATATGGAGAGTGCTATGCATGGAGCAGTCGTCCCCCTCCTGTCGAACTGGGAATGGACATATACAAATAACGCCTCAGGAGATGCACAACCGTTCAACTCTGGCGAGAGAGATCCGGGAGCACACGCGAGCTTTACGATATCTGTAATCTTTCTCACTACGGGAATTGTTGGGATGTGTTTATCTCCGGTCGCAGGCATCTTAGCCGATCGGTTCGGACTCGACGCTGTGGTTCTGTTTGGCCTACTAATGGCGGTGGCCAAGAGTCTCCTATACGGACTCGGCAAAACGACGCTTCATATCGTTTTAGCTAATCGCATTCTGCACGGTGCTACCAATGCGTTTATCCAAACCATGACTATAGCAAGAATCAGAGATGTATACGATCAACCAGAGTCCACGGAGAGTACAAATGTAATGGCAGTGGCGTTCTGTGAGTTATCATTCAGCCTATTTGCCGGGGTTCTCACTGGAATGCTCTTTGACGCCATGAAAGAACGCGTGTTTCTGTTATTTCTTCCGATCACCGTTCTTCTTTCCATGGGCATTTTGGTCACGTTTAGACTCGGAAATTCTCATTCTGGGATCAAATTTGAAAGGAGCAACACCCATGCGGGTAACTCGTCATCTTCCCAGACCCTGCAGTGGAGGGTGTTCCTGGATTTCCAAGTCGCCGTCGTGTCTTTGATTTTCTTCGTGGTGACGCTCGCCCAGACTTCTCTCGAGCCAGCTCTCGCAGTGTGGACAAAGTCTGCCTTCGGAGTTGGTTCCTCGCCCACAGCGATCATCCTTGGGTTCTGCGGACTAGCCACCATTATCTCCAGCATCACTACCGCGGTAGTTCTACCCCTCTTTCGTGACAGGCCCTGGATCCTGTGCTGTGCGACTCTTTGGATCACCGGAATCCCTCTTATACTCTTGAAGTTTTCCTCCAGCGTTGGTGCTGCTGGTTTAGCTCTCTGCGTTTATTTCTTCGGTGCAAACGCAACACGTTTTGTTCTTCTCTCCGTCTGTTCACGAATCGCCAACGCCCGCTACCTTGCTGCCTACGGCATGGTTTTCGCCATGGCCAACATAGGTTGGTCTGCATCATTTTTGGTGGGACCTCTGCTCGCACCTTTGCTCTTCGGATCCTTGCCCGCCATGACCTTCATCGGCGTTGCCTGCATTGTGTGTTCTCTCCTTGTCCTTGTGCTGCGAAACACCGATACATCTACTATGTGCGGTGCTTGTTTCAAAGATCACGAACAAGGCCGGGGATACGAGCGCGTGACTACCAATGTACAAACGGAGTTCACTTACGATATGAACAAAATTGCTCCACAGGACTCAGCACACTGATAAATGATAAACATTACGACAAATTAAGATCTACTAGGCCAGTCACATGCATTTTGAAAGGGATGCTTAGATAGTATATCGTATTACTTTACGCCCAATTCAAAAATATTAGGGCGACATCAAATTGTCGCCCTAAAATAGCTTTTTTACACACAAATTGTCGCCCTATCCTAGCAAACAGAGTTTTTGTATCTCGAACCACAAAAACGGTTATGTGAATTTATAACCTTTGACCTTGATTTGCAAAAATGCGTATTTGTCAAAATGCGTAATTTTTTTTATTTGTTTGCTTAAGATGTAAGGAACATTTCCAGAAAGATTTGGGATGGGCACTCTTACAGTTTTTGAGTTACGATAATTTTAACATTAAATAACACGTAAATACCATGTAAATAATATGTAACTGTGTATGTACATTTTAATAGGGTTGTATTACATGTGCTGTGAAAAATATGGTGGATAGCTGTTGCTAATAGCAACATATGAGTGGCAGGTTTTCATAAAAATAACTACAGCTGTGGAAGAAAATATAAATGTTTCAACATACCCGCTGTTCCAACTAACCCCACCATTGGTACGAAGGTATTGGCTGTAAAGAAGACGGCCCAAAAAATAAACGCTCGTCCGTACAACCCAAAGTCGTCATGTGTGAAAATTATTTGCCCTGAATTGTCAACACGTCTTTGCTTACCAGGATTTTGGCCGCTCTTCTTTCCTTCACCCGGCCCAATGCTTTATTCTAGGCTTGGGTCTGTCCACACTATAATGGGCACATTGGGTGTGACATTTTTGGAAAAAAGTTTATAAAAATTATATAATTGATTTGTTTTTACATTGATTTGTGAGTACATCCCAAGTCTTGTAAGGATTATGTTTACTCTCCTGACTTTACAACTTTGGAAATTGCGACAAATTACTAAAACGTAGTCTTCTTAACTGGGATACATGTATTACGTACATTTATACATGTATTATAACATGGACGGAAAATGGTCACAAAATGTCCGTCCATGTTACGTATTTTTCATCATATTTTTTAAGAATTACCTAGAAATTGTTTAGTGTTGCTAGATTTGAAGTGGGTATTATGTTAAAATATAATGAATTCCGTTAACACTTTCCAGATACAAGTGTAAAGTAAATGGCTTATTTTTGGTCATTGGGAGCAAAATGGGACAACATGCTTCAAATACTTCATGTAGGCCTATTTACTTGTTTGTTTTTCTTATCTACACTGGTCAAATGGGTCCATTAGTGTGGACAGACCACAGAACTCCATTAAAAACTAGAAATCTGTGGGAAAGACCCATATTATTGAGGGTGTGCAAAAAAATATTAAGCTCGGCGCAATCGCGCAAGAATGTTTTGCATAGACTGCGTCCCGGTTCATAAGATCGTTTGCATTCCACTTTTCTCTGTGGTGAGAGTAGTATAACCAGTCCATGTCTCGCCTGGAGTAAGATGACTAACTTTTGCTTTATTCATGGGGTTACTCATCCTCTTACAACAGTCCCCTTTAACGCACTCCCTCACTCCTGCGTACAGTGGCCCTGTTGAAAAAGGCCCCATTTCGCGGTGGGACTAGCGACAGAAATCTTGTCGCCTCGGCTGGACCAATCAGGACGCTTGGCAGTGCATTGTACCATGATTGCAGGCATTCAAATGTAACGCGCGCAGATTGTAAACACCGTGCATGCATGTGATACATGTACTCGGTAATGCTGGCCGTTGTCCGCGTCGACGATTGGCTGCTATTTAAAGCATTCTGGGGAATCCGTTCCTTTACATTCGTCAGCATGCATCCCTGTTATTAATTTGAAAAACTGCGCAGTAAATTAAGATCGTCGTTTGAAAGTTTGGTAGGAATGGGACAGTCATAAGGAACGGAACCCAATACAATTTCTGGAAAGTATAGAAATCTTTTCTTTTCGGCATAACATGACCGAATTGATTAAATTACATCAAAATGACTCGGGCGTGAGTTGGCTCAAGACAACAGCCGGCTCACTCCACAGATTTGCGTGTATTTCCTCAGGGTATTGTTACGTCGCTTTGCAGAGTTGAAATTCCCTGATATCTCAGGATGGGGGTTACTTAGTCTGCCCAGTCAATAGACCTAAAACAATGACGTCACGGTTTGTTTACATGCAAGGGTTTGTTTACATGCTACGGCTCACACGCTATCGTCAAAATGGCGACACGCAACGCACAAAGCAATGGGACTTTCAACGGAAAGCACAGATTCATTGGAGAAAACCCAAAGGCATTCATGTTTCAGGGTCGACAGTTATCTTAGAACACACCGAGCAAAGGGCCAGTGATACAGGGATGTCATATCATACCTTTCGTACCTTTGAACAACGAAACGACCGGCCTTGAAACCAAAAATTCACCCGGATCATCGCATACAACACTGTACAAATTGTATGGGGCCGGCAGAACATATCGCGTGATCATGTTGTTGTTAGACAGTGCACTTTGACCTATGTGGGTGATATCTGCTAGCTCCGTTGTGATTGGTCGGCGGGTTCGGTTGATTGACAGGTCGGAACTATGCATTAGTTTCAAGTCAGCAAAGCACATGCAGCTGCACGGCGACTAATCCAGTTTAAATAAACCATTTAAAATCTCATCCGAGATTACTTCTTGCGTGTTGTGCGCAACTCTGCCATAGCAAGCATGTTTACCAATAGAGCTTCTGCACCGGCGGCCATGACAGGGGGCAGGTTTTCTTATTTAAATGATGTAACAATAGAACCACAAAGCACCTACTCATGCATGACACATGGTGACAATTGAATGTGGCTGCCTCCTGTCATGGCCGCCGTGCAAAGGCTCTATAGAGCGTATAGTCCAGTCAATTTAAATTAATTTCAATTAGTTAAAATTAATTTAAATGCGACAGCTGGGCTTTTTATAATACAATACGTACGCTTTAATGCCCTCCCTTCTTTCATAGGCTATGTGAACATTGACAACCACATACAGAATATGTTCATTTTGCTCATCATGGAATATGACTTAAAGGCCCAATTACATAGCCTATCATTTGCAATAACTATCCAAAGTTTTACTACATTAAAGTGACAAAAAAAGACATTCAAAGTGTTGACAGCAATGGTTAACAGACACCACAAGATGGTACTTTCCGTAAAAAATAAACAACTGAAAAATGTGCGTGCACATATTTTTATACATCCACTTATGCCCTGTGTATCATTTGCAAGATAGAACTTTTTACAGATTTGTGGAATAAGAGTGTAACATATCTAAGGAAGAATGTTGGTAAACTAGCCTGAAATTTTAGCTACCCCAGGCTACGGTGTTAAAAAAACAAACAAAACAAAAACTTTCATTATGTTCCTCATTGTGTGTCAAACACCAACGGATTTTTTTGTCAAATGGTGTCGGGTACATGGTTGATTACGTATTGGGAAAGCCACCCATTGCACACTTTGGAGATTTAGCCAGTTTTCCCTATTTTCGGTTTTAAAAGTCAAACCTTTCAGGTCGCGGATTTTCCCCAGAATGATACAAGAGACATCAAACAAATGTTAGTGCTTTTGATTGAAATGTGAGCAACCAAAAGCGGAAACAAACTTCAAAAAGACTGGCGAAGCCGTTGTCCGAAAACTGGGCAAAGAATCTCAGTTTTTGTGTACAACATTTTTCGTGTATTGCTATGGCGTGTGGAACGTTGCACTATTCGATAATGCACAAATATATTTGCGATGTTTGACATATATGTGCGATGTTTGACATATATGTGCGATGTTTGATATATATGTGCGATGTTTTTTCATATGTATGCGATGTTGAAAATATATGTGCAATAATTTGACATATATATGCAATGTTTTTTCATATGTATGCGATGTTAAAAATATATGTGCGATATTTCACCAGCCGGAACCTAGCACGAATTTCGGGCTGCTATTTTCACGGTTTCCGGAAATTATCGAAAGCTAGATGAAAAGTTAGGCATAGATGCTGCGCTTTTCAAATGATTTTGTACCATCGTAAAAAGGAAAAATTGCACAATTGTTTTCTTCTAATCTGTAAAGAATATCCTCAAGTTTATTTTATAAGCGCCCCGAAAGATTTGGTCAGGATAAACTTCAACCCAACTAAATTTATGATTCGCGAGGGTTGCCAATCGGCGCCCCTTGCACACAGTTTTTATAAACCCAGTTCGCTATTCATTGTACAGTGGGCTATGATTCGCGACGGGTGCCAATCAGGGCCCCTTTAATACATGCACACACTTGTAGTTTTTATAAACCAAGTTCGCTATTCATTGTACAGTTGGATATGATTTGCGAGGGGTGCCAGGGGTAAATTCGCGAGGGGTAATTTTTAAAACCCAGTTTCTAAATTACAACATAGAAATATTGTAAAAAGCATTGTTTCTGGTATGGTATTCTGATAATTAAGATAATCTCCTTACAATCTAAGAACATTTGTCGTCTTAAGAAGAAAAACGTGTGAATTTGACTTTTTGTAATAGAAAATGGGAGTTTAGAGCAAGAAGGAAATAAATAAATAAAGATTATCACCCATCAAAAATAGAGATAATTGTCTTCGTTGTTGTGATTTCTGCGTTTTGCGTTTTTGTTCGTTCATCTGGCGTTTTAGAAATTCTGTTAAAAGACAACCCCGCAATTACCCGTGCAAAAATGATACATGTATATCATGGTTTCCAATAAAGACAAAATTTTTCCGATCGTGTAACATACACCGTGGAGAATTTGTGCCTATTTTTTTATATATCCTTTAAAAAATGTAATTGGGCTGAGGTTTTCCCCTGACCAAATCTTTCGGGCGCTTATAAAATAAACTTGAGGATATGTTCTCACTGATTAAAAGGGAAAAAATGGGAATTTTTCCCTTTAACGATGGTGACAAAATCATTGAAAAAGCGCGGCATATGTGTGTAAAATTGTGCCTAATTTTCCATCTAGCTTTCGAGCATTTCCGGAAGCCGTAAAAATAACAATATGTACAGCCATAGTTGGGGTCGCCTTTAATTAGACTGGTTTCCGTCCCAATATATTACGTCTGGATACTTCGTAGGGAACGGGAACCAGTCTAGGCTTCAATATGTGCGCGGTGTTCTAGACTGGTTCCCGTCCACATATTCCACACAGGAGACGTGATATGTGGGCATGATCTTTCAATATATGTGCGTAAACGGATTTGTGGGTAGCACCCAGCTATTAATGATGTGTATAACGTGATGAGAAACACGTGCGCGATGAAAGCCGTTTCTCCTTTGTTTATTTAGGCGTGACATAATTGAATAAACCATACCACGTACCAAAGGCTACGCGACGGATGAAGGTCAGAAATAAAGGTTATGGGGCCCGCAAGGGTGACTCGCCGTTAAGGAGCGTTTTCAGTAAAAAAGGGTTTTGTTTGTCTGTTTTCTGAGCAATCATACAATACCTCCCAAAAGTAATATCGACGGAATGCAATCCCCCTACCAGTTTGGATGCATGGAAGCAAAAAGGTGAATTACTGCACTGTTCTTTGGAACCAGCTAGATAAATTATTTTGCAAAACATCGGTCTATTTCCGGCGATATCCTTAAAATATATACAGATTGAGAATGTGATATGGTAACGAGAAAAATTTGACAGACAATAAGATATCAAAATCTCAATTTCCATGGGAAAAATGGGTGGCTCAAAAATGTGATCTGGCGCTCCTTTAAAGGAGCGTGTCCAGATCACATTTTTGAGCAGATGCACAACCACCGCCCCCCCACCCCCCCCACCCCACCCCCCCCACCCCACCCCACCCCCCCCCCCCCCCCCACCCCCCCTACCATTTTTCCAATAGGGGTTGAAATTTTTCATAGTTTTCTCATGACCATTCTGAAATTTAGCGTTCTCAACTTTATTGCCGGAAAAAGACCGATGTTTTGCACAATAATTGTTCTTTACAAAAGTGCAGTAATTAAAATTAACCTTTTTGCTTCCACATCCACAAAGGTCTGTGGCTACCATGAGCAATTTCATAAAGCTTCCACATCCCAAAACTGGGGATTGCATTGAATTTTTTTCCTCGTCGATATTATTTTTGGACACTATTTTCATTGCTAAGTTAAAATACACAAACAAAACCCATTTTTCTGTTTACGTCTCTGAATAAACAAAGAAGAAACGGTTATCATCGCGCACGTGTTTCTCATCACGTGACACACATCACGTGATTAATAGCTGGGTGCTACCTAGTCTGGTACTCGGACCAAAAATGTTTTGACTAGACTGAATTATTCAGTCGTTGTATGTTGAATATGTGGACCGGGAACCAGTCTAGCATGTACATTGAAATATCTAGACTGGTTCCCGTCCACATATTCCACACAGGAGAATAGACTGGTTCCCGTGCACATATTCCACACATTCGCAATAAGCGAATCAATCTATTGGGATCGGGAACCAATCTATGAAAGATCATACCCACATATCACGAACACCGCGACCCCACACATTGAAATATCCCACATATATGTCGAAATATCGCACATATATTTTTAACATTGCATATATATGTCAAACTATTGCACATATATTTTTAACATCGCATACATATGAAAAAACATTGCATATATATGTCAAATTATTGCACATATATTTTCAATATCGCATACATATGAAAAAAAACATCGCACATATATATCAAACATCGCACATATATATCAAACATCGCACATATATATTTAACATCGCACATATATATCAAACATCGCACATATATTTGTGCATTATCGAATAGTGCAACGTTCCACACGCCATATATTGCTGCAGGAATACACGAAGGATACGCAGAAACGTCATGCATCTTTCCCCAGTTCTCGGACAAAATGGCGGCGCCTTTAGTATAAAGGTTTGGCCCCATCTCATGAATATTTTGTGTGCCCTCAAATATTGTGCTGAGAGAGTATGATCTAGTGTAGAAATAGCCCGTCATAGGTTCCTTTTTTTAAAATTTCAACTTTTATTAATTTTGGCAGTCTATATAGCTCTCGTAAAAGTGGCCCTATTTTGTTCAGTATAGCGTATCATGCAGTGTATCATGGGACTTTTTATTTCAAAATGGACGTTGGTCCGTTTGGCAGTTTTCACTCTTGCAGGGAGGATGGGTTTGTTTCAAGTAAAAATTAGCAAATAAAAGTGACGGACTCCCCTATAAAACTGAACAGAATGGAAAAGACTATTTTTTAGGAGTGTTGTGCTTTTTGTCCCGATACGCTGTGAGAGTTCTAAGTATTTTAAAATGATTTTTGAATATTGGGCATTTAGCGTTGTTTTCGACGAGGCTCGATTTAAAGGCCCTGTAGATGATGTTTTTGAGCGATTCTGCGAATAAAACCATTATAAATCAAAAGAAAGACATCAACAAACTCATCCGAAGAAATTTCAGCTTTGTCAAAATGTACCACGTTAAAAAAAACCCGTGAATATCCATATGCGTTTTCCTGGTCTTGGCGGGGTGTTTCAAATATTCGTTCTCAGTTGATCGGGTACTATGTGGCTTGCGTCATGCACTCTGTGGCGCACATCATATACTGCGTGTGCGCGCGATCCATAAAAATGCATGGCGTTGGAACACGCACACGGAGTATATACACAGCGCCCATGCATTTTGGACCGGGTAGATGCGAACCAAAAATAAATATATCGTTTGCAAACGATCTAAATAATTTCATCTTTACGGATTATTTTCTGGTAAAATTATATCATTTTGAGCGAAAACCTTTAGTATACAAATATTGACTGCTTTTATTCGGGTGATGGTGTAAAGTACCGCCCCCGATAGTTTGCACCATCACCCTCATGAGCAGTCAATATTTGTATATTAATTAAATCTTTACTTTCAGAACTTTCCCCCTGTAAACTCGTCGATTACCTTTTGGGGTCATTGCAAATTATACACTATATAAGCCTTTAATAGATGCAATGTGCACCCATAAGGCATCGCTGCAAGTGGTGCGTGAAGTTCGTGCTTTTTAGTTTGGTCATATTTCTTGTTCTTTGTATAATAATAATTTGCTTTGTATACAAGGTTTGTTGCTATAATCGAATAATATGGCAAAATATTAAAGATATTTATCATGTGGACCTTGGTTTACAAGTTTCGTTTCTGATTTATATATGGAAGATAAGCTGTACAAAGTTTAAATCAAATACATGAACAAGAATATGCAGTGGTAAGTGCTTGAAACGAACATATATAAAGCAAACAGTTCCCAAGTGACCTTCGACGTCTATAACAAAAACAAATAACAGTGTATGATTACGATTATATATATAACAGAAATTAATGCAGGAATTAGTTTTTGTCGACTTTACATCGACTGTGTTCTATTTAATACAAAGGAGTGAAAGGATCATAATGAAGGTAAAACGATTTCCGATAGTTTTAATCTGTAAACTTAAATTAAGTTGATTGGTTGGAATAATGTATATATGATGTAATGTACAGACTCCAAAAGACGCCATTTCTAAGGGGGTGTGCATGCAGCACAACCATCGTTATACCAACTGTTCAACAACGGTGCGAGAATTGGAGCAACGCGTCTGCCAGTACAGTGCGAAGTGAAAGACAATCCCTAGCCTATAGACTAGATGCCGCTTTCCCTCTCCCACATCCTTTTAAGGCTTTGTTCCCCCAAACGCAAGGCTATAATTTGCTAAAAAATTCCGACAGTCGCCTCCCGTGCCAAAATTCATAATCTAGCGGCGGGCTCGACCAGAATAATTTCGAAAGCCCTCAATTTTCCCTAAAATCCACAAGACTTTTGTGGGGTACCGTGGCTGAGTGGCTAGGGCCATTGACTCGCAATCATGGGTGAAAACTTGGGGTTGCGGGTTCGAATCCAGCTTCGGTACCTGTGCCCTTGGGCAAGACACTCAACCACACTTGCTCCATCCTTCGGAAGGGATGTAAATCCGTTGGTCCAGTGTGTTAGGTAATGGTAACGCACTCTAAAGATCCCAGAGCATTCTTTCGTGAAGAGCAAGGGGATTCCCCGGTGTCTCTGGCCATTTCTAATTATAATTCTTCATGGGTTTCCTCACGCTTACGAGTGACAGCACAATGAGCACTATTGAGGAATCCTTGGTATGAATACCAGAAAGAAATAATAATAATAAAGACTAACCAGGGCCATCCTTGTGGAGACCTTTAGAATTGCCTTGTGGAGACCTTCACAACCCTTTGTGCGCCATAGAACCCATGTCTCCACAAGGTACCAAATTTGAGACGCATGCATCCGTAACAAGATCGCTATAGTATCCCATTATATTTACTACATGTATTCCAGCAAAGAAAGACACTGTCTTCTCATATGAGCAAGATGGCGAACCGTCGCTCCAATCAGGGAGTCGTTTGGCCGGTTATTAAAGGAGGCACCGTGTTTAGATTTGTCCGGGCCAGACAGAAAATGGATTTGATTTAAACAGCTAGAATCCCCCTTCCACATTTTTTGAGTTTTTCTGTTTATCATGGAGGTGTATGTGTCTACAACACCATCACAACTTGTTTTTCACAAAAGATCGACAGGCTTTTGCTTAAAACGTAAAGCAGTTCCGACCCTCTTCACCCGAAATTCTAAAACGCTCGAGGTCACTTGGTTTGTTTATCAACAGGGTTTTGACGTCATCCTGAGAAACATACAAAACGGTCTGTGCCGTATTGAATGGAAAATACACGAAGTGAATGTTTATCATGCCTGTTTTGTCCTTGTAATTCAAAATACAAACGTGAAAAACACTTCATTTAATATGACAACAATATACTATTACCCGTTTTGTGAAAAAACGGTGAAATTGTGGCTCACAATGAGGCTCTTTTGAAGTAAATACTGGTGCATTGCGACGGGTGGTTTTGTAACGGAACGAACGGCATTCACAGCGGTCTGTGTACAGCAGCGCAGGAACGCGTTCCTGCGCGCCGTATAGTTCCACGTGTTACATCGGCCGGTACAAGTTAGAATGAGCGACTCATTTTTCTCTCTTGGTAATAGAAAAGAAAATCTTCCTGCTCTTTTTGTTCATAGTGTCTGGTAAAACATACAACCACGCAGCTACTGGGCATATATCTGGCTTTTTGGACCAACAAAATTCTTCAAAAAACACCATCTAACAGACGGTTTTCCAAGTTTTTTGCGTGTAAACGTATGGAGCTAACAATCGTGTTGACTTCTCTTTCTCAGGATTGCATCACGGGGTCACGCGCATATCATGAATACCTAATGAGCGTTTCAGAAATCGCGAAAATCTCATTTTCGATAAGCGCACCTTTGCTTGCAATGTATCCACTTAAAACCAACAATTAAAAAATAATAAAAATCCACGTTGGCAAGAGGGAAGTTTGGACTATCGAAAAAAAGCCCAAATGCTGGATTTTCGTCAAGGGGGATTCTTCCTCTTTAAGCTTTAGATCGTGTAAAATACCTCCCCAAAAATACTATCCATGAAAAGAAAACAGGGATATTTGCAATCTCCAATTTGGATGTGGAAGCAAACAGGTTGGTGTAATTACTGCACTGATTTATGGAACTACTTAACCTAACAATCATGTAAAATACATTCCCCAAAATACTATCCTGGGAAGGAAGCGAAAAATTTGCAATCTCCAATTTGGATGTTGAAGCAAATATAGGTTGGTGCATGTAGGCCTAATCATTGAAATATACGGATATCCTTTAAATACATGTATACGGATTGAGAACGGGTTGGTCAAAAATGTGATCACGCGTCTTTAATACATTGCATGTACAAACGCATGTATACGCACGTATTATGTATAGGCCTATGCTATTTATGTACAAAGGGGAGGTTATACTTGGAGAATCGAGCTCGAATATATGCACCCCTGATTAGTATGGGGAGGGTGGGGGAGATATGCTGTCGGAATGAAGACCATTAGCCTTTTAGAAGTATGGCGGAACAAAAGGAGAGGGCGCAGTTTCATTTGGGTATGAATTTTTTTATCAATTGTATTTCTTTCCAAAAACCTGATTCACATGTTGTAATTATAATACATAGACAGAATTATAAATAAAATTAATAAGTGTAAAGTAAAAAAAACTGAGTTATTTTGCATTTTAGTCGATTTTATACCCACTGCAAAGTGCGCCCTCCTATTGTGTCCGCCATACTTCAAAAAGGCTAATTGAAAAATTAGGCCAACATCGTCGTATCTGTACGTTGGACAAGTTGTATTTTCACCCCAAGATTTATGGTTTTATGATGAATTACGCAGGGTGAACTCGCCCGGCTGCTGCTGTTGCATGTGTTGTGTTTAACCGCCGTCATCAGGGGTTCGCAATCGGGTAAGGAACTAGTAAGGTCGTTATGTAACCGAGTTGGTAAAGGCAACCGGAAGGCGTTCACAAGCGAGAGATGCACAGCGAGACAATTTTCAAATCTGAACTGGTGCATATTTATTTTAGTTAAAGTTGCACTGCCCGTGTTTGGGCCGATTTGGGCGTACAATTTTTTTTTAAAAGTTAAATAGGTATTTTTTTAGAATAGAAAAGGTTATCAGCTTTCATTTGGTACCAAGAACGTAAAAATCCGTCAAGGATTAATGCCAGTCGATTAAAAACAAGAAATGATTAAAAGGCTGGCAGGTCAATTAATCGACAGGGTTATGACGTAAATGTACATGTGCGCGTACATGTGTACACATACTATGTACATATGAGCGTACGCGCACATGTACAACATGTGAAGCACGTTTCAAGAAAAAGGCTTGTATCTCCAATTCCCGACGTCGGAAATTTAAGTTTTTGATATTTTTCGTTACAGAGACACGTAAGCTTTCTAAATTCGTTCGCTTGTGTAAATTAATTTTTTTAATCCTTTCACCGAAACACGGGCAATGCAACTTTAAGTTTCAAATACACCGGTCAAATTCATAAAAGAAAATACAATGTAGTTGTTTTTCACATTACATTAAAATAGTGTACACATAAAAAAGGTACATTGTTACACCTCAGCTCAAGTGGATATTGAGGATACGGAGACTAAATTGAACGACAGTCAACTACAACATGTGGAAAAAGTAATATGGCCTAAATGCATTAAAATCAGTGAGATTCGATATGGCCTTAATCCACTATTATAAAACTGCAGAAGCTCACCAAACATGCGCTTATAAACTGACAATTAAGAAGTCATGGATTGGCAAGCCCCTGCAATTCTCTGACTGCCCAGAGAATTAAAAGAATTTTACAAATGTATTTGTTCTGCTTGCAAAATACCATGTAATAAAACCAAAAGTATTCGACGAGCAGAAACCAACTAAATTCCAAAAAATACCAATAGGACAATAATAGTCAAGTGGAAATATTTAGTGCATTCAATATATGTAGGCCCTATAGTGGCAGAACAACGGTCTGGTCACAGTTATACGGAGTGTCTGAAATAATTAGGTGCGTTCGATCAGCTTCTTCGGGCCGACATGGGTTTGACCTCGTTTCTTCGGGCCTCCAGGACTGATTCTGCATTGCAATTATGATCAGGGCTGAAGCGTGGTAGCTAATCAAGTGCACCTGAACACCTTAACAAATATAAGTTCACCCCTAAACAATTAATTATATCTCCCAAAGTAAATTTCGGAATTACACGAAACTTGGTGTGAATGATTAGTGCAATGCATGGAATTTGCATTTCAAGTGGTGGGTCCATACCTAATGTTATGCATGAATGAGCATCATTTAAATGTGAAATGAACACTTTTCAAAAATTGCAAAATGCAGTTAACAAACTATTCCCAATTCTTTTCACACATGACAAGTAAAATTTTGGTCCTTAGTATCTTGCGTAACCACCATGATTTTGTAACATGATAACATCGATCACGCATATTGTGTTGATGAGACGGGTGACCCTGCGCTGCGGAAGGGTAATCCACCCCTGCAGCATCTGGGGCAAGTTCTGGAGTGTTGTTGGATAGTTCTCCGATCAAATGTCCGCTTCAATTGATCCCACAAATGTTCTATGGGATTGAGATCTGGGGAGTTTGCTGGCTATATATCCGGTCAATTTCTTGAATCTCTAAAAGCCCATTGACCACTCTTGCCCTCAGCCTATGTGGACGTGCGTTGCCATGGCATTTGGATCTAAACTATCATGGCCGTCGGGAAAAGTACCATTGGAAAAGCACTGGGACACGGTTGAGTGATTTTTAGTTTAGATTCAATTGCCTAGGCAACCAACAAAAGGTGACGTATCACTTCGGCAGTCTATTGCCATAAAGTGATCGTCTGCAGGGGTAGTAACGTAACGTTTGGTCGACCAGTTCTTGGCAAGTCTGCGACAGCTCCAATCATTTCGAATTTTTAATGCAATTTTCATATGTGACCCGACTCCCATCATACGGGCTACTTGTTTTACAGGTGTAAGGGTCTCTAGCAGGCCTATGACAATGGCCCTGTCTTGGATGGACATGCGTGGCATTTTCTTAAGTTAAACTGCTTTAGTGCAGTCACGGTGCACGAACACCACAAGATACTGAGGACTAAAACTCTACTTGTCATGTGTAAAAATAATTAGGGAATTGTTGACTGTATTTAAATTTGCAATTTTTGAAAGGTGTTAATTTGACCTTTAAATGCTGCTCATCCATGCATGACATAAGCTATGGACCCACCACTTGAAATGCACGTTCCATACATTGCACTAATCATTCACACCAAAATTCGTGTAATTCCAAAATTTACTTTGAAAGATATAATCAATTGTTTAGGGGGGGAACTTACTTTTGTTGAGGTGTTTATATTAAAAGTCACAAAATGTTGAGGGTGCAGGTCCCGGCCCAGTAAACCTTAGGTTGCCACAAAATTGAGGATGCCCCTTCAAGGACCGACTCTCATCGCGATGGTAGTGCGCACAGAAATCAGAACCTTTGTCGACCTTTTCTTAAAACCACATCAGGGGCTAATTTCATATATATAAAACCTCTTTAAAAAACCGGGTTAGCAGTCAAAATCGTATGAGATTTTGACTGGTGTTCTGATACTCATACTGGCATATATGCAGCACGATATGTAGCAGAGGGTATCCCCCTACCATTGTTCCCCCATTTTGTCTCAAACATCCAAGGAATTTCCAAGGAATTCCTTTCAGTTCTTAGGGGGTGTTGGTGCGTTAACAAAAGGGAAGAGTGTGTTGAGGTATAGGGGAGTTAGGGGGAGTCCCTTTGCCACATGTCGTGCTGGGTATATGCTGGCAAGTTGACATACAAGTTTTGACGTCAACAACTATCATATCCGCCATTACTGTGTCCATATACTATGGCACGCCAAAGCATAAATAATTCAACACTGATAATTCTGCCATCAACCCTAAAAAACAATATTAAAAACTTGCCAACAAAAGCACGGTATGCCAGTTTCAAACAGTCTATGAACATTTTAAAAAATAAAGCAAACTTTTTTTTCTTGCGCAACATTTGCGAAAATATGCGTCAACATTAAATTACCATACGATTGTTGAATTATTTTCGCTTTGGTGTGCCATAGTATGGACACAATAATGGCGGATAGCAACCGGTTGTCAAGAAAGTGAAACCCAAAAATACATACCATCAAATCATGTTATTAGAGATGAATTTAGAAATACGAGAAAATTTTAATAGACCTTAAACGTAATGACGTCACGCAGTGTTTACCGCGGTGCATTATGGGTGAAATGTGGGGACGAAATCTTAGTCTGGTACCCGGACCAAAATTTATTTGACTAGACTTAATTTAAGGTCCGGCAGCCGCCAATTCCGCTATTTTGAAACAGGAGGAATTCCTTCTTTTTCCGAAGGTTCCCGAAGTTACTCGAATGCACGTCCGGTCGTCCGGACGTTACCGTTAATCGTCGGGTACAATTCGCCATTGTTTCGAAAAGTTGAATTGACGTCGCGTGCACGTACGCGTGCCGCTGCGTGTGTATTTATGGTGATGCCATTGATTTAAAACTACGCAGTGGCTATAGTTACGGCATGGAGGAAGAAACAATGGTTACGGTAACCGTATGAATGCTATAGTTACGGGATTGCAACAGCAGATTAAAACTACATGTACAATATGGAGCTCACTAGGTGATGCATGCAGACAAGGTTTGAATTTTCTTTTTGATGCTAGCCTACATGTATATTAAAATGGGCATATTTAATATTTTAAGGTTAATAGGCCTATATTAAATTTGTATAAGTCAAATATGGAATAATCCCTTTCAAATTGTTGTGCACTCATGCCATATAGCGCGCAGCGCGCTTTTAAAGTTAACGGTTATGTGCTCCTAAAAATATATGCTTAAGGTGCTATTTTAAACACCACAGTAGCCGGTCCTCATATTCAGTCGTTGTATGTGAAATATGTGGAGCGGGAACCAGTCTAACGAAATCTCTGCATCTCTAGTTTGCGTGCGTTGCACGCATACTAGCGCCTAGAGTATTATGCACGTAACTTTGTGAACTTTACTTACCGCTTCGCCGACAAAGAAACGTCAAAAACAAAGATCTTAAATGTCTAAAATGGTTCGTGTCAACTTAGTTGTGCCTGCGTGAGTTTTAAGCCCACGACGAACGCTGGAACTATTGTTTTAACCATTAAGGCACCAAAAGGCGGCGAAAATGGCCCTGCAATAATTGTGCAAACAAGCGATGCAGAGATTTTGTCCCCACATTTCACCCATAATGCACCGCGGTAAACATCGCGTGACGTCATTATGTCATAGGTCTATTGGTACAGCAGTTGGCCGTGTATGCCAAGGATCTGGGTTCCAATCCCGGTTGTGGCATTGCAGTGTTCTCGTGTTTCTAAATTCATCTCTAATTGTCAATCCTATCATATACCCCATTAAATCATGTTATGTTAGTACACTATTTTCCAATAAAGCAAACGGTTCACTCCGATCCCACGCAGAACAAACATATAGCCACATTCTACAACACCACAAACGGTACTTGGAAACCCATGACGTCAGCAAAATGAGGATTAAGCAAGAGTTTCCCGAGGCCAAAGAATATTACTTGACTCAACCACTGGACCACTTTGAAGTTCTGACAACACGAACCTACCAGCAGAGATACCTGGTGGTTGATCAGTACTGGAAACAGCCGCAAGGTCCCGTCTTTCTGTACATTGGTGGAGAGTGGGAGCTATACCCAACGGAAATTACAGATGGTAATCTAATTTTTTTACTCGACATGCACATTTTCCCCAAAATGTGCAGACAAATTCTTGCTTGCATTTTTTATGCCCGAATATAGTTCAACCTCGATCGGCTATCGTCATAAGGTGTGTTCGAGTAGGGCACCCCCTATACATTCGATCTCCAGATCGCCTCTACATGGGTAACGTTCTCGGAGGTGCCACTAGAGCTAGCGGCTACCCGAACGAAAACACGAGAGTTAAGTCAAGATAAAGTTAAAACAGTCCTTTTTTTCTTCTGTATTTCTCGACGAAGGGCACATCACCAATATGGCCAAGAAATATGGCGCCCTCATCGTTGGTGTTGAGCACAGATTCTACGGAAAAAGTTTGAACTCCGACGCAATGGAACTCGATCAGTTGAACTACCTGTCAAGTCACCAGGCGTAATGCACCTATTAATTGTCCCCCCCCCCCCCCCCGCGTTGCCCCACCCCCTAGGTGGGGGTTTGGTCACGTTTTTAAAAAAATTCTGTGCATTTGTATACAAGATGTTTTGCGCATTTTTTGACCCGAAGGTGGGGATTTTGGTCACTTAAATGTTGCCCCAGGGGTGGGGATTTTGTCACGCAAAAAGTGACAATCCCACCTCTAAGGTGGGGGGGGGGGGGGAACTTATAGCTATATGTGCATAAGTTTCACTATAGTCTTTGTACATACGAGCACGCCTGTGTGCAAACGACCACAGAGGCCACAATGGTTAGCCCTTTGTACCAAACAAACCCCGATTTGGTGTTGGAAATATTATATATTACATATAAAGTGTTTACACAGGTTAAAAAAAGTCCCCTGTAAAAACAAAAGTCCCGTAATTTTACGGTGAATTTACCGTCAAATGGGATGCCAACAACAAACGGTACCGTAAAATTACAGTTATCCCGTTAATTTTTTAACGGTTTCGTCCCGTAAAATGCTGCTTTATTCCCATAATTTTACGGTGCTTTTCTTATAGACGGTGTGACCTCTGCATACTCAAGAGTAGGCCGAATATATACTGAATATAAATTAATAACAAATCGGTAACTGGGATTTTAAACGATTTTAACTGTCGAAGAAAATACAATTTCCTGTTAAATTCCTTACACGTGGAACTAACTTGGGTGTCCCATTTCTGGTTTTCTTGCACGTAAATATCCAACAATTTGACACGACTAACTTGTTCAAGAACTGAATCTCCAATATAATGTCATTTCCTTTTCCCGTCCAGATTGGCCGACCTTGTTTCATTTTACGATTTTGCGACATCCAACTTCAGTCTCACGGAAAAGAATCTTTGGATCAGTTTTGGGTGTTCTTACCCTGGTGCGTTATCAGCATGGTTCAGGCTCAAGGTACTTGCATTTAAACTTTACTAATCAGAAATGTCCAAAATTTTGTCCAAAATTACACCTATGTTTGGTAAATTAAAGGTACGCCCGAAGGAATTTTAGTCAACGATAGTCGAATTTTATCATAGAGTAGCTAGGGCCTATGCAGGCACAGTTTTGGAGTTACCCTAATTCCACCCATAGTGCTAAGCTAAAATGGCGGCGCCCATATTGACAGTTTCCATGCGTAACTGGTACAGCCATGACATAATTTCGATGTAAACATACAGTGGCCAGTTGGTTGGTTTTACACACAACCTCAGTCACACGGGGAAATAACGCTGTTGTTTTTTTTAACAGTTTTTCCTATTCATGCAATTTGTTTTTAAGGGATCATTTCATTATCTTATGACCTTTCTCCTCTGCAGTACCCGCACTTGGTACACGGCGCGGTGGCGTCGTCTGCGCCTGTTCGAGCTCAGGTCAACTTTAAGGGCTACAACGAGATTGTTTCTAAGGCCTTAGGAGACCCTGCCGCCCGGGGTTCTAAGCAGGTATTTCGCACAGTGTTCTCACATATATACATGCTGTTAGATTAACATCAAATTTTTAAAAGTCCATACGTTTCATAAAATAATTAGAAATCCTTATATGCTGCAAAACACACAGATTAGTCCATTTGAAAATACAAAGTAGTAGGCCTATCTTTTGCACTCTTGTAAAAGATATAAATTACAGTCCACCTATTTCGAAAAGTATAACCTCGTTTAATTTCTTAGAAATTTAAATGACTTCTAAATATAAATCGCCGGTTCCAATCTCGTGTAGAAAAAAAGAAGAAAACAAATGGTCGGCGGTAGGCCTATTAAAGTATTATTTGGAGAGATCCTCGGTGAAGATATGACACTCGACTTAATAAACCTTATCGACGTTCGCAATGCATCATGGTATTGGATGACAAAATTGCACGGATAATTGTGCATAAACCTATAGGGCGGACGCGAATTCGGCAACCTTTTTGCTAATTTTCACGAAAACCAAAAAGAGTTCAAGAACCAACCTCCCACCACTTTATCTCCAATACATATCAAACATACTGACAAACATGTCCCGAAACAAACATTTTGCAAATGCGAGAAATCATCGGGGATTTCCTTCGTAGTGGGGGATTCCGTGTACCGCGCTCACAGCTCGGTATGCGCAATGCAACACGCGCCGTATAGCCGGTTGGATTGAGTATTCTGCACTGAGAGTCCATGTTACACGGACTCGCCAGCCACGAAGGGAACCCCCGATGATTTCTCGCATTTGCAACATTTTTGTTTCGGGACATGTTTGTCAGTATGTTTGATATGTATTGAAGATTAAGTGGTGGGAGGTTAGTTTTTGAACTCTTTTTGGTTTTCGTGAAAATTAGCAAAACAGTTGCCGAGTTCGCGTCAGTCCCATAGGTTTATGTACAAATTGCCGGGCAATTTTGTCATCCAATACTATGATGCATTGCGAACGTCGATAAGGTTTATTCCCATAGAGTGCCTTACGGCTTATACAACTGTAGATACCAGGGGCCGATTTCACTAACACAATATTTTGCGATCATCGTTAGAATGATCGCTAAATTCAAATCCATCGTTATTGCGATGGCGATGGATTTTGCATTTCACTAAAGCCGTCGCAATAGCGATGAGTATTAATTATAAATAAATTTATTGGACGAGGACGATCGCTTAGTAACGCGTAAACAACCAGAAATTCGGTGACTTGATGCACGATTCAGCTGCAGCGCAGACACTATAGCTACTAGATATGATGCTCGGATGTTGTGGAATAGAAGCATCCTGAGAGCTTAATACTTAATGAACGGTTGCATCTATTGCGTGGCTCCTAAGAGTTGAAAGGCGGAGATGTGGCTCTAAAATGTCAATAATTCTCATGACACCATTCCGCGTAAACCGATAATATTTGTGCATCCTTTTGTCATTGTATGAATCCAGATGATTTTTCCTGTCCCTGAAAACCCTTTCTCTCGGTAATGCTCTTGCGTTGTTTATGTACAACAACTGAAACGCCATTTCGAGACACACTGAAAATCACCAAACCTTCAAAATACTAAACAAATGGCGCGAAATTGTACTTTAGCGATGAATGTTTCCATTTACGATGACAAATTAGTCGTCGCTAAATATTCATCGCTAAATAACAACTAGCGATGGCCAACGCCATCGCTAGGTTTTTGTGAAATCGCTCTTCGAAGTTGATCGCAAAGTTGCGATGGATTTCGAGTTTAGCGATTGATTTGGGGATTAGCGATCATCGCAAAGCGTTAGTGAAATCGGCCCCTGAACTATGTATAGTCGAGTACAGTGCTGTAGTCGAGTACATTCTCATACGTGTGTTTGTTTCACAGTGCGCTGATAGAGTAAAGACAGCTTTTGATACACTTGCTATCATGATAAAGAAAAAGCAGTTTACCGAAGTCCAGCGTGCATTCAACGTGTGTGAACCGCTTACTGTTGGTAATAATAGCCTCGCCTTCTTTGCAACCTCGCTTGTCGACCCTTTTGCCGGAGCGGTGCAGTACAACACGGTGCAGCAAACGGTGTCGAAGGTCGGTAATATCTGCAACGTCATGACAAACGAGTCATTCCCGAGCGCCTACGATGCGCTTGTATCAATGTATATCGTAAGTTGAACTCAGTTTCGAGGGTATTTTGATAGATTACTTAAAGGCCCAGTGTATCATTTGCAATGATCCCAAAAAGTAATCGACGAGTTTACAGGGGAAAAGTTCTGAAAGTAAAGATTGAATTAATAGTAACTACCCAATGAAAGGTTTCCGCTCAAAATGATATAATTTTACCAGAAAATAATACGTAAAGATGAAATTATTTAGATCGTTTGCAAACGATTTACTTATTTTTGGTTCGCATCTACGCGGTCCAAAATACATGGGCGCTGTGTACTGCGTGTGCGTGTTCCAACGCCGCGATGCATTTTTATGGATCGCGCGCACACGCAGTATATGATGTGCGCCACACAGAGTGCATGACGCAAGCCACATAGGGCCTACATGTAGTACCCGATCAACTGAGAACGAATATTTGAAACACCCTGCCAAGACGAGGAAAACGCATATATGGATTTTCATTGGTTTTTTAACGTGGTACATTATTTTGACAAAGCTGAAATTTCTTGGGATGAGTTTGTTGATGTCTTTCTTTTGATCTATAATGGTTTTATTCGCAGAATCGATCAAAAACAGATCATCTACAGGGCCTTTAAACAATGGAGCTATAAAAGGACTCCATGGTTAAACACAGCCATGCTAAGCGTATGCGGCGTTTACGGGAAGAGCAGCTAGTACACCCGTTTTAGACTCGGTGGCCGAGTACGCACATTCATAAATCAATATTAAATTTTCACACAAGCCTGCACAAGCGAACGAATTCAGAAAGCTTACGTGTCTTTGTAACAAATATATTAAAAAAACAACTTAAATTTCCGACTTTGGGAACTGGAGATACAAGCCTTTTTCTTGAAACGGGCTTCACATGTTGTACGTACCTGTGCGCGTACGTCATAACCCTGTCGACAGGGCCTGTCTTTTAATATTTCTTGTTTTTAATCGACTGGCATTAATCCTTGACGGATTTTTACGTTCTTGGTACCAAATGAAAGCTGATAACTTTTTCTATTCTAGAAATATAGCAATTTAACTTTTTAAAAATGTTGACGCTCAAATCGGCCTAAAATCAGACTGTGCGACTTTAACAAAGTCAGGAAATGTTCACGCAAAGACAGATAACATGATTGGAAAACTTTTAAAAACAGGAACAATATATAGCATTACATAACTAAAGAACAATGTTGATAAACTGCTTTGTAGAAATTTCAGCCACGTGCAGTAATACCTCAGATATCCTGACAAATGCATTTTTTGTGTTGAAAGAAAATTTTTTATGGTGTTTGTTACCATTGCTATCATCACTTTTAGTCGGACATTTCTTGTCAACTCGTGAAATTTTGGGTAACTGCAAAATAATGTTGTATTACTCTTTAAACGGCGTTTACATCATTACGAAACAAACGACGCCTGTGCGGTGCTTTCATCGCTTTGTATAAGATCCGAGTCACCGGTTTTTCCAAAATAGAAAAATTCAACTCATTTTTTTTCTGCTGTGACGTACATGCAGACCATGTGTACAACACAGAACTTGTGAGTGGAATTTTCGATTTCGTAAACCTAAGGCCCAAAAAAAGTATTCTGTATCTGGTCAGGCAGAAGTTCCGGAATTGACGCGGCGATCAATATAAGGCTAAAGGCGGATACACACTATCGCGGAAAATTCACACTTTCGCGCTGCGCTCACCGCATTGCATTAGCCCCCAATCGCCGATTATTCCAAAATAGAAAATTCCAGTTCTGGTATCTTGGGCCTTCTCTGATACCTCATTGGCTGCGAGCTAGAAAGGTCAGCGCACGCGGTCAAAGTTCACAAATTTTGAACTTTGACCCAGCTCGAAAACGTTTTGCGCGTCGCGATAGGCCGCGCACAAGCGGAAAACCAGTTTGTGTACAAACCAATGGCACAGTGTGATTTTTCCGCGATAGTGTGAACTCCCCTTAAGAGCGGGAATGACGTGTTCCGAATGCTGCGCGCTGATTGGTCAGCTGACAACAGCAGGGAGCACGATACCGCGCTTGCGCAGTTATACCACATGTAGCGTGTGAACAAATTCTTTCTGGCGACAGGTTTAGGGCGAGTTTGTTTCGGACGGATCCAGATTCAGATCTGCGCAGATCCAATTCACGTGACTTGAATTCCTATTTGAGAGCAGTTTTGTTTGTTTCTGCGCGGTATTAAACTCGGGATCTGGATTCGGATCTGTCGTGAAACAAACTCGCCCTTAGTAAAGCGTATGTTTGTGGCTTCGAGCATGTGCAGATGCATGATACTGCGTGCTCTGGCCAGTACAGCGAACTGCTGTTCGCTGTATTGTTTCGAGCACTCGGGGTGATCAAGCAAGTGTTGTCCTACAGCAGATGTGGATTCGGGCTGTATGGCTGCAGCTTTGCGAGCGTTCTTGCAGACACGCGACGGCCGTTTGCGGGAAGCAGGCAAGTTGCTGCGGATGGAGGATGGAACATGCTGTTTAATGCGATCCGCCAGTCGTTGAGACGTACGCCCTACGTACCGAGCTTCACATCGGCACCGAAACTCATAAATAACATTAAGTTGTGTGGTAGGTAGTACGTCCTACGGACTGCTAGAAGTAACTTGCGAGCAGTGAATATTACACGTGGCTGAACGGTGTAGTATAGGCGCGCGTCATGGCTTTCGTCACTTGTTGTTTGAAAGTTTGTAAAACTTTTCCTCCCCACGGTACTTTAAGATACACGGGACATTTGTTCGGTCCGTGAAGTCGCGGTTTAGAGCGGTTTGCGAGCGAGAGGGATACATGTTTGCTTATTACCGATTCAGGATATCCGTTTTCGGGCAGGATGTACTGTCCTGTGAACGTATAGTTTACGGTACACAGAAGTGGTAAGTCGTGGATTTTGTCTCGACCAGAACGTCTAGGAACGTAAGATAGCCTAATTGCTCCATCGTGGATGAACTTGAGTGCGGGATGGAGACCGTTTAGCCTATCATGGAAGGCTTTGCACGTTGCAACCGAATCGAACACACCAAATGTGTCGTCAACATAACGGTGGTATACACGAGTATAGCGTACAGACTAAAAGTGTTGATAGCAATGGTAAAAAACACCACATGATTTATCCCCGTGTAAAATGGTGCCTTTGTGGGCTAAATTGTCGGCTAAATGTGCTTTTTTAAAGAATCTGTCGGCAGGCACCTTTTTTACCATTCTTTTTAACCAAAAAACCACATATTTTTACAGGCACAGGCTCGTCAATGCGCGTAAGGCCAAATGCGCAGCTTCATAGCAAAGGGATGGAGCTGCGTAATTCGTGGCACGAATTTGGCCTCACGCGCTGAGATTTCCACAAGGTACATGTAGTTTATCAACATTACTCTTTTAAATGTTTTCCAGTCATGTAATCCGTCTTTAAAAATGAGATTCGATTTTTTTTAAGCAGATGACTTCAGGTAGAACAAAATAATCAGGTATAATCTTTTGGTAGGCCTAACCTGCATGTAATTGTTTTACGCACGCCATACGCATGCACAGTCATGATATCTATAAAATAAACTCCATCATAGCTAGCTATAGAGTTATGGTAAATGTTCTTTGTTTGATTTTGTTTCAAACAGGATGGCAAGTGCATGTCTGTGTCATATGACGGTTTTATTGCGTTATATCGCAACACGTCACTGCTAGGTGAAACAGCTTCGTTTCGATCGTGGATGTATCAGACGTGCACGCAATATGGATACTGTAAGTTGTTACAAGGCAGTCTCTGTCATGCAGTTTCAGTCAGTTTGATTGCAGGTAATTGACCATTGGACAGCAGACACTTGAAATGAACGCGGACTGAATAGTTTCAGCCAATGAAAATATTTGTTTTTCATGAGAGAAATGTTTGGTTGTTTCATTTCAGTGGTGCATGATTATTGCATTGTTTTCTATACCTATTGAGCTCGTGCCAATGACGTCATTTTGGGAGTCAAATAATGCCGCGTCGTTGTAAAAGCAAAGTGCGTGCGCGTTGTGTGTGTCCATAGCGTGCGTAACGCGCAATGCTAAGGCTCCCATTAGTGAATTAAACCGCGTTACGCCTACCAGAGACACACACAGCGCGCACGCACATCGCTTCCACAATGACTCAGCATTATTTGACTCCCAAAATGGCGTATTTGCACGTGTTCGAAAGGGGTCAATAAATGCATAGGCGTATATAGCAAGCTCTTCAAAAGTGGGGGGTCACAACGGGTCGCTTCGGTGTCGCTCAGCGGCGTAGGGGGAGGATGGGGGGTGGTGTTTGTTAGCAGGTGAGCGCCCTCACGCAACAGCTTGTATCTAGACATACATGTAATTAGAGGTTAAAAGTAGGTTTGGCCAATCTTAAACACACGTTTAAAGCCAGCTAGGGGTCCTGCAGCCGATTTCACGAAAGAGTACGCAGCTTGCGCAACTTTTGCAAAATAGCCCCATAGCTTGCGTGTAATTTTCACAGGAATGTTGCGCAGCCTACGCAATAAAATGTTGCGCAAGGGGACTTACGCAGTGCGTAAGGATTCGTGAAATCGGCTGCAGCACTGATAATGCCCGAGCCGCCAGGCGAGGGCATTATCAGTGCCCATGACCCCTAGCTGGTTTTAAACGGGTTGTTTAAGATTGGCCAAACCTACTTTTAATCCCATTCATAAATACCTTTAAGTGTAAATCGGTAAAATTCACCAAAATTAGCTCGTCGTTTTGCCATGTTTTGCATTCACTTTCCTATGCCTACAGTCTAGTGTCAACACGGCGTTCGTACAACTGCGAGTTGTGCGTGATGTTGTTTTTGTTAGATCGCGCGCGTTACGCGCAACGCAGGCGTGTTGCTTGCGCACGCACACGACTGGGTATAAGTGCACAATTTGCTTTCAGGCGGGTGCAGTTTCTTTGTGCGTGTTCCATATACGCGCTGACTAGGGCACAAACGCGGGACAGCCAGCCGGGCATTATCACTATTCTTTATCGCTAATTTAAGACTGCCCACGTGACGTGCTCTCAGCCAATAGGGATGCGTAAACTGTCCAAGGTATTTATGAATATAATGTAATTGCCGTGGCGTTTTATCAGCGGTGTTATATAGTTTCATAAACTTTGTTATTTTTGCCGACAGCACCATGATTTTTCCGACAAATTATGCATTACATCATATATGGGAGGCAAAAACAGGGGGAGTGGGGGGAGAGGGGGCGGTGGTTGGGGAATTGACATCTTTGCCCTCCCCACTTTCAAAAGTGCGGGGGGGGGGGGGGAGGGGTGCACCAGCCGCCCCCCTCCCTATCCTATGCAATTAACTAATAAAACGAACGTCAAATTCAGTCAGGGTCTAGTCAGTGTCGCACCATTTTTGAGGCGATAAAACCATGGTCCTACTTTCACGACCGTCAGGCCCCTAAAACATGGTTGTGATGTAATGACCGATTCAACCAAAACGGGCACAGTGGGATAAATTCACAGTTGGTTAAATTGAAATTGAAGACAGCATGTTATTCTGATTACGTAGATCAGTCCTGTGACGCCGATACAAAGTGTATTTTCTTGAAAGAAGCAAGTGCTGACGTGTGGCTCCAAATCTGCAAAGATCTTTTCGGAGTGGAGGCGTCCAAGGTGTTCCAATACGCGGACTTCACCAACAGGTTCTACGGTGCAGACAAGCCATGGGGTTCGAGGATCGTGTTTGTGAACGGTAGGTAGGCTTCACTCACAGGGGGACTGGACGATTCTGTGGGAAGGCGGCAGTGGAGTACCGAAACATTTTGCCAGTCTATGCGAGCACCGACGTCGCTCGGCGGGGCGGGGCGGATTTTCCGTTTCAGTTTGGTATAGATTACTATCACAATATCGTACTTACACCACAGAAACAGCACTTTATACACTTCTCTTGAAAAAATAATGAAAAATGTAAACAAAATTTTAATGGCACAATTTTTTCTCCGTTTGCCAAATTTCCAGTCGAGTGGGAGGCAAACAAAATGGCGACGGCAAACATTCTGCGTTTTACCCACAATCTTGAGCAAGTTCTATTCACGTCTAGAGTTGACCACTGGTTAAACGTCACCCTGGCAACACACATGCGCACTAACGTTCAAAATGCTGCATCAACATGAGTGACCAGTGCCTTATGAGCTAGTGGTTCCAAATGGTCGACCAGCCGAGACACGAATAACCATCGTTGACTACACTGTGTTCGGTTGCAAACAGACAAACTACATTATAGTTAACTATTACAGAGGAATTTGAAATTTCCATTGGAAATAAAGGGTCCCGGTACTTTCTTCTGTGATAAAATATGCAAATAATAGACGTGTTATTAATGCTATGTTTACACCGAAGCACGACAAAGTTAGGGTCGACTTACGGGTTGTAAAATTGTATTTCTTGGACTCGTGAGTGGTCATGAAACTTTTGTCAACTTAAGGGGACGACCGAGAAAGTTTCCCGACCGTTTTGAACCGCTCCATACGGTCGGGGAACTTGTGCCGAGCGATGGCGATTCTCCCCCGAGTTATTGCGAGTGTTAAGGACTAACTTACGACCTTCTGACAAGTAACATAGGATGAACTTAAGATCTTGCCGACCAACTCCTAAGGAAATGCCATTTTGACCAATTGTTTTCGTAAGTCACTGTCAAGTCCCATCTGAAACGAGGCCGTCAGTGCTAATTTGAAATTTGTCAATAATCGTCAATCCGACTTGCCCTATACATTGTGTTTTGGTTACAGGCGACCTTGACCCTTGGCATAGTCTTAGTATTAATGAGGATCTGTCGGACTCCCTGACATCCGTTTTGATACGAGGTGCTTCGCACTGCATGGACGTCGGACAGACCTCAGAGACCGATTCGTTAGCACTCAGAAATGGGAGAATTGTAAGTGTTTTATTAGTTAAAAGAAAATAAGGCAAAAATTAGCCCTTGTACTTTTGCAGTTATGGCTGTTTATAGTTGCGTTTATAACACCTCGCCCACAGATTCTGTATCGTGGTTGGTCGAGAGCGTGTCACGTGACGTTGGCTATTTTTGCTATATTTGTACAAGTGCTCCAAAAAGACTATTGAGCTCGTGCCAATGACGTCATTTTGGGAGTAAAACAATGCCGCGTCGTTGTGGAAGCAATGTGCGTGCGCGTTGTGTGTGTCCATAGCGCGCGTAACGCGCTATGCTGAGGCTCCCATTGGTGAACTAAACCGCGTTACGCCCACCAGAGAGACACACAACGCGCACGCACATCGCTTCCACAATGACTCGGCATTATTTGACTCCCAAAATGGCATATTCGCACGTGTTCGAAAGGGGTCAATACCAGGCATTCCGAAAAGTACTATACCCCTAGCAACTCCCGCGCGCGGATCCCGGTCGTGTGTGTGTGGGCGCAACACGCCTGCGTTACGTGTAACGCGCGCGATCGAACAAAAACAACTTCACGCACAGCTAGCAGTTGTACGAACGCGGTGTTGACACTGTAGGAAAGTGAATGCAAACAAAAATTTATGAAACTGATTTCATTTTTATTTAAGCTTAAATTAAGCAGAATCTGTGGGAGAGGTGTTATAAAACAAATATTGACTGCTTTATCTCGTGGTATAGTAAAACTAGCCTCCCTCGGTGACCCACGGAGCATTCTATTTTCCCTCGGCTTCGCCTCGGGAAAATAGAATGCTCCGTGGGTCACCTCGGGAGGCTAGTTTTACTATACCACTCGAAGCAGTCAATATTTGTATAATAGAACATGCATACCCAGGACAAAACTACGTCACGCTTATAGTATAGTACCTTATCGCATTAGCTGTCTGGGTGAGTTTGCACAAAAGCACTGAGAAGTGTATTGCGGCGCGGGAAGGTTATTCGCAGGCAGAGTGTGACGCCAATTTGCGCGTGGTGGACGCGCTCACTTCTTTGACAAAGGTTCACGTAGATTGGTTTCCGATCCTATCGCTTATTGCGAAAATATAAGGGCAGACTTTGCCCCGTTTTCCTTCCCAAAATGCTTTAATTTGTGAAAACTCACCCAAGCTGTAACTGCGATAAACTTCTAAACATATGCACGGGTGTTGTCACCATACAACTGACTTTCGTACCACTCCATTATTTAAAAAAAATAGTTCTCCACATTTCTCTGATTATCGCTTTATAAAATTGTATCACATTTTAGGACTGTAGTTTTCAAATGTAATCGTATAAAAGTAGTCTACATGTTTGGTAATTACCCTCCACAAATTTCGGATTTATTATCTCTAAGCTTACTCTTGTTATCAAGATGGTAATAGTAGTAATCATCCTGTGAAATTATTTCGTCTGAATTGCCCCCATTCATGAGAAAAATTACAAAATCATTTGAATCTCCAAAGATCGCCTGTATTATAGGCGATCTTTGGAGCCATTTATTCATACACAAAAACCGTATACCTGGATTTTTCAGGTTTTCTGAAGTATTACTGCATCTATGTGGCTGAAATGTCTACCTATGCTTTCAATTAACAGTGAAAATCATGCCGTTTTTAACAGTTTACCAAACAAGTATACTACCTTTACAGGCAGAACACATGGATTGATAAACCTTTACAAATAGTTTCATCTCCCTGACATGTGTGATTGAAGATATAAATGCATGCATGATTAAAACCACCTCGGCAAAAACCAGCTCCGTACTTCGCCCAAACATCACTTCGCCCTGAATCACGGCCTGCGCACGAAGTGGTTTTTGGGCGAAGTTGCATTTGGGCAAAGTAGTGTTTGGGCGAAATGGTTTTGGGGCGAAGTGGCGTTTGGGCGAAGTTGTTCAGGGCGAAGTGGTCTAGGCCGAAGTGGTTTTGAGACGAAAATTATAATTGTTTTACTCACTTCTCAAAGACTAAAGTTTTCTACCGTCATATTGTGTAAGTTATGTGTAGCCCTAAATCTGTGAACATTTTCGGATTTTCGAAATACCAATCACGTGTTCTACCTTTAATAAAAAAAAAAGTAATATAATTTTTGCGCTTTATTTAGCAACTTGTGCGGATGAAGACAGTACGAGTTCAGCGCCAAAAAAAAGACAAGCATTAATTGCAAGCCGTGACCGAATAACATGGCTATACGTCTTAAAGTTATAAGACGCTAGACAGATGGCTTGATTATTTCCATACACTCGTGTAATCTCAAGACGTAGCCGTAGGCCCTATGCATGTTTTCGGATACGGCTAGAGGATCAAGACTGCTGTAGACAAAAGGACAAACTCAAATTTGTTTTTACTTCAGGAAAAAGTGAACTTTTCTTTACTTAAAAATGTTGACAGGCGAGGGCGCCGTTTATCACTGATCATGGAGAGAACCCACAGTTGAAGAACAAATAAAGAACACTACATTTCAAACTAACAGTTACTGTAGCCAACTGATCTATTTTTTAACTCAAACTTGTTGGGATTGTTACACATGACAAACTCGGTAAACTGATACAGTATAAGATACAAGACTGAAAATGACACCAACTTTTGTCCTGAGATGACATCACAGCTTTGCTCATGAAGCATGGAAATCTCATTGGCATAAAAATAGAAAACTTGCAATTACATGTAGGCCTACACCAAAACGCATATGCATAGTAAATTCTGTGAAATTGATTGAAATGTGTAAAACACATCCTTTACTATTATTTTATGTAATACAAATCCTATTTTATACGTCCTTTAACTCGCTCTCAGGCATTTTTTGTAGAAGTTGGTGCCTAATATCAACTAACTTTGTTGCCTTATTTCCTCACAACTCTCTGCATGCAGGCAATAGAAGCTGAAGTGGAGAAATGGCTGCAAAGTCCGCGATTCTACCGGGATGAATGTGACAAGTCTCCGGGAGGCGCTTCCGTCAAGTGCGCCCTACTGTGGCCGTTCGTGTTACTAGGCGTCATGCTGGGGAGATTCGTTGACAGGGCTCATTTAATGTAGCCATGTTGTATTTTCCAAGGAGTAAAACGCATTGGAAACAAAAAAAATGTTAAATGCCCCAAATTCAAAAATTCGTTGAAAATACTCAACTCTCACGGCGTCTAAATAGGGACAAAAAGCGTTTTTGTCAGAAGGTTAAGCTTTGTGCACTAATCAGAGCAGCCAATGAAACTTAGAATAACTTAATTTTGCCTTTATTAAGCCGTTTATTCATTTACAATGTACATGTATAATGATGGATATGTAACTTCATTCCAATTTATTAATATTGTGATCGAGTGTTTCTGTTTATATTACTGATGTTTCCCCCAAATTTATGGATTACTGGAATAAAGTCATAATACGTGTATATCTATTATGGGTAATAATCCCTAAAATAACTATTCAGTAAAGTGTATATTATTTGTAAGAATGTACAATTATACATTCTTAGTTTAAAAATCGACCCAGATTAAAAATAACTCAACGACACAAAATAGGCAGGAATATATAAGATAGTACAGGCCTACATGATTGGTAAACTGTTACAAATGGTTTTATCCCCCCGTGTGATTGAAGATATGCGGGATTACAACCAACCCGAGCAAAAACCAGCTCCGTACTTCGTACTTAGTCTTACTTTTGAGAAAACAGTCAAAAAATGGTTTACAGTCATTTCGCCCCAAAAACCACTTCGCCCTGAACCATTTCGCCCTGAATCACGGCCTGTGCACGAAGTGGTTTTGGGGCGAAGTGGCATTTGGGCGATGTAGTGTTTGGACTTAGTAATTTGGGGCGAAATGGCACTCGGGCGAAGTGGCTTTGGGGCGAATTAAATTTTCGTCTTATGAGACGAAAACTAATTGTTTTACTCATTTCTCAAAGACTATAGCACTTCAAACAAAACTATTTCAGAGGAAGTTTTCTACGGTCATCATGTTTATATTGTGTAAGTTGGGCGTAAATCTGTGAACATTTCTGATTTTCGAGATTACCAATGACGTATACTGCCTTTAAAGGTTTAGTGAAATGAAAATTGCCAGTCGGCTAGTTTTATACACAAATCAAAAGATCAAACTGATGTAGACAAAAGGGGTAAACTCAAATTTGTTATTATTTCAGAATGTTTGTTTTCTCTACTTAAACATTTTCTTGACAGTCGAGGGCGCCGTTTATCACTAGTGGAGGGAACTCAGTTGAAAAACAAAGAAACAACATTACACTTCAAACCGAAAGAGTAGCCCACTGATCCATTTTTGACTCAAACAAACTTGTTAGGATTGTTGCAAATGACATACTAAACAAACTCAGTAATCTGAGTTCATGATATCACGAAGTCAATGAAAAATTACACCAACTTTTGTATACAAGTCTATGGAGAACTGTTGTCCTGAAATGACATCACCGCTTTGCTCATGAATATGGAAACCATTAGCATAAATATAGAAAACTTGCAATTACACCAAAACGCAACTAGTAAATTATCTGAAATTGATTGAAGGGTTAAAAAAAATAATCCTCTATGTATGTAATAACACTCCTATTTCATACGTCCTTTAAGCATGCGTAAATCGGCAGCCGAATGGTTTACGGACTATTTCCTTTTATAAAAACAATTCTCCGAAGGCACGAATAATAAACACATATGTGAATCGATATAGGCAAATGGTTTTCCCATTTTTTTTTTTAAAGAAATCTTCTAATGCTTGAATACTATTTTTACGAAGAGCAACGCGAACCGAATGGTAAGTGGCGATTTTTTTTAAAAAATCCAACGGGCAACCCAACCACCTTGAGCAAGTTCGGGCGGGCGACTATAGTTAACTAGACTAACCTATCCGCGGGGCTTGGTTCCTCCAGTCAGACTAGCTAGTCAAACCACGCAGCAGCGTTCGAGTGACATCTAGATCGACTGTGGTTAGTCTAGTTAACTATAGTCGCCCGCCCGAGTTTCGCTCGTACCAGCGCATGCAAGGGCGTTGGGGGATGGGCTAATAATCTCTTTGCAACCTCATTGGCAAAATTGTATAGGCCTACCATACCACATTGTGACCACGAGGTCACGTCTTCTTTAGGGACTTAAAAATACGTGACGTCATCGGCCGCGACACTTATTATTGGTCAAATCTGTAACCGAAGTTCGCAAGCTTGATGGACCGCTACGTGAAATTGCAGTGGTGTCGTGGGATACCTGTGCAGTGGTGAGATTTTCCGCCCCAAAATATCACCAAAATCGGCAGTTGGCGGGCACCGTCAACTACCTAGTCTTGATTCAAGACACCTATACGGGCACGGCCATAAGCATAACAAAGCGCCCTCATGCTGTGCTTAGCACCGCTGTTTAATGTCAGTTGATGGCGCCCTGTTTACAGTCTGCTCTTAAAGGACAAGATAAATAACGCTTGAATTTTAGACTAACCAAGACAAAATAGCATGCTTCGTGCCAAAGAGGGCGATTTGCATCACATCACAATTTTTGAAGTTGCCGTCTATTTATTTTCATTGACGATTCCGAACGTAAATTGGACGCACTTTAAAAAGCATAAAACAGCAGCCGCTTGATAAATGTTTGCAACAAAAGTATTTTTGAAATCTATTGCAGCTCGTCTGTTGTGTAAAAGTGGTTTTAACTCAAAATAAATATTCTGAATTTTTGTTCCAATTAAGTCGCTATATCTTCTTGTAAACGGACCTAATAAAACAGTTTTTTTTCCAGCAGGCAAGGCAGGTTTTGCACACAGTACACTCATTTCATTCGTAAATTTGATTTTTGCAATGGATATAGAAGCATCGGCATATACTATATTCGTCTGGCAGAAAGCAACCCACAATGCTCTGTAGCTGTGACTTTTTCGTGACGTATTTCCTTCACAATTTCTGTAAAGCACATTAGCCCGTCCCAGCGCCCTGTAAGGCGGTGGGTACGAGCGAACGCGCGGCTACGATTTTGGCGGTGGGTTGATTGTTCGCAACAGGTTGTGTGTCCGGGTTGGGACCGAGTTGGGTTGGGACCGAGTTGACCTGGGGCCGAGTTGACCCGGGGCCGAGTTGACCCGGGTCCGAGTTGACCCGAGTCCGAGTTGACCTGGGACCGATTGAGTTGGTCACCGGGTACGAGTTAAAGCCGGCCATACTTTGCCCCGTTTTCCCCAGAATAGAGTTCTGCTCGGTTTTTTGGCAAACTCTAGCTCCCATTATTAAGCGGTTATAATATAATAATCTTACCGTTGCTTGTGGCTTTCTTCGCCTCTCCAACGATCCTAGCTAGTCGCCGATCGACAGAGATTAGGTATCCTTGAATGTTAGTTTCAATTTCGGGAAGTTCTGCAAAATCGTTCTAAAAACGTAATTTAGCACTCGTGTAGAATCGACATGGCGGGGAGCACATTTCCATAGAACTCAGACACGTCAGAATCCGTACGACGTCTGTAGGCACCAGCGCAACACATATGCACGCACGTTCACAGTATTATTTTCTGCTCTTGCTCCTTTGGAAAATAAACCACAATTAAGGATATATTCCAGCATGTTCGGAGATCCAGCGGATTGTAGACATTTCCCTTGCTTGAACACAAAAGGTTCCAAACGTTTTCAGCTTCGCAGTGAGAGATTCATCTCACGAATACGCTTTGCTCTGCAACGACTGAAGTCAATAAAAGAAGCAGCGCACATCGTGTTCCGCGTGGAATTCTTTATTCGTTGTGTTACCAGACTCCAGCAATGTATACTTGCGTAACTTTACGTAATGCTTTGCTTAAGGTACAAATACGCACCAATCCACCCACAGCCGATGTGTGATAGAGGGTAACCCTCCCACATATCCCCTATTGTGACTCAAACATCCAAGGAATTTTAAAGCAATTTCTTCCATGTTTTACATATACGATATGTGGCAAACGGACTCTCCCCTACCATTGTTCCCCTATTGTGTCTCAAACATCCAAGACATTTCCAAAGAATTCCTTTCAGTTTTTTGGGGCGATTGGTATGGTGCGTTAACAAAAGGGAAGAGTGTGTTGAGGTATAGGGACGTTAGGGGGAGGGGCGCGGGGAGTCCCTCTGCCACATATCATGCTGGGTATAATGTTTTAGGGGAGTTGGTGCGTTAACAAAAGCAGACAGTGCGTTGATGTATAGGGGCATGGCAGTAGGCATATGCACCACGATATTTGGCAGAGGGTATCTCCCCTATACCATTGTTCCCCATAGTGTCTCAAACATCCAAAGAATTTGCAAGGAATTCCTTTCAGTTTTTAGGGGGTAGGGGAGTTGGTGCGTTAACGTAATGGAAGAGTGTGTTGATGTATATGGTATAGAGCTGCGACGTTTAAACGACCGAAATTTAACTATCCGTTTAGAAAAATGCTAAACGGATATCCGAAACTAATTTGTGAAAAAACGATCCTCCCTTTTTCAAAGATCTAATGGCCGTTTTGCGCCGCCAGAAATTTCTAAAGCGGCAATTTTGTTCGTAAGAATCAGGCAGCATACCGTTGTGATGAGCCCAACGGTACGTCGGTAACCTTTGTGCATGGTTTCAAGCCGAAAATGTACAGTTGCGTTCGCGGGCGGAAGCGATTTTACTGGTTTACGGTTTAATCTTGTTGAATTCAAAGCAAGGCGGTAAACACTGTTTACTATATAGCTGAACTTTCGTGGCCTGCATCATGTATGCTCCAATTCAATGAAGTGTCAGTGGTGCCGCCGCGCGAACGCACATGATACCAGGTCAAAGAACTTTTTTTGCGAGCGCGGTAATAAGTTTTACTTTTTGTTATGTTTACTATTCGTTGAAACGTTTAAACGAACGTTAAATTGACGTTTAAACGTTTAGAAAAATAAACGGTAACTCCCAGCGCTAGTATATGGGCGTTGGGGGGAAGTCCCTCTGCCACATATCGTGCTGGGTATACAGCACTGAGCAGTAGTTTCGCTAATTCCTTTCGCAGTGGTTTGCGCGCCCGGTTTCGACTGCTCCAACCACTGCTCAACCTGACTGTCACGTGTACGTGACATGTTTGCGTCAGGTGCAGCGGCGTAACTAGGGTGAGACATCTGAGGGGGAACCGCATGGGGGTGCACACATTTTCCCAGGGGTCACTAATCCTCTAAAATGTTGTAAAATTGTGAAAAATACCCATTTCTAAATTTCAAATTTGGGGAGAGGGCACCCGGGGGTGCACGGACCTCAACTGGCCGGAGAAACGTGCCCCCGGCCCGCGCCCCCCACTGGTCAAGTGACATAATCTGGCCAATCATGTCAAGTGTTATCCAGCCCTGGCCTTGAGTGACGTCATGCACGCACGCGCTTCGCAGGATACATTTCGAAGATGAGCAGTGGCGAAACCGATATAGACCGTTTCGAATAGCCGCCATTTCGTGGGGCACCTTTTGTTACTTAAACCGTTCAACAATGTAAGCACAATATGTGCAACCATACATGTCCTCAAGGAACAAAAAACTGCCCCACGAAATGGCAGCTATTCGATACGGTCTATATACGTCATTCGTGCAAAATAATCATGGAGCGCCTTGAATAAAACGCTAGGTTAAATAATTACATGATTGGAAAACTTTTAAAACAGGAACAACAATATTAGGCTTACATAACTAAAGAATAATGTTTGTAAAATGCATGCCTTATAGACATTTCAGCCACATACAATACATGCAGTAATACTTCAGAAAACCTGAAAAAATTTGCATAGTTTTTGTGTATGAATGAATGGTAAAAAGTTGTCTACAGACACTTTTTTCTTCCTCTAAAAAGCACCTTCAGTTGGCAGTTTCTCACACAAAGGTACCATTTTACATGTGGTATTTGTTACCATTGCTATCAGCACTTTTAGTTGGGTTTTTCTTGTCAACTCATTAAGTTTTGGGTCACTGCAACTGCTGTATTTAATACAAATGCCAGTGCAGAGTATAATAATGGTGGATCGACGCCCGAGGTGGCGCTGATATGAACTCATAGTAGCCTATGTTGTAAGAAGTCTGATATTTTCTTCCGGTTCCGATTCTTCCGACGTGTCGTCATCAACAAGACGAACTTCGTCATTCATGGCATCGCTGTGGGTCAAGTCGGAAGAAAACACCGTCATGGGACGTTGGGGAGACGCAGTGCCGATAATCAACGGGAAGATCTTCTTGCATTTACAACCGAGGCACTGCAAGGGCAAGAGGCAAATTTGTTCACTCATGAGATTAATGGCAATTAACGTATATTGTGCTATGTGCATGATGCTCGCACATTGCCTTGCATATTACGAACATTTAGATGGAAAACTAATTTTTAAGACTTATTATTCTTACACGTGTACAATTAAAAAATTTGCAAAACTGTTGAACACAGTGTTATCTCCATTCTCCGCTTGTGAATAAGGATGTGTATGATAAATATCCACCCGTGTTTAAACCAATTCGGTACCCCACAAGCTAAGCTATACGATACGAGGCCGCAAACTTATTTCTAAAGACTGGTTCAATGGTGACTGCATGGACAATAATACCAAGATATTCAGGGCCTAATTTCTTTCACTTAAAGTTGCCTTTAAAAAAACATTATATATTATGTGCACATATTTACATAAATTCATCTTTCATTATAAAATTATATCTTATTGGGCATGCAGAATCATTGTCTTGGACAGTTGGAACCACGTCTGTCTTCCAGACATTTGAGTGTTTTTCTGGTATAATAATGGTTGATTAAACATTTGGGACTTGCACACCGCCGAGCGGGATAATGGTATGCTACCAAAATTGGAAATTAAATCGTAATTTTCTTGGCATCTGCATGCAATATTATACTAACCTTGACGTAGTACTCGACATCAATGAGCTCGCAGCCGGGCAGGCCCGACGGAGGCGCTTCATGAACGTGAAGCGGGCCTACGGTGAAGTCAGTCACCCAGCCCCTTGGGCAGGACACCAAGGCGCTCGCCCGGCACATCGTGTGCTCCATGGTTCGCGAGTGTTTGCCGCACCGAAATGTGATTCGCTGATGGTCGAAGAAATGAAAAAAGCCTGGTATTTATTTAGTTTCTTTATTCTCTTCCAAAAGAAACATAATTTTTTTAAATTATCAATTGTTGAATACAGTGTTCTTGTAGATAACAAGGCACAAAACACTTTGGAATCGCTTCCAAGTGATTTCATCCGGGTTTAAGTAGGCCTAAGGCTGTTTTATCAAAGTGATTCCCATGCACAGAACTAGAAATTTAATGTGACACTTCCTGTTTCTGGGAAAATCCTGTAGTTAAAGGCAGTATAGGCCTACATGATTGGTATCTCAAAAATCAGAAATGTTCACAGATTTACGCCTCACTTACACATAAACATGATGACCGTAGATAACTTCCCCTGAAATGGTTTTGTCTTAAAAGTGCTGTAGTCTTTAAGAAATGAGCAAAACAATTAGTTTTCGTCTGAGACGAAAATTCAATTCTCCCTAAAACCATTTCGCCCAAGTGCCATTTCGCCCCAAAACCACTTCGCCCGAGCGCCATTTCGCCCCAAATCACTACGTGCACAGGCCGTGGTTCAGGGCGAAATGGTTCAGGGCGAAATGGTTCAGGGCGAAGTGGTTTTTGGGCGAAATGACTGCAAACCATTTTTTACTGTTTTCTCCAAAGTTAGACGAAGTAAGGAGCTGGTTTTTGCTCAGTTTGGTTTTAATCATGCATATCTTCAATCACACAGGGGGATAAAACTATTTGTAACAGTTTACCAATCATGTATACTATCTTTAAATGTTGATAGACTGTTTGAAACTGGCCTCCCGTGCTTTTGTTGGCAAGTTTTTAAAAAATGTTGAGACTTGTTTTTCAGGGTGGATGGCAAAATTATCAGTGTTGAATTATTTACGCTTTGGCGTGCCATATTATGGAAACAGTAATGGCGGATATGATAGTTGTTGACGTCACACGTATGGCACGCCAATAAATTAAGCACTGTTAATTTTGCCATCCACCCCGAAAAACAAGTCTCAACATTTTTTTAAACTTGCCAGCAAAAGCGCGGTATGCCAGTTTCAAACAGTCTATCAACATTTAAAAGTCATGCCAACCTTTTTTTTCTTGCGCAACATTTGCGAAAATATGTTGTGCTTTGGCGTGCCATAGTATGGACACAGTAATGGTGGATAGCAACCGTTGTCAAGCCAAGTGAAACCCAAGAATCCCCTCAAAAGACAGGCAACGTTTCCGATTCCCAAGTTGAAATCGATTTTCCATTCGACTCCAGTGAAGCTATAGCAGCTATTGTGTACCTGATAGAGAGGCGTATCGAAGTAAATTTGCTCTTCGCCGTCACGGTTGTCCACTTTACCGGTCACGTAGATGCTTTCCCCCGGGACGTAACCTCGTCTTGGCAGACCGATGGTTATCAACCGCTCGACCAGAGAACCACAACCAAAGCAGCCATACTGGGTGATTTTACTTTTGACGGGCGCCTGATATAAGTATCGAAACGTGATGTTTAATTTTAATGAGGACAAATACATGCAAGTTTGGCGCAACAGTTGTATACACACCACATCATGACTAAAAACATCCAGGCAGATCAAGCCAGGCAACCTCATAATCTATGTTTCCCCGGATGCTGATAGGGAATCTTCTTGTATGAAAAACATTCTTTATTGCAAAATCAGTAAATTAATTAAGCGAATCAAAAGTTATATAATTTTTAGTGCAGCAGTCACACAGTTCATGATCCAGCCCGATGAACCAGTCACCCAGTTTAGGAATAGTCCATAAGCAGTCACTCCTAGTTTAGGGCTGACACTGCTGCACCAAAAATTACATAACTTTTGATTCGCTTGACTGATGTTGATGCAATATTTTTATGTACGAAGATTCCCTATCAGGATCCAGGGAAACAGATTCTGAGGTTGCCAGGTTCGACCTGGACTTGGGGACACCACTGTGCTCCATAGCCCGTCCAGCTGCTGCTCGGTGTGCTAGAGGTCTGTGAGAGACTATAGACAGCCGAAGTGTGACGTGTTGCCATGGTAATTGGCTCTAAACATCATGGCTGTCGGAAAAAAGTACCATTGCAAAAGCACAGGGACACGGTTCAGTGATTTTTAGTGTAGAGCCATTGCCTATGCAACTAACAAAAGATGACGTATATTCACTTCGGCAGTTTATTCCGCTTAAGTGATTTTCTCCAGGTAAAAAAAAAGTTCGAACAAAGTGATTCCCACGAACATTACAAAAAAAGTGACAATTTATGTTTGTGTGAAAATTCTGCAGGGCTCTCAGAAAACTAATTTGGTTTTCAACCTGATTGAACCTGCGTGGAACGAATGACCTTTGGAGCCGCGCCTCTCCCAAAAAGCCTTACAACTACAGGACTCCAGAAGGCACTTCAGGCAAATTGGAACACCCTGCCTCAAGGACTCTTACGGAGGCTGGTTCAGTCAGCCTTGGCACAAGATGATACCGGTGTCACGATCTCAGATGTTCCGCGTGCTCAGATGTTCCGATGACGTCACGGAACATTTCAGCACGTTGCGTGCACGATCTCAGATGTTCCGCGTGCTCAGATGTCCCGGTGTAAAAGGTAAAACTGTCCCCTTGTAAATGTGTCCGCGTGCTTACTGGCGCATGGCCTCATCGTACGTACATGTGTTTATCTCTTCTGACTCTCAGAAAGCCCTGCTGCGTAAGACCCCTTGCTTAAGTAATCAATTATTTTTACGTTTTTTCTCTAAATACGGCGAAACGGCATGAACGCTCCGCCATGTCCGCCGGCCGACATCTTGCAAAATGTCACTACATCTGCGCGCATCAAAGTACGTACATGGCGCGAATTCTGCTGATCAACTCAGCACTGCACCTAAACTGGTATAATTACATACGCTGTGCGCATAACGTTCCGTGACGTAAACTACCATATTTGGTCATCGGAACATCTGAGTACGCGGAACATCTGAGAGCGGGACACCGGCCGATAGAATATTACACCTCTCAACCTCCTAGATCTTTTGGTCAAGTATAATTTGCGGTTTCCCTCTTTCTTTCTGCCGTTGTCAAAAAATACAATAAAGTACTCATTCAACACGGGGGCTTACCATAATGTCCGGTATTGTGTTAAGATCCACCGCGGGACCTGCCATGGTGAATTGCCTTTCGTTCTTAGTCTCCGTGTTCACACTCATCCTCTTTAGAGACACCGTGACCGTCGCGGTGTAGCGGATGCTGCCGTACGTCCCCTCGAACGACTGGGGTAGGAGACGATCTCTCGGGAGTTGGAACTCGAACGGGTAACTGTTCTTCCCGGGTGGGATGCTGAGGTTTTCAACATCGCGGTCAAATCGCCCTAAACAGAAACACGCCAATGCGAAACGACTAAGTTTACTGTCGACGAAATTTCGGGGAGTTTTATACTGATTAAACATGTAGGTATATTTATGAATGGGAGCAAAGATGTGCTCAGCCAATCTTAAACAGTACTAAGTTTAAAGATATACAGTCCGTGGTTCTCAGCAAAACAAGTTCATACAATTTTGTGGCATCTGAAGGTTCGAGAGGTTTCAACTGACCTGTTCCGAATAAGACAATAAGTTGTCCCAGGTACTCCTCTTTCTGTGAGTGGTCTTTGATTTCCGTCGAGCCGTCTGTGGGGTTGTAGTTCGTGTTGGTCCATTCGACCTTTGCTTCACCATTCAGCTGTATCCACACACCTGGAGAAAAACCATTACTCCGTGTAAGAAGAAGCTGATCCACCTGAGCTCTTTATGCATAGTAGTGTTCAAAAGAATACTCTGTCAGATAACTATATAGACCGTATATCGAATAGCCGCCATTTCGTGGGGCAGTTTTTTTTGTTCCTTGAGGACATGCATGGTTGCACATATTGTGCTTCCATTGTTGAACGAAAGGTGCCCCACGAAATGGCGACTATTCGATAGGGTCTATACTTTGTGTGATTCACGTGAATAGCGTCTGGTGTACTGACGTACTTTCTTTTACATGCACAATTAGTATCCACTTGACCGAACTGATTTGTTGTTGCTACGTGGTGCACACAACAGGTATGAAGTACAGAATCAATACCGTGTTCATCGTAGGACAGAATGGCATAAATCATATAAAGCAACGACATAATAATGTGTGACTTTCTAATCTGGACTTTCATTTGAATCAAAAGTAAAGAATTACGGGCGCCAACCATCATATAAATGTTTTACGCAAAACGGCTAGTTGGAGCAATTGCGTCGGCCGTCTTGCTTCAATTCAGTCAGGTCATGCAGTGCTTCGCATGATAGTCTTGTGGCCTGACCTGCTGGGGATGCTCGCCCATCAGGTCTGGGGAATCGCGGCGAGAGGTCATGCATCGCCTAGTTTACGGCAGTGGATGTCCCCGGGATGCGATTTTTTTTCTTTTCCGTATCGCTGTTTAGCGAACATTGCTTCTGATTGGTTTAACCCCTATGCATATGTTGCATACTGATGTATTTTGTCGATAACTACCTCAACGTAACCCCAGTGCACACCATGCATACTGTGCTCTTTCCTCATTTAATAGTGAAAAACATTAATACGACTCAAAGGAGATTCGAACCTGCAATCTCTCGATTGATAGTACTACGTCTTAACCACTAGACTACCAAACGCTATATAGGCGCTATATAGAAAATATGAATATTCATTTACAATGCACCAATCAGACACCTCGATGAAGCCCCATAGCGAATATGTGGTACGGAAAAAATATCGCCCCCGGGATGGCGCCCCCAGTAACGGCGGTCGTGCAGGGAACTGAAAGAGTCATTAGCAACCGGATTCGTCTATATAGCAATGGACGTTTCAGATTACCAACAAAATAGCGGTTTTCCTTGTAACTGACGTCACATGCACTTTTGTGTTTTATACCGGAGTACCAAAATTCTTTCTTTACCTTTTACCCTTCGCAAGCCTCCGTCTATGTCTCCGTCTACAAGGAGCACAACTTCTCCCTTGATGACGTCATCACTCTGACAAAATACATCCCTATACCCGTCAAAAACTATCCGCACCTCTCTGAGAATTCCCATGGCGCAAGTTGTGTCTGCTGGTTCGCAGCGTTTACAACGTTTAGTGCATGCATAGTGCGTTCTTTTGTCTGAATTTGGCCCTGTGTCAGCCTGAACTTTAGTCACTACACGTGACCTTTAATAATCCATGTTTTATTCTCGTAGTCTATGAGCACGAAGTGGTGATAAAAACCTCAAAGGTGGAGAGATGAGTGGTATAATCTACACATTAAGCCTACCCCACGTTCGGCATTTACACTGCAGATAAAAATCACGTATCGGACCTGTGACGTCGTAGTGGCATGTAGCCAACCGTCAGAAATGTTCATGTGGTCTCCACAAGAAGCAAAACACTTATTCAACTATTGTATATTCAACTCCACGTACATCGTATTATTCATTTAGCAATGGTAGTTCCGACCCGTCAATCAAGCCGGACCCGCGTGACCATATATGACCAATCACAGTAAAGCTATACGCAGACAGTGTATTAGCATATCCTTGAGTTTTCACCAATGTGCTTTCCCTGCCATTGCATCGTGCGTTGTGTCGCCATTTTTGCGATGGCTTGTGAGGCGTAGCAACAGTATCTATGGGACGGGTTAATTGGGCAATCTCCGAACTATGCATTGGCACATATAGATGTGCCATCGTCTAAGCAGAGCGTGTATTAGCATACACTTGAGTTTTCACCAATGAATCTGTGTTTTCCCTGCAGTGCTTCGCGCGTCGCCATTTTTGCGATGGCTTACGATGCGTAGCAACATTATCTATGGGACGGGGTTAATTAGGCATTCTCAGAACTATGCATTGGCACATTATAGATGTGCCATAGTCTCTTGTCAAACAAGTTCAATGTCTCCCCAAAACGTTTTGAGTTCTAGGCATACCCCCGCGAATTAGCGTTTTGCTTGTTTTACATGCACACTTAGTATCCACTTGAGCAGACTAAATTGTTGTTGCTATGTGGTGCACGCGGCAGGAGAGAATGGCATAAAGGATCCAGACTGTCAGTTGCTTGGAATTTTCACCTCGCAGCAACAGCGTAGTATGTTACTTTCTAAACCGCACCTCTATTTGAACGTGGAGATTTTGGGACGCCAGTCATAGTGCAAGGTTACGCGCAAGTACTCGTACATATGTAGCACGATATGTGACAAGGGGGTTAAACCCCTACCATTGTTCCCCCATTGTGTCTCAAACATCCAAGGAATTTTAAAGGAATTCCTTTCATATTTTAAGGCCCGGGAGTTAGTGCATTAACAAATGGGAAGTGTGTGTGTGTTGAGGTATTGAGGGCGGTATGGCTGTCCGAGCGTATTTTTAAAGTGCGCAGTGTATTAGGCCGATGAAGATAACTTGGGTCAATTTCAAGATCAGTGCTGGCCAATATAATCGATTGGCCATCGGGTTGATGAAGATCGTCATAGGGATCCATTCACATTATAGACCGAATCGAATAGCCGCCATTTCGTGGGGCAGTTTCTTTTTTCCTTGAGGACATGACTGGTTGCACATATTGTGCTTCCATTGTTGAACGGTTTAAGTCACAAAAGGTGCCCCACGAAATGGCGGCTATTCGATACGGTTTATAAGTGCGATTAATAGGGAGGTTATGCACGTAAAACGCAAGCGTGAAATGCTTTGGGCACTTTTGGACGTTACTTCGAGGACATCTTAGATTAGACTTTTGCCGTGACAAAAATTCGAAACTGGGTTCCGAAACCTAAATATATGACTTGTGCTTAAATCCATTTCGCGTTCATACGTGCGTTATACGTGCATCTCAGAATAGCGAACGTTTAAATGACTATGCCATATTACCATAAATAGTAAAAATGCACCAGTAGTCATTGTTACACATTTTATTTACAAAACAACGATCAATTTGTCAAAATTATGGTTTGCATATTACTGCCTTCAGGTGTTAAAGTGAAAAAAGTCATTTTATTACAACATAACGAAGTATATGCACCAATTCATGGAAAAGTGCCTTGCCCACGGGCACATGCAACACGTAGGATTTATCTTTGAGTACGAAGCACTAGGAACGCTCGGCCGTGGCACTCCACGAAATGGACATTTATGGAAAATACATGTATTCGAATCATTGGGAATTTTTGTTCTCGTAATTTTGACACAGCACTAGTACTATCTTTACTTATATTTTTACACTCAGAGGTAAAACACATGATTGGTAAACCGTTACAAATAGTTTTATCTCCCTGCATGATTGAAGATATGCATGATTAAAACCAACCTGAGTAAAAGTCGGCTCCATACATCGTCTAACTTCGCAGAAAACAGTAAAAAAAAAGCTTTACAGTCACTTCGCCCCAAAACCACGGCCTGTGTACGAAGTGGTTTTTGGGCGAAGTGGCGTTTGGGCGAAGTGGTTTTTTTGGTGAAGTGGCTTTAGGGCGAAATTGTCCGGGCAAAGTGAATTTTCGTCTCAGGAGACGAAAATTAATTGTTTTACTCATTTCTCAAAGAATATAGCACTTCAGACAAAACCATTTCAGGGGAAGTTTCTACCATCATCACGTTTATATTACGATTTTTATCTCATCTCGGGTTTGGTTGTTTCATTTCAATGGTGATCAGGCAGCATGCCAGGTGTTGTGTTCGCATGTTTATATGGTGTAAGTTATGTGTAAATCTGTGAACATTTCTGATTTTCGATATACCAATCATGCGTTCTACCTTTTAATAACCGGCATTGCCACAAAAACGGGGATGAAAATTAAGGTAATGAAGGTGGATTGCTTCATTGCACATTTCAAACAAAATCAAACCATCAAACAGAATACCAACATTTAGTTGCAAACACTAGAAATTAGGTTTAACTTAGGGTAGTAAACAATGATTTAAATTAGTTTCTTTAAAATGAATGAGCTTGAAAATTTAACGTGTAAATCTATAAAAACTTAGTGTACAAAAAAGTTGATAATGAAAGCCTTCGACTTCTATACTGTACTTCAAAATGAATTGACTTGTCGCATCCGATGTCTGTTGTCATAGACTAGTGTGCACCGAAATCTTGGGTGGATTGCAATAAAATAAAGTTGAGATGTCTTAACTGTTAAGCGTACATCGACATTGCAACTGGAAGCAACTCAACTGATCAGTTGCTGTCGATGTGTGCGTAGCGCGCTCATCGACATGACAGCAACTGATCAGTTGCGCAACTACTGGCAACTGGGAGCATCCAGCCATGTCTACATTTCTAGAGCGCGCACATCGACACAGCAACTCGGTAAAGCCTAGAGTACACTGATCTCGCAACTGCTGCAAGTACGCGTACATCGACGCAACTGACCGCAACTGGGTGCAACTAGTTGCCAGAAAGTAGAACATGAGCAACTCGCGGCAACTGGGATTTTACCAGTTGCCAGTAGCTGCAAGTGCGCGTACATCGACCTTTTTAAGCAACTGATCAGTTGGTCCTAGTTGTCGCGAGTTGCTTCCAGTTGCCGGAAACACCAGTTACCACTAGTTGCTTCCAGTTGCAATGTCGATGTACTCTAGGCTTAAGTGTGTGCTTCCGCAAACACATGAAGCTACCAACGGTGTTTATGTGGGGAAAGAAAGTGCATTAATGGCGAGTGTACATTTGCTCGAGGCGAACCTAATCTTGGAATACCAATCACTGGGAGGAAGAAAAAAAATCAATGTATGAGGTATATAGAACAAATATTGACTGCTCTTTATTCGGGTGATGGTGCAAACTAAACTACTGCCCCTTGATGATCTTGAGACGGAAGGCTATTTCCCCTAAAATTTCTTCTCCGCCTGCAGGCTCGGGGAAATAGCATTTCTATCCTTTCAAGATCACTTTAAGGTAATAGCTTCCACCACCCTTCTCATAAACAGTCACTATTTGTGTGCTAGAGTATTCTCATCAAATTACATTGATGGCGGCCTCACAGAATATCAACTAACATGTCAATCTTCGATTTAAAACGCTTTTTAAATTGTTGAACCCTTTAATTTTGTTACATATAAAACCAGTCAAATTTAGTTTAGGGGTAGTATTCAATTCAAGACTTAGATTAAGTCAAAACATTGAGCTTGGCTAAGAAAATGACTTATCTCGTACTCAAATCTCCACAGATTTGTACTTTAGTAAGTAAAATACTAAGATAAATTGTGACGTCACAAGTTTACGGCTTTACGCAGGGCGCAGAACTCCCTAACAAAACTGGTCAAAACCGGTTACAGTTAATCTGTTTTAACACCCTTATGGGGTACCGGGAAGAATGGTACCCCACAATGAACAAAAGCGAACAAAGGGACCCCGCAAGTCAGCCAAGGTTTGACCAGTGCTTAACCTATGGGAAGAGTTTAGACAAAGGTAACAAAGGGTAGACAAAGGGAACAGCGGCGTAGCTACAGGGGAGCCTGGGGAAGGCACGTGCACATCCACAAATTGTCAGTGCTCCCCCACGGAAAAATGTCGATATATGAAGTCCGCAGCCATAGTGTTTGTGGGGGAGGTCTGTTCGTGTGTGTGATGTACGTATATGCTTAAATGTGCTACCCTGCCTTCTCAAAGTAAACTACACTTACCATATGAATATACTTAAGTATTTTACTGAAGTAAAACACTAAGTCACTTATGAAATGAACACCGATTTTGGATACGAATTTTGCTTCAGCCAAAAACTAAGTTAAATTCTCATATAGATTGCTTTCCGGTGATGTCACGCCTTTCATCCACCATTTTGGGTGTCATTTTTCATGACCCACGTGGCTCGAGTGATTACCGTCCAAAAAAGCAAGAGAAGCGCATTGGTTGCACTTACCTCTGTTGCTTAACCTTGCTTTATGTTGTTGTGCCATGGCTGTTGTATCGATAAAGATAAAATGTATTTCTTCTGGCTAAAAATCGCGATCAAGTAAAAACACTTTTGTTTTTACAAGCCGACTACATGCTCAATAATTTGAGCGTATCGCAACGAGCGCATGCGGGTTTTTTGAATGAAAATATGCTGGCGAGTATTTTTTACGCCTGTTCATGTTCGTCTATTGGCGTGCGCGTGACCTGTGACACCCAAAATTTCCCGATGTTCTACGTCACGGAAAGCAATCAATATTTGGCTTAAGTATTTAATTGAATACTCCCCCTGATCTTTTTAACCCCTTAATTCAACCCCTAAACACCTCACCCTTTATACCACACCAACTCAATATTTTCATTCCAAGCAAATCCCGTAATAAGCTGATGTGCTTGGGATGCCACTGTTACAATGCATGACTCACGAGTCCTTGACTTTGGATGGAGAGGGTACCGAGTATCTCTTCACAAGAGCCATGAACGTTGAAAAGTTCTGCAGAAATGAAGACCATAAAAGAATCACAGTGGAAACATGACTCAATATTTTCAAGGATATTAGCAGTAAAGAAAAAAAAATGAATCTAGTCATAGAGAAAAAGCAAAAAGGAAACTTCCCATCTTTTTGCACACAAAAGACTGGAAAAATATCCCACTGAAAACTGCTTGCCCTCAATAAAACACCGTTTTCCACTAGTTGTTTTGTCCGAGCGTGCTGTCCTGAGAAAATCAGATCGAGGTACTTTTAGTGCCCAGACAAAAAATTTTCACCCGGACAAAAAACTTGGCCGCCCGGACAAAAATAATGCATTTCAGAAGTATGGCCAAGTCATTCCAAAAAAAAGGTGTAAAGTCACCAAACATGATTCACTAGCCGATGGTGTCATTATCAGCGACCCAATCTGCGGCTGATAACAGCCGCGACAGTTGCATGCATCTGTTTAGAACAGCGCCCTCAAGTGGAGAACAGGAGGTTGGTCAGTGTTCGTTACACGAGAGCACTGCTCAACGTGCCCGGACAAATTGTTGACCAGTGGAGAACGTTGATAAAATGGAAAAGTAACTCACCATGACCGCAAGATAAATAATACCTAGATAACCAGCAATAACTGCCGCAAGGAAAAGATCAAATACAGCCGGCTTCACGCTGAAAGATAACAAAAAAACCAAGTTTTTATTAGCAAAACTAGTTTTAACTCTAAGACTGCACACAAAGCATCCTGAGATATCAGGGTATTTCCACACTGCTCAACGTCGTTACAATCCCCCGAGGAAATCTGTGAAGTTAGGCGGCTGTTACACTCAGCGAACACACACACGAGTCATTTTGATGAAATTTAATCAATTTGGTCATGTTATGCTGAAAAGAAACGATTTATATACTTGTACTGGGTTTTGTTCTTTATGACTGTCCCATTCCTACAAACATTTCCGGCAAATATCTTATTTACTCCGCAGTTTTTCTAATTAATAACAGGGATGCATGCTGACCAACATGAATGGAACGGATTCCCCTGTATGCTTTAAATAGCAGCCAATTGCCGACGCGGACGTACACGGCCAGCGCTAGTACTGTGTAAACTTACATGACAATCTGCACGTGTGTATTTAAACGCCCGCAATGCACTACCAAGCGTCCTGATTGACCCAGAACAGCGACAAGATTTTTGTCGCTGCTTCCACAGCGAAATGGGGCGGATTTCAACAGGGGCTCGGTACGCACGAGTAGGGAAGTGTGTTAAAGAGGCACTGTTGCAAAAGGATGCACACAAAGTAGAAATATAATCTCACTAAAACAGTTATGTCCTCAATAAAATGGAGTAACCACTGGCGGATCCAGCCTCATTAAAATACAGGAATACAGAGGAAAAGCGGGGGCTACAGCTCCCCTGAAATCAATTGTATTCCTTTATTTTAATGAGGCTGGATCCGCCACTGGTAACTCATGCCTGAACCCAACTAGTCTTTTCTTACCAAATATTGACTTAAGTACCAGCTCAAACTAAACAAAAGGCGCGTGCATTTTACTGCCGAGATATAAAATTATTATATAAAATGAAGCTTTTGAGGATACCGTGCGTTTCTGTTACTGTGCAGCACAGAGCCTAGATTCGATATGCGTTCACGTTGGGCGCACCACGAACACACGCGTACGCGCGCGTCATGGATCGAGGGAATGGATTGCGTGCGTGTGCAACACGCGCCAGAGTACAGTAACAAAAAATACTGTACAACAGTTACAAAAGCGCATGCATTTGTAAACTGACGTTTTCAACACCAAACAGACAAAAATATCGCGGAAATCTTTCAAAACAAAGCTTCATTTTATATAACAATAATAATATTGGATGTCTTTTCGGGTAATATGAGAATATACCGCACTCGTCATGAAAATACCGAACTCGCCTTCGGCTCGTTCAGTATTTTCATGACTCGTGCGGTATATTCTCATATCACCCTCAAAGCTATCCAATATTATATAATTCCCATATGCTAACTATGAATAAATTTGAAGAAATAAAATACTGCGTGCATCACTTACTTGTAGGCATACATGGTGAACTTCAGACCATCATAGAAGACAAATTCTGGTTCCCTAAGGAGAAGAATAGGTGTGTTTTGTGTTGAGTAAATGATCGAGTTCAACCCTCAATCATCAAAGGTGTATGTGACTCCATAAACCAACCCTAAATCACTTATAGACCGTTTCCACAGGCGACCATCGCAGGGGACAGTCACGTTGTCACTAAACGTCATGCCCGAGTAGGCACTTTGTGGATCCATTGTCACATCATTTAAATATGAAAACCTGCCCCCCGTCATGGCCGCCGGTGCAAAGGCTCTATACTTTGTGTTGAATATTGTACAAACCGATCTCTGGGATAGAAAATGGTAATTCATGTGATCCTTAAGTGACACACATAATGCACTAATTACACAAGTGATTTTAATTCAGAACCTTATTTTTGGCAACTGACAGACAATGATACCGAGTATTCAATAAGTATTTAATCTTCCGAGGGATTCGAACCTGCTATTTGAAACCAGCCATGCGACACTGGCCAATGTAAGACCCATGTAAGAATTCAATACTGGCCATTTTGTTTCACTTGCAATATTTGGGTCTTTCTCAGATCTAGAGCCTCTTTTGGTGATCGATGATAATATTTTACTGTAAGTGGTTTTTGTGAACTGTTAAAATAGAACAAATATCTTTAACCTGTTCTGAGAAGATAACTTAAGCCCCAAAAGAATAACAGATAGTCTGATAACATACCTTTCTACAACCTCCCTGTAAAGAGTTCCCATGTGACTTACGTAACTGGACTGACAAAGATGTCCTCGTTACGTAAGTTAATGGGAAATTTGTGCAGGGAGGTTAAAGAAAGCTATGTTGTCAGACTATCTGCTACCTTTTGGGGTTTAAGTTATCCTCTCAGAACAAGCTATTTCTTCTATAATGAGAAAATATAATAGCATTTGCATGAAAATATTATCTTGATCGCCAAAAGGGGCTCTGTACATGAGAAAGACCCATTTACAAATCATCTTACCTCTTATCCGCTTTGATAGATATCATCTTGACTTCCTTCATGAGATGTTTAGACAGCGTCTGCTCCAATGTGGATAACACAGGCTGGTCCTTGGACACCATGAGTTGGGCTGGACGGGGGTGCGATGTTAAGTAGTCTACCCAAGATGCTAAGAAGTCTCTATTTACACCCTAACACGGCAGAAAAAAAAGATTAGGACAAATGTGACGGGCTCTAGGAAAATGAGTCACAAGTCGCGCTGGCTAGTATTCTTTTTGCGACCATAAAAAGAGATCTGTGGCATTTCTACGCTCATTAAAATACCTAAACACAAAAGAAATTCCAGGCGTAACGCAGACATTCCAGGGGGAACACAGACATTCCAGGCAGTATCTGGGCACCGCCAGGAATTTCCATTGTGTTTTGATATTTTATTGAGCGTGGATTTGCCGCGGATTTCTTTTTATGGTCGCAAAAAGAATACTAGCCAGCGCGACTTGTGACTCATTTTCCTAGAGCCCGTCACAAATCGTAAAAACTAGCAACTACTTTTTCTAGGCTATTACTTACATTTGTATACATAACAATAAGCAACTGCTAAAAAGCGAAAGCTTTTACACGAGTCTTTCCACAGTAAAAAGGGCATTTTGGCAACACAGACCAGAAAATTCCAGAAAATACCTTTGTCTGGTCTTAAAATAAAAGAAATAACTGAAGAGATAACTTAGGCCCCAAAAGTGTTACAAATAGTGTGACAACATGCCTTTCTAAAAACCCCGTGTACAAATTTACAATATACGCTCGTAACCGGGACAGCCTAAAATGGAACACAAGTGTCCATCCCGGTTACGAGCGTGTATTGGAAATTTGTACACATGGTTTTTAGAAAGGCATGTTGTCACACTATTTGTAACCTTTTTTGGAATAACTTAAACTTATTTCTTTTATTTTGAGACCAGACAAAGGTATTTCCTCGAAAATATGGTCTGTGTTGCCAAAATGCCCCTTTACTGTGGAAAGACCCACATGTACTTTTAAGCAAAAGCTTTTCTTCCAAGCAAAAGCTTCTCAGATTAACAATTCAATACAAATGTGGACAAATGTCTGTGAGTTTAGGAAATATGGATGCAGTTAGAAACAACTTGGTTCTACCGGGATTCGAACCACGGACCTTCTGCTTAATGTGCAGACGCCCTACCAATTGAGCTACATGTATGAAGCCAACTGGTGGTCCCGAACCACGGTATTGGAGTTGTTCGTCACTGATTGGGATTGGCTACCATGTCCATTGATAAAAATCATGATTTCACGATGCAGTTCATCTAATATTTTGTTGCTTTGGCTAGTACATTCTCGAACGCAAAATAAAAATATCAAACTCCCTTTTGCTGTTTGCTTTAATAAGAAGTCTAATCTCACCATTCCATCCACAAAGATTTCTGGCTGTTTATCGATACTGTTTTGGCTGATTCCATAGATGTGTCGGCCTAACGCCTCTGCTATAATTTTCACATTACGTGCAAGGACGTCTACGTCTACCCTAGATCTGTGAAAGAAAAAATAAAAGAAATAGCACAGAATGAGATTTAATAAAAAACAATAACAAAAACAATGATTGCTAAACTTTTGGTATTAAGACACTTTCAGTGCAGACTTCAATTATATACTGAAAATTATCACTACAAAATATTACCAGTTATTTCACATGTGCAAAATATGCCAATAAAGTCATATTTCCTTGAAGGAGCTAGTTCAGATTTTTTATAGAAAATGGGTATCGCTGTAACCTAACAATCACATAAAATACCTCCCCAAAATGCTATCCATGGGAAGAAAACAGGAAATTTGGATGTGGAAGCAAAAAAGTTTGTGTAATCACTGCACTTCTTTATGGAACGGATAAACTAGTTTACAAAAAATTGGTGTTTTTTTTATGATATCCTTGAAAATACACGGATTGAGAGCGCTAAGTTTCAAAATGGTAATGAGAAATATATGACAAACAATATAGTATTAATAAATAAGAGTTTGGTACTGCAAAATCGGAATATAGAATTAAGTAACGACAAAGACATGCTAAAGCTTTTCGACTTGCACTCATCAGAGCAAAATGCAAGTATTAACACCAGGGATGCCAGTGGCTCTTACCTTAAGGGCCGGAAAAAAAATCCACTATCATAACTGCATGTTTGTACGTACCTACGTACGTACGTGTCTGTGCTTGCCTACAGCACAGACACTGTACAGTACATGTACATGTACATTTACAGTATGCAATGCAACCACTGTTGTATGGATACAGGGCCCTCTATATGTACTTCTGATCAATAGTCTGGTGCTCAAAAATGTTATCTGGACACACTCCTTTAAAGGTTGAGTACATCATTTGCAGTGACCCCAATGTTTTGTTTTTACGAGTTGACAAGAAAATCCTTACTTAAAAGAGTGAATAACAATGGTACCAAACACCACATAATTTTATTTCTGTCCAAAATTGTATTTTTTGTAAGAAATTAACAACCGAAGGTGGTTTTCAAAACCAAAAAAAGTCTTTTGCAAAAGATTTTTTTTATCATTCAACTCAACACAAAAGCCATGAATGGATTTTTCAGGTTTTCTGAAGTATTACTGCCTCTATGTGGCTGGAATTTCTACAAGGCAGTTTTATCAACATGGGCTTTTAATCACTAGTGGAAATAACGCCTTTGTAACAGTTTACCTATCATGTACTCTTACCTATCATCCAATATGGAAGTTCTATACTCATTGCGGTGTGTTTGTAGGTGAGAGAGTGTTGCAGCCGGTAGTCTGCGCATGCTGAACCGTTCATGTTCCCAGGCCAGTAAATCATCAGCTAGGTTGATCTTCTTGTGTACCATGCTGATGTTAACGTTGGGGTAGAGGCTCTTGGACACCGTCTTAAGCTCCTACCGTACGATTAAAAAAAAAAAACACACACACACAAATGACAGGCCTGCTCTGACCAAGAAGGCTGGGAGATGCAACATTTTATCGGTCAATAATGTGTTTGACCACCTCTTGTGGCATAGCTTGTGGGTGTTATGGCCGAGCGGTCTAGTGCGTCGAACTTAAGTTCCTGTGCTAGTACTAGAATGTAGGTTCGATTCCGGGCCGCGACGGGTTGTGGCACCTGTGCCCTTGAGCAAGGCACCAACCACACTTGCTCCCATTCCTGTAATTGGCGGTCCTTCCGCTGTTGGATGTGGTAAATAAATAAATACCAGCCTTCGTAAAAGCCGCTGAGGCAAGACTATACACTGCATGATGACATGTTCAACGAATTTCCCCGATATGTGAGACACTTTTGAGGCAAAAATCATAAGGTCTTGCAAAGAAAGATGATTAATAAATTGAATTAATATATCTAGGCAAATTATCGAAAAGTACATGTGACCCACCACCGCAAAACCATGCGGAAGTCGGCAAATACCATTTCGAGATATGGCACTTTTAAATTTACAACAGAAAAAAAATGCATTTTTCGTCGAATAATTTTTTAAAAAAACTTATAATTCTATTAAACGGTATGTTTCAGAAAATACAGAAAAATGTACATTTAAATTGGTGTCTGCGTTTATATTTAGGATTGATGTTACAGCCTTCGTAAAAGCCGCTGAGGCAAGACTATATTGATGTTACACGTATTATCTTTAAAAAATCTGATGTATTGACTGCAGTTTCATTTTTGAAAAGACGACCCCCCCCTCACCCCGAAGTACTACTTAACAGCTGTGCAGAAGTAAACAGTCTGCATGAAGTATAAGTAGGCCGTTGCTAAGGTGATTTTGTGATTCTGTATGTAAAATAATGTTGAAATTCAGCCCAAACTTTAATGCCCTATTGCAGTTCCTGAGCTCTGAAAAGCCGTATCTCAAAAAATATACCATCGATACGAGTCAACTATTATCAAGCTTAAAATGCTAGCTATCCAATGGTGTATAAATCATGTATCCAAAAAAAAATAACTTCCCTCAGGCCATATGGGTCATGATAGTAAAATGCCATACAAAAACAGAGCTGCCGCCATCCGGAAAATAGGTTGATCCACTTTAAACACAACTAAAAATCTCTGAGGTTGTTAATTGACAATCCAGGAGCGTTTTTATCGGTGTCAGGAGTCACAAGATCAATCATTTTTCGTGGAATCTGTTGTAAAATCCGATATTGCAAAAATGGATATTACACGCGGCCCTCGACCAACCCCTTTCATGTTTGACAGGTCAAGTGAACGGCCTGTAATTTGCAAAAATATGGGGGGGGGAAGTTTGCCCTCAGTTAAATTCCACAACTTACCTTGTATATTAGATGTGAAGTTGATCCTTCTTTGGGAGGTTTGGAAACGTGTAGATATAAATTTTCAGTAGCACCAATGCTGTCTAAGCACATCACAAATGACACATCACTAAGTAGAGTGGATTCTGCGAAGAATAAACACAAGAGTCATCGCTAGGTTGAATATTGTTTGCCGAAACAAACCAACCAGCTGAGACATGCAACAGGAAGGAAATGGTGAGTGCAATCTGCTTGCCCAAACAGTCCGGGGTATTTTTTCTGTATACATTATATATTTTGTCTGTATTGAACAAAGATTTGAAGGAAATTACCTCCTGTAATCAACAAATAATCTAATTTTAAGATATACTTCCCACTTGCACTTCTGTCGCAAATGTTGCTTTTCTGTAGAAAAATCACATTTTCTCCTTCAAAAATTGCATTCAGTTAGTGCACCAGATAACTATTCCCGCGCGCGCGCAGCGCCCCCTGTTGTCGCGCTTATGCACGGACCGCTTGCGCTGTAATTTTGTGCATTACTTTATACAGTAATTTTATCATTTATTTATCTCAGAAATGCAACATTTGCAACAAAAGTGCAAGTGGGCAGCATATCTTAAAATTGAATGATCTTCCTCCATGGTTCATTCCAGGAGGTAATTTCATTCAAATCTTTGTTCAATGTATAAGGAAAAAATACCCAGTCCAGTGTTGTAGTGAAGACTAGGGCCCAATTTCATTACAGCCTATTTTCTGTCAACCGAGCATCAGGCTATTTCATAGGCATTGGTAACGGTAAGCAACTGAAAGCATGCCTCAACTGCAGGGCTCAGCTTTGCTTAAGATTGTGACACAACAATAGCCGTTTCCAAGCGCGAGCATGCTCAACCACACCGCCAACATGAAATAGCGCTTAACTCGTCTGCTATAGTAAGCACGCCGTTACTGCTTGCGCTATAAAATTTGGCCCAGGGGCCAATTTCATAAAACCCGTTAGCACCCGTTTTCTGATTAAGCAGCGCTCTCTCTATTTCATAAAACTCTGCTTAAGCACTCAGCAAACCAAACCGCATGCTAAGCTACCAATTTTTTGCTAACGCAACGCCATCTTTTTTCATCGCCATACTCGGCAAAATACGAGACATATAATCCAACAGATACACAACTTTCAGTTGTTAAAATATCCCGGTCAGCGACTGGCTAGATTTTTCTGTGGTAGTGACAGTCATCCCAAAAGGATACATTACCGACGATGGTATTTGAAATTTTGACATTGACATTTGCAAAGCAGATGATGAACGCATTCAAACAAAACAGATGACAGCATTGTGCGTGCAATCACTGCGCATGCAATCTCGGAGATCTCCCCGCGTGCTTAGAACAACAAGCTTTATGAAATACGCTCTTGCTTTAGCGAATTTTCGTGTTATGCTTAATCCAAAATGTTTGATTAATCGTAACATGTTTTATGAATTTGGCCGCAGGCACTCCAAGACCAAGGCTGACCGTTTGAGAGCAAGGCCAACAAATCCTGTCAGGAGTCACAAGATCAATAATGTTCCAGGAAATCTGTTGGAAAATCTGAGTGAGTTGGCAGCCCTGGGACTTTTATAGTAACTACTTACCAGTGCTTTCTAGGCTGTCCTCAATCCACCTTTTGGTACCCTGGTAGCTGTATTTGCCGCCACCAGATAAGAGAAACAGAAAATTATATCTGCATATTGCTATTAAGGGGAACAAACCAGGAAAAATTAAGTGTACAATACCGTCCGAGATGGGAATCACATTTTTGCCAAATCAGTAAACATAAAAAGCGATATGGGAAAATAAGAAGGGAAAATAAGACGGGAAAAAAGAAAAAATCACGCTTTCAATTTTTAACAAAACCATGGTTATAAAGGGTGAAGCCCGAGTCGGGGGTTTACTACGGGGGAGCCCCCAGAAGATGCAAAACGAACGACACAGGGTCTCGCTTTGAATTCTGGGAACACGTGGTCAAAGGTTGTTGCCGGGTGGGGTTTTATAAATGCCGTTAATGTTTGACTCAGAATGAAAAATGAAGCCGGCGCCACGCGAAAATAGCCCTAAAGTACCGAAATAAACTTCGTCAATGCCCACAGACATCTACTGATTCAGCAAAATGTATTTACGGCCCTATTCCCTCCTATTTTGTGTCATAAATAAGTGTTTTTCTTCGTACTCACGTCGCGATTCTCAACTGTCCGCCATGTTTCACTACTCGCGGTTACTAGGTGACGTCATTACACCTTGCTTTACACCACAGACCCGCCCGCGAGCTCGGGTAGTAGTGGCTGCCACCGGGGCAGACTCGTGTAACACGTGATGGCTAAAAGAACGCTCCGGTGTAAGTTGGTGTTACCCGGTGTAAGCATCTCGAACGCCCCTTATATTACATGAATTTGTGTAAGGATACTTGGCGTGTGTTCTTGAGCTGGTGTAGAGTTTGGACAGTAATCGGCTAAGCTCAAGTAGAGCTGCTACTCCACTGCCGTTGGAGTCGGCACCAAATGATAAATACTGTCAAGGAAAAAAACCAGAAGCTTTACTTAAAGAGAGTATACATGATTGGTAAACTGTTACAAATAGTTTTATCCCCCGTGTGATTGAAGATATGCATGATTAAAACCAACCCGAGCAAAAACCAGCTCTGTACTTCGTCTAACTTTTGAGAAAACAGTCAAAAAAGGGTTTGCAGTCATTTTGCCCCAAAACGGTTTCGCCCTGAACCATTTTGCCCTGAACCACGGCCTGTGCACGAAGTGGTTTGGGGCGAAGTGGCATTTGGGCGATGTAGTGTTTGGACGAAGTGATTTGGGGCGAAATGGCACTCGGGCGAAGTGGTTTTGTGGTGAAATGGCACTTTGGCGAAATTGTTTTGGGGCGAATTGAATTTTCGTCTCATGAGACGAAAAATAATTGTTTTACTCATTTCTCAAAGACTATAGCACTTCAGACAAAACCATTTTAGGGGAAGTTTTCTACGGTCATCATGTTTATATTGTGTAAAATAGGCGTAAATCTGTGAAAATTTCAGATTTTTCGAGATACCAATTATGTATACTGCATTTAAAACTTATAAATCGTCTTTTGAAAGGTAACAAAGCACGTTTAATTTTGAAGAAAGTATCATTCACGATAAGTGTGCACAACTTTTTAAATAGAGCTAAAAAAACATTTGACTAATTAGGATCCGACCCTAACTCTTTTTTAACAGTGGTCAATATCACAAAGACTTGCTACGCTTTGTAATGTGCTTAAATCCATGGCATCTCGCCGAACCGATCGTAAATTTATGATGGGTGTTATTGACCTTTATCACGGTGCGTCTATCTTTGTCTTGTTCCCCATAGTACGTGTTGGGTACGATCAGTGCGTCTGCGCGACCGTGTGATAGCACATGCAATCTTCTGTTGGGAATCATTGTCCACACCCGTTTTCTTGATCGCGCAACGCGTGTGCCATTGTGATGCACACAATGAACAATTTTAAAACGGGACCAAACTATTTTTTTCTGCAAGCCTTGCTTTGGTTACGTTCATTTTAACAGGAGAAAAGGGAAGATGGCCGCACCCTGATAAAGGTCTATAGTTGCATTTCACAAAACATTTGCGACGTGTAAACGCTATTTTAATCCTAAGGGGAATGCATGTTAAAGCATGGTTCAAACTTACTGGTGCAATACCAAAGGTATCATAGTGAGCTATGAGGGCAATAGTTGGAAGCTGATCCTCGACACCCTTGCCAGTAAGCTTGCCCTGAAGATAGACAATACAGAAAATAAACGGTTTAAAAATAAAAATACAAAACAAAACACAAATTACACTCTGAATAGAGGATGCTGAAAGTTGTAACACATTTTATCAGTCAGTAACATGTATGACCATCTGTTGTGGTAAGGCCAACTGCAAACAGCCTCAGTAAGAGCCACTGAGGCAGCGTACGCCACTCTGCCCGAAGTGCTTCCCTGAGCTCCTGCATATCTTGGTATGTTTGGAAGATGTGCGGCTCCAGAGATCAGCTCATGTTCTGAAGATTCTATTGGCTTGAAATCAAAGATATTTCGCTTTCTGAAGGCCGGTAACTATGGATTTTTCCAGAAACTGAAAATGTCACATTTCATTGTTGTCAGAACTGCTTTGTTAAAATGTATTTTCTTCGACACCTAAGTGAAAAACAGTCTTGAAAGTGATTCCAAAATGATTGGTCAATCAGTGTCTTGTTATCCCCAAGTTCGTCATGTTCAGTAATAACTAAAGAAAAAAAAGCACACTTGCGATTTTCAAATCAGGAAGCCTAATTAAAGACATAATTAAACAAAAGGAAAGTGTTATTTTTACCTGCAAACTGATGATGGGTGCATCTTTAATTGGCTTAGACTGGGGACCACTGACGACCATCTGAAATCCATTGCTATACACAGCACCGAGCAAAGCTGAAAAGCAAGAAATATATGCTCAGTAGGTAGAGCATCTGCCCAGTGAGTCAGAGGTCTCAAGTTCAAATCCCGATAAGGCCCTTACGATTTTTCTCTCATCCCAAGTTTAACACGTAGTATTAGTTCATACCTTCAGCAGCTGTGCCTGCCTGGTCGGAGCTCCCAGACCTGTTGATCTCATCCAGTATTGAGAGTAAATCCTCGTCTTCATGGGCAAAGTACACAGGCATTGTGGTCTCCTGTTCCAACATCTGTGGCTCCAACTCCAGCCAATGCTAAACAAAAATAAATAAAACAAATGAATGTTACGTCTTAACTGCGGCAGCAGTCTCAAGTTATTCTTAAAGACTTCCCAACAATGAGGTAAAGCCCAGTACATCATGTGCAATGACCCAAAATTTTACTTGTGAAACTTGTGTACAGTGGCCAGCCTCGGGGACCATAACAAACTGGCCACTATCAGGGCTCAAATTTCACAGCGGCCACGACGGCCATGGCCGCCGATGCCCCTCTTACTGACCTTGATGCCCCTCAAATTTGGCCCTTTCACGGCCAAAAATGCCCTGCCCTTTTTCGCCGATGGCCGTCGTGCCCCTTTTTTGCATCAAGATAAAATGGGCGATAAACGACCCTCGAAGTGTACCGCGGTACGCGTCCGTGAATAAACTCTGCCAAAATTCCTAGAAACTGAACGAACATCATATCAACAAGCGAGAGCACAGCGCGCGCGCCCTGTGACTCGACTATGGCACGCAGTCGGTCGTCAATGCATGTACGGTACACGTGTACAGTCATGTACATGTACATACTGATAAGCCACACAGCTCATACATCGTCTATGGTGGGTACACCAGCGCATGGAAGGAAAAAAGTACATGAGCCGGCATTTGCATTATGCTTTCACTGGTATTCGTATACTGGGTATACCGCCTAGTTTTAACGGTGCCGCGTGGCGTGGCGAAAACGTTTTGTCCAAACAAACTTGGCCCCAATTGCTTTGTGTACAAACTCGGCCCCAGACCAACTCGGCCCCAATTCCTTTGTGTATAAACTCGGCCCCAATTCCTTTGTGTATAAACTTTGCCACCAGACCTACTCGACTCCAAACAAACATTTGTTTTCATTGTTTTTTTCCTTGTGGCCTTGTTGCCCTTTTTCAAAACTAAAGTTGGCCTTAGTGCCCCGCCTTGTGGCCTCGGTGCCCTTTCTAATTTGCCTTCATGCAAGGCCAAAGTGGCCTTGCCCTAAAAACAGCGAAATTTGAGGCCTGCACTATAAACAGGTGGCCCCTTTATAAAGGTTGCATTAGCATTATACACATGGCATTTGGGACCATAGACGGATGGCCGCTATAAGCAGGTGGCCTCTTTATCAAGGTGGCCTTAACAGCAGGTTTAACTGAAGCAATGGCAATAGACCCCACATGAATTTATTTCGGAAATAGTACCATACACGTTCACCAGTTGAGACTCCATGCACTAAGTCTATGAGCATGACATAAAAAGTGTTTTACTTTTTTCACTGCTAAAATCACGTTTCCTCACCAAATTGAAACTTTCTGGGACATTATCATGTCATAATATTAGATAAAATTAGTGGTGAACGTGTATGGTATTTATTCCTTTATTTCTGTTTAACATGGTATTTTTTTAATAGTAGCATTTTTTAGTTAGTCTTTTACTTAACTGGAATCTAATGAATTTATTTATTGGAATCATTACTTACCGACATTTCCAAGAAAATCAAAATTTAAGATAGTGCTTTCACTACGCCTGCGCCCGTTTGCATAGTGTGTGAAATGGCCAATGGTGGCCATTTCTTAAATTAAGTAAAAAAACACATTTTTTTCTATTACCTTGAGAACATCTTGTGGCAAGGAGCTGATATCTTTGGGCAGTAGTATCAGGAGTCCTCCTGCCGACTGTTCAATCATCTCCCGATACCTGACTGCTGTTAGGTCGGCAAGTCTCGTGATGATGCATCTTCTCGTTAATACAGATGTGGTGATGGGACGTGCCTCCATGTTTACAAGTGCATTACGACAGCCTACATGTACAATGTCAAGACAGGATTATCACAATGTTATTGTCTTTGTTATAACCTACTTTTAGAAGGCTAAAACTGATTTGTGTCGCTTACATGTGGACAGAATAATTCACTTTTAGCCGATTTGCTATTTACTCCCGATCGCTATGTTGCTAACTGCTACATGTCCTTTCTCGTAAAAAAGCACGTGTCTGAAATCTCACCTTACAGTCCAAATCAAACATTGAAAAAATACCATGGAGGTCCTTGGAATCTCCTGAATTCTGGGCAGTGGTCGCTTTTTCCCGATGATTCTTCTAAACAGGAAAATACTCGTCCAACGTAATGTTTCTTTACATTTCTCCAGCAAACTGCACCGATGTTGGAATAAACCCTTTCACGGTTATCGACGCCATGTTGTTCACGGGGCAGTTCGAACACGCGTTGCTGTGTGCGTGCACGGATCGTATACGAATGCATTGTTAGGTCACTATGCACTAGCTACGATCCGCGCACGCACACGGCAACGCGTGTTCGAAGTGCCCCGTGAGCAAGATGGCCTGATTATGTGTAATTGCGAACCAACCAGTGCATAGCTAGCTAAGCACCCCCTTTTGTGGTCATCCTATTGTATGATGTCACTGCAGTACAATGAGATGACCACAAGAGGGAGGGCTATCTTAGCAGTGATTCACGATATTCGTTCATCTGTAAAATCTAGCTGTTCGATCCAGTTTGCTGGAAAAATGTAAAGAAAAATTACATTGGACAAGTTTTTTTCCTGTTTAGAAGAATCATCGGGAAAATGGACCAGTGCACAACATTTTTGAGAGTGGTAGGACCTCCATGGTATGTTTTCGAATGTTTAATTTTGACTAACTTTTTGTAAGGTTAAATTTCAGATTGGTTAAAGGCCGCCATTTTGATCGTGCAGCCATGGCAAATATTTCGCCATAAACAATAAAACCTGATCGGCTAAAAGTGATTCATCACGACCCAATGTAAACATCAGAAAATCACTTTTAGCCTTCTAAAAGTACACAAAATGCAAAATGCACCACGAGTGTCGGAAATGTGTGGCTTTTCCATGCATACCGAACTGTGTCCCGTGCAGATCAAACTGCTGCATGCGGTATGCGCTGAACTCGTGGGCTGCATGAACGGGAGAAATCATGATCAAAACTGGCACTAGAAACAGCCAGGTCAGGGGCCAGCTCCCCTTAAACACGTCCAACACCTCGCTAAGTTCTTCCACCCACATTGTGATGGCACAAAACAAAATTTAAGGATGCGTTCAGCAGATAATAATAGCCGACAAGATTAAGAAATTCAATCTCAGCTACGAAGAAACGAGCACGCTTTCTTTATCGATATTTGACGAGATTCATCGTTGAGGGCGCCGTCAATACATTACGGTAGCTCAAAGTGGCCACAGTGCACAATGAATGCCAAAAAGCGATGTGAAAGGGAATTTGGTGTAGTGCTAAAACGACGCTCTGAAAATCACAGGATTACAAAAAAACACTGTGGTTTTTTATGAGTTGCTTTAAATTTACGCGAGACAAGGCTCAATGTAAAACCAGCCAAAGATTTCATCTTACTTGACCGACCGCGTGTGTTATTTCCCTAGGCCTGCAGTTTTCCATCCCACTTCTAAAACTGCACCCCTTCTTTGACATCTTGAGCGTGACCAGATTAATTTTTTTTCCAAAAAATGAATTTCGTTTTCACCTAATAATTATGTAAAATTTACCTCCCCAAAATACTATTCATGGGAAGCAAAAATGTGTGTTTCTTCCTCCATGGTGTAATCACTGCACTGCTTTATGTAACCGGATCAATTAGTTTACAAAACATTGGTGGATTATTTGACAATATCCGGAATATCGATTGAGGGCGTAACATTTCAGAATGGTAATGAGAAAAATATGACACATGATATGGTATCAAAATCTCAACACCCATGTGAAAAACGGGAGGGGCAAAAAAATGTGACATGGCAACGCTCCTTTAATAATAAAGCTGATACCCTCTGTACATGTAGATGGCATAAATTTGGGGCCTCGGGTCGGGTGCCGAAGAAGTCATCAAATTAAAGGCCTGCAGATGATCTGTTTTTGAGCGATTCTGCGAATAAAACCATTATAAATCAAAAAAAAGACATCAACAAACTCATCCGAAGAAATTTCAGCTTTGTCAAATGTACCACGTTTAAAAAAAACCATGAAAATCCATATGCATTTTCCTGGTCTTGGCGGGTGTTTCAAATATTCGTTCTCAGTTGATCGGGTACTATGTGGCTTGCGTCATGCACTCTGTGGCGCACATACTGCGTGTGCGCGCGATCCATAAAAATGCATCGCGTTGGAACACGCACACGGAATACACAGCGCCCATGCATTTTGGACCGCGTATAGATGCGAACCAAAAAAAAGTAAATCGTTTGCAAACGATCTAAATTATTTCATCTTTACGGATTATTTTCTGGTAAAATTATATCATTTTGAGCGAAAACCTTTCAATGGATAGTTGCTATTAATTCAATCTTTACTTTCAGAACTTTTCCCCTGTAAACTCGTCGATTACTTTTTGGGGTCATTGCAAATGATCCACTGGGCCTTTAAAGGCACAGGCTCGTCAGCAATGCGCGCGAGCCAAATTCGTGCTTCGAAATACGCAGCCCCATGCCTTTGCTGTGGAGCTGCGTATTTCGTGGCACGAATTAGGCGCGCGCGCATTGCTGACGAGCATGTGCCTTTAACAACTACATCTTTCAGTCCTATAGTGTTGCCATACTCTGAAGAGTCTATCATAGTCGAGGTGTCGAGAATATTTTGATTAGGTCGGATGGTCGGAACAATATATCGAGTTGAACTTTATACGACTACGAGTTGATTTTCCGTTTTGTTACCCAACAAATGACATCAGGCATAAAAATAGCAATCGGAGCTTTTTTCTCTGAGGGTGAGCATCCTAAAGCTGCCCTTTAGCCCTTCAGAAAAAAAAGACGGGTTGATTTCCTATTGGACAGAACGGGCGATCACGATTGGGCCATGCTGGCCACATGCTAGTCTTCTTAAAATAAACATCCCCAGTTGACATATGACGTCATTACCTAGGGTCGCACACATCATCCGTACATTATGTGCAATGTCAATATATTGCTAGTTAGTGTACAGTACGTTGCAAGCCAGGAAGTACACAGTGCACAGAGTTTAATAGGGTGAGAATGTTTTGGTGAGTGATAAATTTGTAATAGCTCCATCAGAGTCCATGGTTAGCCTACCTTCTTTATTTTACTTGGTATGATTTGAGTAGCGATTTAATATTTTTTAAATTTATTTATTCACCATATCCTCAGCGGAGAACCGCCAATTACAGGAATGGGAGCAAGTGTGGTCGAGTGCCTCCATGCTCAAGGGCACAGGTGCCACAACCCGTCGCGGCCCGGATTCGAACCTACATTCTAGTACTAGCACAGGAATTAAGTTCGACGCACTAGACCGCTCGGCCATAACACCCCATTTTCTTTAAAATGATCAAGCATCAGTAAGCAGGAAAGTGCAGATTTGATTGAAAAACCCAAATGTATATATGTGGGGAGAATTAAATAATTTCTTAAAAAAACAGTCTTCATTGAAGTTCATGGACATGGTCATCTTTCAGCCAGTCTCATCATCAGATCAGCAGATCATCATATTTTGCTCCCAAAGTCTGAAGTCATGATCAACAATGATTTCCTTTTTCTCAATTATAGTACTAGCAATAGCATTTAAACACGAACAGTTAGTAAGAAGGGTATTTTTTCCATATAGGCCTACATTGAACAAAGCAAATGTTTCTTTTCTTAAGAAAAATTACATTTTCTCCTTCAAAAATTGCATTCAGTTAGTGCACAAGATAACCATTTACACGCGCATGCAGCTGACGGTCATCCGTCTATAGACTGTCGTATCTAAAATGTGTTTTGCCTGTTATTTTGAGAGCAATGAGGTGCACTGACGATTAGAAATTAAACTCGTTTTAATTGTGAATTTGTTTCATTGATTTGCTTAATTGTCATGATTGTACAGGCCTGTAGCATTGCTAAAAGGCTGAGCAGGCAAGTTGACTCCTGCAGTAATGTCTTCAGACATTGATGGTGCTGGGAGTTCCCCTCAAGACTGGACACTTGTCAACAACCATGGACATGCCGAGGTTCAGCATAAATCGGTATGAATTCCATTCACTGGTTGCCACTGAGATGGCGTGTGTTGAAGGCACAGGCTCGTCAGCAATGCGCTCGCGCAAAATTCGTGCCACGAATTACGCAGCTCCATGCTTTGCTATGGAGCTGCGTATTTTGTGGCACGAATTTGGCGCGCGTGCATTGCTGACGAGCTTGTGCCTTTAAGTCTATGGAATAGCTCGATTAGTCGATTAATCGCGAGTAGTAAACGGTACTCGTGACTATCATTTTTAAACTACTCGATTTATCACGGCGCCGCGAGTGCCGTTACATACTAGCGATTAATCACGATTATATGGTATATTGTTACCCTGTATTAACAGGCCTGTTTTCCAGCACACTTAAAAGGCGACCTGTGGGCACCTGACTTATTTGTTGTGTATGTCGACTAATCGCGGAGAAAGACCTTTAATTTTCATTACTCAAAGCTAATCGAGGTAGTTTTTTAGGAGAGAAATACGAAATAATCCTTGCTGAAGTTCACTATCTATGCAACAGAATCGGGGCAGCACAGATTAGGCAAAATTCCGCTGTACAGTTGGTTACTTATACACGCAAACATGCATTTTGTTTTTTCCTCCCTTTTGATACTTTGCCAACTACTCGCGATTAATTGAACTCGTGAGTAATTGCTGCAACTACTCACGAGTAGCAAAATCCACTAGTCGCCCAGCAGTACACTTGACTATTATGTTTTGAACAACACCCTCATGCGGTAAACAGTGATTCACTGGGTTGGTCAGTGTTCGCCACGTGAGGGCGCTGCTCAGCGCGCCCGGACAAATTGTGTAGAGATATAGACCTTTATCACGGTGCAGCCATCTTCCCTTTTCCCCTATTAAAATGAACGTAACGAAAGCGAGGCTTGCCAAAATAAAATAGTTTGGCCCCGTGTTAAAAATGCTCATTGTGTGCATCACAATGACATGCGCGCGGTGCGATCATGAAAACGCGCAGCGCGGACAGTGATTCTCTCCAAACAACAACGGAAGACTGCACGCGCAGACTCGCACACGCACTGATCATGCCCTGATCATGCCCGACACGTACACGTACTATGCTGTGGGGAACAAGACAAAGATGGACGCACTGTGATAAAGGTCTATTCTTATTATTCTTTACTTTCTCATCCATTTAGGATTCTGATGATTCATCTGGCTCTTCCTCAGACTTCGTGGACCTCGGGGAAGACGTCGTTCGCTATCGTCATGTCAGCAGGACCAGTAGTGCCATCAGCATCCCTTCTACCACTCAGACAAGTCCACCTGTTGCCTCTACAAGCTTGCCTGCTAACTTCAGGGCCAACAGCTCCAGCCCAGTTTTTGTGGATCAATCGGATGGGTCTGCATCCAACGATCAAGGGGAATTATCTTGCAGTGAAGGAGACAAGCCTTGCAATGATACAGAATATGAAATGGCTACTCGGAGCAAAGTCTCGGATGAGCCGGCTCTTGAGCAGAACCAGAGTCCCAACAAAGTTATGTCTAGCATTGAGAATTCTGCATCCAGCTCCACTGCAACGCTTGTTGAATCCCAGTCTGATTTCTCATCATTTTCAAATGATCTTGGGAATTCAGAGAAGATTTTAGATGAAGACATCCAACTGAAGGGCTCTTCTAACTCTCAGGCCTCGCCAAGAGAGGGGAGTGAAGAAAATGCCGATCGTCTACCTGGTGTGGCATTCGATCGTGTCTCGGTAGACAGCATTGAGATTCTAGCAATGCCGTTTGATGAGGGCAGATCTCAACAAGAAGAGGCAGAAATGATTGTTAGATATGGAGATATGGAAAAGGAAAAGGACTTGGTGGCCGTTACACAAACAGCAGGTATAATGAATCTGTAATGCTTAAAATTAAAGGAGGGTGTCCAGATCACATTTTTGAGCACCCAATTTTTCCCATGGGTGTTGAGATTTTGATACCATATCATCATTTGTCATTTTTTCTCATTACCATTCTGAAATTTTGTGCTCTCATTCCGTATATTTTCAAGGATATCGTCCGCGCCCTGGTCAGCGCGTATTGAAACACGCACACGCACACAGAAACTGCACGCTCGGAAGCAAAATGTGCACTTAAGTATCCGGTCGTGTGCGTGCACGTACAACACGCCTGCATTACGCGTAACGCACGTGATTGAACAAAAACATCTCGACACACATCTAGAATGCAGTGAATGCACAACATAGCAAAACGACAAGCTAATTTTTGTGAGTTTTTCCCGTTTACACAAAAACACATTTATGAAGGGATTGAAAGTAGGTTAGGATAGTCTTATACAATCCGTTTTAAACCGGCTAGGGTCCTCTGCGCTGATAAAAATGATGTTTATGGTGTTTTTGCGTCACTCGTGCTGCATTTCGCCGTAGCTCTGTGCACAACATTTTGATGACTCAGGTAACCAAAATGGAGATCCACGTTTTGGTTACCTCAACCTGAGGCTGTGATTGGTCAATTCCAAAATGGGCGGAGCTTACTGGATCGGTCTATTATTGTGCTCAGTAGAAGCACGCTCATATACTTGGGGGGAGGGAAGTTAAATAGAGCTGGTTTTGCAAAAACGGCAAATTCTTCAATTCACCATACTTTTGGGAAAGTAGTGGCAGCAGTTTTTATTTTTTAACAAGCGTCCATTCTCCCACACAAGGTACATGTACTTGTTTATTCTGTTCAGACTTGGGACTTATTAAATGAACACATAACTCGTAAACTTCCTTAAAAATTTGATTTTTCAACAGAAGAAATCCATTATAGAATGAAAGGATCTGGCACAGATTGTTCATGCGAAGAGTCTGATACCTCTGAGTTTGAGCGTATTGAACCTGAGACGATACGAGAGGAGGCTAGAAACCAGACAGGAGGCGAAGATGATGTTGAAAATAGCAAAATGGATGTTGCTGGAGCAAGACCTGTTGAGGAATTGGTGAGAGAATATGCTTCCCTAGTTCAAGGGAGGGGGGTCGAAGGCCGCGTACGTCGTTGGAATTATTACGATTGTATCATAATCGAGTAATTACAAGATTTTTCTCGTGTGACTCCGGCCTTAGTCTAACACCCATAGTGGTCAGAAGCCCCACAAATTTAGAATACTCATGGACATTTCTCCTGTAATCTGGAAAAACCTAGTAAGTCAAATATGGGTCTAACTCAATTTTCACCAAAATGTGACTTACTAGGTTTTTCCAGATTACAGGAGATTTGTCCACAATTGTATCAAATTTAGAATACTTCACATGCTCAACATGTCAATATTTTTTGTTTTGCGCAGTTTAAGTATTCTGCTTTTGATTGAGGTACCATTAAGTATGCTCTCTCTCATATGAATGTAAAGATTTTCCTGTTTTTATTTAGTGATATACATTTGAAATGGTACGACTCTGGGCATATAGCCGAGTACACGTGGAAATACACATAGTGTACGTCTATCTTTTTGCCTCAGGTGAAGGATGAAACTCGAGATATCCTTACGTTTGAGAAAGAAGACCAACCACAAAACCTTACAGAGGCAGGCTGTCATGACCACATGAATGCCTACAGCCACTTTCCTGAGCCCTTGAACCTGTCGTCGCCTCCTCTTAGCCCAAACATGGAGTCTCCGTTGACGTCACAAAATACCTTCCCGTGGCAAGGTCCAGGAGTCTTAAGAATGATTCAACCATTTCCCCTGGACCTCCTCCCGGAAAACCAAGCAGCCTCCTCACTCGCCAGTCACGGTTTTCCATCTAGTCTTCATCTCCAGCCGCCTAACAGACGAGGCCTGCAGCGTCAGCATAGCAGCAGCTCCAGCGAGGAGGGATTTGAGCTGCTACGGAGACCAAGAGTTCAGCAGGAAGATGACGTGGCATCCACGGTGTCGTCAAGTAGCTCTGATCTCTCTTCAAGCTTTGTGAATGTGCGACGGCGACGGGGTAAGTTGCCTGAAAGATTAAATCCCCACTACATCATTTGCACATGTACCCAAAATTTTACTTCACGAGTTGACAAGAAAAACCCAACTAAAATCTTAAAAGCAATAGTAACAAACAGTGCAATTTTAAGAATCCTTGGTATGAATACCAGAAAGAAATAATAATAATTAGGGACATACTATCATAGACCAAAGTCAGCAGTTTAAGCTTTTCCCCTCTAGGCTTTTTAACTGGTAAATGCAAGGAACTACTTACTTGTCCAACGGTTTTTAATAAATTTTTACTGACCTGAACTGAACAGATTTATGAATATCTGTTGATAAATTAAGAATAGGGAAATAGGACCCTCTTGTGGTCACTTGTCTCTCGGGGCGCATAAACGTGCACTAGTGACCTCATCGCCAGTCCATATCGAACTTGCTCCATGTTTAAACTTAAAGGGCCCTGAAATGCTTTTTTTATCAATGAAATCTGTGCAATAGAACTAGTCCATTAATTTACAATCATAAAAACCCTACTTGGAAGTTGTTTGGGGGGTTAAAATCAAGGTTTTTTATTTTTATGCTAATGAAGATTTACATATGCATGAGCAAAGTGGTGACGTCACTTTAGGAAAACACAGGAAAATCTCATTCAACTGTGCACAAAAATTTCCACAATTTTCTCCAGGTTTGTTTTACATGTTGCCTGTTGTAAACCATGAAAAAACTAAGGCTGGAAACTGCAGCATTTTTTCACAATCCCAGTCTGAAGTCTTATGTTTTTCCTTTGCTTTTCTGCTGTGTGTTCCTAAAGTGACATGCTAAAGTGACATGAGTTTATGTGAAGAAATTTTCAAAGTTTAAAAATGCCACTTTTTATTCATGGGGCATCAAAATTAACAGTAGTATTGTCTTTCTACACAAGTAATCCTTCATATACAGCCGAAACTGTGCATAAAGTAGTTGAGCATTTCAGGGGCCCTTTAAATCAAGATTTACCTGTTTGGTGTTTGGCATGATTTTCAATCAATCAGGCCCACCAGTCAGCCAACGCCACAGTGACAATGACGACATGCTGGACAGCATCTCCAACTTCACGGACTGTTCTGAGGACTGCCTGCCAGCCAACATGATGGTCCAGAGTCAGGCATCTGGCGTCAAGCAGTACAAGCATCGCAGAGATGATGGATTAAATACCAGACTGGACTGGCTGGTTGCTATGGTGCTGTTTGCTGGATTGGCTCTCGGGATTGGACACTTCATTGGTATGCTAATGAGTATGTCGGTTTTTGGCCAGTTTGTTAATTAAAGACCCTCATTTGCAATGATCTCAAATCTTTCCAGACATGTTTTTATAAAAACTACAATATTACTCAAAGTGATTTGAGTAATGATAACAACTATCCTATGAAGTTAGTCCACTTGATGATGTGGCATTGTTTTTAAGAGAACAACAATTGAAAATAGTTTTGAAAAAATAAATGTGCCCGCTCATTTTTTGTAATATGTTCATGTGCAGTACATGGGTGCATTGCAAGTATTTTTACAGTTTTATGGTATCTTCTGATTGAAGCTGAAATTTGTTGTAACGAGAACTGCCTGCCCGAACGCAGCCTGGGTGTCTTTGTGACAATTACTGACAACATGGTGAAAACGTCAAACTTGGAAATACTAAAAAAGTGCAGTAATAGCTTACCTCAAAATACATGTAGACTTGAGTTTGTTGCTCCATACCACTCTGCGCCGAGAATCTCTAAAGCAAAGTAAAATCGTACCTCTCTACTTTAACTTTCGAGTTTTCCATTATTTACAAGATACTTGTTCTGCAAGACAGTTAACTATTAATCTTCTGTATGCATTTAAAACATACAGGGTCAACTCAAGAAATGGTACACCAGCGATCCATCAACACGGGCCAGGTGCAGCGCTTGCGAGAGCTCCAAGACGACCTTGTGACCTGCCTAGACCGCACTTCGGGCATCGACAGCCGGATTGCCACCGAGAAGACATCTCCAGCTCTGCAGGCCGTCAGGCTGATGGAGGGACTTAATTCGAGAATGCAGGAAGAGAACTTGAATGCAGGGCGTCTCCTTGAACAAAAGGTAGGTCCTGTGGATGGGGATGCGACAAAGAGGTCTGGTGTCGAAGATACAGTCCCCAAGCCAACTCATACTGAAAGTGACACAAGTGAAGAAAAACCTGTCGGCAGCCCGGATGTCCAAAGCAACGAGAACAAGAAGTACAAGGATGTCATCCCAGAGTCTCAACTTGGTGATGATTCTTCAGGAGAACTTGAATCGGAAAACATTAAACCATCTTTGGATGATAACTCGGGTCCAAGCGAGGCAGATGGTATAAGCAAGATTCAACTAGCTTCAGACTCAGCTGGGATAAGCAGTGTTGAAACACAACAGCAGGGTGAGGTATTTGATGCTTCTGTCGTGTCTAATAGATCTGAATCCAATGAAATGGGTGGAAAGCTTGGAGAAATTGCAGAGGAAATCCAAGAGGATGTTTCTGATAATCTTGGACGATTGGACCATGGTAGCCTAGCGAAAAAGGATTCGGAAAGTAATGATGCACGCATATTTGATGACCCCACTGATGATGATCAAGCGTCTAAAGATGTCTCCCCATCTGAATCTACCATCACGGATCCAGGGGACTCCGCTGTAGAAATGCTGCAAAAGAAGCTTGAACTGATGGAAGAGAAAATGAACCAAATGATGAAAACCACCCAATACTGGGAGGAAATGCGGGTCGAAGGACAAAGAGTCAAAAACCATGAAGATAGGGAGCAGATCCTCGATTCAAAATCTCCCAACACTGCAAAAGATGAGGCAACTAATGAACAAGACCCCCTAGCTGGGATAGCTTCCACGCTCAAGAGTCTCTGGCCAGACGTTCTCAAAACTGACAAAGGGAAAGAATTTCTTCAATATCTTAATCACACCTGGGGTTCATTTTCTCACAGTAATGTTAGTCGGAACAAATCATTGTGGTGGGATGTGTTCTATCAGGAGCTTGCTGCTCTAAAGACCATACCAGAATCCGATCAGGTTCAAGCAGTGTTGAACAACACCAAACTACTTGCCCTACACTTGCAAAAAGAACTGGAATTAGTTACTGGCTACCTCAAGAATCAATCTCTAAATTTGGTCCAAGAAAACAACATCACCGTCGAAGGTCTCAGTGAGCAGGTCAACGGAGCCTGGGCCAAGCTGAAAAACGTCACCTCTGATGTCGTGGATTTTAATAAGGATGTCTTATTCAGCGTCGGAGAACAGCTGACTGACACTTTACGCTCTGTGAAAAATGTCTCCGCCAACTTTATCAACGAACAAAACATCTCCATGTCTAAACTAGGTAGCGTGGCAGACCAGGTCTGGGGAACCTTGACAAATTATTCCTCCATGGTGAGAGACAGTGTGTTGAACAGAACAGCTGAACCCGCAGAGCACTCAAAGAAGCAATTCCATGATGATCATGATTTAGACGAAGAATCCGACACAAGCACTGAAGACGAATTTAACAAGAAATCAGGCTCGGAACCGAAGACGGATGCCTCAAGCGGCTTTGGGGAAAAACTGAAAGGGGCTTGGGATACTGTGAAAAATTACTCAAGTAATATTACTCTGAAGCAGAATCTTTCCATATCGGGGCTTCGTGAACAAGTAAAGGCAGCCTGGGGAAAAGTCAAGAACACTTCGTCTCAGGTACTGCAAGACGTGTCTAAGCTCAACCTTGCTGAGAAAGTCAAAGACGGTGCGGAGGAATTGGGCAAGAAAGTGAAAAGTGGTGCCAAAGAACTGGGTAAAAAGGTTAAAGAAGGGGCTCGTGATTTGGGCAAGAAAGTACAAGAAGGTGCCAAGACCTTGAGAGAGAAGGTTGGGACAACGTTTAAGTCGATAAAGAAAACGGCTGAACGATTTCATAAAACTAAAAGACCCTGTGGAAGGAAGAAACACTGGGATCGTTCTAAGCGGCATCAAGAATCTCAAAAACGGACAGAAAAGACTCAGAACAAGAAGAAGAAAAAGCATGCCAATCAGCAGAGACAATGGGAGAAGGCAAACAATTTTCACCCTGAAAAAGAGTCCTCAAATCACAGGAAAGATGGAAAGTTTCACAAACACCACCACAATCGTCATGAAAGACATCAGCACCAAACGAACAAAAAACACGAATCTCTGAATGACAAACAATATCTTGGTGAACATTATTCTGTGCCATCAAGACAACATCACCAGCGGCACTTGCCGAGAGACACATCAAATGAGCACACATCAAAGGACGCACAACAGCAACAAGGTCAAACCCATCACTATTCAACTCCACCAACAAGGCAACCTTTACATGAGAAATCAAATCTTCAATCGAGTGATGAACACAGTGTACCTCAAAGACGGCAGATAAAGCAGAAAATGGATCCTCGTTCTGATACAAATGGGGGAAAGTCTGTTGATAATAGAAAAGACGACAGGAAGCACATCCAGAAAGAAAATCTTAAGGAGGGCAAAGGCTGTCCTTCGCAGAAAGTAACTGATCCCAACGGTGTCGGAGAGAACAATGCCGATTCGAATTGGGAAGACCTGTTCGATTGTGTTGACATGCATTGCAGAGGGGACGACAAATGCATGCACAGCCAGCGAAGAGACGCGGCAAGGCTTTACTCGGAGCTACTAGACTACGAACAATGGCTCCAAGACCGCAACCTGAGAAAAGACGTACGCGAGCTCAGAGAGTTCCTGGAAGAACTTGGAGAGTTTCTTAGTGAGACAAACTCAGATGACCGAGATCTGGATGAGTTAAAAGACGAGTTTGGCGAAATGGTCCAGGACATGGAGGACGGCGCAAGAAAGAGATATAAAAAACAAAACAAGCTCTTCAAGTCCCGAAGCCAAGAGTCACTGAAGAGCCATCATGCTGACGCGACACACAAGCGGCAAAATACAAAAAGTGGAAATGTTCAAGACAAAGCAGAAACTGAAAACTCGACAGTTATCATCGACCTCGAATCTCTTCCCCAACACGGTGACCCCAAACCCGAGCAGGGACAGTTTTCATCAAAGGAATCCCACCACTCGTCAGAAAGCACCGAAAGACGAAAGTTTGCTGGACGGGGCTTCCAAAGCACCGACGACGACGGTGATTGGTATTTGCAGCGTGCCAGGGACAGGGAAGATCAACGAGGATCTAACAACTGGCCAAAAAGTGGAAAATTTAGAGAGACAAGCAACTGGTACATGCACTGGGTTCAAGGACGTATCAATGGTCGAACTGGGGTGACGGTTTGGGACATGTACGAGTGGATTAGGGAGAGATACATGTTCAGGGAGGAGTTAAGGAGCCATGAGATGGAAGATCACGTTAATTGGTTCCTTCGAAAGCCGTAGTGCACGTAACTGCATGTACCTTTTTGGTAAGAACAATATCAAAAACATTTCTAATGGATTTGTACGATGTTGCCTGTTCCATATAGTCTCTCTCATGACAAACAGGGATAGCATATGGACACATACTTTTCATGCTGATTTTGTTGATATTGGTCAATCAGTTTAGTGTGTTCGAGCCACACTATAGCCAGCACATATGTGTCCCTAAGCAAGACACTTAATCTTAATTGCTTTGTCGACCTAAGCATTAACCCCAACTTTCTAGGTGTATGTAAAATCATATTGATTTTGGAGGATTGAGGAGTGTTAGGGCGGAGATGTTGTTTAAGGGGAATGTCACAATCCAAGTGCTGATAGGTTGTGCACTATGGCGAGATGATTCCCTGATGGCAACAATAATAGCAACAGCACTTTTACTTTGGCGGTAGAAGAACCAGCTATTAAAAATTAAAATAAATAAATAAATAAATAACTTAAAGACGCAGGCTCGTCAATGCGCGACAGACAAATTCGTGCCACGAATTTTTACTGCACTCCATACGTGTACCGGTACCTTGCCCTGGCAGCCGTTCCAACGGTCCCAGAGGGTGTATGGTGCAGGCTAATAGCCTCGTCCATTCTGCAAATAGGATGTGTATCTTTTCAAAATCAAATATTTATCACAGAAAACACACCCTTTGTAAATTCATGACATTTAGTTTCAGCCATATTCACATTATATTACAGATATGGTCACATTTGCTTTAAGAAGGTGTCATATAGATGGTTGAATTGACCGTATATGGGAACTCCTTGGTACAACGACATACACTACCCAGTGCGCGCGCATGATTCGATTAGCCTACAATGCATAAACACAGTGGTGAGCTCGCATAAATATTGAGCCTCCACCCTCTGGGATTGTAAGTGCAGCTGCCCTTACTGGGGCAAGGTATGGATCACGGTTAAATTCGTGGCACAAATTTGTTCATGGTGTATTGACGAGCCTCCATCTTTAACTGGTAATGAGATGGACTATGGTAAACTTCTTTTTGAGTGCCCCCAGAAATAAAGGTCCTACCAATATTTTAAAAAACCTCTTTTTCCCAAGTCACGGCATGCGCAAAGTGGATAATTAGATATAGCATTCTGTAGTGATAAAGCTCACATTGTTTTTCAACACCACAAAGAGCTCTCTAATGAGATTGAATGTGCATACACTCGTGAAAACAAAATTATATTCATGTACAATGTACCACTTATGTAAATTTCACTTTAGTTTTTCTTTCGTTCCTTAACCATTATAAAAACCACATTGTGAAAAAGATCCACAAAGAATGCACATGTAACATTTGACATGAGTAAAGTGTATTTTAGTTACATGCTGTACATGTATATTAGTGCAATAACATTTTTCGTTATGTTATATAGCTGTGAATGAATATAGGCTTCTTTTGGTATCAAATTAACGCGTAGTCGTGTACCATATGTAAGCATGCTTTTCGTTGAAGAAATTTGAACAAAAATTTAAGTATGCGAGATTGCGGACAATAGACCGTACATGTATCTGCCATCTTGTTGGGCAGTTTCTTTGTTCCATATGGGTAAAGGTGCATTTTGAGCTGACATATTGTTGACAAATTTAAACAACTAAAGTTGCCCTACAAGATGGCTGCTATTCAATATGGTCTATATAAGGCTTTTCCATCAGTACATACTGTAGACATATTTCCAGAATAATTTGTATGATGGAGTGGTATAAGTTTAATACGCACACTAATATTGGCTTCCGCAAGTACATGTACGTAGTTATTTTTTAATAAGAACCTGAAAATATTTCTGTTTCTTTTAGGTTCATAGTAGTCTGGTTACCAGACCAAATGATTCTGACTATTCTGAGATCATCTTTAGGTCCGGCAGCCGTCAGTCTGCCATATTGAAACAGGATGAATTTATTCTGTTTCCGAAAGTTTCCAGAGTTACCTGAATGCATATCTGGACGTTATTGTTGACCGTCGGGTAAGATTCGTCAGTGTTTCAAGAATTATATAATATTGGATGGCTTTGAGGGTGATATGAGAATATACCGCACGAGTCATGAAAATACCGAACGAGCCGAAGGCGAGTTCGGTATTTTCATGACGAGTGCGGTATATTCTCATATCACCCGAAAAGACATCCAATATTATTATTGTTATATAAAATGAAGCTGACACACTTGTAACATTTTTCAGACAGTATAATTTAAAATTCGAAATTGTTGAAAGTTCCACAAGCAACAGTAAACATTTCACCCTGGCACCATGGAGCTCCTTTTGTAGCTCCATGCTGGCACATATGGAAACTGTTTTCAAATACTTTCGTAATCCCACGTAGGCCTAAAACTTACGGAGAATCGCATTCAGTTCAATTTTGCTTAAGTCTTCAAAGTCCTCTGACAATTCCTTTTCCCTCAAGTACAGCTTCAAAATGTTCACTGCTTTCGTGGTGCTTCTCCGTGTCGCTCTGCTTTCTCTATTTTGGAGGATGTCATCGTATTCATCGTTTTCTATCGTATCAAATCTGGGCTCGCCATTTTCTTTTCATTTCGTGGAATTGAAGTGCGCGCGCGAGCTCGGTTGGTTCCGGTTGTGCATACATGCAGAATCGATACTGTTGTACAGTATTTTTTGTTACTGTACAGTGTGTGACATTTTCCACCCACAGAGGGCGCTATAACGTACAGTAACAGAAATGCACGGTATCGCTCACAGCTTCATTTTATATAATAATTTAATTTCTTGTTCCTATACGGGCATGTTGAAATTTTTAAGACAAACAATTTCTAAGACGTCTTGATTTTTTCCCTCCTCTACACGGTACGTACTCCAAAGGTTAGATTAATTTTTTATTATTAGCCAGATATGGAACACAACCCCTTTTAAATACTGGCTGCGGTTACAAACACTCTGTGCTAAAAAAAAAAGCATAACGTCATGTTCTGTTTTTGACGTGTCGGCTGCCGGTCCTCATATTCATTCGTTGTATGTGGAATAGGAACCAGTCTAGGTTCATAGCGGCTACACAGTGTCTAGCTGTTCTTGATTTCCTTACAAATACCGTACATGTCTCTACAGTTGAATGAGACAAGGAAAAAATATATAAAAACGTTACTGTGAGAAGATTGAAAGTTAATATGCTAATAATTTGTACATACATGTAACACTAATGAAAAGCATGGTGTTTTTTTTTCTCTTGACAGTTTCAATTTTTCAAACCTTTTTACATGTACAACGAAGATTTCACAATTATTGGTTTTGAATTGCAAATTGGCTGTTGAAATTATGTCGCTGATTATATATTTATTGTGCAAGAATGTACTGTATATTTAAAATCTAAAGGCTAAACACAAATATTTATAAGTTATATGCTTTTGTTGATGCACTGCTTAGAAGGCTTTTTATTGTTTAACAAGATGTATAAAACATAAACACAGAAGCCATTAGCGCTGCTTTACATGTATGTTAAGATCCTGTTGATCTTTACAGTCGGGTTTAGCAGTGACACAACTTCCCAATAGATACTAAAGTGCGATGTCAGTTGCCATCGTAATTTTTGAGGGTATTGGGTTGCATGCGATGACATTAAAAATACACGTAGGCCTATGTTTGCAAAACAATTGTCGACTTTATTATTTTTGGTGTGACTTGTACGTAAACCCACTTTTTACAGTTAAAACTACATGTATTTAATTGGTTTTTTGTTAAAAAGTTTGGTATCATATGGGAGATAATTCTGCATGGATTTAAAGGAACACGTTGCCTTCGGGTTGCGCTTTATTGGGCGTTTTTAGGCTATTACAGTATAATGAGCACGATCTGAAAAATGTTTAAAAAGTAGAATATAATGATCCACACAAACGTGCCTTAGAAATGCTTCAATTTTGCGTAATTTCTCGAAGCAGCACGCTCCGCCATTTATTTAAAATATTGAGCTCGTTTCAACATGCATGAACTATGAACCGGGCTTTAAAACAAATCATAAATCTATTGAATATACACATCTTGTTTATAGTGAGTCGTTAATTACAGGACATGAATAATGAGATCCATTTGGGCTAAATGCCGATTTGCCACTTGGATGTTCAAAGTGAACATAATATGAAGCTGAAATTTTGTGGCAAATATTTACACAGGGTTTCCATTAGTGGGCATACGGGCGTATTTTATGCCCTAAAAAACGCCCTTTGTTTGGTTGGCGTTTGGTAAATTCTGATACTAGATATGGTACGTCTATGTTCCGATAATAGGTCCCGCACGTCTTTATTTGCGAAAATACATCAGGTTGAGACGTTCGATCGGCAGCGAATTGGCACGTATGCGCTTGCAGCTACATATTAATTCGCCCAAACGTCACTTAGCCCTCGATCCCGTCAGCTACTTTGCCCGAAGTGGTCATGAGGGCACGTTTCCAGCATTCCCTGTAGGCAGTTTCCTTGGGCGAGGTGACATTTGCGCGTTCATGGCTTGCGTGCAGCCACTGGTTCCCAGTCCGTACATCGTGAACCAGTTTTGAACTTCGATTTGTGAATATTCAAAACTCGTTTGTTCTTGGCTCAGCTGACTGGTCTTGTGCTTTTAGTGTTAGGATCCGATAATACTGTACGTGTGTGTTATCGACAGTATCATCACTGAATTGAACCGCATGGTTTTGCTCGTACCACAATACATGTAACTGTTATTTTGGCTGTCCCCGCGACTTTTTTCCTCAAAAAGAAAGACCCATATGACTAACATGGTGTAGGAACTTGAGTAATAATAAATAAGAAAATGCGAAACCGAAGAAATAATTTGTACTGGTACGTCCTTTATTTCTAAAACAGAAGTCATGTACGTCTAAAAAAATCTACTCTTTACAAAAACTGGAAATGCGTCCCAGTTTGGCCATCAAAAAAGTACATGCCGTCCGGGCAAAATTTATTAATGAAAACTCCGTTCACGCACAACTAATTCGCATTACAAATAATTGCTGTGCAACAAATTCCCACTCGCCTGAAATATACCGAGCGGCTTTTAAGTAAAGCACCAACATTTTTTTCGATTATGAAATATATAATTTACATGCTAGAATGCATAGTTCCGACCTGTCAATCAAGCTGAACCCGCCGACCAATCACAACAAAGCTAGCAGACAGAGCCGACATAGGTCAAAGTGATGCAATCACGCGATTTTCTGTTCATACAGTTTGTATGTTGTGTGTGCCAGTGACCAGGTGAATTTTGGTTTCAATGTCGGGCGATTCGCTGTTCAAAGGTAGGAAAGTGCATTTTTATAAATTTATTTATTTATTTATTTATTTATTTACCACATCCAACAGCGGAGGGACAGCCAATTACAGGAATGGGAGCAAGTGTGGTTGAGTGCCTTGCTCAAGGGCACAGGTGCCACGGCCAGGAATCGAACCTACATTCTAGTACTAGCACAGGAACTTAGGTTCTACGCACTAGACCGCTCGGCCATAACACCCCACGATAAATATATGTCATCCCTGCATTACTAGCCCTTCGCTCAGTGTGTGCTACGGTAACTGTCGACCCTAACACACAAATACCTTTGAGTTTTCTCCAATGAATCTGTGCTTTCCATGCCGAGTCCCGTTGCTTTATACGTTGCGTCGCCATGTTTTTGCGATGGCTTGTGAGCAGATACATGTAGCAACAATATCTAAGGGGCGGGGTTCACTAGGCAATCTCGGAACTATGCATTAGAACAACTACATGTATTGCCATTTTTTATGTTCCAGTTCCGGTGTTTAGGCATCTGCTGTACGTGACCACCATTTTAATCCAACAAGGGTCTTCATTCTATGTCAGTGATGAATCGATTCTTCATTGAAAACCAATTCGGCTATACCACAATAGATGAATTTTCCATGTAATGCCGGGTATCCTACCGTGAACCATCTCTCAAGGTAGACCATGTGGTGTAATACCAATTATCTTTCGCAGAAGAAACACATCGATGTAACATTTGCTGGGTTCACCGTAAGTACATGTACACAGAATGCAGTGTATGTGACCCGAATAGCTTTCCGTGCTTTCGGCTTGTGCGGTTTAATGCCGGGCACCCGGCATTTTATGCTTTTGTAGAAACACGCCGGACAACGAAGAACCGGTTGACGGGTTGGTTAAAATAGCAGTTAACTAGTGATTAATGCGGAGTGCCTCCAATTCCAGAACCCTGTCATACATTTCTGACCTATCTCCATCCATTTTGTCCACAATTGGTAATTGTGAACCAACGCTCGCAGACCCTATTGTTACAGGCCCAGTACAAATCCAACAACCAACATCTGCACACAGTATCCTTACATTGTTCCAGAGTCTAGCTTATTATCAAGCTTGTTCAAGCGGTATCTTGAGTGGCCTGGCGTAGACTAAAACGTACTGTCCCAGCCGGCTTTCCAGTGGAATATGACAATGGAAGAATGATGCCTCCTGTTGAGTGGGGAGACAAAAAATGGGGGATAGTTAAAAGCAAGGCTTCTGCTCAAAGGAATTCCAGAAAAACACAGTTTGAAGTGATACGAGTCATTTCATTCGAGTTGAGGCACAAAGTTACAATCCTTAATTTCCACAAAATCACAATTATAATGTAGGAAGCAATCATTTGGTTCATGTGGTAGTGGCTTACACTTTCTGGGGCAATTTTGAAGTCTTCAGTCTTGCATAAGTGCCGCTATTTTAAAATATTTTACAAAGTGGCGGTTGTAGATGTACTTGGGAAACCATGTTGTCAGTTTAAATTCTTTCACTTCAATTGACATTTCTTCATTTTCACGAAAAGGCCAATAGAGCTTTTGCACCAGCGGACATGACAGGGGGCAGGTTTTCATATTTAAATGATGTGACAATAGATCCACAAAGTGACTACTCCCTGTCATGGCCGCCATGCAAAGGCTCTATAAGAGAGTAATGGGTCATCATTTGATGTGCTGGCTTACATTGTCTGCGGGTAATGTGGCAGTTTTAAGTCTTCCCCAAGTGCCACCATTTTGAAATATTGTACAAAGTGGTGATTGTGGATATAACTGAGAAACCACATCAGTTTAACTTCTTTCTCTCCAACCTTAAATAATTAAACTTTAAATTAAAAACTAACAATCAGATAATCTCATTTTAAAATTAAATTTTGATTTGGGCACATGAAATTGAGCTTTTATTCATTACCTCAGAATATCCCCTGCTTCTCATGAATCGTTCTATTTTCTGGAGAAAAAAAGAGAAAAAACATGTCAAAGAAATATCTGTAAAAATAAATTCTCAAAATTTGGTTGCCCGTGTGTGTGAATATGTTTATTAATTTTTGCAATGCAAACTAGTGCCACAGAGGGCATTTCTGACACTGCGGTAGACATCGGTGCATTCGCTTATTGTTCAAACAATTCAGATTAGATTTGAAAATGCTTACCCGAGTTAGAGGTTGATTTAGAAAGGCTAGATTATTTTAAACATGGTTAACAATGTTTGCGAAGAAAAAAAATTTAATCTACATGTATCAGCGTTCGAATTAGCACTGGTCCGTTGGCCAAATGACAGTTGAAATCATCTCAGGCCAGTTGGAAAGCTTCCCCAAATGGTCCTGCTGTCCAGTTAAAATATAATTTTATTAACTCAAATGTGGTTATTGCAAACATTAAAGGTCTACTGTGTGTAAAAAGAACAACCGAAAATTTTAACTGGGCCACTTGAAATGCTGACGGGCCAGTGAAGACTTAAGCCAACTGGCCCTGTTGGCCAGTTGGGAAAAAAGTTAAGGGCAAACGCTGTCAGTATGCTCTTTTCTCGTATCCTGCTTATCTAGCAATATTCGTGCCGACTTTCTTCCCCATGACGCACAGCGAGTGTAACCTTTCCGTGTCAATCTCTTGGTGGCGCCTGTACTGTAAAACGGCCGAATTAAAAAGCAGGTCTCTCACCGAGACTTGCTTGAAAGATGTTACTGGAGGCTGAACTCACTGGTAAAAGGACATCATAAAACACTAGATATCTGGGCAGGTTGCTGCCCGGTCTGAATTCACTCTTGAGCCATTCTGATGGATTGTCATAGAAGACGTCTGCCTCGTCTTGGTATGGGGTGTCGTCAGACCGATAGCGGGTCAGGCTTGGTGGGCATTCAAGGAAGCGCATGGAAATGTTGCCATGCACATGACTGCAAGAGGCAAAGTCAAATTAGATCAATGAATAGATTGACTGTAAAACGGCATAATGAGGAATGTCCCACAGATTTGACTTTTTGAGATTTATACATGAGAAAAAGACCAGTTCTTCAGCTTTTCAATGACACAAAATGTATTTCTGTAACTTACTGCATTTTGGAAATATGACAACAAACAACAACAACTCAGCGCGCTGTCGTTACCAGAAAGACTTTTAGAGAAAAACAGTTTTAAAAAAAACTTGTGTTACACAGCTGATGCAGACGAAAATAAGAAAATCTCCTTTTTAACAGGTTTATTTAACATTTTGACAAAACCAACTACGCTAGGATGAATCTAGAATACTTATGCAATGCAAATATGTAAAAAACCCAAAATCGATTATGGACAAATTTTTCACAATAAACTTTCATTAGAGCGCTCTTTAAGGGACCAAAATAATTTGAGCTTTATATCCAGAGAGCGTTATAACCAGTGCATACACAATGCAGAGAATAATGGCTGGGACTTAGAGAAAGGAGCTTTATATTAGAAAAAGAACTTTATAACAGGGGGTGTTATAACAAGAGTACAGATTACAGGTTTTGATGTTTGGGGACATTCTTCATTTTGCCGTGGCACGTCACATTATTTAAAGCAAGTACACTGTGCAATCAGGCAAACATAGCTAGCTGGGCTGCTTTCAAGTGCTCATTCCATGTGTACTACTCAACTCTCTTGATAGCATATTGGGCAGCTTTCCCCAAATGCCAAAAATGGATATTGATTGCTTTCGATGACGTAGAACATCCGGGAATGTGTGGTGGGAAACAGTCACGCGCGTACACACGCGCGCCAATAGACGCACATGAACATGCGTGAAAAATACTCACCAGCTTATTTTCATTCGAAGATGCCGCACGCGGGCGTTGCGATACGTTCAAATTATTGAGCATGCACTCGGCTTTTAAAAACGAAAGTGCTTTTAGTTGATCGCGATTTTTCCCTGAAGAAATGCGTTTTTATCTTTCTCGATACAACGGCCATGGCGCAACAACATAAAGCAAGGTTAAGCATCAGAGGTAAGTGCAACCAATGCGCTTTTCCTGCTCTTTTTGCCGATTATTACTCGAGCCACGTGGGTCATAAAAAATGCCCACCAAAATGGTGGATGGAAGGGGTGACGTCACCGAAAAGCAATCAATACAGCGTTTTGCGATGAAGCTCTTTAAAGGCCCAGTGGATCATTTGCAATGACCCCAAAAAGTAATCGACGAGTTTACAGGGGAAAAGTTCTGAAAGTAAAGATTTAATTAATAGCAACTATCCAATGAAGGGTTTTCGCTCAAAATGATATAATTTTACCAGAAAATAAGCCGTAAAGATGAAATTATTTAGATCGTTTGCAAACGATTTACTTATTTTTGGTTCGCATCTACGCGGTCTAAAATAGATGGGCGCTGTGTACTCCGTGTGCGTGTTCCAACGCGATGCATTTTTATGGATCGCGTGCACACGCAGTATGTGCGCCACAAAGTGCATGACGCAAGCCACATAGTACCCGATCAACTGAGAACGAATATTTGAAACACCCCGCCAAGACCAGGAAAATGCTTATGGATTTTCATGGTTTTTTTAAACGTGGTACATTTGACAAAGCTGAAATTTCTTCGGATGGGTTTGTTGATGTCTTTCTTTTGATTTATAATGGTTTTATTCGCAGAATCGCTCAAAAACAGATCATCTACAGGGCCTTTAATTGTGATCTTCATTGTGATCCTAATCCAAAGGTACCTGGGTCATTCCCAAAATTAGGGGTCCAAAAGTGTGACATGCTTTTTAAGATTTCCAAGTGTTTTTAGTGATTGAAAGAGGTTTCCCAGTAGATAATAATAATTTTTTTTCAACAAATGCCACTTAAATTTAATGTTTGTGTGTAAATATGGCACCAAGGTTAATGCAATTTTCATTGGCGTAGGTAACCCGGGACACCAAACTCCTATTCAATAAAATTATAAGCTTTTATGGTCTTTTGTTTTAAATATTTTTCAGGAATCAGAGAACAAAATATTGAAGAAAATGATGCTGCCCCCTATGATCACAGGCCACAGTCCATTACTGAGAATTTGTGATCAGGAGGGGTGATTTTTGAAGCAGAGAGTGTCGTACGTAACTGGGACATCAACAATTTTGGACCCCTAATTTTAGGAATGACCCACATGTTTTCCCTACAAATGGCAAACTCTAATCTTTATGTTGCATGGGTTTGTAGGCCAGGTTAGATACTCACCTGTAAAATGGTGTTGAGTGGCACGGCATAAGGAACAACACAGAGGGCACTCTGATGTGAACATTGGGTGCATGGGCGACAGTTTGAATGAAACCCATGACGTCTAACGTTCCCCTCTGATGGATGATGCTCGTATACAGACTCACAGGGAGGTTGGTTGCTAGGATGATAAGCGCCAGGCTCATTGCTCTGCCGGACTTGGACAAACGACTCAGGCAGACACCTACAGCAAACATTGTGGAAATATTCAAAATACAACACAATATTCCATAATATTAAAAATACAAATAATAATATTCCTTACTGCTGCAATAGGGCGACACTACGGGAACCATTTCATATACGACCACCAAATTTTCGGTAAAAGCTTCTCTAACGAACACCAACTTTCTCTAGACCTAAAGCTCTAAAAAAAATGGTTTGCGACCTAGACAAAAATGGTTCATGACCTAAAAAGAATGGTTAAGAACCAAATAAAAATGGTTTTTGACCTAATAAAGATGGTTTTTGAGAAAGTCAACAATAGGGCGACAGTTATGTGTCGCCCTATTCACCAGTGTCGCCCTAATACACCTTTTTTACGCATAAAGTGTCGCCCTATTACAGCAGTTAGCAAAATAATGGCATCTTATATAGCGCTGCAGCACATATCTATCCGGCGGGATACTCATGGCACTTTACAATTACCCTGGTCATTAGGCACAACTCCCTGGGGAGTATGCAGCCCCGGCAGCCTGACACAAGCACTCAAATGCTGCAACCCATTCACCCCTGGGTGGGGAGAGGCTACTTATTAGTTCCATAAATGTATCTGTAAAGTAACTCACCACAAAAAGACATGGCTATCGGGACAAGCGGCAAAAGGAATCGATGCTCCTTGTGTTGAAGCAGGCTACAAGAAAACGTACATGTAGAAAGGAAAGCGATTGGGTCTTTCTCCAGAGTATATTTTCCTACAAATCCCGCACAAATCTGTCTCAAGTCCAGTAACAAGAAGCAAAGAATGAACACGCACAAAATAATGCCTTTGTTGGAGTTTATTTGAATAGCTTGCGACTTGAATTAAGACCCATGTGGTGGACTTATGGATGCTTGTGAGGACTTGTGATGGACTCGACTACAACCCTGGTTAGTACCCACAATTTTACTTCACGAGTTGACAAGAAAAATCCGACTAAAAGTGTTGATAGCAATGGTAACAAACACCACATGATTTTTTCCCCGTGTAAAATGGTACCTTTGTGAGAGAAATTGCCAACTGAAGGTGTTTTTTAATTGTTTAAATTGTCTGCAGACAACTTTTTACCATTCATTTATACACAAAAACATGGATGAATTTTTCAAGTTTTCTAAAGTATTACTGCATCTATGTGGATGAAATTTCTACAAGGCAGTTTATTAACATTATTCTTTAGTTATGTAATGCTGTTGTTCCTGTTTTTAAAAGTTTTCCAATCATGTAATCTGTCTTTAAAGGCAGTATACATCATTGGTAATCTAGAAAATCAGAAATGTTCACAGATTTACGCCCAACTTACACAATATATACACAATGACCGTAGAAAACTTCCCCCTGAAATGGTTTTGTCTGAAGTGCTATAGTCTTTGAGAAATGAGTAAAACAATTAGTTTTCGTCTCATGAGAAAAAAATTCAATTCGCCCGAAAACCATTCGCCCAAGTGTCATTACGCCCCAAACCACTTCGCCCGAGTGCCATTTCGCCCTAAATTACTTCGTCCAAACACTACATCGCCCAAATGCCACTTCGCCCCAAAACCACTTCGTGCACAGGCCGTGGTTCAGGGCAAAATGGTTTAGGGGCGAAATGACTGCAGACCTTTTTTTGACTGTTTTCTCAAAAGTTAGACGAAGTACGGAGCTGGTTTTTGCTCAGGTTGGTTTTAATCATGCCTATCTTCAATCACACAGGGGGATAAAACTATTTGTAACAGTTTACCAATCATGTATACTATCTTTAAAGATATGCCTTCAGTGATGAATGTTCTGTTATTAAACATGGGCTTACCTGTAAATAAAATGGACCCAAGCCATGAGTAGCACCAGAGGTCTATAGGACCGGCCCGCTAGCCGGACTCCCAAAATAAATGGGAAAATTTGACTGCCCAAGATAACCGGTATTCCCTGAGTAAGGTACCAGTGCCATGGTTGGACACCATAAAATGAACCCACGTTGTACAGGGTGTTCAACCGCAGAAAGTTTACGTGGACGAAGACCCACTGTGTAAGAAATCAGGCAATAAGGCAATTTATCATAACTTAATGATCACTTGGAATATTGGTGCCATACACAACGCAACCAGCGCTGTATGGCACAGTGTGAGTTGCATTTTACATGTGGGCCTTTCCATTTTACATGTGGGCCTTTCCATAGTAAAGGAAGCAATTTGGCAACACAGACCATTTTTTCCAGAAAATACCTTTGTCTGGTTTCAAGAGATAACTTAAGCCCAAAAAGGGTTACAAATAGTGCGACAACATGCCTTTCTAAAAACCCTGTGTACAAATTTCCAATATACACTCGTAACCGGGACAGCCTAAAATGTAACACAAGTGTCCTGAAAATACCTTTGTCTGGTCTTAAAATAAAAGAAATAACTGAAGAGATAACTCGTAACCGGGACGGCCTAAAATGTAACACAAGTGTCCGTCCCGGTTACGAGCGTATATTGGAAATTTGTACACAGGGTTTTTAGAAAAGCATGTTGTCACACCATCTGTTACTCTTTTTGGGCCTAAGTTATCTCTTCAGAACAACTTAAATTATTTCTTTTATTTTGGGACCAGACAAAGGTATTTTCTGAGAAAATATGGTCTGTGTTGCCCCCTTTACTGTGGAAAGACCCATTTATGAGCACAAAATCAGCCTCCTCGTCTTTAAGATGGACAAGGCTAAAAGCTACAAATGTATTTTGTAATTTCTACACCTACCTTGCCGTAGCAAATTCTATCCATGAGTAGAGAACAGCTGATAGCTGCAGTCCTAACAGTACAAGAAAAGAAAAGAATAAAGTGAACTCTTGTTAAAGAACCCCCTCATCTAAAACTCTGTCTAAGGGTGCACCCCAGTAAATAGGCAGAGATCTGTGCGCCGAGCTCATGAATATTCTGTATGCCCTCAAATTCTTCTTTATTAGGGAGAGTTGCGAGCTGAACGAGTGTGGTCTTGTGTAGAATATGACTATCGTCGCGATGTGGGGTATTTTTTCTTCCAACTATAAAATTTTTAGACACTGTAGCTCCTAAAAGTGGCCCTATTTTTCCCAGTAGCGTATGTGCCTTTGTTCCAAAATGGATGCAGGTCTGATTAGCAAGTTTCACTACTTGTAGGGGTAGTTTTGTTTCAAGTGGAAATTAGGGAATAAAAGTGACGGATTACCCCCATACAATTGAACATAATTGAAAAGATGAGAAATCAGTGAGTATTCTGGTTGTTGTCCTGAGAAGCTGCGAGAGTTGTGAGTATTTTTAAATGATTTTTGAAAATTGGGCATTTAACATTGGTTCCTATGGGAGCCCTATTTACTGGTGTGCAACCCTAAAGCCGCTCTCAGGTCGACCTGCGATTCTCTTCCACCACGACGGAACACTCGACATCAAGCAAACAAGTAACACTCGGGTCACGAACCAGACAAATCCAAGCATGGTTTTTGTGCATAAATAAATGGCCCAAAAATCTTTAGAGGTTCAAATAGACATTTTTCTCATCAATGGGGTACTTCAGTTGAAATAATTTCACAGGATGATTACTACCATTACCATCTTGATAACAAGTAAGCTTTTATATAAAAATTCAGTCATTTCTTTGGAGGGTAATTACCAAACTGGACCCTTAGGGATTAGACTTGTACACGTCTGCTTTGCTACTCGTTGCAATCTCGGTCTGCTCGCCGAGCGGCACACTACATACATTGTACATGTACATGGTACAGCGCTGTATGTCATGGCACTTGCGTGGCGACTAGACTTGCACAAGTTTGCTTCGCAAAATTACTGAATCAATTGAGGGCGCTCGTTAAAAAAATATGGCCTGCTGGAAGGGAAAAAAAGCAGAAAATAAAATGTAGATCGGGAAGCACACAACAAAAAAGCGAAAATCAGCTAAAAATCAGAGATTTCACAATGAAAAACGGAAAACTCTCAAATCCGGACGTGTCGGTAGAATCCTGGGAATCCGGACAAATCTCACCCCTGACAAATGGATGTTGGACCAAAGATGGGTGGCCTCTTGATCAAGGTGGTCTTAAAGGCACAGGCTCGTTAGCAATGCGCGCGCGCCAAATCCGTGCCATGTAATACGCAGCTCCGTGCCTTTGCTACATTGGCGCACGCATTGCTGACGAGCCCCTGCCTTTAATGGTAGGCTTAAAGGGCCTGTGACGTCCTAAACAACTTTATGCCTAAGCTTTGCTTCATAATGACGGATTACTTGTTCTGCAAGACATACTATTGTTCGTTTGGATGTAAAATCAATAAAAGGTGGCATTTTTCAACTTTGAAGATTTCATTGCAATAAATCACAGACAGAGGGTGCTGTTTTGAGTGCATCACATAAGGAAGACAGAAGGGAAAAGTTAAGAAAAAACATAAGACTTCAAGTTGGACTTGTGGCAAATTGCTGCAGTTTCTACCCCCAGTTTTGTCATGGCTTACAGCAGGCAACATGTAAAACAAACTCAAACAGCCATGGATTACAAAAGTTTCAGGAAAATTGAGAAAAAAGTGGAATCTTTTGTGCACAGGTCAATGTGATTTTCCTGTGTTTGCCTCTTGTGACGTCGTGACCTTGGTCATGAATATGCATATTTTCATTAGCATAAAAACTAAAAAGCTTTGTTTTAACCCCCAAAGCAAGCTCCAAATAGGATTTTTATGACTTTAACTGACTAAAGTGGTTTTAAAGCATAGATTTCATTGATAAAAATCCTAAATAAGGGGCCCTTTAACTGCATCAATCTCTTACCCGATAGGTATGAAATCCACGATCAGCGCTATTAATGCATTCCTACACCTGGCTAAATGCCAGAGACACAGTGGAAGCCATATGATGGCAGCGGTGGGACGCATGATGCACGCTAGGGAAGCCAGCAGTAGGTACAAGGTTAAATACCTGCCAGAAGGAAATCAGAGCGTCAAGGCAATGCAACAATGAATAAGCATGTTTCTAAACTCCTCAAAAAAGGTTCGGAAAGTCAAGTTTGACCGACGATTTCTCTCTTGTTGCAAAATAATTTTCCTTGAATTTCATATCATTGGAAAGCCCTGTTATTCCTCTTTATGATGATGTGTCATTTGTTATGATGCAATTGGGGGATGTGCAGCACAGCTGAATACGGGGGCGGGTGTAAAGTGAAATGTCACAAAATGCATTGCTATTGTCAAAAAGTGCATTGACACATTCCCATCCTCCAAGCAAAAGGGGAATGCACTGCATGACAATAGCAGTTAATTTTGTGACATTTCACTTTCCACCCTGTATTCCGCTATACTGCACATCCCCCAATTGATTAATCATAACAAATGACACATCACTGTAAAGGAATAACAGGGCTTTCCAATGATACCAAATTCGAGGAAAATGGTTTAGTAACAAGAGAGAAATTGTCAGTCAAACTTGACTTTCCGAACTTTTTTTGAGGAGTTTATTATTTAAAGCAAAATAAAACTCCCCCTTTTCCCCAAGGGTGTTGAGATTTTGATGCCATATCATGTGTCATATTTTTCTCATTACCATCCTGAAATTTCACACTCTCAATCCATATTTTGAAGGATATTGTCAAAAGAATTACTGATGTTTTGGAAACTAATTTATCTGATTACATATAAAGCAGTGCAGTAATTACACCAACCTTTTTGCTTCCACATCCAAATTGGAGATTGCAAATTTCATGTTTTCTTCCCATGGATAGTATTTTGGGGCAGTATTTTATATGATTGTTAGCGGTTAGAACGAAATTCAGTTTCTGGAAAAATCTTGACAACTTTCCTTAAGTCAAGCTTCAAGTAAAAAAATGGAGTGTCACATACATTATTAGCATTACCTGTGTTGGTTTATGTTGGAGCCTTTAAGCATATGGACAGGCCAAGGGTAGTAACACAAGGCACATGTCGTCAGTATCATTTCCATGGTGTTGGTCAGTGTTCGTGCGGCCGTGTAGAACACAAACCAAGAGCTGAGATGGGAAAAGAGCTGACCAAAAATATGTCAAGGAGTTTGACAATGGGTTGAGTACCTTTGAGAAATTGGATCGGATTTCATTCTGGAATGGTTGTTTTAAAAATATATTATTATTATTATTATTATTATTATTTCTTTCTGGTATTTATACCAAGGATTCCTCAATAGTGCTCATTGCACTGTCACTCGCAAGCGTGAGGAAACCCATGGAGAATTAGAATTAGAAATGGCCAGAGACACCGGGGAATCCCCTTGCTCTTCACGAAAGAATGCTCTGGGATCTTTAGAGTGCGTTACCATTGCCTAACACACTGGACCAACGGCTTTACATCCCTTCCGAAGGATGGAGCAAGTGTGGTCGAGTGCCTTGCCCAAGGGCACATGTGCCGCTGCCGGATTTGAACCCGCAACCCCAAATTTTCACCCATGATTGCGAGTCAATGACCCAAACCACTCGGCCACGGTACCCCACGGGGACAAAAATATTCAATTTTCCCATCTAGAAACGTTTCAGAAGTAAGGTTGAGTCATTCCAAATTAGGTGTAAAGTCGCCAAATATTATATTTACCGGCTGCTGGCGTCATTATCATTCACTTACCATGCGCATTCATTGTACCGGTGATCCTCGGTTGCATGCATCCACCTACATCAATTATGAATAGCACCCTCATGCGGCAAACAGGAATTCATTGCATTTGTCACTGTTGGCATCGTGATTACGCTCGCACAATTTTGGAATGACTCAATCTTACTTCTGAAGTATTTCTAGAAAAATTGATTATTTTTGTCCGGGCGGCCAATTTTTGTCCAGCAGTGTTTGCCTTTTATTTTTTTCCCAATTGGCCAACAGGGCCAGTTGGCTTAAGTTTTTACTGGCCCATCGGCATTTCAAGTGGCCTGGTTCAAATTTATTTTTTTTTATTTATTTATTTTTTATTAACTCACAGCCAGTTGTTTGAATTAACCACATGTGAGCGAATAAACAAGGAAAATTTGGTAAATTTTCCCTTCAATTTTTTCTAAAAAGAGGCACTGTATGATAATACCCTACCTAATGCATTTTTTAAAAAACAATGTGTGAGTTACGGCATGGGTCTGTTTTATTTCAACTGGCCAGCCGGACCATTTGGGGAGGCTTTCCAACTCGCCCGAGACAATTTCAACTGTCATTTGGCCAACGGACCAGTGCTAATTCGAACACTGTCCAGGCGCTTAACGGAACATCGGACGATTTTGTCAGGGCACCAAGCCTGGACAAAACAGCTTTCTGTAGTGGAGAACCCTGTATGATCCGGACACAGTGTTATTAGACACAGGAAGGATACAGCCCAACGAGCAGCACGTTCTCCCCAGAGACGCTGAGTGAGCTTGTAGACGTGATAATCACCGACTGCTGAAAAAGTGGCCTGCATTACTTTGGGTAAAACCACCTAGTACAAGCAAGAAAAATATACTGTATGTTAAAAACTATTCGTTGTTGTTTGAGCTGGCAAAATTCAACTTACCGGTACTCAAATACTGCCAAAGGGCAATTCCATAAATTCAGATTTGCATTTCAGAGACTTTGAGGGCTTGTAATGCTTCATGTATTCAAGTTGTTTGATTTTAAACACATGTTCTTTAAGCATCCTTGACGGAAGTGTAATTCCTAAAAATCCATACCATTGTGATCCCATTCTCAACAAGCATAATACATGTAGGTCCAAAAAACCCTCGGTTTCGGTTGTACTCATTGAGTACGTCCGAAACCGAGGTTTTGCTTAACAAACCTTGCTTATTAATAATGGCATTACAATAAGTTTTTTCAGGAATTACACTTCCATCAAGGATAGAAAAAGTACGGAGCTGGTTTTTGCTCAGGTTGGTTTTAATCAGCATATCTTTAATCACACAGGGGGATAAAACTATTTGTAACAGTTTACCAATCATGTATACTATTTTTAAGTTCCAAGAACAATCTGGCAATGAAAAAACCCATCATTTAAACCCTTATTTGGCGCTTTATGCAATGATAAAAAACAAATTGGGTATCATCACACTTCAAAAATTTCATGGCCCAGCTTATATTAATAATTATGTACTCACCAACAAGACAGGGAAATCTAAGTTGAGTAAATGAAGCACTTTGTACAGAACAGCAAAAAGCACAGGATGTGTGAACCCCCTCAGTCCCGTCCGCCATTCCCACGTCAGGTACCCATACTTGCTCATCAAGTTAAGGATTTACACACTGTTTGAACTGTTCAATTTCAACTGTTTGGTTGAAATCCGAACACAGACCCTGTAGCAAATATGTACATTGTACAACTCTAAAAGTGGTTTATTTTTACAAGATAATAACTGTATTGTGGGATGGCCAAGTGGGGAGACTTTCGGCCTTTTTCCTTCCTGCAATGTACCCTTTGCATGGGCGGCCATGACAGGGGGCAGCCACATTGTCACTGTGCATCATGCACGAGTAGGTGCCCTCTTACACCCCACCCCCTCGATTTTTTTTCTCTGAAATTTTACATGTATTCAGGCATGCAACTGCATCATTAACTCAAGTTAATGTGCACCAAATATGGTGTTGTTAGCTAAAGGATTGTGCATTTTACTGACATTTGTATGGGTGGAATTTGTTAGGGGGGTCACCCTGTATTAACTGGCCAAAAGTACAACTTAGCCTGGAAAACAATTAGCTCTAGTCCGAAGGTAGACTGTCCCTACGGGATTTCCTGTAGGGACAGAAGGTACCCCTTTCATAAAGTGGATTGTTGTCATTTTGCCTCGAAATTAGAATCACACCCAAAAATTCCTCCTAGTTGTGTCCTGCAGTGGTTTTAGATGTCCATGATTGGAAAATGATTGGAAAGAAATACTTACAACACCGTTTTTGAAGCCAAAATGTTGTCCAACGTACAAATTGAACGGCTAGTTCTGTCGGTGCCGTGATAATATGTCTCGACGTGAAATCTTGCGAGAAGGCGCTTTCCTACGTGAAAATAAATTACAGTTGGGCCTGCCCAATATCAAGCCTTATCGTTAATCGGGCACAAATACATTTACACGTACGCAGTCCTTTCTGTGCCGCTAGCGCTGTACGCACTGAGGAAATGACTTGGCTGCTCTTTCCGCTCAACCATGTCCACATTTTAGTAGGTGGACATGGTTGACATTAAGTGTTAAGTAATGAAACAGCCGTCGGAAAGAACAGCCAATTTCCTCAGTGCGTACAGCGCTAGCGGCACGGAAAGGACTGCGTACGTGTAAATGTATTTGTGCCCGATTAACGATAAGGCTTGATATTATTGGGCAGGCCCAACTGTAATTTATTTTCATGTAGGAAAGCGCCTTCTCGCGAGATTTCACGTCGAGACATATTATCACGGCACCGACAGAACTAGCCGTTCAATTTGTACGTTGGACAACATTTTGGCTTCAAAAACGGTGTTGTAAGTATTTCTTTTGAATCATTTTCCAATCATGGACATCTAAAACCACTGCAGGACACAACTAGGAGGACATTTTTGGGTGTGATTCTAATTTTGAGGCAAAATGACAACAATCCACTTTATGAAAGGAAAGCTCACTGACTAGTCTGAAGGTGGGTTAACCCGGGTCCAAGCTTGTTAATGAAAAAAGCACTATAAAAGGATATCCAAAGACGATATTATGGGCCACCTCAAGACTCTGCCAGTATTCATCAGGAACGTAGTAGGTTTGCGTCAGGAAAGCGTTGACCCAACGAAACAAAACCAAAACAAGGAGCAACTTATTCGTAGAAAGAGGCCGCAAATCCTCTGGGGGAAGCTTTTCTCTAGTTTTTGATAAGACGGGCTTTGGTGTGTCCATTTTCGGTGGGATGGTCGTGGAGGTATCTGCAACATGGTTGATTAGCTCCGAGGACAGTGATTCTGTTTTTGAATCTGAGCTTTCGGCATGAAGTGTCTCATGACAGTCTGAATCAATTGGATGGGTTTTGGACGCTTCATCCAACGGTTGTTTTGGGACATTCCGCGATCGCATATTGTGAGCCATTGCTGTGTGATGAAGGGGCCGCTATAAAGTTCTCTGCCAGACAAAAAAAATTTATTATTGGAAAATGGAAAGAATTGAGAAGTTGATCATCGCTTGCCTTCAGCCTTCAGACCATGTGTACAAAATGTTAGACTGGCTGAAAATTTTCTAAGCATTTCCTCACAAAATCTTTTTCCATAAAATCTGCACATTTTAAATAAAGAATACGGTACATGATTGGAAAACTTTTAAAAACAGGAATAAATAAAAGGAATGTTAATAAACTTCAGCCACATAGTCTAGATGCAGTAACCAGCATACATTGTGTAGGCCTACTTCAGAAAACCAGAAAAACTCATGCATGGTTTTTGTGTATAAATAAATGGTAAAAGGTTGTCTGCAGACAACTTTAAAAAAACAAAACAAAAAAACACCTTCAATTTCTTCTACAAATTAAGTACCATTTCATGCAGGAAAAAAATCATGTGGTGTTTGTTACCATTGCTATCAACAGTTTTAGTCAGATTTTTCTTGTCAACTGGTCACTTGGCCTTGATGGCCCCCCAAAAAAGGGGGCACCAAGGCCAATTGAAAGAGCACCAAGGCCATTTTCAAATTTTTTATTTGTGGATGACTACAAAGTACAAGGCACATGCTCGTCAGCAATGCGTGCGCGCCAAATTCGTGCCACAAAATACGCAGCTCAATCAAGCTGTAGCAAAGGCATGGAGCTGCGTATTTCGTGGCACAAATTTGCCGCACGCTCATTGCTAAAGACATGTAAGAGCCTGTGCTTTTTACAAAAAAATTCTGATCAACTTCTTAAGTGTACAAGAATGGAGAAGTTGATCATGAATATTTTTTCTTTCAAATGACTAAGTTATGAAGCACCAGTGATTTGATAGAAAAACCTAAATCTAGGACTAGGAGGGAGAAAAATTAAATATATTTCTTAATAGAAAACACAGTTTGCGAAAATTGTCAGCCAGTCTTATTACAAAAATGCACATATCAACTGTTCCAACCCCCCGTCCCCCTCCCCCTGTACTGCCCAACTTCAAGTTCAAGCTTGGCCGGAATTCAAGCCTTCGCTGGTTTGTTTGCACACAACTTTACAAGTCACAACTTCAAGCACAAAAGCAGCTTTAGCAGAACTGTATTGTGGGAAGAAAAACAGGGCAAAGTCTGCCCTGACAACCTCCCCACAGTACAATTGTGCTTTTTTATGTTTTGTGCAAACTCATCCAAGCGGTATTAATTATTTGCAAATAACTCACGGGACACCAAAAACATGTGGCTGCCCCGCGCCCGTGGCCGGCTTTTCAGTGCACAATCAAAATATCCGAAGAACAACGAACACTTTCACGCGCATGAGGGCGCTTCTGCAGGCAAACTTAGACTTGAACAAGTCTTTAAAGGTACACACCGGTCTACTGGTTACATAATTTAGTGACGTAGCATCCTTGACAATAATCTTTTGATGGACCTTGTGGAAAAAAGATCACAAAATGTCACATTGTCCGGTAGACTTGATGTCAAGTCTGTAAATAGACCGGTTGTTTCGTAAACGGCAGCAGCGTAGTCGCGAATGGACTGGATACAAGTCTAATCGACCTCTAGTTACAGACTTGAGAAACCTGTTTCCGTTTTGTACACGGTCTATGGAGATTGCTACCAGAATTGGACGTAGAGAGCTGATTGGTCGAAACGCGGGGCTACATTAATATTCATGGTACTCCTTTAAATGGATGTGTTTTTGTGAATTTTGAATAGGGTTTCATCTCCATCGTAATAACGCATGCAGCAAGCTTGAAGTGCAATTTTTTTAGGCTACGTACATGTAAGCCTATACGACTTGATCAGTTTACGCGAATTTGGGATTATCGATGGTTTTTGTTTAAAATATAATCGCAAACGCTGATGATTGCATGATTGCAGATCGTAGTTTTGGAGAAAGATAGAGCTGAAATTTTGAACAGTGCTGTCAAGCATGGGCGCCAAAGAATGGGGTTGTCGGCCTCGTTGCGCATGAAACCGAAGCTAGGGATTTGGAAATCTGTGACATCGTCAGCCACACAGTCGTGACACTGTTTTTGATATCTGTTGCAACTTGTCTGTTGTGTGAAAATGGTTTGTTGTGTGAAAATGTTGTGTGAAAACTCAAAATATAAATTTTGGATTTTTTTTCAAAGTCTCATAAGCAAATGGGGCAGTTTTAATGTGCTTTTCAAGCTTTCGGCCAAATATGTCACCTTCTCAACAATTGCCAGTTTTGTATGACAAGGACGCAGATCTTCGATGGTGAGGAAAGATTTGTTTGCAGGACTTTTTCTAATCTGGAGCGAAGATCTGATTTATCAAGACTGTAATATTTCTTGCAGGATAGCTAGTAAAGTCGTGTTACAAACTAAGCACGCACGCCACTTGTAGGTATTATGCCGACCATTTTAGCCACCAACAATAGACCACATCCCAATGAAAAATGATAAAACAAGAGCTGAGATTATCTTAGCTACACCAGCAACACGTTTTGAAAATCAACTAGTCGAAGAAGAATGTTACAAACAAAAACCAAAATCCAATTTGTAGTAAAAAAAAAAAAACACCGGGCAAAATTACTGACCCGCCAGCTCGAGTTTGGAAAGTTGGCAGTGCGCTCGATCCCTTTTAATTTTACATAAAGCGCATCTTAGTCTGTGGTGCGTTATTTGGACTGCAGTGCCACAACAGTTGGAAAACGATAAAGCAACAGAAGGTAAACATAGTTTTAATACATTCTGCTCGGCTTCATTTGTTTTCTGCGACGTGGTAAAGCTGTAAAGGGCTGTGCAGTTTAATTTATCGATGTATTTAGCCCTTGACGTGACACGAGTAATTGGCGCAATCACATCTAAAGGGACTGATACCGAGTTAATACTTGAATATGATACTGTTAGAACACATTCATCAAAAGAAGCTGATACAAGATCTCCCATAATCATTATAGGGGAGATCTTTTTAATGAATATTGTTGTACATTTATTTGTACATCATAAATGCTCTTGACTGTAACTTAACATACTACATTTCACTAAACGCTTAACACAGTTTCTCTAAATAACAATATTGAAGTTTTAAAACACGCATTAACCGAATCAGATAACATTACATCCCCTCTGGTAGAAGTGGACGTTACCACGGCACGATGGCCGAAATGTTATTGGCTGGTTCTATGGCAACAGCGTGATTATATATTACGCGCCATGAAGCATTAATATTGGCGCGAAAACAGGTTTCTCAAGTCTCTAGACAGGTACTATTCATAACAACGACTGTTGCGTGTGGGGATTATAGGCGTCAGACGGACCAAATACGACTGTCTAGAGACTTGACCTCAAGTCTACCATATGGCTGGAAATAAAACTAACTCCAAGGACACTGACGTGATTTATCCGAACCAGAATCTGGTTCCTGTAAATCACGTGACCTTGATTTTTGAAAAATGCTGAAACACGGCAAAAATTTGTGGTTTCTTTTAAGGTTCTCTTCAGTCTATTTCGAAAAGACTTTCAGAATCATGCATGGGTCTATTTCGAGCCCAAAATAGCCCAACAAAGCCAGTTTTTCCCTTTAACACAGAACATTGCAAAATTGGTTGCCAGCCTAAAATCGTATGTGATGTGTATTACTACAATTTGGCAATTTCACATACAATCTTGGCTGGTAACCCACTTTACAAAGCAAAACTATTCTTTGCAAAGCAATTTTTGTGCTGAACAACGTAACAAAATTGTCTCCTGGCATTATGCAAACAGCGCAACTTTGAAGGCTAGTAGTAGTAGACCACGGACGTATATATAATTTCAGACTCACTCAGACTCACTCAAGTCTAAGTTTACCAGCAGCAGCGCCCTCTTGGGCGCAAAGCGTATTATCGTTATCCGGATATTTTTATCGACCGCTGCTATGCTAGCTGCGCACGCACACTGCATGGCATGCATTCTGTGCTGGATTTGTTAAAAAAATGTAACTTATTAAATTAATTAACACCGGTGCCATGTGTGGGTTTACAGTGGGCGTCGCCGGATAATCTATAGTACTACAGTACTAGCACATGTTCATGTAACTACATCATGTATTCGCGAAATGTAACCATGGAGGAAGAAACATCTTGAGCACACGAAACCGGCTGCGAGCTCGAGCACGGCGAGGAGGTCAAACCCATGGTCAAACCATGGAGGAAGGAAACTTCCTCCATGGTCAAACTCTGTAAAGGTAGCTGAGGCCACCTCAGCTCTATTAAACTTTATCATTTTATTCGGATGTGGTTTTTCAGATGTAGAAAAAACATCCGAAAAACCACATCCGAATAAAACCACATGATAAAGTTAGAGCTGAGCCTGAGGTAACCATGGTAACCTCAGCTACTGTAAAGCTTAAGGGTGTTTACGCAGTATGAAACCAGAACCAGAACATACCATGCACATATAATACGGCCGGGCAGTGCGCGCGGGAGGCGTCCACACTGGTGTCCATGTCTTTTTCTTAATAGCACTGGTCGGCCAAGAGCGGTAATTGTGGTCAATGGCGGGCCGTTCTAACTCCGGTTTGTTTCTTCCTCCATGATGTAACTAATACAGGGAAACCTGCTAAGCTTACATGTATTTTTAAAGGCCGCCTGTATTAAAAGGTGTAGTGGCCACCCATCTTTGGTCATGTTTATATTGGTCCCAAATGCAACCATTTTTTTTTAATTTGATGGTCCCCTTGCTGCCTTGGCCTGGGACCTTAAAAAGGGGGCCACCAGTTTTGTTATGGTCCCAAGGGTGTCCATTATATTATAGACCCAGTAAATTGTCAAAATGGGGCCAGGCCCGTTTAATACTGGGTCTATCATTATTCTGTCGGTCGGTCGGTGCCACGTCACATCCAGCAGTAGGGCTGGAGTGAAAACAACGGTGTGCCCATCAGCCCATGGTGACAAGAAATTTGTTTACACTCCAGTCACGGTGCTATGCCAAAGGCATATGACACCGGGTCACAAAAGTGCCAGGATGTGCGACCGACAGAATAAACCTACATGTAGTATACATGATGTATATCGATACAAGTTTAACTTCTTAATGGAATGAGTTCAAATAAATGGTGTAACATTTTAGTAATATCTCTTAAATCAAATTAAAAGAAATATAAATCGTTTACATTGGTTTACAACATTTGACCACTTCTGAGGTTTCATCATGCGCTTTACACATTTCTATTTTCTACAGGCAAACGGACAAAAAGACAATGTTTCGCATTCGTAGGATACCTCTTCCCCATATTGCCGTAGCAACCATTGCTGGTGCCCTGTGTGGTCTCTACATCTGGAAACCCGCGCTGCAGCGGTACCAGTTAGAGATGTTAGAAAAGAAAGAAAATTGTCTACAGGAGGCAGATGTTGAATCGAGTCCTTCGCAGACCAAAAAATCGAGGTGACATGCACCGCAACTGGACCGGTGAAAGAATGGCTGTTATTTAGTGCTCTAAACTTCTTTCTACATAATTGTATGGACAGGCGCAGACATCCGGAAACTCTGGTCTCGTTTCTAACTTCATTCACTAGGTCACAGACTCGGCGCACCAATGAAAAGTCATCAGTTGCTATGTACGTGCAGTGAAGAACAATGGATTTTTTTTACCGGCTGACGTCATCCCGCCTAAACCCATTGGAATGCAGTACTAAAGGTGCTTAGTTAGCCAATGAGTATACACCGTGTGACTTTTATTTACATCTAAAGGCATGTTCCCATTGGACTTTCTTTTCCGCTGCCTCTCGGAAAGTTACCGTGACCTTCGGTAACATTCCTTCGTGTAATCTCTTCATGCGTTCCCATTTGCAATTGCTTTCGGTGCCCAAGCGGAAAGCTACTGCGATCTTGCAGTAAACTTTTGCCGTGCATGCCCATAGTTTACTGCAGGGTAGTGTTCATTTTACAGGGGGAAACTGTTCCCATTGGACTTTGAGGGCCCTGTAAAACTCTCGCGGTAACTTTACAGAGACGCTAATTCTCCGTGCGTCCCTATTGGACTAAATTTTGTTACTCTCCCGCACAACCACAGGAGTTTTACTAAAAATAGTTTTACTAAAAAATCTTGCCTGTCGTTGTGCGCACGCATCATGCTTTGCATAAACTTGCTTAGGGAATGATGTCAGAGGTATCAAAATTCAAAGCCGATGTGACCGGCGACCTCATTTTATAATTATTTTATGAAATTTCGCACTCTCAATCCATATATTTTCAAGAATATCGTAAAAAAAGAATTATCTAATTATTCCGGTTTCATAAAGCTGTGCAGTGATTACACCAACTATTTTGCTTCCACATCCAACTTGGAGAATGCATAATTTTCCTGTTTTCTTCCCATGGATAGGTTTTTGGGAGCTATTTTACAATGCGCGCCACGAAATACGCAGCTCCACAGCAAAGGCATGGAGCTGCGTATTTCGTGGCACGAATTGCTGACGAGCCTGTGCCTTTAATGTTGCATTTCTAATGGAGGACAAAAGTACGCGAGTTGACCATTGCCCTTTCAGCCATGGTCCTGTAACCTCACACATTTTGTGCATGCACAACGGAGGCATAAATATCAAAGACTGGCTGCAAAACTCTCGTTTCAAAACTCAACTTTTATTACACAGCATCAACATAAATTACTAAACAACTATATTGCCCTTTTATTAAAGATGTGGTTTATCATACTTGTATTTTTAGTCTATATCGAATAACCGACATTTCGTGGGGCAGTTTCTTTGTTCCTTGAGCAAATGCATGGTTGCACATATTGTGCTTCCATTGTTGAATGGTTTAAGTGACACAAAATGGCGGCTATTCGATATGGTTTATACATGTACATGTGTAGGTACAGCAGCTACTTTCAATTACATGTACATGCATTTTTATAAAAATGTCTTTAGACCAAACAAAATAAATGGTGCGTTTACGGCCTAAAAAAAAACCAGGTAGGTAGGAAAATAATTTTATTTTGTCATTTTTTTTACATTTCAGTTCATGCATTTGCGTGTTGTTTTGCAATGTTTGAAACACGCTATTAACAGCTTCAAGTGTAGAAAATGTTATGTTTGTTGGAAGTTATTGCAAATAGTGCTCATTTAAAATTATCAATTTGAAAATTGGCAATAAAAACTTTCAGGTTGGCAGGGTTACCATAAACACACCATTTATTTTGTTTGGCCTTAAGTTCCATGCTCTTCTGAAATTCCAAATGAATGAAACATGCAAATCCTACACAGTAAACTCTCATTATAACGCTCCGGCTCCCTGATATAAAGCTCCTTTTTTCAAGTCCCAGCCATTATTCTCCGCATTGTGTATGCACTGGTTATAGCGCTCTCTTGATATAAAGCTCAAATTATTTCGTTCCCTTGAAGAGCCCTATAATGAGAGTTTACTGTACTATCATCCAAACTTGCTAGTCCCCCAGTACTAGTGTGCACATGTATGTAGACTTGGGCCACGGTCACACAAGACAATTCTCGTAATGTAATACAAATGTAAGGCCTGTTTTAAACGTCTTGCTTGTGCCATATCAAATTAAATTCAACTTAATTTGTTTTTAATTCGACACGGCACAAGCACGACGTTTAAAACCATTTGGCACGGCAGAAGAATTTAGCTTAACAGAGTCTGCCATGCTAACTCAATTTAGTGCGGTAGTAGCACGGCGCGGTTTTAAACGTCGTGCTTCTGCTGTATCAAATTTAATTACAGTTCGAAGTTGGTCCGCAATTTTGTTCACAATTAGGAATGCGCATGCTCGCAGTGCGAATGTGAGCAAAGAAATAACCAACAAACAAGCGTATCAACATAATAAATATGGCGACTAAGGCTGGATCCGAATTAGTGGCTATGGCTGTTGCTATGGGCGGACAAAGACAGTCCTTAGAAACAGCATAGCCAAAGCCACTAATTTGGATCCAGCCTGTCCATAGCGTGCACACGACTCATCTGCCATGTTGGATGTATTTAAAGACAGAGGCTTGTCAGCAATGCGCGTGCGCGCCAAATTATGGCCACGAAATACGCAGCTCCATGCCTTTGCTATGGAGCTACGTATTTCGTGGCACAAATTTGGCACTCGCGCATTGCTGACGAGCCTGTGCCTTTAAGTTCGACTGAGAGTTTGGAATTAAGTTCGACGTTTGAAACCACTGCCGTGTTTACGCCGTGCTACCCTCGCGCTAAATTTAATTTTATTCGACATGGCACAAGCACGTTTAAAACGGGCCTCAGACCATGGACTTGTGGTGGACTTGGCTACAACTCTATAATATATACGTAGCCATGAAAATGCTACCCTTTACCATGTTGGTCAATGCCAAATTCAGTTCAAATTACAGTTTGTCAAAAACTATGAAGCTTGTTGCCAAATGAAACACTTGTGCAGACTGTAAGCAAGGTCCATTCAATAGAACACGCTGCACATGGTGAACTGAAGTCTACCTCTGTAGTTATCAACTTGTAATGTTGGGTTCACAGTCACTGGGCATCAATACTGGAATATGGAAACAGTGTAAAACCTATGAAAGAAAACAAATAAAAAGACAGTTCAATCTAGGATGTGTTTATGCATGTTTTTTTCTGGCAACTAGTTGTAACCCAGTTGCGGTCAGTTGCGTCGATGCAACTAGTTGCCGTCAGTTGCACACGTGTGTCTGAATACGTGCGCGCACATCGACAGCAACTGCAAGCAACAGTTGCTTCCAGTTGAAAGGTCAATGTACTGTACGCTTTGCCGTGTCGATGTGCGCGTGCTGAAAACTGAATGTTCCCAGTTGCCGTCAATGTGCGCGCTACGCACACATCGACAGCAACTGATCAGTTGAGTTGCTTCCAGTTGCAATGTCGATGTACGCTAGGCTTAAGGAAAAATAGTGATGTCCAACTTGTAAATTTTTACCGACTCTACAATTAAAGGCCCATTATAATGTGTGCTCAACTCGGCAAACACAAATCCCGATGAGGACCACATGATTTCTCTCTCACCATACCAGATTTTGTGTGATAATGATATGGAGTTATACTGCGCACTTATCGGGAGAACCCCGTCTAGGCGCCTACACTATCATTACCCCTGATCATAGACTTCATGAAATCACTCCATATACCATCTCAGCTCCCTGGGGAGTATACAGTCCCGGCTGCCTTGGGCGCTCAACGGCTAATCAAACACATCAACTTTCGCTACCCTCCCGGGTACCCATTTTGCTCCTGGGTGGAGAGAAGCAATGCGTGGCAAAGTACCTTGCCCAAGGGTATACGCACTATGGATGGACCGGACCGGGATTAGAGCCCACTACCTTTGAAACTAACCCAGGTTTTGAATACAATCGACTACATGTAGACCGCTCCGCCACAGCACTCTGTTTACAAATAGAGCCAAGCAAGAAAAATGTGTATCTACTTACCTAAATTGAAAATCAAAGTTCCGAAAGCACACATTGAGTAGTTAATCCTCCTCCTTGAACTTGCCCCGGACAAACGGCACGTATCCCATAATGACCTGCCAGTCTGTTGCAAAGAGGAAGCCCACTCCTAGAAATCCACACCAAATACCGGCTGTCCTCTTCCTGAAATTAAGAGTTCAAAAGCAATGAATTTTGCCACTTACAATGTAGTTACATGTATTGTTAGGCCAAACAAAATAAATGGTGCATTTACGGTAAGGCATAAACCAAAAAAATGTTATGTTGGCGTAACCCGACCGACCCTAAAAATACGGCCGACCCTGGATATTTTTTTTTTTTTTAAGGGAAGAAATTTAATGATTAAAATCTATATAAATGAGTTATAAATACGTTTGAAACCATTTCTGACCGTTTCTCATTGTTGTATGACTTGTCTGACGCTGGCGCGCGTGGAACTTTGGAGTGCACATTGTTGCACCAATGATCGAACATGCAGCAGAAGATTGCGCAGGCTCTACAACAATGTACATGTACATGTACATGTACAGGTGTGATATCGATACGGAGATAGATGCACCAAGTATACATTGTACACTCAGCCTCACGCTCGCTGAACCGAAGGAGCTCTACATGAAAAATATGGTAGCCTCGTCCTAGACTGTTGCACGGCGCGGACAGCTACATACAATATTTAAAATATTTGGCTATTTATTTTGTGTTTAAAAAATAGTTTGTTACAATGTGTTTAAAAAATAGTTTGTTACAATATAAATTATTTTTATTATTTTTTTCAACTTGGTTGAAGTTGAATATTGATACTAAATTTTTAAATTTAATTAAAGAATGGTTCCCGTCGTCACCGTAAACACACCATTTATTTTGTTTGGCCTTAGTAGTTATAAGGAGCGTGTCCAGATCCCATTTTTAAGCCAACCCCTGGGTTGAGATTTAACCATTCTGAAATGTTGCACTCTCAATCCGTATATTTTCAAGAATACTGAGCGTGATCCAAAACTGGTCAATACAAATTTCTTAAATTAATCAAAATAATACCGTGAATGATCTGTAAAGAAATGTCTATAAAGAAATGTCTATATTTTACAACCATATTACAAAAACTAGCTGTGCCATCACATTTTCAAGAAATAGTTGAAAGTGCATGCTTTTTTTGTAAATTTTATTGATTATTTGTCCCTCAAGCACAAAAACAACCTCCGTATAAAACTGTGAAGTCAATTTCAATATGTGATAAACTGGGTGTGTCATCAGTAGCAGGTAAACATACAGGTTCACTTTAGTTTTCATTTGTTGTTGACTGTAAAACTAGGAAAGGCATTTCGTCCCTCAGCAGTACAGTGATTACAACAACCTTTTTGCTGCAATATCCAAATTGGAGACTGCAAATTGCCTGTTTTCTTCACATGGATGGTATTTTGGGAAGGTATTTTATGATTGTTACTAATGTTAGGTTCAAACAAAATCCATTTTCTGGAAAAATCTGGACAAACACCTTTACATGCGTAGGTTATGTATAGCGCGGGAATCTGTCCAGGTAAAATTTTTGGTATATCCTGAAAAAGGCCTTGCATATTGCTCGCAATGACTCATACAGCTAAACGGCCCAAACATTGCACTATTCGAAACTAATTTGCTTGAATTTAGACCCGATTTTGAAAAAAAGAAAGAGTGTGGTCCATTCAAGGTTAAATTTATGACCGTGACAACAGAAACGCGACACAGGCCTTTTGAAATAGAAGAACTCACTGAAAACTTCAACTGTTTCCATGTTTTTTGTTACCATAAAAAGCGGCCATATTCTGTGATTATCATATCACTGGTGCGCATGAGTTTCGAGGCCAAAACAGCACAATTTTCAGTAGAAACATGAGCTTCGGAAACAGGTCAGTGGAGATTTTTCTGCAAGCTTCAACACTCGTGGCGTATGCAAATGTTCATGATGTCAGTAAATGAGCGGCGCTGTTCGCCTAATTAAAATATTTCAAATTCACTTGTGGGAAATGGCGCCCTGTTTACGGGTCTAGCTCGTATGTTGCTCTATGCCAGCCGGCATTTGTTTTCACCGCGCTTGAGGTCACAGAACCGGAAGTCCCCATAGTATGTCATTGAGGCTACGACGGTCGAGTTGTCATGTTGCCGAGTTCTGGGGACCAAGTTTGTCTGGGACGGATTTGTCCTGTAAATCTATAGAATCTAAATAATGTTAATAGGCCTATATGAATTAAAGTGAATTACCAATTCCTTGTTAGTTCAATATATCTTGGCCCGATGAATTTAGAAACAGTATTTGGAAGTAAAGCCATTTTTGTACGGGTTTAGCAGCGCTGGAACCACAGGCGTAGATTTTCTCACCAAGTGCTCCCAAAACGCGAACCAAGTAGCGCGCCCTCTTGTGTCGACACTGTCGATATCTAAATGCAATCCGGATCGGAGGCGACATAGACGATTTTGTTTGATTTGTCACTCGGTGTACCGTTTTGTAAACGCCAAAAAATTGAAAATACACCTTAAATTCTACAATTCAAACCCCTGCCCGGCTTGCCCCAATTATTAAGCATGAATAGGCCTATAAGTGATTTTTTTAAAAGGGATTATGACCCAGGGACCGCCGGGGTGAATGAATTCGATACAAATGTGGACAAAATGTCCATATATATAAGTTTGGGAAATCTGGATGCAGTGAAAAGCAACTTAGCTCCACCGGGATTCGAACCAGTTCGAAAAAGTTATGACCAGTTAAAAACTGCAGTTATTTTTAACAAATAAAACGATCATTTATTACTACGCGAAATCCAGTTGCTGCAGATGGAGTATTAAAGAGCTTGGCACTGTTCTGGAAAACATAATTTCGATCACATGCAAGCAAAATAGAAAATTCTATAGCAGCAAGCAAGAGAACCCGAGGAAGAATAGACATAAACCACATTGACATCATGTTTTCTTACATGTGCGTATTGCTATAGGAGCTCCGGTGATAGCGAAGGAAAGCGCACATGTAAACAAACCATGATGTCATGATGACATTTGTGTTAAAACAACTATACCGTGCCACACCAGGAATCGACTGGACGTGCATGCTAAATAATAATTGCGTTCTGTGCTAGAGGCACTTATGCCTATACGAAATGAAACGGAATCTGCGAATAATTATTAACTTTTCTATACCTATATAAAGGCTTATACATACTTACATACATCGTTTTTAAGTTTGAAGTGTACATTACAACGCCATTAACATGATTCTTCTATAATCGATACCAGCACAATTTCTTTTATTTTGTAGGTCTGTTTACTTTGAATTCACATTCGCCACACTTGAAATTGCTGATGAGAATAATATTGGGCGTAAAATTGGGCGGTATGGTTCTTTCCTCGCCTTTCACCTAGCGCCCGGGTTCGATTCCTGTGTATACGCGGATTGGGTTTGCAATCTCTACTCGGCCGCGTAGGTTTTTCCCTGGGGGTTCCTCCCACTTCTAAAACTGCTTTTCTTTCCTTGTCATCTTAAGTTCATAAAATAAAGTTAACGCTATATATACCGCGTATACAGTTGATGACATAAAAGGTCTTCGTTGGCGAAGATAAAAACGTCCCCATTTTTAGTAAACAATTCACGGGTTTTTAGTGACTCGAAGTCGCCGTCCAGCGCGCGTCACGCGTGCACTCTCGGAACGAACAACCTTTGCGGCAATGAAATTAAAGGGACAAACCAACTTTGTTGAGCTATTTTGGGCTCGAAATATACCCATACATGATTCTGAAAGTCTTTCCGAAATAGACTGAAGAGAACCTGAAAAGAAACCACAAAATTTGGCCGTTTTTCAAAAAATCAAGGTCAAAATTCCCTGTTTTTACGGATTTTAGTGTTTAATGATTGAGTTCCGTAATTTTACGTAATTTAAGTGGCATGCACGGAGTAAGTTCAAAATCATAAACGGATCACGTGTATATTTAGCTGTAATTATTTACGGATTTAGGCTAATTCCGTAAAATTACGGAACAGAAACAAAGTTCTGGGAAATCTTGCTGATGCCAGAACATTTTCCGTATAAATATACAGAACATGTGTTTACATATTTCTAAACGAATTTACGGATTTCCCGCATTTGTACGGAATTTGCTCTTCTTATTGAAGGATTCACAGACAATGACAAGGAAATCTTCATTCATTTCATTCATTTTATTTATTTATTGTATATACACATATTTAAGAACAACGGTAGAAATCGTATCATTTATACAGCAGAACAAAAAATAAAAAATACGGAATAATTCCGTAAAATTATGGGGAAAGTTCTGGGAATTTTGCTGCCAACAACTTTTGTAAAAAACAGATTGAATGACCGGGTAATTTGCACTTGAAAGCGAAATTACATCTGGGGCGTTGGGTGAATAAGTGTCTGTATAAGTATCTAAAATTATTAATATTTTACACCGGTCATTCAATCTGTTTTTTTACAAAAGTTGCTGGCAGCAAAATTTCCAAAATTTTCCCCATAATTTTACGGAATTATTCCGTATTTTTTATTTTTTGTTCTGCTGTATAAATGATACGATTTCTACCGTTGTTTTTAAATATGTGTATGTAAAATAAATAAATAAAATTAATGAAGATTTCTTTGTCATTGTCTGTGAAATTGTGGAGCTTAGTCCTTCAATATGGAGAGCAAATTCCGTACAATTACTCTTTGTGAAACTTTAATCAAACTTGGGATGAGACACAAATCTTATATGGGCCTCTCATCCCAAGTTTTGGTTGTTTCATTTCAATGATTATAATTGGCACATGCGTTCGTTCCTTTGGCGGCTCGGGCCATTATCAGCGCCCAGGACTATAGCCGGTTTTAAACGGAATGTTTAAGACTGGCCAAACCTACTTTTAATCCCATAAATACCTTTTGGTGTTAATCGGTAAAACTCACCAAAATTAGCTTGTCGTTTTGCCATGTTTTGCATGAATTCACTTTTTATCGCGTTCGTATGAACTGCTAGCTGTGCGTCGAGTTGTTTTTGTTCGATCGCGTGCGTTACGCGTAAAGCGGGCCTCCCACTGTGCGATTTTTACCACGAATTTCCAACGATTATTTGGTGAGATTACCCTCGGAGACTGTCTATTGACCCCTTTCGAACACGTGCGAATATGCCATTTTGGGAGTCAAATAATGCTGAGTCGTTGTGGAAGCAATGTGCGTGCGCGTTGTGTGTCTCTCTGGTGGGCGTAACGCAGTTTAGTTCACCAATGGGAGCCTCAGCATAGCGCGTTACGCGCGCTATGGACACACACAACGCGCACGCACATTGCTTCCACAACGACGCGGCATTGTTTTACTCCCAAAATGACGTCATTGGCATGAGCTCAATAGACTCTATACACAATCGTACCAAATCGTTGGAAATTCGTGTTGTACGCGCACGCAGACGACCGGGTGCACAATTTGCTTTCCAGAGCGTGCAGTTTGATGTGCGTGTTCCATAAGCGCTGACCATAGGGCGCGGGCACGGCCGTAAGCCTAGTCTTGGCCCAAGCTTAAGACCATGGTAATCGATATTGGATTGTGCACGCCCTTGATATTCCTGAAATAGTGCGCCCTCTTGCAGCACTAACAGACCAGTCCATGGTATGAGCTTGTCGGACTGGTCTGTTAGTGTTGCAAGAGGGCGCACTATTTTAGGAATATCTCAGGCGTGCACAATCCAATATCGATTACCATGGTCTTGGGCCAAGACTACCGTGAGCCAGGCTCAAAAGTGTTTAAGACTGACTGGGCATTTATCACTCGTTTAAAACTGTCCATGTGATGTGCTTTCAGCCAATAGGAATGGCCCGCTGTAGACTGGCTAAACCTATGCCCTACTTTTAATCCCTAAATAACCCACTCCAAGCTCCCAGCTAGCACCACGCGCGCAAAATACTAATGGAGCCGCATGCTACTCGAACTCACGTGAATAAAAACATTTTCGCCATTTAGCCAATCAAAAAATTACACGACCAAAAAGTCGGGATAAGTGGACGAGTTTATTCATCAAAGGGGTGTTGGTGCGGTTATCTCTATATCTTTAAAAATAGGAGAAATACGGTTTGTGAATCATAATCACCCCTTGTTCAGTAATCACACCTTGCTCACACTACGCAATGGTTCAACCAATCAACGTGCATTTTAGACACTCAAGTTTAAACCTGTTGAAAGGCACGCCCGTTAAAATTTTTATAAAAAAGCCATGTTTTTAGGCAGAAAACACGCGTTTGTCAAAACACACTTTTGTTTGTTGAGCTAAAAAGTTTGAAATAAAACTAAGCGTTCGAACATGAAGCTATTTGTTGTAGCGTGTTTGGCGCTGGTGCTTTGCGGGGCCTCGCAGGGGTTTGAGACCGAGGAAGACACTGTTTTTGCGCCCGAGGCAGCCTTGACAGACCTGGACAACGCCGGAGAAGATCTGGAAGCAGCTTCCGAAGCAGATGATGACATAGAAACAGCCATCGAGGCATTCGTCAAGGCCTCTGCTCAAGACGGGTACGAGGTCTTTGACGAGGCGCACGCAATTGCGATGTTGTACGGGGACCCGAAACCGGTCGAGAACGGTAAGATTCAATAAATACCTTGGTTATCTCATATTTACGGTCGCCCGATGAAATAATTTTGAACCTGCCCTCTGGCACTTGTCCATACTTATTAAAGTCATCTGCATTGTATGCAGGACGGCGTGGGTTCGAGTCCCACCTGAGCACACTTTAAGAGTTTTAGCGTGTTCTTGGGGATATCCCTTAGTACAGAGTGCATGTACTGTGTCGTATATTTTGGCAAATTAAATTCTTTTCAGATTTTCGCCCCGAAATTTTGCAACAATGGCCATTTTGTGTACTTAGTTTCCCTGGCCCCTGCAGTCGGGCGCACTATACACAGGTTTTGTCTACGCGTCAATATGTTTTCCTCTTAACTATACACAACATCTGGTATGGTGCCTAATCACCATTTAAAATGAAACAACCAAACTTGGGATGAGAGAAAAACCGTAAGGGCCTCATCGGGACTCGAACCCGAGACCTCCGACCCACCGGGCAGACGCCCCACCAGTCGAGCCACAAGGCACAGTTTGTATACTCCCTCGGGTTTTCCCTATGGACCCTATTTTTCTCTCGGTGTTGCATGGTAGCGCAACTGTATGGGCAAAGTATAACGAACGCAACTGGTATGGTGCCTAAAACTGCCTATATTCACCATTGAAATTAAACAACCAAACTTGGGCCGGGATGAGAGAAAAACCGTAGGGCCCCATCGGGACTCGAAACTATTAATCGTTTTGAAGAACCCAAACTGGGCCTTTGTCATTCGTTTTTCCAGAAAATGGATTTCGTTCTTATACCTATAACATTAAAAGTACTATCCACAGCATTGGTTTTGCAATCTCGATTTTTGACGATATCCTTAAAAATATAATTTTACTGATTAAGAGCGCGAAATTTCAGAATGGTAAAGAAAAAAAGATGACACATGATCAGTTGCGGATCCAGCCTCATTAAAATACAGGAATACGTAGGAAATTCAGGGCTAGAGCCCCCTGCCCTAAAATCCATTGTATTCCTGTATTTTAATGAGGCTGGATCCGCCACTGTTATCACCCAGAAGGTATTTGACTATATACCCACTCAGGCGCGGATCCAGAGAGGGGTCAAAGAGAGGGGTCAAAGAGAGGGGTCAAACCCCCCCCCCCCTCCTCCGACACCAAACAATATAATGTAATGCATTTTTTGCGTGTCCGCCTGTCCGAAACGAGCTGACATAAAAATATGACGGGAAAAACCCCTCCCTGCATGGTGGCAAAACCCCCTCCTGGAAAAATTCCTGGATCAGCCCCTGCCACTCCACAATTAGTAACGTGTACTTCGCATTCAGTTTATTGGTATAAACCTTCCCTTCATCCACCATGTATATAGGGAAATCAATGAGTGAGTTTGTTTTAATTGTTCATCTTTACAGAGGTCGAGACCATTGGTAGATGCACTGCGTGTTATAGAGCAACCCATTGCGTATGCTACTGCCAATCATACAGTATCTTGTGGAAGAAGTACCAAGGTAAAGCCAACAACTGCCGTTATTTTGTCTACATTTCCATTATGAGCTGTCCATTTAGCACGGAATGAGGTTGATATATAACTGTTAAAATTACTCACGATCTCTTAGTCTGGTTCCTGGACCAAAACATTCCGACTGATTTTAAGGTCCGGCAACCGCCAGTATACATGTTAGTCCGCCATATTGAAACAGGAGGAATTCCTCCTTTTCCCGAAGGTTCCCGAAAATACCCGAATGCACGTCCGGACGTAGCCTTTGTTAAGGCCTCGCAGCTGGGTGGGTGTGTCGCGCGCCAGGACGAGAGCGCCACAATGCGACGTGAACAGGGGAGCAGCGCAGCTGCGACGCCTTTGCCTGCGTTGTTGTGCTGCGAATGTATGTTTGTGTTGGCGAGCGCGCGTTGTATGTGAAGCGCGCGCGCGTGCTTACAAACTGGTGCGCGCGAACCTGATTGGCTCGCATTGTTAGCTATTCAACGCAACACGCACACTGTGTCATACGATCATTAGCGTTTTGCTACCTGAGAGGTAGCAACATTCTGTTGTATGTGAATATGTGTAATGAAAATCAAACGGTCGTGCTTCGCGATTAAATTAGACGGCATAAATTTGCCACAATTCTCCTTCAACCCGTGCATGTAGCTACTAAATAATCCTTGCCGAAGTTCACCACCATGTATTGTTTGAAACAGAATCAGGGCGGCGCAGATTAGGCAAATTTCCGCTGTATACAGTTGGTCACTTATACCATGGAGGGCTTCCTCCATACTTATACACACAAACGTACATTTTGTTTTTTCCTCCCTTTTGATACCTTGCCAACTACTCGCGATTAATCGATTACTCGCGAGTAATTGCTGCAATTACTCACGAGTTGGCAAAATCCACTAGTCGACCAGCGGTAGAAACAAACCACTTCTACCACTTATTTCGAGGGGTGCAGCTACGGGGAATGTAGCTTTGTTTTCTCATGATATGTTACATTTGTAGTAATATTACATATAATACTTGATTATTATTACATGTATGTTATTTAAAGGCAGTATACATCATTGGTAATCTCGAAAATCAGAAATGTTCACATATTTACGCCCAACTTACACAATATAAACATGATGACCGTACAAAACGTCCCCTGAAATGGTTTTGTCTGAAGTGCTGTTACAGTAGTCTTTGAGAAATGAGTAAAACAATTATTTTTCGTCTCATTTTTGAGACGAAAATTCACTTCGCCCCAAAACCACTTCGTGCACAGGCCGTGGTTCAGGGCGAAATGGTTCAGGGCGAAGTGGTTTTGGGGCGAAATGACTGCAAACCCTTTTTTGACTGTTTTTTCAAAAGTTAGACGAAGTACGGAGCTGGTTTTTGCTCAGGTTGGTTTTTATCATGCATATCTTCAATCACACATGCAAGGGGATAACACTATTTGTAACAGTTTACCAATAATGTATACTATCTTTAAATATACATGTACAATATAGCGTAATTCTATAAATGTACAATCTGCGCTTTCTGTCCGAAATCCCATCAAAGTTTTCATATGACAGTGTTTTTGAAAGTTTGTCGTTTTTCCCGTTTCCTTTGTTCGTTTGGTACAGTGTGTGCTGCCGTATACGTTCAGTCAGGTTATGTCGGAGTTCGAGCCAAGATCAACGGCAACACACTCTTCTGCAGGAAGTGGCCGTGTGAGTATAGGCCCCTACTGCATACTTTATTTCTGAAAGTAGGCCTATAGGAGGCGTTTCTGTTACGACATTGTAACGATGCGCTTGGCCTCGCCCCGACTGTGTCTCCATTTAGAGACGGATCCAGCCTCATTAAAATACAGGAAGTGTATTCCTGTATTTTAATGAGGTTGTATCCGCCACTGCCAATATTTTGAGTTCAGAAAACGTGGATGGTTCGTACTAAAACAAGACGAGTCATGTGTGCTGTCACGTTATATCCCGCCGCACACCTTTGCGATTTACCGGCCAACCGGACCATCGGCCCATCGACCGGATGCGCCGGAAAAATCAAACAACTTTGATTGGCCGCGGTGGTTATGTACACAAGTCCATTATTGACTTGTGTGTAAATGTCAAGTCACAGCTATAGACTACTAAAGTGTGACGTCGGTTGCCATGGTAATTGGGTCTAAACATTCACTGGTAATCTGAAACGTCCATTGGAATCTGAAACGTCCATTGGTATAGCGCACAGTTCACTGGTTTTAGTGTAGACCCAAAAACCATGGCAATACACAAAGGGTGACGTTTTGACTTTAGTAGTCTATTCGGACACGGCCTTGCAAGAACGTCATGCCTGGTAAAAGCTTGCCCCAACATGGGGTTGGGGTGCGGGTTGTTGCAACGAATCATGCGATCCATGCAATGTTAATAAAATACAACTTGGGTCAGACCCAAGTATAGTCTTCATGCAAGACCGAATGTTTCGTTGCAATACGAACACTATAGTGCAGGGATCGCGAACTCCAACAGTAAATTCCGTCTTGGGCTGTAGTGTTTTATCAAAATTGCATGTTTCGGTGGATCGCATGTTTCGTTGCAACTGGGTCAGGGAGCTACTAATCATGCAGCCTATGCACCCGGGGCTCAATTTCATAAAGCTGTTAAATTAGCAAAAATGTTTAACATTGTAAAAATGGGTTAGCATGAGTCAAATTCTGTTTTTGGCAAGTGTGATACCAGTCAATTGTTGTAATACATGTACGTCACATATTATTTTGACTAGACTGCTAACAAAGCAAATACTGCTTTTACAAAGCAAATACGTTTTGTAGGCCCCTATAATGCAATTTTTTTCTGTTAAACAGCCTTTTTGAAATGGTTCCTGATCGTTTACGAATAGACCCCTTTGTACCGGTGGCCATGACGGGGGGCAGGTCCTTGGATCACAGTAATTGTTACTTTTGTTGCTCCTTGCCTATTTTGTGTATTGCAGGAAAGGCTAAATAAATAAATAATAATAACAACAATAACGGACGCTTCCTGTCATGACCGCCCGTCTGTTTTGTTTGTTTCAATGCCAAAATTGCGTATTGTACAATAATCTCGAAGTATTTGTTTTCTTTCCACCATTTTAATACCTCAATCCCAGTGGGAGGAGTCGGTTCGAGGATCGAGAAGTGTTACCAGAGGAGTCTTTTCGGGTTCAATAACAATGTCTGCGCGGGTTTGAGCGCCATTCGACTTCAACGTACGAAGAGGTGCCTCTCCGCCAGTGTGTACGTCAGATGGTGGAAAATCACACTACATAAAAGAATCACTGTGACATGGTAAACATGTGATATACCAAGAAAATCTGCTCCTAGTTAAGCGGGCCTCCAACTATGCGAGTTTGGCCACGAATTAGGTACGATTATGTACTACGATTATGTACGATTGTCTATACACTCTATACACAATCGTAACGAATCGTAGCTAATCGTATCTCATTCGTAGCAAAAATCGCACAGTGGGAGGCCTGCTATAGACCAATAGACAACCTCACGAAAACGATCTTAACAACGTATTGGCAATCAGCAAAAATATTCAATTATAACAAGTGCAGAATAATATAAACTATACTCACAATAAGTTAGGGATATTGTGGGATAATACGCAAAGATTTTATTGGGGTATTCATTCCGCTTGAATGATTTCGTATATGATTAGACAATTGTATCTGCATGACAGACACAAGGTGTGTCTGTCATGCAGGAATATGTGAAAACAGTCATTTGGCAAAAAAATATTTTCTAAAATTGACATAGTATAAACTATAAGTGCAGAAAGACCAACAAACTGTGGATTTTTTTCCTGAGAACAACCTTAACGATTTTGAACAATAAATTAGTTTAAATCAATTAAAGTCTTCAAATAACTCGGATGTTTATTATGCCAGAGGCCTCGAGTTGAAATCCCAATGAGAATCATCATTGTTTTCTCTCAACCCGTGTTTTTGTTTATTTCATTTCTATGACGAATAAGGGGAAAAAAACCAAATTGTGTTTGGAAATTTTAGAAATTTTGGAAATTTCTCGTATTAAAGATAACTTATGTCATATGTCATAATTATTATGTTTGTCTGCATATGGAGATTGTATTTGTGGTTATTTGTGGTTATTTAATTGAGGAGCAGTAACTAATAATAGCGTTACTAATAAAACGTAGTGGAACTTGCATGACATCTTGCCTTCTGTTAGTTTTTGTTCGGATTTGTATGTATGTTTTTTTTATATTATGTATAGTGCAGTCGACATGCACCTGGCCAGCTACATTTATTAGCCTTTTTGAAGTATGGCGGACACAATAGGAGGGCGCACTTTGCAGTGGGTATAAAATCGACTAAAATGCGAAATAACTCAGTTTTTTACTTTACACTTATTAATTTTATTTATAATTCTGTCTATATATTATAATTACAACATGTAAATCAAGTTTTTGGAAAGAAATACAATTGATAAAGAAATTCATACCCAAATGAAATTGCGCCCTCTCCTTTTGTTCCGCCATATACTTCTAAAAGGCTAATTGTATATTGTATTCACAAAAGCTGAATTTCATGGTTATTACACAATTAAAAAATAAATCTAAAAAAACAATACCACATAAAGAACCAGTAAAATCATAATTACATATACTACTAAATTAATTAAAATCTCATCTCAAAAAGACCAGTCGATGCAGCAAAACTGCCCCGTATTTTGGGCCCTCCTCCCCGGCTTAAATCTCGATTTACAGGCCCATACTTGCTGGAGTAATCCGACAAGATGTGTATGGTTCTGGAGCGTTATCGGAACAGAACGAGCCGGCACTATCTTTTTCGCGGGTGAAGCCGCCTAACACACATATCCATGGGCACTGAAAAACATAGCAATTTGCAACAAATCCTGCATTCAGAATCCTGCATTCAGTGTCTCATTATCTTAAATGCACGTACGTTCCCAAATATTCTTCACGCCCCGTATAAGTACGCATCTAGTTCTTTACAGAATTATTTAATTGGGAACTATTTACATGCTTAAGTACCAAAATTTCTGCGCGATTCGTTCGCTCCATAGAGTTATATATAGTAAACTAGAGTGTGCACTGGCTATTCAAGCCACGTGAGTGGACCGTGCCGATGCGGGCGGCGCCATGTTTGCTTATTACGTACGCTATGAGTGCAAAGTGGACAACACGGCTTTGCCTAGATTGGTTCCCGATCCAATCGCTTATTGTGAAAATATAAGGATCGGTAAAGGGCGGCCATGACGGGCAGAAATCTGCCCGTGGTCACGTGGTTATTATTATTTATTTTTAGTAAGTGCGTATATTTTGCATTGACATTTGTAACCCGGCCGTGTGTGTCGAACTTCCAAATGTAAATAAAGTACATTGCCTGAAGCAAAGTGCTTCGCCAATTTTTCAAATATAAAGCACACAATGCGCACGCGCAAAGACGACCAATCACAGATCAAAATGAAGCGCCCTTTACCTGTCCATATATTCTCCTATGTGGAATATGTGGACGAGAACCGGTCTAATCTTTGCCCACCGAGCACCCATAGCGTTAAGCCAAAATGGCGGCGTCCATATCGGCACATCATGTATTGGGAGTGCGCACTCTATGTTTCGCTTATTCATGTGTAATGGGGGGTAAGAGAGTGGGGGTGCAAGGATGCGCCCGAGATTGATGGTGACAAGGCTGAAATAACTGGAGATCTGAGAGGACTTGTTCAACTCTAGTGTCGCAACGATTTATTCACCCCCACCGGGTCCTGGGTTGGTTGATTTGTGGAGGCACGACCATGCGGAGACGGGAATGTTACAGGAACAGTCCATAAAGGAAGGAAAAAGATGAAAAACTTAATAAATGCCTATTCATGTACATAAATGTCAGCATGTGCCTAAATACATGCACCAAAATAGCTGATCATGTCTTTCTAGGTCATGAATAATGCAAATAGTACATGTACCCAATAACATGTGGCCGAATTTGAATAAACAATTTGCGGGCACAAAATTAAAACAATTAAGAGCACACTAATGTCAACACAGCACAAGTTAATACATGAAGGCTGGAAGTGTTACCATGGCAACATGACATTTCAAAACACTTGGCTAAATTTAGGAACAAACATCGTGCTCGAAACACGCATCTCCATGCCTTTGCTATGGAGCTGCGTATTGCGTGGCACACATTTGGCGGGCGCGCATTGCCGACGAGCCTGTGCCTTTAAATGACCAGGAAATTCAGAATTAAGTCATCTACCAACGTTTTCTCTTCACATGACTGTAATAGGTTATTAAGTCCAAGTGAAATAATTCATACACAGTCTTTGCATGGGTCAAATAGCTAAACCACCCAGCACAAATTAAGAGGGCACCAGTCAACACAAGACTTTGATTCTACTGTCAATCTGCATCATTTCTAATAGGTTCACAGAAAGACCAGTACAATGTTTAATATAAATGTATCCTCGCGTGACCGGTTTTCGACGATGTAAGGCATTGTTTTCAAATTGTTCAGAACTAAGGAAAGTAAAACATCAAACAATGTCTCAGTTGCCTTCTTCAGTCCAAAAATTAATTTACACAAGCGAACGAATTTAGAAAGCTTACGTGTCTCTGTAACGAAAAATATCAAAAACTTAAATTTCCGACGTCGGGAATTGGAGATACAAGCCTTTTTCTTGAAACGTGCTTCACATGTTGTACATGTGCGCGTACGCTCATATGTACATAGTATGTGTACAATGTACACATGTACGCGCACATGTACATTTACGTCATAACCCTGTCGATTAAATGACCTGCCAGCCTTTTAATCATTTCTTGTTTTTAATCAACTGGCATTAATCCTTGACGGATTTTTACGTTCTTGGTACCAAATGAAACTGATAACTTTTTCTATTCTAGAAAAATACCTATTTAACTTTAAAAAACAAATTGTACGCCCAAATCGGCCCAAACACGGGCAGTGCAACTTTAAATTCTACCAAATAAATAAAATTAAAAAACAAAAAGTTGTATGAACTTGTCGCAAATAAATATATTTGACCTTTAGTTTCCGGTTTGCAAGTATACCCTTTACGAATAATCCAGCTTCGTCTCCAGTTTCAGAAAATAATATTGACGCGGCTAAACAAAACTGGTTTAAAGATATAGATTACATGATTGGAAAACTATTAAAACAGGAACAGCAACATTACGTATGCTAAAGAATAATGTTGGTAAACTGCCTTGTAGAAATTTCAGCCACACAGGCCTACTTATACTTCAGAAAACCTGAAAATCTATGCATGGTAAAGGCACAGGCTCGTCAGCTCAGCAATGCGCGCGCGCGCCAAATTCGTGCCACGAAATACGCAGCTCCATGTCTTTGCTATGGAGCTGCGTATTTCGTGGCACGAATTTGGCGCGCGCGCATTGCTGACGAGCTGTGCCTTTAAAAAACCCTTCACTTTGGCCATTTCTCCCACAAAGGTAGTCTGGTACCCGGACCAAAAATTCTTTAACTAGACTGAATTTAAGGTCCGGCAGCCGCCAATTTCGCCATTTTGAAACAGGAGGAATTCCTCCTTTTTCCGAAGGTTCCCGAAGTTACCCGAATGCACGTCCGGTCGTCCGGACGTTACCGTTAATCGTCGGGTACACTTCGTCATTGTTTCGAGAATTTGAATTGACGTCGCGTGCACGTATATACGTGCGTGCCGCTGCGTGTGTATTTATTATGGTGATGCCACAGATTTAAAACAACGCAGTGGCTGTCAGTCGCTATAGTTACGGGATTGCAACAGCATAGTACATTATGCAGCTCGATCACTGGCCGGATGCAGACAAGGTTTGAATTTTCGTTTTGATGCTAGCCTACATGTATATTAAAATGGGCATATTTAATATTTAAAGGTTAATATATTACATTTGTATTGGTCAAATATGTAATAACCCCTTTTAAATTGTTGTACACTCATGCCATATAGAGCGCAGCGCGCTTTGAAAATTAACGGTTATGTGCTTCTAAAAATAAATGCATGACGTAATGCTTAAAGTGCTATTTTAAACACGACAGTAGCCGGTCCTCATATTCAGTCGTTGTATGTGTAATATGTGGAGCGGGAACCAGTCTACCACAAAGGTACATTTTACATGGAGAAAACCCATGTAGTGTTTATTACCATTGATATCAACACTTTTAATCAGGTTTTTCTTGTCAACTCATGAGGTAACATTTTGGGTATAACTGCAAATGATGTACACTGTATTCTCCTGAAAAATTATGTGTTTTCTATTTTTGCGAACCTCCTTGGTTTCAATAAAAAAAAAAAATTTATTCGAATCGCGGACCTTCTGCTTAACATGCAGACGCCATACCAATTGAGCTACGAAGCCAACTGGTGGTCTCGAATCACGGTAGTGCAGTTGTTCTTCACTGATTGGGATTGGCTATATATCACGTGAACTTAGCAAGCCCTATAGAAATAACCACCCCTCCCAGAGATCACTTAAGATACGCCCCAAACCCCTGCCCGGCTGTGTAATTTTTTTTTACACCACTGCGAGGGGAGAACAATGGGGTTTGTACCTTTTTAGCGCCTTGAGAGGAGACTATATAATAGTTTGCAACCAGCTTCGTGGTCTGATTAGAAGAGAGCTCGACTTGTAATCATAAGGTCCCTGGTTCGAATCCATGCATGTTTGGGATTTTCTGAAATTTCTCGGTTTCTTCTTTTTCTCTAATAGTGAGAGTAAGAGTTGTCACTATTTCCAAGATTGTCACTCGAGAAGTGTCAGTCATTGGAAACTTAGATTATTTTTAACAAATGAAACGATCATTTATTACTACGCGAAATCCAGTTGCTGCAGATGGAGTATTAAAGAGCTTGGCACTGTTCTGGAAAACATAATTTCGATCACATGCAAGCAAAATAGAAAATTCTATAGCAGCAAGCAAGAGAACTCGAGGCAGAATAGACATAAACCACAGTGACATCATTTTTTCTTACATGTGCGTATTGCTATAGGAGCCCCGGTGATAGCCAAGGAAAGCGCACATGTAAACAAACCATGATGTCATGATGACATTTGTGTTAAAACAACTATACCGTGCCACACCAGGAATCGACTGGACGTGCATGCTAAATAATAATTGCGTTCTGTGCTAGAGGCACTTATGCCTATACGAAATGAAACGGAATCTGCGAATAATTATTAACTTTTCTATACCTATATAAAGGCTTATACATACTTACATACATCGTTTTTAAGTTTGAAGTGTACATTACAACGCCATTAACATGATTCTTCTATAATCGATACCAGCACTATTTCTTTTATTTTGTAGCCTGTCTGTTTACTTTGAATTCACATTCGCCACATTTGAAATTGCTGATGAGAATAATATTGGGCGTAACATTGGGCGGTCGGGTTGGCGTATGGTTCTTTCCTCGCCTTTCACCTAGCGCCCGGGTTCGATTCCTGTGTACGCGGATTGGGTTTGCAATCTCTACTCGGCCGTGTGGGTTTTTTACTGGGGGTTCCTCTCACTTCTAAAACTGCTTTTCTTTCCTTGTCATCTCGAGTTGATAAAGTAAAGTTAACATAGCGTACAGTTGATGGCATAAAAGGTCTTCGTTGGCGAAGATAAAAACGACCCCATTTTTAGTAAACAATTCACGGGTTTTTAGTGACTTGAAGTCGCCGTCCTGTGCGCGTCACGCGTGCACCCTCGGAACGAACAACCTTTGCGCCAATGAAATTAAAGGGACAAACCGGCTTTGTAGTATGCGGTACGGAGTCCAACCTGGGCTAGACCCATACATGATTCTGAAAGTCTTTCCGACGGAAATAGACTGAGGAGAACCTGAAAAGAAACCACAAAATTTGGCAGTTTTTCAAAAATTTTCAAAAAATCAAGGTCACGTGATCTATCGGAACCAGATTCTGGTTCGGATAAATCACGTGTCCTTGGAGTTAGCTTTATTTCTAGCCGCATATGACCGTGTGATAGTTTATTCCTGCAGTTTATTACTGCAGTAACCTATACTGCATCAAATTCAGCTCTGAGTTTTTAAAAATATTTACGAGTAGGCCTACATGTTTTTGACAAAAGAGACTATTTATTCAGGTTATGAAACAAAGTTAAAGTAACTCTAAAAAAATCGAACATAAACATTTGACACAAAGTCCTTGGAACCGAAGCGAGTTCCACTGTGGACACCTATACCGGACAATGTGACATTTAGCCCCACGGCACACACACGTTGATTTTTGTTTGTCCACCGTTACATAAAACTAAATGGAAAATGTGTACATCACAAGCTTTTCAGAAATGTATGTTGTGGCAGCATGTTCTTACCTAGTCTTTGTGAAAGACTGTCTTACGTTGCTTGGTTCGTGTACGTGCGCGGTCGACATTGCACCGTGTGGACAGGGTACTAGTTTATGTGCCACTGGGTTCAGTCTGTACTAGACTGGTTCCCGCTCCACATATTCCACATACGACGACTGAATATGAGGACCGGCCACTGTCGTGTTTAAAATAGCACTTTAAGCATTGCGTCATGCATTTATTTTTAGAAGCACATAACCGTTAATTTTCAAAGCGCGCTGCGCGCTATATGGCATGAGTGTACAATAATTTGAAAGGGGTTATTCCATATTTGACCAATACAAATTTAATATATTAACCTTAAAATATTAAATTAATATACATGATGTGGGCTAGCATCAAAAAGAAAATTCAAACCTTTGTCTGCATCACCCAGTGAGCTCCATATTTTACATATACATGTACATGTAGTTTTAATCTGCTGTTGCAATCCCGTAACTATGGCCTAGCCACTGGGTAGTTTTAAATCCGTGGCAGGCATCACCATAAATACACACGCAGCGGCACGCGTACGTGCACGCGACGCCAATTCAAATTCTCGAAACAATGACGAACTGTACCCGACAATTAACGGTAACGTCCGGACGACCGGACGTGCATTCGGGTAACTTCGGGAACCTTCGGAAAAAGGAGGAATTCCTCCTGTTTCAAAATGGCGAAATTGGCGGCTGCCGGACCTTAAATTCAGTCTAGTCAAATAATTTTTGGTCCGGGTACCAGACTAAGTCTATACAAACAGCACCCATAAACTAGTTCCCTGTCCACACAGTGCAATATCGACCGCACGTACGGCGCATAAACTAGTTACCTGTCCACACGAACCAAGCAACTTTAGACCGTCTTTCACAAAGACTAGTTCTTACCTTTTTGGACAAAAGTTATCTCCTGGAAACAGTACAAGGGAATTTCTTTAAATTTGAGATAAACCGAAGACATCTGAAAGGAATTATTGGCTTATTTTTCAAATAGGCCCATTTTATAGCGCGGAAAGACCCACCTACAATTCATTCAATTGTACGCTCAGCCAGCTAGGCTCAGCTCCTCTACAGAAAACAAAAAACCCATTCGGTGGTCCAGGCTGTCCAGTAAAATCTTCAGCAGAAAATGAGAGATATCCAAAGCAAAAAGCTGCCAAGTGAAGAGCAAATCGTTTCCGACAAAGTCGTGAGTCTCACGCGACAGTGAACGGTTGGTATAAAGCGTATAACTCGACTATTGACCGTTTTTTATTAATTTTAAGCTTTTGTGGTTAATTACGGGACATTAAAAAAAGTGATGATCTTTTTCCACAAGGACCATCAACAAATTATTGTCAAGGATGCTGCATCACTAAATTATGTAAACAGTAAGCCGGTCAAAATGACTGCCATCGCATGCATGTTTAGCGGATACTGTAAAAATTCCCTATTTTTACGGATTTTAGTGTTTAATGATTTAGTTCCGTAATTTTACGTAATTTTAAGTTCAGAATCATAAACGGATCACGTGTATATTTAGCTGTAATTGATTACGGATTTGGGCTAATTCCGTAAAATTACGGAACAGAAACAAAGTTCTGGGAAATCTTGCTAATGCCAGAAAATTTTCCGTATACAGAACATGTGTTTACATATTTCTAAACGAATTTACGGATTTCCCGCATTTGTACGGAATTTGCTCTCCTTATTGAAGGACTAGGCTCCACAATTTCACAGACAATGACAAAGAAATTTTCATTCATCTCATTCATTTTATCTATTCATTTTATATACACATATTTAGAAACAACGGTAGAAATCGTATCATTTACACAGAATAAAAATAGTAAATACGGAATAATTCCGTAAAATTATGGGGAAAGTTCTGAAAATTGTGCTGCCAGCAACTTTTGTAAAAAAACACTTGAAAGCGGTAATTTGCACTTGAAAGCGAAATTACATCTGGGGCGTTAGGTGCATAACTGTCTGTAAGTATCTAAAATTATTAATATTTTACACCGGTCATTCAATCTGTTTTTTACAAAAGTTGCTGGCAGCAAAATTTCCAGAACTTTTCCCATAATTTTACGGAATTATTCCGTATTTTTTAATGTTTGTTCTGTGTATAAATGATACGATTTCTACCGTTGTTTTTAAATATGTGTATAGGCCCTATGTAAAATAAATAAATAAAATGAATGAAATGAATGAAGATTTCTTTGTCATTGTCTGTGAAATTGTGGAGCTTAGTCCTTCAATAAGGAGAGCAAATTCCGTACAATTATTCTTTGTGAAACTTTAATCAAACTTGGGATGAGACAAAAATCTTATATGGGCCTCTCATCCCAAGTTTTTGTTGTTTCATTTCAATGATTAATTGGCACATGCGTTCGTTCCTTTGGCGCGGCTCGGGCCATTATTAGCGCCCAGGACTATAGCCGGTTTTAAACGGAATGTTTAAGACTGGCCAAACCTACTTTTAATCCCATTCATAAATACCTTTTGGTGTTAATCGGTAAAACTCACAAAAATTAGCTTGTCGTTTTGCCATGTTTTGCATGAATTCACTTTTTATCGCGTTCATATGAACTGCTAGCTGTGCGTCGAGTTGTTTTTGTCCACGGTGCGATTTTTGCCATGCATTTCCTACGATTAGCTACGATTGGGTACGATTGTGTGCAGAGTCTATGGACAGTCTCTGGTAATCGTACCAATTCGTAGGAAATTCGTGGCAAAAATTGCATAGTGGGAGGCCCGCTTAAAGCGGGCCTCCCACTGTACGAATTTTGCCACGAATTAGCTACGATTGGGTACGATTGGGCACGATTGTGTGTAGAGTCTATAGGCAGTCTCCGATAATCGTACCAATTCGTAGGAAATTCGTGGCAAAATTCGCACAGTGGGAGGCCCGCTTTTTGCCACGAATTTCCAACGATTAGGTACAATTTGGTGAGATTACCAGAGACTGTCTATAGACTCTATACACAATCGTACCAAATCGTACCAAATCGTTGGAAATTCGTGTTGTACGCGCACGCAGCGCAGACGACCGGGTGCACAATTCATTGATTTACATACATACATAATTATTATGTATATATATGTATATATATATGGAGCTCAATGGCACAATTTGCTTTCGGGAGCGTGCAGTTGCTTTTGTGTGCGCGTGTTCCATACGCGCTGACCAGGGCGCGGGCACGGCCGTGAGCCTAGTCTTGGCCCAAGACCATGGTAATCGATATTGGATTGTGCACGCCCTTGATATTCCTGAAATAGTGCGCCCTCTTGCAGCACTAACAGACCAGTCCATGGTATGAGCTTGTCGGACTGGTCTGTTAGTGTTGCAAGAGGGCGCACTATTTCAGGAATATCCAAGGCGTGCACAATCCAATATCGAATACCATGGTCTTGGGCCAAGACTACCGTGAGCCAGGCTCAAAAGTGTTTAAGACTGACTGGGCATTTATCACTCGTGACGTGCTTTCAGCCAATAGGAATGGCCCGCTTTAGACTGGCTAAACCTATGCCCTACTTTTAATCCCTAAATAACCCACTCCAAGCTCCCAGCTAGCACCACGCGCGCAAAATACTAATGGAGCCGCATGCTACTCGAACTCACGTGAATAAAAACATTTTCGCCATTTAGCCAATCAAAATATTACACGACCAAAAAGTCGGGATAAGTGGACGAGTTTATTCATCAAAGGGGTGTTGGTGGCAGTGCGGTTATCTCTATCTTTAAAAACAGGAGACATACGGTTTGTGCACCATAATCACCCCTTGTTCGGTAAACATGCTTTGCTCACACTAGGCAATGGTTCAACCAATCAACGTGCATTTTAGACACTAAAGTTTCAACCTGTTGAAAGACACGCCCGTTAAAATGTTTATAAAAAAGCCATGTTTTTAGGCAGAAAACACGCGTTTGTCAAAACACACTTTTGTTTGTTGAGCTAACAAGTTTGAAATAAAACTAAGCGTTCGAACATGAAGCTAGTTGTTGTAGCGTGTTTGGCGCTGGTGCTTTGCGGGGCCTCGCAGGGGGTTGAGACCGAGGAAGACACTATTTTTGCGCCCGAGGCAGCCTTGACAGACCTGGACAACGCCGGAGAAGATCTGAAAGCAGCTTCCGAAGCAGATGATGACATAGAAACAGCTATCGAGGCTTTCGTCAAGGCCTCTGCTCAAAACGGGTACGAGGTCTTTGACGAGGCGCACGCGATTGCGATGTTGTACGGGGACCCGGAACCGGTCGAGAACGGTAAGATTCAATAACCTTGGCAGGCGCGGATCCAGAGGGGGGGGGGGGGGGGGAGGGAGTGGGGGGGGGGAGGGGGGGGTTTGAGGGGGGGGGGGGGTTTGGGGGGGGGGGGGGGTTGGGGGGGAGGGGGGTTTGGGGGAGGGGGGGGGGGGGGGTTTGGGGGTCAAAACCCCTCCCTGCTCTGACACCAAAAAAATATAATGTAATGCATTTGTTGTGTGTCCGCCTGTCCGAAACAAGCGGACATAAAAATCTGACGAACAAAACCCCTCCCTGGTGGCAAAACCCCTCCTGGAAAAATTCCAGAATCCGCCCCTGCTTGGTTATCTCATATTTACGGTCGCCCGATGAAAGAACTTTGAACCTGCCCTCTGGCACTTGTCCATACAGTGGTTATTAAAGTCATCTGCATTGTATGCAGGACGGCGTGGGTTCGAGTCCCACCTGAGCACACTTTGAGAGTTTTTAGCGTGTTCTTGGGGAAATCCCTTACAGAGTGCATGTACTGTGTCGTAGGATATTTTGGCAAATTAAATTCTTTTCAGATTCCCCCCCCCCCCCCCCCCCCACCCCCGAAATTTTGAAACAATGGCCATTTTGTGCCTACTTAGTTCCCCTGGCCCCTGCAGTCGGGCGCACTACACAGGTTTTGTCCACGCGTCAATATGTTTTCCTCTACACAACATCTGGTATGGTGCCTAATCACCATTTAAAATGAAACAACCAAACTTGGGATGAGAGAAAAACCGTAAGGGCCTCATCGGGACTCGAACCCGAGACCTTCGACCCAGGCCCACCGGGCAGACGCCCCACCAGTCGAGCCACAAGGCACAGTTGGTATACTCCCTCTGGTTTTCCCTATGGACCCTATTTTTCTCTCGGTGTTGCATGGTAGCGCAACTGTATGGGCAAAGTATAACGAACGCAACTGGTATGGTGCCTATATTCACCATTGAAATGAAACAACCAAACTTGGGATGAGAGAAAAACCGTAGGGCCCCATCGGGACTCGAAACTATTAATCGTTTTGAAGAACCCAAACTAGTCAGACCTAATACTGCTGAAAAACAAACGGGCCTTTGTCATTCGTTTTTCCAGAAAATGGATTTCGTTCTTATACCTATAACATTCAAAGTATATCCACAGCATTGGTTTTGCAATCTCAAACTTGGATGTGGAACCAAAAAGGTTGGTGTACTCACTGCAGCAGTGATTTATACCGGATAAATTACATGTATAATTCGGAAGACATCGGTCGATTTTTGACGATATCCTTAAAAATATAATTTTACTGATTAAGAGCGCGAAATTTCAGAATGGTAAAGAAAAAAATATGACACATGATCAGTTGCGGATCCAGCCTCATTAAAATACAGGAATACAAAGGAAACTCAGGGCTATACAGCCCCCTAAAATCCATTGTATTCCTGTATTTTAATGAGGCTGGATTCGCCACTGTCATCACCCAGAAGGTATTTAACTATATACCCTGCACAATTAGTAACGTGTACTTCGCATTCAGTTTATTGGTATAAACCTTCCCTTCATCCACCATGTATATAGGGAAATCCATGTATGAGTTTGTTTTAATTGTTCATCTTTACAGAGGTCGAGACCATTGGTAGATGCACTGCGTGTTATAGCGCAACCCATTGCGTATGCTACTGCCAATCATACAATATCTCGTGGAAGAAGTACCAAGGTAAAGCCAACAACTGCCGTTATTTTGTATACATTTCCATTATGAGCTGTCTATTTAACACGGAATGAGGTTGATATATAACTGTTAAAATTACTCACGATCTCTAAACCTGTCGAACTTGATATCCGAGCCACTTAGTCTGGTTCCCGGACCAAAAAATTCCGACTGATTTTAAGGTCCGGCAACCGCCAGCGATATTTTTTTCCGTACTACATATTCGCTATAGGGCTTCATTGAGGTGTCTGATTGGTGCATTGTAAATGAATATTCATATTTTCATATTTGGTAGTCTAGTGGTTAAGACGTAGTACTATCAATCGAGAGATTGCAGGTTCGAATCTCCTTTGAGTCGTATTAATTTTTTTCACTATTAATTGAGGAAAGAGTGTGGTATGGTGTGGGGTCATGTTGAGGAAGTTATCTACAAAACACATCAGTATGCAACATATATGCATAGGGGTTAAACCAATCAGAAGCAATGTTCGCTAAACAGCGGTACGGAAAAAAATATCGCCAACCGCCGGTATACATGTTATAGTCCGCCATATTGAAACGGGAGGAATTCCTCCTTTTCCCGAAGGTTCCCGAAAATACCCGAATGCACGTCCGGACGTAGCCTTTGTTAAGGCCTCGCAGCTGGGTGGGTGTGTCGCGCGCCAGGACGAGAGCGCCACAATGCGACGTGAACAGGGGAGCAGCGCAGCTGCGACGCCTTTGCCGTCCCGGAATAATTATTTATTAATATATTACAGCCACTGTTGCATTATTCATCCCTGCGTTGTTGTGCTGCGAATGTATGTTTGTGTTGGCGAGCGCGCGTTGTATGTGAAGCGCGCGCGCGTGCTTACAAACTGGTGCGCGCGAACCTGATTGGCTCGCATTGTTAGCTATTCAACGCAACACGCACACTGTGTCATGCGAGCATTAGCATTTTGCTACCTGAGAGGTAGCAAAATTCCGGGACGGCAAAGGCCGAGCAGCTGGCGCTTCTCGTCCAGTCCTCGTCGCAAGGTGGCGCTCTCGTTCTGGCGCGCGACACCACCAGCTGCGAGGCCTTGAACAAAGGCTAGTCGGATACGATTCGTCAGTGTTTCGCCGCGTGTTTATTTTACGATGATGCAGACAATATTTGAATTTGATGTTTGATGCTATAATGGGCATGTGTTTTATTGGCCAAATATGGAATAACCCTTTTCAAATGGTTATACACTCTTTTAAATATTAATGGTTATGCGCTCCTAAAAATAAATGCATGACGTAATGCTTAGTGCTATTTTAAACACCACGGTAGCTCGTCCTCATATTCAGTCGTTGTATGTGAATATGTGTAATGAAAATCAAACGGTCGTGCTTCGCGATTAGACGGCATAAATTTGCCATGATTCTCCTTCAACCCGTGCATGTAGTATAAATAATCCTTGCTGAAGTTCACCATCTATGCATTGTTTGAAACAGAATCAGGGCGGCACAGATTAGGCAAATTTCCGCTGTACAGATGGTTACTTAATAAACGTGCATTTTGTTTTTCCTCCCTTTTGATACCTTGCCAACTACTCGCGATTAATCGATTACTAGCGAGTAATTGCTGCAATTACCCAAAATCCACTTGTCGCCCAGCGGTAGAAACAAACCACTTGTACCACTTATTTCGAGGGGTGTAGCTACGGGGAATGTAGCTTTGTTTTCTCATGATATGTTACAGTTTGTCGTAATATTACATAGGCCCTATAATACTTGATTATTGTTTTGATGTATGTTATTTAAAGGCAGTATACATCATTGGTAATCTCGAAAATCAGAAATGTTCACAGATTGACGCCCAACTTACACAATATAAACATGATGACCGTAGAAAACGTCCCCTAAAATGGTTTTGTCTGAAGTGCTGTAGTCTTTGAGAAATGAGTAAAACAATTATTTTTCGTCTCATGAGACGAAAATTCACTTCGCCCCAAAACCACTTCGTGCACAGGCCGTGGTTCAGGGCGAAATGGTTCAGGGCGAAGTGGTTTTGGGGCGAAATGACTGCAAACCCTTTTTTGACTGTTTTTTTTCAAAAGTTAGACGAAGTACGGAGCTGGTTTTTGCTCAGGTTGGTTTTTATCATGCATATCTTCAATCACACAAGGGGATAACACTATTTGTAACAGTTTACCAATAATGTATACTATCTTTAAATATACATGTACAATATAGCGTAATTCTATAAATGTACAATCTGCGCTTTCTGTCCGAAATCCCATCAAAGTTTTCATATGACAGTGTTTTTGAAAGTTTGTCGTTTTTCCCGTTTCCTTTGTTCGTTTGGTACAGTGTGTGCTGCCGTATACGTTCAGTCAGGTTATGTCGGAGTTCGAGCCAAGATCAACGGCATAACACTCTTCTGCAGGAAGTGGCCGTGTAAGTATACTGCATGCTTTATTTCTGAAAGTAGGCCTATAGGAGGCGTTTCTGTTACGACATTGTAACGATGCGCTTGGCCTCGCCCCGACTGTGTCTCCATTCAGAGACGGATCCAGCCTCATTAAAATACAGGAATACAATATATTTCAGGGGGTCCGACCCATTGTATTTCCTGTATTTTAATGAGGTTGGATCCGCCACTGCCAATATTTTGAGTTTAGAAAACGTGGATGGTTCGTACTAAAACAAGACGAGTCATGTGCTGTCACGTTATAGCCCGCCGCATATGGCGTGTGGAACGTTGCACTATTCGATAATGCACAAATATATGTGCGATGTTAAACATATATGTGCGATGTTTGATATATATGTGCGATGTTTTTTCATATGTATGCGATGTTGAAAATATATGTGCAATAATTTGACATATATATGCAATGTTTTTTTCATATGTATGCGATGTTAAAAATATATGTGCAAAAATTTGACATATATATGCAATTTTTTTCATATGTATGCGATGTTAAAAATATATGTGCGATATTTCACCAGCCGGAACCTAGCACGAATTTTGGGCTGCTATTTTCACGGCTTCCGGAAATGATCGAAAGCTAGATGAAAAGTTAGGCATAGATGCTGCGCTTTTCAAATGATTTTGTACCATCGTAAAAAGGAAAAATTGCACAATTGTTTTCTTCTAATCTGTAAAGAATATCCTCAAGTTTATTTTATAAGCGCCCCGAAAGATTTGGTCAGGATAAACTTCAACCCAATTAAATTTATGATTCGCGAGGGTTGCCAATCGGCGCCCCTTGCACACAGTTTTTATAAACCCAGTTCGCTATTCATTCAAGTTGTACAGTGGGCTATGATTCGCGAGGGGTGCCAATCAGGGCCCCTTACATGCACACACTTGTAGTTTTTATAAACCAAGTTCGCTATTCATTGTACAGTTGGATATGATTTGCGAGGGGTGCCAGGGGTAAATTCGCGAGGGGTAATTTTTAAAACCCAGTTTCTAAATTACAACATGGAAATATTGTAAAAAGCATTGTTTCTGGTATGATATTCTGATAATTAAGATAATCTCCTTACAATCTAAGAACATTTGTCGTCATAAGAATAACAACGTGTGAATTTGACTTTTTGTAATAGAAAATGGGAGTTTAGAGCAAGAAGGAAATAAATAAAGATTATCACCCATCAAAAATAGAGATAATTGTCTTCGTTGTTGTGATTTCTGCGTTTTGCGTTTTTGTTCGTTCATCTGGCGTTTTAGAAAATCTGTTAAAAGACAACCCCGCAATTACCCGTGCAAAAATGGTATATCATGGTTTCCAATAAAGACAAAATGTTTCCGATCGTGTAACATACACCGTGGAGAATTTGTGCCTATTTTTTTATATATCCTTTAAAAAATGTAATTGGGCTGAGGTTTTAATTCCCCTGACCAAATCTTTCGGGGCGCTTATAAAATAAACTTGAGGATTTGTTCTCACTGATTAAAAGGGAAAACAATTGGGAATTTTTCCCTTTAACGATGGTGACAAAATCATTGAAAAAGCGCGGCATATGTGTGTAAAATTGTGCCTAACTTTCCATCTAGCTTTCGAGCATTTCCGGAAGCCGTAAAAATAACAATATGTTCAGCCATAGTTGGGGTCGCCTTTAATTAGACTGGTTTCCGTCCCAATATATTACATCTGGATACTTCGTAGGGAACGGGAACCAGTCTAGGCTTTAATATGTGCGCAGTGTTCTAGACTGGTTCCCGTCCACATATTCCACACAGGAGACGTGATATGTGGGCATGATCTTTCAATATATGTGCGTAAACGGAGTTGTGGGTAGCACCCAGCTATTATATAACGTGATGAGAAACACGTGCGCGATGAAAGCCGTTTCTCCTTTGTTTATTTAGGCGTGACATAATTGAATAAACCATACCATGCACGTACCATAGGCTACGCGACGGATGAAGGTCAGAAATAAAGGTTATGGGGCCCGCAAGCTCAGGTGACTCGCCGTTAAAGGAGCGTTTTCAGTAAAAAAGGGTTTTGTTTGTCTGTTTTCTTAGCAATCATACAATACCTCCCAAAAATAATATCGACGGAATGCAATCCCCCTACCAGTTTGGATGCATGGAAGCAAAAAGCTGAATTACTGCACTGTTCTATGGAACCAGCTAGATAAATTATTTTGCAAAACATCGGTCTATTTCCGGCGATTGAGATTGAGAACGTGAAATTTCTTTATGGTAACGAGAAAAATTTGACAGACAATAAGATATCAAAATCTCAATTTCCATGGGAAAAATGGGTGGCTCAAAAATGTGATCTGGCGCTCCTTTAAAGGAGCGTGTCCAGATCACATTTTTGAGCAGATGCACCGCCCCTTACCATTTTTCCAATAGGGGTTGAAATGTTGATACCATATAATTTTTCATAGTTTTCTCATGACCATTCTGAAATTTCGCGTTCTCAATCCGTATATATTGCCGGAAAAAGATCGATGTTTTGCACAATAATTGTTCTTTAGAAAAGTGCAGTAATTAAAATTAACCTTTTTGCTTCCACATCCACAAAGGTCTGTGGCTACCATGAGCAATTTCATAAAGCTTCCACATCCCGAAACTGGGGATTGCATTGAATTTTTTTCCTCGTCGATATTATTTTTTGACACTATTTTCATTGCTAAGTTAAAATACACAAACAAAACCCACTTTTCTCTTTACGTCTCTGAATAAACAAAGGAGAATATTAACGGTTATCATCGCGCACGTGTTTCTCATCACGTGATACACATCACGTGATTAATAGCTGGGTGCTACCTAGTCTGGTACTCGGACCAAAAATGTTTTGACTAGACTGAATTATTCAGTCGTTGTATGTTGAATATGTGGACCGGGAACCAGTCTAGCATGTACATTGAAATATCTAGACTGGTTCCCGTCCACATATTCCACACTTAGGGATCGGGAACCAATCTATGAAAGATCATACCCACATATCACGAACACCGCGACCCCACACATTGAAATATCCCACATATATGTCGAAATATCGCACATATATTTTTAACATTGCATATATATGTCAAATTATTGCACATATATTTTTAACATCGCATACAACCTGCCTTTCCCGTATTAGGGCGACCGGTTATGGGTAAAAAAGGCGTATTAGGACGACCGACCGCATTAGGGCGACCGATAGCCGGTCGTCCTAACGCCAAGTGCTTCAAAAACCATCTTTATTAGGTCAAAAACCATTTTTATTAGGTTTCTCACCATTTTTATTAGGTTTGTAACCATTTTTGTCTAGGTTGAAAAACATTTTTATGAGAACTTTAAGTCGAAAAAATGGGTGTCAACGGCAGAGTTTCTTGCCGACAAATTTGCCGTTTTAGTGGTTCCCCAGAGCACTCTTTCCAAAACGGTCGTCCTAATACGGGAAAAGTAGTTATTTAACATATGAAAAAACATTGCATATATATGTCAAACTATTGCACATATATTTTTAACATCGCATACATATGAAAAAACATTGCATATATATGTCAAATTATTGCACATATATTTTCAATATCGCATACATATGAAAAAAAACATCGCACATATATATCAAACATCGCACATATATATTCAACATCGCACATATAAATCAAACATCGCACATATATGTCAAACATCGCACATATATGTTTAACATCGCACATATATTTGTGCATTATCGAATAGTGCAACGTTCCACACGCCATAGCCGAACACCTTTGCGATTTACCGGCCAACCGGACCATCGGCCCATCGACCGGATGCGCCGGAAAAATCAAACAACTTTGATTGGCCGCGGTGGTTATGTACACAAGTTCATTATTGACTTATATGTAAATGTCAAGTCACAGCTATAGACTACTAAAGTGGACGTCGGTTGCCATGGTAATTGGGTCTAAACATTCACTGGTAATCTGAAACGTCCATTGGTATAGCGCAGGGAAACAGTTCACTGGTTTTAGTGTAGACCCAAAAACCATGGCAATACACAAAGGGTGACGTTTTCACTTTTAATTAGTAGTCTATTCGGACACGGCCTTGCAAGAACGTCATGCCTGGTAAAATAATTGGGTTGGGGTGCGGGTTGTTGCAACGAATCATGCGATCCATGCAATGTTAATAAAATACAACTTGGGTCAGACTCAAGCATAGTCTTCATGCAAGACCGAATGTTTCGTTGCAACACGAACACTATAGTGCAGGGATCGCGAACCTCCAACAGTAAATTCCGTCTTGGGCTGACCAAGTTGTGTTTTTATCAAAATTGCATGTTTCGGTGGATCGCATGATTCGATGCAACTGGGTCAGGGAGCTACTAATCATGCCGCTTATGCACCCGGGGGTCAATTTCATAAAGCTGTTAAATTAGCATAAATTTTTAACATTGTAAAAATGGATTAGCAGTCAAATTCCGTTTTTAGCAAGAGTGTCATACCAGTCAATTGTTGTAATACATGTACGTCACATATGATTTTGCATTTTTGCGCATGTTTTGCACCCGAGGGTGGGGATTTTTGTCACCTAAATGTTGCCCCAGGGGTGGGGATTTTGTCACGCAAAAAGTGACAAACACCACCTCTTAGGTGGGGTAGCCCGGGGGGGCGGGGGGGGGGGACAATCGATAGGTGCATAATTGTTACTTTTGTTGCTCCTTGCCTATTTTGTGTATTGCAGGAAAGGCTAGTAAATAAATAAATAATAACAATAACGGACGCTTCTTGTCATGACCGCCCGTCTGTTTTGTTTGTTTCAATGCCAAAATTGCGTATTGTACAATAATCTCGAAGTATTTGTTTTCTTTCCACCATTTTAATACCTCAATCCCAGTGGGAGGAGTCGGTTCGAGGATCGAGAAGTGTTACCAGAGGAGTCTTTTCGGGTTCAATAACAATGTCTGCGCGGGTTTGAGCGCCATTCGACTTCAACGTACGAAGAGGTGCCTCTCCGCCAGTGTGTACGTCAGATGGTGGAAAATCACACTACATAAAAGAATCACTGTGACATGGTAAACATGTGATATACCAAGAAAATCTGCTCCTAGTTAAGCGGGCCTCCCACTATGCGATTTTGGCCACGAATTAGGTACGATTAGGTACGATTATGTACGATTTGGTACGATTGTCTATACACTCTAACACAATCGTAACGAATCGTAGCTAATCGTACCTAATTCGTAGCAAAAATCGCACAGTGGGAGGCCTGCTATAGACCAATAGACAACCTCACGAAAACGATCTTAACAACGTATTGGCAATCAGCAAAAATATTCAATTATAACAAGAAGTGCAGAATAATATAAACTATACTCACAATAAGTTAGGGATATTGTGGGATACGCAAATATTTTATTGGGGTATTCATTCCGCTTGAATGATTTCGTATATGATTAGACAATTGTATCTGCATGACAGACACAAGGTGTGTCTGTCATGCAGGAATATGTGAAAACAGTCATTTGGCAAAAAAATATTTTCTAAAATTGACATAGTATAAACTATAAGTGCAGAAAGACCAACAAACTGTGGATTTTTTTTCTCAGAACAACCTTAACGATTTTGAACAATAAATTAGTTTAAATCAATAAAAGTCTTCAAATAACTCGGATGTTTATTATGCCAGAGGCCTCGAGTTGAAATCCCAATGAGAATCATCATTGTTTTCTCTCAACCCGTGTTTTTGTTTATTTCATTTCTATGACGAATAAGGGGGAAAAAAACAAATTGTGTTTGGAAATTTTAGAAATTTTGGAAATTATGCCAGAGGCCTCGAGTTGAAATCCCAATGAGAATCATCATTGTTTTCTCTCAACCCGTGTTTTTGTTTATTTCATTTCTATGACGAATAAGGGGAAAAAAACCAAATTGTGTTTGGAAATTTTAGAAATTTTGGAAATTTCTCGTATTAAAGATAACTTATGTCATATGTCATAATTATTATGTTTGTCTGCATATGGAGATTGTATTTGTGGTTATTTGTGGTTATTTAATTGAGGAGCAGTAACTAATAATAGTGGAACTAATAAAACGTAGTGGAACTTGCATGACATCTTGCCTTCTGTTAGTTTTTGTTCGGATTTGTATGTATGTTTTTTTTATATTATGTATAGTGCAGTCGACATGCACCTGGCCAGCTACATTTATTAGCCTTTTTGAAGTATGGCGGACACAATAGGAGGGCGCACTTTGCAGTGGGTATAAAATCGACTAAAATGCGAAATAACTCAGTTTTTTACTTTACACTTATTAATTTTATTTATAATTCTGTCTATATATTATAATTACAACATGTAAATCAAGTTTTTGGAAAGAAATACAATTGATAAAGAAATTCATACCCAAATGAAATTGCGCCCTCTCCTTTTGTTCCGCCATACTTCTAAAAGGCTAATTGTATATTGTATTCACAAAAGCTGAATTTCATGGTTATTACACAATTAAAAAATAAATCTAAAAAAACAATACCACATAAAGAACCAGTAAAATCATAATTACATATACTACTAAATTAATTAAAATCTCATCTCAAAAAGACCAGTCGATGCAGCAAAACTGCCCCGTATTTTGGGCCCTCCTCCCCGGCTTAAATCTCGATTTACAGGCCCATACTTGCTGGAGTAATCCGACAAGATGTGTATGGTTCTGGAGCGTTATCGGAACAGAACGAGCCGGCACTATCTTTTTCGCGGGTGAAGCCGCCTAACACACATATCCATGGGCACTGAAAAACATAGCAATTTGCAACAAATCCTGCATTCAGAATCCTGCATTCAGTGTCTCATTATCTTAAATGCACGTACGTTCCCAAATATTCTTCACGCCCCGTATAAGTACGCATCTAGTTCTTTACAGAATTATTTAATTGGGAACTATTTACATGCTTAAGTACCAAAATTTCTGCGCGATTCGTTCGCTCCATAGAGTTATATATAGTAAACTAGAGTGTGCACTGGCTATTCAAGCCACGTGAGTGGACCGTGCCGATGCGGGCGGCGCCATGTTTGCTTATTACGTACGCTATGAGTGCAAAGTGGACAACACGGCTTTGCCTAGATTGGTTCCCGATCCAATCGCTTATTGTGAAAATATAAGGATCGGTAAAGGGCGGCCATGACGGGCAGAAATCTGCCCGTGGTCACGTGGTTATTATTATTTATTTTTAGTAAGTGCGTATATTTTGCATTGACATTTGTAACCCGGCCGTGTGTGTCGAACTTCCAAATGTAAATAAAGTACATTGCCTGAAGCAAAGTGCTTCGCCAATTTTTCAAATATAAAGCACACAATGCGCACGCGCAAAGACGACCAATCACAGATCAAAATGAAGCGCCCTTTACCTGTCCATATATTCTCCTATGTGGAATATGTGGACGAGAACCGGTCTAATCTTTGCCCACCGAGCACCCATAGCGTTAAGCCAAAATGGCGGCGTCCATATCGGCACATCATGTATTGGGAGTGCGCACTCTATGTTTCGCTTATTCATGTGTAATGGGGGGTAAGAGAGTGGGGGTGCAAGGATGCCAGTCTAGGGTTCGGTGGGGCAAATGGTGAACAGGGAGAGGGCGCCCGAGATTGATGGTGACAAGGCTGAAATAACTGGAGATCTGAGAGGACTTGTTCAACTCTAGTGTCGCAACGATTTATTCACCCCCACCGGGTCCTGGGTTGGTTGATTTGTGGAGGCACGACCATGCGGAGACGGGAATGTTACAGGAACAGTCCATAAAGGAAGGAAAAAGATGAAAAACTTAATAAATGCCTATTCATGTACATAAATGTCAGCATGTGCCTAAATACATGCACCAAAATAGCTGATCATGTCTTTCTAGGTCATGAATAATGCAAATAGTACATGTACCCAATAACATATGTGGCCGAATTTGAATAAACAATTTGCGGGCACAAAATTAAAACAATTAAGAGCACACTAATGTCAACACAGCACAAGTTAATACATGAAGGCTGGAAGTGTTACCATGGCAACATGACATTTCAAAACACTTGGCTAAATTTAGGAACAAACATCGTGCTCGAAACACGCATCTCCATGCCTTTGCTATGGAGCTGCGTATTGCGTGGCACACATTTGGCGGGCGCGCATTGCCGACGAGCCTGTGCCTTTAAATGACCAGGAAATTCAGAATTAAGTCATCTACCAACGTTTTCTCTTCACATGACTGTAATAGGTTATTAAGTCCAAGTGAAATAATTCATACACAGTCTTTGCATGGGTCAAATAGCTAAACCACCCAGCACAAATTAAGAGGGCACCAGTCAACACAAGACTTTGATTCTACTGTCAATCTGCATCATTTCTAATAGGTTCACAGAAAGACCAGTACAATGTTTAATATAAATGTATCCTCGCGTGACCGGTTTTCGACGATGTAAGGCATTGTTTTCAAATTGTTCAGAACTAAGGAAAGTAAAACATCAAACAATGTCTCAGTTGCCTTCTTCAGTCCAAAAATTAATTTACACAAGCGAACGAATTTAGAAAGCTTACGTGTCTCTGTAACGAAAAATATCAAAAACTTAAATTTCCGACGTCGGGAATTGGAGATACAAGCCTTTTTCTTGAAACGTGCTTCACATGTTGTACATGTGCGCGTACGCTCATATGTACATAGTATGTGTACAATGTACACATGTACGCGCACATGTACATTTACGTCATAACCCTGTCGATTAAATGACCTGCCAGCCTTTTAATCATTTCTTGTTTTTAATCAACTGGCATTAATCCTTGACGGATTTTTACGTTCTTGGTACCAAATGAAACTGATAACTTTTTCTATTCTAGAAAAATACCTATTTAACTTTAAAAAACAAATTGTACGCCCAAATCGGCCCAAACACGGGCAGTGCAACTTTAAATTCTACCAATTCAATAAATAAAATTAAAAAACAAAAAGTTGTATGAACTTGTCGCAAATAAATATATTTGACCTTTAGTTTCCGGTTTGCAAGTACCCTTTACGAATAATTTCCAGCTTCGTCTCCAGTTTCAGAAAATAATATTGACGCGGCTAAACAAAACTGGTTTAAAGATAAAGATTACATGATTGGAAAACTATTAAAACAGGAACAGCAACATTACATATGCTAAAGAATAATGTTGGTAAACTGCCTTGTAGAAATTTCAGCCACATAGGCCTACTTATACTTCAGAAAACCTGAAAATCTATGCATGGTAAAAGCACAGACTCGTCAGCTCAGCAATGCGCGCGCGCGCCAAATTCGTGCCACGAAATACACAGCTCCATGTCTTTGCTATGGAGCTGCGTATTTCGTGGCACAAATTTGGCGCGCGCGCATTGCTGACGAGCTTGTGCCTTTAAAAAAAACCTTCACTTTGGCCATTTCTCCCACAAAGGTACATTTTACATAGAGAAAAACCATGTAGTGTTTATTACCATTGATATCAACACTTTTAATCAGGTTTTTCTTGTCAACTCATGAGGTAACATTTTGGGTATAACTGCAAATGATGTACACTGTATTCTCCTGAAAAATTATGTGTTTTCTATTTTTGCGAACCTCCATGGTTTCAATTTAAAAAAATATTTTAAATTCGAATCGCGGACCTTCTGCTTAACATGCAGACGCCCTACCAATTGAGCTATGAAGCCAACTGGTGGTCTCGAATCACGGTAGTGCAGTTGTTCTTCACTGATTGGGATTGGCTATCACGTGAACTTAGCAAGCCCTACATAGAAATAACCACCCCTCCCAGAGATCACTTAAGATACGCCCCAAACCCCTGCCCGGCTGCGTAATTTTTTTTTTACACCACTGCGAGGGGAGAACAATGGGGTTTGTACCTTTTTAGCGTCTTGAGAGGAGACTATATAATAGTTTGCAACCAGCTTCGTGGTCTGGTTAGAAGAGAGCTCGACTTGTAATCATAAGGTCCCTGGTTCGAATCCATGCATGTTTGGGATTTTCTGAAATTTCTCGGTTTCTTCTTTTTCTCTAATAGTGAGAGTAAGAGTTGTCACTATTTCCAAGATTGTCACTCGGGAAGTGTCAGTCATTGGAAACTTAGATTCTATTCGGGTTGACAAATTGGGGTGTACCCCTCGCTGCGGTGTAAAACAAAAACACGCTGCCCGGCTTGCCCCAATTATTAAGCATGAATAGGCCTATAAGTGATTTTTTTTAAAAGGGATTATGACCCAGGGACCGCCGGGGTGAATAAATTCGATACAAATGTGGACAAAATGTCCATATATATGAGTTTGGGAAATCTGGATGCAGTGAAAAGCAACTTGGCTCCACCGGGATTCGAACCAGTTCGATAAAGTTATGACCAGTTAAAAACTGCAGATATTTTTAACAAATGAAACGATCATTTATTACTACGCGAAATCCAGTTGCTGCAGATGGAGTATTAAAGAGCTTGGCACTGTTCTGGAAAACATAATTTCGATCACATGCAAGCAAAATAGAAAATTCTATAGCAGCAAGCAAGAGAACCCGAGGAAGAATAGACATAAACCACATTGACATCATGTTTTCTTACATGTGCGTATTGCTATAGGAGCCCCGGTGATAGCCAAGGAAAGCGCACATGTAAACAAACCATGATGTCATGATGAAATTTGTGTTAAAACAACTATACCGTGCCACACCAGGAATCGACTGGACGTGCATGCTAAATAATAATTTCGTTCTGTGCTAGAGGCACTTATACGAAATGAAACTAAATCTGCGAATAATTATTAACTTTTCTATATACCTAAAGGCTTATTTATCGTTTTTAAGTGTAAATTACAACGCCATTAACATGATTCTTCTACGATACCAGCACAATTTCTTTTATTTTGTAGGTCTATTTACTTTGAATTCACATTCGCCACACTTTAAATTGCTGATGAGAATAATATTGGGCGTAAAATTGGGCGGTCGGGTTGGCGTATGGTTCTTTCCTCGCCTTTCACCTAGCGCCCGGTTTCGATTCCTGTGTACGCGGATTGGGTTTGTAATCTCTACTCGGCCGCGTGGTTTTTTTTTACTGGGGGTTCCTCCCACTTCTAAAACTGCCTTTCTTTCCTTGTCCTCTCGAGTTGATAAAGTAAAGTTAACGCTATATACCGTACAGTTTATGGCATAAAAGGTCTTCGTTGGCGAAAATAAAAACTTCCCTATTTTTAGTAAACAATTCACGGGTTTTTAGTGACTTGAAGTCGCCGTCCTGTGCGCGTCACGACCGCACCCTCGGAACGAACAACCTATGCGCCAATGAAATTAAAGGGACAAACCGGCTTTGTTGGGCTATTTTGGGCTCGAAATAGACCCATACATGATTCTGAAAGTCTTTCCAAAATAGACTGAAGAGAACCTGAAAAGAAACCACCAAATTTGGCCGTTTTCAACATTTTAAAAAAAAATAAAGTCACGTGATCTATCAGAACTAGATTCTGGTTCGGATAAATAACGTGTCCTTGGAGTTAGTTTTAATTCTAGCCGCATGACCGTGTGATAGTTTATTCCTGCAGTTTATTACTGCAGTAGCCTATACTGCATCAAATTCAGCTCTGAGTTTTTCAAAATATTTACGAGTAGGCCTACATGTTTTTGACAAAAGAGACTATTTATTCAGGTTATGAAACAAAGTTAAAGTAACTCTACAAAAATCGAACATAAACATTTGACACAAAGTCCTAGGAACCGAAGCGAGTTCCACTATGGACACCCTATACCGGACAATGTGACATTTAGCCCCATGCACGGCACACACACGTTTATTTGTTTGTCCACCGTTACATAAAACTAAATGGGACATATGTACATCACAAGCTATTCAGAAATGTATGTTGTGGCAGCATGTTCTTACCTTTTTGGGCAAAACTTATCTCCTGGAAACAGTACAAGGGAATTTCTTTAAATTTGAGATAAACCGAAGACATTTGAAAGGAATTATTGACTTATTTTTCAAATATAGGCCCATTAGCGTGGAAAGACCCACCTACAATTCATTCAAATTATTGTACGCTCAGCTCCTCTACAGAAACAAAAAAAAAACATTCGGTGGTCCAGGCTGTCTAGTGAAATCTTCAGCAGAAAATGAGAGATATCCAAAGCAAAAAGCTGCCAAGTGAAGAGCGAATCGTTTCCGACAAAGTCGTGAGTCTCACGCGACAGTGAATTGTAAGCTTTTTGTGGTTAATTACGGTTATTTTGATGATCTTTTTTCACAAGGACCATCAACAAATTATTGTCAAGGATGCTTCATCACTAAATTATGTAAACAGTAGGCCGCTCAAAATGACTGCCATGCATGTTTAGCGGATACTGTAAAAATTCCCTATTTTTACGGATTTTAGTGTTTAATGATTGAGTTCTGTAATTTTACGTAATTTTAAGTTCAGAATCATAAACGGATCACGTGTATATTTAGCTGTAATTGATTACGGATTTGGGCTAATTCCGTAAAATACGCAACAGAAACAAAGTTCTGGGAAATCTTGCTGATGCCAGAAAAATTTTCCGTATACAGAACATGTGTTTACATATTTCTAAACGAATTTACGGATTTCCCGCATTTGTACAGAATTTGCTCTCCTTATTGAAGGACTAAGCTCCACAATTTCACAGACAATGACAAAGAAATCTTCATTCATTTCATTCATTTTATTTATTTATTTTATATACACATATTTAAAAACAACGGTAGAAATCGTATCATTTACACAGAACAAAAAAATATATACTGAATAATTCCGTAAAATTATGGGGAAAGTTCTGAGAATTTTGCTGCCAGCAACTTTTGTAAAAAACAGATTGAATGACCGGGTAATTTGCACTTGAAAGCGAAATTACATCTGGGGCGTTAGGTGGATAACTGTCTGTAAGTATCTAAAATTATTAAAATTTTACACCGGTCATTCAATCTGTTTTTTACAAAAGTTGCTGGCAGCAAAATTTCCAGAACTTTTCCCATAATTTTACGGAATTATTCCGTATTTTTTAATTTTTGTTCTGTGTATAAATGATACGATTTCTACCGTTGTTTTTAAATATGTGTAGGCCCTATGTAAAATAAATAAATAAAATGAAATGAATGAATGAAATGAATGAAGATTTCTTTGTCATTGTCTGTGAAATTGTGGAGCTTAGTCCTTCAATAAGGAGAGCAAATTCCGTACAATTACTCTTTGTGAAATTTTAATCAAACTTGGGATGAGACAAAAATCTTATATGGGCCTCTCATCCCAAGTTTTGGTTGTTTCATTTCAATGATTAATTGGCACATGCGTTCGTTCCTTTGGCGGCTCGGGCCATTATCAGCGCCCAGGAATATAGCCGGTTTTAAACGGAATGTTTAAGACTGGCCAAACCTACTTTTAATCCCATTCATAAATACCTTTTGGTGTTAATCGGTAAAACTCACCAAAATTAGCTTGTCGTTTTGCATGAATTCACTTTTTATCGCGTTCGTATGAACTGCTATAGCTAGCTGTGCGTCGAGTTGTTTTTGTTCGATTGCGTGCGTTACGGGTAGAGCGGGCCTCCCACTGTGCGATTTTTGCCATAAAATTCCAACGATTATTTGGTGAGATTACCCTCGGAGACTGTCTATAGACTCTATACACAATCGTACCGAATCGTTGGAAATTCGTGTTGTACGCGCACGCAGACGACCGGGTGCACAATTTGCTTTCAAGAGCGTGCAGTTTGTGTGTGCGTGTTCCATAAGCGCTGACCAGGGCGCGGGCAGCGATATTTTTTTCCGTACCGCTGTTTAGCGCAAATTGCTTCTGATTGGTTTAACCCCCATGCATATGTTGCATACTGATGTGTTTTGTCGATTAACTACCTCAACATAACCCCACACCATACCACACTCTTTTCTCAATTAATAGTGACAAAAATTAATACGACTCAAAGGAGATTCGAACTTGCAATCTCTCGATTGATAGTACTACGTCTTAACCACTAGACTACCAAACGACTCGACAAATCCTTAAATTTTCTTCCCTATATCCTTTTATTAAATATATCTTGAAGGCGCTATATAGAATATATGAATATTCGTTAACAATGCACCAATCAGACACCTCGATGAAGCCCTATAGCGAATATGTGGTACGGAAAAACGGCACAATTCATTGATTTACATACATACATGTATATATATATTACTTACTTTTTCCAGCATAGGACGACCGTTTTGGGCAGAGTGCTCCGGGGGACCACTAAAACGGCAAATTTGTCGGCAAAAATCTCTGCCGTCGACACCAATTTTGTCGACTTAAAGTTCTCATAAAAATGTTTTTCGACCTAGACCGAAATGGTTACAAACCTAATAAAAAATGGTGAGAAACCTAATAAAAATGGTTTTTGACCTAAAAATATGGTTTTAGAGCAAAATGTCGTTAAGACGACCGACAATCGGTCGTCCTAACACAGCCGGTCGTCTTAATATCCCTGTTTAACCCCTAACCGGTCGTCCTATGCTGGAAAATGTAAATATATATTTTATATATATATATGGAGCTCAATGGCACAATTTGCTTTCGGGAGCATGCAGTTTGTGTGTGCGTGTTCCATACGTGCTGACCAGGGCGCGGGCACGGCCGTGAGCCTAGTCTTGGCCCAAGACCATGGTAATCGATATTGGATTGTGCACGCCCTTGATATTCCTGAAATAGTGCGCCCTCTTGCAGCACTAACAGACCAGTCCATGGTATTAGATTGGTTCCCGATCCCTATAGATGGTTCGCTGATTGCGAAAATATAGGGATCGGTAAAGGGCAGCCATGACGGGCAGAATTCTGCCCGCCACGTGGTTATTATTATTATTTTGTTTTTAGTAAGTGCGCAGATTTTTCAGTGACATTTGTAACTTGGCCGTGCGTGTCGAACATATCCAATTATGTAAATAAAGTACATTGCCTAAAGCAAAGGGGTTAGCCAATTTTTTAATATAAAAAACACAATGCGCACGCGCAAAGACGACCAATTACAGATCAAGATCAAGCGCCCTTTACCTGTCCTTATATTCCCTGTGTGGAATATGTGGACGGGAACCAGTCTATCCATGGTATGAGCTTGTCGGACTGGTCTGTTAGTGTTGCAAGAGGGCGCACTATTTCAGGAATATCCAAGGCGTGCACAATCCAATATCGATTACCATGGTCTTGGGCCAAGACTACCGTGAGCCAGGCTCAAAAGTGTTTAAGACTGACTGGGCATTTATCACTCGTTTAAAACTGTCCATGTGATGTGCTTTCAGCCAATAGGAATGGCCCGCTTTAGACTGGCTAAACCTACTTTTAATCTCTAAATAACCCATCCAAGCTCCCATCTAGCACCACGCGCGCAAAATACTAATGGAGCTGCATGCTACTCGAACTCACGTGAATAAAAACATTTTCGCCATTTAGCCAATCAAAAGATTACACGTCCAAAAAGTCGGGATAAGTGGACGAGTTTATTCATCAAAGGGGTGTTGGTGCGGTTATTTCTATCTTTAAAAATAGGAGACATATACGGTTTGTGAATCATAATCACCCCTTGTTCAGTAATCACATCACCTTGCTCACACTAGGCAATGGTTCAACCAATCAACGTGCATTTTAGACACTAAAGTTCCAACCTGTTGAAAGACACGCCCGTTAAAATGTTTATAAAAAAGCCATGTTTTTAGGCAGAAAACACGCGTTTGTCAAAACACACTTTTGTTTGTTGAGCTAAAAAGTTTGAAATAAAACTAAGCGTTCGAACATGAAGCTAGTTGTTGTAGCGTGTTTGGCGTTGGTGCTTTGCGGGGCCTCGCAGGGGGTTGAGACCGATGAAGACACGGTCCTTGGGCCCGAAGCAGCCTTTACAGACCTGGACAACTCCGAAAAAGATCTGAAAGCAGCTTCCGAAGCAGATGATGACGACATAGAAACAGCAATTGAGGCATTCGTCAAGGCCTCTGCTCAAAACGGGCACGAGGTCTTTGACGAGGCGCACGCGAGTACGTTGTTGTACGGGGACCCGGAACCGGTCGAGAACGGTAAGATTCAATAAATACCTTGGTTATCTCATATTTACGGTCGCCCAATGAAAGAATTTTGAACCTGCCCTCTGGCACTTGTCCATACAGTGGTTATTAAAGATATCTGCATTGTATGCAGGACGGTGTGGGTTTGAGTCCCACCTGAGCACACTTTGAGAGTTTTTAGCGTGTTCTTGGGGAAATCCCTTAGTACAGAGTGCATGTACTGTGTCGTATATTTTGGCAAATTAAATTATTTTTAGATTTCCCCCCTCCCCCCGAAATTTTGCAACAATGGCCATTTTGTGTACTTAGTTTCCCTGGCCCCTGCAGTCGGGCGCACTACACACAGGTTTTGTCCACGCGTCAATATGTTTTCCTCTTAACTATACACAACATCTGGTATGGTGCCTAATCACCATTTAAAATGAAACAACCAAACTTGGGATGAGAGAAAACCACAGCATTGGTCTCGCAATCTCAAACTTGGATGTGGAACCAAAAAGGTTGGTGTAATCACTGCACTGATTTATACCGGATAAATTACATAGTTCGGAAGACATCGGTCGATTTTTGACGATATCCTTAAAAATAAAATTTTACTGATTAAGAGCGCGAAATTTCAGAATGGTAAAGAAAAAAAGATGACACATGATCAGTTGCGGATCCAGCCTCATTAAAATACAAGAATACAAAGGAAACTCGGGGCTACAGCCCCCTAAAAATCCATTGTATTCCTGTATTTTAATGAGGCTGGATCCGCCATTGTCATCACCCAGAAGGTATTTGACTGTGGCCCTTTTCCAAATCTCGACTCCGTCTTCAGGCTCCAGGCTCCAGGCTCCGGCTTCATGCGGCTCCGGCTCCAACCGCCTCCGGCTTCACTTTAGCGAAGACAAACAAAAGTCGGGCCTATAGGCCTACCACTCTTTTTCACCGGCTTTTTTAAAGCGCTAGCAGACGAGTTTTGTCGGCGGCAAAGTTTAGCCATGGAGGAACAAACATGGAGGTTTAGCAAACCTGCAAAAGTTCACAAAGGGCGTGTTTGTTTCGGACGAATCCGCCGATCCCGAGATCTGCGCAGATGGTTCAGCTAGATCCAACTATGCATAGCGCTGAACCATCTGCGCAGATCGGGGTCGGCGGATTCGTCCGAAACAAACACGCCCAAAGTTGTTGTTGCTGTCACGTGATTTTCCAGTTCATGACGTCACGAAGCCGGCCGAAGTCACCTCTTTGGTTGACTTCGTTTTGGAGCCTCATTTGGGCCAAAACGAAGCCTTAAAATGAAGCCTGAAGCCGAGCCGAAGTTTGGTATGCAAGATGGCGGAATGGAGACGGAGCCCGAGACGGGGACGAAGCCGAGATTTGGAAAAAGGCCCACATACCCACTCCACAATTAGTAACGTGTACTTTGCATTCAGTTTATTGGTATAAACCTTCCCTTCATCCACCATGTAGGAAAATCCATGTGTGAGTTTGTTTTATTTTTCATCTTCATACAGAGGTCGAGACCATTGGTAGATGCACTGCGTGTTATAGCGCAACACATTGCGTATGCTACTGCCAATCATGCATAATCTCCAAGAAGAAGTACCAAGGTAAAGCCAACAACTGCCGTTATTTTGTATACATTTCCATTATGAGCTCTCCATTTAGCACGGAATGAGGTTGATATATAACTGTTAAAATTACTCACGATCTTTAAACCGGTCGAACTTGATATCCGAGCCACTTAGTCTGGTTCCCGGACCAAAAAAAAATCCGACTGATTTTAAGGTCCGGCAACCGCCAGTATACACTATGAACATCTAACAATGGAAATTGGGCACACACCATTGTTACCAACACTGGGGTCACAATGAACATGTACATGTTTTTGCTCATAGTAATACATGTTAGTCCGCCATATTGAAACAGGAGGAATTCCTCCTTTTCCCGAAGGTTCCCCGAAATACCCGAATGCACGTCCGGACGTAGTAGCCTTTGTTAAGGCCTCGCAGCTGGGTGGGTGTGTCGCGCGCCAGGACGAGAGCGCCACCATGCGACGTGGACAGGGGAGCAGCGCAGCTGCGACGCCTTTGCCGTCCCGGAATAATTATTTATTATTACAGCCCCTGCTTGCCTTATTCATCCCTGCGTTGTTGTGCTGCGAATGTATGTTTGTGTTGGCGAGCGCGCGTTGTATGTGAAGCGCGCGCGCGTGCTTACAAACTGGTGCGCGCGAACCTAATTGGCTCGCATTGTTAGCTATACACCAATCCGGTAACTAAGATCTCCTCCCTGCGCTGCAATTCCGCCATAGCTGGGGGGCGTCCAATGCATGGGCTGTGCGTTTTGTGTTGCTGTTAGAACGAAAAGCGCTCATCCATTACATGCACAAACGAGCCTCCTTCGCGTATACGCGACGCGCCCGCCTTTGCGTACACGCGACGCGCCCGCCTTCGCGCGCACACAACCCTACAAAGACGCGCAACTTGTTCGAAGTATTACAAATGCAGCTTCAGCAACAGCAAAAACATACAGTTCATTCAGCGGAAGCCCCCCGGCTATGGCGGATGTACAGGGAAGAAGACCTTATTACCGGATTGGTGTATTCAACGGAACACGCACACTGTGTCATACGATCATTAGCATTTTGCTACCTGAGAGGTAGCAAGTAGCAACATTCTGGAACGGCAAAGGCCGAGCAGCTGGCGCTGCACGTCCAGTCCTCGTCGCATGGTGGCGCTCTCGTTCTGGCGCACGACACCACCAGCTGCGAGGCCTTGAACAAAGACTAGTCCTTGAACAAAGGTTAGTCCGGACGTTATTGTTAATCGTCGGATACGATTCGTCAGTGTTTCGCCGCGTGTTTATTTTACGATGATGCAGACAAGATTTGAATTTGATGTTTGATGCTATAATGGGCATGTGTTTTATTGGCAAAATATGGAATAACCCTTTTCAATGGTTATACACTCTTTTGAAAATTAACGGTAAGGCCTATGCGCTCCTAAAAATAAATGCATGACGTAAATGCTTAGTGCTATTTTAAAGATAGTATTATATACTACATGATTGGTAAACTGTTACAAATAGTTTTATCCCCCTGTGTGATTGAAGATATACATGATTAAAACCAACCTGAGCCAAAACCAGCTCCGTACTTCGTATAACCTTTGAGAAAAAGGATTTGCAGTCATTTTGCCCCCAAACCACTTCGCCCTGAACCATTTCGCCCTGAACCACGGCCTGTGCATGAAGTGGTTTTGGGGCGAAGTGGCATTTGGGCGATGTAGTGTTTGGACGAAGTGATTTGGGGCGAAATGGCACTCGGGCGAAGTGGTTTAGGGGCGAAATGGCACTTGGGCAAAATGGTTTTAGGGCGATTTGAATTTTCGATCGTCTCATGAGACGAAAACTAATTGTTTTACTCATTTCTCAAAGACTATAGCACCTCAGACAAAACCATTTCAGGGGAGGTTTTCTACGGTCATCATGTTTATATTGTGTAAGTTAGGCGTAAATCTGTGAAAATTTCTGATTTTCGAGATACCAATCATGTATACTGGCTGGTCCTCATTAAACGGTCGTGCTTCGCGATTAGACGGCATAAATTTGTCATAATTCTCCTTCAACCCGTGCATGTATTAAACTAATCCCTGCCGAAGTTCACCACCATGCATTGTTTGAAACAGAATCAGGGCGGCACAGATTAAGCCCGCCGCACACGTACGTGAGGTCGTTTGCTGAGCAAACGGTCACTCGTGGCTGTTTGCTCAGCACTTGGCTCACGTGTGCGGTGGCTATTTTGCTGCATTTTCTGTGTCGCGAGGCAACGTGTTTGATATTTTTTGCCTCCCGTGGCCAAAATCTCACGTGCGCGGGGCCGGGGGTGATGAGCCAAGTGCTGAGCTAAAATGAATGTAGCTGGCCAATAGACCAATCCAGTAAGCTCCGCCTATTTATAAATTGCCTAGCAACATGCCACACATGTGAAGCACGTGTGCAGCAGAATCGAGTGGCCGTGCCGTGCGTCAGCGTCCGCGCCCTGGTCAGCGCGTTTGAAACACGCACACGCACACTGAAACTGCACGCTCGAAAGCAAACTGTGCACTTAAGTATCCGGTCGTGTGCGTGCACGTACAACACGCCTCCATTACGCGTAACGCGAGCGATCAAACAAAAACATCTCGACACACATCTAGAACGCAGTGAATGCAAAACATAGCAAAACGACAAGCTAATTTTGGTGAGTTTTTCCCGTTTACACAAACACATTTATGAAGGGATTAAAAGTAGGTTAGGATAGTCTTATACAATCCGTTTTAAACCGGCTAGGGTCCTCTGCGCTGATAAAAAGGATGTTTATGGTGTTTTTGCGTCACTCGTGCTGCATTTGCCGTAGCTCTGTGCACAACATTTTGAGGACTCGGGTAACCAAACATTTTGGTTACCTGAACCTGAGGCTGTGATTGGTCAATTCCAAAATGGGCGGAGCTTACTGGATCGGTCTATTAAAACCACGCGCGCGATACGAAAACAGCGCGCGCACGCGAACCCCGCCAAGGTCACCACACTTTAGCAAAAGTTTGGTGACCTTACACTATGGGCAACTAACAATGAAAATTGGGCACAAACCATTGTTATTAACAATGGTGTGTGCCCAATTTCCATTGTTAGTTGCTCATAGTGTTAGCGGTGTCCGCGCGCACTGTATTCATATCACGTGAATATGGGGATGGTTTTTAATTGGCCAGCTACATTTATTTTAGCTCAGCACTTGGCTCATCACCCCCGCACACGTGAGATTTTGGCCACGCGAGGCAAAAAATATCAAACACGTTAAATTTTTGTCTCATGGCCTCGCGAGACAGAAAATGCAGCAAAATAGCCACCGCACACGTGAGCCAAGTGCTGAGCAAACGGCCACGAATGACCGTTTGCTCAGCAAACGACCTCACGTACGTACGTGTGCGGCGGGCTTCAGGCAAATTTCCGCTGTACAGATGGGTACTTATACACACAAACGTGCATTTTGTTTTTCCTCCCTTTTGATACCTTGCCAACTACTCGCGATTAATCGATTACTCGCGAGTAATTGCTGCAATTACTCACGAGTTAGCAAAATCCACTAGTCGACCAGCGGTAGAAACAAACCACTTCTACCACTTATTTCGAGGGGTGCAGCTACGGGGAATGTAGCTTTGTTTTCTCATGATATGTTACAGTTTGTCGTAATATTACATATAATACTTGATTATTATTACATGTATGTTATTTAAAGGCAGTATACATCATTGGTAATCTCGAAAATCAGAAATGTTCACAGATTTACGCCCAACTTACACAATATAAACATGATGACCGTAGAAACGGCCCCTGAAATGGTTTTGTCTGAAGTGCTGTAGTCTTTGAGAAATGAGTAAAACAATTATTTTTCGTCTCATGAGACGAAGATTCACTTCGCCCCAAAACCACTTCGTGCACAGGCCGTGGTTCAGGGCGAAATGGTTCAGGGCGAAGTGGTTTTGGGGCGAAATGACTGCAAACCCTTTTTTGACTGTTTTCCCAAAAGTTAGACGAAGTACGGAGCTGGTTTTTGCTCAGGTTGGTTTTTCTCATGCATAGGCCTATCTTCAATCACACAGGGGGATAAAACTATTTGTAACAGTTTACCAATAATGTATACTATCTTTAAGTTGTCAAAACAAAATATAGCCTACATGTACAATATAGCGTAATTCTATAAATATACAATCTGCGCTTTCTGTCCGAAATCCCATCAAAGTTTTCATATGACAGTGTTTTTAAAAGTTTGTCGTTTTTCCCGTTTCCTTTGTTCGTTTGGTACAGTGTGTGCTGCCTTATACGTTCAGTCAGGTTATGTCGGACTTCGAGCCAAGATCAACGGCAGAACACTCTTCTGCAAAAAGTGGCCGTGTAAGTATACTGCATGCTATATTTCTGAAAGTAGGCCTATAGGAGGCGTTCCTGTTACGACATTGTAACGATGCGCTTGGCCTCGCCCTGACTGTGTCTCCATGCAGAGACGGATCCAGCCTCATTAAAATACAGGAGTATTACAATATATTTCAGGTGGTCCGACCCCCTGAAATCCATTGTATTCCTGTATTTTAATGAGGTTGGATCCGCCACTGCCAATATTTTGAGTTTAGAAAACGTGGATAGTTCGTATTAAAACAAGACGAGTCATGTACTGTCACGTTATAGCCCGCCGCACACCTTTGCGACTTTTTACCGGCCAACCGGACCATCGGCCGGATGCGCCGAAAAAATCAAACAACTTTGATTGGCCGCGGTGGTTATGTACACAAGTCCATTATTGACTTGTGTGTAAATGTCAAGTAAATGTCAGCTATAGACTACTAAAGTGTGACGTCGGTTGCTATGGTAATTGGGTCTAAACATTCACTGGTAATCTGAAACGTCCATTGGTATAGCGCAGGGAAACAGTTCACTGGTTTTGGTGTAGACCCAACAACCTTGGCAACACACAAAGGGTGACGTTTTCACTTTAGTATAGTCTATTCGGACACGGCCTTGCAAGAACGTCATGCCTGGTAAAAGCTTGGGGTGCGGGTTGTTGCAACGAATCATGCGATCCATGCAATGTTAATAAAATACAACTTGGGTCAGACTCAAGCATAGTTTTGATGCAAGACCGAATGATTCGTTGCATGCAACACGAACACTAGTGCGGGGATCGCGAACTCCAACAGTAAATTCCGTCTTGGGCTGACCAAGTTGTGTTTTATCAAAATTGCATGTTTCGGTCGATCGCATGATTCGTTGCAACTGGGTCAGGGAGTTACTAATCATGCCGCTTAATATGCACCCGGGGGTCAATTTCATAAAGCTGTTAAATTAGCATAAATTGTTAACATTGTAAAAATGGGTTTAAGCAGTCAAATTCTGTTTTTAGCAAGAGTGTCATAGCATTCAATAGTTGTAATACATGTCCTACGTCACAGATGATTTTGACCAGACTGCTAACAAATTTTTACAAAGCAAATACGTTTTGTATATTTAATGCAATTTGTTTCTGTTAAACAGCCATTTTGAAATGGTTCCTGATCGTTTACGAATAGACCCCTTTGTACCGGTGGCCATGACGGGGGCAGGTCCTTGGATCACAGTAATTGTTACTTTTGTTGCTCCTAGCCTATTTTGTGTATTGCAGGGAAGGCTAAATAAATAATAATAATAACGGACGGACTGTTTCCTGTCATGACCGCCTATCTGTTTTGTTTGTTTCAATGCCAACATTGCGTATTGATACAATAATCTCGAAGTATTTGTTCTCTTTCCACTCTTTTTCATACCTAAATCCCAGTGAAAGGAGTCGGTTCGAAGATCGAGAAGTGTTACCAGAGGAATCTTTTCGGGTTGAAACACACAGTCTGCGCGAGTTTGAGCGGCATTCAACTTAACAAGAGGTCCCTCTCCGCCAATGTGTACGTCAGATGGTGGTCAATCACATTACAGAAAAGAATCACTGTGACATGGTAAACATGTGATCTACCAAGAAAATCTGCTCCTAGTGAAAGCGGGCCTCCCACTATGCGATTTTGGCCACGAATTAGGTACGATTAGCTACGATTTGGTTACGATTGTGTATAGAGTCTATACACAATCGTAACCAAATCGTAGCTATTCGTAGCAAAAATCGCACAGTGGGAGGCCTGCTAGAGTACCAATAGACAACCTCACGAAAACGATCTTAACAACGTATTCATTTGTTGGCAATCAGCAAAAATATTCAATTATAACAAGCAGTGCAGAATAATATAAACTATACTCACAATAAGTTAGGGATATTAGGGTGTATACGCAATTATTTTATTGGGGTATGCATTCCGCTTGAATGATTTCGTATATGATTAGACAATTGTATATCTGCATGACAGACACACCTTGTCACAGTAATATGTGAAAACAGTCATTTGGCAAAAATAAATCTAAAATTGACATAGTGTAAACTATAGTGCAATACAAACAAACTGTGGATTTTTTTTCTCAGAACAACCTTAACGATTTTTAACGATAAATTAGTTTAAATCAATTAAAGTCTTCAAATAACTCGAATGTTTATTATGCCAGAGGCCTCGAGTTGAAATCCCAATGAGAATCATATGATTGTTTTCTCTCAACCCGTGTTTTTGCTTATTTCATTTCTATGACGAATAAGGAAAAACATACCAATTGTGTTTGGAAATTTTGGAAATCTTGGAAATTTTTCGTATTAAAGATAACTTATGTCATATGTCATATTACGTTCGTCTGCATATGGAGATTGTATTTGTGGTTATTTGTGGTTATTTAATTAAGGAGCAGTAACTAATAATAGTGGAACTAATAAAACGTAGTGGAACTTGCATGACATCTTGCCTCCTGTTAGTTTTTGTTCGGATTTGTATGCATGTTTTTTTATATTATGTATGGTGCAGTCGACATGCACCTGGCCAGCTACATTTATTGTATTGTATTGTACTGTATTGTTTATTAAACCAATTCACACACCCATAAAAATCATTTCTTAAATAGGCCTACTATATGAAATTTAAGAGGTCTGGTTAAGAAGTTTTGTTAAAAATGGGATTGCACTATTTCCATGCCTTTTAGTTCTAGCAAATGGAACAGTGTAAGTGTCTCAAAGACATTTTGTGAGTACTATATTGTAGTAAAACTCAGTTATGAGTAAGAAGAAGGGTAGGCGGTGAAACCAATTTGGGGTATCAAACATCCAAGCCAATGGTTTATTTCCTCATCTCAAAAAGACCAGTCGATGCAGCAAAACTGCCCCGTATTTTGGGCCCTCCTCCCCGGCTTAAATCTCGATTTACAGGCCCATACTTGCTGGAGTAAATCCGACAGAAAGATCAGTACAGTGTAGGTCATTTGACAAGCGCAAACTACATTACGGTTAAAATTATCACCGAAACACGGCTACATGTGCGTGATGCACTGCACTCTAGTACGGCTGTACACATGGAAGGCGCCATAGACCATATCGCAAATCGTTTTTCACCAACAGAGGGCGCCCTTTGCAATGCACTATGGGATTGAAAATTGGTCAAATTTCTACACTTTTTCAGCCTTTCCCAGTTATTCATGATAAACTAGGACATTATCGCCATATCGTGTACTTAACAGGCAAATATCAAACCAGTTATTGTAATCAAGGAAAAAGTGGCGAAAAACGTACCTGGGTTGGTGGATTTGAAGAGGGAAAGTTACAGGAACAGTCCCTCGCCGCATGGTGGCGCCCTACTTACCCACCAACCGAAGTCTTCTCTCCCGTCTTCTCTCGCATGTGGATCGATCACGGACGTACGTATATCGATCCCCTCTACATATGGACAACTTAAATAGCGACATCGTGCGGTCGAACGTACCAAGTCAAAGCATAGATTGGTTCCCGATCCCTATAGATTGGTTCGCTTATTGCAAAAATATTTCTATTCTTCTGTGTGGAATATGTGGACGGGAACCAGTCTAGTCAAAGCAATTGTTGGCTTAGAATGGTTCCCGCGCGCTCCACATATTCCACATTCAACGACTAAAATCGGTCTAGTCGAAAATAACTTGGTCCGGGTACCAGACTATGTTTGGCTCTCCCACGGACAACATAAATAGCGCCCTCGCGCAGTCACATATACCAATTTAACTGGATCACTACAACCTTTCCCACTTAAATGATCTTCTCCTGAAGATCGTACCATTCATCAAAAGGGGAGAAGGGTACCGATACATACAGTATACCATACTTTGAATTTATGCAAAAACCCCTTTTTGTATTTTTTTAGAACATGAATAAAAGACATCTCTATCTCTTACAATGTTACACTCAGCAACGGGCCTCAAAGAATTGAACTAGCTGCTTAAGGGTTCTTTTGTATTGGAGCATACCCTCCTCATTTAGGTGCACTCCATCGGAGTAGTACCATAGAGTTATATATAGTAAACTAGAGTGTGCACTGGCTATTCAAGCCACGTATGTGGACCGTACCGATGCGGGCGGCGCCATGTTTGCTTAACGTACGCTATGAGTGCAAAGTGGGCAACACGGCTTTGCCCACCGAGCACCCATAGCGTTAAGCCAAAATGGCGGCGTCCATATCGGCACATCATGTAATGGGAGTGCGCACTCTAGGTTACTATATATAGCTCTATGTTTCGCTCATTTATAGACAACTCAAATAGCGACCTCGTGCGGTCGAACATACCGAGTCATGCAATGTTTGGCTCTCCCACGGACAACATAAATAGCGCCCTCGCGCAGTCACATATACCAATTTAACTGGATCACTACATTATTAAGAGTAAACCATTCTTAATATCTGTTTGATTTAGTGAACATGTGCAAATTGCAAACAGAGATAATGTCTTCTGCCTTCCAAACTTTGAAGAACTATAACCAGTCATCACCTAAAATAATGCGACATGCACGTTTCTAATTCTGAATCCGAATGGAATCGCTATTCTTAAACAGCTAGTATCCCCCCGTCCACATTTTTAAAGTTTTCCTGTTTATCATGGAGGTCTACAACACCATCACAATGTGTCTTCCACCAAAAATGGACAGCCTTTTGCTTAAAACGTAAAGCAGTTCCGACCCTCTTTACCCGAAATTCTAAAACGCTCGAGGTCACTTGGTTTGTTGATAAACAGGGTTTTGACGTCATCCTGAGAAGAACACAAAACGGCCTGTGCAGTATTGATTGGAAAATATACGGAGTGAATGTTCATCATGCCTGTTTTGTCTGTAATTCAAAATACAAACGTGAAAAACACTTGATGTAATATGACAATAATCTACTATTACCTTTTTTGTGAAACAAACGGTGAAAGTGTGGCCCACAATGAAGCATCTTTTGAAGTAAACACTGGTTTTGTCACGGAACGAACGGCATTCACAGCGGTCTGTGTACAGCAGTGGGAACGGTCCCTGTGGGCCGTAGTTCCCACGTGTTTGAAATTGGCACAACATCGGCCGGTACAAGTTAGAACGAGCATGGAGACGACACTATGAACAACTAACAATGGGAATTTGGCACACACCATTGTTAATAACAATAGTTTGTGCCCAATTTCGATTGTTAGTTGCTCATAGTGCGAGCGACTCTTTTTCTCTTTCTTGGTAATAAAAAAGGAAAATCTTTCGGCTATTTTTTTGTTCATGGTGTATGGTGAAGCATTCAACCACTGTACACAACTACTGGGCACATCTCTGGCTTTTTGCACGAGAAAAATTCTTCAAAAAACACCATTGAACAGAAAAGGTTTTCGGAGTTTTGTGCGTGTAAACGTAAAGAACTGCCGACCGTGTTTACTCGTGTTTCTCAGGATTGCGTCACGGGGTCATGCGCATATCATTAATACCTAATGAGCGTTTTGAAAACCGCACTTTTGCTTGCGATTTATCCACTTAAAACGGACAGTTTGAAATAAACTGCGTTATAAGTCGGCTGGAGGGATATGTGGACTATCGAAAAAGGTGCAAATGCTGGATTTTTAGTCAAGGAGGATTCTAGCTCTTTAAGTGAAATTATAGCATTGATTTAAAAAAATTGTTAAATCGCCCAAACTTCCTTTATGCCTTCAAGACGTTGAGTAAATGGACACCATCAATAATTGTGAAGTTATCTTTTCTAAAAGAGTAGTTTGGAGGAGAGAGGGATTGACCTGAGAGAGGCATTTTACCACTATCATGGTATGGTAAGGCAAACAAAAAGTATTCTGTCTCTGGTCGAACCGAAGTTCCGGAATTGATGCATCGACGCGTTCCCCCACTCCTCCCACCTCCCACGATCGCACACAGATTCGTACACATTACGGCCTATAGTAAACTTGCAGAGCCGTCACAAGACTGAATGTTCTGAGAGTTTTCACTCCACAAACAATGGACACGGAAATAAGTGGCATATTTCAGTATTTACCTCAGCTCTTGATGAACGCATGTTAAATCCGAATCCGAATGTATATTATTTTCCGTACTTTGTACATTTTGTACAAGCTGCATTCATTTACATGTATTTCAAAAGGGCCGAGTTGGCGAGTGGCCGAGTTGAAAGGGGGCGAGTGAGTTCACGGGGGCGCGGGTTGTGCACAAGTCTATGGAGAATTTCCAGAATTTGGTCCTTGTGGGGGTTGGTCCTTGGGGGGTTCGGGTCTTTGGGGGGTTCTCGACAGTCCTCGGTTTTCGCACCAAAAACACTAAATTATTTAAGGAAAATTCAAAATGTTCTGTTCATAAATCAAAATTGGGGGTCTTCAGTAACCGCTAAACGTGAGGGTTTAAACAAAATAGGTAAATAAAGTCGAAAAACCATCGTTTTTAGTGTCCAAAAGTGGTCAAATCCAAAACCTCCCATGGACCAGTTTCTCAGGGACGTGCGTATAGAGCACAGTTTTGCAGTAAATATAGAATTTTCCAAATAAGTATGTAATTGATTTATCTGAGTTCAACCTGAAGTCTATTCTTAAACCATTGATATTTTATCGCTCAGGGGAAAATGCAGGGAAATTCCGCTTGTTTTTCTGCTGGCGAACGTCCAAACTTTGCGATCGCCTTCGTGATTATGTATGCAAATCAAGCGTCCTATGATTATGTGCGTGTGACATACGCATATATTCCGAAAAGTCACGTGGTATTGTGAGTTAGTTGTGTTTCCCGCCGTAGAAACCAGCGCGTAGTGCGAGTTGCTTTCGTCATTCGCGGTTAGTTTCTCTTCTCTTTGGTGTTCTTCAGTTGGTAGGCCAGCCTTCTTACCAAAGGCTTATACCAGGAATACATACTTACATTCATCGTTTTTAAGATTGAAGTGTAAATTACAACGCCATTAGCAGGATTCTTCTATAATCGATACCAGCACTATTTTATTTTATTTTGTAGCTCTATTTACTTTGAATTCACATTAGCCACACTTGAAATTGCTGATGAGAATAATATGGGGCGTAAAATTGAGCGGTCTGATTGGCGTATGGTTCTTTCCTCGCCTTTCACCTAGCGCCCGGGTTCGATTCCTGTGCACGCGGATTGGGTTTGCAATCTCTACTCGGCCGTGTGGGTTTTTTACTGGGGGTTCCTCCCACTTCTAAAACTGCCTTTCTTTCCTTGTCATCTCGAGTTGATAAAGTAAAGTTAACGCTATATACCGTACAGTTGATGGCATAAAAGGTCTTGGTTAAAGGAACACGTTGCCTTCAGATTTCACGAAATCTCACGTTTGAGGGTGTTCCTTATACTTATTAAGAGTTGTTCTTGCAATAAAACACATTTAATGTGTTATAATTAGTGAATGGTAATTTTAAAAACAAAACACTGACCTCTGACCCCCACTACATGTCCCGCGAAATGTATACGTATTTCAAGCCGTCAATACGATCGTCCGGGTAGTGGGCAAAATGCAGCGACGAACAGGAGTTAGGCTGGCGCCGTAGCCAGTGGTCAGGTAAACCTATCAGATGAACACAAGGTACCATACCATTCTCCGCCTCCCGAGACATGTGTGAAATGTAAACACATGAACCCACACACACCGACTGGCTGTCAAAAAATGGATCGTCAAGAGAACACAGCAGACGCGTCAAAAAAGAAATAACGAAAACCTCGCCAATCAGGGTAAGAATATTGTCATTGGACAAACCGATAGAAAGGACTTGGATGATTTATACCCAATGGTTATTGTAGACACGAATTAAAAAAACAGGCACATCACACGCAACGGAGGAAGGAAAAATAATTTCTTTCTCCAGGCTGGAAATAAGACTAATATAATTTCTCCCCCATTTATGGAGTCAAGATTTTGACTCCCATAAATGGCGGAGCGTGCTGCTTCGAGAAATTACGCAAAATTGAAGCATTTCTAAGGCACGTTTGTGTGGATCATTATATTCTACTTTTTAAACATCTTTCAGATCGTGCTCATTATACTTCAAACGCTTGTAATAGCCCAAAAACGCCCAATAAAGCGCAACCCGAAGGCAACGTATTCCTTTAATGGCGAAGATAAAAACGTCCCCGTTTTTAGTAAACAATTCACGGGTTTTTAGTGACTTGAAGTCGCCGTCCTGTGCGCGTGCGTGCACCGTATATACCCTCGTAACGAACAACCTTTGCGCCAATGAAATTAATGAATCAAATTGCCATGTAGGATACTGTAAAAATTCCCTATTTTTAAGGATTTTAGTGTTGAATGATTGAGTTCCGTAATTTTACGGAGTAGTGGCAGAGTAAGTTCAGAAACATAAACGGATTACATGTATACCTGTAATTATTTACGGATTTAATTCCGTAATATTACGGAACAGAAACAAAGTTCTGGTAAATCTTGCCGATGCCAGAACATTTTCCGTATAAATACAGAACGTGTCTAAAAAGGGTCTTTCCACCGTAATAGGGTATACATGTATTTGAAAGATAAGTAAGTTTCCTTGTATGTTCTCAGGAGATTTTGCCCAAAAAGGTAAGAAAATGCTGCCACAACATATACATTTCTGAAAAGCTTGTGTACAAATTTCCCCTTATACGTATTACGTGGACAGACGAATTGTGACACATTTTTCTGTCTTATAGAAAAATTTGTGCACGGGGTTTTCAGAAATGTATATTGTAGGACTATTTTTCTTACTCCTTGGGGTAAAAGTTGTTTCCTCTGTTTAGCTGGATAATTTGAAAGATAAAATTAAGACATTGAAGTGAATTTGGACCTATAGATATTGTATATGTCACAGAAATGTACCCTATACTGCATGTAGTGGAAAGACCAGTTTACAGATTTCCAAACAAATTTACAGATTGTCCGTATTTGTACGGAATTTGCTCTCCTTATTGAAGGACTAAGCAATAACAAAGAAATAAATCTTCATTCGTTTCATTTATTTATTTTATATACACATATTTAAAAAAAAATGGTAGAAATCCTATCATTTACAAAGAAAACAAAATTTTAAAATACGGAATAATTCCATGAAATTTTTGTAAATAACAGACACTTAGGCCTCTATAGGTGTAATTTTGTATTCAAGTGTAAATTAACCCAGCTATCCCAACCTTGCCACAACTTCTAAAGTGTATCAAGTGTTTATTGCTTTTTTTAATGGTCGTGTTTTTCGATCCGCAAAAAATGGCAATTTTGTGTACTTAGTTTTCCCGGCATTTTAGTCGGGCGCACTACACATGTTTTGTCAACGCGTCAAGATGTTTTCCTCTTAACTAACGCAACATTTGGTATGGTGCCTAATTGCCATTGAAATGAAACAACCAAACTTGGGATGAGAGAAAAACCGTAAGGGCCCCATCGGGACTCGAACCCGAGACGCCCCACCAGCCGAACCACAAGGCACGGTTGGTATACTCCCAGGTTTTCCCTATGGACCCTATTTTCTCTTGGTGTTGCATGGTATGGTGCCTAATCACCACTGAAATTAAACAACCAAACTTGGGATGAGAGAAAAACCGTAAGGGCCCCATCGGGACTCGAAACTATTCATCGTTTTGAAGAACCCAAACCAGACCAAAATTGTGTTCAAAACCAAACGGGCCTTTGTCATTCGTTTTTCCAGAAAATGGATTTCGTTCCAATTATAATACTATCCACAGCATTGGTTTTGCAATCTCAAACTTGGATGTGGAACCAAAAAGGTCGGTGTAATCACTGCAGTGATTTATGTAACTGTATTGCATGTTTGTAGTTCGGAAGACATCGGTCGGTTTTTGACGATATCCTTGAAAATAATTTTACTGATTAAGAGCGCGAAATTTCAGAAATGGTAAAGAGAAAAATATGACACATGATCAGTGGCGGATCCAGCCTCATTAAAATACAGGAATACAAAGAAAAAGCGGGGGCTACAGCCCTCTGAAATCCATTGTATTCCTGTATTTTAATGAGGCTGAATCCGCCACTGATGATATCAAAATCTCATCACCCATAAGGTATTGGACTTTATATAACGCCCAAGTAGATCCTTGACATCTGATTGGACGATAGCAGGTCACGTGTCGTTGAATATTTAATCCATTTACGTCACTAACCGTGCAATTTGCTGTGCAATTCATGTCAATTTCGTGCCACAAAATAATTATTGTTTCTCGCGCATTGACGAGTCTGCGTCTTTAAGTTCCTTAATTTTACGGAGTAGTGGCACAGAGTAAGTTTATAAACGGATTACATGTATACCTGTAATTTTTTTTGGAAATCTTGCTGATGCCAGAACATTTTCCGTATAAATACAGAACATGTGTAAAAAAAAAAGGGTCTTTCTATACCGTAATAGGGTATATTTGAAAGATAAGTCAATAATTCCTTTCAAGTGTCTTCAGTTTATCTCAAAGTTACAGAAATTTCCTTGTACTCTTCTCATAACTTTTGCCAAAAAAGTAAGAAAATGCTGCCACAACATACATTTCTGAAAAGCTTGTGTACAAATTTTCCCTAAAGCGGGCCTCCCACTGTGCGATTTTGGCCACGAATTTCCTACGAATTGGTACGATTTGGTACGATTACCATGCAGAGACTGTCCTAGACTCTACACACAATCGTACCAAATCGTACCTAATTCGTAGCCAAAATCGCACAGCGGGAGGCCCGCTTAAGCGGGCCTCCCACTGTGCGATTTTTGCCACGAATTAGGTACGATTTGCTACGATTGTGTGTAGAGTCTATGGACAGTCTCTGGTTATCGTACCAATTCGTAGCTAATCGTACCTAATTCGTGGACAGACCAATAGGGCCTATTGTGACATATTTTTCTGTCTTTGTTACGTACACTGTAATGGGAAATTTCTGCACGGGGTTTTCAGAAATGTATGTTGTAAGACTATCTTTCTTACTCCTTGGGGTAAAAGTTACCTCTGTTTAGCTGGATAATTTGAAAGATAAAATTAAGACATTGAAGTGAATTTGGACCTAAGATCTTGTATGTCAGAGAAATGTACCCCATTACTGCAGTGGTAAGACCCGTTTACAGATTTTCCGTATTTGTACGGAATTTGCTTTCCTTATTGGAGGACAATGACAAAGAAATCTTCATTCATTTCATTCATTTATTTTATATACACATATTTAAAAACAATGGTGTAGAAATCGTATCATTTACACAGAAAAAAAAAGATAAATACGGAATAATTTCGTAAAATTATGGGAAAAGTTCTGGAAATTTTGCTGCCAGCAATTTTTGTAAAAACCAGACACTTATAGCTGAAATTTTGCTAAATAACTACGCCATAATTTTTGAATGATTCAAACCTTGCCACAACGGAACTTCAAAAGTGTATCAAGTGTTTATTGCTTTTTTAATGGTCGTGTTTTTCGATCCGCAAACCTTGCACTTGATCCGGCCGGCCTAACCAGAACTTTTCCAGCATAATACGCCAAAGTTACAAAATCGCACCCTTTTTCTCTACAATTGTCTTTCCGTATATAAACCAGACGCAAACGGTGATATTTTGATGCAGCATTTCTTTGGTAACAATTGCTTTTCCAATTAAGTTGGAAAAAAATTCCCCGGCAGTTTCTGAAAAGTCCTACCAATAATTAGACACGCCTTAATTGGAATCTTATATATAGTTTTTATAATATTGGAGAAAGTTGAAAGACGCAGGGGAGATAAAAATGCACCTATCTATTGTCCCCCCCCCCCCCCCCCCCCCCCCCCCCCCCCCCCCCCCCCCCCCCCCCCCCCCCCTGGGCGGTCGGATTGGCGTACGGGTTCTTTCCTCGCCTTTCACCTCTGGGGTCCCGGGTTCGAATCCGGGGCGTGTATGTGGATTGGGTTTGCAGTCCCTACTTGACCGCGTGGGTTTTCCCCAGGGGCATTTCTCTGGGGGTTTTCCTCCCACTTCTAAAACTGCAACTCCTTCTTCGTCATCTCAAGTTGATAATATAGTATAGTTAAAGCTGAAACCGTATAGTTGATGGCATAAAGGGCCTTAGTTGCCGAATATGCCATAAAATATACAACAACAACAACAACAACAACGTCCCCCCCCCCCTGTTTTGCACCCGAGGGTGGGGATTTTGGTCACCTAAATGTTGCCCCAGGGGTGGGGATTTTGTCACGCAAAAAGTTACAATCCCCACCTCTTAGGTGGGGTGGGGGAAATAATTGATAGGTGCATTGCGACTAGATGTATACGTTTTCAAGACCAGTTTTGTTTTGAAATAGGTTGCTATAGCCCATAGAACCCGTACTTTACAAATTGTTATTTTAATTTGTTTGACCTGCCATGGAAAATTGAGGAATGTCCCCCAAATACCAAAAACCACGTAATCGGCACCTGAAGTGAAATATATACGTGAAAATTCGACCATAATCGATTTTGGTGCATGTTTTTTTTTGTATATTTGCATTGCATAAGTATTCAAGACTCATCCTATAGCATACCGGTAGTTGTTGTTGTTTAAATGTTCAGTAAACCTGTTAAAATGAGATTTTCTGATTTCCACCTTGAAATCGAGGCTATAATGGTGATGGTGATACTACCTATTTAAGCCCCCACCCCCCCCCCCCCCCCCCCCCACTCCCCTTCCCCACTCCGTGAGCGGGGACTGTATATTTTTGCCGGAGCAAAATTTGTGAGCTGGGTTTGAAAGCAACCAAGACCATTCAGTCCCTGGGAATATTAATTTTTGGGGCAGAAAAGTGGAAAGTTGATCCTCCTACATGCACATGGAAAGTGTCGATACACGTGGAAAATACTGGGGCGATTTGTTTGGCCCCACCCCCCACTTTTGAGGCGGGAACTCTTCAACCCGATTTAATACTGATTCGTATATAAAAATTGCCGAGTTCAAAACAGCCGCTACGTCTGGGCCGATACCCTAACCTATATAGCACTTTCTAAAACGAAAAATGATTGGCCAAATTTCACGTGAGCTATTTTTCACGCACAGATTAGGACAATAGATTACATCAATACAATGACGTAAGCTATTAAACCTACCACGACGGTACACACGCATGTAGCCATGCCAACGTAACGATGTATACTGCATGCGTGCTAGCATGTTGAGTGTTTCGTCTAAACAAAACGTACTTTTGCCACAATTTACACGTCGAGTGAAATTGTGCATCCCGGGGACCCAGTGGGAGACATTACTTTAGAGCACAGTCAGACGGTTTATACACCATGATTTTTATCCAGTAACTTAATTTCACATTTTGCCAGACTTTAGACTAACCCAAGCAACTTGGTTGCGATGTCTGTATAGGGTCCAAGATACTTGACAGGTACCGGGTACCCATTAATTCCTAGCTCTGACACACCCCCAAAAAACATTTTCCGTATAAATACAGAACATGTGTAAAAAGGGTCTTTCCATCGTAATAGGGTTATATCTCATAACTTTTGCCCAAAAAGGTAAGAAAATGCTGCCACAACATACATTTCTGAAAAGCTTGTGTACAAATTTCCCCTTACACGTATGTAACGTGGACAGACTAATAAATTGTGACATTTTTTTCTGTCTTTGTTACACGTAATAGGAAAATATGAGCACGGAGTTTTCAGAAATGTATGTTGTATAGGACTATTTTTCTTACTCCTTGGGGTAAAGTTAGATCCTCTGTTTAGCTGGATAATTTTTATTTTATTTTCATTCATCTTGGTTTATTACACATACAAACAGTATCAAATAGCAGCTCAAAAGCTGAATTACATGATAAATATACATAGTAAAAAACCTAACAATAATTGAAAAGAGAATTTACATATTTTAAAGGCACAGGCTCGTCAGCAATGCGCGCGCGCCAAATTCGCGCAACAAAATACGGAGCTCCGTGACTGCGCCTCTGCTACACGGAGCCGGCCGCGCACTTCGCGGCACGAACTCGGCGCGCGCACTGCTGACGAACCCCTGCCTTAAATTTACAAAAATACTATAAACAAAAAACAAATCAACACCAACCAGCCTCATGTACAGGGTCATTAAATTTGAATTTAAATTTAAATTGCACATGCATTATGTAATCTAATAAAGTAGGGGATACAGCTGTTTTTGTATCTACTTGTTCTACAAGAAAGTGTGGTCAGGTGCTGGGCATCTCTGAGATTTGCAAAACGTTCGCCGCGCAGAGGGGGGAGCCATTCACGAATTTTCTCAGAGCTCATGAGTGACTTGACAAACTTGATACAAAGTTGCTCTCTCCTGTCTATTAGTGAATCAATGTTGCACGTTGTTAGTGCTTCGGAGTAGCTGATGTAATTTCTTCCAAGCATAATTTTTACAGCTCGCTTTTGCACGCGCTCAATCATATAGCTTGCTGTTTGACAGTGATACCTGCATACCACACTGGAACTCCGTATTCAGTTAGAGGTCTAACATAGCCAGTATGTAATCAAGTCTTCTACCGGTATATCAAACCGCTTTAAAGGTTTCAGCATCTGTAACCGTCCATTAGCTTTCTTTAACAATTCGTCAACATTCGTCAACAGATGAAATTAGCACACCAAGAATATTTATGACATTTACATTTTGGAGCTCGACATCACCAAGACATGGGCCATATGCAACACAATCCATATTCTTTGAGAAATTAATTTTCATATAAGCACATTTTTTTTGGATTAAGTTTCATTTGATTAGCTTCAGACCACAACTCGGTCCCAAGTCAACTCGGTCCCAAGTCAACTCGGTCCCAGGTTAACTCGGTCCCGAGTCAACTCGGTCCCAACGAACTAAGGCCCAGGACAACTCGACCGCTCTTGAAAATGTACAAGATTTCTAAGCAGCTCGCTTTTTTTTGATTCATTTGACGCAATATACCGAATTACTTTAAATTTTTGTACATGACAAATTCATACGCGAGGGCTTGTGAAAGCGAACTTGACGCGAATTTGACAGTTTGTGCCACAAATTTGCTTGGGCCTATTAAAGTTCAACTTAAAATAGGGCCTAGGCGAATGTTTACTGCAAATTGTTTGACGTCAGATTTACGGGCAATTTTGGTGGGGCGCGGATTGCATTAAACGGTATCAACATTTTGGGTTGTACTCTCGTTTTAAGCATGAACACTGCCGCAAACCTTGATATTTTCCTGGGCCCAATGTCGTGCGCGTGCGGCGTAAGGCGTTACTTTTATTGGCGACTACGCCGATTATGATCTTCAAACGTTTCTTTTCGTAGCCTACAAATTTGCCTATTTTGCCAATGACGGTCGAGTTGTCCTGGGGTTTAGTTCGTTGGGGCCGAGTTGACTTGGGGCCGAGTTGACTTGAGGCCGAGTTGACTTGGGACCGAGTTGACCTGGGACCGAGTTGACTTGGGACCGAGTTGACCTGTACCCGAAGAGAGTGCGCCTTTATAGCGCACACACTGCAGTCTATGTGTAAGGAAACTGCAGAGCCAACTAATCACAGGTCGTCTAACACCCAGGTGGATCAATTTGCGAATGAGTACATTATGGTCGATGTGGTCAAACGCTTTGCTAAAGTCCGTTACCACTAGGGTGCTGTAACCTCCAAGTTTATCAGCATGCTTTTGTAGGGTGTGTACCAGCTTGACAAGGTAGTGGACTGTGAAAAGACCCGTCTATACAGATTTTCAAACGAATTTACGGATTGTCCGTATATTTGTACGGAATTTGCTCTCCTTATTGGAGGACTAAGCTTCACAATTTCACAGACAATGACAAAGAAATCTTCATTCATTTCATTCATTTATTTTATATACACATATTTAAAAACAATGGTAGAGAAATCGTATAATTTACACACAAACAAAATTGAAAAATACGGAATAATTTCGTAAAATTATGGGAAATTTTGCTGCCAGCAATTTTTGTAAAAACCAGACACTTATAGCTGTAATTTTGCTTTCAAGTGGAAATAACCCTGCCATAGTTTTTGAATGATCCCAACCTTGCCACAACGGAACTTCAAAAGTGTATCAAGTGTTTATTGCTTTTGTTAATGATCGTGGGGGAGAGAGGGGTGGGGGAAACAATTGATAGGTGCATTACGACTATTAAAGGCACAGGCTCGTCAGCAATGCGCGCCTGCCAAATACGCAGCTCCATAGCAAAGGCATGCTATGGAGCTATAGCTGCGTGTTTCGAGCACGAATTTGGCGGGCGCGCATTGCTGACGAGCCTGTGCCTTTAAAATGTATACGTTTTAAAGACCAGTTTTGTTTTGGAATAGGTTGCTATAGCCTATAGAACCCGTACTTTACAAATTGTTATTTTAAATTTTTGGACCTGCCACGCAAAATTATGGAATGTCCCCCAAATACCAAAAATCACGTAATCGGCGCATGAAGTGAAATAGGCCTATATACGTGAAAATTTGTCCATAATCGATTTTTTTTCTTTTTCATAGGCCTATTTGCATTTCATAAGTATTAAAGACTCATCCTAGCATAGTTGTTTTTGTCAAAGTGCTCAGTAAACCTGTTCATATGAGATTTTCTGATTTTCACTTGTATACCAGCTGCGTGACACATTTATTTTTCAAAGCCATTTTTTTCAAAAAGTCTTACTATGGGCAACGACAGCGCGCTGTGTCATCGTTCTCGCGTCATACAGAAAAAATGGTGTAATTGGAAAGCTAAAGAATAAGGTATTTTTTCTGGTATATTAATTCTAAAAAAGTCAAATTTGGGGGACATTCCTCATTCTGCCGCGGCAGGTCTTTATACAACCACCTGTTTTTTAAGCCTCGTTATACACTGGCAAATATTGCATATAAAACATCACCAAACTTCAAGTTTGGTCATGCTTTTTTAGAAAAGATGTGCATGGGTGTGGACAGCACATAAAACATTAGCAAACAACAGCAAACGTCACCAAATAGGCCTACAGCTATAAATTGTGAATATTCTTTGATTTTTTTACCTTATCGTACCGCGTTCGTAAGCGCTCATACGTCAATAAATGGGAAAATTAGCTTTAAATCTAACGGTGTCATGGCAGTGTGGTTTTTCTAATACGTGTAGGGTTACCATTTTATGTCAGAGACGGAAATATTTAAAATTTTATAAACTTTTTGCTCAATCAACGTTTCGCACAGGTGATAAATGATTTTAAGGATTTTCATAGTGGACCCCGAATCGGTAGTTGAAACTGTTAATTTTGACGTGGTGTCAAAATGGTATACGAAAAAAATAACCAGTCGTTGCGATTGCCTATGCATGGTTAAGCTGCTATCTGAGGTCCCCGGAGGTCGATGAGTCTCGCAGAGTCCCGTTCGTTCTCGAGGTCAACTTATACACGGTCTTTTGGCAGACAACCTTTTGCTCATGTTTGATGTCTGAACAACCAATCAGCAGCGTAGCCAGGGTTCTTTCCGGGGGGTGGGGGGGGGGGGGGGGGGGGGGGGGAGTAGGAGCTGGAGGTTAGTGTGGGAGGGCGGGAGGGAGCAGTTTTAATTGATTTTTCTAATTAGTTTTCAATAACCCATCCAAGCTCCCAGCACCACGCGAAATACAGATGGAGCCGCATGCTACTCGAACTCACGAGAATAAAATATTTTTCGCCATTTAGCCAATCAAACGATTACACGACCAAAAAGTCGGGATAAAGTGGACGAGTTTATTTATCAAAGGGGTGTTGGTGCAGTTATTTATATCTTTAAAAATAGGAGACATACAGTTTGTGAATCATAATCACCCCTTGTTCAGTAATCACACCTTGCTCACACTATAGGCAATGGTTCAACCAATCAACGTGCATTTTAGACACTAAAGTTCCAACCTGTTGAAAGACACGCCCGTTAAAACTTTTTATAAAAAGCCAGGTTTTTAGGCAGAAAACACGCTCGTTTGTCAAAACACACTTGTTTGTTGAGCTCAAAAGTTTGAAATAAAACTAAGCGTTCGAACATGAAGCTATTTGTTGTAGCGTGTTTGGCGCTGGTGCTTTGCGGGGCCTCGCAGGGGGTTGAGACCGAGGAAGACACTGTTTTTGCGCCCGAAGCAGCCTTGACTGACCTGGACACCGCCGACGAGGAACTTGCAGAGGGTCTACAAGACGAAGGAGAAGATCTGGAAGCAGCTTCCGAAGCAGACGATGACGACATAGAAACAGCCATCCAGGCATTCGTCAAGGCCTCTGCTCAAAACGGGTACGAGGTCTTTGACGAGGCGCACGCAATTGCGATGTTGTACGGGGACCCGGAACCGATGGAGAACGGTAAGATTCAACAAATACCTTGGTTATATCATATATTTACAGTCGCCCGATGAAAGAATTTTGAACCTGCCCTCTGGCACTTGTCTATACATTGGTTATATTAAAGATATCTGCACTGTATGTAGGACGGCGTGGGTTCGAGTCTCACCTGGGCACACTTTGAGAGTTTCAAGCGTGTTCTTGAGGAAATCCCTTATGGTTTACACCATGTCCCCGGCAGTCCCGGTGCCCCGGTTTGGCCAAAACGTGCCGTGCCGTGGAACTTTTATTGTCTTTTTATTACTTTGGCTCGACTCGGCCCTAGTTGGGCCGGTGTGTTGCGTTCTACCACGGTGCGTTACGTCCCGGTACGGAAAGCGTGGCGCGCCGTGCCGGTTCCGGGCCGCGAGGTGGACGGCGCGCCCCGGAACCGTCAAGGTGTTTTCCTCTTAACTAACGCAACATTTGGTATGGTGCCTAATTGCCATTGTAACAAATGAAACAACCAAACTTGGGATGAAAGAAAAACCGTAAGGGCCCCATCGGGACTCGAACCCGAGACGCCTAACCAGCCGAGCCACAAGGCACGGTTGGTATACTCCCCAGGTTTTCACTATGGACCCTATTTTCTCTTGGTGTTGCATGGTATAGTGCCTAATCACCATTGAAATTAAACAACCAAACTTGGGATAAGAGAAAAACCGTAGGGCCCCATAGGGACTCGAAACTATTCATCGTTTTGAAGAACCCAAACTAGTCGGACCTAATGGTGTTGAAAACCAAACGGGCCTTTGGCATTCGTTTTTCGAAAATGGATTTCGTTCCAATCAAAATACTATCCACAGCATTGGTTTTGCAATCTCAAACTTGGATGTGGAACCAAAAAGGTTGGTGTAATCACTGCAGTGATTTATGTAACTGGCTAAATTGCATGTTTGTAGTTCGGATCGACATCGGTCGGTTTTTGACGATGGCCTTGAAAATAATTTTACTGATTGAGAGCGCGAAATTTCAGAAATGGTCAAGAGCAAAATATGACACATGATCAGTGGCGGATCCAGCCTCATTCAAATACAGGAATACAAAGAAAAAGTGGGGGCTAATACAGCCCCCTGAAATCCATTGTATTCTTGTATTTTAATGAGGCTGGATCCGCCACTGATGATATCAAAATCTCATCACCCATAAGGTATTGGACTTTATATAACGCCAAAGTAGATCCTTGACATCTGATCGATTGGACGACAACAGGTCACGTGTCGTTCAATCAATTTAATGCTATACGTCACTAACCGTGCAATTTGCCATGCAATTTTGTTCCATACGTTGTTTTTCCATTTTCCAAATCTGACGCTTGTAATTAATTTGACGACCCCTGACACAAAAACTGTTACAACTCGCAAGCAACATGGCGGGTTTGTATGACGGACAATGAAATAGCTGAGCTTTTGGACAATTCTGATACCGCCAACATAAAAAAAAAACTCGAAGGGTAAGCCTGAATAATTTGGTGAAAAACAATGTAGGACGACAAGGATTTACTTATTCATTATATATCTAAAACAAATAGATGAATGTTTTAAAGGTACAGCTGTGCACAGGCTCGTCAGCAATGCGCGCACGCCAAATTCGTGGAACGAAATACGCAGCTCCATGTCTTTGCTATCATGGAGCTGCGTATTTCGTGGCGCATGTTCAGACGGGCACTACCTCCGAAAGTAAAGTTAACAACGACAGTCCCACTAACAACGACGCGTGTCCACACGGTGATTTAACAACGACGCGCAGGCGCAGGCATGCACACTGCCCATATGTGCGCGCTCGTAAGTAGCGCGCTACTCATAAGATTTCTCGTTGTTAAATCGTCGTTGTTAACTTGTAAGTAAGTGCGTCCACACGGTCACTACTTACGAGCTTACTCACGAGTGCCCACTAAAACGGGCCTCCCACTGTGCGATTTTTGCCACGAATTTCCTACGAATTGGTACGATTATCGGAGACTGCTTATAGACTCTACACACAATCGTACCCAATCGTAGCTAATTCGTGGCCAAAATCGCACAGTGGGAGGCCAGCGGGCCAGTGGGAGGCCCGCTTAAAGCGGGCCTCCCACTGTGCGATTTTTGCCACGAATTAGGTATACGATTAGCTACGATTTGGTACGATTGTGTGTAGAGTCTATAAGCAGTCTCCGATAATCGTATACCTAATTCGTAGCAAAAATCGCACAGTGGGAGGCCCGCTTAACAACGACTTAACTTTAAGTTAACAACCATTGTCTGAACGCACCTTGTGTCTTTAGTTCGTGCAATGGAAGGAATATTTTTATTCGGTGAAAGATGGAATGCGTTTCATTCATTTCGGCTTCGCCTCGTTGAATGGAACACTCCGTCTTTCATCTCATGAAAATATTCCTCCCATTGCACTCATAAACATCAATTATTTGTATAATATACCCACTTAACGTGCTCTCGACAATTAGGAACGTGTACATTGCCTTTAATTTGGTACATGTGTAAATTGCTATCCAACCTTCCCTTTATTCACCTTGCATGGTAATCCATGCATGTGTGAGTTTGTTTTAATTTTCCTTCTTCATACAGAGGTCGAGATTCTTGGTAGCTGCCGTGCGTGTGGTGGCGCATCCAATTGCGCATGCTACTGCAAAAAGTTCAAGTTCCTCTGGAAGAAGTACAAAGGTAAAGCCAACAACTGCCGTTATTTTGTAGGCCTATACATGTCCATTATGAGTTGTCCATTTAGCACGGAATGAGCTTGATATGACTGTAAAAATCACCCACGCTCTCTAAACCTGTCGAACTTGATATCCGAGCCACTGGGTTGTATTTATGGGCTGTCGCTAAAACCACAAAGAAATCACACAGTCACACTTTGAACTGTGGGTAACAGGAGTCCCCGTTAAACAAGTTATATTTAACATATTCAATTATTGTCTTATAATTAAATTAACACTAAAGGAATACAGATCATAAGCATACCTGAAACACATGCTAATAACTTTTTGTTCAAAAATTCTCTCAGAGAACAAGTTCTGTTTTGAACGATAACATTAGAAAAGCTTTTTTAAACAGTCATTTATTCTGATTTGAATAAACTTATCAAAACAAACTTACACTTCGTATAATCTTTGACCTCGAATGTGAGTCTGTATAAAACAATAAGCCAAACAAAATAAATCAAAATACAAAGCAATTTATCAAGACAAAAAAAACCCAGTGATGTGGGGCCAACAGCCCCGAAATCCAAACGACAAAGGGAGAAAAAACGAGGACTCCCCGTGATGAAACAACGGAGAGGGGAGGGAAGTGGGAGGAGGTGGGCAAAAAGCGAGCAAATGTTTTCGCAGTCATTGCAAGCAGCAAATCCAATGCAGGTCTGCGCGCGCGAAACAGAGTCGTCAATCAAAACAGCCAACTTGCAAAAGCCAATCAAAAGCAACGCACTACAAATGACGTCAGCGCTCCGCCCATAAAATCGATTAAAGGTGTTTAATCGTGCATTTATAAAAACTGTACAGCATTTGCGTTTAGCATGTTTGGAGCATTTACTTACGTTTGTATTTTGTACAAGTAAAAACTCAGTATACATGCTTTTACAGGAAAGCAGTTTCTAAATACTAAAAGTATTTACTTTTTAATCTTCTAGCATTATCGTTTGCTTTCTATCTTTGTATGAATAAAAAGGAATAATTGCTAAAAATGTATATTTTGTATGGACGTCAACACGGTTTTGAGGGGTCAGCGCATTTAATTGAATGGTAAAACAATATACAACACGGTTTGATGGGAAATAGAATACACATTTATTTTATAAACCGAATGTGTAGATTTTTGTCATCTGATTTGTTAAAAGTTAGACCTTACAATAATTTGTTGGTAGTCCATCGAGTTTCGATTTTGGAAGCTGGTCTACGCTGGCAAGGTTGGTTTTACAGCAGAACCATGAGCATTTTTTTTTGATGGATACCGGTGCATTATAAATTTTATAAATTATTATCATATTTCATCGTCCACGAGATCAAAACGACTTTGAGAATCCGCCATTACCGGCCTGTTTTTAACAGCCTACATGTAATGTGAATTGTTTACATAAACCAATGACCCCTCGATGTTGGATAATTTGGATACTATATCCCTCGGCTTGCGCTTCGGGAGATAGTCATAATCATCCAACACCTCGGGGTATATACGGGTACACCTCGGGGTACACTGTCATTTCGCATGTTGAAATAAAACTGAGGACATTCCCTTTTCAGAGGAAAAGGGGCTTTTTCGATTGAATTGTAGTTTATTTTTTATTTTAGGTACGGTGCTGCCCCGAGGAACGTAGCTTTGTTTTCTGATATTTTACAGTTTCTCGTAATATTAAATACTTGATTATTCAAATTATGTTATTTACGTTGTCAAAACAAAATATACAATGGCGTAATTCTATAAATATACAATCTGCGATTTCTGTCCGAAATCCCATCAAAGTTTCATGCAGTGTTTTTGTAAAGTTTGTCATTTTTCCCGTTTCCTTGGTATACAGCGTGTGCCGCCATATACCATCAATCAGGTAAAATCGGAATTCGAGCCACGATCAACAGGAAAACGCTCCTCAGCAAGACTTGGTCGTGTAAGTACTACATGCTTTATTTCTGAAAATATATAGGTGTTTCTGTATATACGACATGGTAATGCACCTTTCATTTTTTTGCCCCACCCCTCCCCTGGGCTGCTCCACCTAAGAGGTGAGGATTGTCACTTTTTTGCGTGACAAAATCCCCAACCGGGGCAAAATTTAGGTGACAAAAATCCCTACCCTCATGGTGCAAAACATGCGCGCCTTGCTATTTATGTACAGAAATTTGTATTTCAATGGGTTAAAAATCCCCATCCTGGGGCACGAAAAACGTGACCTGAGGGGTGGGGCAGCGCGAGGGGGGAGGGGGGAACAATTGATAACGATACGCTTGACCTCGCCCCCACTCCACAATTGAGTTTAGAAAACGCGGATGGATCGTATAAAACAAGACGAGTCATATGCTATGCTGTCACTTATATATCCCGCCACACACCTTTGCGATTTACCGGCCAACCGGACACCGGACGCGGAAAAATCAAGATTCGTTGCAAGACGTACACTAGTGCATGCGAGGATCGCGAACTCCAACAGTAAATTCAGTTCTCTATCAAGACTATGCCTTGGGCTGAACCATCGATATATATACACTGGATGAACAACGACGTCTACAATGCATAGTTCCGACCTGTCAATCAAGCCTAACCCGCCGACCAATCACAACAGAGCTATCAGACGGCGCCCACATAGGTCAAAGTGATGCAATCATCACGCAATCACATGCCCATACAGTTTGTATGTTGTATGCGGCAGTGACCGGGTGAATTTTGGTTTCAATGTCGGGCGATTCGCTGTTCAACGGTAGGAAAGCGCATTATGAATATACGTCATCCCTGCATTACTAGCCTTTCGCTCAGTGTGTGCTACGGTAACTGTCGACCCTAAAACATAAATACCTTTGAGTTTTCTTCAATGAATCTGTGCTTTCCATGCCGAGTCCCGTTGGTTTGTACGTTGTGTCGCCATTTTTTTGCGATGGCTTGTGAGCAATATATATAGCAACAATATCTAAGGGGCGGGGTTAACTGGGCAATCTCGGAACAATGCATTGAAGCCACCGTCCGCCATTGTACCCCACCAAACACAATCCCTTGCCTGGACGCGTATTTTTTATTTACACCGCAGCGAGGGGTACACCCCAATTTTTCAACCCGAATAGAGTCTAAGTTTCCAATGACTGACACTTCTCGAGTGACAATCTTGGAAATAGTGACAACTCTTACTCTCACTATTAGAGAAAAAGAAGAAACCGAGAAATTTCGGAAAATCCCAAACATGCATAGATTCGAACCAGGGACCTTATGATTACAAGTCGAGCTCTCTTCTAACCAGACCACGAAGCTGGTTGCAAACCAACCGCATTCAAAACCCTAAATTCCTTTAAAATAACCAACCCTAAACCCCAACCCTGAACCCTTACCTATTATATAGTCTACTCTCAAGACGCTAAAAAGGTACAGACCCCATTGTTCTCCCCTCGCAGTGGTGTAAAAAACAATTACCGAACCAGGGACCTTATGATTACAAGTCGAGCTCTCTTCTTACCAGACCACGAAGCTGGTTGCAAACCGACCGCATTCAAAACCCTAAATTCCTTTAAAATAACAAACCCTAAACCCCAACCCTGAACCCTAACCTATTATATAGTCTCCTCTCAAGACGCTAAAAAGGTACAAACCCCATTGTTCCCCCTCTCGCAGTGGTGTAAAAAAAAATTACGCGGCCGGCGTTTGGCTTCAATTCTCGTATAGCCAACTCCTATTGCATACTTCATCCAGTGTATATATATCGATGGGCTGAACAAGTGTTTTTTTTCAGAAATGCATGTTTTGGTGGATGTCAATTATTATTGTCAGTAATACGTCACATATGATTTTAACTGCTAACAAATTTTTACAAAGTAAGTAAATTTTGTATAATCATTTATGCCATTTCCCCCTGTTAAAGTTGCATTGCCCGTGTTTCGGTGAAAGGATTACAAAAATTAATTTACACAAGCGAACGAATTTAGAAAGCTTACGTGTCTCTGTAACGAAAAATATCAAAAACCTAAATTTCCGACGTCGGAATTGGAGATACAAGCCTTTTTCTTGAAACGTGCTTCACATGTTGTACATGTGCGGGACGCTCATATGTACATAGTATGTGTACAATGTACACATGTACGCGCCCATGTACATTTACGTCATAACCCTGTCGATTAAATGACCTGCCAGCCTTTTAATCATTTCTTGTTTTTAATCGACTGGCATTAATCCTTGACGGATTTTTACGTTCTTGGTACCAAATGAAAGCTGATAACTTTTTCTATTCTAGAAAAATACCTATTTAGCTTTAAAAAAAAATTGTACGCCCAAATCGGCCTTAAGGGTAGTGCAACTTTAAACAGCCTTTTAAAATTGGCCCCTGATCGTTTACGAATACCCCCCCCCCCCCCCCCCTTGCACCGGTGGCCATGACGGGGGGCAGGTTTTCATATTCTATGACGAGACAATTAGATACTTGTGCCTATACCCGTGCCTCTATACAGAATGTGATTACTTCCCGTCATGGCCGCCCGTCTGGGTTTTTGTTTGTTTCAATGCCAGAATTATTTCACAATAATCTCGAAGTATTTTGTTCTTTTCCTTCCACTCTTTTCATACCTAAATTCCAGTGGGAAGTCTCGGTTCGGGTACCATCGAGAAGTGTTACAAGAAGAGACTCTACGGTATCAAACACAAAGTCTGCGCAGGTTTGAGCAACATTCGACTCCGACTTCACAAAAAATCCATCTCCGCCCGTGTGCACGTCAAATGGTGGAAAATCAAAATAAAGAGCAAAAGAATCACTGTGAGATGGTAAACATATGATATACCAAGAAAATCTGCTCCTAGTTAGACCAATAGACAACCACACGTAAACGATCTTAACAACGTATTGGCAATCAGCAAACATAGGCCTTTTTCCAAATCTCGACTTGGGCTAGGGCTCAGGCTCCGGCTCCATGTAAACCACATGGACCGGAGCCTGAGCCCAATTCGAGATTTGAAAAAAAAGACCCTTATGCGTGACATAATGACGTCACGCAGGTGCATTATGGGTGAAATGTGGGGACGAAATCTCTGCATCGTTAGTTTGCACAATTATTGCAGGTCCATTTTCGCCGCCTTTTGGGGACTTAAAAGTTAAAAACCATAGTTCCGGCGTCTGCCGTGCATGGGCTTAAAACTCACGCAGGCACAACTAAGTAGACACGAACCGTTTTAAAAAATTTACGATTTTTGTTTTTGACGTTTTTTGCCAGCGAAGCGGTTGGTAAAGTTCACAAAGTTACGTGCATAATACGCTCGGCGCTTTGCATATACAACGCACGCAAACTACTAGAGATGTAGAGATTTCGTCACCACTTTTCACCCATAATGCACCGCGGTAAACATTGCGTGACGTCATTACGTTTCAGGTCTATTGTAACATGCAGAAGTGCATAATAATATTACACTACTCATAATAAGTTAGGGATATTGTGGAGTGTATGCACAGATATTTTATTGAGAGTATGCATTCTGCTTGAATGATTTCGTTTTATGATTAGACAAATCTGCATGACAGACACACCTTGTCACATGAATATGTGAAAACAGTCATTTGGCACAATTCAAAAATTCCCAACATACCACCGATATCCCTAACCTTTTCTGAGTAAAGTGTAAACCATAGAGCAAGAAGACAAACAACTTCTTCTTCTAGAACAACCTGAAAGATTTTTTACGATAAATTAGTTTAAATCAATTAAAGTCTTCAGATAACTCGGATGTTTATTATGCCAGAGGCCTCGAGTAGACTGGTTCCCGTCCACATATTCCATACAGGAGAATATAAGGACAGGTAAAGGGCGCTTCATCTTGATCTGTAATTGGTCGTCTTTGCGCATGCGCATTGTGTTTTTTATATTTAAAAATTGGCCAAGCCCTTTGCTTTAGGCAATGTACTTTATTTACATAATTGGATATGTTCGACACGCACGGCTAAGTCAATGCAAAATCTGCGCACTTACTAAAAAAATAAAAATAACAATAACCACGTGACGGGCAGAATTCTGCCCGTCATAGCCGCCCTTTACCGATCCCTATATTTTCGCAATAAGCGAACCAATCTATAGGGATCGGGAACCAATCTAAGGCCTCGAGTTGAAATCCCAATGAGAATCATATGACTGTTTTCTCTCAACCCGTGTTTTTTGCTTATTTCATTTCTTTGACGAATAAGGGGAAAAAAATACCAATTGTGTTTAGAAATTTCTCGTATTAAAGATCACGTTCATTATACGTTCGTCTGCATGGAAATTGTATTTGTGGTTATTTAATTGAGGAGCAGTACCTAATAAAACGTAGTGGAACTTGCATGACATCTTGCCTCCTGTTAATTTCTGTTCGGATTTGTGTATGTCTTTTTATTATGTTGACATAGTGCAGTAGACATGCACCTATAGACCGTATCGAATAGCCGCCATTTCGTGGGGGCCGTTCAACAATAGATAATAAGCACAATACGTTCAACCATGCATGTCCTCAAGGAACAAACAAAATCCCCCCCACGAAATGGCGGCTATTCAATACGGTCTATACATAGGCTTGGGCGAATTCTTTTTTTAAATCGATTCCAAGTTGGGAATAGAAATCATGATACGATTCTATATACATATTACTAGATCCCCAATAGACATTTTCGGGGTTTTCCCGCACACAATGTAATTACATGTAGTAGCATGATTGGTACACCAGACCTTTGACATGTAGGATAGACCGGTTCTTGATCCTACCGCTGATTGCGAAACGCTCTCTTGCGAAAGTATATAAATATATACATGTCAAAAGCCCGGTGTATATACCAATCATAATTCCATTGTGTGCGGAAAAACCCAAAAAGATTTATTTACAAAATTCCAGGAAATTGGCCGTGTTTTGTATCAGGTATAGTCTGCAAGATATGTACCCAAATTTAGTGTCAAATTTTGCTTTGAAAACGGAATCGAATCCAAATTTGTATCGATTCCAAAAACCAATCTAGAGCGTAATCGGATAAAGCCGCCTAACACACATATCCATGGGCACTGAAAAACTTTACAACAATTTACAACAAATCCTGCATTCTGTTGACCAGAATATCAGAAGTGCCTCATTATCTTTAATGCACGTGCGTTCCCAAATATTCTTCACGCTCCGAAAGTACGCATCTGATTATTTACAGAATCATTTACTTGGGAACTATTTACATGCTTAGCAACCTAAATCTCGGCGCGATTCTTTCTCTCCATAGAGTTATATATAGTAAACTAGAGTGTACACTGGCTATTCAAGCCACGTGTGTGGACCGTGCCGATGCGGGCGGCGCCATGTTTGCTTAATGTACGCTATGAGTGCAAAGTGGACAACACGGCTTTGCCCACCGAGCACCCATAGCGTTAAGCCAAAATGACGGCGTCCATATCGGCACATCATGTAATGGGAGTGCGCACTCTAGGTTACTATATATAACTCTATGTTTCGCTCATTTATGGACAACCCAAATAGCGACCTCGTGCGGTCGAACATACCGAGTCATGCAATGTTTGGCTCTCCCACGGACAACATAAATAGCGCCCTCGCGCAGTCACATATACCAATTTAACCGGATCGTTACATTATTAAGAGTAAACCATTCTTAATATCTGTTTGATTTAGTGAACATGTGCAAATTGCAAACAAAGATGATGTCTTCTGCCTTCCAAACTTTAAAGACCTAACCAATCACAAGCTGCAGAATATGATACATAGTCATCACCAAAAATAATGCGACATGCACGTTTCTGAATCCGAATGGAATCGCTATTCTTAAACAGCAAGTATCACCCCCGTCCACATTTTTAAAGTTTTCCTGTTTATCATGGAGGTGTGTGTGTCTACAACACCATCACAATGTGTCTTCCACCAAAAATGGACAGCCTTTTGCTTAAAACGTAAAGCAGTTCCGACCCTCTTTACCCGAAATTCTGAAACGCTCGAGGTTACTTGGTTTGTTGATAAACAGGGTTTTGACGTCATCCTGAGAAGAACACAAAACAGCCTGTGCAGTATTGAATGGAAAAAATAAAGAGTGAATTTTCATCATGCCTGTTTTGTCCTTTTCAAAATACAAACACTTTATGTAATATGACAATAATCTACTATTACCTTTTTTGTGAAAAAAAACGGTGAAAGTGTGGCTCACAATGAAGCATCTTTTGACAGAAGTAAATACTGGTGTATTGCGACCCGTGGTTTTGTCACGGAACGAACGGCATTCACAGCGGTCTGTGTACAGCAGTGGGAACGGTCCCTGTGGGCCGTAGTTCCCACGTGTTTGAAATTGGCACAACATATCGGCCGGTACAAGTTAGAACGAGCATGGAGACGAGCGACTCTTTTTCTCTTTCTTGGTAATAAAAAAGAAAATCTTTCGGCTCTTTTTTGTTTATGATGTCTGGTGAAGGATTCAACCACACAACTCCTGGGCACATCTCTGGCTTTTTGAACGAGAAAAATTCTTCAAAAAACACCATTGAAAAGAGACGGTTTTCGGAGTTTTTTGCGTGTAAACGTATAGAACTGCCGACCGTGTTTACTCGTGTTTCTCAGGATTGCGTCACGGGGTCATGCGCATATCATTAATACCTAATGGCGTTTCAGAAATCGCAAATATTTTATTTTCGAAAACCGCACTTTTGCTTGCGATTTATCCACTTAAAGGGCCCCTTATTTTGGATTTTTATCAATGAAATATATGCTTTAAAACCACTCTACTCAGTTAAAGTCATAAAAATCCTATTTGGAGCTTAAAACAAAGGTTTTTAGTTTTTATGCTAATGCAAATATGCATATTCATGACCAAGGTCACTATGTCACAAGAGGCAAACACAGGAAAATCACATTTAACTGTGCACAAACGATTCAACTTTTTTCTCAATTTTCCTGAAACTTTTGTAATCCATGGCTGTTTGAGTTTGTTTTACATGTTGCCTGCTGTAAGCCATGACAAAACTGGGGGTAGAAACTGCAGCAATTTGCCACAAGTCCAACTTGAAGTCTTATGTTTTTTCTTAACTTTTCCCTTCTGTCTTCCTTATGTGATGCACTCAAAACAGCGCCCTCTGTCTGTGATTTATTGCAGTGAAATCTTCAAAGTTGAAAAAGGCCACCTTTTATTGATTTTACATCCAAACGAACAATAGTATGTCTTGCTGAACAAGTAATCCGTCATTATGAAGCAAAGCTTAGGCACAAAGTTGTTTAGCATGTCACAGGCCCTTTAAAACGGACAGTTTGAAATAAACAGCGATATAAGTCCGCTGGATGGATATGTGGACTATCGAAAAAGGTGCAAATGCTGGATTTTTAGTCAAGTGGGATTATAGCTCTTTAAGTGAAATTATAGCATTGATTTCAAACAATGGTTAAATCGCCCAAACTTCCTTTATGCCTTCAAGACGTTGAGTAAATGGACACCATCAATAATTGTGAAGTGATCTTTTTTAAAAGAGTAGTTTGGAGGAGAGAGGGATTGACCTGAGAGAGGCATTTTACCACTATCATGGTATGGTAAGGCAAACAAAAGGTATTCTGTCTCTGGTCGGACCGAACTTCCGGAATTGATGCATCGACGCGTTCCCCCACTCCTCCCCCCTCCCCCGATCGCACACATCAGATTCGTACACATTGCGGCACTGAATGCTCTGAGTGTTTTCACTCCACAAACAATGGACACGGAAATGAGTGGCATATTTCAGTATTTAGCTCAGCTCTTGATGAACGCATGTTAAATCCGAATCCAAATATATAGGCCTATATGTATATTATTTTCCGTACTTTGTACATAAGCTGCATTCATTTACATGTATTTCAAAAGGGCCGAGTTGGCGAGTAGCAAAGGGGGCGAGTGAGTTCACGCGCACTTTCGTGCGTAGAGCACAGTTTTGCAGTAAATATAGAATTTCCCAAAAAAGTACATGTAATTGATTTATCTGAGTTCAACCTGAAGTCTATTACTAAACCATTTATATTTTATCGCTCAGGGGAAAAATGCAGGGAAATGCCGCTTGTTTTTCTGCTGGCGAACGTCCAAACCTTGCGATCGCCTTCGTGATTATATATGCAAATCAAGCGTCCTATGACATGCGAGTGACGCACGCATATATTTAAATAACTACATAAGCTCGCCGGGGAATCGTTGCAACGAATCGATTAAAGGGAACACCGGCTTTGTTGGGCTATTTTGGGCTCGAAATAGACCATACATTATTCTGAAGCGCTTTCCAGAGTAAATTAGATATATCCTGAAAAGACGCCGTCAAATTTGGCCGTTTGTGAGCATTTTTCAAAAATTCAAGGTGACGTGCTTTTCGGAACCAGATTCTAGTTCCGAAAAGTCACGTGGTCTTGTGAGTTAGTTGTATTTCCAGCCGTAGAAACCAGCGCGAAGTGCGAGTCGCTTTCGTCATTCGCGGTTAGTTTCTCTTCTTGTTGGAAAATAATGTCCTACGAACACTACCGGTATGTAGGCTATACCGTATTTTCCGATTTGTACAAAAATCTGGCAAAATATTTTATAAAAGTGTTTTTTAGGTGTTGATATGGACGAGAGAAGTGCTTTTCGGAACCAGATTCTAGTTCCGAAAAGTCACGTGGTCTTGTGAGTTAGTTGTATTTCCAGCCGTAGAAACCAGCGCGAAGTGCGAGTCGCTTTCGTCATTCGCGGTTAGTTTCTCTTCTTGTTGGAAAATAATGTCCTACGAACACTACCGGTATGTAGGCTATACCGTATTTTCCAATTTGTACACAAATCTGGCAAAATATTTTATAAAAGTGTTTTTTAGGTGTTGATATGGACGAGAGAATCTCTCAGATTTTCGTGTCTTCGCTTCGCGTTCGCGGCGATAAATAGGCCTATCATCCGGTGAAAAAAAACAGCATAGGCCTATATAGGCCTATATAGGCCTATTAAGTAACATAAAATTTAGTCAACGTTTCGATCCGAGGATCTTCATCAGGACTGATTAGAAACAAGTTCTGCTCCGGCCTATGTACTGAGAACACTAGATTAGAAATACTTCTTAGTGTTCTTCAGTTGGTAGGCCAGCCTTACTAAAGGCTTATACCAGGAATACATACTTACATCCATCGTTTTTAAGATTGAAGTGTAAATTACAACGCCATTTATAACAGGATTCTTCTATAATCGATACCAGCACAATTTATTTTATTTTGTAGGTCTATTTAGTACTTTGAATTCATATTTGCCACACTTGAAATTGCTGATGAGAATAATATATGGGGCGTAAAATTGGGCGGTCTGGTTGGCGTATGGTTCTTTTCTCGCCTTTCATATAGCGCCCGGGTTCGATTCCTGTGTACTTTTGCAATCTCTACTCGGCCGCGTGGGTTTTTTAACTGGGGGTTCCTCCCACTTCTAAAACTGATTTTCTTTCCTTGTCATCTCGAGTTGATAAAGTAAAGTTAACGCTATATACCGTACAGTTGATGGCATAAAAGGTCTTAGTCAATGGCGAAGATAAAAACGTCCCCGTTTTTAGTAAACAATTCGCGGGTTTTTAGTGACTTGAAGTCGCCGTCCTGTGCGCGTGCGTGCACCGTATACCCTCGGAACGAACAACCTTTGCGCCAATGAAATTAATGAATCAAATTGCCATGTAGGATACTGTAAAAATTACCTATTTTTACGGATTTTAGTGTTGAATGATTGAGTTCCGTAATTTTACGGAGTAGTGGCACAGAGTAAGTTCAGAAACATAAACGGATTACATGTATACCTGTAATTTTTTACGGATTTAATTCTGTAAAATTACGGAACAGAAACAAAGTTCTGGGAAATCTTGCTGATGCCAGAACATTTTCCGTATAAATACAGAACATGTTTAATAATAATAATATAATAATAATAAGACATTTATATAGCGCCATACGTAAAAATTAACCTCTGGGCGCTTAACATCAAAACATCGTGTACATCATATAATAACAATTAATTTTTATAAAAAAGTCTAAGAAATATATATTAAATGTAAAAAAAAAATACAATAAAATAAAATACCATATAATAAAAAGGGTCTTTCCACCGTAATAGGGTATACATGTATTTGAAAGATAAGTCAGTTTATCTCAAAGTTACAGAAATGTCCTTCTAACTATGTCCTCAGGAGATTTTGCCCCAAAAGGTAAGAAAATGCTGCCACAACATACATTTCTGAAAAGCTTGTGTACAAATTTCCCCTTATACGTATGTAACTGGACAGACCAATTATAGTGACATTTTGTTCTGTCTTTGTTACATACAGAAACATTTGTGCACGGGGTTTTCCATCCTGAGATATCAGGGAATTTCCACTCTGCAAAGCGACGTATAACAATACCCTGAGGAAACACACGCAAATCTGTGGAGTGAGCCGGCTGTTGTCTTGAGCCAACTCACGCCCGAGTCATTTTGATATAATTTAACCAATTCGGTCATGTTATGCCGAAAAGAAACGATTTATATACTTTCCAGAAATTGTATTGGGTTCCGTTTCTTATGAATGTCCCATTCCTACCAAACTTTCAAACGACGATCTTAATTTACTCCGCAGTTTTCCAAATTAATAACAGGGATGCATGCTGACGAATATAATGGAACGGATTCCCCAGTATGCTTTAAATAGCAGCCAATCGCCGACGCGGACAACAGCCACTGCAGCATTACCGAGTACATGTATCACATGCATGCACGGTGTTTACAATCTGCGCGCGTTACATTTGAATGCCTGTAAATGATCATGCTGCAATGCACTGCCAAGCGTCCTGGGCCAATTTCATAAAGCAATTAAGCAACAAAATTTGCTTAATAAAAAATTTGTTTGCTTTATAAAAATGAGTCAATAGTATACAAATATTGACTGCAATGAGGGGCATGGTTAAGATTATAGGCCCAAGGTGATCTCGAAGCCATGACTATGCCCCGAGGCGGAAGCCGAGGGGCATAGTCATGGCTTCGAGATCACCGAGGGCCTATAATCTTAACCATGACCCGAATAAACGGCAGTCAATATTTGTTTTATATACCGAAAGTGTAGATTTTTGTCATCTGGTTGGTTAAATGTAACGATACATCATACAGTCATGACAGTGGTCCTTCGAGTTTCGATTTCGGACGGAAGCTGGTCTACGGCGGAAAAGTTGTATATTTACAGCAAACATTGTAGCATAATCACCTGGCACTTTAGTAGCACATTTCACCTGGCACTTTAGTAGCACATTTCACCTGACACAGTTTTCATTGCAATGTAGGCCACTTCTCTTACTTTCTTAAGGACTTCATCATCTACGACAGACGACAAAATGACATTGTCGAGATTCCGCCATTACCATCCTGATGAATGTTTACGTGAAGCGCCCAGCTGCATAGTTGGTGCACAGCTATGCTAACACATGTAATGCGCGCGTCCGGAACCCGCTAAATGACTATGCCCGGGGCATGGCAAAGACTATTGCCCGGTGGGCAATCAGATGACAGGAATCTACGCATGAGGTATATAATCAAAATTGCATGTCAACTTGCGTTTTTCACAATAATATCTGCTATTCTTGCTAAAAACACAAGTTGACGTAAAATTTTGATTATTAACCCATTTTTATAAAGCAAACAAATGTTTGATTAAGCAATTTGTTTTGCTTAATTGCTTTATGAAATTGGCCCCAGATTGGTCCAGCAGAGGCGACAAGATTTCTGTCGCTAGTTCCACCGCGAAATGGGGCCTGTTTCAACAGGGCCACTGTACGCAGGAGTTAGGGAGTGCGTTAAAGGGGCACTGTTGCAAGAGGATGGGTGTTTTCAGAAATGTATGTTGTAGGACTATTTTTCTTACTCCTTGGGGTAAAAGTTATATCCTCTGTTTAGCTGGATAATTTGAAAGATAAAATTAAGACATTGAAGTGAATTTGGACCTAAGATCTTGTATGTCACAGAAATGTACCCTATACTGCATGTGGAAAGACCAGTTTACAGATTTCCAAACGAAATTACGGATTTTCCGTAATTGTACGGAATTTGCTCTCCTTATTGAAGGACTAAGCAATGACAAAGAAATAAATCTTCATTCATTTAATTTATTTATTTTATATACACATAATAAAACAATGGTATATATAAAGAAATCGTATCATTCACACAGAAAAAAATTGAAAAATACGGAATAATTCCATGAAATTATGGGGAAAGTTCTGGAAATTTTTCTGCCAGCAATTTTTGTAAAAAACAGTGTAATTTTGTATTCAAGTGTAAATTATCCCAGCTATCCCAACCTTTCCACAATTTCAAAAGTGTATCAAGTGTTTATTGCTTTTTTAATGGTCGTGTTTTTCGATCCGCAAACCTTGCATACGCCAAAGTTACAAAATCGCACCCTTTTCTCTGCAATGGTCTTTCCGTATATACCCAGACGCAAACGGTGATATTTTGATGCATTTCTTTGGTAAAAATTGCTATTTTTTTTGCATATTTGTATCCAGTAATTTAATTTCACATTTGGCTAAACTTTAGACTAGCCCAAGCAGCTTGGTTGCGATATCTGTATAGGGTCCAAGATACTTGACAGGTACCGGGTACGGGTACCCATTAATTCCCAGCTCTGACACCCCCCAAAAACCAACAGTTTTCACCCTCAAAATGGCCACAAATTCACTTGACACGACATCTGAGGAACGAATGGGTATTGAGGTTTCAGCCGAGGTGAAATAATGTACTTACCTTTTTGAAAAAAATGCAATTTTCGGTGCGGGGGGAGCTGGACGTTAGTGTGGGAGGGCGGGAGGGGGCAGTTTTAATTGATTTTTCTAATTAGTTTTCAATAACCCATCCAAGCTCCCAGCAACACGCGAAATACTGATGGAGCCGCGTGCTACTCAAACTCACAAGAATAAAATATTTTTCGCCATTTAGCCAATCAAAAGATTACACGACCAAAAAGTCGGGATAAGTGGCGAGTTTATTTATCAAAGGGGTGTTGGTGCAGTTATTTATATCTTTAAAAATAGGAGACATACGGTTTGTGAATCATAATCACCCCTTGTTCAGTAATCACACCTTGCTCACACTAGGCAATGGTTCAACCAATCAACGTGCATTTTAGACACTAAAGTTCCAACCTGTTGAAAGACACGCCCGTTAAAATGTTTATAAAAAAACATGTTTTTAGGCAGAAAACACGCTTGATTGTCAAAAAAACACACTTGTGTTTGTTGAGCTCAAAAGTTTAAACTAAAACTAAGCGTTCGAACATGAAGCTATTTGTTGTAGCGTGTTTGGCGCTGGTGCTTTGCGGGGCCTCGCTGGGGGTTGAGACCGAGGAAAACACTGTTCTTGCGCCCGAAGCAGCCTTGGAAGACCTGGACAACGCCGAAGAAGAAGATCTGAAAGCAGCTTTCGAAGCAGATGATGACATAGAAACAGCCATCGAGGCATTCGTCAAGGCCTCTGCTCAAAACGGGTACGAGGTCTTTGACGAGGCGCACGCAATTGCGATGTTGTACGGGGACCCGAAACCGGTCGAGAACGGTAAGATTCAATAAATACCTTGGTTATCTTACATAGGCCCTATATATATTTGTGTACTTAGTTTCCCTGGCCCCGGCAGTCCGGCGCACTACACAGGTTTTGTCAACTCGTCAAGATGTTTTCCTCTTAACTAACGCAAAATCTGGCATGGTGCCTAATCACCATTGAAATTAAACAACCAAACTTGGGATGAGAGAAAAACCGTAAGGGCCCCATCGGGACTCGAACCAGAGACCTCTGGCTCACTATAGGCAGACGCTCTATCACCTGAGCTGTAAGGCACAGTTGGTATACTCCCTCAGGTTTTCCCTATGGACCCTATTTTCTCTCGGTGTTGCATGGTAGCGCAACTGGGAAAAGTAACGAACATAACATATGGTATGGTGCCTAATCACCATTGAAATGAAACGACCCAACTTGGGATGAGAGACAAAATCATAAGGGCCCCATCGGGACTCGAAACTATTAATCGTTTTAAAGAACCCAAACCAGACCAAAATGGTGTTCAAAACCAAACGGGCCTTAATTGTCCTTCGTTTTTCCATAAAATGGATTTCGTTCTAACAATCAAAATATTATCCACAGCATTGGTTTTGCAATCTCAAACTTGGATGTGGAACCAAAAAGGTTGGTGTAATCACTGCAGTGATTTATACCGAATAGTTCGGAAGACATCGGTCGATTTTTGACGATATCCTTTTACTGATTGAGAACGCGAAATTTAAAAATGGTAAAGAGAAAAAGATGACACATGATCAGTTGCGGATCCAGCCTCATTAAAATACAGGAATACAAAGGAAAAACGGGGGCTACAGCCCCCTAAAATCCATTGTATTCCTGTATTTTAACGAGGCTTGACCCGCCACTGTCATCACCCAGGAGGTATATTGAACTATATACCCACTTAACGTGCTCTCGACAATTAGGAACATGTACATTGCATTCAGTTTATTGGTATAAACCTTCCCTTCATCCACCATGTATGAAAATCCATGTGTGAGTTTGTTTTAATTGTTTTATCTTCATACAGAGGTCGAGTTAAGTGGTCAATGCGATGCGTGTGGTGGCGTATCCAATTGCGAATGCTACTGCAAATCGTACACTATCTTGTGGAAAAAGTACCAAGGTAAAGCCAACAACTGCCGTTATTTTGTATACATTTCCATTATCAGTATTATTGACCTTGTATAACACCCTGGTAGTGTCCTATCTAAATTATGGTCTATTGGTCTGGGGAAAATGTTCTGCTGGTAATTTAAATAGGCTTCTGCTATTACAAAAAAGAGCCCTTCGTGTGATAAATTTTGTAGATTTTTATGCTCATTCAGATCCTTTATTTATTGGGTGTAAAACATTAAAGGTCGTGGATATGTATTATCATCAGCTTGGGACCCTCATGTTTCAGTTGAATTTACATTCTTTACCATCATCTATTAGAGCTATGTTTACTCTCAATTATAATGTACATTCTCATTTTACTCGCCAAGCCTCTAATTATCATTTACCATACACTCGTACTTCACTGGCTCAAAGAACTCTTAAATATGCAGGACCCAAGCTGTGGAATTCTCTGTCAGAACATTTAAAAAATTCAAAAAGCATTGGTATATTTAAAAAGAATTATAAATTTGTATTACTAAACAGTTACAACTAAGGATTTTAATTTTATTTCCAGATATTTCCATGCTGGTTGTTAATGTTCTTACAATTTATTATAGTATGTATTTGTCTTGTCCTTGTCTTTGTCTGTCATTAGTGTCCCTGTCTTTATTTGTCTTGTCTTGTCTTTGTCTGTTGTCTGTAAGGTCTAATATTTTGTAATCTTGATGTTTTCTTTTGAACACTCCACATGACCCAGTATTTCTGTAACTTTTCCTAATTCATATACTGGGTCATGTGAGAGTGTAAGGGGCTCATATTTACAAGCTTTGCTTTTAATGAGTTCCTCTACAACGTCAATTCTTGTATCTATGATTTAAAGAATACTACTTCTTTTTCTTTAGAGTAAGTGAATTGTAACATTGGAGAATATTATTTATGATGGTTGTAGAAATAAAAGAAACCTTGAAACCTTGAAATTATGAGCTGTCCATTTAGCACGGAATGAGGTTGATATATAACTGTTAAAATTACTCATGATCTTTAAACCTGTCGAACTTGATATCCGAGCCACTTAATCTGGTTCCCGGACCAAAATATTCCGACTGATTTTAAGGTCCGGCAACCGCCAGTATACATGTTAGTCCGCCATATTGAAACAGGAGGAATTCCTCCTTTTTTCGAAGGGTCCCGAAGTTACCCGAATGCACGTCCGGACGTTATCGTTAATCGTCGGGTACGATTCGTCAGTGTTTCGCTGCGTGTTTATTTTACGATAATGCAGACAAAGTTTGAATTTGTTTTTATGCTATATAATGGGCATGTGTTATATTGGCCAAATATGGAATAACCCTTTTCAAATTGTTATACACTCTTTTGAAAATTAACGGTTATGCGCTCCTAAAAATAAATGCATGACGTAATGCTTAGTGCTATTTTAAACACCACGGTAGCCGGTCCTCATATTCAGTCGTTGTATGTGGAATATGTGGAACGGGAACAAGTCTACGAGCCACTGGGTCGTATTTATAAAAACTATAGCATTTGCTTTTACTATAGCATTTTTGGAGCATTTACTTTGTATTTTGTAGGCCCTATAATTGAGTAAGAACTCAGTATACATGCCTTTACTGGAAAGCATTTTCTAAATACTAAAGGTGTATACTTTTTAATTATAAAATTAAACGAAATTAAATTGAAGTTTGATTTGAATTCTACCGAGTTAATCACCGACACCGAAGGACTTAACAGTGAGATTGCATTCTACACCGGAGTTTAATGTCACGCTTGAAAGCCTGTGAAAAGAACAGGTATAAGAGGGGCCCAGAGCCCCGGTACCCTCAATGAATTTTTCAAATACTCGTAGCTCTATTGCCCGTCGTTTATAACGAGTAACTGGGAGGGTATGAATTTGTAATGTATTCGGCGGGAAAGTTAAGTTCTTCGGTGTCGGTGATTAACTCGGTAGAATTCAAATCATACTTCAATTTGATTTCGTTTAATTTTATAATTCTACCTCCTCATCACCTTCCATCTCGGACTTAACGATGAGATCTTTAGAGCAACGACTGACAATTCAATACAAATCTCAGAAGGTTGTAATCAATATACTCAATTTACACAGAGTTAACTTTCTCGCACTTTATTGCGGTAGAACATGTGGACTTATAAAACATCTCGAGTCCGCTGATGACGCTCTGCATATTAAGTTTTCCTGCATCGCGTTACAAAGGAAAAATGTTTAAAATAATGCAATAGAGCTACATACAATCTGAAACGACAGTTTAGGATTGGCTGGCATTCATTAGCACTGCCGTTGCAAAGCTGCTATTAGCTAATTCAACTGGTTTATTATAAAACCTCGCAAAAGTGGAACATCTTGCCCATTGAGCTGTGTTCATGATGACCTCAACCGGGATTCCACGTCTGTGAGGCCCGCTTCCAACGCCGAACTTCTGCCGTGTATATATAATTCAAATAATGGCCAACAATTTGAATTAGACACGGCACAGAAGTTCGGCGTTTGAAGCAACTGCCGCTGTTCTGCCGAAAGTTCGACATATCTCGCCGCTTTTAAAATAGACCGGCACGGCTTCAAACGGCGAATTTCTGCCGTGTCTAATTCAATTGGTACGTCCCAAATGAGAATTGCAGTTGTACCGTTTTAAAATGCGCATGCGCCTACTACAGCCGTTTCATTACAAATTAAAAACCAAATGGAAATGTCCCCTTTTTTATTAACTATTTGGTTACCGCCACATGTTTCTGATGACGGATTCACACACTTATGTAACAATTGTTGAGATTGTGCACCAAAACCGGTCATTTCTGCAATAGTTTAATTATAATCTCCTCTTCGTAAGTCTGTATAGAGCCAGATCCCCAATCTATACGCCAGAAGCGGCTAACATTGAAAACAGAAAGTGTCTGGTGAAATATGCTACCAATATTTTGCTGTATGTAATACCAACCTTTCCACAGTAGACCAGCTTCCGAAATCGAAACTTGATGGACTACCAAACAATTATTGTCAGGTCTAACTTTTAACAAATCAGATGACAAACATCCACACATTCGGTATATAAAATAAATATGACTACTTTTTATTCAGGTCATGGTTAAGATCATATAGGCCTTCGGTGATCTCGAAGCCATGACTTAACCATGCCCCTCATTGCAGTCGATATCATGACTGTATTATCGGTGTTAGATGATTTCGACTATCTCCCTCGGCGTGCGCTTCGGGAGATCATCCAACACCTCGGGGTCATTAACTACAAATAATGAATGTTTATGAGTGCAATGGGAGGAATATTTTCATGAGGTGAAAGATGGAATGTTCCATTCAATGAGGCGAAGCACGAATTGCACGAATTACACGTGACCTGCTATCGTCCAATAACAAGGATCTACTTGGGCGTTATATAATAATGTTTATCGTACACTGTCATATATCGCATGTTGAAATAAACCACTTAATATACCACTTATTTCGAGGGGTGCAGCTACGGGGAATGTAGCTTTGTTTTCTCATGATATTTTACAGTTTGTCGTATAATATTACATATACTTGATTATTATTACATGTATGTTATTTAAGTTGTCAAAACAGAATATACATGTAGAATATAGCGTCATTCTATAAATATACAATCTGCGATTTCTGTCCGAAATCCCATTAAAGTTTTCATATGACAGTGTCATATGAAAGTTTTCATATGAAAGTTTGTCATTTTTCCCGTTTCCTTTGTTCGTTTGGTACAGTGTGTGCTGCTGTATACATTCAGTCAGGTAATATCGGAATTCGAGCCACGGTCAACAAGAAAACACTCTTCAGCAAGACTTGGTCGTGTAAGTATTGCATGCTTTATTTCTGAAAGTATACGATGCGTTTCCGTTACGACATTGTAACGATGAGCTTGGCCTAGCCCCGACTGTGTCTCCATTCAGAGGCGGATCCACTGCCATTATTTTGGGTTTAGAAAACGCGAATGGTTCGTATTAAAACAAGACGAGTCATGTTTTGCGATTTACCGGCCAACCGGACACCGGACGCGCCGGAAAAATCAAACAACTTTGATTGGCCGCGGTGGTTATGTACGGTCAGACCGGCCCGAATTGTTTCAGCGCACACTTTTCCGGTATGTGGACTATATAAGCCAATGAATAATAGACCGTGTAAGTTGACCTCGAGAGCGTGCGGGACTCCGCGAGACTCGTCGACTTCCGGGGACCTCGTATATAAGTTTTAACACATTGCAGCGACCGTTTTTTCGGTACCATTTTTACACCACGTCAAAATTAGCAGTTTCACCTACCGATTGGAGGTCCAATGTAAAACAAAATCTTAAAATCCCATTAATCTTAAAATCACCTATGCGAGACGTTAATTGAGCAAAAAGTTCACAACATTTTAAATCTGACCTTTTATTTTCGTCTGCAAGATAAACTCCATGCCGTATAAAAACCACACAGCCATGACTTTGTCGCCGTGTAATTGGCGCGAATACGTTGCATTTTAGCCGTTTTCAAAAGTTCTTCGTTCGGCTTCAGACGTTCTTTGCGATTTGCGTCCATGTATACTTTATTTGTTTGGGATTTTGGTGTGGTTTTATCTACTCTCAACGGAAGTGAACGGTAAAGTTCACGTTCAAACCACATACATTTAGCAACGCTAATATTCCTGAGATGCACCAAGCCAGTGAGCCTCATTCGTAAAGGTACTTGCAAACCGGAAACAAAAGGTCAAACATTTTTATTTGTTTGTGACAAACTCGGACAATATTTTATTCATTTTATTTATTTAATCGATAGATTTTAAGGTGCCTTTTCCATTTATTGGCGTCTGGGCGTTTACAAACGCAGTACGGTAAAGTGATAATTCAAAGAAGATCGTCGCAACGTTAAAACCCCATTGCCATTCCTGACATGGTCCCCGGAAGTGTGTGTGTGCGGGCGGGCGGCGGTGCACTGTCCTCTGCCATGGCCGCCCATCATAATCCATTGCAGCTGCGTCTTGACATTATACACTAGGCTATATGGAAAGCGATCAATCCGATACCGGCTTGTATTATTGACCTGTGTGTAAATGTCAAGGGATCGCGAACTAAATTCCGTTTAGCATCAAGACTATATATGGGCTGACGAAGTTGTGTTTTGTCAAAATTGCATGTTTCGGTGGATCGCATGATTCGTTGCAACTGGGTCAGGGAGCTACTAATCGTGCAGCCTATGCACCTGGGGTCAATTTCATTGACCCCAGTTAAATTAGCAGAAATTTTTAATTATTAATACAAAACTTATTTGCATATGCCACTGTAAAAATGGGTTAGCAGTCAAATTCAGTTTTTAGCAAGAGTAGCATATACCACTCAATTATTGTAATACGTCACATATGATTTTGACTAGATCTATAGACTGCTAACAAATTTTTACAAGGCAAATACGTTTTGTATAATGCAATTTTTGTGTGTTAAACAGCCTTTTGAAATTGGTTCCTGATCGTTTACGAATAGACCCCTTTGTACCGGTGGCCATGACGGGGGCAGGTTTTCATATTATAAAACAATTAGATCTAAGTGCCTATTCGTGCATAACGGACGGACTGCTTCCTGTCATGACCGCCCGTCTGGGTTTTTGTTTGTTTGTTTCAATGCCAAAATATTGCGTATATTGTACAATAATCTCTCTTTTTTTGTTCACTCTTCTTCATACCTAAATCCCAGTGGGAGCAATCGGTTCGGGTACCATCGAGAAGTGTTATAAGAAGCGTCTTCTCGGGTTCAATCACACAGTCTGCGCGGGTTTGAGCGAAATTCAACTTCGACTTGACAAAAGGTCCCTCTCCGCCCGTGTGTACGTCAAATGGTGGAAACTCACAATAAAGAGCGACACAATCACTGTGAAATGGTAAAAATGTGATATACCAAGAAAATCTGCTCCCAGTTAGACCAATAGACAACCACACGGAAACGATCTTAACAACGTATTGGCAATCAGCAAAAAAATATTCAATTGTAACATGCAGAAGTGCAGAATAATATTACACTATACTCATAATAAGTTAGGGATATTGTGTATACACAGATATTTCATTGAGAGTATGCATTCCGCTTGAATGATTTCGTATTATGATTACACAATTGTATCTGCATGACACAGGAATATGTGAAAACAGTCATTTGGCACAACAATTCCAAAATTTACAACATACCGATACCCCTAACTTTTTTTGAGTAAAGTGTAAACCAGAAGACAAAAAAACCTGGATTTTATTTCTCAGAACAACTGTAGATTTTGTTCCTTCTCAGAACAACCTGAACGATTTTTAACGATAAATTAGTTTAAATCAATTAAAGTCTTCAAATAACTCGAATGTTTATTATGCCAGAGGCCTCGAGTTGAAATCCCAATGAGAATCATATGATTGTTTTCTCTTAACCCGTGTTTTTGCTTATTTCATTTCTTTGACGAATAAGAAAACAAAATACCAATTGTGTTTAGAAATTTCTCGTATTAAAGATCATATGTCATTATACGTTCGTCTGCATGGAAATTGTATTTGTGGTTATTTAATTGAGGAGCAGTACCTAATAAAACGTAGTGGAACTTGCATGACATCTTGCCTCCTGTTAATTTCTGTTTGGATTTGTGTATGTCTTTTTATTATGTTGACATAGTGCAGTAGACATGCATGCACCTATAGACCGTATCGAATAGCCGCCATTTCGTGGGGCACCTTTTGTTACTTAAACCGTTCAACAATAGAAGCACAACACGTGCAACCATGCATGTCCTCAAGGAACAAAGAAACTGACCTACGAAATGGCGGCTATTCATTACGGTCTATACATAGGCTTGGGCGAATCCCTTTTTAAAATCGATTCCAAGTTAGGAATAGAAATCATGATACGATTTTATATACATATTACTAGATGCCCAATAGACATTTTCGGGGTTTTCCCGCACACAATGGAATTACATGTGGTAGCATGATTGGTACACCAGACCTTTGACATGTAGGCTATAGACCGGTTCTCGATCCCATCGCTGATTGCGAAACGCCATCTTGCGAAAGTATATAATATATATATGTCATAAGCCCGGTGTAGGCCTATACCAATCATAATTCCATTGTGTGCGGAAAAACCCAAAAAGATTTATTTACAAAATTCCAGAAAATTGGCAGTGTTTTGTATCAGGTATAATCACTACACCAACCCGCCGACTATCATCATATTCGAGGAACCCCGTATACAGCCACGACACGCATTGCAACATTCCAGTGTGCAAAATCAGTTTACTGGTGGACATCGCACATCACACATGTTGCAACAAATGTGACAGAGGGTACTCCTATTCCATTGTTCCCCCGGCATCCCAGGAATTTTAAAGGAATTCCTTTAAGGTTTTAGGGGGTTGGTGCGCCAACAAAAGGGAAGAGTGTGCACTGTGCGGTACATGAGGGAGTCCCTCTGTTACATATCGTGCAAGGTACTGATAATCAGCGCACTTAGCTAGGTGCATGAACTTAATGGCGAAAAGACATGAGGCCTATTTTATGGCGCTGCTAAACACTAAAGTTTGTTTAGCTCAGAATTTATTTGCTTTACTTTGCAAGAATGGGTAACTGCTATAGCCAAAATCGTGTGTGATACCGGTATTCTAGTACATAACCAGTGGCGGATCCTGCAGCATCATTAAAATACAGAAATACAATGGATTTTCAGGGGGTCCGACCCCCTGAATTCCATTGTATTCCTGTATTTTAATGAGGCTAGATCCGCCTCTGTATAACTGTTTCTAAGAACACAGACTGACTGACAATTTTGGCTAGTAACCCATTCTTACAAAGCAAATAAATTATGTGCTAAGCAATTTGTTGTGCTTAGCAGCGCTCTGAAATTGGTCCATGGTCAGTATAACTACAGACATTGGTAAAGTAAGGAGTGCAAAACACGTACAAAGAAAACATGCACACACCCTTAACAAATTAACAGTCTAGATATCATCGAAAGGTCAAAACATGGACTCGGCGACAGCAGACTAAACAAGCTCTGGAAATGGCTACCCGGTCCGTACCATGGTAACCAGAGAAGGGAAAGACAACAGAAATAATGGAGGTATGACATCACAACATGTAAAGATGACACGCACAGCAGCAGCAAGAGGTAGATCACGGGGGACATATGCAGCACGATATGTGACAAAAGGTACACCCCTCCCCTCCTTCCATGGTTCCCCTATTAGATGAGGTCACAATTCTGTGTGTTACGTGTTAGTGTTAATTTAACAACGGATCTGTTAACACGGTGTTAATCTGGGCCCCTAAATGAGCGTCCAAGTTAACAATGTGTTAACAGATCTGTTAACACGGTGTTAACACCAGGTTAATTCTCTACACTGTACACAGGGCGTGTTAGTGTTAGTGTAACAGATATGTTAACTTAACCAGAATTGTGACCTCGGAACAAACACCGTGTTAACTCGATGTTAGCATGGTGTTTAGGACGTTTTAGTGTTACATCTTATGTTAGTTCAACAGCTCCTGTTACAGATAGTGTTAATGTAACAGATCTGATAACAGATATGTTAAGTGAATCTGAACAAAGTGGGCGGTGTTAATTTTGATTATTTTAGAACTTTCGTAATTCTTAATAAATTCAGGTTTAGTTTTCAGCACAACTTATAAATGTGTTTGGTCTTGCATTCTACCCACAATTGAGGCATTTTGGATTGGCTCCGTGAAGATTCTGCAAATTTCAATCACTTAGTGGTTAAGCTCGTGTAACACGAACCGGAGGTCACAAATCTATGTTTAAGTGTTAGTGTTGAAACTCGTGCAGAACCCTACTGCCTTGACATTTCCCAAGACGTCGAGTTAACAGATCTGTTAACAGATCCGTTTCACTAACACTAACACGATTTCCCGAGACACAATTAAGTTAACTAACACTAACACGTAACAGAGAATTGCGACTTCACTCCTTGCAATTTGCGGTTCTGCGCACGACTTTCAACACTAACACTAACACGTCCTGTTAACACGGTGTTTGTTCTAAAGTCACAATTCCGATTAAGAATTGTGTCTTAAACATGATCCAAGGACCTTTAAAGGAATTCCTTTCAGGTTTTAGGGGTGTTGGTGCATTAACAAAATGGAAGAGTGTGTTGATGTACATGTATAGGCGCGGTAGGGGGAAGTCCCTTTAATTGTCGCATATCGTGTATAACACTAATCCGAGCTGCAAAGTCATGGTCCGTGTACGTCCGCCACATCCTGAGATCTCAGGGAATTTCTACTCTGCAAAGCGACGTGACAATACCCTGAGGAAATACACGCAAATCTGTGGAGCGAGCCGGCTGTTGTCTTGAGCCAACTCACGCCCGAGTAATTTTGATGTAATTTAATCAATTCGGTCATGTTATGCCGAAAAGAAACAATTTCTATACTTTCCATAAATTGTATTGGGTTCTGTTCCTTATGACTGTCTCATTCCTACCAAACTTTCAAACGACGAACCTTATTTACTCCGCAGTTTTCCAAATTAATAACAGGGATGCATGCTGATGAATGTAATGGAACGGATTCCCCAGTATGCTTCAAATAGCAGCCAATCGCCGACGCGGACAACGGCCAGCATTACCGAGTACATGTATCACATGCATGCACGGTGTTTACAACTGCGCGCGTTACATTTGAATGCTTGCAATCGTGCTGAACAATGCACTGCAAGCGTCCTGATTGGTCCAGCCGAGGCGACAGGATTTCTGTCGCTAGTCCCACCGCCAAATGGGGCCTTTTTCAACAGGGCCATGTACGCAGGAGTTGGGGAGTGCGTTAAAGGGGCACTGTTGCAAGAGGATGATCCGCCATAGCTGGGGGCCATCCAGTGCCATGAACTGTGGGTTTTGTGTTGATGATATGCTGTTACATTATGTTGTCACTTCGAACAATTTTGCGCGTTTATTTGCTTGCGAAGCCTGTGTACGCGTACGCGTTGTGCGCTATTCGATTTAACAACAACACAGAGCGCCCAGTTTATGGCAGTGGATGGCCCCCAGTAATGGCGGACTTGCAGGGAAGGACTCCTTAGCAACCGGATTCGTCTATACTTGAAGGTCAAAAATACGTATTGCCCACTTTTACTTTTTTCCCGTAGGTGGGTTAAGCGCATTGAGAATTTTCTCTGCTTGTGACTGGTTGAAAATGGACGTAGATATTCATATTCCGTATAGCGCCCTCATGGCGTTGTTAAATGAAAAGATAAAGATCTAAGAAAATTGATGGTGTTGTCGATTTACTCGTAGGACTATGAAGCAAGAGTTGCGAGTTGGATTCTGTTTTCAGTCGGTTTTTTTTGTTAATTGAGGAAAGAGTGTGTGCATGGCCAACCACACAATGTACTTTATTATAAATGTACACTTTGATTCGTATGACGCTTTATTAGTTTTTGCAAGTTTTGAATCTTTCATGACAATTGGTAATCCTGGCAGGCTCTGTGTCTGTTTTGTTTTGGAGCAAAAAAGTGATGTACGAGGTAGATGGATTTGTTTAAGAGAATTTCGTGTTTCCAGAAAATTGTTAAAGCAAGTAGTAAAAGACATGCGGGATAAGATGTTGAATAACTACTTTTCCCGTATTAGGACGACCGTTTTGGGAAGAGTGCTCTGGGGAACCACTAAAACGGCAAATTTGTCGGCAAGAAACTCTGCCGTTGACACCAATTTTTTCGACTTAAAGTTCTCATAAAAATGTCTTTCAACCTAGACGAAAATGGTTACAAACCTAATAAAAATGGTGAGAAACCTAATAAAAATGGTTTTTGACCTAATAAAGATGGTTTTTGAAGCACTTGGCGTTAGGACGACCGGCTATCGGTCGCCCTAATGCGGTCGGTCGTCCTAATACGCCTTTTTTACCCATAACCGGTCGCCCTAATACGGGAAAGGCAGTTTGTTTGTTGTCTATTCACATATATACATATATATTAAAAATTAACTTAGTTTTAAACAAGTTCTGTGAAATAATAATTACTTATCCGCCCAAAACATCCCAGATACCAGTAATTTAGAAAGGTTCACATTCACCATGCCAAAAATACAGGTATTAAAATGAAATTAATTTGAAATAATTAGTCCGCCCGAATGCTGTCAAGATGCGAGTAACCCAGTTTTCAATTGCATATTACCTTCCTGTCATGATGTGTTTTATTCTAATCGACATTTCGATTCACTCAATACACTTGCACTCAAACTTGGAGCTACCGGTACATTTGCCCCAAATGGACCATTTTAAGCACTTCAAATGGACCATTTCATTTCAAGTGTTTATTGCTAACTGGGGCTTTTTATATTTTTGATGAATTTTTTGCTCTTATAGTCGCTGAAACGCTATGATAGTACATAGGTATACCCTCTCAGGTTTTCTCCGTATACCGTATGTATACATAGTGGGCAACTGAGCAAAGTAACGAACGCAGTATTGTTGTGGCTTCTTCGACAATATTAAGGCCATCAACTGGGGTGGATTGCAATAAAGAAAGTATAAAATGTATAAACTTAGTCCTAACTAAGACATCATTTGAGACACATATATAGACATTCAGTTATGACATGCATGTATGATGTGTCTTAGACTTAAATATGTTGCCCGTGCGTTTTTGGTGTGGCACCTCGAAAAATAAGGGGTTTTTTAAGATTGATATTTTTCTAGAAAAATAAACGTTATTCGCTTTCAACCGAGACATCAACGAAAACAAATCGACCAACATTTAGCTATCGAACAATTAATGTCAATATTTCGAATTTTACTGCCAATAATTCAACTCACGACAAGGCGTAGACTTGCCCAAGTCTGACTTCCCATGTTTGGTCCGCAACGCGCAGCGCACAGCACCGAACTGGTGACCTGTCTAATATCTTTTTCTTCTGTTTCGTCTGTCTCAGAAAGTCTTCCAAGACGGACGAAAAGAGATTTGACAGGTTACCAGTCCGGAGGGCGCGCCGCACGCCACGCCACCACGGATCAAACACTGCAAGTCAGACCTGGGCAAGTCTATAGGCAAGGCGGAAAAACGGCCGTATAAAACGGTTTTTTCACAGAGTTGCCGATGTCTAAAATACAATGTATGTTTTTTTCCCTTTAAAATAAAGAAAATGCTTTAAAATTTCGTTCGGAGAAAACAAATTGCCGAGAACCACGGAAACTACCTTTAAAGGCAGAAACATGATTGGTCAACCGTTGCAAATGGTTTTATCTCCCTGTGTGATTGAAGATATGCATGATTAAAACCAACCTGAGCAAAAACCAGCTCCGTACTTCGTCTAACTTTTGAGAAAACAGTCAAAAAAGACTTTACGGTCACTTCACCCCAAAACCATTTCGCCCCGAACCACTTCGCCCTGAACCACGGCCTGTGCACTAAGTATTTTGGGGCGAAGTGGCATTCGGACGAAATGGTGTAAGGATCGACGAAGTGGTTTGGGGGGCAAGGTGGCTTTTGGGGCGAAGTGGTTCAGGGCGAAATAATTGTTTTACTCATTTCTCAAAAACTATAGCACTTTAGACAAAACCATTTCAGGGTTTATACTATACACCAATCCGGTAACTAAAATCTCCTCCCTGCATATCCGCCATAGCTGGGGGGCGTCCAGTGCATGGGCTGTGCGTTTTGTGTTGCTGTTAGAACGAAAAGCGCTCATCCATTACATGCACGAACGAGCCTCCTTCGCGTATACGCGACGCGCCCGCCTTTGCGCGTACACGCGACGCGCCCGCCTTCGCGCGCACACAACCCTACAAAGACGCGCAACTTGTTCGAAGTAAACAAATGCAGCTTCAGCAACAACAAAAACATACAGTTCATTCAGTGGAAGCCCCCCAGCTATGGCGGATGTACAGGGAAGAAGACCTTATTACCGGATTGGTGTATACCGTCATCATCTTTATATTGTGTAAGTTATGTGTAAATCTGTGAACATTTTTGATTTTCGAGATTACCAATGATGTGTTCTAACTTTAAGATGGTTAGCACGGCATATATTTATCTTTTATGTTATATTTATATAAACTCGAGATGACGAAGAAGGAGTGGGAGGTAAACCCACAAAGAAATCTCCCGGAGAAACCCAATCCACATACACGCCCCGGAATCCGAGGCCCCAACGGCATGGAAAGAACCACTATACATGTACAATGTATATGTCAACCCCACCGCCCTAACACAGTTAATAACCAAACAACGATGGGCGGGACGCGATATTTTTTTCCGTACCGCTGTTTAGCGAACATTGCTTCTGATTGGTTTAACCCCTATGCATATGTTGCATACTGATGTGTTTTGTCGATAACTACCTCAACATAACCCCACACCATACCACACTCTTTCCTCAATTAATAGTAAAACAAAATTTAATACGAGATTCGATAGGAGATTCGAACCTGCAATCTCTCGATTGATAGTACTACGTCTTAACCACTAGACTACGATGAAGCCCCATAGCGAATATGTGGTACGGAAAAAAATATCGCGGGCGGGACGGACATCTGCGAACTCCATTTGCCTATTTTGAATACAAATCGTTTTCATTGGTCCTTACATGTGTTTTCTATTGGATGACGCCATTTTGTCCCCACCCACACGTTTTTCGTCGTATACACGTAATCCACCATTCCATCGCCCGCACCTTTTGTCTGAAGTTTTATAATTTAAAAACAGATGCTGTTGGTAAGGACTTCACTTTCAAATACTAAAATTGCCACAGGCTCATCAATTTATAATCAATCTAAAGAGTACACGGTTGTCGTTTAAAATGAGGTTTGTAGTTATCATTGCCATCACCGCTGCGGTGCTTTGCAGCGTGGTCTCGAACACCAGAGCCAGCGAGGACGCGTTGTCCTCGGACACGCTGGGCGAGGCCACACTTGCCGAGAGAGACGATTTCAGCGATATCAAAGAATATGTCGAAGACGATGACGATGATAAAATGGTTAAAGATTATGCTAATGAAATGGACAACTACATTTACTCCTTAGACGAGGCTGAAGGTAGGTAGATAACATGCTCTTTATGTTAATTTTATGGCATCTTCGTCAACTAAGGCCCTTTATATACGGAATTAGCGTAGCTTATATTAGACAGTTTCGGCAAGCTCAAAATCCGCGCGCGTATACGTATCCGTTTATTTTCATCTTTGACGCCATCACTTTATGCGGTCTCCTCGTACGTGATGCGGATCAGCCACACGTACGACAACGTATGGGATCCGTTTGACACGGGAGCGGTACGTATACAATTATTCTCGACTTGTTTACACCAAATTAGTTCCCAAACGGATACGTGTACGCGCGCGGGTTTTGAGCTTGCCGAAACTGTCTAATATCAAGAATATCAACTTGACGAAGAAGGAGATTCAGTTTTAGAAGTGGTAGGAAAAACCCTATATAGGGAAATCTCCTGGGGGGAAAACTCACGTGGTCGATTGCAAACTAAATATTTAGGGGGAAATAATTGATAGGCGCATTAGACAATTGTATTTGCAGACACCTTGTCACAGAAGAACTTTTTTAAAATCCAAAGTTTGATAACTATTTTTTCCGTATTAGGACGACCGTTTTGGGTAGAGTGCTTACAGAGACCACTAAAACCACAACATTGTCGGAAAGAAACTCATGAATTGACACCCATTTTCTCGACCTAATTCTCTGAAAAAAATTTTGCGACCTAGACGAAAATGGTTTGTGACCTAATAAAAATGGTTAAGAACCTAATAAAAATGTTTTTTTACCTAATAAAGATGGTTTTTAAAGCACTTGGCGTTAGGACGACCGGCTATCAGTCGCCCTAATGCGGTCGGTCGTCCTAATACGCCGTTTTTACCCATAACCGGTCGACCTAAACGCGAAAGAGTAAGTTGTTGACAATATACATACTTCAGAAAAACCTTTAAAATCCCTCCATAGTTTTTGTGTTGAATGAATGGTAAAAAAAACATCGTTTGCAAACGATTTCTTTTTTCAAAAAAGCACATGCAGTCTCGGACCCACAAAAATATACCCTTTTACACGGGAAAAAAAAATAATGTGGTGTTCGTTATCGTTTTTTTTTCTTCTGTCAGCTCGTGAAGTAACATTTTTAGTATTTACTGCAAAATGTACTGGGGTTTTATATCAAAAAGTGACCTTCTGCATGAACCAAAGAACTACAACAGTCGTTTATCGACTTTGTATTATTTTGCAAACTCAATTTCCACGGTTTATCATACAGAACTAAGATACTCGTTCTTCAAAGTGTTCCGACATTTTATTGAATTTCGTTGTGACTGCACCGTTTTTACATCTTTCTTCCATGTAGTTGCGGGCCGCAAGACTCTCAATTGGTGCAAAGAGGTGGCTTTGTTGGGTTCCAATGGTAAACACATGCATGTTGATAGGACCATTCTATAAATGTATATAATACCCATTTAAAAAAAATTGATATTATCTCAAAACGACTGAATTAAAAAAAAAGGGAAAATATCTGTGGAAAGGTTGGAATGTCCTCTTTCCAATGGTATTAGGTTCATTATGTCATTACCATGAACGAGTGAACAAACAAGACAGATATTAAAATCAGTACTGGCAAGTTGCTCAAAGAATGGATGACAAGGCAGGACGGGAAGAGACAAAGATAACAGGAATGGTGGCGCATCACACCCTAAATTTGTCAGGAAATGTGCCACAAAAGGAAAGGGATCGTGGATTGTTTTCTTCATTCACTTTTCCAATGTTGACAGTGCAGATTTCAATACCTTTTACAACTGTCTTATTTGTTCAATCAGGACACTGACATAAGCCAGGGGCGGATCCAGGGGGGTTGGGGGGCGTGTGTGCACACTTTTCCTGCTTAAAGTGATCAAATATTGCCCCAGGTGCACCACAAGGCATCTATAATCCATCTAAAAGCCGTTAGGGCTTCGCGCCACGCGCTCGCTATCAGCATTTCAGGCTTAAACATTTCACGCTCCCTTTTCAAAATCCTGGATCTGCCCCTGTAAGCCTATAACACCATTAGATTTTAACCTTTCGACATATTTAAATATTCAGACACACGTATACCTTATGCTATTCTATAACGCCCAAGGGTGGCCTCGAGGTGTTATGCGGTTACTAAATATACAATATTGTCAGAAAAAAACTACAGAAAACTCATGTTTACTCAGAAAAATGGCTGTTCTGTCGAGTTTATGTTGTTGTTGTTGTATATTTTATGGCATCTTCGGCAACTAAGGCCCTTTATGCCATCAACTATACGGTTTTTAGCTTTAACTATACTATATTATTAACTTGAGATGACGAAGAAGGAGTTGCAGTTTTAGAAGTGGGAGGAAAACCCCCAGAGAAATGCCCCAGGGAAAACCCACGCGGTCAAGTAGGGACTGCAAACCCAATCCACATACACGCCCCGGATTCGAACCCGAGACCCCAGAGGTGAAAGGCGAGGAAAGAACCCGTACGCCAACCCGACCGCCCCCTGTCGAGTTTACTCAAAAGGCGATCATTTTATACCAAATATGACCCTATTTTCCAACTGATCCATTAAACGACGACTTGTATTTGAGTCTAGATTCCACTAACATATAAATATTCATAAATGAACCCCAAATTGACGATGTCATTGGATTAAATAACTGACGTGACCAATCAATCACAAAAGGCTACTTCAGGCGTGAAGGGAATTTAAATGCCATACGTACGTACGCCAACAGAAACTGGATGGTGTGCATAAACATATGTGTATACGGTGAACACGGTATTGATACTGTACTTCACACCTGCCGCGTGCACCACACACCAACAAAAATTGTGTCTGGTCAAGTGGATACTAAGTGTGCATGTGAAAAGAAGTACGTCAGTACATCAGACGCTATTCGTGTAAAACGTGCAAAAGGTTAATTCGGACACTCCGCCACTTATCATGCACAAAATAATCTGTTAAACGGGATTTTATGTTGCAACGAAGTCCACCGCTTAGGAAATTAGCGTTACAAGACTGTTAGTCCGCTGTTTTACCCCCGTCTCGGCAATGCATAGTTCCGAGATTGCCCAGTTAACCCCGCCCCTTAGATACTGTTACTATGTGCTCACAAGCCATCGCAAAAAATGGCGACACACAACGTACAAAGCAACGGGACTCGGCACGGAAAGCACAGATATCGTGTTGGGTATAGTTAATGGAGTGCCGAAGTGTGACGTTTTGCCATGGTAATTGGCTCCTAACATCATGGCTGCCAGATAAAACACCATTGCAAAAGCACAAGGAAACGGTTCAGTGATTTTGTTAGTGTAGAGCCATTGACTAGGCAACTAACAATAGGGTGACGTATTCACTTCAGTGTACACTCTATTGGCTGAATAACACTGGCAGCCTGGTTTCAGATGCTGAGCCATTAATACGTCGTGCGTCTTTTTATTTGAACATTTTATCACAAACGAAAGCACCTAAACCCTCATTTTCGATGAAAATTTGAAATTCCTCAAGAGTTTATGTGGCATCCGCGATGCGATGACGTAAAGGCAGGTTCTTGACTAAAAAAAGGCTTCAAATTCCGGTCCTCATAAAGTCATAATCGTGTTCGTGGTTTGGTTGTGGACTTTGTTGAATCGTTATATTTATGGTAAGTTCTATTAACCATGATGATTTGGCATTGCCCCGAAAAGGTATTGCCGAGACGGGGGTAATAAAACAGTGGACTATGCTTCTTTCATTTGTTCATGTATTGTAGTGTGCATAGAGGCGTACTGCAGGAGGGGAACAGTCACCATCATAGCAACATTAGATAACAAACGACTCCTCAAAGAAAGATTTTCTGGTGAGTTTTTTTTCCATATTTGGGTATATCACCCACAGTTATCAGAGTTCATACCTCACTGTTTTGATAGTGGCCTATAAATAATTTCCAAATTGTATAATTATGAACAATAGACAGGGTTGTAATGACTCGGATTCGAGACTCGGGGCTCAGTCTCGATTTTCACTGACTTGACTTGACTTGAGACTCGAGGTTGTGGATGAATCTCGCAACGTACCGCAAGTTCTCGAGGTCAACTTACACGGTCTATTATCTCCCATACCAAGAAATATCGAACATGATATTGCCTGTATCGGCGGTATAGGGTGTGAGGTATCGAATATCAATTATCGCCCATACAGTGGCTCAAAGTGAAGGTCTATCACTCGACTATAAGGACATGTCTTATTGATCAATACTAACTTTGTGTGACCCTCTGATTTGTGTTCTATAGTGAAGAAGACCACGTTTACGTATTGCACCACGTACAGTGGTATCGAGGGATGCTTGTATGTGACTGATATTCATACGCAGAACAATGGCAAAGATGTCTCATTCAAATACAGAGCCGAAGTGATGTTCATTTACGAAGGCAGCCCTAGCCGAGAGGCCAACTTGACTTGTTGATTGAATCAGCGACCAAACAGGGGAAATAGACTACTAAAGTGTGACGTCAGTTGCCATGGTAATTGGGTCTAAACATTCGCTGGTAATCTGAAACGTCCATTGGTATAGGGCAGGGAAACAGTTCACTGGTTTTAGTGTAGACCCAAAAACCATGGCAACACACAAAGGGTGACGTTTTCACTTTAGTAGTCTATTCCAACAACGACTAGGCCTATCTACGTGTACCTGACAGAAGAGCATAATAAGCACTCTAGTACCAAAATTCAGTTACGTCCTTCTGCCAGGCATGGCACTATACATATGCAGCACGATATGGGGCTGAGGATAGCCCCTATCATTGTTCCCCCATTTTGTCTCAAACATCCAAGGAATTCCAAAGGAATTCCTTTCAGTTTTTAGGCGTGTTGGTGCGTTAACAAACGGGAAGGGTGTGTTGAGTCATTGGGGCGTTCAGGGGAGAGTCCTTAAGCCCCATATCGTGCTTTGGTACCAGACTGCTTATATGCCCTTCTGAAGACTGTCAGGCACACGTGACGTTTTCACTTTCGTCGGTTTAAGGGACTTTGACGCTTCTCCAACTTGCTCTATCGTGGTTGTTATGGCGCGCATAAGTGACATTATTCACATCAGCGACATGGAGAGATAGGCCTATCTCTAAAGGGGCGTTCACACTATCGCGGAAAATTCACACTTTCGCGCTGCGCTCACCGCATTGCATGAGTTCCCAATCGCCGATTATTCCAAAATAGAAAATTCCACTCTGGTAACTTGGGGCTTCTCTGATACCTCACTGGCTGCGCGTTGGAAAGGTCAGCGCACCGCGGTCAAAGTTCAACAAATTTGAACTTTGACCCAGCTGAAAACGTTTTGCGCATCGCGATAGGCCGCGCACAAGCGGCAAACCAGTTTGTGTACAAACCAATGGAACAGTGTGATTTTTCCGCGATAGTGTGAACGCGCCTTAAATGCATTTCAAGACATCTTAAAAACCATTTGGAGATAATCATCTTTTAAAAACTTAGAGATATCTTGAAATGTTTTCAACTTGAGATATCTTCGAATGATTTTATACAAGGTACATGTAGGCTAGGCTATCTCTAAATACATATCAAGGTATCTGGGAGTAATTTATAAACTCTGTCGAGTTGCAAGCACCATTTAAAGGTAGTATACTCGTTTGGTAAACTGTTAAAAACGGCATGATTTTTACTGTTAATTGAAAGCATGTGTTAAGAAAACCACCTTGTAGAAATTTTAGTCACTTAGATGCAGTAATACTTTAGAAAACCTGAAAAATCCAAGCACTGTTTTTGTGCATGAATAAATGGCTCCAAATATCGCCTTCGCCTGTTTTTTATAGGCGATTTTTGGAGATTCAAAAATGTTGTCCTTTTTCTCATGAATGGGGGTACAATGCAGACGAAATAACTTCACAGGATGGATGTAGTATAGGCCGCGCGCAGGCGGAAAACCAATTTCTGTACAAACCTATGGAGCAGTTGCGCGCAAAGACGTTTTCCGCGATAGTGTGTAAAGAGGAGTTCACATTACTACACCTCATAAATATTCATAAGCAAATTGGAGCGCGTCATTGGCCGATTCGGCTGCGCGATTGGGAAGTAAAAATGCTACGCGCCCAGGTGACGTCAGCCCGGTGAGTATCCAACTGGCTGCCGTGCGGTAGTTTTTTCTGGTAGCACCAAAAATTCCCTCTGGAACCCGCCTCGTTAAAAATGTATTGGAATCTTCACGGAACCAGACTAATTCAACTCTATTGCCATGGACCTCTGCAGCTCATAAACAACAATGGCAACATTTCTGAGTTTGGATTTAATACAGCAAAATAATTGTTTGTCATTGTATACTGGCCTTGAATCTGTTATTTTGTAAATTTGCTCATGAAAATTTCTGAGGTGTAGTAAAACAAATACAGCATGGTTTATTTCTGGAAAGTAGTGGGAATTACTGGTCCCTTGGTGTAGGTCAGCTTGACTACCTCCCTCCGCTTCGCGTCGAGAGGTAGTCAAGCTGACCTACACCTCGGGACCAGTAATTCCCACTACTTCCCCTCAAACCATGCTGTATTTGTATACTATCGCGGAAAAATCACACTGTTCCATTGGTTTGTACACAAACTGGTTTGCCGCTTGTGCGCGGCCTATCGCGACGCGCACAACGTTTAGAGCTGGGTCAAAGTTCAAATTTGTTGAAATTTGACCGCGGTGCGCTGACCTTTCCAACGCGCAGCCAATGAGGTATCAGAGAAGCCCCAAGCTACCCTGAGAGTGGAATTTTCGATTTTGGAATAATCGGCGATTGGGAGCTCATGCAATGCGGTGAGCGCAGCGCGAAAGTGTGATTTTTCCGCGACGGTGTGTATCCGCCTTTAGGCTTAATTTACACCGAGCCTGCTCGAAAATCCACGAAACTTTTAACTATTGACACATTTGGTGAATTAAAAAAAAAGGTGTTGTACCAGTCCATGCTATGTAACCAAACACAGTATTTTCAACAAGGGACGTTTTTATCATCAAATGTTTGGGTTTGGTTGGGTAGCGTTGATTGGCACTATATACACATCAAAGACGAGGTTGTAATAAATCGAATGAATGTCTCAGAAGTCTAGCCAGCGTCAATTTATTCACCTTGACCCGTGTCTTGCATTTTTAAAGGCACAGGATCGTCAGCAATGCGCGCGCGCCAAATTCGTGCCACGAAATACGCAGCTCAATGTCTTTGCTATGGAGATGCGTATTTTGTGGTACGAATTTGGAGCGCGCGCATTGCTGACGATCCTGTGCCTTTAAAGGCCCAGTGGATCATTTGCAATGACCCTAAAAAGTAATCGACGAGTTTACAGGGGAAAAGTTCTGAAAGTAAAGATTGAATTAATAGCAACTACCCAATGAAAAGTTTCCGCTCAAAATGATATAATTTTACCAGAAAATAATCCGTAAAGATGAAATTATTTAGATCGTTTGCAAACGATTTACTTATTTTGGGTTCGCATCTACGCAGTCCAAAATGCATGGGCGCTGTGTACTGCGTGTGCGTGTTCCATACCAATGCGATGCATTTTTATTGATCGCGCGCACACGCAGTATATGATGTGCGCCACAGGTATAGACTGCATGACGCAAGCCACATATCCGATCAACTGAGAACGAATATTTGAAACACCCCGCCAAGACCAGAAAAACGCATATGGATTTTCATGGTTTTTTTTAAACGTGGTACATTTGACAAAGCTGAATTTTTTTCGGATGGGTTTGTTGATTTTATTCGCAGAATCGCTCAAAAACAGATCATCTACAGGGCCTTTAAGACTGAACTTCATCTCCGCGAAACTCTGCATCAGAATGTTGGGTTGTCGGGAGCCAACATCGAAAAGGCAAAACAGGAGCATGGGTTCACAGTGAGCTTTTTCGCGCGTAAATTTGACTCGCGTCGCGCGCTTTGAGAAAAGCAAAATTTGGAGTAAAACGACGCATTGAAAATCACATAAGGTGCGTTCAGACGATGGTTGTTAACTTAAAGTTAAATCGTTGTTAGTGGGCACTCGTGGGTAAGCTCGTAAGTAGTGACCGTGTGGAGGCACTTACTTACAAGTTAACAACGACGATTTAAAGGCCCATGGATCATTTGCAATGACCCCAAAAAGTAATCGACGAGTTTACAGGGGAAAAGTTCTGAAAGTAAAGATTGAATTAATAGCAACTACCCAATGAAATGTTTCCGCTCAAAATTATATAATTTACCAGAAAATAATCCGTAAAGATGAAATTATTTAGATCGTTTGCAAACGATTTACTTATTTTTGGTTCGCATCTACGCGGTCCAAAATGCATGGGCGCTGTGTACTGCGTGTGCGTGTTCCAACGCGATGCATTTTTATGGATCGCGCGCACACGCAGTATATGATGTGCGCCACAGAGTGCATGACGCAAGCCACATAGTATACCCGATCCACTGAGAACCAGGAAAACGCATATGGATTTTCATGGTTTTTTTAAACGTGGTACATTTGACAAAGTTGAAATTTCTTCGGATGAGTTTGTTGATGTCTTTCTTTTGATTTATAATGGTTTTATTCGCAGAATCGCTCAAAAACAGATCATCTACAGGGCCTTTAACAACGAGAAATCTTATGAGTAGCGCGCTATACTTACGAGCGCGCACCTTTGGTATATGGGCAGTGTGCATGCTTGCGCGTCGTTGTTAAAGCACCGTGTGGACACGCGTCGTTGTTAGTGGGACTGTCGTTGTTAACCTTACTTTCGAAGGTAGTGCCCGTCTGAACATGCCTATAATCACCTTGGGCAGAAAGTGTTTTGGTAACTGTGATTTTTCTTGCGTCGTTTCACTCCGAAATTTGCATATTTCTAGGCACTATTTGCATACATTTGGGCACTCATTTGCATGGTTTGCATGGATATGCATAATATTCCATTATAGCATAAAAGCTAAACACCTCTGTTTTAACCCCCAAGACAAGCTCCAAATAAGATTTGTATGACTGTAAATGAGTAGAGTAGTTTCATAGCATAAATTTCGATGATACAAATCCCTGATCATGGCCCTTTAACTTTACTTTATCAACTCAAGATGACAAGGAAAGAAAATCAGTTTTAAAAGTGGGAGGAAACCCCGGAGAAAAACCCAAGCGGCCGAGTAGAGATTGCAAAACCAATCCGCATACACAGGAATCGAACCCGGGCGCTATAGGTGAAAGGCGAGAAAAGACCCATACGCCAACCTACACTCCTTTTGCGCGGTTTGTCCGCACCCAACCACTGCTCAACTTTGCATGAAATCCTGCGAAGCGCGTGCGTGACGTCACCCAAGGCTAGGCCTAAATAACACTTGCCGTGATTGGCCTGATTCTGTCACATGACAGAGTAAACGTGTCACCTGACACATTAATTGTGTAACGCCAACCCGACCGCCCAATTTAACGCCCAGTTTTATAATTATTTCTCGTCAGCAATTTCAAGTGAGGCAGATGTGAATTCAAAGTACAAAGACCTTAAAAATAATACAAACTGCTGGTATCGATTACAGAGGAATCATGTTTATGATATTGCAATGTAATTTACATTCAAACCTAAAAACGTGGGGTACTGTGGCCGAGTGGTTTGGGTCACTGACTCGCAATTCTCGGGATAAAACTTGGGGTTGCAGGTTCGATACCCGGCTGGGGTACCTGTGCCCTTAAGCAAGGCACTGAAACACACTTGCTCCATCCTTCGGATGGGATGTAAAGCAATTGGTCCAGTGTGTTAGGTAACGCACTTTAAAGATCCCAGAGCATCGCATAGTTCCGACCTGTCAATCAACCGAACCCGCTGACCAATCACAACAGAGCTAGCAGATATCACTGACATAGGTCAAAGTGCTCTGTCTCACAACAACATGATCACGCGATATGTACTGCCGGCCATCATACAATTTGTACAGTGTTGTATGCGATGATCCGGGTGAATTTTTTGTTTCAAGCTGGTCGTTTCATTGTTCAAAGGTACGAAAGCACGTATGTCATGATATGACATCCTTGTATTACTGGCCCTTTACTCTGTGTGTTCTAAGATAACTGTCGACCCTGAAACATGAATGCCTTTGAGTTTTCTACAATGAATCTGTGCTTTCCGTTGAAAGTCTCATTGCTTTGTGCGTAGCGTGTCGCCATTTTGACGATAGCGTGTGAGCCATAGCAACAATATCCACGGGGGCGGGGCTAACTAGGCAAACTCGGAACTATGCATTCCCCGGTGTCTCTTGCCGTTTCTAAATTCATCGTCTTCGCATCATGAGTTTCCTCACGCTTGCGAGCGACAGTGCAAAGGCCACTTTTGAGGAATCATTGGTTTCAGTACCAGAAAGAAGTACTAATAGGCTAATAACTGCAGTTTTCATCACTGCTCATTACTTGTTAACTTTTTGTTTAATTTCAACAGCAAAAAAATATCAAAATGTTTAATTCGAAACCAAGGAGGTTCACATTATAATATTTCTTAAAGCTCCAGTATATCATTTGCAGTTAAAGGGCTGTGACGTGCTAAACAACTTGTTGCCTAATCTTTGCTTCATGTGATGGATTACTTGTTCAGCAAGACATGCTATTGTTCGTTTGGATGTAAAATTAATAAAAAATAGCCTTTTTCAACTTTGAAGATTTCTGCAATAAACCACAGACAGAGGGCGCTGTTTGGAATGCATCACGTAAGGAAGACAGAAGGGAAAAGTTAAGAAAAAACATAAGACTTCAAGTTGGACTTGTGGCAAATTACTGCAGTTTCTACCCACAGTTTCGTCAAGGCTTACAACAGGAAACATGTAGAACAAACTCAAACACTCGTGGATAACAAAAGTTCCAGGAAGTTTTAGAAAAAAGTGGATACTTTTGTGCACAGTTGAATGTGATTTTCCTGTGTTTGCCTCTTGTGACATCGTGACCTTGGTCACGAATATGCATATTTTCATTAGCATAAAAACTAAAAACCTTTGTATGAATGTAACTGAGTATATTGGATTTATAGCATAGATTTCATTGATAAAAATCTCAAATAAGGGGCCCTTTAAGTTATACCCAAAATTTTACTTTACGAGTTGACAAGAAAAACCAGACTAAAAGTCTTGATAACAATGGTAACAAACACCACATGATTTTCCCTGTGTAAAATGCTGATATCTTCGTGCAGGGATCGACTTAAAAATAGATCTTTTGTTAGTTGCCTAGGCAATGGCTCCACGCTAAAAATCACTGAACCGTGCCCCTGGGCTTTTGCTTTAATGGTACTTTTTTCCCCGACGGCCATGATGTTTAGAGCCAATTACCATGGCAACACGGCACAACCCACCCGAAGCAGTGGTACGTACGTGTAACTATACAGGGTGTTCCAGAAGAAGAAAAAACGAAACCGAGAGTTATCGATGTTTAATCATACTTTAATCTCAATCTTGAATAATAAATGACACATATTTGGAAAGCTTAGTTCCTCATCTTTCATTTGATACCACTCATATGATACATACTTCACGCATGAATGAGTAAAGACAATATGAAGCAGGGCTAACAAAATTTGTGTGTATGGTTTGGGGCTTATCCCGGGGTTTGCTCACCCTGGTGAGACAAGGCGTTGTCCTGCCCTTGGGATGAGCCCATAACACTATGAGCAACTAACAATGGAAATTGGGCACAAACCATTGTTATTAACAATGGTGTGTGCCCAATTTCCATTGTTAGTTGCACATAGTGTAAGGTCATCAAGAAATAATCCACACATTTTCTTTAAAACCTTCTCGACACAATAATGCTAGGAGCAGTGAAAACGGTTTTCGTAGGGGTCTGGTGTCGAAAGGTTTGGCATCCATTGTCCGAATAACTGGAGCCACGTACGGGATACAGCGGCAATTCGGTACCGAAGGGTAGGCGTCCCTTGCCGTATAACTGGAGCCTCGGGGCCACTCGTGTCAAGTGTGTTTGTGGCTATTTTGAGGGTGAAAACTGTTGCTTTTTTGGGCCTATGGGGCGTGTGAGAGATGGGAAGTAATAAACGCCCAGACGCCAATAAATGGAAAAGGCACCTTAAAATCTATCGATTCAATAAGTAAAATGAATAAAATATTGTTCGAGTTTGTCACACAAAAGAAATATTTGACCTTTACGAATGACAGGCTCACTGGCTTGGTGCATCTCAGCATGGAGGAAGATTATTAGCGTTGCTAAATCAAATATCTGGTTCGGACGTCAACTTGAACGTTCACTTTTGTTGAGAGTAGACTAGATAAAACCATACATGGCGATAAAAGTATACATGGCGAGTAGGGTAACCAGTTTATCTCAGGAAATAAAAGGTCGGATTTAACATTTGGTGAACTGTTTGCTCAATTAACCTTTCGCACAGGTGATAAATGGGACTTTAAGGTTTTTACACAGTGGACCCCGTATCGATAGGTGAAACTGCTAATTTTGACGTGGTGTGAAAAAGGTACCGGAATATTAACCGGTCGCTGCATGTGTTCAAACTTATACACGAGGTCTCCGGAAGTTGATGAGTCTCGCGGAGTCCCGCACGCTCTTGAGGTCAACTTACACGGTCTGTTGTATAGGCGTCCACTCGATGGACTATAAGGCTGCGTTCGGGCGTGCAGTTCTCGTTACTCGGGAGTAATGCGTGCGCATTGCACTCGTGTCATATCATGCGAACGGCAAATCCGCAGTCCGCGTGCGCGAATGGCAATCATTGAAGATGGCCGTCTCTTGCCATCACTGCACAAAAAAATCCGTTTCACTGCTCGCAAGAAACTGAGGAAATACAGGCCGTAAGTCTTGAGAAAGTTGATGCCGTCCAAAACAAACCTTAGTAAGTTGTTGTTTTAGTTATCGAGTTGACACGTTGAGCAAATTCACCAACAAAACACACCCATATTCCGCCATCTTCATACAAATCACATGACACTCGTCAGGAGTAAGAGCACACTCCCCATTTGTCGGGGAGTGGCGAGAGCATACTCTCCCCGACTCGAGTGTCGTTATTCTTGCCGTTCGCGCGCGCAGGAGTATACTCGTGTTAACACGAGTACACGCCCGAACGCAGCCTAAGGCTGCGTTCGGGCGTGCAGTTCTCGTTACTCGGGAGTAATGCGTGCGCATTGCACTCGGGTCACATCACGCGAACGGCAAATCCGCAGTCCGCGTGCGCAAATGGCAATCGGTGAAGATGGACGTCTCTTGCCCGCATCACTGCACAAAAAATGCCGTTTCACTACTCACAAGAAACTGAGGAAATACAGGCCGTAAGTCGTGAGAACCTTTGATGCCGTCTAAAACAAACCTTAGTGAGTTATTGTTTCAGTTATTGAGTTGACACGTTGAGCAAATTCACCAAAAATCTCACCCATATTCCACCATCTTCGTACAAATCACATGACACTTGACAGGAGTACGAGCACACTCCCCATTTGTTGGGAGTAGTGAGAGCATACTCTTGCCGTTCACGCGCGCAGGAGTATAACTCGTGTTAACACGAGTACACGCCCGAACGCAGCCTAAAATTACGGCGCGAGCAGTGCGTATTAGACATTGATTTACATACATATACTGGATACGCCATCTGGGAGTGTTTGTGTAGAAATGCGCGGCCGAACAATGGCGGCGCGTCGGGAGGGTAAACGCATGTAGCACTGTACGGCCTATTAACATTGCTGTTCTCATTAATTCAAGAACCGTGAAATATTATGTTGTTACCCTACTTCGAAAACGCACGCGCGGACGCGATTCCAGCCAGATGCCGTCTCCAGTTATATATATATAGCTCAATGGTATTAGAAGCACAACAACAGAGGGCGCTGTGCGCGCGTGTGAATGGTTATCTTGCGTGTTGCAAGAAGGCAAGTTTTGAAGGAGAAAAGGTGATTTTTCTACAGAAAAGCAACATTGCGACAAAAGTGCAAGTGTGAAGTCAAGTAAGTATATTCTCGAGAGTATTTTTTTCGTTCAGATTGAACACGGAATTTGGTAAATGTAGGTTTATTGGAATCGATAGCTTATTCAACCTGAAAATCTGTCTCGCACTGTCATGACTGTCACTAGACCACTGACCAGGGGCCAATTTCATGGCGTTGCTTAGCACAAAAATTTGCTTAGCACAGGATTTATTTGCTTTATAAAATGGATTACAAGCCAAAATTATACACCAACTTGTGTTTTTCGAAAGAGTAGGAGAATACCTTTCAAAACACATCACTTACGATTTTGGCTGGCAATCCATTTTTGCAAAATAAAGCAAACAAATCCTGTGCTAAGCAAATTTTTGTGCTAAGCAACGCCATGAAATTGGCCCCAGTTCGGAACCCCATCGCTCTATTGAGCGATTTCGCCCAATAGACCTTATCGCAAATACTGCTTGGGTGAGTTTTCACAAAAGCAGCAATGTATTGTGGGAAGGTTTTCGGGGCAGACTTTGCCCCGTTTTCCTTCCCATAATACAGTTGTGCTTTTGTGCAAACTCGCCCAAGCGGTATTATTAGCGATAAGGTCTATGGTCTATGGAGCTGCGATGTTGTTTCTAAATTCTAGCTGCCAGGTTTGATCGCTCGATCGGGCTGCGGAAAGAGACGATAGCTCGTTTGGGCGTTGGTAGGAGCAGCTCATTTGGACGATTGAGCACGGTGATAGTTATAAAATATCCATTTACAGCAAAATCCATCAACACATGAGGGTTCAGGATTTTACAGTTTAATGCAGAAATATATTTATTCCAGAAAAAACAGCCATTTAATTATTTTGGCCAAGGACAAAAGACAGATAATTAAGAACAAACTTCAACCGATGCCGCAAAAATCCTTGAGTGTTCTCTAACGTGGCGCACTCAACGCTGATTGGCTGAAATGTTGACAACCATGCCATGGTGGCCTGTGATGATCATCTGCACGCACGCACCGTGATATACAACACAACGCAGATAGGTATGATTGTATTCACGTAAAATGTTTGTTACAGGCTCTCGTGCATGATGTGACGTCAACCTGAAGCGAACGGGGATGTCTTCACATTCCGGTAAAATTTCTCGTAAAATAATTATTCTTTTACATATTTTAGTTTTGGAATTTATGAAGGTACTTGATAACTTTATTTCCTTTTATGCAAAGTGCAACAGATTGTTTATTGTGCCAAGAGAGCACGTAAATCAAAATGGCCATGTTAAGGGAAACACCCCTATCGTTCGCCAACAACTGGTATCTGGCTTTCCATAGACGAGTGCACAAAAACACTGTAACCAGTGGCGAAGTTGGCAATGTTTGCCGGAGTGGAACGCAGCTCTACGATTATATACCTCCTTCAGATGATCGGAAAAATTATACGTATACCGGACCTTTTTTCTCGTCTGGCGCTGTTTACGAATTATCAAATTTATCTCAATGTGACATGTGCAAATTCGTAGTTTAATGCGCAAACTCATTTAAACGAAGCCCTTACTCCATTCTGCAGTTCGATTGAGCGATTACAGCTCAAAGCAGCGTTCAAACGGTAGCTTGATTGAGCTGCGCAGCCCAATCGAGCGATTACGCTCGATCTAGCGAAAGTTCCTACATTGTAACTGCTGACTAGCCCCACAAATAGAATAGGGCTGTAAAATAGCTCACTTTTGAAATCTGACTAAATACACTGTCGCTAGTATTACAGTCCTACTTGAGGTTTGTACGGAAATGCTTAAACTGCTGAATACGACGCATCCGACGAAGGGGAAGTAAATATAAGGACAAAAAACCAGTCTAGCTCGTGTTGACCTCTCCGCTCTCGCGCATGCGGTTAAAAGCGCATTATAAATGCCAAGGAACCTTCGAATTCTGCTGAGGTTTCGGATCTGAAAATTCAAAGACCGGCACAGTTGGGTGATGTGAGCATTCGTTTTCATGTCACTATCAAACATCATGGCACCCAGGTTTCTAACCTTAGAAGACGGAAAAATTTCCATTTCAAGATGAAGAGTAAGATGAAGAGTAAGATGTTTTAAACGTGCAAAATTAGTTGGTGATGAGGCAGTGAAGAACTCGGTCTTCTCCGGGTTCATCCGGAGTTTATTCTGAAGCATCCAAGCTTGCAGTGCCTCGATACACTGACTGAGCGTGAACAAAGCACATGTAGCTTCACCAGGGATTGTTGGGTCAAATGAACAAAATAGCTGAACATCGTCCGCATAAATGTGGTATTGCAGGGTGGGAAATGTACGAATGATATGCCCAATAACAAAGGAATAATAAATTAAAACTTGTGGTCCAATGAGTATGACTGATCCCTGCGGGACACCATACCTAAGTTGCATCAGAGAAAAGAGACCCTTTGATGTTGACTTGACTGGTTCTGCAACTTAGGTATGACTGAAACCATTGCTGGACTGTGCCGCAGAGACCAAAGTTTTCATCGAGACGCTGAAGAAGAATAGGGTGATCCACTGTATCAAAGGCAGCAGACATATCAATCATAACTAAGAAAACTGCCTCACGTCCGTCGATTGCTCGCAGAAAAGCATCTTGAATTGTAAGAAGGGCTGTTTCAGTGCTGTGCAGACTGCGGTATGCAGATTGTAAGGGATCCCCCAGCTTATTGCTTTCAACAAAAGCAGTAACCTGGGAAGACGCAACACTCTCAATCAATTTGCCTTTAGAAAAAAGACAAATTAGAGACAGGCCGGTAATTCTTAAGTTGTTGGGGATCCAGGGAGGAATTCTTCAAAATCGGGGTGATAACTGCCTTGCAGAGCTCAGTAGGAAACTGGCCAGTGGCAAGAGATGCATTAACAATATGACACAAAATTGGGATGAAAGTGGTCAAGTGCTTCTTGATTAACCAAGTTGGAATTGGGTCAAGGACACAACTCTTAGATGGACACTTCTTGACAATCTTAGTAAGTTCTGTTATAAGGCGTGTTCCCATTCGACTTCTTTTTCCGCGCCCTCGCAGGAACTTTCCGCGACTCCCTGTAAACATTCCTTCCTGTAAATCTCCCGTGCGTTCCCACTTACCATATATTTTACACGACGCGAGCGGAAAATTTAGCTACTCGGCTGGCCATATGTGGTCAATTGAGGGCGTGGTTTACATAACCTTTGACATAACAGGATGTTTGACATGCCATGCGATACACATATTGGCGCGAAATTATTGTGTGCATGCTGCACGAAACCCAATCAAATTTCGAACAACTTCGATTAAACTTGCCATTATATTTGCCAAAAAAAGAGCATGAAAAAACATGTGTAAATACAGGGCCCGTACATAATAATTTTTTCGCGCAATGTGTGGTGGGATTGCACAATATAGGAGGTGACGTCATCCATTTGGCATATTACACAGCGGCAGCGGTAGTTCTACAGGGCGGCGCTGTTCCCATTGGACTTTTCGAGGGCCCTGTAAAACTCCCACGGTTGAGCGGAAAGTTTCCGTGGCCTCTCTCGCCCTGTACGTTTTACATCGAATTACCTGAATTTGAGGGGTTTTTAACACTCACGTTTAATGCACACGTTACTATCTTCGAATCCATTCATGCGAAAATTCGGTCAGGTGTGAAAAAAACGAATGATTTAAAAAAAACATGGAAATTCAATCCATATTTAAATGCAGGATATCTCTGTCATCCCTGGCACATTTTTGCTGACTGAGGTATCGTACAAAAGGGCAGGAAATGAACTTTTTAGAAATTCAGGTATCGTTGTGCAAACGACTTTTTGGTAGCCCTGCTTCATACTGTCTTTATTCATTCATGCGTGAAGTATGTATCATATGAGTGGTATCAAATGAAAGATAAGGAACTAAGCTTTCCAAATATGTGTCATTTATTATTCAAGATTGAGATTAAAGTATGATTAAACATCGATAAATCTCGGTTTCGGTTTTTTCTGGGACACCCTTGTACAGGGTGTCCCAGAAAAAGGAAACCAAAATTAAAATATTAATTACTCGGTACTTGCTGAGAATTTTGAAAAATGACAACCACTGTCCATTTAGCGTGTCCTCTTTCTTATGACACCAAGTAGTCAATAGCTTCATGGATGACTAAGTACCAATGGTTTAAAGGACGTATGAAATAGGATTTTTATTACATAAAACTATAGTACAGAATGTGTTTTACACATTTCAATCAATTTCAGAGAATTTGATAGTTCCGTTTTGGTGTAATTGCAAGTTTTCTATTTTTATGCTAATGAAATTTCCATATTCATGAGCAAAGCGGTGATGTCATCTCAGGACAACAGAGGAATTCTCCATAGACTTGTGTACAAATGTTGGTGTCATTTTCAGTGGCTTCTTGATATCATGAACTGTATCACTTTACTGAGTTTGTTTAGTATGTCATTTGCAACAATCCTGACAAGTTTGTTTGATCCACAAATGGATCAGTTGGGTACTGTTACTGTTTGAAATGTAATGTTTTTTCTTTGTTTTTCAACTGTGGGTTCCCTTCATGACTAGCTTTAAACAGCGCCCTCACCTGTCATGAAAAATTTGAAGTAAAGAAAAGGTCACTTCTTTCTGAAATAAAAACAAATTTGAGCTTGCCTCTTTGTCTGCAGCAGCTTGATCCTTTGATTTGTGTATAAAACCAGCTTGTTGTTAATGTTCACTTCACAAATCCTTTAATCAAAGCGTATAGCTACATTACCCTGTCAGAATTAGCTTTGCAGAGAAAATGAATGAAAAAAATCCAAGTGCAGAACTGCATACATGTAGTTCTCTTTTTGTCATATGATCACATTTGAAATCATGGGCCAGAAAGCTTGGCTCAAATTACCAAGCCGATACAATACACTTTTGAATTGACAAAAACCTATAATATGTTATGTCTGTTTACACTGTCGCAGTACATTTGAATTGAAATATAACAAAGGTTTAGATATTTTATTTCTGTACGGGTAGGCTGCTGAGGCAGGGTTGCAGCAAGATTGGGTTGTTTTGGCAGGTGTTTGTATAATTTGCAATTACCCAAAATTTTACTTTTTGAGTTGACAAGGAAAACCTTACTTAAATTGTTGATAGCAATGGTAACAAACACCACATGAGTTTATTTCTGTCGAAGTACTCGAAGATGGTACTTTTTGTAAGGAATTAACAACTAAAGGTGGTTTAAAAAAAAAATGTGTGTGCACGCACATTTTATTGACCATTCACGTAACATAAAACGTGTGCATGGATTTTGAAGGTTTTCTGAAGCACATTAAAGGCAGAGGCTCCTCAGTGGGCACGTGAGGCCAAATTCGTGCCACGAAATACGCAGTTCCATAGCAAAGACATGGAGCTACGTATTTCGTGGCACGAATTTGGCCTCGCGCGCATTGACGAGCCTGTGCCTTTAAATTGAAAGCATGGACAGTTTTCATTGTTTTCTCAGAACATGGATGAGGTGCTGAGCTTACTTAAGCCTAGTGTACATCGATCTTGCAACTGGAAGCAACTAGTGGCAACTGGCCTTTTCAGCAACTGGAAGCAACTCGCGGCAACTGGGAGCAACTGATCAGTTGCTTAAAAAGGTCGATGTACGTGCACTTGCAACTACTGGCACCTGGACAAATCCCAGTTGCTCATGTTCTACTTTCTGGCAACTAGTTGTACCCAGTTGCGGTCAGTTTCGTCGATGTACATGTATGCATACTTGCAACTAGTTGCTGTCAGTTGCATGCGTGCATCTGATCACGTGTGCGCACATCGACAGCAACTGCAAGCACCAGTTGCTTCCAGTCAATGTACTCTAGGCTTTATCAAGTTGCCGTGTCGATGAGCACGCTCTGGAAATGTACATGTAGACATACACACAATGTAGACACGGATGGATGCTCCCAGTTGCCGCTAGTTGCGCAACTGATCAGTTGCTGTCAATGAACGTGCTATGCACACATCGACAGCAACTGATCAGTTGAGTTGCTTCCAATTGCAAGGTCGATGTACTCTAGGCTTTACCGAGTTGCCCTGTTGATGTGCGCGCTCTGGAAATCTAGTTGCTGCTAGTTGCGCATCTAATTAGTTGCTGTCGATGTGCACGCTACACACACATCGACATAGTACAGTAACTGATCAATTTAGTTGCTTTCAGTTGCAAGGTCAATGTCTGCTAGGCTTTACCGAGTTGCCAGGTCGATGTGCGTGCTCTGGAAATGTAGACATGGCTGGATGCTCCCAGTTGCTGCTAGTTGCACAACTGATCAGTTGCTGTCAATAAGCGCGCTACGCACACAACGACCAGCAAATGATCAGTTGCTTCCAGTCGATGTACTCTAGGCTTTACACACAATTAAGCAGTTTTCCAATCAAGTAAAATGCCTTAAAAGATGTTGTGAAAGAATATTTGTAGACCTTAGCGTTAACCAAGTTCATTGAGGCCAGTGTTCTTGTGCCTTGCTGAGTTTGCATCTCTGATGCCACCGTATGCACTGCAAAGCACAATTAACTTGTCTCTTGCTGTCTACAACATCTAGCTTTGTACTCTGTTTCCATGGAGAAAGGAAAACACAAAGTTAATGTGTACTGTACTTGATGAAAATTTGATTATTTTCAGGTTAATATTCCATCCATGTGTCTATTATTTCAATTATACCTATTGATTCAACCGCAGCTGAAATTTACTTTTCATTACTTTTTTACAAACATTGACAGTTCTCACACCATTAGGCATAAAAGCAAAATCGCTGTTACCGTTACGTTATACTAGACATTCCTACCATCACTTGTGTCACTAGGCTTACTTGAAACATTTCTGTGAATATAACGACTGTAAACAGCAAGAATTTGCTGCATCCACTGGCAGCACACCCAATTTCGGTTCGCTATCTCCGCGTTGAACAACTTGCATTTATAGATGCTATAGATCTACCAGGTACTTTCACCAACCTTGAATGCATTATGCCCGAAAAAGTCTGTGGCACATGTACAGGTGTATGTATACACTATTCAGGTACATACCTAGTACAGGTAGTACATGTGTACTACACGGGGAGTCAGAAAAGGGGCCGTCCATAAATTACGCACGAAATGCCGACTTTTTAGACCACCTCCTCCCCTGTACGCAAAATTCGTGACGTCACCCAAGTTTGTTTTCAATACTGGAGAGACTTTTTCACCAGGATCATAACTCTGTGCAATGCCAGTTATTTTCTCTCAAAACAAAAGAAATATCTTAAGACAGATCTAAGAAGATAACTTTAGCAATACATAGTGCAACAACATACCTTTCTGAAAACCCTGTGTACAAATTTTCTATTTAACGTGTGTAACATAGGACACATACTTTGTGACATTTTTTGGTGTCCTTGTTACATAGGGCGTGTTTGTTTCACGACAGATCCGAATCCAGATCCCGAGTTATTTTACGCGCAGAAACAAACGTAACTGCTCTCGACTAGGAATTCAAGTCACGTGAATTGGATCTGCGCAGATCTAAATCTGGATCCGTCCGAAACAAACACGCCCATACGGTATATTGGAAATTTGCACACATCCGGAAGGTATGTTGTGGCACTTTTCATTGCAGTTCTTTGGCTGAAGTTATCTACTTAGATCCATCTTAAGATATTTCTTTTGTTTTGAGAGAAGATGAATGACATTGTACAGAGATATAATCCTGGAGGAAAAGGTCTCTCCAGTATTTAAAACAGACATATACTTTAACGTTGAGTGTACGCATTGGCTCTAACCAACCTCCCCCTCAAGTTTTTGAGATAAAACATTCGGAAACAAAAAGCATTTTTTGTCTGACTCGCCCTACATATTGTTGGTAATTAACTATATCTTTCTTTTCCATTCCTCTCTGCACCAGGGTAATCCATTTTCAAAGTTCATCTTGGCAGAGAGTTGAAAGCAGTGTCTCATCAAGACACGGCACCACTGGAAGTATGGTCATCTTCAAGCCATCGTTACGCAATACTCTGTGCTATTTTCTCTGAAACGTTGAACAGAATTGCCTTCGTCACTGGTTTATTAACCACTCGACTGGAAAGATGACTGGCATATAATAAAACAAAAATCCCGACTTGATTTGTAAACTTTATCTCAATACGCCACGTAAAAGGAGTCCTAGATTACTGTTGCAGTCATGAAGTAGTGATCCCACAATTTCTCACGAGTGTCAATAAAAACATGTCCCAGAACAAGCGACTTGCCGGAGAGGTCACGTTGCACACTGATTGCATGGCCACTAAGACTTGCCATTGTTTGGAGTCGATTCCTAATACCATGCACTTCATCAAAATTTTAAAAGTTTAAGAAAGAGGTATCATGGAAAAGATGAGTACCCCTCGTACCAAATTGTTAATCTCCCTACCTTTTGAGAAAAGGTTGCAACTCTTCATCTAATTCTGCCGCATTAGAAAGAGATGTCGACTTTTGGGCCAATTGCCAATGTTCCTCTACAATTCACGTATGGAAGATGGCTAACAAGCTCGCAATGAACTCGTAAACATGGACAGCAACGAGGGTGAAATTCTGTGCTGGGGATGTGGGGAGTTTGGACAGCATGGACATGGAAACACCGCCAACATTGGACCAGGGGATTCCCTGGTGCCAATTTGGAATGAGAGACCCGATTTTGGAGAAACGCAGAGTTCTGGGGAGGCTTCGTCGGCTGGATCGTTGATGACGTGGAGACTGAAGGTGTTTGACTGTGGAGCTAGCCACACTGTGGTCGTCACTGGTGAGTTTAAAGCCTTCATAAAGGATTTTCAATTTCTCAACATTTTAATCGACCACTTGACTGGAAAACCTTACTCAAATGGAAGATAGAAGTGGTTCCAACAGCCCAAATTTCTGCTCAAGATATCTTTTTATAAATAAATATAATTGACGCTGAATTTATTTAAATGTGTGTGCACCCACATTTTTTAAAAGGGCGCCATCATTTGAAAAAAACGAAGACCCTGACTATCGTGGTATTATGGCTGCTTTGTACACTTAATTATAACTATGGAGCCAGCCTATTCTTGGGTTTCACTTGTCACTTGGCTTGACAACGGTTGCTATCCGCCATTACTAGAATAGAACAGTGAATTTTTGAAAGGTTGACAGTTTTTCATTTTGTTTTTAGGAATGTAGATGAGGGACTGAGCTGATTTACACACCAAGGTTGATTTATAAATACACACCCTTAATCACGCATGGAAATAATGCTGATTTTCAACAAATTGACAAATCCAAACTGCAGACGGTGGGGGAAAAATGGCCACAGGCACATTGTTTTCAAAGATTAATTTCAAAGATTACTTCCCCCATACTTTGTGTGAAAGGAAACTAATTATAGGCATTTCTTTACTTGTAAAGGTACATATTTCATTGATGATTTTTCTGTCACATTCAGATAAGGATGAGGTGTACACTTGGGGAAACGGCAACAGTGGCCAGTAAGTAAACACTACTCATAATGTAATTAATATTGAACTAGCATCATGATTGTGAATGTGAATTAGATGTACACATATGTACATGTAGTTGAATATTGATTTTCATAACTTGATAAATACCATGCCTTAAAAGAGCGTCACCAGATCACATTTTAAGCCACCATTTTTCCCATGGGTGTTGAGATTTTGATACCATATAATTTGTCATATTTTCTCATTACTATTCTGAAATTTCTCACTCTGAATACGTATATTTTCAAGGATATTGTCAAAAACCACTGATGTTTTGTAAACTAATTTATCCGTTCCATAAACCGTTTTTGCTTCCACATCCAAATTGGAGATTGCAAGTTTCCTGTTTTCTTCCCTAAGATAGTATTTTGTGAAGGTATTTTATATGATTGTTAGGTTAGAATGGAAAAAAATCTAGACGAGTTCTTTTAAAATCTTTGAATGGCCAGACTTGGTTGTGGAGACAAGAGGACCCACCTAACCCCCCAGAGGGTCCGACTGCCATCGGAAGGCCGGTCATCACCAATCGGAGGAGTAGCCTGCGGAAGCCGTCACACGGTCATCTGGCTGGAAAACAGTCTGTGCTTCAGCTGGGGTAACAACTTCTATGCACAGCTCGGCTATGACTTCAAGGTGGAAAACTACAAAGACAACCAGGTTTGTCAAAAAAATACTAGATGTGAACAAATAAATATATTTGTCCAAATTAATTTTCGATCCGATCAAAGATTTATTGAATACACTGAACTTGTGGATAGCAAGGCGGAGCGGCCTAGTGGATTGTATTCAAAACCCCAGTTAGTTCCAAAGGTACTGGGTTTAAATCCTGGTCCGGTCCATCCACGGTGCGTGTACCCTTGAGCGAGGTTGTTCAATGCGCATGGCGTGCATTGCTATACGCGCGCACACACGGCCGGGTAAATACACTGCATCAAATTTGCTTTTGTGCATGTGCAGTTTTTGTGACAAGGGCGTGGCTGCTAGCCAGGCTCAAAAGTGTTTAAGACTGGCCAGGCCTTTATCGTCCATTCATAAATACCTTAGACAGTTTACGCATCCCTATTGGCTGAGAGCACGTCATGTGGGCATTCTTAAACTAGCGATAATGACCAGTAATAATGCCCGGCTGGCTGGCCTGCGTGTGTGCCCTAGTCGGCGCGTATACGGAACACAAAAACTGCATGCGCCCGAAAGCAAATTGTGCACTCCCGGGATGAGAGAAAAATCTTAAGGGCTTCGTCGGGATTCAAACCCGAGACCTCTGACTAACCAGCTGAGCTATAAGGCACAGTGGTATACTCCCTCAGGTGTGCCTTATATTTCTGCCGGTGAGTCAGAGGTCTCAGGTTCGAATCCTGATGATTTTTTTTCTCTCATTCCAAGTTTGGTTGTTTCGTTTTAATGGTGATAATCTACATTTCGTAAAATGTATTTTATTGTACTTTTTTTCACTGGACTCGGCCAAAATCTCCGAGTCCTTACCACCCGAGTCCGGACTCGAGTCCTACAGTGCTGGTGATTAGACACCATACAAGATGTTGCATTCGTTAGGTTGATGACGGGAAACACATTTTTTTTTTTTTCATTGCCCTGTTTTTTTTTTCTTGAATCCCATTGCCCGCTATCTTTCCTCAATTTGCAGATGACCCGTGAATTCCTCTTGCAACACTTAGCCAGAAAAAATATCTGTGATGAGGTACAATTTGAACTGCATGCAGAATTGATTGTTTTTTTCCTCCAGCATGCTAACAGTTGTTGATTCTTAAGGCCTGTCCGCATTGGACTTTTTTTTTGAAAAACTTTAAAAAAAATATAATGCAGACAGCCTAGGACGTTTTCCTCTCAGGAACTTTTCCCGAGTCCAGCGGTTACTTTTCTTGGCCAACTGCTGCCCAGGAAAAGTTCCCAGGTAACTTTTCCCGAGACGAAAAGTCAAATGCGGACACAGCGAGTCGATAAAAGCGCTCTGGAAGCGTACGTCCGGGCCGTGAAGGTCAAACTGCGAAGGGACACTGTGCATGCTCTCCCACGGTCTCGGTAAAATTTTTACTGTGTCAAAAGGTCCAAATGCCGACAGCAGTAAAATATAGCAATTTTTCAAGTCCAATGCGGACACGGCTTTAAACTAACCATAAGCTCTAAGCATGCAACAAATTAATACTAACTTGTTCAACTTTATTAAACTCTTTAATAACACCTCTTCTTACATGATTGTGATGGATTTTCATTAAAGCCCCAATACATCATTTGTAGTTACCCAAAATTTTACTTCACGAGTTGACAAGAAAAACCTGACTAAAAGTGTTGATAGCAATGGTAACGAACACCACACTTTTCCAGTGTAAAATGATACCTTTGTGGAAGAAAGTGCCAACCGAAGGTGCTTTAAAAAAAATTGTTTGCAAATGATTTTTGTTTTTTTGGTTTTTTTTAAAGATAAAGATCAACATAAAAACCATGCATGGATTTTTAAAGGTTTTCTTGTTTCTACAAGGCAGATCAAGGCAGTTTATTCAGTTATATGTAATGCTGTTGTTAAAAATATACAGTCCGTGCGTTTTAGGTGTGGCACCGCAAAAAAAATTTTTTTTTCTAGAAACATAAAAGTATTTCGCTTTCAAATGAGAGATCAACGGAAAAAGAATCTACCAACATTTAGTTATCGAACAATTACTGTCAATATTTCAAATTATTTAGGTCCGAAACAATTCAAGGCTGCCCGGTGTTTGGTCTTCCCTGTGTTTGGTCTGCAGCGCCCAATGCACAGCACGCCCTCCGTACCGGTGGCCTGTCCAATCTTGTTTCTTCTGTCTCGGAAAGTCTTCCGAGACGGAAGAAACAAGATTTGACAGGCCACTAGTCCAGAGGGCGCATTACAAGCCGTGGATCACAGACCAAATACCAAGTAAGACTTGGGCAAGTCTATAGACAAGGCGCAAAAACGGCCGTACAAAATGGTGTTTTTCACAGGGTTGCCAATGTCTAAAGTTCAAAGTTGGTGTTTTTTCGTTAAAATAAAGTAAATGCTCTAAAAATTCTTTCAGAGACAAAAAAATATCGAATTTGTTGAGAACCACGGACTGTATATCTTTAATGGAATTCGTAAAAAAAGTTTTATCTGTATATATGGGCCTTTAAAGGCAGTATACATGATTGGTATCTCGAAAATCAGAAATGTTCACAGATTTACGCCTAACTTACACAATATAAACATGATGACTGTAGAAAACTTCCCCTGAAATGGTTTTGTCTGAAGTGCTATAGTCTTTGAGAAATGAGTAAAACAATTAGTTTTCGTCTCGTGAGACGAAAATTCAATTCGCCCCAAAACCATTTCGCCCAAGTGCCATATCGCCCCAAACCACTTCGCCCGAGTGCCATTTCGTCACAAATCACTTCGTCCAAACACTACATCGCCCAAATGCCACTTCACCCCAAAACGACTTCGTGCACAGGCCGTGGTTCAGGGCGAAATGGTTCAGGGCGAAGTGGTTTTGGGGGCGAAATGACTGCAAACCCTTTTTTGACTGTTTTCTCAAAAGTTAGACGAAGTACGGAGCTGGTTTTTGCTCAGGTTGGTTTTAATCATGCATATCTTCAATCACACGGGGATAAAACTATCTGTAACAGTTTACTAATCATGTATACTATCTTTAAGCAGGGTATCTCGCTGTGAAAGGGGAGCCACGATATCACAAAAAGCATTACAACAATTTCTTGATTTACCTTCATCTCCAGGTGCAACCCCACCTGTTGCGACCCATTGCACACATGAAGGTTAATCAGGTAGCGTGTGGTGAAAAGCATACCCTGTTTCTGTACAACACTGGCATGGTGGCTGCTTGCGGGTAAGTGGAGTACTCATGCTTGAGTCTTACTTGAGTACTTTTTGTATCGAGAAAAGAAACAAAATTTCCTGAAAATATCAATTCTTGATTAGGCCAAACAAAATAAATGGTGCGTTTACGGTAACGGCCTAAAACAAATGCAGGTAGGTAGGTAGGAAAATAATTTTATTTTGTCATTTTTTTTTTACATTTCAGTTCATGCATTTGCGTGTTGTTTTGCAATGTTTGAAACTCACTTTTAACACTATTAACCATGTTTATGTACAAGTGTAGAAAATGTTATGTTCGTTGGAAATTATTGAAAATAGTGCTCATTTAAAATTATCAACTTGAAAATTGGCAATAAAAAATTCCAGGTAGGTCGGGTTACCGTAAACACACCATTTATTTTATTTGGCCTTAGAACAGGCATTTGTTGAATACAGTGAACTTGTGGATAACAAGGTATTGGTGGATCAACGGGAATTGCATTCAAGACTTCCGCTTGATTTTGACTATTTTACATATTAATTATGAAAATTATCCATTTATGCATACATTGATAAATTTCAATGGCTAGAACTAATGTCCATAAATGAAAATGAATACCTGGTAGTGTATTAAAAATGCCCCATAAATAGTGGATGAGGCAATTCAAGCCTGTTCATGATGTGTGGCGCCCTCTGTTGACAGACTTGAGTAAGCATTGAGTTTAATGGAATAATCTGTGCTAGTAAGCAATGTTGCCTTTTAATAGAGAATCCGACAAGTTTTTCGTTATAAATTTAGCCAACAAATTTGGATTGAATGTGGATTCGTACTCGAGCCTCTGGTTTAACGTACCAGCTCTCCACATGTCGACCCATTTAGCTGTGTGCTGGTTTCATAATGACATTATGGCAACTGCAGTGTATCTTTGCTTTGCTATGTGCCGTGTACATGGTGTAACCACGGGTCGATTTCACGAGGCGCTACGATCCTTCGCAACGCCATTTGCGATGGGTAAACCACCGTAATGTTCTTCTTGCGTAACGTGCATCTCGAGTTACGAAGGATTAACCCAATAATTTAGGCGTTACTATACATACCATGTGTGCTGTAACGTCAATTCTCCATTCATTGAGTAAACTTGAGATCATTTGGACTACGCTACATTCCCATCTTTTTTGCTGCCCTGAGATTTGGTCTCGCATCGGCAGAGGGTCGAACCCCGAGCTCGGGATCAGTTTGCAATCATTCACTCCACAGCCATTGCTGGGGAAAGCCCGCGAAATTAAAGCGGCCTTGCACAATGTACATGCATGAACACTCAGTTCTGTACATGCACACATAGAGCATGACCTTTGACTGCAACTTCTGACGCCACGCTCAAAATCAACTACAGAATGTAAACGTGGCACTCATTACAGTTAACACTGACGCATTTTTATCAAGGGATCAATCTTGATCCCGAGCTCGGGACCAGTGTAAACATGGCACAGGTATTAAACTCGATCACTTGCTCCCTCAACCGTGGTTTGTGTCATATGTACATGTAGAACTGTTTTCAGCTTTCCCTCATTATTCTGTTGAACTTATTTGTTACAGATGTAACAGTTTTGGCCAGCTTGGGACAGGTAGCCGTAGCGAACTGGTTTCCCCCAAATCCCTGGACTCATTGGAAAGGGTAGTGTTCATTGTCTGCGGTGCCAACCACAGTATGGCTATCACTGGTAGGTAACAACACTTTCTGTCAAGTGATGAGTGTTCAAGGTAGAACACATGATTGGTATCTCGAAAATCAGAAATGTTCACAGATTTACACATAACTTACACAATATTAACATGATGACGGTAGAAAACGTCCCCTGAAATGGTTTTGTCTGAAGTGCTACAGTCTTTGAGAAATTAGTAAAACAATTAATTTTCGTCTTATGAGACGAAAATTATTTGTTTAAACTATGTCGGTCACTTCGCCCCAAAACCACTCGCCCTGGACCACTTTGCTCAAATGCCACTTCGTGTGCAGGCCGTGGTTCAGGGCGAAGTGACTGTATAACTTTCGGGAGAATAATAGTTTTTGACTGTTTTCTCAAAAGTTAGACGAAGTATGAAGCTGACTTTTACTCAGGTTGGTTTTAATCATGCATATCTTCAGTCATACAGGGAGATAAAACTATTTGCAACGGTTTACCAATCATGTAGACTACCTTTAACTTTTATGTTTCGTAAAATTCGGGTAATATTCCCTGTCTCCATACTACACACCACAAATGGGGTGTTCATTCCATTGTGTGTGTGAAGTGAATGACCCCAGTGCATGTTCTTGAGCTAAAAACAATGCTGTGTAACAATGCAAGCCAATACGGTTTGTAAGCATTGCTGCACACGCTCATGAATTAATGAATGCAACTGATGAATGAATAGCACAGCATAAATAATGCAATGTGGGCTATACATATATAAATAAGAGAATAAAAGTGGGTTTGGCCAGACTTAAACATACGTTTAAAACTGGCTAGGGGCCTGGACGAGTGATAATGGCCTGAGCCGCAGTACTTGTATTGTTTAAGACTGGTTAAACCCACTTTTGTTCCCATTCATGAATACCTTTTTGTTTAAATCGGTAAAACTCACCAAAATTCTTTGATAATCTTGTCGTTTTGCATTGACTTTCCCACATGCATGACTCCGTTCAAACTCGTGCGTCAAGTTGTTTTTGTTCGATGTACACGCATGCACACGACTGGGTACTTGTCACAGTGCACACTTTGTTTTCTGGCGCGTGCAGTTTCTGGGTGCGTGTGCGTGTTCCATACGCGCTGAATAGGACGCGGGCTAGGCTAAAAAAAATTTAAGACTGGCCTTTATCTTCCGTTTAAGACTGGCCACGTGACGTGCTCTCAGCCAAAATGGATGCGAAAACCGTCTAAGGTATTTATGAATAAGTATTATAAATGAGGCGTCGCAGCTGCGCTGCTCCCTGTCCTTATCGCATGGTGGTGCTCTCATGCAAGCTCGTAATGCATGCTGCTGCTTCAATGCCTTGAACAGATACAGTCTTGGACCCAGTGTGAGTTTCTGTCTATTGCATCTGAAATCAAATGTTTCTAGCTTGCATTTACAACATGCAAGGATCCTGTCACACATTCCCGGTTTTGTGTCCCAATTGGCCCCCGGTGCGTCCGGTTTTGACCCCAAACCGGGATGAATTTCTGATCTCACAGTCGTACCAAGGAAATCTGAGAAGGGAGCCTGGAAGTCTAAGGGCAAGTCCAATGCCCTCAAGAAGCAACAGCAATGTCCTGGCTTCAATAGGGTTTTGCAAGGCGGCACTGGGGGTCCCCTACGGGCCACTACGGCTCCTCTACAGGACACTATGGCTATGCCGGCAGCCTAGGTCCAGTTGGGCTCTAGTAAGGTCCTGCTACGATTTCAATTTCTTCCCGGTTGTTCCCGGCAAAGCATTGCATGCAAAACTCCACCGGGACACCTTAGCCGATTGAAGACGGTTGGTAAGGATTGACTATACGTCACTAGGTTTAAGTACGGTCTAACTAGGACTGACTAGGATTAACACCAATCGTAGGTAGCACCACCGTAATGCAAAACCGGGAATATGTGACTTCACACAATCGGGTTAAGGCACTTTCCTCATTTTCTAACCGTTTTCTTTTTACCAGCCGATGGAGAACTGTTCACCTGGGGTTTAGGTAGGGCCTGTGGCTATCGTAGGGAGGACGTGTTGTTTCCAGTTCGTAAAATGACGCGTGGCTCCAATGTCGTCGCTGCGGCGGGTGGAAGCAGTCATTCTTTGGCTCTGACAGGTAAGTGAAAGAATATTGTGAAAGAAGTACACCTTAATAAGCTGCTCTCAGATTGACCTGCGATTCTCTTGCCCATCGACGGAACACTCGGCATCAATTAAAAATGTAATTTTCGTTTGAGTATCGCTGAACAAGCGGCAACTCGACACAAAATATTTGCAACCGTGCTCATGTGACGAGGATGCCATGGCATGATTTTTTTCGCGCGCTGATTGGCTAAAGTTGCCTGTCTCATTCGTGTCACGCGTGGATTCAGTATTCTTTTATTCAAGTTGGCTACAACGATCGCTATCATGTCGCAAAAGTTGCGATTGTTTAAAAAAAGATTTTAGCGCTGCCTGATGCCTATTGCCGTAATGCCATCGGAGCTACATATAGGTTCTAAAAACAATTGCCGACTAATTTGATGCCGACAGGTGTAGCCCACGTGCAGTTTGGTTCTAAAAAGTTAGTCACGTATTGTTCTGTGTAATTGCAAGGTCAACCTGAGGGCAACTTTAGAAACAAGGCATTGTGCTAAGCAAGTGCAACATGTACATTTTATTTTATACAAAGAACAGGTAAAATGACCCAGTGAGAAGCAGATATGAACTTCACAAAAATGGTCATTGGCTTATGGACACTGCCATTTTGCCCCAAAACTAGGCAAAGAATTTTGTTTTTCCATACAATGTATACGAATGCACAAAAGAGTTGTACGAAAAACATCATTCTTCACCTAGTTTTAACTGCCATTCTTTGTGAAGTTCGTATCTCCAGTACATACAGTGATTCTCTCAAAGCAACAAGAGTAGACGCGCTATCGCACGGTCGAGCAGTTGCACTGATTGTGCCCGACATGTACGGGGAACGAGACAAAGATGGCAGCATCGTGATAAAAGTCAATAGTTGACTATGCCAGCATTCGTTACGTGCAGTGCTGTTCAGCCAGTTTCATAGACAATTAAGCTTGTGGTATACGTGTCGTATTTTTGTTTTCTGCTAGAGTGAGTACTCGGTCTTTCAGAGGTAACAATTATTAATGAAGGGAAGCATGAAACTAGGCCAAGTCTCGTAAAGTGATCTCCAAGTAGTGTTGTGCCACCAGTGATTTCAACTGGTCGACAATTTGTCCGGGTGTGCTGAGCAGCGCCCTCATGTGGCGAACACTGACCAACCCCCTGTTTGCCGCGTGAGGGCGCTGTTCAAAACAGATGCATGATCTGTCGTGGCCGTTATCAGCCGTGGATTGTAGGCTTCGGCGATTCCACACCAGAATCGAGTAGATTCGATTCCACTTTAGGAATCAGAATCGCGATTCCAGATTTTTCAGGAATCGATTCCCAATAGAAATTGATTCCATTTCATATAGAGTCAATTCCCAGTGATAGCTTGCCGATTCCAGAAATTACCTAGCAATTCCGAAGGCAAAACTCCAACTTTTGGAAGAATATTTAGCCTCTGATAATTTTCACGTTATTTTGAAAGTGTGACGGAATTGATTCCGAATGGAATCGTGATTCTTTTTGGAATCGGAGTCGACTCCGAAAATGCTGGAGTTGCCCAAACCTAGTGGATTGGGTCGCCGATGCAATAGATATGCGTGGTAAAGTGAACGCTAATGACGCTAGCGGCCATCTGCTATAAATGTTTTCTACTTCTCAACTCCAAAATGTTTATATGTATTGTGTACATGTATATCAACTTAGTTCGCATTTTATGTGAGTACACAATTCAGTCGGATGTTTCTATTCATTTGCGTAAGAATGCTATGTAAATGTGAAAAATAAATTTCGTTTTTGGAAAGATTCAGTATGGAGATGTCTGTCATATAAATTGCCAGACAACACCCCCCCCCCCCCCCCCCCTACCCCCCCCTTCCGAGGCTATTATCCTTGATGAAAAATGTGTGGGAAGATCACATGTCAATCGCTTCATAGAAATGAGAATGAAATCGTTGAACGTTGTCATGTCCCCAGAACATTTCCAGCCTTGTTTGTCATCCAATCCCATGATGCCTTGAGAACGTCATAATGTTTATAGAGTAAACTTTTGTTATAGCAGTCTCTAATTTAAAGATAGTATACATGATTGGTAAACTGTTACAAATAGTTTTATCCCCCTGTGTGATTGAAGATATACATGATTAAAACCAACCTGAGCAAAAACCAGCTCCGTACTTCGTCTAACTTTTGAGAAAACAGTCAAAAAAGGGTTTGCAGTCATTTCGCCCCAAAACCACTTCGCCCTGAACCACGGCCTGTGCACGAAGTGGTTTTGGGGCGAAGTGGCACTGGGGCGAAGTGGTTTGGGGCGAAATGGCACTTGGGCGAAATGGCACTTGGGCGAAATGGTTTTGGGGCGAATTGAATTTTCGTCTCATGAGACGAAAACTAATTGTTTTACTCATTTCTCAAAGACTATAGCACTTCAGACAAAACCATTTCAGGGGAAGTTTTCTATGGTCATCATGTTTATATTGTGTAAGTTAGGCGTAAATCTGTGAACATTTCTGATTTTCCAGATTACCAATGATGTATACTGCCTTTAAAGCTCTTACTAATATAAAGCTCCTTTCCAAGTCCTGGCAATTACTCAATTCATTATGTATTCTTTGGTTATTGTGCTGTCTAGATATATGAGACTCGTTTTTTAGTTTGGTTTTCCGAAGAGCGATATAATGAGTTTATTAGGGAGATTTTTATTACATGGGTAGACCGGTTCTTAAGTGAAATTTGCCTATAAAAGCTTGCCTTAATACACTTCACTGAAGCTAAATGCTTACAAAAATTATGAACCAATTTGGTCCAAATCACTCGCATATAGCAGGTTCGCTGTTTTACCCTCTATTTCAGTGCATTTTTACTCGGTTTTCCCTTCAGTGATCTTAAATAGGGCATTGATGCTCATAATACGGCTGACTTAGTAGTGCACAGTTTCCCTTGAAATTGAATCATTTCAGTGAACTGACTTCCATTTGAGATTGTTTCATGCACCTTTTGTGCACCTTTTGTGCAATTAATCATTTCCATTTTGTGATACGTTGTCTAAATTGACCAGAGATTGAGAAAAATGTTAAGGGGTTTCTTGTTGCAAGGCCTTCCTCTTCTATTGTCTGTAAAACCTTATAATAAGGTTGGATTTAAGCCGAGCCTTTCCGCCCAAGTTGTCGTTTCACTCAAAAGGCCTTTTCACACTACCCACTTCCGACCTGGGTAACTTTCTACCCGGGTAGCTGCAAATAACCCGGGTTCATTTCACACGACAAATTTTAACCCGGAGAAAACCTGGGTCGTCTCTTACACGGGTCATTAGCGACCCTTTTCCCACTGCAGTTCTGCACGCGCACCTACCCGGGTACACCAACCACAGGCTTGGTTTGCTTTTAATAGCAAAAAACATATTTCTGACATGATTCAACGGTCAGCTTTAGACGTCAGCAACCAAAGCTGATGAAGAGTGATTTTTGGTTGAACCCGTGATCGGGGCTGCGTTCCACTTAGGCAAACGTTGCTAACGTTCGCCACTGGTTACAGTGCTTTTGTGCACTCGTCTAAATCAGGGTACCAGTTTGTTGGCGAACATTGCAAACGTTTGCATATTTGGAACGCAGCATAAACAACATGGCGATGCTGATCGACATGAAAACATCGCTGGCGATAATGCTAATTGATTTTTTTTGAGCTTTTGTGCGGTGTTGTAACAACGCAATGGCTCCACACATTTTCCAACTGCACGCCGATCACGCATAGAAGCTTTTACTGCATGCCCGCTTTCTCCAAGGACACGCTAACCCGGGTCGGCAAACACTAAGCCGGAGAATCGTCTCAAGGCCGCCGTTAACCCAGAGATTGGTGGCTTAACCCACTTCCCGACCAGGGCTAGAAATTACCCGGGTTAAGTGGCATTTTTGGCCAGTTAAACCCGGGTAATTCGTAACCCCGAGATTTGCCGTGAGAAACGAGCCCTTAACCCGGGTAATCTCGGTGTTAAATTTTTCTGTTACCCGGGTTATCTCGGGGTTAAAGTGTCCTGGGAAGAGGACTATGGTGTAGCATCAGTATTTGCTTTATATTTCTTCTCACTGTTTGGAAACCCTTCATCTGCATTTTGTGGCAAATACACATACCTTGAAGCAGTTTTTATAAATAGATGTTTTTGTTGAAATCATTTTTGTCTGAACCCTGTCTACCCTCCAAGGTCAGTTAACAAAATGAAAAGCCATAAGATTTCGTTATTAAAGTACCTGGTGTTTGCACATGTATACACAATTCCTCTTTCTGCGCGTACATTAATTCTTTATGTCGGCATTTTTGAGAACTACTAAATGGCAATTGTTATATACGCAGACCCACATCCATTAGTATAACATAGATCGCCATCTTTTAACTTTAATCGTTCTCAAACAATAGTTAAGCAGTCTCTTTGCACCACTCTTCACTGCATTATGTAATTATTTGGATTTCCTTTGTGAGGAATGTCGGGTTAGTCAAAACTGTGCCTTACAAATTTGAAGGATTAAAAGGACAAGATTCTTTATAAAAATAATATTTGAACCCTTTCTGTCTGCCGTGCCCTAAATCTTCAGAATCCAAAAAAAGCAATTAATCCACAAATTAATGTCCGTTTGCATTTGTGTGACTCAATTTGCCCTCATACAATTCTGCGTTAATGAGAGCACAGCTGAATTATGAAAACCTTGGAGAGACGGCCAAGAGTGAAGCTCCCCACAACCTTTGCCATTTTGCAACATTTGCAGACAGCTATTAGACTCCATTGAACTTGACCCAAATGTTTCTGGCAGTCAAGCCAAGCAAGACTGCTTCCTTAATTGACCCAAGGACAACGGGAGGAGCCGTGGCTGTTTGCATAGCCAGCAGTCGGTCTTCATTTAAAGTCGTAACCCTGGCATCAACTGCCACCACCAGGGTGCCTATTGTTTGAGGCAGAGCGTAATTCACCAGCCGTAAAATGTCATCTTCTGCTTGGCTTCTTTTTCTCCCTGAGCAGAGACTGCAAACTGAAACAAAATATTGTTGCCAAAGTGGTGCTGTAGAGGCCTTTTCACATAACCAACTTCCGACCCCGGTTAAATTTAACCCAGAGTTTCATTTCACACGTCAAGTTTTAAACCGGAGAAACACTTAAGGCCTTTTCCCACGGCACTTTAACCCCGAGATAACCCGGGTAACAGAAAAATTTAACCCCGAGATTACCCGGGTTAAGGGTTCGTTTCCCACGGCAAATCTCGGGGTTACGAATTACCCGGGTTATCTGGCCAAAAATGCCACTTAACCCGGGTAATTTCTAGCCCTGCTCGGAAGGTGGGTTAACCCACCAATCTCGGGGTTAACGGCGACCTTGAGACGATTCTCCGGGTTAACGTTTGTCGTGGGAAACGACGACAATAGCCTACCCGGGTAGGCTATTTAGCGAGTTAAAATCTTGCCGCAATAATGATTGGGTCAAAGGTTGCAAGTGCGCCCGCGCTTGAATGGCACTGTCAAACTGGTACTCTTTTAAAGGTAGTGTACAACAAAATACGCGTGGGGCCAGTGACAAAGCACACATCGATAAATATTATTAAACATGCGAAATATTAACAGCAAAATTGCCAGCGATGTTTCTGTGTCGTCCGCCATGTTTGTGTGTGCGCGCGCAGCCTGATCGATCGATCGATTTTCCACACGCAATGGTTTCTGGGTATTTGTGCTGATTGGTGTACCCGGGTACGTGCGCATGCAGAAATGCCGTGGGAAAAGGGTCGCTGTTGTACCCGTGTAAGAGACGACCCGGGTATGTGCTTCTCCGGGTTAACGCTTGTCGTGTGAAAAGAAACTCCGGGTTAAATGTAACCCAGGTTATTTACCGCTACCCGGGTAGAAAAGTTACCCGGGTCGGATGTGGGTAGTGGGAAAAGGCCTTTAACCTGTTTCCCAGGGCAAACACTAACCCAGAGAATCTTCTCATGGCCAACGTTAACCCCAAGATTGGTGGGTTAACCCAGCTCCCAACCAGGGCTAGAAGTTAATACACAGGTTTTACTTGTACATGGCATTTTTGGCAGGTAATTCATAAACCGATATTTGCTGTTGGAAATGAGTCCTTAACCCGGGGGTAATCTCGGGGTTAGATTTCAGAGTTAGTGTCGTGGGAAAAGCCCTTTGGAGTCGGTTACTTAGTGTACCATATTGTTATAGAAGTTTATTTTAAATAATATACAAATTGAGGGGCATGGTTAAGATTATAGGCCTATGTATATGCCCTGAGGTGGAAGCGGGGGAGGGGGAGAGGGGCGGGCGTTTATAGTCATGGCTTTGAGATATCCAAGGGCCTATTTCTCTATTTTATCCAATGGGGCGACACTTTTTGTGTACAGAGCCCTATTAGGGCGACGCGACACGACGCGACAATTTGGCGTAGCCCCAATATTTTGGAAGTCAAAATCCATCTTTTTCAAATCGAGAACCATTTTTATTAGGTCTAGAAGCATTTTTATTAGGTCTGGAACCATTTTCGGAAGCTCTGGGTAACAGAAATTTGGTGTCCAATCGATGTCTTTTAGCCGAAATTTCGGTGGTCGTCTGCCAAAGTCTTACCGGCAGGTCGCCCCTTTGCTGCATTAAGTGATATTACTATAATCTTAACCATGACAAGAAAGAATATTTATTTTAACTTTTATGCACCAAAAATGTAGATTTTTGTTACCTCATTGTTTGAAAGTAGACCTGACATTTTGTAGTCCATAGAGTTTCAAATTTGGAAACCTACGGCAGCAAGGTCGGCCCATATGCACCCCATGGGCCTGCACCATAACATATACCATTCCAGTACCCCAGTATCAACCATGCACAAGACTGTTAGCGCACCGTGTTCGCTCCACAAACGTTGCGAAGAAACTAGTGCAATGCCCTGCGCTGACAGACACCGCAACCCGCTAATGAGCAGAATGAAAAATCGACACCATCAGAATGTAAATATGCGTTGTATTCCTAACCCAGTTTTTATGAGATGGTGTGAAAAAGTGCATTTGTGATGACGTGACTTTAAATAACTTTGATCATCTTGAGAATTGTTCAAAATTATATTAGCACTCTGACAAAACAATGTATCGCAAAATGCAATTGGGTAATTCCCAAAATTAGGGGTCCAAAAGTGTGACATGCTTTTTAAGATTTTCAAGTGTTTTTAATGATTGAAAGTGGTTTCCCAGTAGAAAATAATAATTTTTATTTGAATAAATGGCACTCAAATTTAATGTTTGTGTGTAGATATTACACCAAGGTTAATGCAAAATCATTTTACAGCCAATTTTCATTGGCGTAGGTAACCGGGACACCAAACTCCTATCCAATACCATGGAACAAATTATAAGCCTTTATGGTCTTTTGTTTTGAATATTTTTCAGGAATCAGAAAACTAAATATTGAAGAAAATGATGCTGCCCCCTAGCCCTATAATCACAGGCCACAGTCCATTACTGAGAATTTGTGGTCATAAGTAAGTGGTGATTTCTGAAGCAGAGAGTGTCGTACGTAACTGGGATACCAACCATTTTGGACCCCTAATTTTGGGAATTACCCAATTTCTTTACAGAGTTTGGCAGAGGTGTCGATTTTAATGTCGACCATGTGGACTGCAACCTGATGACGTCACTTTGATGCTCTGTGCATCAATCCCTCTTTCACAATCGAGAAAGTGATTTTATAAATACAGTTTCGGCATTCTCTCTGTAACCTCAACATGACGCCATCGCATCTCAATCTACATAGTCGACATGAGAATCTAAGGCAGGGGTCGCACGAGAAAATTCTCGTAATTACTCGATTGTGATACAATTGTAATATTTCCAACGACGACCGGGGTCAGACGGCAAACTTATTCTAATTGGATTGTAATCGTATTATAATAAAGTGGGGTCACACTGAATCCCTTACGAAGGATGGAGCAGTTGTGGTTAAGTTCCTTGCTCAAGGGCTCGTGTGCGACGACCGGGTGTCGAACCAGCAATACCAAGTTTTTACGACCTAAACCGCTTGGCCATGCCACCCCACCCCCCTGTCACTTTTTCCCCTATCTCCCACTGTACCACCACTGGTCCTAGTACACTCATAGCTTCTGCTTGTATGCCATATGGGTTATTCCCAAAATTAGGGGTCCAACATTTTTGGTGTCCTAGTTACGTACGACACTCTCTGCTTAAAAATCACCACTCATAATCACAAATTCTCAGTGATAGACTGATAGGCAGCATCATTTTCTTCAATATTTTGTCCTCTGATTCCTAAAATATATTCAAAACAAAAGACCATAAAGGCTTATAATTTGTTCCATGGTATTGAATAGGAGTCTGGTGTCCCGGGTTACCTACGCCAATGAAAATTGGCTGTAGAATGAGTTTGCATAACCTTGGTGCAATATCTACACACACAAATTAAATTTAAGTGGCTTTTGTTCAAATAAAAATTATTATTTTCTACTGGGAAACCACTTTCAATCACTAAAAACACTTGGAAATCTTAAAAAGCATGTCACACTTTTGGACCCCTAATTTGGGGAATTACTCATATAGAAAACACATGGAGACAGCATGACTCACTTCGTGAAAGGAACACTGGGAATTGTAAAGAATGTAGTCACTAAACACTTCAATGCTTTGGAATTTTCATATCTGTGTCCCATTAGAATTGCATACAATCTACCCAGACTGAATTAAAAAGTACATCATAGTCTGTGGTTGAGGTACATGTACATGTGCAAAGTGAAAGCAAAACGGGCTGAGTGGGCTAAACTGAAACCTTAGTTAAAGCTGCAGGCTGGGGTTCTCATCCAGACCGTGTGCAGGTTACATGTGCTCTTGGGCAGGGCACTTTGCCATACAATGCTTATTTCCACCCAGGAATAAATAGACATTGGTAAGGCCTGGGCAGTGGACGAGGTGGTGTTTGGTTAGCTAATGAGCACGTATACATGTAGCTCACAGGTTTTATATACAATCTGAGGTTAATTTAAGGAAAGTATTTCATACTCGGACGTTATTATTTTTTCCTTAAAATTACTTATTAAGCATCAATAAGTGCAAATCTAATACATGTAAAAAAAAAACTTGGGGGGTTGGGGCGCGGGATATGAAGATTTTACGAGGAAAAACTTATAATTCTTTTAAGTTGTCCCATAGGTTTAGTGCAGGAGGGCTTATGTGACGTCCGACTTGTAAATTCTTTCCTAATTAGGGAATTTTACGGAATTTCACAGTTGCACAAAGTGTACGAAAGGGGGTGGGGGCAGGAAGCATGTTAATTTTTTAATGGTACAGGTGGGCACTGATTTTTTTCTCAGTGATTATCCGTTAAAAAAAAGAAAAAAGAAGGTTGGTGCCACTTTTATCATACTTTTAGTGAACACATGATTAGGTTAGTTTGTGAATTCAAAGTATACATATATGCCATCAATTTACTCCGTGTAGGTAAAAACATTTGCATACAAGTTTACCACAATTATTTTTTAAATACTTTATGCCCCATGACGTCCGTGTCACGTCACGGGGGCGAGTGACTCAGAGTGTTGCAAAGTATGATCATTTAGTGAGAAGATTCATACAATGAAAGTAGAAATGAGTCTCAGAGTCAGTATTTGTGGTGCTAAACGTGGTCTTTAATAACGTTTGGCCAATCACATTTGCCTTTTTAAAAATTTGTACTTTTTTGCCAAAAATAATACTGGTGTCAACTGGTTAAAATGTTTCATCTGCAGGTGATGCAATGGGCCTTTAGGGGTCATAAGTACATCATTTGTTTTTTGTGGGGCAGTGGGGGGAGGGGGGGGGGGGGAGGGAGGGAGGGAAGGAAGGAAGGGGAGGGGTCGGGCTCCCCTTCAGACATCTTTGTGAGGCCAGAAGCCCCTGCCTCAACCAGCTCAGGATTAAAAAGTAAAAATAATGCAAACAGCCTGGTCTATTGTAGCCAGTGTGACCTGTGGCTAGCTAAGCAAGCAAGTCTCGTCATTTGGAGCCGCAAGCGATTATCCAGCGATACACAAACAATGTCATCTAACCTGCTGTCGATATACCCAAGTCCGGGGATTTTCCTGCCTACCGCTTTTTTTATTCCACAAATAGCGCCCATTCATTCCGGAGTGTGCTGTATAAAATTACACCCAGAGCAGACCCCTCGGGGACAATCGGCCAGTTAATCCAACTTCGTAAATTCAATAAATGGATTAAGTCTGGCCCTGGTACCCCTCAGTTTGTTTAGTAACGAAAACGAAGTTCCCCTCCGGGGTAAATTTTGGATCTAGACAAGAAAGATGCTTGGGCACTCACAAGAAAGACAAGGTTTTGGACCTGTCCATGAAGACTTGTGGGGACAAACATTGGCGCTAAATCTTGGGCATCATTGCTGAAATCGATTCCAATATTTTTGTGCGTTCACTCTATCAGGAGGATAGCATATATTCTCATTGCCCAGCTTAACTTGCCAGCGTTCCCTCCCCTGATTTATCTGAACTTGACCCACGGGGCCTCAGCCGGCACCGGGCGAGGCACAGGTGGGTCTATTGATCTCCCCCGTGACAACAAAAGACCCAAACCCCGAGCCGCTGCCACTGATCTCCGAGAACGGCGCAACGATCGGGTTTCATAACACTCTGCCCCAGCTGAAGGACCCGAGCATGAATGTAGCGTGTGTGTACATTAGCGCATTCACCTCGCTCAAGCGGCGGATTCATTTACCGTCCGATCGAAGGTGAATATCCTTCCCCTTGCTTGGTTTTCTTTTCATGCTGCGCGAATCGCCCGGGGTTCGCTAGGGCTTAGGGGGGTACACGTGTGTTATTTTTACTAATCTGCTTATGCCCCAGACAAGGAAATCCATACGTCTTCGGAGAGAGTTGGGTCTCATTTCCTGTGAGGTACTTAATTCTTTTCTTAAACTTCTCAAACCCTACAGAAGGGTTTCCATCTATGGAAGCTCTTGAGGGCTACCTCAGCTTTTTTGCCATCACGCATCTCGCTCCCCGGTGCGCAGTTTGAGCACATAATATCCATATGCCTTCCCTTACTTGATCATCAAATGACTCAAAACTGACATTGCCTTGTGGAAGTATACCAAGTACTGCACTTCTCTCAGATCAAGAATAGGACTCTTATTCATGCAGTGCGCCCTCTCTTGTTTTCTAAAATTGGATAATCCCTATTAAACACATGCACTTTTATACCACAGTAAAATCTCAGTAGAACCTTAAAGGAATGCGTTATACACTAAGAAGTTAGGGATATTGTGGGGTGTACACATATATTTTATTGAGGGTAGCATTCCACTTGAATAATTTTGTATAGGATTAGACAATTGTATCTGCATGATAGACAGGAATAGGTGAAAACAGTTGTTTGACAAAACAAACAAATTCCAAATTGACATACCAATACTCCCTATAACTTATTGTGAGTAGTGTAATTTTGAGGTAAGCTAATTTTCGAGTCTATAACCTAACAATCACATAAAATACCTCCCAAAACTACTATCCATTCGAAGAAAACGGAACATTTGCAATCTCCAATTTGGATGTGGAAGCAAAAAGGGCTGGTGTAATCACTGCACTGCTTTATGTAACCGGATAAATTAGTTTACAAAACATCGGTAGTTTTTACGTTATCCTTGGAAAAATCATGGATTGGGAGCACGAAATTTCAGAATGAGAAAAATGTGACAAATGATATGGTATCAAAATTTCAACACCCATGGGGAAAATGGGGGCCTAAAAAATGTGATCTGGACACGCCCCTTTAAAGTACCCATTGACTGGGTGAGTTTTACCAAAAGGTCCAGTCTTCAATGTACACAGCTCAAATTATGCTGCAAATGCACTTGATACAAGTCAGAATTTGATTCACTCTGCCTTTCCTGGACCAAAGCTTGTCAGTAATGCCACTAAATACCACTTGATGAACCTACTATGTGCCAATAGTTCAAGTGCATCAAGGTTCTCCCATTAGTGTCCCACCAAGAGGGTCAAATGTACCCTCTTGAGAAAGTTGGCGACCCCACCATTACCCCCACTGAACCAGAGCCCAGTGAAGATGCACCTGGTATGGGCCCCAACAGGTCAAGGGTCACACTCAGAAGATTAAAGGGTGCAAAGGTCACACTCCGAAGATTAAAGGGTGCTTGTTTCTCACCCCAAAGAAGTCAAAAAGTTAACAACGTCAAGTCCTGACTGTCTGCTGGAGTTTTTGACAAGCCCGTGATTAATAGCGATGCTATGAATAATTCTGGCAGGAATTCACCCATGTAATCCATTTTTTTATGACTGTTGCGTGATTGTTAGGGTAAGGGGAAACAAATCGTGTTATCATTGTGTAAACAGAAAAGTGATGGTGGTGGCAAAGTACACATTTTTCAGACAAACAAACCATTAGTTTCGGCTTCCTCTGTTCTTAAGAAGGATTTCATCTCTTGGTCTCAGACCCTGGGGGGAGAAGGGGGACAAAATAATTGGCAGAATGGGGTCGTGTTTGTTTTTGTAGCGCTTGTCTGCACCACCTGCGCTTGGGGTGTGATAGATGTACATGTATGCATGGGCTAGGCGGGCTGTGATTGGTCGAGGGAGTGCTACCAAGGTGTTGGGAGGTGGCATGTGATTGGTGGAGATTGGTAAGCAGATGGTTGATGATGGCGTCCGCAATTTATCTTTGTCTTGAGGCATCATTGGTTTTGATACTTGATTTTGATGTTGACTGTGTTTATGTGGCCACTGTGCAGTATTAACACTTAGAGCCGGGCTGAAAGCTTGAAGCTACTTGGCGAGGAAGAAAGTTATTATATATACTTGATAAAGTTGGGTTTTTCTTATCTTTATTGCAGACTTTATATTATAGAGAAAAATGAAAAACTAGACGGTGTTCGTCAACAGGCAACAGGCCAAAATAAAAAAACTGGGGATGACGTCTTAATGATATGCATTGACCCCGCTATGTCATAGCAAGGAGACAGTCACTATTTTGCAAAGCAAGCTGCATGCTTTCCGCATAGTAAAAGTTGTTGGTGTATTTTTTCAGTGGTTGTTACACTGAACTCATTTTTGATATCAATAAAATGCCAGCTTCATGCATTGTTGGTAGTAACACTTGCAACTGTGTGGAAAATCCGCGGTTCCGTGCACACATACAACGTGTATGTGTTTGCTGCGAGGAGCTAGGTACACGACAGCTCTGTGTGTCTCCTCGCTATGACGTCACACACATAGCTCGAGTTGGTTGACGTGACCTTTAGTTTTCAGTTTCGCATGGAAAGAGTCTCGGAAAAAGACACAGATTTTCTGAGTTTTCCCAGGATGAAATTCTGAATAATATGTTCTTAGTACATAGAGGACTATATAAAGAAAGGATTACTGTTGAAAACCATTAAAGTGAAGGGAGATTTCCACCCAGCTTTAATATGCCCATGGAGGAAGGAAAAGACTTTCCTCCATGATATGCCACATGTATGTAACTTCAGTGTGCCGATGTCACATGCTTAAATTAAAGAGTTGAGAGATTTTCTCCGTTTAATTTGCTGTGAGCTCAACCTAAATTCCCAAATAAAGTAGTTTGCAAAAAAGTCTTGGATTTAGTTGATACTTTTTGTGACCAGCGGCGTCGCCAAACTTTTCAAAGTGGGGGTGCCAAGAGGTGGCACAACACATTGGTAGGGGACACACAAACCATCCTACTCATCATTTTCTAGATCTTCTTCCATATGATCAGATCTAATTTGGGGGTCACAAAGAGGAGGGGGTGGTGAGGGCAAACAAGAGAAAGACACTTTTTTGGGAGCACGTGCCCTCCCCCGAGCCCAACCCAATGCTGCTGTTTGTGACATTCATTTTATTTTAATTTCTGGTTCTAAAACCCAAGAATTTCTTTACTCAGCCTTGGGTGGGAAAAATGAGAATGAGGGAAAAAATGTACCATGATTATTGATAGTACCATATTTTTATCTAAAGTATCACTCCAATTGTTTTACATGGTAAAGATACAAACATAAATTAGCATAAACTACCAGTACATTCTTTGTGATATTCATGTTACACAGTAATAACAAGACTATAAATGTACATTGTCTGTGCTTCTTGCCCATTTCACTTCAAAAGATGAAGTTAAATTTAACATCGAGTCTTTAATCTGTATTTTATTCTAGCCAAGCTACTTTACCATAAATAATCACAATATTCATATTATGAATATATTATCAAATATGTATTTAGCATACTCATAACGGGAAACACTATATCCCACAGCATTAAAAACAGTGCATCATGTTGTAACGAAACTGCAGACTCCCAAAAGTACTGGTAGTGTCAAAATGTGGTATTTATGTTGCATCCGGTTAAAGCAAGAATTATTTTTATTATTTTTTTTTTATATTATTATTTATTCAGCCAAAACAAGACAATCAAAACAGACTTACAGTCAAGGGAATACAAAACAATGGACTATTTTTTAGATAATCTGTCAACAAAATCATTGAAAAGATATGAATCTACGGTATAATAGGGCAAATGCATTGCTGATCTCTAGTCAAAAAAATCAAAAATAACTGATGTAACATGGACACTGCTGTATTCATTGCCCTAACATACATGTGTTAACCAAATGTGTGCTGCCTCCTTTATTTGCACTTCAGAAAGCATACCAAAAACGTCCCACTCCAAATTGCAAATATTTTTGTCCCTGTGCCCCGGCAGACGGACAGACAAACAAATGCGATCAATAGATCATGTTTACCAGTCGCAACTCTGCTTAACCTCTGCATTATATACACACACTAGACAGCGATATGATTGCCGTCCTGAAACCAGTACCTGGAATTGCTGATGCCAGCATATGGGATGTGCATGTGGAAGCATTCAAACGCTTGCCCTAATATTTTGTGCAGGCCATTTTTTCTGATGGGATCAGAGTGCACAGACACATGTGCAAAATAAATTTGTATTGTGGGTGTTGAGGAGAGAAGATAAAGCTGTAAAAATTGAAAAAATATTTCTGTCAGGAGACAGAGGGTGTGGAAAAGCTGATTTATGTATTTGAGATTTTGTCATTTTTGGGGCTGAAGTTTTTGGTGGGAAGGAGTCATTTTTAAAAGACCATCGTACCATTTGCAATGACCGCAAATTTTACTTGAAAAACCTTACTCTTGATAGCAATAGACAGCCGAAGTGTGACGTGCGTTGCCATGGCAGTTGGCTCTAAACTATCATGGCCGTCGGAAAAGTACCATTGCAAAAGCATAGGGACACGGTTGAGTGATTTTTAGTTAAGAGCCAATAGCCTAGGCAACCAACAAAAGGTGACGTATTCACTTCGGCAGTCTATTGTATAGCAAAAACCACAGGAATATATTTCTGTCCAAGATAGAAATTTCTGTGCGAAATTAACAACTGTTGAAGGTTGTTGAAAAAAAAAATGTGCGCACACACTACATTTTTTAGTACCCTTTACCTAACACAAAAACCATGCATACAATGTAGATATTACAAAGGTATTCTGAAGCATTACAGCACATATGTAGGTAAAGTTTCTGCAGGTTATTTTACCAACATTCTTCTTTAGATATGTTACCGTACGCTCCAATTACTCCAGAAATCCGTAAAACATTTCATCTTGCAAATGATATACATGTATTGGGCCTTAAATCCAAACATTTTAACCATTTATCATAATGGTTGGTACATGTACCGTATGCTAAGTATGCAAATAAAGTGTGCGCACACCTTTTCTTCTGCTTCATTCTCATATTGTGATTGTTCAAATCATTGAACCTGAATCAAGATGTCATGAAACCACAAATTGTCAGATTTGCGGTCTCAATCAGAATGCTCGTCAGCAATGCGCGCGTACCAAATTCGTGCCACAAAATACACAGCTCCATGCCTTTGCTATGGAGCTGCGAATTCGGCACTCGCATTGCTGACGAGCCTGTGCCTTTAAGGCCCTGTTACATATTCCCGGTTTTGTGTCACGGTTGGCCCCTGTGTATCCCAGTGTCCCTTAGGTCGACCAGTTTTGGGTCCAAAATCTCTGATCTCGCGATCCTACCAAGGAATACCAGGAAGAGAGCCGGAAAGTCTAAGGGCAAGTCCAATGCTCCCAAGAAGCAACAGCAGTGTCCTGGCTTCTATACGTACTAGGGGTTCCCTGCGGGGCCAATACAGGCCACTCCGGCTATGCCGGTGGCCCTAGGGTCCAGTAGGGCTCTAGCGGGGTCCTGCTACATGTAGGTTTTTACTATGATCTCAATTTCTTCCTGGTTGATCCCGGCAAAGTATTGCACGCAAGACTCCACCAGGTTTGAGTACCACCAATCTAGGATTGACTAGGATTAACTATGAAGTCCAATCGTATCGCCACCGGGACGCAAAACTGGGAATATGTGACTTTTAATAGCCAAAGCAAATACGAGGGGTGCACGGTGGGATTCGCAAGTCAGGACCTTACTTAACCCACCCGGAACTGACTGTACTTCACGATTGTACAATTAGACTGCAAACGTCCCCTGCCTATTCACTCGATCTAGTGGAATGGAATTTCCTTTATCCAAATGTTTCTTCGATTCATGTATGTTCATGGCGATAATATTACAGTTCATTCTGTGTGGTGCTGGTATGTTATCTTAAAAATCTACATGTACATGAAGGCGTTATCTTAGGCCTCATCAATATGAGAGCAATGTACCACACATGAACGTTGATAACATTCTGTATGTTAGATAAAGTTCTGTATGTTTGATAAAGTTCTGTATGTAATGTGCACCAAAACTTTAAAGGCCCATTACATATGTACATCATTTGCAATGACCCATAATTACTATTCATGATTTGACAAGAAAAAAACTTGCCCAAAGTGTCGATAGCAGTTGGTAACGAACACCACTAAGGATGGGACGTTTAACCGTTTAACCGAAAGAAAAAAAATGAAAACCGGTTTTGCCGAACATTTAAACGAAACCCAGAGGGTTATTTGTAATGACTTCATGAAATTGAAATAAATTTATATGGGGTCCGTAGTCAACAATTATTTTGGAGGCCTCGGGGTATTGTGTAGGCCTACCGGGTACCCTACATTGCACATGCATAAACATCAGTAACAATCTTTAGTGTTGGCTGAATGGTTAACTGTCGGTTGAAAGAATTGCAAACTGGTTTCTGAATTAACCGCAAATTCTCATATTTAAACACCACAAATTTATTTCTGTCAAAAATTGTACTTTTCTGTTAGAAATTAACAACTGTAGGTGGTTTTTAAAAAAAGTGTGTGCACACACATTTTTCACTATTTATTAACAAACACAAAAACTATGCATGGATTTTAAAGCTTTTTTTTTTTAAAGCATTGATGCAGCATTCATAGGCTGAAATTTCCTCGGGCTATAGTTTAACAACATTTTTCTTTAGATATGTTATGCCCTTATTCCAGGAATCCATATAAAACATTTCATCTTGAAAATGATGTATGTGGCCTTCAGATCATTTACCAGACAATCTTCATTATTTCTGGACTGGCATTCGCACCTGGGGCCAATTTCATGGTGCCGTTTAACATTTGCTTGGCACAGAATTTATTTGCTTTGTACAATGAGCTACACTCCGCCAAAATTGTGTGTCAAATTGTGTTTTTAGATACAGTAGCAAAATATTTGTAAATGCACATCACATATGATTTCGGCTGGTTTTGCAAAATAAATAAAAAGCAAATAAATTCTGCGCTAAGCAATTTTGATATATGTGCTAAACAGTGCCACGAAATTGGCCCAGTGTACAAAGCATGCAAAGCATGGTGCACTGAATTTCTTATTATTTGTACAATAAAATGTCAACAGTAGTTTCCCCCCCATAAGTCAGAGGTATCCACTGTAATTTTAATTCTGGTTTTCATAGAAATAAGAGGTCGTTTTGCTTCCGTAACCTTTGGTCCTAAATCATTGCGCACATGTATGCGTTTTTGCACATTGAAATTACAAAAAGGCTTATGAGAAAAATTGTTTAAAAAAAAAAAACCTGCAACTGAAAAACCTTTTCTGCTACATTAAAGGCACATGATCGACAGCAATGCGCGCGTGCTAAATTCGTGCTACGAAATACGCAGCTCCATAGCAAAGGCATGGAGCTGCGTATTTTGTGGCACGAATTTGGCCTCATGCGCGCATTGACGAGCCTGTGCCTTTAAAATTTACAGTATCTGCATGTGTGGTTTCCATCAGAACTCCATTATTGAAGTTAGTGCAAACACTTTTACGAGGGACCCCCAAACCTATAATCTTTATACCATGTTAAATTCTGCCAAACTGGGTGGGTTTATCAAACCAAACAGGAGCGTCTGTCAACCATTATCCCTGCTCTAAAAATAGGTCCGATCCCGAAAATAAAAAAAGGACTATAAACACACTAAACACTGCTGCACAATGGTTTTGTGTATAATATAGTTCCATCCATTTTACACCACGGTTTAGCGTGTTTATCCAAAGGCATTACACCGTGTTTACACTCGAACCGGCAAAGGTGAATACAGACCCAGCATTTTTATTGCAACCGAAAAACTGAACATTTGCCGCGTTTACACTACACCTTGATTCAGCTTCAACTCACCTTCAGAAACCGCAAAAGTCACCACTAATTGTAACTGCAGCGCATGCGTGAGCTGTTAGGCTTAGCGGCACTAGTGCCAGATTGGCCAATTAAATCTACTACACGGCGTGCACCGCCCCAATTAAGGACACTCAAATTGCCGAATCTGTATTCGGGTAGCATTTACACTACAAGCGACCTTGACAATTCCGGAGCGATTTTACTGACTCGCTGTGTCTGCATTGGACTTTTCGTCTTGGGAAAAGTTACCTGGGAACTTTTCCTGGGCAGCAGTTGGCCAGGAAAAGTAACCGCTGGACTTGGGAAAAAGTTCCTGAGAGGAAAACGTCCTGGGCTGTCCGCATTGGACTTAATATGGGAAAGTACCCAACATCTCAGTAAGTTTCCCAAAAAAGTCCAATTCAGACATGGCTTTAGTAGCAGATTAATTCACACTGAAAGCTTGTGCTACAAAACAAATAATGTAGGCCTACTAACCTAAACTGACAGGCATACCTGATAGTATTGTGAACTTTACACAAATTACTAACCAAATTTGCACTAAGTACATGTACTGCAAATCCCCAGTGATTTCTGCCCACTTATGACACACATTAAACTCAACCAGGTATTGTTGATATTGAGTTTCCCCCACAAATATTTAGAAATGCTTGGCCACTGGGCCATGTAATTGATGGGTTAGGTCACTTTGTGGTCAGGAGGTATGTGACCTCTGGGCAATGGGGTCAGCTGAGGTCAGCTGAGGACAAGTTTGTATACACAAAGGTTATATCACAAGGGGTAATGAGGTGTGATTGTGAAGTCAGTGCCTGGTGGATGTTAAAGGGGCCCTGTAATTGTTTTTCAATTTAGGCTCAATGCTAGCAACATAAGCAAGATTAGTACTGTATCTGCATGTAGGTTGTAATGAGTCTCCCTCTGCTCAATTTCCAGGTCAAGTCAAACTGCTTTTGAGTCCCAAGTCAAGTCAAACACCTTCTCAAGTCAAGTCAAGTCAAGTCAAATCAAGTCAAACTGTCTTTGACTCTCGAGTCAAGTCAAGTCATTTGACACTAATGCCAAGTCAAGTCAGGCATGTTGGTCAAGTCGGGTCAAGTCAAGCAGTCACGACAGTAACTTTGTTCAAGCTAATTTCAAAATGAGTCTAAATGCTGAAACTCTCAGCCGTGTCTCAGCCTCAAGTTTCTGTAGTGGTGAGATACAATTCAGTCCTCAAAATGGCCAAAAACAATTGCTCTGCCATTTATTTCATTAAAATAAAAGGGTTCTATTTTATTTTTGGCAGACTCGAGTAAAAAAAAAAAAGTGCGAGTCAAGTCAAGTCATTTGTGTCGGTGACTCGAGTCCAAGTCAAGTCATTTCAGGTTCAAGTGTCGAGTCAAGTCGGTGAAAATAGGGACCTGAGTCAACTCGGGTCCAAATCTTGACTCGCTTTTTAATGTGATGTCATTTTAGAAATCCAACAGTAGAACATAAAAGAAAGAAATTGAAATTCAATCTTAAAACTGCTGAAGTTTCCAACTCTAGTTTTTTTTCTTGACTGTGAACATGGAAGTTTCAATGCAAGGAGCACACAAAAGCTTTTAGAAACTGTCAAAAACAGAAGGAATAATTGCACAGACCAATGCAAAATTCCTGTGAGTGCTTAGGTGAGATTACACCTTTTCTCATGAATTTGGAAATCCACATTAGCCTAAAAAGCAAAAATTTGTAATTTCACTTTAAAAGTGGAGTTAGTTTTCGTAACTGTAAGTTAGAAGAAAATAAGGTACTAAAACTCATTCAGGGCCTTTAAAGATGCATGCTCGTCAATACGCGCGAGGAACAAATTCGTCCACGAAATTCACAGCTCCATACAAAGGCATGGAGCGGTGAATTTCATGGCACAAATTTGTTCTTCGCACATGCATTGACGAGCCTGCATCTTTAATGGTTGTTTGGGGAGAGAAACATAGCTTGGATTTCTCTTCAACTTCCACACACTGCCTGTGGGTTTTTGTGGTCTTGTGGTAGAAGTGAAAATTAAGCACTTGGTTTTTGGCAAGGTGCAGTGTGTGACCTGATTAGGTGGAATTGTGTAATGCTGGGACCAAGATTTGATTAAAAGGTGTCGCATTGACTGATTGGCTCAGTAGGTGTCCATTGATCTATTGATAAGTGGTTACTGAGGCAACTTTGAAAGTGGTGGTGTACAGTCAAATATATAGGGCCATCTTTGTTTAGTCAAAGTTTGTATGGAGGTGTACCATATAAGAACATTGGTATAATAATAAAGGTAGGATCTTGTATAGCGCACATATCTACCCTACATGAGGGTGTGTTCGTTTTCTTCGAGTTTCGAGTAAAATAAAATTCAAATTTTCGAGTCAAAAATTCCAAAAAGTAAAAAAATGTAACCCAGAAAAATGACACACTATGGGGATCAGCTAAATAAAGACAATGAAACTCAATAAAACAACACAGAAACTAGAAATTTTGACTAGAAATTTTGACTCAAAACTCAAATTTTGATTTGAAACTCGAATATTTTACTCGAAAATCGATGAAAACGAACACACCATGAGTGTATCCTGGCCTGGCACTGTTGCCATTATTACTGCTGCCATTATTACCGCTGCCATCAGGTTATCACCAGAATCATTTCGCTTCAACTAGTGGCAGCCTGACCAAGGCACCCAACCCTATCAACAGTTACATGTAGATTGTAACATTCTCCCCTAACAGCTCCCCAAATATCACTTGGGTTGAATGAGGTAATTGAGATTAAGTGTCTTGCACACAGACAAACATGTTGGTACAAGTGGGGCTCGAACCCATAACCCATCGATCACAAGCACGGCTGTGTACCCACAAGGCCACACATGCTCTCATATCATAATGTGACCTCTGTCTAAGTAATGCGGCCAGTGGCTACAACATTAGATATACATTTGTATGGCAGTTGAACCTGGATAATCTGGCCATACACAGTAAATTGCCTCAATAAACCAAGCTACTGTGTGAAATTCTAGCAGGACCTCAAAAAGGTATATTAGAAGACTAAAAATAAATTGTAACGTGGGCGTCAAGTGTTTTTGTGATTCTCAATGCACTGGTTCACACCAAATTCCCTACACGTTGCAATGTTCTAAAGGCATGAGTGCCAAATGTACGTGCCTTAATGCATGCGAAAGGATCACTGTGAATCCACCTTATATTTCCTTCGTTCCCATCCCTAGTGATTTAAATTGACACTCACTGGTCAAACATTCTTGCACAAGAAATTTCACTGCTTGGTTACCTACCCGTGATCCGTAACATACTCGCTAAATAGCATCCACTGGGGGGAAAACTGCCATGATAGTGCCAACTTACAATAATAAACACACAGGGCTTCGTTTTGGCACGGCCTAGCGACTCGCTTGTTTAAGGACATCACCACCCTGTGCAGTATGCAGCGAAGGAATTCCATGCACATTATTCATATTCTCCCTCTCCTCCCTTGCAGTATAAACAAGTGTCACAGTTTGCAAGCAGTGGATGGTACGGACAGACAGCCGCGCAACACCTAGCCTTGATCAAGGCGTTGGGCTTGTCTTCTAGACGGCCCGCTGAAGATAAAACAAAGCGCTTACCAGCTACGGCATCTGTTGCACGTATTGGCTCACAGCGTGCCGCGCTACGACTATGCACACACGCACGTACGCATATCGGTACGGTCCCTAAACCCAATGCCTTGATGGTTCTGCATTCAGCCAGCGAAACTCATTACAGTAATAGGGAAACCACCCCAGCGTGAGCTGAAATTTCATTGGTCGACGCACGACAGGTTATGTTTGAAAAACGCTATGATCTGCGATCCCCAGTTTGTTCATCCGAGGCAGTCTTAAGAGCTCCCACAAATCATTCAGGAAAGCTGTCATATTACGACCGTTGTCCCCCAGAAGTGTAATCAAATACGTAAACAGAAAAGCACAATAAATGCTACGAACCCTAGAATATTGGTTGTTTTCGTCCATCGATCATGCCACGGTTCTCGTAACATGGAGGACGCCATTACATGCATAATGCACGCTTCGTGTCATTACGTGCTACTCATGAAGCTCTTGATTGGCTCAACACAAATTTTAAATATTCATACCTTGCATACCCGCATATCCAAAGCTCGGCCAAAACTGGCCGAAAAAATCAAGAAAGACATTAAACCTGGAAGTGCAGATGCAACAAGGCTGTCTTTCTAAGCTAGGGCAGGTCGTACGCAGCTAGTGCTGTATGTATGCAGCCAGTGTGTTGCCATACGGGTTTGTACTATGGAAGACATGATCACACGGTGGCTCGTTTTGATGCCATGTGCAGTTTGCATGTGCTAGACCCAATATTCTCTAGTACAGCAACAAAACTGGAGAGGGCCTTGGACAAGGCTACACAACACCAGCTGTTCTTCAAAGAGAGAAAAATGGGGATATACACATGATGTGTCATTCTGTGGGTAAGGTTTTGTTGTGGGGGTGGGGATATTGTGATTAATTCTGTTTGGGATAATTTGTCGACCCTGATATTGGTGTCAATGAAGTCAATGAGTGAGTGATGGGATTGAAAGAGCTAAGAAACACAAGCAGTTTGGTAACGGGATTTTATGAACGGTTTAACCTCTGGCCATTGGGCAATTCTTCTGCAAGCAGTTGACTACTGGATAATCGTCTACTGCTCTGTTTTCTGGATGGTAACTCCAAAAGGCAATAATTGTATCACCATGTAGTTTTTTATAGATATCTGATTAAAAGGAGCAATCTTGTAATTTGTTTTTATCTCAACCTCCCCTTTAAAACTTCTTCCTCCCCCCACACCCCTCAATATGATAGCAAGACATGCATGTTTTGCACCCGTGGGTGGGGACTTTTGTCACCTAAATTTTGCCCTAAGGGTGGGGATTTTGTCATGCAAAAGTGACAATCCCCACCTTTTTAGGAGGGGTAGCCTGGGGGAGGTGGGTGGAACAATTGATAGACCTGCATTAGTTTCTGGTTTGCAAGTACCCTTTATGAATTTCCGGCTTGTCTCCGCACACTGTTTATTTGGAAAATTTTCAACAATGTGTTTTCAAACAGTAGGAAAAACAATTTAGAGGCCCAATTTTGTTTTAAATCTGCATTTATTTAGGAATTCCGTTCTCTTGGCTGAAATTTCTGGCCCCATGCCAGCCACCCCCATTGCATCACAGTGAGACCCAATTACTGTAACTTTCACTCACTCTCTTGTAAAGGAAATGCAGCACGAAACAACATTTGCTACTGCGGAAATGTTTAGCCGTTGTGCCTCCAATGCAGTTTTGGTTGCCAATGCGCAGTATGTTGCCATTTTGGTGGAAATAAACTCCTCAAAAAAAGTTCGGAAACTCAAGTTTGGCTGACGATTTCTCTCTTGTTACCAAATCACTTTCCTTGAATTTGGTATCATTAGAAAGCCCCGTTATTCCTCTTTACAATGATGTGCCATTCGCTATGATTAAGCAATTGGGGGATATGCAGCAAAGCTGAATACGGGGGTGGGTGTAAAGTGAAATGTCACAAAATGTATTTTTTACACTTTGCCAGGGTGTATTCTTAAAGGGCCCCTGAAATGGAGTTTTTATCAATGAAATCTGTTCTATGAAGCTAGTCCATTCATTTACAATCATAAAAACCCTACTTGGAAGTTGTTGGGGGTGTTTAAATCAAGGTTTTTGATTTTTATGCTAATGAAAATTGACATATGCATGAGCAAAGTGGTGATGTCACATTAGGAAAACACAGGAAAATCTCATTCAACTGTGCACAAAAGTTTACAAAATTTTCTCCAACTTGCTGAAACCTTTGTAACCCATGACGGTTTAGGTTTGTTTTACATGTTGCCTGTTGCAAACCATGAAAAAACTAATGCTGGAAACTGCAGCATTTTTCCACAATTCCAGTTTGAAGTCTTATGTTTTTTCTTTGCTTTTCTGCTGTGTGTTCCTAAAGTGACATGCCCCAAACAGCGCCCTCTTTCTGTGAGTTTATGTGAAGAAATTTTCAAAGTTGAAAAATGACACTTTTTATTCATGGGGCATCAAAATGAACCGTAGTATTGTCTTTCTAGACAAGTAATCCTTCATATATAGCAAACACTGTGCATAAAGTTATTGAGCATTTCAGGGCCCTTTAAAGCCACAATTTGAAAGTGGATTGTTAGTCCATTAACGGACAAGTGGTAGTTAGTACAACAGTCTTTGTTGTCCAAGAAATACCATAAAAACATCAATTTCTCTGCGGTACGTCCGACACCATGGTATTTGAGCTAAATAAGGCAACGAATATTTTTTGGGGGCTAGTTAATTGTTTTTACTAAATCATTGTACTAACTACCACTTGTCTGTTAATAGACTAACAATCCACTTTCAAATTGTAGCTTTAAGAATACACACTGTCAAAGCAGGATAAAGTGTCCAAAATGTACGTCCGACACCGTGGAACTGCCCCATTGTCAAAAGTGTATGGACACATCCCTGGCTAGCAATGCATCATTTGAAACCCCAAACTGTATGTTCTGTGCTGCAGATTGCCATGGGTCTTTCTAGCCAAGAAATATGGTATTTTGAAGTATATTACACAATGTGTAATTTATGACCAGTTTCGATGGACACCCTGAGTGCCAGGTGAGGTGTCAAGTTTATGGGTCTTTGTGTCAAGCAGTGCAGTGATATGACCCAGACTGTGACCAACCAGTCCCTGGGCATGTTATGATGAAGACATCATCGGTTGGTGAACACCTTAAGGGCAGGGTGGCAGATATATGAACTTGTGTGGTCAGGACCTGTTTAAGATAACATAGGTTACTTACATGTAGTCCAATGGGCTACATGTATATGGGTAATTCCAAAAATTAGGGGTCCAAAAGTGTGACATGCTTTTTAAGATTTCCAAGTGTTTTTAATGATTGAAAGTGGTTTCCCAGTAGAAAATAATTATATGCCACTCAAATTTAATGTTTGTGTGTATATATGGCACCAAGGTTAATGCAAACTCATTCTACAGCCAGCCAATTTTCATTGGCGTAGGTAACCCGGGACACCAAACTCCTATTCAATACCATGGAACAAATTATAAGCCTTTATGGTCTTTTGTTTTGAATATTTTTCAGGAATCAGAAAACAAAATATTGAAGAAAATGATGCTGCCCCCTATAATCACAGGCCACAGTCCATAACTGAGAATTTGTGGTCATAAGTGGTGATTTTGGAAGCAGAGATCTAGTGTCGTACGTAACTGGGACACCAAACATTTTGGACCCCTAATTTTGGGAATTACCCATATGTCCAACAAAAGTAAACTGAGCATTAAAGGTACAATACATGATTGGTATCTCGAGGAATCGGAAATATTCACAGATTTACACATAACTTACACAATATAGACATGAAGATGGTAGAAAACTTCCCCTGAAATGGTTTTGTCTGAAGTGCTATAGTCTTTGAGAAATGAGCAAAACAATTATTTTTCGTCTCGCGAGACATAAATTCATTTCGCCCCAAAACCACCTCGCCCTGGACCACTTCGCCCTGAAGCACTTCATCCAAAGGCCATTTCACCCCCAAACCACTTTATCCAAACACTACTTCGCCTAAATGCCACTTCTCCCCTAAACAACTTCGAGCACAGGCCGTGGTTCAGGGCGAAGTGGTTCAGGCTGAAGTGGTTTTGGGGCGAAGTGACTGTAAACCATTTTTTGACTGTTTTCTCAAAGGTTAGACGAAGTACAGAGCTGATTTTTGCTTAGGTTGGTTTTAATCATGCATACCTTCAATCACACGGGAACGAAACTATTTGTTTCACATTCTGATCCTCCTACCATTTTTTCCCATGGATGTTGAGATTTTTATACCATATCATGTCATATTTTCCTCATTACCATTCTGAAATTCGGCACTCTCAATCTGTATATTTTCAGGGATATCGTCAAAAATCCACCAAAGTTTAGTAAACTAATTCATCAGGTTCCATAAAGCAGTGCAGTAATTACACCAACCTTTTAGTTTCCACATCCAAATTGGAGTTTGCATGTCCCGTTTTCTTCCCATGGATAGTATTTTGGGGAGGTATTTTATATGATTGTTGGGTTAGGATGAAATCCATTTTCTGAAAAAACCTGGTCACGTCCCTTTAAATGTACATCATATGGCAAAGTCTTCAAGTCTAAAAACTGTGGCAGTTGATGATTTTTCAGGCTGCTAGTTCGTGCTAATGTAGACCATTCACATAACTAGAACAGAGAAGTACTTATCTAACATGCCTGATGTGCACAAAGTCATAATTCTGAAACTGTTCAACACATGCATGAGCTTGTTTTAAAGGCCCATTGTATCATTTGCAATGACCCAATTTTGTTTTTCATGAGTTGACAAGAAAAACCTTACTCAAAGTGTTGATAGCAATGGTAACAAACACCACATGAATTTATTTCCGTCCAAAATGGTATTTCATGCTGGAAATTGACAACCGAAGGTGGTTTTCTAAAAAAGTCCCGTTCACAGGACTTTTTTACCATTTACTTGTACACAAAATCCATATATAATTTTTTTATAAGGTTTTCTGAAGCAGTGATCGTGATGCATCTAAATGCGTGTTTCTATTGAGAGACATTTACCGGATAATGCCAGAAAAGACGGAAAATGTGCTCAGTAGAAACTGGTCTTATCTGCTATTTTCCGGTAAATGGTGGGTAGGATTTTCCCCGGCAATTTTCCTTCTCGAGGAAGGAAAATGCCGGGGAATTTATCGGGTAAGCGCCGATAGAAACATACACCGTTCTGCCCGAGTGCGCAAACAGGGGAGAAAATGTAAACATGTGACCGCACAATGACTGATCCAATGCACGTGCTTGACCCCTGCATGTGACCTTTACCCGGCAAATCTACGAAGCGTGATGGATGGCTCGGTTATTTTCTGGATAGAGCGGCTCAGTAGAAACTTCGCGCTGCCCGTTATTTACCGGCATGTTACTGGTAAATGGGTTTACCGGTAAAATTCCAGATCTTCAATAGAAACGCGCTTTAAGTAGCTAAAATTTATTCAGGCTAGTTTATCAACATTCTTCTTTAGATATGTTACTCTTATTCCATGAATCTGTAAAAAGTTTTATCTTGCAAATGATACATAGGGCCTCTAGAGACTTTGTATGGATCAGGGTGCAGCTGTGTATTTCAGCATGTTCTAGAAACGGGCCAGCTTCATTCATTCAACAATTGATGTCCCCCAGTTGGATTGAGATTAAAATCTAGTTCTCCTAACCTAATGTATGGGGGAATTCCCACTGGACATTCTGTGAATGTTTTACCAATGGTGTTTACCACATGAGCATTAGAAGTAAAGAGATTAAAATGAGTACAGACATCTGTTTTCCTTCTTTTTCTATTTATTTTCTCATTCATAAGGGCTGTCCGCATTGGATTATTTTGGGGGAAAACTTACCGAGCCGATGGGTACTTTTCCCATTTTAAGTCCAATGCGGACACCCTAGGAGGTTTTCTTCTCAGTATAACTTTTCCTGAGTCCAGCGGTTGCCCAGGTAAAGTTCCCAGGTAACTTTTCCCGAGACGAAAAGTCCAATGCGGACAAAGCGAGTCGGTAAAATCTTACCTGTTTAGTTCAACTACAGAATGCTCTCTTCTAGTCCCAGAGCAATAAAACCCCAAAATAGTTTACCTGCAAGAAAACCATGATCATTAAGCCAACGACTTCCCGTCTCCGGGATTTTTTGTAATCTTCAGCCATCAGCTAAAAGTAAAAAGCGAGGATTGCTAGTTTCGGATTCCGTCACTTGAGTGACTCTTCACTGGACATAACATTGATGACCCGATTGTCGTGAACCCTAAAATCCCCTGCCTTTCAGACATTTATCCGTCTAGATTATAACGTACCTGTCGTGAAACGATGTAGCTTTCAGTAATGCCACTATACATGTCTTGTGGAGATAATGCGGCTTAACGCACTCTCGGATTACCTTTGCTGTGTGATGTGATGGAAAGGTAACACAGTTCACTTTGTGCTTTTGTTTTCAAATTTTGTCGTTGAGTGCTGTGCACGCTTGGATCGTATTTTTAGTGATTTACTTATGTTGGTTTCAGTTGAATGCACAGCACACAAACCCCAAAGTTTTGATCTGGGGCCAAAAGACCTGAAACGTAATGACGTCATGGGTGAAAAGTGGGGCCGAAATAGCTAGTTTTCGAACTTTGTGTGCGTTGCATGCATAGCGCCTAGCGTATTATGCACGTAACTTTGTGAACTTTACTAACCGCTTCGCTGGCAAAAAACATCCAAAACAAAGATTGTAAATTTCTAAAATGGTTCGTGTCAACTTAGTTGTGCCTGCGTGAGTTTTAAGCGCACGACGGACGCCGGGACTATGGTTTTAACTTTTAAGGCTCCAAAAGGCGGCGAAAATGGCCCTGCAATAATTGTGCAAACTAGCGATGCAGAGATTTCGTCCCTACTTTTCACCCATAATGCACCGCGGTAAACATTGCGTGACGTCATTATGTCATAGGTCTATTTCATAAAGCAGAAAGATTTGCTTAATCCAAAATGTATTTGCTTTGCAAAAATGGGTTGGCAGAAGCGGTACTTTCCTCGGCTTCCATCTCTGTGGCCCTGGTTCGAATCCCGTGCGGGTCAGTATGTGGATTGGGTTCTCGGTCTCTGCTTGATTCCGTGGGTTTCCCCAATACAGAATTGTGCAGGTGTTTTCCCCCACCTCTAAAACTGAGCATTTCTTCATCGTCTTCTCTTCACAGGTTTCTTCAGGCTTACGAGCTACAGTGCCTCGGGCACTTTTGAGGAATCCTTGGTTTCAATACCAGAAAGGATTACTAATTAATAATTAATAATAATAATAAAATCGTACATGTGTATTGCAATCGACTAGTGTTCTGCTACTCTTGCTAAGAACACAAGTTTTGACTACTAAAACCAATTACAAGCAAATAAATTTTGGATTAAGCAAAATTTTCTGCTAAACGGCTTTATGAAATTGGCCCCAGATCTATGGGCCTGATATGCAATTCATAAGTCCATAAAAAAAAACATGTTTAGCGTTAGCGCGTGCGTCACTTTCAACCCTGCGCATCAAAGCTTTTAAAAAAACTTAGACATGCACTGTCTGTTGAGTGTTTCGATTAAAAACATGCCTGTTGGCTTCATGTCAACTTCATGTCAAAAAAAAAAGCGAAAAGAACTTTTTTTTACAAGGTTGCCCTTTGTGTGGACAAAACTATGCCCCAGACTCCCACGATATCGTGGCTCTGTTTTCTGTGCAGTGTAGCCAGGGAACCAGCCTAATTAGGACAGTGGCTTTGCACAATTTATTGTATTAGCATGGACACAGTTTTTCTTTTCTTTATCAGAAACTATATTAGGTACTGAGCTGGTTTATACATGGGCTGGGTTTTATCATGCACATGGTGAGTTTGAAGGAAAAAATTGAGAACTTTCATTCTGTCCATTATTAAAAGGGTTGAAGTGCAATTTTTTAGGTGAAAATCCTAGTGACTTACTGTACAATAAGTCAAATTCATATTATCGATACTTTCATTTACTAGAATATACTTAGGGGGGAAAAGTCAGATATTTTTCCATCATTCCTTATAAATCAGGTAACCGTGACAACACAAATGAATTGAGGGACCTGGGAGTCCCAAGCCTGCCTTGCCACCAGAGAGCCTTTTCGGCCATAAATCATCTCCCGTTATTCAAGCTCTCTCTAGTGATACACCCACGACCCCCATTCTGGCAGTTAGTTCACTTCATACTGCCCCGTTGCAGTTCGCTCTCCTAGTCCTACCTGATGATATATCGGCCCTCTAGTCTCGCTCTTCGTACTTGTGCATTATCTGGAGTGCTTGTACAATCTGTTGCTGCTGTTTTCGGGACACAAGATAGCTGGGAGGGGAGAGCGAGGTCCAATGCTAAAATAACATTGCCCGCCCCCTGGTGAGCGACCATGGTTCATGCAGTCCACTTTGCTCCCTCCTCCCCCCTTCCCCGGGGGAACCGTCCAAGCCGATATGGCAAGACAGAAGAGCAAAACCTAGCCAGCTAGAAGTGATAGTTTTCCTCGGCAGATAATTTCAGCACCTCGGGTTTAAAATGCAATTTAGCTCTCATCCACTTCTTTCCCTTATCAAACTCATTTCTGCACTTCCCCCAAAGTCGCAATTGGCAATCTTCAAGCAGCTGTAACCTTAGTCTGCCGACCGTCGCTCTCCGCGCCATTGTTATCTCCCCTGTAGTTATATACATAGCCGGGCAAAATTCATCTATTGTTGTTTAGTCTGACGCTTCCACCTGTCAAAATATGTTTTCCTAAGTCAACCTGAAATGCTATGATCCCATTTTGGATAGTGTTAATAATGACAATGTATTCTTTAACATCTCATGTTTTTTCTCCACTTCCTAGTTTATTTTGTCTCAAAGAGGTTCCCTTAAAGAAATCATCCTCCGGCTGTGAGGGAAATTACCGGGGGAAATTAACAATGGCATGAATGTGATGAGCTCATGGTGGGGCAAAATCACATATGGAAGCAATTCCATGTTTGTAGTGTGAGGAAAGGATTTTGTTTTAGTGATATTATTTAAAGAGGTCATCATAGTGTAAAAGACTCGCACCTCCCATCAAAAAATTTCAATGTGTGGGGGGGTGGGGGGAAGTGGATGTGGATGTTTTTTTGGGAGCAGCATAGGCCTATAAAAGCAGATTTGTGAAGACCATTGCTGTTAACCCTTTTTAAAAGCACAGGCTCGTCAGCAATGTGCGCGCGACAAATTTGTGCCTTGAAATACGCAGCTCCGTGTTTTTGCTACACGGAGCTGCGTATTTCGTGGCACGAATTTGGCGCGTGCATTGCTGACGAGCCTGCACCTTTAACCACCGATTTTAACTCTTTCAATGCCAAGGCCGAACATGTACGATCTAACGTATGTACTCTGAAATTGCCCAAATCATACATGTATGATACATGTATACATGTCGAGTTTATAATTGTTTTGTCTTCAAAAACGCCAGCCACCCTACATGTACGACCTAAAAATATCGGTAGAGGGCGTACAGATCTATCTTAAAAATGCAAAAATCATTCATGTAAGACATCAGAGATCCACGGGAGGGCGCAAAGTTTGAGTTGTTCTGAGCAGCAAAGATGGCAGCGCGCATAGACTAACGTGTGCGGTTCTCTGTGGAAGAATTTATTTGGGAATTTTGCGGATTCACATAGTGAAATAGATTAGTATTGATCACCCTGAAAACAATGGTACTGAGTTTGGAATGTAATGAAGAACAAAATACAATATGTTTAGTGTGTACAACTTATTTATTTATTTGTTAACAGAATTTCAAAGATTTTTTAAAGTTGGGAAATTTAGGGTTAAATTTTAAAAAAAACGTGGGCAGTGAAAGAACTAATTATAATGCAATGCATTAGGAAAAAAAGACAGTTAATAAAGTGTTAAGCGACATTTTTTTTTTTTTAGATTCTTGCATGATTATTTTTGGTAGATCTGCATATAGCCACACCCTTCAGAAAAGTTATCTGCCAACTGACTTCCCCCATAGAAAAAGTTAAGAAAATAATTGTGCACTTCACTTCCCGACACCAATAACTATTTTTTTTTATCTAAACAGAACACGGCCAGCATTCCCATTCACTCACATTGAATGCACACTTCACTGACATTATTGTTATTTTTTATAAATGTATTGAGATCATATCAATACATCTACATGGGACCCCAACCAGCATGTCTGGTTAAATGTCAAGCCCTCTTTGATAAACTCGCTGTGCCACCAACCGGCCTTACTCCCTCCACTGAAACCAAAAGGGGTGTGGTGACTGTATACCACTCAAGACAGACCCTGGCTGTGCCAGTATGTGGGATGCCTCCCTTTGGTAAAATGGGTGGTGCTTTGGCAGTTAGGCATTGGCTCTGTCCGGAACTACTTCTTTTTTTTATAAGGTTGGGTAAAAAGGGTGTTGGTGCTGGTATAGTTGGGGGAGGTATTATTAGTTGGGTTATTGGGCTGGTGTCAGTAATGTTTAACCCAGCTGTACTGTATGTACATGGGATGTTTCAAAATAACGTGAAATATTTGTCAACCAGAATTTTAAGTGACTTTAAATAACCATATCTCTACAGATTTTAAACCAATTTACACCAAATCTTCTGAGAAGTTGCAACGTTTTAAGTATTTTTCATCAAGGTCATAATTTTTTTTCGGATAATAGATATCAAAGTGACAAATCAGCAAAGATGGTGTTACGCATAGGACACATATGTAGGACATTTATTTAAAAAAAAAAATTCTAGAATGAAATTTGTGAGTGCACATAAGCTTGACAAAGCCCAACATACAAGATATTTCCAAAAGAATTGTGAAATAACTGGCAGCATCCACATTCCACCAGTCTCCAGCGTTGTATCGACATTGGAGGAGGCCAGGTTGAATGAGACGAATTCTAAAATTGACTTCTTTTTATTTATTTATTTATTTATTTATTTATTTACCACATCCAACAGCGGAGAGACCGCCAATTACAGGAATGGGAGCAAGTGTGGTTGAGTGCCTTGCTCAAGGGCACAGGTGCCACAACCCGTCGCGGCCCGGAATCGAACCTACATTCTAGTACTAGCACAGGAACTTAAGTTCGACGCACTAGACCGCTCGGCCATAAAATCTCAGCCTCTTGGTCAAAACTGATGAAACTCACTCAATCAAATTTGTCAAGCCTTGTTAGTTGTTTGCATGATGTGAAATTTTGGTTAAAATCCGTTCGAAAATGACAGTTATTTAAGATCAAAAGTAGAACATTTTTGTTTTGACACGTAGTATGAACTGAAACCTGTAAGTTGTGAATAAAGTAGCCTGTTAATTTGACCATAAGAATGTTTAATGTAGCTAGCAATCCTACTCTTCAGCAACATATTTCCCATGGTATATGGTTGGCACCTGGGAGTGTAGGAGTTTGTGGGGGAAGTCCCTTTTGCATAGGTTTATGCTGACTACACAGAATTTTTAGGAAATGGTGGTCTCAGGTTTAAAGCTGTTTATGTTGAAGCTTTTTAAGGTGTATCTGTCTGAAATGCTGTTGACAGTTTTGGATAAACATTCTGATCAGAAGTGCTTTTTCCCTCGAGGCAATGGGGTAAATTTGTTCGCCCTCTCTATGGTTACCAAATTTAGTTTCGTGGCGGTTCCAAATTAAAATGGAATTGGGAAGAGAACGTTGGGAAGGTGTGATAAGTTTGCCTATTCATTATACCAAGTCTGATATCCGATATGGTGCAATGTACATTTATATTTTATCAGTAAAGCCATGTTTAGACTAGACTTTCTTTTCTGAGATGCACTTTTGACCTTCATGTAAGTTTTTGCCATCATAATCAAATATTTCTGAGGTAATCTCTAGTTCAACTAATTATCAACCATCAGAGCTGATCATTTTGTATCAGGTTATAGGCATGTGTGGAGTGCTGTGGCGGAGCGGTCTAGCGGATCGTACTCAAAACCTGGGTTAGTTCCAAAGGTAGTGGGTTCGAATCCCAGTCCGGTCCATCCATGGTGCGTGTACCCTTGAGCAAGGTACTTTGTCACGCATTGCTTCTCTCCACCCAGGAGCAAAATGGGTACCTGTGAGGGTAGCGAAAGTTGATGCGTTTGATTAGCTGTTAAGCGCCTAATAGGCAGCCGGGGCTGTATACTCCCCAGGGAACTGAGAAGGATTAAGGAATGATATACTGAGCCCAATGACCAGGGTAATAATGCAGAAAGCGCATTGATAGATCCGTCGGATCTGAAATGCGCTATATAAGAACTGTGTTTATTTATTATTTATGTCCACACGGAGGCCGTTCCCTCATGGGAAACTTGGAGGTTTCAAACCCTCGAGGGAAACTCGATGGTTTGTGCCATGTGGACACACTTACCCTCGAGGGAATGTATGATACCTTGAGGGGAAGAACCTCCCTTGAGGGAAGCTTGGGGGTTTGTGAACATGTGGACACAACTTGGAGAAGGCGTTTAAACATACATTTTTTATAGCGGACACTCCATCCCTCCAGGGTTTATGACCATGATGTCTGATGAACTATTGTTTGCAAAAACTATATAGCCCACTGAAATCATTTGTATAGACCTACTATTTAACACACAAGCCAAGTGTCACCCAGTTTAATTAAAGGTGAAAGTGACCAAGTGGTATGGATATTCTGTCCCTAATAGACAGCCGAAGTGTGACGTGCGTTGCCATGGCAATTGGATCTAAACTATCATGGCCGTCGGGAAAAGTACCATTGGAAAAGCACTGGGACACGGTTGAGTGGTTTTTAGTTTAGATCCAATTGCCTAGGCAACCAACAAAAGGTGACGTACTCACTTCGGCAGTCTATTGGTCAGTGTTGACTCAAAAACTAAACTCAAAAACTGAACTTTTGGACACAATTTCAGAGCTTTGACTAAAAAACTGAAGTGGACTTAAAATGGGAACTGTTGAGGACAGAAATGTTCGAATTGAAAGTTGAACTTTTTGAGTCAATACTTGAACTCTCTCACTGAAACTGAACATTTTGACTGGAAATTCTACGGTACTAATTGACTAATTTGAAAACATAATAACATGCAAACATAATAATGCATGCGGTCTTTTGAAAGTTGACGCTACAAACGACTGGAAAAATTTGCCCCTACCATTTGTTTTCCCATGGGTGGAAATTATGTCATTGTCAATATCTTCTGTTGCATTTCCAGCTGCGTATCATACACAGTGGACTCTGAATGCAAATTCACACAAGTTCCATCATGTACAGTTGTAGTCAGAAGATTACATACAACTGTGTTAAAACTGGTGTGCTTAAACTTGCGTTGTCACCATTTTTGTAACAGTCTTTACTAAAGTCGTGATTTTGTGGAATTCCTCACGTGCTTGCAGTACTTAAAACATAGCTTGCACACCTTGCAATGGTTCGGGTCCTGTTTACCATTTTGGGTGATGATGGTATGTGTGTACATGTATGTAAACTTCTGACTTCAACTGTATATGATACAAAGTGGACTCTGAATGCAAATTCACACAAGTTCCATCATGTACCTGTTACAATGTGAGTCAGCCAGTCAGATTTTTGAGTAATAGGAGAACACAACCGGCACATTGTATTCCAATGAACAATTGATGCATTGTAAATGCGAACTCTTGTCTGTCTTTCCTATCATATCTATAGTTGACTAACACAGATGCTGGTAAAACAATTTAGCCCAAGTACACAGCTTTAGGGGTCGTCCATAAAGTACGTACGCATGAAATGCCGACTTTTTAGACTCCCCCTCCCCCCTGTACGCATGGCGTATGCAGTGGCTCCAACCCCCCCTCCCCCCCCTGTACGCATACGCATTCCATATACCTCAGCATTGGTAAAAATCGTTCAGTACTACATGTATAGTGCTAATACTACTACGTGTAGTACGATTCGCATGTCGCCACCTAAGTCTGAAATAAATGACAAAATGTATAGATTTCATTTGCATTTTTTTTTGTTTACTTAAAATGACACATCAATCATCATTAAACTGGAGATTTAATGGGAAAACCTAATTTGAGGAGTGAGAAAAATGTGAGATGTGTGAGAAAAATGTGTGGCCTGTCTAATATGTTTCGTACATAAGGTCTGAAGCTATGGTCAACTTGTCCATCCTTTCCCGATTAACTAAAAAGAAATTTTCGGTTTGCGTACATGTATACGCATTGGCTTGGACCCCCCTCCACCCTGTACGCATGGTGTACGCAATGTCAACAACCCCCCCTCCACCCCCCTCCGTGCATACGTACTTTATGGACGGCCCCTTAGTGTATAGTAACTGACCTGGTTTATCCCCTTTTAGGATTTTTCACATGACAGCCTCTCAACCTGGGTTGAACTTAACCCAGGGAAAATCGCAAGTCTGCCCTGGGTTGAATCACATGTTTATATCTCATCCCGGGGTGAGTTCAACCCCGAGTTGAACAGGGAGGATTCACACTAGTGCAACGCCAACCTGGGGCGAGTGCTGTACTCTGTACAGGGCAGGCCGAACATTTTATTTTTTTTTCAAACGACATAGCACCTCTTCTTTTCTGATTGGTCCCAACTACAATTTGGAAATGTTTCACTTTTTTTCCTTACTTACTGAAAAATATGGTATAACCAGAGTGAGGATTGAACCATGGAGGAAGCCATGATTGAACTAGGGTCCTTTCGCTTGATAGCCCTACGCTTTACCACTAGACCACCCTAACTATAATCCTAACCCTGAGGGCGCTATAAAGAGAGTATGAATATTCATTTCAATGCACCAATCGGAAGGCACAGAATCCTCTGCCTATGCTATGTCGTTTGGAAATAAAAATGTTGCGGGCAGGCCACCCTGTTCAAACTTAAAATTGGCTGTGGAAAACAATTATATTAATTACTAAGAAAACAGTGTTGGACTGGATAGGATTTTATTACTGTCAAAGGTTACAAAAACCTGACTTTCTACAGTGTAAGGTCTCGGCTGCAGTGTATTACTAATGGTCAAAGGCAAGGAAAGTACAAAATCTAGTCTAACCCAATGACATGGCACCATTTCAAATTTGACGAAGTTCACCTGGCTAGCTCTGCACCCAGGACTCCCTAACCCCTGCTGGCATACTGGGCCAGACGCCTAGAAACAAGAAACTGGCAGATTGGGCTCTGGTTACCCAGGTGCCAGAAAATATCTCTGCTACATGCATGTATGCCTTAAAGATATATTTCTTGCAGCAATATTATAGAATAAAATGCATTTTACAGAAATATTTTCGCTCTAAATTATTACAAAATATTTTTAAAGAATATTGTAGCAATAGAATGAAACATATTTTTACAGAATTTTTTTTCACAAAATATTTTTATAGAATAATTTAGCCAATACATTGTAAAAATGAAACGCGTGACATAGTTCTGTGTGAGCAAAGATGCATCCTAAAATTGTGCTCTATAAAAATGTGAACAAAGCATTTGTAATGTGCACGTTCTCAGAATTCATAACATTGCGCGTGCTGGTTAGAGACACTGTACTATATAGACGAATCCGGTAAACGACTCCTTCCCTGCACGTCTGCCGTAACTGAGGACCATCCAGTGCCATGAAGTGTGCGTTCTGTGTTGTTAAATCGAACAGCGCACAACGCGCGCCCTTTTTTGTGTACACCTGGCTTCACAAGCCATCTTAAAAAAACGCGCAAATCATTTTGAAACGGCTTATCATCAACACAAAATGCACAGTTCATGGCCCCCAGTTATGGCGGACGTACAGGGAATGAATCCTTAGCTACCGGATTCGTCTATACTCTGCTGGTCTGGGAGGTACTCAAAATGTGTGTACATCTTTTTCAAAAAAATTCCATGTTAGCAATTTGTTGTTGCACCATGTGAAGTACATGCACCTCTTTTGGAAATGTGTGGTTCTGAAAAAAAGTGAGCGTGAACTTGATGTTTTGAACAGTGTGCTCTGTTCGTCTTCTAAGAGAAAACAAACAGAGCACACTGTTTGAAATGTCCAGTTCATTTCAGAAACACACATTTTCAAAGAGATATGGTACAACTCCAAACCACTTACATGGTGATTTTTATCATGCATAGCCTGAAGTCTTAACAAAATTCCCAAATCGAAAGTGAAAGTCCAAATAGCGGTTAATTTATAAATAACCACAACAATTTATACCAGTAAAATTCCCCCAAAAAAGAAAGTCAAATCCAAATGCAGGTTTAGACTGAAAAAGCTTCATTTTTTCCCCTGTGGGTTGTGCGAAATTAAACCACATTATTGAAATAAGCCGTTCAGAAACAATAAAACAAATCAACATTCATTTATTTACCCGCTGAAAATCATGAAAAGTAATATGCCTTTAAACAAGGCTGTGCCACTCTCGCACTCTTGGGAAAACTGGGTCAATCTTAATGACAGCCAGAACATGTACCTATTGTTGTGCAATCACCAGACTAAACAGGGATTTCTCAAGCCCTGCCCACCCTGACATAGCGTACTGGATTGTGTTTCGGTTTGGGGCCTCCCAGCCATCTTTAGGACATAGGCCTAAATGTAGCTTTTCTTGGGTGTTCCAGGCTGGTGATGTTGTCAGGTTGAGTGGGAAGCGTTTACACTTTACATTTAGGATTTTGTGTATAAACAGAATTGAGTATCATTGTAAACAACATTCTCACCACATTTTGTCCATCAGGGTTGAGCCTGTTAAAACATCATCAGCAAAAACATACATTTGTTTAGTCTTTTAATTATTTTTTAAAACTCCTGTGTATGTAGAATTTCCCACAGCAACTTGGTATATTGAGGCAATTTAAATGCTGTGTGTAGTCAGATTGATTTGAATGCTTGAAATTGCATCTACTATACAGCCTCTTAAACTCTTGTTGAAGTCCCATTTTCCTTGTATAGGCCTGTCCGCATTGGACTTTTTTGGGTTAAACTTACCAAGACGATTTTTAATCTAGTGCAGACAGCCTAGGAAGTTTTCCTCTTAGTAACTTTTCCTGAGTCCAGCAGTTACTTTTCCTTGCCAACTGCTGCCCAGGAAAATTGACTTTTCCCGAGACAATAAGTCCAATGCGGACACATCGAGTCGGTAAATCGCTCTGGAAGCGTATGGGCCGAAAAGGTCATACTGCGAAGGGACATTGCGCATGCTCTCCCACGGTCTCGGTTCAATTTTCCCGTTTCGAAAAAGTCCAAATGCGCACAGCAGTAAAATTTTGCCCTTCCGAAAACCAAGTCCAATGCGGACACTGCTATAAATGTAGCCTGTCCTGGGTGTTCCTGACTGGTGATGTTGTTAGGCTGAGTGGGAAGCACCTAGGATTTTGTGTATAAACAGAATTTAGTATCATTTGTAAACAACATTCTCACCACGTTTTGTCCATCTGGGTGAGCCTGTTAAAACACCATCAGCAAAGACATAGATTTAAATTTTAAATTATATCTGTAACGATTTTGCATTAAATTTTGTTGCAAAATTATAATTGAAATACATGTAAGGTGTTCACATTGCACTATTTTTGTCTGTCAAAACGGATGAGTTGAATTTGTTCCAGATTCTGTCCGTTACGTATATCTTCACCAGCGGTTCACACTATTGATGCATCCAACAATAAACACCATTCATTAGTTTAATTAATGACAAACTGTTTTTGTAGTTGTCAGTCAATGGCTCACATCCATGAACTTGATTTTGAAAACTGAAGAATTTTCCCCCCCCTCTGAGACCCTCCTGCCCTCTTGGGTAACTAATTCCTCAAATTTCAAACAAAGCAACCACCAATTACATGGTGTCCTAGCTCAAACACCACCTGGTATATCTCAAATTCCAATCCAAACAAATAGGTGTCTTAACTTCAATAAAGCACAACCTGCAGTGTGTTTAAAGAGGGTTGCTGAATTTTTGTCTGTTTTGGTGCATGTATTATTTTGACTCTTGACAATGCAGTTTGTTTTGGACACCTAATCCATGTACCTATTGAACTTGATCTTTTATTACCTCAGAAAGTTACTGTGACCTGCGGTAGCATTCCTCTGAGTAATCTTACTGTGTGTTCTCATTACAGTTTTTCTTCTGTACCCATATGGAAAGTTACAGTGACTTTGCTATAAACCTTTTTCTGTGCAAGCCCATTGCTTAATACAGGGCGAAACTGTTCCCACTGGGCTAAAATACAACCCTGCAAAACTATAACGGCTAAGCGGAAAGTTTCTGTGTCCGTCCTCTCTCAACCTGTAATTAGTTTTACATGGCTGCAGTAACTTAGTTGCAGAAACCTTGAGTTACATGAGTTTGCTATGAGTTGGCAACTTGTGGTGGCCAATATTTTAAAGGTGTTTACAATTTCTGCCATGTTACCAGTTGTTACGAGTTGCTCTAGCTGAGTTGTCTCTGAGTTACCCGAAACATCCAATTTGTCCCGAGTTTCCTGAAATTATCAACTCAGTGCCAACTCGCGCCCAGGATTTGTTCATAAGTGGACAAATTTCAAACATTCTGTATTCTTTGAATAATGTTGTTAATGATAAGGTGTTAATTGAAATGTACCCAATTTCGTTTGTGGAAAATCAAATTAGTCCAATTTCTTCCTCCATGGTCCAATGAAGTTTGTAGATTTTCGTAACCTTACAAGTAGGCCCCTAGTTACCTACATGGTGTAGGCCACTTTAGCCGTGTCCGCATTGGACTTGTTTTTTTTAAGGTTTTACTGAGACGGTAGTAAAATGAAATGTCTAAATTTTATTTGGACTTTTTGACACAGTAAAATTTTACCGAGGCTGTGGGAGAGCATGTGCAGTGTCCCTTCGTAGTTTGACCTTCACGGCCCGGACGTATGCTTCTAGACTCACTTTTACCGACTCGCTGTGTCCGCATTGGACTTTTTGTCTCAGGAAAATTTTCCTGGTCAATTTTCCTGGGCAGTGAGTTGGCCAGGAAAAGTAACCGCTGGACTCGGGAAAAGTTACTGAATGGAAAATGTCCTAGGCTGTCCGCATTGGACTTAAAATGGGAAAAGTACCCATTGTCTCGGTAACTTTTCCCCAAAAAAGTCCAATGCCGACAGGCCTTTTGTCAGCTGGAGTTTGCTCAAATTGAATATAAAGTGTTTCAACTAACTTTTTTTCTGGCCCCATTTTACCACATTTCCCATGATGATTGTAAGTCAAGGTTGCCACAGGGCTTGAGGTAATTACCCTAACAGCGGCCTTCAACCTGGCCTTATGCAACCCACAAGCACTACTCCACTACACTGTGTACATGCTCAATCCCCAGGGAGTACAGCTGTGGTTGTCAAGGTCGTGACCCCACGAGACCTCTGTGTCAGAGGTAAGGCAATTAGGAGTGTTGAGCGAGGACTCCTATAGACTTTGCCAACTTGGAAAAGTTGTTATAGAACTGCTGATTGCATTTTTATCAATCAATGAAATCTGTGCTCAACAACTATATTCCATAGGGTTAAAATCGAGGTCTATGGTTTTTATGCCAACATGATTTTGCATATATTCACAAGCAAGCTTGCTGAAATGTTTGTAACTCATGGCTGTTTAGTTTGCCTGTTGTGAGCCTTGGGGAAAAACTGTAACATTTTGCTACAATTCTAGTTTGAATTCTTATATCTTGGTCTTTTCACAGTAAAGGGGCCATTTTGGCAACACAGACCATATTTTCGAGGAAATACCTTTATCTGGTCTCAAAATAAAAGAAATAAGTTAAAGTTGTTCTGAAGAGATAACTTGGGCCCAAAAAGGGTTACAAATAGTGTGACAACATGCCTTTCTAAAAACCCTGTGTACAAATGTCCAATATACGCTCGTAACCGGGACGGACATTGTGTTACATTTTAGGCCGTCCTGGTTACGAGCGTATATTTGAAATTTGTACACATGGTTTTTATGATATGGTATCAAATACCACACTATTTGTAACCCTTTTTGGGCCTAAGTTATATCTCTTCAAAACAACTGAAACTTATTTCTTTCTGGAAAATATGGTCTGTACGTGTTGCCAAAATGCCCCCTTCTAGTTTACCAACATTCTTTCTTAGATATGTGTAAGCCTGTAATGTCGTTCTTTCAGAAAGTCGTAATGTACATATATATCATTTTTCCAAATGATGCAGTGGGCCTTAAACAAGTCATTTGACTTTTTGTCGAATGCAAAAATGCATTGGTACCATTTCTGCTAAAATCCCATGCTGGTAAACAACATTGCAGTTGCATATTTTGCAAGGTTTGTACCAGTTTCTCAACAGGTCAACTTTCTGGGCCTCTGTATTGAAGAAGGTTATGCACTGGCTTTATTTAGTACAGTAACTTTTGTTTTATGTATACGCTGGTTTGACTAAGACCGTGTTTACACTGGTCCCGAGCTCGGGATCAAGATTGACCCCCTGATAAGAATGTGTTGAGGTTAACCGCAATGGTCTCGAGTGCCGCGTTTATATCTGTTGTTGATCCCGAGCGCGGAGCCAGAAGTTGCAGTCAAAGGTCAAGCTAACGCAGCAGAATTCCGAGATGTTCCGTCCAGTTTAGCCATTATTTCTGCGCTGGCTCAAATGTCCAAAAACTTCGCCAGTTTGTCGTTGCTCCACGAGCGCCCGCGAACTTCGTTTGCCATCTTTTCACACGAAGACAACTCGACTCGGCTACTTCGTCTTCGTCGACTTCTCTTCACGACGAAATAATGTCAACTTATGCTAATGTCGGAAATCGTTGAATGACACTCCGAAATCCTTGATATAACAACTAAAAACTAAGCTGTATGATAATGACAAAGTGTCGCTAGATATAGTTGCAGAAAGTAGAGAAGTTGCAGAAAGTAGAGGAAATACAGAAACACTTTTTCTCAACGTGTGAAGTTTGTATCGGACACGCAAAAGAGATTGCTGAATGCAGGATACCAATTACGTTTGTAGTACGTTGTGTTTTCGTAACGGACACCAGCGATCGAGATTCTCAGCGTTGCATCACACATGCATCACATGAGTCGCGTCGGGGTTTTCCAGGCATATATGCCTGCACACAATGCATGGAACCAGTGGTATACATGTACTACGTGTACACGTGTATATAATACGAGCGCGGCGGGCTTCCCTGGAATTTTCGCGCGATTTAGCCCGCAACAGGATGTGGGGAAGATTTATTGCCCAGCTAACCGCAAACTGATCCCGAGCTCGGGATCGAACCCTCCGCCATCGCGAGACCAAAATCTCGGGGTCTGATCCGGGGCCAGTTTGGTTCCGAGAGCGTTTACACCTATTTGTGATCCGGGGCTGATCCCGAGCTCGGTGTTCGATCCCGAGCTCGGGATCAAGTGTAAACACGGTCTTACATGCTATGCAAGCTATAAAACTGGGTTCCAGACAGACAAGAACTAACTGATGACAAAGTCATCCACATTAAAGAGATTAACAACTGTAACATGCGATGTAGATGTATGTGTGGTTATTGGAAATATTTCTTTAAAATGTGGTAGCCATATGACATTTTCTAGGACACGGCGACCCGCCAGCAAAATGTCATTTGCAACCCTTGTTATAGATTTTGATGTTGAGTTGAGAACAGGGACTTTGTGGAATTAGTCCCATAGCACTTGCTGAGCGCAGCATCTGGACTGCGTGGAATGCAATTTTGCTTGATGTTTATTTGTTGTTTTGTGGTGTGATTTAAAGGAAAAGAAACTAGAGAAATTAGTGTGCAAAATCAATTTTTGTTTTGCCAACCTTAACTTAAAGGCGCGCAGTATACATGATTGGTATCTCGAAAATCAGAAATGTTCAGAGATTTACGCCTAACTTACACAATATAAACTTGATGACCGTAGAAAACTTCCCCTGAAATGGTTTCGTCTAAAGTGCTATAGTCTTTGAGAAATGAGTAAAACAATTAGTTTTCGTCTCATGAGACGAAAATTCAATTCGCCCCCAAACCACTTCGCCCCAGTGCCATTTCGCCCCCAAACCACTTCGCCCGAGTGCCATTTTGCCCCAAATCACTTCATCCAAACACTACATCGCCCAAATGCTACTTCACCCCAAAACCACTTCGTGCACACGCCGTGGTTCAGGGCGAAATGGTTCAGTGCGAAGTGGTTTTGGTGGCGAAATGACTGTAAACCCTTTTTTGACTGTTTTCTCAAAAGTTAGACGAAGTACGGAGCTGGTTTTTGCTCAGGTTGGTTTTAATCATGCATATCTCCAATCACACAGGGGGATAAAACTATTTGTAACAGTTTACTAATCATGTATACTATCTTTAAGTATCTGAACATGTCAGGTCTGTCACCCCAGAATGAAACCTCCCGAGTATCATTGAGCATTTGTGAAAGAATATCGTAATCAAATTACTTTTTTACCTCAAATCTGTCTGCACTAAATATTACATCTCTGTCGACAAGGGGAAAGATTAAGCAACCGTGGCCCGTCTGAGTAAAGGTGCGCGGCCTGTAAGTTGATACACTGTACGTGCTTTCGCCTTCCTAAATGCGGATCTGCCTTTTCATTTTATACCACTGTTAGTAAAGGGTTACCAAGATTCGGGAGAATTGTAAAATAGCCTCTAAAATAAAATGAGTACGTGTATGTGTGTACATGATAACAGGGCTTGGACCTGAGGGGTAACAAATCCATTTAAAGGCCCTGTAGATGATCTGTTTTTGAGCGATTCTGCGAATAAAACCATTATAAATCAAAAGAAAGACATCAACAAACTCATCCGGAACTTCTGTCTGACCAGAGACAGAATAATTTTTTTGGGCCTTACAGTCGATGGCAAATTCCAATAAGTAAACAGTTTTTGTGGAATACTAACACAGTTCACCAATAATCTATTTGACAAATAGTATAGGATCATCAATCTAAGCGCCTAACTAATCAAATTTATTTTTGGATATGGCGTTTATTTCGTTTAGCGATGAAACTGAACCTCATATTCAAAGACACATAAAGCATGGTGTTACATGTATCTCCACATGTGCATATCAAAAACCAACATGTAGGCCTATCAGCTCAAAACATGTACTTCATCTATGTTCCGAGAAAACAATGAAAAGCTGTGTCCATGCTTTCAAGGTATTGTGCAAAGCTGACATCCTATTTAGGCGGGTTTCATGGGTTATACTGCACGGACAACGGAACCATAATACACAGTAGTTAGGGGCTTAGTTTGGTTCACATGAGGGCGCCCTTATAAAGAAGTGTGTGCGCACACATTTATTTAAATTAATGTTCAATTAACCTTTTCTTATATAAAAGATATCATCTCGGGCGGAATCATTGCATTGGGCAGTTGGAATATATCCTATCTTCCATTTAAATAAGGTTTTCCTGTCAAATGGTTAATTAAATTTTTGGGACATTCCAAATCCTGTATATACGGGCTTTCACCCTTCGATAGGTCCCTCGCAAACTCTCCAATTCAACCTGCCGAAGCAAGGAGCCCCAAAAGGAGACCTCTGGAATGCTCCTCACATCGCGTCTCTATCATCACAACGATCCCATTCCAACTGCTGAGACAACAGTGGCCTCACAAAATTGCATCACTCGCCGAATGATTGTATACACAGCGGGACAGTACGCAGGGATCATTGAACTCCGGAAACCTTGATATATCGGATGATACGCCTCCTACCCTCACCCTCTTGTGAGATGGGATATATTCTAGTATTTTCGTGATGTGATAACCTTAAACCCTCGCTGGAAATCAGAGTGACAAGACCAGGTCATTTGCTATTTTACAAAAGATATCAAATTTCACGTCGGAGGCAAGCTTCTGTAACAATGAGTTTGACCTAAACACAGGAGCGTGTCGGATCACATTTTTGAGCCCCTCATTTTTCCATGGGTGTTGAGAATTTAATACCATATCATTTGTCATATTTTTCTCATTAGCATTTTGAAATTGTGCTCTCAATCCAGCTCAATCCGTATATTTTCAAGGATATTGTCAAAAAACCACTGATGTTTTGTCAACTAATTTATCCATTCCATAAAGTAGTGCAGTGATCATACCAACCTTTTTGCTCCCACATCCGAATTAGAGATTGCAAATAAATTTCCTGTTTTCGTCCTATGGATAGTATTTTATGTTTGTTAGGTTAGAACGAAATCTATTTTCTGAAAAAAATATATTTGTTTTGTATCCCCTTTTGTCAATAACAAAATAGCGAGCAAAATTTGACTGGGTCAGGAATTGAATTCTGGCCATCTAAAGAGCAAGCCAATGCTCTTTCCACCTGTTGAGCTACCCAATCCTACATTGGTACGGTATCATGCTTAAATGTCAGCTAGGCCTATCCTGATCCTCAGTAAGGTCACAGAAGCCATAATCACAGGATTGCCAGTGCACTAAATATTTGTGTTGAAGTGAGAAATTATCAGTATTGTAGTCGAGTCACCAATATCGAGTCCGAGTTTCGAGTCATTAGCCTCGAGTCGGAGTACGAGTCTCGAGTCATTGGCCTCAAGTCATTAGCCTCGAGTCTGAGTCACGAGTCACTTTTTTTCGAGTCCGAGTCACTTGTTCGCCAAAATGAAACTGAATCTACTACAGTTTCGTGCACACAATATGTGAAATGATGACGTGCTCGTGCGCCCCTTGTTGGCCTGTGTTAAGTGCGCGAATATATATCTGTTTTCTTTTTTTTTTAAACATGTAACTCGTGAGTCACCATGTCCGAGTCCGAATCCGAGTCATTTTCCAATGTGACTCAAGTCGAGTACGAGTCACGAAAATTGTGACTCAAGTCGGACTCGAGTTGGAGTCCTGGACTAGAGTACTACAACACTGGAAATTATAGTAATTTAGTCTTGTTTAACTATAACAAAGTACTTTAACCTATATTGATGACACTTATCTTCATTGCATCTGATAAAGTAGTTGTTGCTAAGAAAGCTGCAAATGCATGTTTTGTTTGTAGAAACTTTAGTCTTGTAAGTGCAATGGGGTATTACAATTAAGTCCGTCACAAGTCCAGTAACAAGAAGCAAAGGATGAACACGCACAAAAGAATGCCTTTGTTTGAGTTCATTCGAATAGCTTGTGACTTGAATAAGACCCAGGGACTTGTGGTGGACTTGTGATGGCCTGTGAGGATTTGTGATGGACTACAACAATACGTCTCTAAAATGTTTCAAGGAAAAGGATGATAATTGTGCGAGCAAACAATTTTAGAGTAGTTTGTGTGCTGTACATTTTTTTGAATCAAATTGAATGCATGCATTTTAACGGTAAACCAAATGTCTGCTACACCAGTCTAGAGGTCGAGCTTTTCATGTCAAACCACTAGAGGGCTCCAGTCAAGCACACCAGAAATGAAAATGTGGGTTTCATTTTGAGTCGCACAGTGTACCTCGGGCTGTGTAAAACCTTTAATTCTGTAGATTAAAGACCTACTGTTGTTGCACTTCCAATGTGCGAAAGGAGGTAAATTTTGTAATAAAGAGGCTGGTGTTGAGAGCTACACGGCAAAGGTGTAAATTTAAAATTTATTTAATTATTATTTATCCTGGTATTGAAACCAAGGATTCCTCAAAAGTGCCAGAGGCATGCACTGTAGCTCGTAAGCCTGAAGAAACCTGTGAAGAGAAGACGATGAAGAAATGCTCAGTTTTAGAGGTGGGAGGAAAACCCCTACACAATTCTGTATCTTGGGGAAACCCATGGAATCAAGCAGGGGCTAATGAGAACACAATCCACATACTGACCCGAACGGGATTTGAACCAGGGCCACAGAGGTGGAAGGCGAGGAAAGTATCACTACGTCAACCTGGCTAGCAAGTTAGTCTTAAGTGTGAAATAAACACTGATCCCGTAATTGCATATGTATGTAGGATGTAGGCCTCCTTTTTGTCACTTCCCTCTCTCCCTCCCAATTCTACAATCTGACACGGTTTGCTCTTTTTCACCCCGGTCAACAGTTTAATATCATGAACATGCCAAGTAGTTTCATTAATTGATCAACACATACATGCACCCACATCCATTCAAACTTTCGTCTTGCGTCAACCACAGGGGAGGCGAGTATATTCATAAAATATTTTGCTTGCATCCGGCACCATTGTGAAGTGTCACTTTGTGTTATCGCGGACAGGCCGTGCCGTGCATCAGTGCATGAAAGGCTCTGGGTCTCCCAAGCTGCCAATGTTTGATTAACGCATTCTCTGTACGCCCCTAAGTAACCCCAGGGCGCTCCGTCCGACCCCTTCCATCCTGCCTGCTGCGCATCCTGTAGCTGGTGATATGATTAAACGTCTTTCGCCCGGCCGACCTTACGCAAACGGAGACGGTATATATAGAAGGAAAAAGACAAAATAAAGGTGAACCACCCCAGGTGACCCGTCTGGAGAAAATGAGGCCTCCGCTCTGCGTATTAGTTCGTCGACATCATTGACAGGCCACTCACTGGAGATTGCATGATGCCAGGATTCAGTGAACTCCCGGGCGTCTGCGGCCTTTTCGAGGCGATTAAATTACAACACTATTTGCATAATCGTCTTGCAACCTTCTTAACCCGAGCCCTGTTAGGGCGCGGGAGCAGTAGTGATAAAGATTAACATTGGAACAGGATGTAGCACTGAGTAGCGTCTTATATGTTGAAGATAGTCACTTTGTTTAATAATTAACGTTAATGTCAAAAGTAAACAAAGTGCTCAGGGTGAAATTTATTTCAGGTGTGTGGCACGTGAATCATCTTTGTCTGTTATCTGCAGCTGTCATTTCACTGTCAAATGAAAGAATCGCCCACTCTATCTCCTAGTGAGAATGGGGAGCAATCGCCTAATTAACCTGAGTGTCGTGAATTTGCTAGGTTATTTTTTACATGGAGGCATCTTCGATCGATCTAGAGTACCCTCAGGTAAACGTTCTCTTGAACGTTTTGACCAGGTGCCTGGAAAGACGAGACTTCAGAAAATCCATCAAATAGAGGAATTATTGACAAAAATCTTCATTTTTATTCTCCTCTTTTACGTTTTCTTAAAAGCTTTTTCTTACATGGCCTGCGTCCACCTGTGATGTCAAAGAGCAATAACCGTGATTTTTCTCTTTCTTGATTCCCGTGTGACCTGCTGGATTAGAAGAAAAAGGTCCTCCATGTCAGATATCCAACGTCACCGTTACCGTGGCAATTTGTGAAAGCTTGGGGCTTTATGAAAAAGCAGGGATAGTGTATGTTGGTCACACAGGACATAGCTCTTCCTCGCTGGGGCTGGCCGAAATCCTTTGGGCATTTTCTTGATCAGCTAATGTTTAAGGCGAAAGGTTGCTTGACCAAGCTTCAAATTGTACGCCCTTGCCCTTGCCTTCCTGCCTGTTGTTGATTCTTTAAAGGTAGAACACGTGATTGGTCAACTGTTAAAATAGTCATTATTCCCACTCATTATTAGAAGCACATGTTGATAAAACTACCCTGTGGAAATTTTAGCCACATAGGTTCAGTAATACTTGTACAACGTGAAAAATACATGCATGTTTTTTTTTTTTAGTTGAATGGTATATAAGTCTTTTGCAAAAGACCTTTTTTTTTAAAATAGAAAACCACCTGCAGTAGTTGATTTTTTTTTCACTCCAAAATGGTATTTTGTGTAAGAAATTATTTAGTGTTTGGTACCATCGCTATTAACACTCTTAGTGTAAAAATTTTTCTTGTCGACTCGTTAAAAAAAACAATAAAAAAAACAAAACAAAAATAAAAACAAACAAAAAGGTGCCTAAGTTTCCAAGTTGCCACATTTTTGAAAGAAATTACTGTGCAATTTATAAACCTATTTATACTTAGTTACGAGCGTATATTTGACATTTGTACACAGGGTTTTTAGAAAGGCATGTCACACTATATGTAACCCTTTTTGGGCCTAAGTTATCTCTTCAGAACAACTTAAACTTATTTCTTGAGACCAGAAAAAAATTATTTCCTCGAAAATATGGTCTGTGTTGCCAAAGTGCCCCCTTTACTGTGGAAAGACCGATCTGCAAGTTGAGCAGAATGTCTGTGTTTGAATCCAATAGGCAATTGGCTGGTAAATTGCAAAGGTGTGCAGTAGGCTTTATGTTCAGAAATTTATTTTGTACATTTTGAAATGGGATGTTTTTGCTCAATGGGAATGGGCATTTAGTAATTTTTAGATTCATTGTGGCATTTGTAAAAGTTCAGGTCAGCCTGCAAATTGTACATACTTGTCAAGATCAATTTAGGTCTACCCAATAACACAACCTTTTTAGCTGAGGGGCCATCCAGGGGCACGTTCAATAGCACAATACGTACACCGGTATTGGGTATTTTCCTATACCTTCACCGTTGAAGGTATTGTCGGTAAGCACGTATTGCACTATTGAACGCGCCCCAGCTAGGTTGTCAACATTTTTACGGTTCTACAAATCATAGAGAGGGGAGCGGGAGGGAGGGGAGGGGTGGAGGGGAGGGGAGGGGGAGGGGGAGTCTCGAAAAATACTACTCTTGGTAGAACTGTGAAAATATTGACAACTTTGGACGGCCCCTAAATGAACTTGAATGCAGAGATTGTGGGTTAAAGAGCCCTAACTTTTACTTTTGTCAATTTTGGTTGGATTTGGGCAACCCCAGACGGCAGTGATGGATGACTGCTGCACACACAATGTTCCCGGGTCCTTGACATTCGTCACATGATGCATGTGTTTGGCACAGATACTGAATCTAGTTGAAGCTGCGCAGACCGACACATGCGACATGTCGGTATGCGAGTAGCTTTCTCGCTTATTGCCCAGGGACTATAGAGCGGGAGAAAAAGTATAAAAAATCTTTAAAAGCTTTAAAAGTGGTATTGTTAAAGTTGGCATACATTAATCAATGACTCTTGCTTTTGCTAAAAAAATGTTTGAAAAGAGCAGTATGTTTTCGCACAATACTGGTCTTGTTATATATCCACACTGCCCAATCATACAACCATGCAGTAGCCTTTTTGAAAAAAGCGGAACAAAATGAGAAGGCGCCATTTTTGAAATCTGGATGCAGTGAAAAGCAACTTTGACTCCACCGGGATTCGAACCGCGGACCTTCTGCTTAACGTGCAGACGCCCTTCCAATTGAGCTATGAAGCGAACTGGTGGTCTCAAATCACGGTAGTGCAGTTGTTCCTCACTGATTGGGATTGGTTATCACGTGAGCTTAGCAAGCCCTACAGAGGAATAAACCCTTCAATGAGATAACCACCTCTCCCAGAGATCATTTAAGATACGCCCCAAACTCGTGCCTCGGCGGTCCCTGGGTTACTAATCTCTAAAAAACATAATTACTTATTCCATGGGTGAGATTTTTCCGGATTTCCGGAATTTTACCAATTTGTAGCGGATTTTTTGTTGTTGTGTGCTCCGCGATCCATATTGTATTTTCTATTTTATTTGTTTTGCCCTTTTAGCAGGCCATACTTTTTTAACGAGCGCCCTCAATTGATTCAGTAACTTGTGCGAGTCTAGTTGTCACGCAAGTGGCATGACATACAGCGCTTTACCATGTATGTACTGTGCCGCTCGGCGACCTGACTGAGTCTGCAACTAGTAGAGAAGCAGACGTGTACAAGTCTAATCCATAAGCAAGCACCATCTTTGCCTGCATCGCACGGCCGATCTCGCGTGTGTTGTGTGTGATGAGTGCATGTGTGCAGTGCTGTGCGGGCCGCGGCTGGTGCGATGCGGTACGATACAGTACAGTTGCAGTGTGCGCGATGCGGCAAGCAGCCAACAAACTGATTTTACCCTCCGCTTTCGCGTAACCGTTTTTAAAGGTATAGATGTTTCCTGGATTATTTTTAATATTCACATTTGTAGGCCTATAAACAAGATAAATATTTCAAACAAAACTGGATCTTGTGATTGTATTTTGCACGATGCTGATGGTACAGTGGTGTTTAAAACGATCCTCCGAAAAATTGAAGTTTGCGTGGTCTCTATGTCTTCCCCCCCCCCCCCCCCCCACCCCCTCCCAAGGAAGCCACGCCCCTTTTTGTTTTTCTCCAATCTCACCCCAGTAAATTTTTAGATAATTTATTCGATATAGGCCTATGATTATCTCAAAGGTTCGCAATTTTTTTTTTTGGGGGGGGGAGGGGTGGTCTACTTGTGATTCAAAAAGAGATGGAAATAATTTTGTTTGGGAGAAGTTTCATGTGACATTTTTATATTATTAGCTATTCTTCTGCAGTGACTGAGAGAAAAATATTCCCCATGAAAGCATTTCTATGATACTTGCTTCCGGACATGTTCAGGATTGAAAAGTTAATTTCCCAAGCCAATATTAATGTCATTAATTAGTGAAGTATGTGGTACAATGTCTAGACATAGAGAACATTCCCTTTTCCCAAATGACATACTACTCTATATAGCATGCATATGGGCAATTCCATGAAAAGGCACAACAAAATTAAGAAGAAAGTAGCATGTACAAAACAGCTTGAAGTGATACGTGTAGGTCATGCACCAAGCCTCGGCGTAAACATGTTTGTGTCGCATAATTTTTATTTGAAGAAAATGCACTATAAATTCACTTTATTTGGTGTGGGAAATATCACACATTGTGTAGGCAAAGGCCAAACTATTCAACTGGTATCTTCAGTAATGCTTGAAACTTAAGCCTAGCGTACATCGACCTTGCAACTGGTGTTTCCGGCAACTAGGAGCAACTAGGAGCAACTGATCAGTTGCTCAAAAAGGTCGATGTACGCGCACTTGCAACTACTGGCAACTGAACAAATCCCAGTTGCCGCGAGGTTGCTCATGTTCTACTTTCTGGCAACTAGTTGTACCCAGTTGCGGTCAGTTGCGTCGATGTACGCGTACTTGCAACTAGTTGCTGCCAGTTGCTCGCGTGAATCTAATCACGTACGCGCACATCGACAGCAACTGAAAGCAACAGTTGCTTCCAGTTGCGAGGTTAATGTACTCTAGGCTTTACCGAGTTGCCGTGTCGATGTGCGCGCTCTGGAAATGTGCACTGACTAGTTGCTCCCAGTTGCTGATCAGTTGCTGTCGATGTGCGCATTGCGCGCACATCGACAGCAACTGATCAGTTGAGTTGCTTCCAGTTCCAATGTAGATGTACGCTAGGCTTAAGGCTAGTTTAAGATAGTCATATACATATCCATAATCAAGTAATCTACTTTATTGCAGTTGGTTCGCTTTTGAGGAAACATTTTGTTCAAATAGGCTTACATGCATCTCTTCCCATGCCCATTTGTTTTATGAAGAATTCTGCTTTTCCATATGTCATTAATGTTTTGCCTTACTATTTCAAATGTATCATGGATATTTCAAGCATTTTAAACAAAATGTTTTCATTACACGAACATGTCATTTTTTTATTAATTATTATTAATTCTTTCTGGTATTGAAACCAAGGATTCCTCAAAAGTGCCCGAGGCACTGTAGCTCGTAAGCCTAAATAAATCTGTGAAAAGAAGACGATGAAGAAATGCTCAGTTTTAGAGGTGGGAGAAAAACCCCTACACAATTATGCATAGTAGGGAAAACCCACGGTATCAGGCAGGGACTGAGAACCAGCGGCGTAGCTGTATCGCCAAATCGAGAAAAATCCCGATACTTTATATGTATTTTTGGTATTGCTCTTAAAAAGGCAAGGAAAAGTGAAAAAAAGATTTGTGAAACTGATATTATACCTAGCTAGCTGTAACCCGACTGGATGTGTACTGATTATACAAAAATATTTCGGTAGGCCACTGGGCCCCCAACTAAAAAGCCATGCCCGCCTCCCCCTCCCCCACCCCCCAGTAAAAAAAAAACGGGTACGCCGCTGCTGAGAACCTAATCTACATACTGACCCAAACGGGAATCGAACCAGGGCCACAGAGGTGAAAGGCGAGGAGAGTATACCACTACGCAAACCCGATTCCCTTTTACTTCAACCAAATAATTGAACCCAACCCATAAAATGGGGTTGCCCGGCCGAACTTTGTGATCCATCACCCCATGTTCTTGATCATTCAAGTCCGCCTCCCTGCTCACAGTTCATTTACCCCAGCGATGGCACACTGCTCCCATTGTGCCCTGCTGGTGCCACCGTTTGTCCCCAGGGCACATTACCCTTTCTCCACCACGCTTGAATTGCCATGCATTAAACAGCACCACATTAATAAAAAAATTCCCACCCCAGCCTCCATCCAGACCATTGACTACTTGAACTCTGAGCCTCTTCTGTGTCTGGATTTTGAAAATTTATCAGGCTGAAATTTTGCAAAGATTTAGTGGAATTTAAAACAAAAAGTTGTGTTCAAGATAGCTAATACATGATTTGTAAACTGTTAAAAACAGTGTTATTTCCACTTGTAATTAAAAGCCTATGTCGAATAAACTACCTTGTAGAAAATTTAGCCACATAGATGCAGTAATACTTCAGAAAACCTGCGAAATCCTTGCTTGTTTTTTTGTGCATGAATGAATAGTAAAAAAGTTGTCTGTAGACAATTGTTTTAAAAACACACCTTCATTTGGCAATTTCTCCCACAAATGTACCATTTTACACGGGGACAAAATCATGTGCGTTTGTTGCACTTTTAGTCGTTATTTTCTTGTCAGCTCGTGAAGTAATATTTTGGATAATTGCAAATGATGTATTGGGGGCTTTAAGCATTTCTTGGACCTAGATTTTTGAGCACTCGGGCAGTCTGGTGCATTGCATTAAAGACATGTTGGATTCTACAGTGGGCTCAAATCTAGTCTGGTTCCCTGACCTAACGATTCTCATGTGACTCTTGAAAAACCACAGGCTAAAAATAGAAATGACGTATGATGCACCTGGGTTATTTTTAGGTTGTTTTTGAAACGGCTGGTTTTGTCTCCAGCTCACCCCTGCTTGATGCATGATTCAAAAATGTTAAACATTACCTTAAATGTTCAGTCCTGTTGGGTGTATTTAAGGTCACTAAGGTCGAGCTCGGGATTAAGATTGATCCCCTGATAAGAATACGTCATTGTTTAACTGCAATGATCCTAAGTGCCGCGTTTACATTCTGTAGTTGATCTCAAGCGCTGTGCCAGAAGTTGCAGTCAAAGGTCATGCTCTATGTGCATGTTTGTACTGATCAATGTGTGCATGGGTTGTGCATACATGTACACTGTAAAAGGCCACTTGAATTTCGCGGGCTTTTCCCCCGCTACGGCTGTGGAGCGGATGCGGTAAAGATTAATTGCTTATCTAACCGCAAACTGATCCCAAGCTCGGAATCGAATCCTCCGCCAACGCGAGACCAAAATCTTGGGGTCTGATCCGGAGCCAATTTGGTCCGGAAAGCATTTACACTCGGTTTGTGATCAGGGGCTGATCTAATTTTACTGAACTAATCTTGTTTTAACTTTTCAAATTAAAAGTAGTGTGCTGTTTCTGCCCATCGATCGCGGAAAAAAACGTGGTAATATGCCCTTACTACAAGCAGTCTTCAAAGCATCAAGTCGTCCAATTTTGCACCATTGGTAAACCGTACCTTTAATGGCATATCCAGATCCTACGAGTTAGCAGGAATTTGTGGGGGCTGGGTTTCAGGTTTCATGGCTCGACCTGAGGTCTGCCCTCCTAGCATGGGGGTTATTGGAGGGTTCACCTTTGACCAGGTTGTCTTGTCTATGTAGTTCAGCTGCAGAAACATTTGCCCTGGGCTTTGTAACTTATTCCACTGATGGAGCTCCAGTCAAAAGCCATGTCCACATTGAGCTGATTTTCGTAAAAAGTTACCCGAGTTACCCTTAGCATTTCAACATGGTTATTCTTCCGTGCGTTCACACATAGATCTGGGCCCATTAAAATGCAGTTCTGGGCAGTACCCAGGTACTGCCTGGATTTTTAAAATTAAGTTGGTCGCAAAAACTTGGCCGAGACTGCGCAACATCCGACTCGTACAGGTCACAAATTACTACCCTCATATGATTAGGCATACATTTGATATATTTTAAGCCATGTCCGCATTCGACTTGTTTTTAGGCAGGTTTTACCGAGACGATGGTAAAATGAAAAATGGCTAAATTTTACTGCCGTCTGTATTTTGACGTTTTGACTTTTTGACACGGGAAAATTTTACTGAGACCGTAGAAGAGCATGCACAGTGTCCTTTCGCAGTTTGACCTTCACGGCCCGGATGTATGCTCCCAGAGCGCTTTTACCGACTTAATATGTCCGCATTGGACTTATCGCATCGGGGAAAGTTACCTGGTCAATTTTCTTGGGCAGCAGTTGCTGGACTCCAACGTGATAGAGTAAATTAAGTGTCTACTGAAAACATAATCTGAGAATCGAAAATTTAGGGTCTCGGAATGTTGAGGTCTCAAAACCCTAATTCCCGATAACAAAAACATGCATGGATTTTTACTGTCTGTGGATGTGAACTTTCTACATTTTTAGTTTGACATTTGTCTTGAGATGTTGCTCTGGGAATTTGTTTTAGAATCCATCTGCAAATGATTCAGCTGGGCTTATCAAGTTGAGAAATGACCCTAGTTGCTATGTAATTAGAGTGTGCCAGCTCTCCATTTGAGAAATTAACTCCGAGGTCCGAAATCTTTGTAATACTTTTTTAAAAAAACAGCATGTTCCTTTTTGATATTTTTTGATATTTCATCCTTCCCAGGAAGAGACAGTGTCCCCGGTGCCCTATCCTTACAAAATTAGCCTGGTGATTTACAAACTTGACTGGCTGTTCTGTGAATTAGACCAAGTTGTTCTGGCAACTTTGGATTAAATGCATCTTCACTGACAATACAGTAAACTCTCTTTGCGAGATCCAGTGAGCTTTATATCCACAACTGAAAGTGCCCCATATTAAGCAAACATGAACTTTATGCACAGTAGGCCTACATATATCAGGACTTGGGGGAAAATATGAAGGAGCTTTATAGACCCTTAGATTGGTTCCCGATCCCTATAGATTGGTTCGCTTATTGCGAAAATATAGGGATCGTTAAAGGGCAGCCATGACGGGCAGAATTCTGCCCGTCACGTGGTTATTATTATTTTTATTTTTTTAGTAAGTGCGCAGATTTTGCATTGACATTTGTAACTTGGCCGTGCGTGTCGAACATATCCAATTATATAAAGCAAAGGGCTTGGCCAATTTTTAAATATAAAAAACACAATGCACACACGCAAAGACGACCAATCACAGATCAAGATGAAGCGCCCTTTACCTGTCCTTATATTCTCCTGTGTGCAATATGTGGACGAGAACCAGTCTGTATAGACCCTTTGCACAGGCATCCATGACAGGGAGCAGTCGCATTGTCACTAGGAAGCAGTTGCATTGTCAAACAGGAACCACAACATATTAGGGTAATTCCCAAAATTAGGGGTCCAAAAGTGTGACATGCTTTTAAAGATTTATTTAAAGTGGTTTTAGTGATTAAAAGTGGTTTCCCAGCAGAAAATATTTATTTGTATGTGTGGATAAGGCACCAAGGTTCATGAGTGGCAATTTTTGAAGCACAGGGTTGTCGTATATGACTAGGACAACAAACGTTTTGGACCTCTAATTTTTGGAATTTCCCACTACATATAACTAAAGAATAATGTTGATAAAACTGCCTTGTAGAAATTTCAGCCACATAAATGCAGTAATAGATGCAGTAATACTTCAGAAAACCTCAACAATCCTTTTTAATGAATTATAAAAACACTGTCTGCAGACATTTTTATTTTTAAAAAACCACCTTCAATTGGCAATTTCGCCCTCAAAGGTACCATTTTACTCCGGGGAAAAAAATAATGCGGTGTTTGTTACCATTGCTATCGACACTCTCAGTCGGATTTCTTTGTCAAATCGTGAAGTAAAATTTTGGGTAACTGCAAATGTTGTATTGGGGCTTTAAAAATATACTGTTTTGAGAAAGGTCTACTGAATACTTCATCCACTTTAGAACCTGATTCCTCGGACAGTAAACTCTGCTTCGTCTGTCACATCAAGTCATCATCACCATCTCCTAGATAACTTTCTCCAGACACATTTGAAACCAGAGGAACAATGAGATAAGGACGCTGTGCATTCACTGGGCGGCCAGGGAAACACACTGGGTGGCCTACGGTTTGAATTTCAGCCAAGATATGCTGGGTATAGTGTGAAGATAAAGTTTGCTGCATGGTCTAGCAGTAGCAGTAACATCTCCTGGTTTCTAGTCTTTGCATATACACTGAATGAATGAGTTTGAGAAATGGCAAAGTATGGTCAACACAAGGATAATGGGCTCGTCCATTATGCAAATAGGGTGTGTATCTTTTCAAAATCAAATATTTATCACGGAAAATATTCTTTGTAAATTCATGACATTTAGTTTCAGCCATATTCACAAGATATGGTCACATTTGCTTCAAGAAGGTGTCATATTGATGGTTGAATTTACCGTATATGGGAACTCTTTAGTACAAACATACAACAACACAACTAAGCACACACGTAACCAAAAACACACTGTGGCGAGCTCGCATAAATAATGAGCCTCCACCCTCTGGGACTGTAAGAGCAGCTGCCCTACTCGGGCAAGGTATGGAGAGCGATGAAATTCGTGGCACAAATTTGTTCGGGTGTATTGACGTGCCTCCGTCTTTAAAGACAGATTTCATGATTGGATAACTTTTAAAAACAGGAACAGCATGACATAACCAAATAATAATGTTGATAAACTGCCTTGTAGAAATTTCAGCCACATAGGCCTACATGTAGATGCAGTAATTCTTTAGAAAACCTGAAAAATCTGTGCATGTTTTTTTATGTTCAATGAATGGCAAAACTTTTTAAATGCACCTTCAGTTGGCAATTTCTCCCACAAAGTATACCATTTTACACAGAACAAAAGGCATGAGGGTTTTGTTACTATTGCTACCAACACTTTTAGTCGGGTTTTTCTTGTCAACACGTGAAGTCAAAATCTTGAGTTACTGCAAATGTTGTATAGCTCCGAGGAGTAATAAGATACACTATTTTCCAACGAGTGGTATTGGGTTAAAACTCCATTATTAACAAAGAAACAATAAACCGATTCATCTTTTCCCAATACTGAATCTAGGACTTGTATTTGAATGGAAACTCTATGGGACTTGTGATGACGTGGTGACTGTCTGAAGATTTTCTTTGCAACTTAACTGATGGAGCTGTGTGAGGGCGCCCTTTTCTCACTCCATAAAACTCTATACAGTTGCAAATGTATACATGTACTATCGTTGTACACTGCAGAAAGACAGTGTAAAATAGATTCTTCTGTGGAAAATACTTCTACTAAAGTTTTAGGAAATTTACTAATTTGGACAGTTTCGTACTCGTGTAGATGATTTGAAGAAACTGTACGTTGCACTGACATTGTAACAAGAAGTGGAATGGTTATCTGTAATGCAAAGCTCAGCCCATTCTTGTAGCTGTATATATGGGACAGTATGGAACATGGAGTTGGGAAAAGGACCTCCCTTAATGAAGTTTGGCTGTATGTAAGTCAACCTGATTTTTCTTGGAAACACATTTGCCTTAAAGGCAGTATACATCATTGGTAATCTCGAAAATCAGAAATGTTCACAGATTTACGCCTAACTCACACAATATAAACATGATAACCGTAGAAAACTTCCCCTGAAATGGTTTTGTCTGAAGTGCTACATTCTTTGAGAAGTGAGTAAAACAATTAGTTTTCGTCTTATGAGACGAAAATTCAATTCGCCCCAAAACTATTTCGCCCGAGTGCCATTTCGCCCCAAATTACTTCGTCCAAACACTACATCGCCCAAATGCCACTTCGCCCCAAAACCACTTACCGGTAGTGCACAGGCCGTGGTTCAGGTCGAAATGGTTCAGGGCGAAGTGGTTTTGGGGCGAAATGACTGCAAACCCTTTTTTGACTGTTTTCTCAAAGGTTAGACGAAGTACGGAGCTGGTTTTTGCTCAGGTTGGTTTTAATTTTATGCATATCTTCAATCACACAGGGGGATAAAACTATTTGTAACAGTTTACCAATCATGTATACTATCTTTAAATGTCCTAGTAAAGGGATTCTCAGAAATCTAATAAATCCTGAAAAACTACTTGAGAACATTTTCCACAAAAAAACAGTTTCAGCAAGGTTGAATTTTTGATGAATTTTGAAGTAAATTTTTAAATAAATTTCAAAGAGATTTTTAAAATTAGGATATTGACCCAATGCATAGTTCCGAGATTGCCCAGTTAACCCCGCCCCCCTTTAGATACTGTTGCTACCTTTGAGTTTTCTCAGTGATGCCATATATTCATAAAAATGCGCTTTCCTACATTTGAACAGCAAATTGCCCGACATTGAAACCAAAATTCACCCGGATCACAGCATACAACATGTACAAACTGTATATGGGCAGAATAATCGCGTGATTGTTTGTGATGCAATGCACTTTGACCTATGTGGGCGCTGTCCGCTAGCTCTGTTGTGATTGGTCGGCAGGTTCGGCTTGATTGACAGGTAGGAACTATGCATTAACCAATAGGCTAATAATGACCAGTCAGTGTTTTTAACAGTGCAGAGAGAGTAGATGTGGCTGTGTTTCAATTGTGTGCAGTTCTTGCTGAATTTCCTTCGAGTTCCCATTTTGTGATATAGCCTAGAATACGTTTTAGTTAATTTAGCTGTTTTAATTGAATCTGAGAGACTAAAAAAACAGCGCTGTGGACTGCAAAACTTTGAAGTAATTTCACATAACCAGACCACCCGTACACCACCAGTGACTTTTCCCAGCATTTTGGTGCCCCTTGCCCAGCATTTTAGCATATAGGCCTACATAAAAGAAAAAATCCGAAATGCTCAACAAATTCCCACGCACATATACTATAATAGTGACATTCATAGTAAACTTTGGCTCCAACTAAGACATTCAACATTCTCATTAAAATCTTGGGATGGGAGATTTTTCCCAATTTGGGATTGATTCACTAGTCTCTAGTGGCTATAAATCTCTGGGAATGCCAGAAAATATAGAACTCTCTTGTTGGCAACTAGCCGCCTGTGCTCTATTGCTGATGCTTTGCGAACAATGGGCTTTTGTTCTATCAAGGTCATTATCATGGAGTATCAAGGTCGTTATGGCACGTACACACATGGCCCCTCTGGCTCCGTGTTTACACTTAAAATGGAAAAGGGGGATATGGGGCGGATTGCAATAAAATCAACTTAGCCACTGGTCTAAGACCGGTCTTTTATAGCTGGCTGTCCAACTTAGCCAGTCTCGGCTTAGTCTCTGGTTTAGCCCATTGCAATAAACCTGTCTAACTGAAGTACAGCTGCGCCAGCCGAAAAACACGCACATCTTAACGGAAAGTGACGCAGCCGGATATCCTTGCGTTATTTCAAGCCAAGCAAACGTCGTCACGAAGCCACTTACTGACGCGTGTGTGGTGCAGTTTTTGCAGAGAAACTGACCGCGAAAGTTATCAAAATTATATAGCACTAAAAAGGCTCTAATGGGCACAATGTGCGTTTTGTTCGTCCTTTTTCATGCAAAATTACAAGATGTAGCGCGGAGTCTAAGAATTATGACCTGCTCGCCGTGGGCTTAAATTTTAAGACTGGTCTAACTTTAATACAATGATATTGCAAGCGGGCTATAATGACAAACCTGTCCTTCATAGTGGACGCCGCAAATTGCAATTTTCCCCTGGATTCAGCATTTTTATTGCTAAGTGTACCGTAAATCTGAAAACTCAATTTGGGTTCAACCCGACTTTCAAACCAAACAAGTCACTGCTAAATTGTGCAATTTTTGCATTACAAAATTGTGCTTGCAATGGATTCATTGGTTAAAGGAGCATGTCCAGATCACATTTGTTTACCCCCCTCCCCCCAATGTTTCCTGTTTTATTTTCCACCAACATTGTGAAACATTGTACAATTATTAATAAGAACATCCACAGATTCTGTCTACTTGTTTGTGCAATGCGATCCCACTTTACACCTTTTGGTAAAATTGGTTATTCTTACAGGTGTGATCATCACAAACTTTTTAATGAAACGATAGGAAAAAGCCACAGCGGTGGTCAGTGTTTTTCCAGATGTTTTCGGATTCATAGTTCCAATTAAAAGTCATTGATATATACAATATCTATTTGTGCGTGCATATAGGGTTTTCTGAAAATTAGACTGTGTCGCCTACAAATTTTTTTGGGCGTGGAAGGTGTCATTATTAATCCGAAATAATTGTATTCTTATTAAAGTCTCATCAACCACACTCTCTGCTGTTTACACCTGTGCCAAGTGGCATTGCAGAGGTGTGTCCAAAGTTTGCACAGATGACTTTGGCATGCGGCACCGGCGTCTGATTTCCTAAAGAACAGTCCTATTTTTTTAAAGAAAGAAAATAAAGAATTAGGCCATTCTGTTGATATTCCCACGACCAAAAAAAATCATTGGCGTGTTAAGTGTGTGGTTGAACCGCAGTTATTGTGTGTGCAGCCTTCCAGCAACCTTCCCTGGATTTGTTATAGTTTGGTGCCCGGGTTTGGTTAGTCGTATGTCTGGCGTGTGTCTCTAATTACTCAGTGGTCCTGCGGTCTGATGCACTGCATGCAGTGTGCTGGTGTGCCTGCCAGCCAGTCGGTTGCTAGATGTGAGAACATGAGACCCAAAATAACCATCACAGAGGAATAAGATCACAATTAAAGTCCAGTTATTGAGAGGTGGCGATGTTGTTTTTCTTAGCAAGTGCGATGAAGGAGCTTGAGAAAAGCTCTTGAAACACAAGGTGCGAATGCCGGGCCCTGGAAGTAATTGGCAGGTGTTCTACAGCACATCTTTGATCGAGTAAACCGGACACTAATTTTATCGGTAATATAAGAATTAGGGGAAGGAAATAAAGTAATGATTTCTTTTCACCAAATATTCATGTACATTTGTACAAAATAGATACAAAAAATATGAGCCATCATGTTTCAACCTTAAAGGAAGGTACAACACTTGTTTGAAGTTACCAACGAATTTAATTAAAAATATTACCGATGTATTGCTCGGTGCATAAACCTTCATGACAATCAGAGAATCTTGTTTTCAACGTCGCCAACCCAATTAATTTTGATGATAAACTCTGCAACTAATGTAACTATGTGGTGTGCCATATTTGAAATTTTGAAAGGGATGATGACATCAACCATGCAACGATTGCATGGATGATGTCAAGATTGATGCCTTCCCGACTCCCATATGCCGTGAAGTATGTAAAAATCTTTTGTGTCCTGACTCGCGCCCTCTCAAGTCCAATGCCGAACTGCAAAAGATGGCAACTTACATTAAGCGTACAGTGTTGTCCCTGCTAGTCTTTGGCTACTTTCATTATAAATTTGTCATCCCAAAAATTAAATAAGTGTTTTCTTCCTGTCATTTCATGGGTAGAGAGACACAAATTATGGTGAAGTGCCTTACATGGTATAAGGGTAATATATCAGTAAGATTGTGTCGCGTCTTGTTGTGTAAAACTCCATATGTCTTTTACACGACCATCTACATTTGTAAAAGATCATAATACAGTATCACATGATAGTACACTAATACCCCTTTCCCACTACCAAATCTCCGGGTAGCGGGAAGCCTTAACCCCGAAATACCCCAGGTCGGCGCGAGTGTTCCCCCTACTCTTTTTCCGCCCCGTGAATTGTGTTAAGACCAAAAAATTCAGCCGTTGGCCTGGGGTTCGTTAACCCTGTCAGCGACTACAGGGTTAATGATGGTAATACCCCAGGGTTCGTTAACCCTGCATTGCTACTCCCCCTGGATGGGATGCCAGTCCATCACAGGTTTTACCCCCAGCAGTTAGTTGGGTTTCCCAACCAGTATTTGCTAGTACCCATTTATACACCTGGGTGGAGAGAGACAATGTGGAGTAAAGTGTCTTGTCCAGGGACACAATGCTATAACAGTGATGTGGCCTCGAACCATGGACCTATCACCTGAAATTCTAAAGCGCTATCCACTAAATCACCAATTTGACTTTATACAAAAGAAAGAACAAATGCTAACGTTACAGTAGCCCCCTTTGCTGTTTTGTGCCAATGTACTCCGAATAGAGGACCTTGTACAGAAAATGAGGACGCAGTCGAACTCTTCTGGGCATCCACGCCACACATGTTGCTGAATTTGTAGCAATGCCCACGCACAGTCCACGCTATGTAACTCTGTCTGCGAAATCTTCCTGTGGGTACCTAACAAGCCAAATTGAAAGCATTGAAATCTCATCCACGGCCGCTAGTCTTTCAAATTCCCCACGAGGCCCCAAAATCTGGAAATCTCCCTTCCTCTCGCTGCAGTTAATCTATATCTACCAATTACCCAAGTCCGCCGAGTTCAATATCTTCCCGTTCGTGCTCTTTCGCACACGTCTTCAGCCTTCCGCCTCCCTTCTTCCCCTTTTTTTCCCCATCGTCATCATCTCCATCCTTTTTCCCCCACCCCCCTGGGGATCTTTCTTGGTGTTGAGACAAACTGAATTGGCAAATGCTTGGCTGCAGGGCCACGTGAGTTGAATGTGTCAGTGTGTGACAACCGCTATATATCCTGCCTGATAAAATAAAAATGTGCGCTAACCGATTGTTACAATTAACCATCCGAGACTTGACCCTGGAAATAAACTTGAAACATGCCGAAGTTAAATCATTATACTTTGGTCAGCAGTGTGCTTTTCCACTCTCTAATTGTGTTTTTTGAGTGAAAATTAAATTTTGTTTTAAATATATTTGGATATACATGTAGTAGGCCTACAGATGCTCAATATACACAATGTTAGTTTCTTGTTGTTTTATCGTTCCTTATGGCTCGTCAGTTTAGTCTTAATTTGTATTTGGGTAATTCCCAAAATTAGGGGTCCAAAAGTGTGACATGCTTTTTAAGATTTCCAAGTGTTTTTAGTGATTGAAAGTGGTTTCCCAGTAAAAAATAATTATTTTTATTTCAACAAATGCCATTTAAATTTAATGTTTGTGTGTAGATATGGCACCAAGGTTAATGCAAACTCATTCTACAGCCAATTTTTATTGGCGTAGGTAACCCGGGACACCAAACTCCTATTCAATACCATGGAACAAATTATAAGCATTTATGGTCTTTTGTTTTGAATATTTTCAAGAATCAGAGAACAAAATATTGAAGAAAATGATGCTGCCCCCTATAATCACAGGCCAGTCTATTACTGAGAATTTGTGATCATTTTTGGTGATTTTTGAAGCAGAGAGTGTCGTACGTAACTGAGACACCAAACATTTTGGACCCCTAATTTTGGGAATTACCCAATTATCATATTTGAGGTATTTATTCATGTTCTCTTTAGATTGTTTAATTAACCACTTGACGCCGGAGGACGTTTAAACACGCCAATATTTCCGCATGTAGCGGAGGACTTGTTACCGCCTTTGACAACAATTAACACTCGTAATTTACGAGGAAAATGAGCAAAACAGTTTATAACAAAGCGGCATTGGGGTGTACAATGACGGTGTATTGACATAACAACAATACTTTACCGCGCATGGTTAATGAGTTCAGTTGTTTTTCTTCCTCCATGCTTCAACTAAAAATAAACCCGCGCCTAAACCGGTGTTAACTGGTTAAAATTATTCACCAGGCTGTGCCCAAATTATCTTGAAATCACATGACACGAGTCTATAGAGAGTGATCATCTGCCAAACACCTATTATTTACCTATAGACCGTATCGAAAAGCCGCCATTCTTACTTAAACCGCTCAACAATGGAAGCACAATATGTGCAACCATGCATGTCCTTGAGGAACAAAGAAACTGCGCCACAAAATGGCGGCTATTCGATATGGTCTATTGTGCTTTTTGTTCAAATTATGGAAAGATTAAAGATAAAATCCAATTAGTTTAGGTTTCGCCGTTATTATGGAAAATGCCATAAGTGTACATGTGAATAAAAAACTCACATAGGCCTACTCCTTACTTGACAGTGCTCCTTTGTGCAATCTAATAATTTAATGTGCAGAGTTAGGCAGATGCCATCTAAGACTGTGGAGGAAGCAACAATCCCTCTATGTGTATACGTGGTACATGGCAGCAGATATTGTTAGGCAAGTCTTGGACATAGTTAGGCAAGTGTTGCTGCACTGATCCACTTTCTCGCACACGATATTCAGTATAGAAAGTAGAGCCTCTGGCCATACAGCCAATGCATTTGGTCAACTGATGAGAGGTCAATCACCCTATTTCCATCAAACCCATCCCCCTCTTCCCTCCCTCAAGCCAAGAAATCACTCAGTCTAAACCCGGCACGACTCCCAATTGTGTTTTGTGTTGACTCTACCTCAGTGTTGCATGGACACAGTCACCTGCGGTGGTCACTCAACTCAGTCCTGTGTAGATGTCAATTCTGCTTAGAGACTGCAACCATATCATGCAGTACATCACAATCTCTGGACAGTGGCAACCAACGGCCACGTAACTACCACTTTATATCATATCGGGTGCATAGCCCAGCCATAGGCGGTGTTCTTAAAATAAGATATCAACTATAAGATCCAGATATACTTGCAGGATGATGTATGTTTGGCCAGTAACAATACCAGTGGTCAATGAACTTGACCTGTTGTTGTGGGTGGTCATTTAGGTTAGCAACCTAAATGTTCATGTCAGATTTAATTTTTGATCATGGGCCATTATGAGACAGAGACGTGTCACTGTTCATTTTCAATTTTGTTTTTGGCTTTGTTCTTGACCACTTTTTTGATGGAATTTATTCTCCTATGGTTGAACTATTAAGATGAATTAAGAAAACGACGGATTCGTGCTGAATTGTGTTTGTCACTGGCCCACCACCTTTATACATGTAGGTGCACACATGCATACACACAGGCCCACCTAGTATTTTGAAGGGTAAAACATTACTGTTTCAGACTGCAAGCCTACCTAACGCAGAAGCTTTCAACCTGCTTTGCTCCATAAGCTATGTTCCACACTTGACTTATTTTTGGACGGTTTTACTGAGACAATGATAAAATAAAAAAATTGTCGCATTTGACCACCGTCCGCATTTGGACTTTTGGACTTGAAAAAGACCGCTGGACTCAGGAAAAGTTAATGAGAGGAGGTTTTTGAAAACGTCCCAGGCTGTTTGCGTTGGACTAAAAATGGGAAAACTATTCCTAGCGTACATCGACATTGCAACTGGAAGCAACTCAACTGATTAGTTGCCGTCAGTTGATGTGTGCGTAGCACGCACATTGACTGCAACTGATTAGTTCCGCAACTAGCGGCAACTGGGAGCATCCAGCTACATGTATATCTACATTTCCAGAGCGCGCACATCGACACAGCAACTCGGTAAAGCGCAGAGTGTATTGCACGTGAGCAACTGGCAGCAACTAGTTGCAAGTACGCGTACATTGACGCAACTGACCGCAACTGGGTACAACTAGTTGCCAGAAAGTAGAACATGAGCAACTCGCAGCAACTGGGATTTTTTCAGTTGCCGGTAGTTGCAAGTGCGCGTACTGATCAGTTGCTCCCAGTTGCTCCCAGTTGCCACTATGCTTCCAGTTGCAAGATCGATGTACGCTTACCGAAACATTCCATTACAGACAGGGCTATATACACGGTAGCCCAGGTCAGGCTTTCCTACGTCAAAAGGTGTCTGTCTTTTAACTTCAAGATTGGTGGGTTAACCCACCTCCCGACCAGGGCTAGAAATTACCTGGGTTAGGTGGCATTTTTAGCCAGCTTAAACCGGGTAATCTTAAGGTTAACATTTTCTGTTACTCTGGTAATCTAAGCCAAATTAACGTCTGTTAATCTGGTTTAGAGTGACATTGAATAGGCCTACATGTATAATATTAATATCTGAACAACATGCATAGCCCATGAAACTAGGATTAACAGTTTGGCCTCCCAAATTTTTTTCCTAATGGCCTCAAGACTTCCCACAACCCCAAACAAGTTTGTAACCAATCTGTCGGTGCCTACTTAAAGTGTAACTGTATAGCCCTGTGCATAATTTATGGCCTGACTAATTGGTGGTCAGTCAGACATTGACCTTAAGGGTAGGGTCAGACTGGGACTCCAGTCTCTTTTCACAACTCTCTTGCCACACACTGCCACTAGTAATAGAGTACTGAGCCACAAGCAAGGAACAGTACGTGTAGTATTCCATGAGGTTGTGATTTTGGGTCTTTCTATAAATTAGGGGTCCAAAAGTGTGACATTTAGTGTCCCCGTTACACCTTATATGTGTTCTTTTTTTGTACAAAAATCATTGAAATGGCTTTTAAACCATTTTTTATTAATTGTACTTTATGTACTCGCTCTTTGAGATGGAAAGTATTTAAAGAATGTGTCCTGAATTTACAAAAGAGATGTAAAATGTAACGGGGGGGGGGGGGGGGACACCAACATTGGACCCCTAATTTATAGAAAGACCCTTATGGAAAAATAGATAAGTGAAAATAATGTACCGTGCTTGTTTGTGATTCAAAATTGTATGGGGTAGTGCTAATACAGGGTAAATAACAAACAAGATAGTACACAATGTATATGCCAAGGAAAAGTCTCTTGCTCAGGAATCATGACAACATGCTGGCCCTGAGTGTTGATATCTTCCTCAGATACATGTACACAGTTGAAGTCAGAAGTTTACATACATGTACACCACTACCATCATCACCCAAAATGGTAAACATGACTACCCGAATGTTTTAAGTACTGCAAGCACGTGAGGAATTCCACAAAATCACGACTTTAGTAAAGACTTACAAAAATGGTGACAACACAAGTTTAAGCACACCAGTTTGGACACAGTTGTATGTAAACTTTTGATACAACTGTTTGTTTTGTCCTTATTCCAATAATCTGTAAAAACGTTCATCTTGCAAATGATACATCTGGTCTTTAGCCCATTTTTTCGTTGGCAGTGACCTCAAATATCACTTAAAAAGGAAACCCAAATCTGACCCAAAGTGGTAATACACAATGAAATTTAGGAGATTGTACTGTTCCAGAAAAGAAAAAATAATTGAAGAAGTTTTTAGGAAAATCCACTTTTGTTCCGCAAATTTGTTTAATACTGCTTTCACATGGTCAAATTCGGTTACACAGTGAAAACTCATGTTAGGTCCTAAACCTAGATAACTTGTGTAGGCTTTAGATTCCTAATTCATAATGACACAAAATCATGCATAGATTTTCACTTTTCTTAACAAAAAATTAGTCTGTATAATTCGCACTGGATAGTTTACTGACGATGTATATGTAGGCCTACTTTTAGCCCGAATGCCTCTGGCTGTCATACATGACGGCCAGAGCGGTTAACCGCCCCCAGCGGCCGGACTTTTTTGGGCGCGTAGCATTGGGCCCAATGCATTACCACATGCCCAGAGGCTGCCACCATGTTTTTTGAAACGGAAATGGAGGAACGATATTTCTGGAACTTGCAAAATGATCGTCGCCTCTTGGCCAGATGGATAAAGATTTCTGGATAAGGGAACATGTTTTGGAAAAGGTATGAGTTCCTCTATGTGTAGGTACCCTAACTTTGGAAATCTCTGTCTTGGGTGAGAGGAAAATCTCGCTCAAAGTATGTAGCAAATTCGCTCGAAAAAAGTCCGGCCGCTGGGGGCGGTTAACCGCTCTGGCCGTCATGCGTGATAGCCAGAGGCATTCGGACTAGCCTACTTTATATTTGAAATGGTGTTGTTCCAGGAAATTATCCAAAAACATCTGCAAATGATCCAATGGGGCTTCAACGTTGATTAGAAATCTTTTCTAATTATTGCACGCAGCATTCTATGCCCCAGTGACTTTGAAGAAGGCACTGCAAGATCTGCGTAATTTCAGCCAATTTGATTGTGCTATAGATGCATTACCACATGCAATCTTGTGGTTATTTTGTTGGCACTTTGATTTGTAGGTGGCCAGGGGCGGCAATTACAAGCTTTGTACCAAAGGGTAATATGAGGTATACTGACTGAGAGGTGATTTACCTATTAAAGGAAACAAACATGTTAGAAACCAGTTTGCAATTTTTTTAAGTGTCGGTTATTAAACGGTTAACTGTTCAGCCAACACCAAAGATTGTTGCTGGTGTCTATGCATTTGTAATGCACACAATACCCCTAGGTCCCCAAAATAATCTTTGAACCTTTATCTGGTCAAAATTTTACTACGACCCCCATACCAATTTATTTCAATTTCATTAAGTCATTACAAATAACCCTCTGAAAGCTATTGTAAATTCTTTAAAATTGAGTTTCGTTTAAACGTTCGGCAAAACCGGTATTTCATTTTTTGTTTTCTTCAGATAAACAGTCAACCAGTTAAACGTCCCCATCCTAAGTCACAAATGAGAACACCTGCCATTTAACAAAAAATATTGGAGCCAGTTAAAAACCCCAGGCATACATTTTTACATCCAGGAATTTTATTTGTTCAAAACCATGTGGCCTTGAAATACCAAGACATTTTCAGCTTTCCTTGGTCATTTATCAATTGCCAACCTAGTAAAAAAAAGTCTGCCATTACTGAACAGATGTATTTTTTATGGTGTGTAAAATTACCTAGATGCCAAAATAGGTTTATGATTGGGTAGGAGGGGGACCTGGGAAAACATGGTTTGGTCTATATCATATCACAGTCTGGTCAGGCAGCTAGACAGACATGATTTTTGACAACATTCAGCAAAGTCTGTTGTTTAGTTCTCAGTTGGGAGATCCGGTGATTTATTGTCGCAAGTGGTTTCCAGATTGCCTCTAGAGGGCAGTGCTGGGAAAGTGTTTTCGCCCCAAGACATGAGGTAACTGCTTCTGGAGCATGTTGATTGTAAAGTCTACAAAGTGCAGACTGTAGGCGAAATAGTTTAAAATGACAAGAGTACATGCTTCTTTCTGGTTGAATCCCAGCGGAGTTGTATTAAAGTGCAGATTAGAGTTTGACAAAGGAAAACTTTGGTATGTATACTGTACTCTCCCATGCAATGAACTTTTGTGAATAGCAAGGCACTTTGGAATAGCTCTCAAGACTGTTCTGCTTCAGTTATTTCGTCCAGGTCCAAGTGGACCTGTTTGAACAAAGTGATTCTCGCAGTAATGAAACGTAACAATAATCCTGTAATTAAAGGCCCTGTAGATGATCTGTTTTTGAGCGATTCTGCAAATAAAACCATTATAAATCAAAAGAAAGACAAGAAATTTCAGCTTTGTCAAATATACCACATTTTAAAAAAAACATGAAAATCCATATGCGTTTTCCTGGTCTTGGTGGGGTGTTTCAAATATTTGTTCTCAGTTGATCGGGTACTATGTGGCTTGCGTCATGCACTCTGTGGCGCACATCATTATACTGCATGTGCGCGCGATCCATAAAAATGCATCGCGTTGGAACACGCACATGCAGTACACAGCGCACATGCATTTTGGACCGCGTAGATGCGAACCAAAAATAAGTAAATCGTTTGCAAACGATCTAAATAATTTCATCTTTACGGATTATTTTCTGGTAAAATTATATAATTTTGAGCAGAAACCTTTCATTGGGTAGTTGCTATTAATTTAATCTATACTTTTAGATCTTTTTCCCTGTAAACTCGTCGATTACTTTTTGGGGTCATTGCAAATGATACACTGGGCCTTTAAGCAAAACTAATTTTGTTGGATTTTCAACCTGATTAAAGGGCCTGTGACATGCTAGACAACTTTGTGCCTAAGCTTTGCTTCATAATGACGGATTACTTGTTCAGCAAGACATACTATTGTTCGTTTGGATGTAAAATCAATAAAAGGTGGCCTTTTTCAACTTTGAAGATTTCAATGCAATAAATCACAGACAGAGGGCGCTGTTTTGAGTGCATCACATAAGGAAGACAGAAGGGAAAAGTTAAGAAAAAACATAAGACTTCAAGTTGGACTTGTGGCAAATTGCTGCAGTTTCTACCCCCAGTTTTGTCATGGCTTACAGCAGGCAACATGTAAAACAAACTCAAACAGCCATGGATTACAAAAGTTTCAGGAAAATTGAGAAAAAAGTGGAATCTTTTGTGCACAGTTGAATGTGATTTTCCTGTGTTTGCCTCTTGTGACATAGTGACCTTGGTCATGAATATGCATATTCGCATTAGCATAAAAACTAATAACCTTTGTTTTAACCCCCAAAGCAAGCTCCAAATGGGATTTTTATGACTTTAACTGAGTAGAGTGGTTTTAAAGCATAGATTTCATTGATAAAAATCCTAAATACTATTAATTCAACACAAAATGTATGGATTTCTTCAGGTTTTCTTAAAGGCAGAAGCTCGTCAGCAATGCACGCGCGCGCCAAACCTGTGTGTGTCTGGAACAAAGAATCCCAAAAACAGTTCAAGAAGTGTAGGTTCCCAGGGAGCACTTCAGAGTGGCACACCCTGCCTCAGCGGCTCTTATATAGGGGCTAATGCAGTGAGCTTTGCCACAAAAGGTGTTCATACTCGTTACTCACCGATAAAATAAGCTACAGCCTGCTCTATCTTTTAGTCGGAGCATGATTTACATTTCATTTTTTTGAACCGTATATTTCAGTCTGGAATATGCAAAGCAGTAATCACTGATGTTCTGTCATGCTTTGTGATATTTTCGTATAATTACAAACAAAAAAAACGTTTAAGCCTCTATGTTGATGTGCACTGTGGTGGCCTCGTTGTTTGCTTAGGGCGTGTTCCCATTGGACTTCTTTTACCGCGACTCACTAACATTCCTTCCTGTAAATCTCCAGTGCGTTCCCACTTACCATATATTTTACACGACGCGAGCGGAAAATTTAGCTACTCGGCTGGCCATATGTGGTCAATTGAGGGCGTGGTTTACATAACCTTTGACCTAACAGGATGTTTGACATGCCATGCGATACATATATTGGCGCGAAATTATTAATTGTGTGCATGCTGCACGAAACCCAATCAAATTTCGAACAACTTCGATTAAACTTGCCATTATATTTGCGAAGAAAAGAGCATGAAAAAACATGTGCATACGTACATACAGGGCCCGTACATAATAACCATAATTTTTGGTCGAGGGTGGGATGGTTGCTAGGGGGAGGGAGAGTGTGTGTTAAAAAGGGGCCACTACAGGGACAGAGAAAGGCAGCTTGAGATCTGAACTTGATTCATTGGCCAGACTCCCAGGGTCTTGCATCATAAATACGAGGTGAAAATTGATGTTTGAAAGGTCATAAATCTTAGTTCACTTTTTGCTTTATTTTTCTCTTTGCTCATGTTTGGTACATTCCATAAAAGTTCAAAAGTCATGCTCTGAAAAATTTGGAGAGAAAAAAAGTGGGACAATTTTTGTCGGCTGTTAATAACTGTCACCAGTGTGAAACATTGGGTCAAAGGTCAAGGAGTGTTTACTTACAATTGTGATCAGGTCAATTTCTTGTCACCATGGAAATGAAATAACGAAATATGTGATGAGAATTAAATATATGGTACTCGTCAGGACTTAAACCCAAGACCTCTTACACACAGGGCAGGTGGTCTGCCAGCTGAGCAGCTGTTTACACTTGATCCCGAGCTCGGAGTCAAACACGGAGCACTGGATCAACCCCAGATCACAAACTGAGTGTAAATTGGCCCCAGATCAGACCCCGAGATTTTGGTCTCGCGTTGGCGGAGGGTTCGATCCCAAGCTCGGGATCAGTTTGTGGTTAGATAAGCAATTAATCTTTACCGCATCCGCTCCACAGCCGCAGTGTCGCGTGTGTATTTTAACTTCATTTTCATGTGTACTACATTGCATTCAAACGGCAATAAACAAGTCACAAAAATCTCCCGGGGAGGCTGAGAGATGTAAAATTGTATCGATCAGTAGCAGTTGTGGCAAGACTGACTGCATCAGCCTCTGTAAGAGCCTCTGAGGCAGGGTGTGCCACTCTGCCTTAGTGGGAATCCAGAGGTCAGGCCATCTAACACAGGTTCAATCAGGTTGAAAATCCAACAAAATTTGTTTTCTAAGAGCCCTTATCTGCTGAATTCTTCCAGAAACAAAATATGTCACATTTCATTGCTGTGGGAACCACTTTGTTCAAACAAATCCTCTTGGATCTGGAGGAAATCACTGAAGCGGAACATATTAAAAAGCAATTCCAAAATCATTTGTCAGTCAGTACCTTGTTATCCACAAATTAATTGCATTGAACAAACTTCTGTTCTCATCAAGAATAATATTTCATGAAATTTTGTAACTGTATAATATATGAAGAGTTGAAGTCGGAAACTTGTATAAATACAACTGTATGCAACCAAGTGTTAAAACTGGTGTGATTACACCATTTTTGTAACAGTTTACTAAAGTCTTGATTTTGTGGAATTTCTCACGTGCATGCAGTACATAGCCTGTACACCTTGCAATGGTTCGGGTAGTCCTGTTTACAATTTTGGGTGATGATGGTAGTGGTGTACATGTATTTATACTTCTGACCTCAACTGTATATCTATTTTTGGCATTTTGAGAAAACTGCCATTTTGTATCACAACTATAGGCACTATACATACAATCAATGGCAAATTCCAATGAGTAAAACAGTTTTTGTGGGATTATAAACACAGTTTGCCAATAATAAATGACTAATATATAGGACCACCAATCGACAATGTACTGACACCATTATCTCAATTTTTTTGGATATGGCGTTTATTGCATTTTGCGATGAAACTCTTTAGCCTACAGCTAGGTTTGCCGCAGTCCTTTGTGTATAATTCCCACCAAGTCCTGTGTACACATGTGTAGGTGACAACTAAATACATCAGCTATAAGGCAAAATTAAAACTATTCATTACTTGACAGCTTTGAAGTATACAGTAAAGCTTATGTAGTGTCCAGTACCCCTTCTCCGCATATATCCCAAATGCAACTAAGTGGGAATCAAAGTCGGACTAAATTTAATTTACTTTTCAGCAGTCGGCACGTTTAGGGTTAAAGTACCACAGCTGTGCTTGTCCACACACACACCACAAAATGTGTTAGTTACAAGGTAACAGCGTATCCAAACAACTGGATAAAAATTAGCTGAATTGATGAAATAACAGATTCTTCGTTGACGTGAGAACTCTCACACCTCATAGTAATGTTGATTAAATTTCTAGTCGTTTGTGAAGTCTTGAAATACCGGTCAGTAGAGTAATGAATTCTGTACCATTTATATATTGCATTCGGTTAAAGATAGATTACATGATTGGAAAACTTTTAAAAATAGGAACAACGGCATTTACATGGATGCTGTAATACTTAAAGTCACAGGCTCGTCAGCAATGCGTGCGCCAAATTCGTGCAACAAAATACGCAGCTCTATGCCTTTGCTATGGAGCTGCATATTTCGGTGCACGAATTTGGCACGCGCGCATTGCTGACGAGCTTCTGCCTTTAAGAGAACTTGAAGAAATCCATACATTTTGTGTTTAATTAATAGTAAAAACAATTGTCTGCCAAATTATTTTTTTTAAAAACCACCTCCAGTTGACAATTTCTCCCACAAAGGTACAGATACATTTTACACGGGAAAAAAACTAATCATGTGGTGATTGTTACCGTTGCTATCAACACTTTTAGTCAGGTTTTTCTTGTCAAATTTTTGATAACTGCAAATGATGTATTGGGGCTTTAAAAGGCAGTCACTGCCAGGACTGAAATTGCCGCTATACACCTGAAACGTAAGCGGACAATAAGGAGTCTGTTTCGACACTCGGTCACATCGCTATCCATTGTTCACCAGCAGATTTCACACTAGGAGATGCTATACCCACGTCTGTGTTGGCAATCTGCGTAGACGAGCGGGTGGAAATTTCACACATGGGGATCGGCTAACTGCTGGTTGTTGTAACCGAGATAGGAACAACCGATAAGATGACTGAAGTCATTGTTGTAGTCTTGTTATATTTGGCACTTGCGATGCTTGCTTCAAAAGTTATGTGTGATTATAGAATTGATTAATCTGGGATGGTTATTCATTCAAATCTCACCTCCCTCTTACACTCTGTAAGTAACTCTACCGCCTTCAAAATATAAAAATTGTATTTTTGTATTGTTGGCCTTCAAAATATGAAATTGTATTTTTGTATTGTTGGCCTTCAAAATATGAAATTGTATTTTTGTATTGTTGGCTCAGTTGTTTGAGTGCAGGTACATTAAAGGCAGAGGCTCGTCAACGCACGTTTTCACATGTAAAATGGTACCTTTGTGGGAGAAATTGCCAACTGAAATTGTCTGCAGGCAATTTTTTATGATTCATTCAACACAAAAACCATGCATGGATTTTTAAGGTTTTTTGAAGTAGTGCATCTATGTGGCTAAAATTTCTACAAGGCACTTTATCAACATTATTCTTTAGATGTGTATAATGCCATTGTTCCTGTTTTTAAACATTTTCTAATCATGTAATATGTCTTTAAAACCGGCTATACATGTAGGGACCTGGACATAACAAAGTTGCCACAAGATGCTCCTTCTATGAGGTTAATTTTGTGGAAAGAGAGCAGGGCTTTAATTTTTGGAGGAAAAGACGGAAGGCAAAAGATAGTCAAGTTTAAATAGAAAGCTAAATAGCAATACAGAAGCTGTATTATATTCCCTTAACGGCCCAAAGTGGGAACTAGGCCTATGGGTTGTAGTAATGAAGAAGAGTTGGTTATAGAGCTTCTGCACCAGTCGCCATGACGGAGGGCATGTTTTCTTATTTAAATGATGTAACAATAGAACCACAAAGCACCTACTCTTGCATGACACATGGTAACAATGTGACTGCCCCCTGTCATGGCCACCGTGCAAAGGCTCTATTGTCACAAAAAGTATCATTACTGCAAAAATGTTGGGTTTTACTCCTGTAAATTTGCCCTGAAATCATGCCTACAGGAGACATACATTCATGCTGATTAGCTACCATCACTTTGCCGAGTAATTGGGTCTTTCTATAAATTAGGGGTCCAAAAGTGTGACATTTAGTGTCCCCCGTTACACCTGATATGTGTTATTTTTCGTACAAAAATCATTGAAATGGCCTTTAAACCATTTTGTATGAATTGTACTTTATGCACTCACTCTTTGAGATGGAAAGTATTTAAAGAATGTGTCCTGAATTTACAAAAACAAGATGTAAAATGTAACGGGGGGATGGGGGGGGCGGGGGGGGACAACAAAATTGGACCCCTAATTTATAGAAAGACCCTTTTGGAAATGTGTGGTTCTGAGAAAAAGTGAGCGTGAACTTGATGTTTTGAACAGTGTGCTCTGTTCGTCTTCAAGAGAAAACAAACAGTGACAACTTTTCATTAAACTGTATAGTGTTATTAACATGAACAAACTTCGTGTAGATAGAGGATTATTATTGGAATGGAATATAAACAATCCTGTAGTAATGTATATCCATGGAGTCCAAGAGCCATTCTCTCGGAATATATAAAAAAAATGGTTTTTGTTTTCTCAGAAGATCTGATTTTTTGACAGCTGCTTTAGAAAGTTGCGTGTCCCAGCACATCAGCTCCTGTTACAATTTATCACGCTGTCATAACGCCGGCCTCTGCCCGGCTGTAGACGGGACAATTGCGGCATGAAATTTCCGCCTCTGTGGACCAGCATGTATTAAAGAAAAACACATTTATCGGAAGTCGTTTGGCATGCTGGAGTGTTTTACAAAACGGCTGCAGTGTCATGTAACTGGCGGAGGTTTAAACGCCTCTCCTGGGGAACAGAAATATTGCATTTATCACGAGTTGGAAAGAAGGGAGGGGAAAAAATCAATGTCGCGACCAAAACTCACACGGCTGTTGGAAATCGGCGGTGGGAATATGAGGTGTTGGAGTGTGATTGGAAGTGATGTTTTTGATGGGTTTCTTTATCGTTGAGTATAGACACAGAAGTGAAGTTGTCTAGATAACAGGAACTGATAGATTTGCAGCCGTCAGAACAAGGTGTGAAAATCGGTAAACTTACCTGTGTGACGGACGTTATCGGTCAGGATTGTCTTTTTAATATTCAAAGGAACAATTACTAACTTTATGGCTAAATAAAGAAATTATTGTCATCACTGGGATGATTCTTTTTTCCTCTTATCAAATACCTATTGGATTATTTCAAGAGGCACTATGCTAAATGTTCTTTGTAATTTGGTTGCTGTTTTAGAGCTTTTGTGAAGAATTTGTTTATGGAAATTCAAATTATGTAGGAATTGAAGGTAAATTGACTACTAAAGTGTGACGTCAGTTGCCTTGGTAATTGGGTCTAAATAGAACATTTACTGGTAATCTGAAACGTCCATTGGTAAAGCGCAGGAAAACAGTTCCCTGTCATGACTGGTCTCGTGACTTTATTGTACATGTATGTATGCTTTAAATACTTGGTTTGTGACTTTTGTCGTAGACTTGAAAGCAAATTCTGAAGCAGATAGCTCCTCTCCCCTCCCCCTTTCCATCCCATCCAGATGTTTTATTCCCAGCTCTGATCTTTAAAATGAGGTCATACAAACCAGGCTAAATTTACTCAAGGACTTATGGTGCATGCAGAGTTGCAGTTCAGTGTTGCGTACAAGAAAAATATTTCCGTCACCTTTGGTGATCATTTCAGACCTGTCTGATTCCCTCTAAATGAGAGGGTGCCAGGTCAAGGGGCCTGCGGCATTTTCAGGGGCAAAGTGTGAACCTTCGTCTGCGTGAGGGAGCACGTCCTGAAAAAGTGCAATCCATTTTGGGGACTTCAAGCCTAAGGGCAAGTTTTGTGCCTCATGACACTGGCTTGAACTGAACTGGCTTGTGCCCCCAGGTCTTAAAAGATTGGTCTTCACACTGCCGCATCTAGGACTAGGAAAAAAGTGCCCAAAGCCCTTGTTCCAAAATTAAACAGGGGAAAGAAACGAGGTCTGGCATAGCCTGGACGTGTTAGTGTGGCAGCTGAGATAGCAAGTGCAGGCCAAGCTGTGAAATGGCATAAATAACAAACTGCAGTCTTCGGGATCAAATTCCCTGGAGTCATCCCCACAGTTTATATGCTTAATCTTAAGACCTCCCTCCACCACCAAGTTGATACTGGCAGATTTTCATGAGGAATCTTTTTACAAGTATTTGAACTTTAACCCTAACTTGTCAAAATGGATTTTCGTCATCAAATAGATGCATAGGCCTAGTGAGTCTTTCCACGGTAAAGGAGGCATTTTTGCAACGGAGACCATATTTTCCAGAAAATACCTTTGTCTGGTCTCAAAATAAAAGAAATAAGTTTCAGTTGTTCTGAAGAGATAACTTACATGTAGGCCCAAAAAGGGTTACAAACAGTGTGACAACATGACTTTCTAAAAATCCTGTGTTCAAATTTCCAATATACGCTCAAAATGGGACGGCCTAAAGTGTCTGTCCCGGTTACGAGCGTATATATTTGAAATTTGTACACAGGGTTTTTAGAAAGGCATGTTGTCACACTATTTGTAACCCTTTTTGGGCCTAAGTTATCTCTTCAGAACAACTTAAACTTATTTCTTTTATTTTGAGACCAGACAAAGGTATTTCCTTGAAAATATGGTCTGTGTTGCCAAAATGCCCCCTTTACCGTGGAAAGACCCACATGTATTGCACTTAGTTAATCTCACTGATTTAAAAAACTGTAGCATGGACGCGGAATCTTGCGCAGGCTGTTATTAAACTACAATGTAAACCTTTTTTCTTTCTTTTTTACTACTCTTCACATGAAAAATGCTGAGTTGTATTTTTTACAATGTTCACCAGGCGTGGAAAGGGAGCCACATTGTTGCATCATTTTGGGAGAAAGTATAGACTCTTTGCACGGGCTGCCTTGACAGGGGCAGTCACATTGTCACAGTGCGTCAGCACTTTGTGGATCTATTGTCACATCATGTAAATATGAAAACTTGGCCTCTGTCATGGCCGCCGGTGCAAAGAGGTCTGTTGATAAGAGGTTTTTGGAGGCGAGGCTACAAAAAATGTGGGTGGTAATTGTGAGTCAGACAGATGACTTTGCAGGTCCGTTTTAAACACCAACGCTCATGTACTTGGTTTAGAGAAACGATCCTCACACTGTCGAAGGAAGTAGACCTATGTGTTGCTAGTTCTATAGGTTGATGCAAACTGCTTCAGAGCTGGAGCATCTGGTGGAACTATTTAGCGTACTCCGAGCACATGGAGGCAACTGTTGGTGCTGGCATTTGGGTCGTAATGGTACATGTAGGCTGGTGACCGTAATCCCCCACCCTCTCTCCTTTTTGCTAGCCTCTTTTTGTCATGCGCTGGTGTTTTTACTGTAGAGCTGCCCTTTGGCATGATGGGACAGGGGCGTTGGAAATTACATGCAGTCATTGGGGTCGGGTTGCCAATGCTGTCATCGGTAGCACAGCTGTGCAATCCGCAGAGCATTGCAGCTTAGTGCCGCTACCTTCAGGTCTCATTCTGGATGTCAAGGTTTAATGCCCGCAGCCCCTCTGCGAAAATCGTCTTTTAAGACATGTTGCGCATTAGTGCGCAGGGTACCATTTACGTCTGTGTGGGTGGTTGTTATCGTAATGTCGCGGCTCTTGGTAGTCTGTCCTCGCGACCTGATTGCATTCCGCGTTTCTTTTGCCTCGGCGAATAAATTCACCGAAAGGCATAATTAGAATCCCTTTGGCTTATTGGCTGGCCACGGATCGCTTGTCAGGTGATGCGATTTAGCAACGGCATCGCAAGAGGGCAAGTAAATGGATTGAGTGGCCCATATAGGCCACAATGCCAACAGACGTAGTCGTTCAGCACTGGTATCCCTGTAATCCCACTGTCCAGTTTCTTCACAACCCTCTCCCGCGGCGCGTTTTATGGGAAATCGGACTCGCACATTGGAAGTGTCGTAGACAGCCATTTTTCTATGTCACGAGAGAAACGGGGTCATGTCTGTTTTAAGAATCAAGATGGTTCTCGAGATGGTACACTATCCCCCTTTCTGAAATTGACTGAATCATCTGCCTGCATCTAGTCTATCCAGAGCAAACCACGAGAACAATTTCACGGTCACTACAGTTCTAAATTATTTCCAAATGCAAAGGTTTTACACCGTTAATAGAGTTTATTTTTAAATTTTTAAAATTCAAGTCTCAAATTGCTTACTCATGATTTCAAGATTACCCATTATTTATCATCTGAGATCAGGCCAGGTTTTTTAATCGGGATTACACAATTCTGATTTAACTTCAGACTAGAATTGAGACTTGACAGAAGGTCTTGTTGATGAGTTTAATTTGCATATTTTATTCATGTGAACACCGTAGTGTCTTGTTGGTTCCCTGTTTGTTTTCACAAAAAGAAAAGCATACCAGTGCTTTTGGACTTGTCTGCCACCATTACCGTTCAGCTGGTATGATTGTGTAGGAAAAACACCAAACCAAACAAGATTTTTCTTTCTTCTAGTGCTTTCCTGTACCATCCCTTGGGCCTTCTCTCTCTGTATTGACTCATCTGGAGGTCCTATACTGGATAGCTGGGACTGCAGTTTGGCACACTTGGGGCAATGTAAACGTTTGTTTTGCCAGAGAGTCACCAAACAGACCATTCTTGTTCAGCAAACAGTCGATATCTATACCGTGTGAGACCGATACGAGCCGGTCTGCAGGCACTCGACGCATATTAGGCACTGTCTGTACAGTACAGGTTTGCCAACTACTAACACAAGAACAGAGAAAGCGTACAGGGAAAGAAATGATTCCGGAATGAGTTAGCACAGCCCCGTTGTGTAAGCACGCGGTATGGTTGAATGATAAAAGCAAAACACAATATGACAGGGACAGTTTGTAATAGCAAGAGATTTTTCACGGCGATATCCGTGGATTGAATGACTGGTGGATGGAGGATGCTTTTGTTTGTGGAGAAGGGTCTCTGACCACACTGCCAATGGCTGGCGGCTGACGCACCAGTTTGCTTTGAGATTTCCAGATTTCTTTGCCAATTTTCACAAGTGATTTTTTTCCCTCTCTCTCCCTCTTTCCCGGTCTCATCAAGCGAGACGTGACATATCAGTCTCTGCACCACTGTTGACTTTGGTGGTCAGTGACTCTCCCACTGGTTCCCAGTAAATGATAGAAACGATCGTATTTCGGCTTCTTCAATCAGTGGTGATCTGTCAGATAGGAGAGTTTTAGCCTGCCTCTCAACTCCACAAAGTTGCAGAGGATTAGTTTGTATAATTTGGTGGCTGAATTTATCTTGCTACTCCCTCTGTGTGGAAAGCGTAAGTATGCACAGAGGGGAAATTTAAAAAAAAAAGTGATTGAAAAAGAAGAAAAAATGCACCGGACTTTCAACTGTTGTCACAAGCTTAGCCGGTTCTTAATTGTCATCAAACAACAGAAACGGATTGATTTTGACTAGGGAAACCCCTTTAAGGATCGATGGCTCCCTGTGATGGATGGGTTGACTATCTGCAGTCTGAGTCACTGCACTCGAGGGTTCAGAACCCATGCAATAGAATCTGCCCTCCCTGCCTCATTGCTATGGCGTACTATATGGCTGTAACAGATGACACTCCCACCTGTCTGCTCACACAATTTGTTTTATTAATTGGTCATAGACTTGGTCCCATCTAATGAAGGGAGATTTGTGACTTATGAGACAGAACTAAAATGAGTGGGGATATCGTTCCCTAACATGATTAAGACTCCATATACAAGACGAACAAGCAGTGCTAATATGACAATATTTTACTCACCCCTTTTCCTGTGTTTTGTGTCGCATACCTTGACCAATCGGCCTCGTGCCCTGCTAAGTTTGGCCCCTTTGCCGCTTTTAAGATGTGCACTTTCTGAGGCCAATTATTGGCCAGCATGCCCGATCCTCTGAAATTCGACAAGGCTTTTACATACTATTTGAAACAAAAACACCCCTGAAAGCGTGTTTCTATTGAGCCACTTTATCCGGAAAATAGTGGAGCTTGCTGGTCTTTGCCACGCACGCGCGAGTTTGCCGGATAAAGGTCACATGCAGGGGTCATGAACAGGCATTAGTGCGTTTACGTTTTCTCCCCTGTATGTGCACTCGGGCGGAACGGTGCATGTTTCTATTGATGCTTACCGGATAAATTCCCCGGCATTTTCCTTCCTCGAGAGAGAAAATTGCCGGGGAAAATTCACCCCGCCATTTACTGAAAAATAGCGGATAAGACCTGTTTGTCTTTTCTGGCATTATCCAGTAAATGGATCTCAATAGAAACACACCTAAAGTTGGCCATGGTGCCACTCCAGTTAGCCGCATCAATCATCAGTCTCCTTAAAATTTGGACAAAGATAAGGCCAAAGTGGCCTATCTTTTTAATTTCATATTGTCAAGGCGAGGCCTTGTGTCATATTGCTAGTCATTATGCCCCCTTGTCTAAAACTGTACCAAAGCACTCATTGTCATGCGTCGATGACTTGCATGTAAATCTAGGCCAACAAAAACCTGCATTTAAATACTTGTCATAATTGCTTGTATTTCATCCTGTCATAGTGCAGGCCACTGTACTGCTCTTCTCTTTGAGTAGGACATCACTATCTTGTGCTTTATTTCAACTGATTCATGTACACTTCTCTAGTCCTCTTCCATCATTCAATCTCGTGAAAAACGGTCTCCTTAACCATCATCTGTGCTTTATGTTGATTTACCACATACTCCCAGTGGATTTGCCCATGTTATTAAAAAACTGCAAGAAATATTGGAATAAATGTGCAATTGTGACCGATTCAAAGGGGAAATGATTTAAATCCCACTTGTGCTTTGCAACCCGTCTCTAACCTCGCTATTATTTAGGAGCCCTGAATTTCCTCATCAACTAAGGCTGAACACAGCTTCACAGAATGCTGATTGATTGACAATTCCCTGGTGTCTTCCGAGGTGAGAATGGGGGCAGAACTGCTCCTGCCATCATCTCTCCATGATAACACCTTCGACAATCACACTTCAGAAATTGTAGAGTTCCCGTTACCTCTCCCCTCTTTTTGCCGAACCTGTCGGGCATTAATCTTAGCAGAGCCAGTGTACCATTTTCAGATCACCCCAGGATGTGCGTGCTTGTATCAAATGCTGATGAGCGCTGCCCTTCTTCGTCTCCCTCTCCGCCCTGCTCCCCGTGTTATTAGAAACCTGCAGTAATTCTTTTACCATGCATGCTTTTGTCGGCAACAAAACTCAAGTGGCCTTCCCTTTAGCACAAAACAGTATCATTTCTCGGGCAGAGCAGAAAAACTACCAAAACTATGAGTTTCCCCTTCTCCATTCTTCACGAACAGCTGGAGGGCTGTATAACACACAGCAAGTATCACTACATCCAACTGGGTACCCCCTAGGTAATAATGCACCAGCCCCTTCCAAGCCCCCATTGTCAATGCCGCCTGCATTTGAGCTTTATTGTTCACGTCTTCAACGGACACTTTTCCGATAGCTATTATTTCCCCGCGTCACGCCTCCCTCCCCCGCCGCTCGGGAAGACGTTGAACTTCCAACATCCCCCCTTTTGCCGTGGAAATGTGTCGCTAACCTCTCATAATACCGAGCCTGTTGATTGCTTTAGCGGTTTAAATTGTGGTACGTGACTGGACTGCATTATTGGTGAAAAGGGTTTTTTGCTACTTCATCACATGCATAAACGGACATTTTGAATCGGTTGTTCATTTTGTTGCGTTCAGTATTGTAATGTCACCTTGTTAAAGGCATAGAGGTATTTCCGTAGTGACTCGAGGCCCAAGGCCTCAACAATTGACTTTGGAATGTTTCAAAGTTTTATAACACCGTTCAGAATGACTTTATTAGGATTAGAAATAGTGCTTTGGATAAAGGCATTTTCAACACTAGGCCTGTGCATAGCAGTTTCTCACCCGAAAAGAGGTTTTTTGCAGAAATTATTGTCTGCCCTGTACACTGGACTCGTGGTTGGACGCAAATATGACGTCAAAGCAGCCGTTTCGGCAAAGGAAAAAGGTTTTTTACTTCCTCCTAGCTGAAAGACATGTTTGATTTGGATTGGTAAAAAGCACATAATGAATATTCGATTTGGTAAAATGCTATTCGAATATTCGATGGACGACCGAATATTCGAATATTCGAATATTCGAATATTCGAATATTCGAATATTCGAATATTCGATTCGTTAGACACAGCCTTATTTAACACTGAATCTGGCACTATAACTTCTGTTTAACAAGTCACAGCAGTTTAGAGCCAAGTTTAAAGGAAAATTTCAATAAAAGTCCTCAGATTGAAGTTTAAATTGAGGTGCAGTTGTAAATCTGTGGTTTTCTGGCTATCACAATGCCCTCTCTCACTTGGATATGATGTACGTTTTTATCCTAATTTTAATGTAAAGCGCCTTAGAGCTTTTTTGGATTTTGGCGCTATATAAGTAATGTATAATAATAATAATTTACCACTCTGGCCAAAATCAACGGACCCAGTGCATTTTTAATTTTTCACAGTCAACATTTCCGTTTTTGGTTTTATACCGCAACCCCAGCAGCCAGTAGAGACACGCTGTTGGCTTCGCATCTACCGGTTCAGAGTTGAGGCTCACTGCAGGTAGAGGCTAATAGGGAAATAGGCAAAGGTCAAATAAAGATCAGCCATGTACATACCACAAAGTCTTGCTGGGCCGGGGCGCATTTTTCTAGTCAGTTTGAAATTGTGACACCAAGGGAGCAAATGTTAAGTATATAGGTTACCTTTGGGCTAATATAAATAGAGCATCTTGAACCAGAGCTGGTATAAGCTGACATTGGGCCACCCAGGTTTAGGGACATAGTAGTATACTTGTCGGATGCACAGTCTATCTTTTGTGCGAGCACTTTTGCAATATTAGGAGGTATAGATCCTCAGAGACTCAAATTTAGCAAAGTTCTTCTGAGCTTTTGTACACATGTAGCAGGTACTAAAATGTAGAGTACATGGAGTACATCATTTGCAGTGACCCCAATTTTTTGTTAATAGTTGACGAGAAAAACCTTACTAAAAGTGTTAATAACAATGGTACCAAACACCACATGATTTAGTTCAGTCCAAAATGGTATTTTGTGTGAGAAATTAACAACTGAAGATAGTTTCTAAAAAAGGATTTTGCAAAATACTTTTTTACCATTCAGCTCAACACAAAAACCAGTATTCAGAAGTATTACTGCACCTATGGTGCTGAAATTTCTACAGGGCAGTTTTATCAACATGGGCTTCTAATCACAGGTGTGGGTTCACACCTGTAAATGCGACGTGCGTCGCTTTCAAAAAAGGTGGTTTGGAAGGAATTTAGAGTGAAATGACGCACTGAATAAAGCACAGAATTGCAAAAAAAAACACTTTCCGCCCAAGGTAATTCTGTAATTTTTAGTGCCAAGTTTCACTCCAATTTACCTCCATACCCCTTTTCTGAATGCGACCTGCGTCAAATTTGTGCGAAAAGGCTCAGATGTAATCAACTGTTGCTGTGAAAGCTCTGTATGCACATTTCAAAGTCGGTCTTTGAAAAGTAGTTAGATGCATATATAGGTGATTGACTAAAAACTGAAATCTTGAGTTGTTGCAGTGTTCAGCTGGAAACCATTGCTTCTGTTTAGAGACATTCACATAGAGGAAGAAGATACATCCATCTGACAATTTAAAAAAATAATTCAAAATGTCAAAGGTAAATGTCCTGCTTCTGGGCTTGATGAAATGGTAAAAACTCTCTTCACCCAAACCACCTCCTCCATCCCGCTCCTCCCTCCTCCTCTCCCCTCCCCCCCCCCCCCCCAACCCCCTCTCCCCCTCACCCCCCTCTCCCCCCCCCCCAACCCCCTACCCAACCCCCTACCCCCTCCCCCCCCCCAACCCCCTACCCCCAACCCCCTACCCCCAACCCCCTACCCCCAACCCCCTACCCCCAACCCCCTACCACCCCCTCCGCCCCCCTCTCCCCCAGGTCATGTCATCCTACCTCCCAAAGTTGAATACCCATTTAGTCCCTTATGGGGTACAATCATCGACGATGATAGCCCCTTCAGGAGTTTTTAAAGTACAACCAGTGCTTGTGCCGGTGTCGCGTGTAAATTTAACCGCCATGTAAATTTATCCGGGATGACCAAATTTGGTCATCTACGTAATGCAACGTCATGCGCACTGCATAACAAAAGTGCACCGCTTCGTGCTGTGCCGAATCTTCCGGCCCAGCGTGTATAGTGTACACTACGTGCGGTAGCATGCACGTATGTACACACATACATATTTGCACGTGGCGCATCTCAATCTTTTCAGCGCGAAACTTATACTCCCTGACTACGGTATAGTCTAGGTACGTGTGAAAAAGGGTACGGGTGAAAAAAAGGTTGCACGCATGCACACGAAAGGGAAGTAATGCTCACACAGCCAATGCAAGACGTACATACGTGAACATGTTTTGTTTTTGTACAGCGCTATACATGCCGTTCGTATTGAGTATCCGGAAGTGTGAGCACGCACGGAATGAAATACATTCACCGCTACGTGCTGGAAATTCCTATTGCGTCATCCGGAAGAATTTACACGCCGGTGGATCGAGCACGCGACACCGGTGCCGGTTGCACTTCTTTGCTTCCTTACGTTTTTTCCTCATTTGATTCCGATCAATCTTCGCCGCCCCCTGCTGCAAGCATTAGCAGATGAAGGGAAACAAATCAAAAGTCGTCCTCTGAGAATGGTCTCATTTTTTGTGTCGGAATGTCTGCATTACAGACGGTTCCATACATCATTTTTATGGGTTTTGAATTTGATTTGTTTGTAAAGAATGTTCAAGATTAAGAGCCTTTGTTCCATCTTTCATTGTGATGGTCCAGTTAGCGGAACCACGCAGGACAGTTTGGCCTCAATATGTGTACTGGTACTTTGGGGAAAGTTGTTTTGGGAGTTACAGAGGGAATGTGGCTGAATTAAGCTCATGTTATGTTCACTGGCATTAGACTAGGGATAGATCTTTTGCAGAGCAAGTATTGACCACTCTCACAGACGCCGTCTTTTTAGGAAAAATGCTAAGTGCTGCATATTAAACGCCATCAAGTACGCGCATGCACACCCTGGAAAATGTTCCAAACACGCACGCTTGTTGCTCGAAATTTGTTCGAAATACGGCGCAACCGATGCGCGTCACAAAAAAATACGCTCAAAATCCTGATGCACGTGACAATTGTGGGGTGTTATGGTCGAGCGGTCTAGTGCGTCGAACTTAAGTTCCTGTGCTAGTACTAGAATGTAGGTTCGAATCCGGGCCGCGACGGGTTGTGGCACCTGTGCCCTTGAGCAAGGCACTCAACCACACTTGCTCCCATTCCTGTAATTGGCGGTTCTCCGCTGTTGGATATGGTAAATAAATAAAATAAAAATAAAAAATAAATAAAATAAATTTGTAGGAAGTGACGTTATTTGAACGTGATCAATACCTCCGTAGAATAATCTTAATTGAATACGGTTTTTCTGGTCAAACATTTGATTGAAATTTTGTACTTTTTTGCAAATCTAAGACATTCAAAGTCTGTGAAGTAGCTGCAGTTCTAAGCAGTGCTCCAGTAAAGTCCTGATAAATCCATTGGTCTTAGTTTCAGGTGCAGGCTAGATGTATTTTAAGCCTGCAGGGACAATCCACCACGACTACTTGTGACTTGCCACAAGTCAGTCATCTTAGAGAGTTGAGTAAATTGTATGCGGTTGTCGTTTCTGCATTGTCTACAACAATACCAGTCCTCATAGGTTCAATTAAATGTACCTCGATTTGTGGTGAATATGCTCTTGTTGCTCAAGTTACAGGATGTCAGAGTTCAGGCAATTGCCTGTTCGTCATTTTGTTCGTCTGTACATAACTACATATGTTTATACACATTGCAGGCAGAAGTTCCTGAGATTTCAGGCCAAATTTTGACTGCCAACTGACATCCCTAAAGTTAGCATTTTTCAAACTAGAAATCTAGACTGGAAACAAATGTTATTTTGTGATTGGCTGAAAAGTCGATTGGTTACATTGTGGGGCTGTCCTCAACAGGTACACCAGCAGCCGACTGCAGCCGATGGCCCACACAGTGACGAATATTGATCGAGTGGTAGATGTGGGAATTATGAATGTCTACGAACTTTTTGTGCATTTCAAAGCTTTGGATTAAAAGTAAATTAGTATCAAAGCCGTGTTGTGCAGGGTAGTTTTCCCACTGTCGGAAATAGACGCCTTTCAGCTAACGCGCTGTAGTTTTGAAGTTGCGAAACCACAGAAATGCCACTAATGGTTACGGATAGCTAAACATATGCGTACCCGTATCCGTCGGCTTGCGAAACCTCCCTATTATCTCAGACATGACGTCTTGTCGCGTCAAGTTGAGAATAATCGTGGCAGCCTGCCCCTGGCTCAAAATGAACTGTATAACAAAGGCATCCCTTTGTGCATGTTTTCCTGTGTGACTTGTAGTTTGATTTATGGTGGACTTAACTGTCTGAATATTTGCACAATATATGACAATTAGTTTGAAGAGTCAAAACATTTTAGGAGATTCTGGAGTCTATCATGACATCAATATCTATCCTTCATGTTGGTGATGAACTGAGGCTGATTTATTTCCCGTTGTTCACCCAGCAATTAATTGGCTGCCAGAGTTGACTGCTCTTTCCTCTGCAAGACCAACCTCACTCGATCTACCATGGTGGGAGAGAAATAAAAACTGAATGAATGTATTCTTTGACAAGCCTATGTTTATGCTGCCTATTGCCCGTAGCCTCTGATGAAAGTTGAGACTGCCACATGACGGTTTCCGGATTCTACAAGAGGGAAGCCAGCCTTGTTTCAGCAGTTAATTGGCACGCTCGTCATGCTGTACTTTTTTCCCTACTTTTCCCTCTCTCTATCCCGTCATCTTTCATTTCTGTCGCATTTCCCAGCTCCGCGTCTCAGTCGCTCGTGTTGGAGTGTTCCTGTTCGTGAGGGGATAACGTCTCAAGATATTTGTGTGTTATGTTAGGCTCTGGGCCAGTTGTAATATAATGTTGTAGTGGAGCGTTATCAAGGGTTTATGTTGGCGCTGTGGAGGAGTTTGGTGTAAGGGGCTCGCATGTGTACGTTGGAATCTAAAGACATTTGTGGATGTGATGTTCTTGTGTACTTGTACATATCACTGCCTTTGAAGTTGTACTAAGCGTAAAGTTCTGTCAGGAAAATGCTTAAAAGTTATTTAAAATGCTGTTTTTCCCCTGAAAAATGTGACCAGCTCCACGGAAATGAGTCAAATGTTGCACGTACAGCCTTGTTCAAGTTTTTGCAAGCATTTACTAGACATCAACAGAAGATCCAGACTCATTAAAATGCAAAAATACATTGGAAATTCTGGGCGGGGCCTGCAAATTCAAGGCAATATCTACGTATGCTCAGAATTTTCATTGTGTTTTTGTATTTTCATTATTACGCTGGACTATTTGGATCCAACCCACAGGACACGCTCACGGTCACTGGTACCCATCGGGTATTGAGTTGATGCAGCATTTTGCGCGGGATCAATTGACTAACTAAAGGCGTTAATGCACGTGTTGCCAGAATAACGTTTGACCAGTGGTCAAGTCTAGTCGCTACTTACTAATCAAACTTGCTCAAAGATGCATATTTCCTGAGCAGTTGTTAGACAATTTTATAGTGCCCTAGCTGTTTGTGCATCCTGACACAAATTAATTAAGACCACCTGTTCAGGAGGACTAACAGGTCCAAAGGCCTAATAGAATTTTCCCATTCTGCCCTTGGTCCTCATAGGAGTACCCATAACATCCCTGGATAAACACCTCGTCTTGGACACGCAGGTAACACGGATACATGCTTTCGATCTGTGAAAACACATATTAGCTTTCCCCGTCAAGTAATTCCTCATGTCTGCACGTGCAATTAACTCATTTTACAAGTCCTCCCAATTATCATTGGGTTTCAGCTATCCCAGTCTCTCTAGTCTTTTCTTCATTAAGCCCTGTTGACCAGAGGCATGAGATACTTAGAATGTTTTTCTATTATCTTTGGCCACAGGCACATTGAAACAGTAGTCCCAACTTAAACACTTAATATGCGGTTAAAATTTGCCCATGTGCGTAGTTCCCCACCCTTCAGTAATGTCATCGTATTGTAACCGTACCTTTTAGATTCTTAGGGCGTGATCGAGGCAGTCTAGGGTTCCTCAGCGGTCCCGGGGCCCTAAAGGGGGCGTATATGGTTTGTTTCCTTGATTTGCCAACGACAATGTTTAAGAGACCTCGTTTGTGGTAGCCTTTTATATAAGTCTGACTACACTGACTCAATAAATTATACTGTGCAAATGTTTTGCAGTAAAATGCACAGTGAAAGTTCAATGATATTTGAAGAGTTCCTTTGCAAAAAGAGATAAGTGCTTTTCAAAATATCTCATGTACCTCAAGATTTTCTCTTGGCCTTTCCAAAAATACCCAGCAAAATGCAGCTCTGAGGCATTCAATTAGTAGAAGTGACTTGAGTTTACCAAATTAATACCTTTCTTTTACTTTTTGTTGGATATTTTCTGAAATGTGCACCAAAAATCACGAGGTACATAAAAAAATTAAATGGCGCTTATCTGTTTTTGCAAATGAACTCTTCATTTCTTCTTATGCAACGCAAAATCTTTGGAAATTAAATAACCAAATATGAAATCAACACTGCCATATGTACTGTACGTGTCAGAGGTCTCGCGCTCAAATCCTCAGTGATGAGGACCATGAGATGTTTTTTTCTTCTTTTGTTAGGCCTATCCCTTATTTAGTTATTTCATTTCATTTTAATATATTGGCAGTCTGTTCTTATTGATGATAGCAGTGACTGTTATTGTTGTTTCAATGTACATGTATGTCTTTTACTTTGTCTCTGGTAGTTTCCATATATAAGAAGGTTTTGGAATGACGTAGGGCCTACATGTAATTTAGCCCAGTGACTGGATTTGTTTAAATAGGTGATTTTTTTTTTTAGGGATAATGTCCCAGGGACTGCCGGGTTGAATTAATTTGATACAAATGTGGACAGATATCCATGAGTTTGGGAAATCTGGATGCAGTGAAAAACAACTGGAATTCGAACCGCGGACCTTCTGCTTAACGTGCAAATGCCCAACCAATATTATATTGTGTGCAATAGCAAATAGCTGGTTTTGTGTAATAGTGCTTTGTAAGCTTGTGCGGTATTTTTAAAATACCGATTTAAATACCGATTTGCTCTCGCGGAAATACCGAAATACTGGCGAACTCGGTATAGAGTTCATTACCGCAGTATCGTGAAATTATTACACGAGTGAAAAGAAAATTTGCGTGACAGAAGGTCATGGAAACAAACAGCGTTGAGAATTTGGGTGTTGTGCAAGATATTGTTCAGTGTGTGAAGGGACCTTTCTCCATAAGAAATACTGGCACGCACATGCTCTGTGCGGCGTTGGTAATAGTTTCACCTTGACACACTCACTTGTAACACCGTTATGTGTAATGTATCTGGCTGGCTGGCAGATGCATGAAGTGCTGTGTACAATGGATCGGCATCGGTCATGTCAAACGGTACGTTCGGAGCGTTAGCGTAAAAACTCACGATGTTGGAAGAATATGGAAACCACCGGAGCAATTTTACATGAAACCTGCACCGAAAGAATTTCTGAATGCATAGGTACAAAATGTACTTCAAAATGTTCTTCACATCCTTATTGTTTGACATACATGTAATAGAAAAGTACTGTCTCGGTAATACTGAATACCGCGGTATTTTTTCACGGCATGCCGTGGTGTCCCAAAACCCAATACTGCACAAGCTTAGTGCTTTGTGACCCAAAGCACACATATCCCTATTGCCATTTATCATCTTGCTTTATCGAGGCAGCTTCTCAGCCACATCCCTCAACCTATATCTCCACTTAAAATGGGACATGCCCCCAAACAGCTCCCCAATTATCATTTGGGTTGATGAGGCAATTGAGATTAAGTGCCTTGCCCAGGGACACACATTGACCATAGTGAGATTTGAACCAACATTTTTTGTGAGTTGAGCTTTGTACTCCACTTCTGATATGTATATAAGAACTTAAAATTATTAAAATTATCTTTACAGCTAACGGCACATTGTACACCTGGGGAGGAGGAACAGAAGGCCAGCTAGGTCATGGGTCAAACGTTCTCTACCTCTGCAATCCAAAGCCCCTATCCCATGATGCACTGCCAAGGGCATCGCAGATCGCATGTGGTGACTCCTACTCAGCTGCTGTTACATGTATGTGTTTTTGTTTTACTCTTACACATAAAAATTGATGTGATCTAAAATCTCAGAAACCCTTAGGAGTTGAAGCCTAAAATTTGCACGTTTTCGTTATTGAAGTAGAGGTGGTATCTTAAACGAAATATTATGAGTCGGTCACCAAGAGATCTCTGGTTGAGTTCATTTAAACGATGCCTTTCCCTTTTTCATTTATTGCTAATATAAATGTGCATGATGAAAATGGCTTGTAAACCAAACATTTTGGAGGAAAACATTGATATTCGATAATGATAATATCGATTTATACTGCACACTTATCCAGGGAACCCTGATCAAGGCGCCTACATGTACACTATCATTACCCCTAATTATTCCATACACCCTCTCAGCTCCCTGGGGAGTATACAGCCCCAGCTGCCTATCAGGCACTCAATGGCTAATCAAACACATCAACATTCGCTACCCTCTCGGCTAGTACCCATTTTACTCCTGGGTGCAGTGTGTGGCGCATAGTACCTTACTCAAGGACATACGTACTATAGATGGACCGGACCAGGATTCGAACCTACTACCTTCGGAACTAACCCAGGTTAGCAGCAGCAACACGTATTAATATCCTTTCTTTTTTTTTCTTCAGCTGACGGCATCCTTTACATGTGGGGCCAGAACAACCATGTTATACCCACGTCCAGCAACAATGATCCTTCCCACAAGCAGTTTGTCCCCAAGCAAGTGTCTCCAGGGGGAAATGGAGTTGCCAACATTGCCTGCGGATCCTGGCATGCCATGGCAGTTACGGGCACTCCAGGTGGGTTGCTCAATAATTCTTTTCAAGAGGCCTGTTTACACTCATTCACTTTTGTCAAATCGAAGCTGGGTAGGTGCTATGTGTAAACGCAAAAGGTGAATCGAAAAAGGCGAATCGGACCTGTTTCAAGTCGTCTTTTGGGTTAGTCTCGTGGCCAAACCTGCTGGGGATGCTCGCCCATCAGGTCTAGGGAATCACGGTGAGAGCTCATCGCTGATAGGTTGAACGTCATTATCCATTCGTGGTGCGTCGTTATTATTATTATTATTTCTTTCTGGTATTCATACCAAGGATTCCTCAATAGTGCTCATTGCACTGTCACTCGCGAGCGTGAGGAAACCCATGAAGAATTAGAATTAGAAATGGCCAGAGACACCGGGGAATATCCCCTTGCTCTTTACGAAAGAATGCTCTGGGATCTTTAGAGTGCGTTACCATTACCTAACACACTGGACCAACGGCTTTATATCCCTTCCGAAGGATTGGAGCAAGTGTGGTTGAGTGCCTTGCCCAAGGGCACAGGTACCGTAGCCGGATTCGAACCCGCCACCCTAAGTTTTCACCCATGATTGCGAGTCAATGACCCAAACCACTCGGCCACGGTACCCCACTGATAGTTTGTGCACTTGTATTGGTCATGCCATCAAATCAGCATGCCGCCATAGCAACAGAATGCGCCCTTGGTATTAGTCGAGTGCCAAAAGATCGTGCGATATGACACGGCACTGCGCTATATACAATACAGCTACTAGACTCTGTCAGTGTTTCAATTTAACAGACAAATACAGCCCCAGTTACGCAACACAAAAGAGCCTATGCGTGCGCTGTGGTCACAATTAGCAGTGACCTTTTTTGTTAGAAAGGTGGATTGAAGCCCAATTGAGACGTAGTGTAAACACGACAAATTTTCAGATTTGCATTCGCAAAAAAAATGCCGGGTCTGCATGTATCCACCTTTGCCGGTTTGAGTGTAGACATGGCGAAAAGCAAAAGTTACACTTGCACATATGTCAATTGGCCTGTTTCCCATGTTCTTTGGATAAACAAAACGAAGGGAAAAGCACGCATTGCAGAAATTTGCTGATATGTTTTAAGAAGGGGCAAGCAGTTCCCATACCATACCATATAAGTACATTTTGGATTAAATCTGAAGTCCCAAAATAATGTGTTTTAATATTTTCTTGCAAATTGCAATGTGCACTTAATTGCCAGAAGGAGACATGTAAGTGCACTTCATGTGGCATTTGCCATTACACATCTCTCAATAGCCATTCGTTTTGTCAGTGCACCCCTTCCTTTAGACTAACTTTTCAGTGAACTTTTTAAACGAGTATGGTGTCATTCGTTTAGTCATTATCTCACCCCTAATCCACCCTGACCCCACTCTGACCCATCTGTCCACCCATCTTGTTCCACCACACCCACTCTAACCAATCGGGCCACCCCCAGCCCCACCTCCTTCTCACCCTGTCCCACCACATCCCCTTGATGTCCTGCCCAACCCTGCCCAGTCATGCCCCTGCCTGCATACAGCCCCTGCCCCTGCTGCCCCTGCCCACCTGCTCTTTCTCTTCTCACCCCTTCATACCCCTTCCCTCCTAAGCAAACTCCGCCCATATCCCGCCTTAAGGAAACCACATCCACCCCTTGCTGCATCAAGCAAACCACGTCTGCCTTTTCTGCCTTAAGCAAACCACGTCTGCCCCTTCCAACCTTAAGTAAACCCCCATGCCCCTTACATCCTACCCATCCCTACTTTTCCCAGCCCGTCTTTGCCTCTTCCCACCCTACCCAATGTTGCCCCTTTCTGTCACACCACTTCTCAACCAGCCCAGCTTTGCCCCATCCCACCCTTACCCCATCCTACCCTTACCCCATCCCACCCTTACCCCATCCCACCCTTACCCCATCCCACCCAGCCCAACCTTTACCTTCTCTAGCCCTGCCAACCCAACCTGCCATACTTTACCCAACCCCATTCACGAATACCCAATCCCACAAGACCCAACCCAGACCCTCCCTACCCAGCATGAATGTTCAGGCAACAATGTTCCTCCCCAGCACTCCCCTCCCCTCCCCAACCCTTTCTCACCTTGTCAGACCTTATCCCACCCATCCATACCCTGCCAAACCTTACCCGACCCCATTTACACCTACTCTAACCCACCCAATCCAACCCAACCCCTCCTTACCCAACCCAACCCCTCCAGCATGAATCTTCCGACAATCATCCTTAACCCCTGTTCACTTGGCCCAAAATGAAATCAAACACCAAGAAAGGTGCAAAAAAGTTGTGGAAAATCTGTCAAGCTGCGTGGTCAACTCAGTGGCATCTATTGTTAAAATTCTGAGATCTGTTGCTCTTCAGAATTTTCCTGAATGTGATCTAAAGTCTGTAGTTGAAGTACTTGTACGTGCTTCAAGCATTCATAAAACCCAAGTGTCACAGCTTTAAAAGTTGTTTCTCCTCGCATTCTGTCTTTCATTCTTTCAACAAATTAGCTGGTCCATGCTTTTCCTCCTAAAATTTTGATATAAAATTGAATGAATCTCCAAATTCAGGTATAGTTTTTTAATTTGTAATACAATGTATTGCTTTTGCAATGTTTCTTTTGTGTGCAAACCCTTTCCGATCCCATGAGGACCAAAACAACGAGAAAAGAAAGTCTGAACCTGTACACGAATCCCAGTGATGGTTTAGTTCATTTATATTTGTTTTCCAATTTTCATTCTTATGCAAGCTATGACTGTGATTAGCCATAAATTTATTAATTTGTTTTTGGTATAAAAATACATGTCTGTGTACAGATTGGCAACCCCTTGAAGAGGATTCTGAGGAGGAAAAGGGTGATGATTGCATTACCTCATCAGATGTCGATACACAGTCGGAGAGTGGACAGGTATTTGGGTTTATTTTCTTGAATTTTGTTCATTGATTGGATAACCAGGATTGTAGTCGTACTCAGGCCATTACTCGACCATTGTGAGTCTGGCCACAAGAAAGAAGTGATGAAGAATGTGCAAAAATTGTTGTAGTTCTCAGTGTATTAGCACTGGTGTGTTGGCCAAATTGAAATCGTCCAGTTGGAAAGCCTTCCCAAATGGTCCGGCTGGCCAGATGAAGAAAAAAAAAACATCATCGTACAGTGCCTCCTTTTTGAGAAAATTGCGGAGAAAATCTGCCAAATTTTTCTCGTTTATTCATTCACACGTGGTTATTACAAACATTGAAGGTGGATTGGCTTCGAATTAAAAAACAAACTACCAGAAATGTGATAAATTTGAGCCAGTCCACTTGAGACGGGCTAATAAAGACTTAAGTCAACTGGCCCTGTTGTCCAGTTGGGAAGAACGTTAAGGGTAAATACTGAGTGCTACCTCCAGGACTTACAACTTTATGAAGGCAAAGACTGTTTAGTTATACATTTATCACACACGCAGGCACATGCCAGTGTTGGTTCTGTATCTCCAGAGGTTTTTCCCGAAGAGATCGTTTACCATGAGATGACTAAACCCACAAACCACCGCATTCAACGTGAAACCACGAAGCTGACGCTTGCAGAATTCTATGCTCCAACTGCCACCTTAATGGAGGATTTGGTTCCAGAGATAGATTCAGATCAAGATGAAGAGAAGGAAGAGGTAGAATCTTTGCCTCATGATTCTGGAAAACAACCTTCTATAATGGAAGAAAGGTTAAAAACTGAACCTGAAGAAGAACAGAAACTATCTGATGGAATGGAGTCTGCAGAAACTGTTAATGCAATTGAAGTTGAACCTTGCACCGAACTGGATTTAACAAGTTCAGCAGGTAAAATCTCTCCAACTTCTGCAGCAAAAAATGAATCTGAGCCTGATGAATCAGCAGCAGAGGAGCATTATAAATCAGCAGCAGAAGCGCCTGAAACTGGCCATAGGAAAGAAAAATCCCAGATACATAATGATTATAAGCAGAACCGTTCAAAAGATTCCAAAATGGTCAGATCAAAGACAATGCCAGTTGTGAATCGGAAACCACTTAAGATGACACCAGCTGCTAGCACCGTTTCAGGATCTGATTGGAGCGAACTGTCCAAGCTTTCTTCCAGTTCCGTGCCAGAGAAAGACAAGTTTGTCATCCAGAAGCATGTTTCTGTTCACAGTAACCGCAGGGGAAACGGTTCCGGTGACAAGGCGGTGAAGAGGAATCTAGTAACTCATGTTGGACGTCACAGCTCTGGTGAAGGCGGAAGGCCTCTTGTTCAGTCTGCAGCCGACCAGAAGAGTTTGCCGCAGCTTCCCAAGTTCAACCGAGCTAAAACCTATTATGGACAAATGAAACACAAGAGAGGAGATCCTGAACCCAAAATGTCACCGTTCTTGTACACGCTGCCACCAGCACAAACACCATTTTCCAATCAGCGTAGTCACCAACAAGTTCTGTTGAAGAAGCCTCCCGGTTCCTCCGAGAATTCTCCAAATCACACAAAGACAAACTTGGATCGGGCTCCAACCGTCCCGGAACTTAGAAGTCAGCAGCCAAGAAAGCCAGTATTCTCCTCATCTGCTTCTTGGAGGTCAAGAAACAAAGACAATGCTGTCTTGTAACAAATACTGTGCAATAATTATTTTATTATCAACCACATGTCTTTGTTATTACAGTGAAGGATTATGATTGCGTTATTCACTGTGAACTCTAAATTCAGCATTACTACTGCACAGTTAGTGGACTAGTGGTTCTTCCAAGGATTAAACAATTGTCGTTAAGTGCCTTGCTCAAGGGCACGGGTACACTCTAAAAACATTATATTGGTTAAAATAACCAATCCATATTGGTTAAACCAATATTGATTGGTTGAAAAAAGGGTTCCTAACCAATATGTATTGGTGATTTTTAACCAATAGATTGGTTGGACACATATCTACCAAAGAGTGTATACTAGGGATGGGACTTTTAACCGGTTAACCGTTTAACCGGGGGAAAAATGAAAAACCGGTTTCGCCTAACGTTTAAACGAAACACAATTTTAAAGAATTTACAATAGTTTTCAGAGGGTGATTTGTAATGACTTCATGAAATTGATAAAAATATATGTGGGGTCGTAAAATTTTGACCAGGTAAAGGTTCAACGATTATTTTGGGGGCCTAGGGGTATTGTGTGCATTGCAAATGCATAGATAAATGCCAGGAATAATATTTAGTGTCAGCCAAACGGTTAACCGGTTAACCGACACTTGAAAGAATTGCAAAACGGTTTCTGAATTAACCATAAATTCCCATCCCTGACGGTTACCATGACTGGGTTCGAACCTGCAACACCAAGTTTTCACATGATTGGTGCAAGCGCAGTGACTTACGTTGTAAACCATTCGGCCACGGTACCCCGCAGATTGCATCCCAATCAGCTTATTACCCAATCGACCCAGTGGGTTTGGGCACTCTGTTATGCCAGGACTGCATTCGCCAGAGTTAAAATAAACAGGTGAAAATTAATGCAGGTTGGGGCAGCCTGGGTAAGAAAGGAAAAAAACACGCAAGGCGGCTAACTTTGGGCTGAGCCTTTCTAATTAAAGTTAATTGATAAAACACTAAGAAAAATTAACCAGTCAAAATTTTCATTTTGACTTTGGCATTTTATTTATTAAAAAAACGAAGAAAAAAAAGAAAACATTTAAAAAGTACTTTTAAAGTTGAGATTTTTCACATTTTCAGTATCGGAATACTTGACAAGCATTTGTATCTAAATCATGTCTTTATTTTTATAAATTAATATTCCAGAAGTGCAGTATAGGCCTATTGTAATTATGCTTTGCCGTATACGTTTTCTAAACCCACCGCTTTGAACAGAACAAAATGTGACTGTGAACAAATTCAGTGTAGGAAAACGGCGCAAGCAACCAAACGATCAAACTGCCAAAATCGTGTTTGTGAATAAAAAAAACATTTTAGAGATTTATTGTATTTGTATATTTTGACATTTGTTCGTGTGTACATGACAAGGTAAAAATGAGCATCAAATAAAGATATAGCATTTTTCTTTTGTATGTGTCGCAGTGTGGGATATTATGTTTAATACTTATGATGTAATATTAATGATAGTTTTCGACCAATTGAATTTGGGTCTGAAAAACATGTTCTCTTTATTCAAGTAAACCCCTTCCCTCCCTCCCCTCAAAAAGGGATTTTGAAAATTCCTTGCTTACCAAAAGGTCGCTCTTAACGACCACAAAGCTTGTCTGGTGAATGCCATACCTGGCATCAACCAATACGTATGCAAAATGATTCCAACCTTAAAAATCAAATTTAAAGTGGGGTGCATGAAATAGCTCATCACTAGGCAATGTCACATTGCAGGGTTGTAGTCAAGTCCATCACAAGTCTATCACAAGTCCTTCACGAGTTCAGCCCGCCGCACACCTGTACCTTTGCGATTTATCGGATCATCGGACCACATACCGGAAAGGTGTGCGCTGAAACAATTCGGGCGGGTCTGACAGTACAGTACGCTATAGACCGGAGCAAATCAAACTTGTTTGATTTTTCCGGATCCGATGGCCCGGTGTCCGATGGACCGGTAAATCGCAAAGGTGTGCGGCGGGCTTAACAAGAAGCAAAGGATGAACACCGCATACACAAAAATGCCTTTTCATTTGAATAGCTTGTGACTTGAATTAAGACCCAGGGACTTGTGGTGGACTTGTGAAGGCTTGTGGGGATTTGTTATGGACTCGACTACAACCCGGCAATGAACATCCATAGTGGAAAATTTTTATCCATTGGCCTAGTAAGTTTACACGGTCATAATTATTTAGGCATTTTTCTCTCAGTAAGTTTGTGCTTGTTTTGTGGAAGTGTTTTAAAGTGTTGTTTGCTTATGTACCAGTTTATGTGGCGACATTTCGCCATCTGTTTATTTTTGCTGTCGTTTCAGTTTTTTGTTTTTTTCGTGTACCGCAGTTTGTGGCATTTGTTTTTCCTCCCTTTTCCTGTCGATTTAGTTTTGCGGCCATTGGTTCTAGTGCATGGTTTAGGGAGTGATGATATAATGACGAACTGCACAAAAGTCCCGCGCGCTCTCTCCGTTCATTTGAGGACAGTGAACTCGGGTTAAAGGGGCCGGCTCCAAATACTGCAGAGTCCAGTCGTCGTCCTTACGTAAGCAGGATTTAGTAATAGAACACTGGACTGATGTATACATGTGTTCAGATCAATACAAGGCAATTTGTTTCTTGGTCTTTCCACGGTAAAGGGGGCATTTTGGCAACAAATACCTTTGTCTGGTCTCGAAATAAAAGAAATAAGTTTCAGTTGTTCTGAAGAGATAACTTAGGCCCCAAAAGGGTTACAAATAGTGTGACAACATGCCTTTCTAAAAACCCTGTGTACAAATTTCCAATATACACTCGTAACCGGGACAGACACTGTTATATTTTATTCTTTAGTTATGTAATGTTGTTGCTTCTGTTCTTAAAAGTTTCCCAGTCAAGTAATCCGTCTTTAAATGATGTGACAATAGATCCACAAAGTGCCTAATAGATACTCGTGTATGGCGCACGGTGACCATGTGACTGCCCACTGTCATGGACGCTCGTGCAGATGATCCATTGTGGCCCAATGGTTTGGTGCATTGTACTCGATACCTGACTCTTATTCTACAGGTTATGGGTTTGAATCCCGGCTGCGACATGGTGTATATGTGCTTTTGAGCAAGGTACTTTGCCATAATTTGCCTCCCTGTGTCCAGGAGTAAATGGGTACCTGAAGGTGGTGTGCGGTTTGATTAGTTCGTGCATGAGAGCCCAACAGGCAGCCGGGGCTGTACGCTCCATTTGAGCACATGGAGACCGAGGTTTAAAGATATAGTAGGCCTATATACATGATTGGTAAACTGTTACAAATAGTTTTATCTCCCTGTGTGATTGAAGATATGCATGATTAAAACCAACCTGAGCAAAAAACCAGCTCCGTACTTCGTCTAACTTTTGAGAAAACAGTCAAAAAAGGGTTTGCTAAAGATAGTAGGCCTATACATGATTGGTAAACTGTTACAAATAGTTTTATCTCCCTGTGTGATTGAAGATATGCATGATTAAAACCAACCTGAGCAAAAAACCAGCTCCGTACTTCGTCTAACTTTTGAGAAAACAGTCAAAAAAGGGTTTGCAGTCAGTTCCCGCCTCCCCCCCACCCCCCCCCCCCCCCCCCCCCAAAAAAACAATTCGCCCTGAACCACGATCTGTGCACGAAGTAGTTTTGGGGCGAAGTGGCATTTGGGCGATGTAGTGTTTGGACGAAGTAATTTAAGGCAAAATTGCACTCGGGCGAAGTGGTTTTGGGGCGAAATAGTTTTGGGGCGAATTGAATTTTCGTCTCATGAGACGAAAACTAATTGTTTACTCATTTCTCAAAGACTATAGCACTTTAGACAAAACCATTTCAGGGGAAGTTTTCTATGGTCATCATGTTTATATTGTGTAAGTTAGGCGTAAATCTGTGAACATTTCTGATTTTCTAGATACCAATGATGTATACTTCCTTTAACGGAATGATCAAGCCCAGTGACCAGGGTGATGTTGTGAGTGCCCCGAGCACCTTGCTTGGCGGATTTCAGGATTTGTGCGTGGTGTAAGAGTTTATTATTATTACGTGTACGTGGTACGTGCCCTTCAGCTAGGCACTTAAACACATATGCTCCATCCCTCGGAAGGGATGTAATATCCCAGAGCTCTCTTTCGTGAAGAGTAATGGAATTCCCCGGTATCTCTGGCCGTCGGCTGCCAATGGGACCACCCACCTATCTCGAGGTTTAGGTGGAAGACACAGCTTCATTTTAAATGTAATAATTAATTACATATGAGAGCCTCGGAGGAACCAGGCGGTTCGTAACTAAGGTTAAATCGTGTTTCGCTGTTTGGAATGTAAATGGTTTGCATCAACATGCAAATTACATTAATCCTGGAACTAAAGGAAGTATTTAAAGCGACTGTGCGTGCCGGCCCAACACTTACAGGATGGGTGTTTTTATGCCGGTTTTAGTTAGGTATATAGAAGGAATGGTTTTAATGAGTTGCAGTTTGGACTGGAGTATACCTTTAATTGCTACGTGTAGATTCTTCCATGTTCACAGTCAACGATGGCACTCCGCCCGTCCCGTCTATAGTCGGTTATTTTTGTTACCTTCCCATGCCGACCCGAGGCCAAGTCATGAGTCTTATAGCTGGCTGGATGCTGCTATCTTCCATCCCACTCACCCCTCCGGGCTAAACACGGATTGCTGGTGCTGCACCCGCACTGCCCGCGGCATTGTTGTCCCAAGTTTCCCCATCAAATTCACCGGTCATTGTCTGCTCGCCCTCCCCGGGGTTGGGTGGGAATTAGTCGGGCCGAGCTCGACTAGCCGAACCCGCCTAGAGTGCCGACCGGGACGCCGCGGAGTTTCCATCCGCCCCGGAGTAGGCTAGGCTGCGCTACATTCGGTGTATCCAAAAACACCCCCCTACGTTGGCCCGGTGTTTTTAGAGAGCTGGGAGGGGGCTGGAGGGGGTAAACACAGCGATGATGGCGTGGTGGTGGGGGATAAAATAGGGGGGCAACGTCCGGAACGTTAATGTATCGGCGCGTAACATAAATCTTAGGCCCCGGGGTGAAATTTATTTCAAAGTCTCTTCACATGCTTATGATTAACGAGCGTTGGCACTCCCCGGACTCGTTAGCAAAAGCTTCAAAAGAAGACGCAGAAAAAATAATAATACGAAGAACTGAAACACCATCGCGTGCTCATGTGGGACAGATTGAATGTTTTTCGCAAAGGGGAAAGAAAACATCAGCGGAATTGCCGCAGAAAGCGGGAGAGGTTTTTTTTTCTAATTTATCGTCGGGGTTGTTTATTGTGTTTGTATAGAAATGTTCAGGTGGGGAGATCTGAAACGAGTGAATGTTGTTTCTTTGGAATTTCGTTATTCGGGTTCCCAATGGCTCGCGTTACCACTGCCCGGCTTTGCCGAGCAATCGGCGTTCCAGTTCGGATGACTGCTGCCGCATTTTACGCGATCTGTGACTGACACTGCGCTGGCTGGTCGTCAGTCATCCTTCAATTTTTCATCCTGCATGCATTAATCTTACAGTCGCAAGACTTGGAGTTCAGTACACACAATAGTCGCTGCTCGCTTATTTTGTATTTACTGTGTCGGCATACCTCCCACTTATCATTCTATTTTTGTCCAAGTCTGTGGTCAAGTGTCTCCTTATTAATGTGCTGACTGTTTTAACGCTGTCGGAAGATAATTTAGGCCTGTGGACTTCCGAGAGGATAAGGAGATTAATTTGTCATTTCTTTACTTTTTATAGTTCATGCAGTTATATCTGCATCCAAAGAGATATTTATAATTTAAGGTGACACGGAGTGAAGAAAAACCTTTATTAGTGTGATTAAACAGATCTTAAGAGGAATGTTGGTAAACTAGTTTGCTGAAATTTCAACTACATATGCATCAATGCTTCAAAAAACCTTGAAAATACATGCACAGTTTTTGTGTCAAGTGAATGGTAAAAATACACAAATGTGTCTGCATACACGAAATGTGTTTGCACACACGAAATGTGTCTGCACACATGAAACGTGTCTGCACACATGAAACGTGTCGGCACACACGTAATGTGTCTGCACATGCACACGAAATGTGTCTGCACACACTTTAAATTGTTAATTTGTAACAAAAAGTTCCATCTTGGGCAGAAATAAAACTCATGTGATGTTCGTTACCGTGGCTATAACAACATGTTTATAGCAAGGGTTTTCTCGTCATTTCGTGACAGAAGTAAAATTTTGGAACATTGCAAATCATGATAATGTGGGCCTTTATAATTAACAGCGGGCGTTTCGTAGCCGACGCTAAAGGTTTTAGCGAATCGGTCTCGGGTCCCTTCTTTCGCGACTAGCAAGAAAAGTATAGCCGGGTGCTTGTAGATCCGTAGAGGGGTAAGCGATATGCCTTTGTCAACAGGGACCCTTTGTAGAAGGTTCCTGGAGAAAACCCCACTCAATACCCTTGACACCACTGACATTGAACCACAGACGGGTCTTTCCTCTTTTGTTATTCTCGGCCGGCCTTTTCCACCAAGTGTAATAAGGCGGTTCATTTCAATTCTTTTCCTGGAGAATTAAATACAATTAGGGATTACATTGTGCCGTAGCCTATAAAGCATAATTACATTCAGTGTGTATTTTAAAAAAGGGGGTAGACGGAGCTCTCTTCTTTGCATGTTGTATATAAAAGTCTTCTTTGTTCGATATATTTCAGAATATTGTGGTTCAGGGTGATTGGTCTACAGAGTGGTTTCGCGTTGGTACAGGCAACTAACTCTATCGTGTTTGACCTCCAGAAGGAGAAAGAGAACAGCAGAGGAATTTTCAAATTTTAGCTAGTTCTTTCTTTTGTAATAAAATTTGCAAATGAAAATACGCGTACAATGGCTCAGCATTTGAAACCAGGCTGCCAGTGCTGACGAGCCTTTTGCACGTTTCACACGAGCGTCTGGTGTACTAGGCCTATAGCGTACTTCCCTTCACATGCACACTTACTTGACCAGACAAATTTTGTGTTACTGCATGTGTGGTGCACGCGGTAGGTGTGAAGTACAGAATCAATACCGTGATCACCGTAGGAGAGAATGGCATTAAGCAACCAGACTGTTCATCGCTAGGCAGTGGCGTGCATCACATCAACAACGGCGTAATATGTGATTTTCTAAATAGCACTCGCATTTGAGGGACGATAGCCACTCGCGAAATGCGAGAAAAAGCTAATCATATAGGGGCGTTCGAGATTTTTACACTGTTATAGGGGACTCCACCCGGGAAGCCTCCAGAAGATGCAAAACGAACGACATGGGGTTTCGCTTTGAATTCTGGGAACACGGGTCTAAGGTTTTTGCCAGGTAGGGCTTTTATAAACACTGCAGGTTAATCGTTTGACTCGCGATGAAAAATTAACCCGGCGCGTGCAAAATTAGTTGCCCTATAATGTGCTGCAATAAACGTTCTCAATGCTCTAAGCAAAATGTATTTACACTCATGTTACCCCTGTTTTATGTCGTAAATCTGTGTTTTTCTTCGTACTCACGTCGCGATTAAAACATGTCCGCCATGTTTTACTACTCGTAACTTCCACACGGTTACTAGGTGACGTCAGTACACCGAGCCTTACACCAGAGACCCTGCCACGAGCTCGGACAGTGGTGGCTGGCCCAGGGAGACTCGTGTATCACGTGTTGGCTATAAAAGAACGCGCGGTTAAAGTTGGTGTTACACGGTGTAAGCGTTCGGTTCGGCGCAGATCGACTGCGCCCGTTTGTACCGGTATACTACAAAAACGCTCCTGACCTGGGGCCAATTTCATAAAGCATGTTAGCAGAAAAATTTGCTTAATCAAAAATTTGTGTGCTTTATAAAAATGGGTTAATAAACAAAATTGTACTTCAACTTGTGTTTTTAGCAAGAATAGCAGATATTCTTGTGAAAAACACAAGTTGACATGCAATTTCGATTATCGACCCATTTTTATAAAGCAAACAATTTTTTTATTAAGCAAAAATTTCTGCTAACATGCTTTATGAAATTGGCCCCTGAACGCTTCAAAATGGTAAATTATTCAACGTACTTGATTCTGGTGCAAAAAGTCCTTCACACGCTTTGACCCACTCTGCACAGGCCGGGTAGAATTTTCGCGACCATGACCGAAAACCTGTTGCTGACGTTTCACGAAATTGACCAGTGATGACCGCGATGAAGCTCATGTCTGTTATACTTGAATCAGCGATTGCGCAAGAAACATTTTTCTGGTCAAGGCCGCGTTCGTATTTCATTCTTTGTCCTTTCAATGCCAGATTTTCTTGTGTATGACGTGATTTTATTTCCCTGAACGCGGAATTCAAAACGGCGGTTTTTTACCATCAGTTTTTGCAGCCAGATGTGTCAACATAAAACGTCTCTAACGATAGCCGGACATCCACTAAAATCAATGGTCGTTTTAAAAAGAGATTCCGAATCCGAAAACTGCCGTATCAAATTCGTGGATCAATATTCCCATATGCCGGTTTGACTGACCGCTAGCTGGGAAGCCGAGTGTGGGATCGTGTTACCGTAATGGGACAGAGAGATGATGGCCATCGCCAGCAGTCCGAGTGACCCGTGAGACGTCGCCAGCTTGACCGGGGAGACTTCAGTCACAGACATCCTCTTCTCGTTTGACTTTTCAATAGAAATGTCCGTAAACCAAGGGAAATTTTTAGTATTTTGACGGTTTTGTGTGCGCTTCCTCCACGAAGCCGCCGTATATTGGCTAAACTGTATAAGCAGCCAACTGCGCTATACACGAAACCGGTAACTATAAGGACTTCTTCCCTGCGCGTCCGCCATAACTGGGGGCCCATGAAGTGTGCGTTCTGTATTGTTGTTAACGCGCCCCCTTTGAGTGCACAGGTTTCAACAAAGAATGCGCATTGTTCGAAGTGACAAGTGTGACATAATGTAACGCACACTTCGTGGCACTGGATGGCCCCCAGTTATGGCGGACGTGCAGAGAACAGGTTCTCGGCTCTCGGATGGTGTATATACGATGCGTCGTAACTCGACTTGCATCGCGTTAAGCTGGACTCCCGCTGTGCATGCGATTTATTTGCTATAAAAATTTCTTAGGATTACCCAAGATTTGTTGAGATTACATGGATTTCTTTCACTCTGTGACCATCTCATAACACCACCCCCAACCCCCCCCCCCCCCCCCCCCCCCCCCCCCCCCTCCACTCCCTATGAAAATGCTGTTTTTCTGTGTTGTTCTCGGACTGCAGTATTGGACAACTGTTACAAATGGTGTAACAAAAACAAACCTGTGTATAAGTCGGCTTAGCAAGAAATTGTGCGAACCCACGGTCCTATTCCCTGGCTGTACTGCACGGAAAACAGAACCATGTAAACGGCAGTCAGGGCAAATAGTTTCGTTCACAATGCCAGAAGTGCGTCCTTCTCAAATGCGTGTATACGCAATCCATAATAAAATACGCAATTCATCGGAAATTATCATTTATCTTTTAAAAATATATCATGATCTTTGATCATTGCATTGAATACTTGGAACCACTTGAGTCTTTCTATAAAAACAGAAGCCAAAGTGTGATATTTTGATGCATTTATAAAAATGGCCTTTTCAAGTTAACAAAATTGTTTAAAGAAGTTTCTGTGCAATTTCTAAATAATGTAGAATATTCAAAATATTTTACAAACGGTTAGACATGTCTTGGTATATCATAGTCTTGAAAATATTCAAGAAAATTGTTTTACGACGTAAGGGGCGACTGCAAGGCACTTTTTAAACTCTTGCGATTACATTTCAAGTCTTTTTGACCAGTTTCTTTCTGGAAAAAGTAGTTGCTGATTTTACCCAGCTGTAGAACCTGGACTTTATGATTCAAATTACATTATAAGCGAATTTTTTTACTGAACATTTTGAGCAAAAAGTTTGATCAAAATGTCACACTTGCATTTAGAAGATTCCACTAGTTTACTAAATCGTTCTCGTTATTTTTTGGGTATAGTATCAATAGATAAAGGTGGTGTTCGATTCATGAGGCTATATATTCTTGATATGCCAAGTGTAATTGTTCTCTGAAGTCCGGTAATTATAGACTATGCCGAAGTAAATGCGTCATCCTTCGTTAGTTGCCTAGGCAATGGCTCTACACTAAAAATCACCGAACCGTGTCCCTGTGTTTTTGCAATGGTGCTTTTTCCGACGGCCATGATGATGTTTAGAGCCAATTACCATAGCAACACGTCACACTTAGGCTGTCTATAAAAATCAACTCCAAAAGTGTCACGACGTAAGGGGGACCCACTTCTATCTTCCAAACTTTGCAAATCCTGCATGGGCCCTATACGAGCTTTAATTTAAACGGACGGTTGGAGACATCGACGCATCCCCGTCCCTTCAAAAAATAGCCCTACCCTCGTATCATGCAGTTGATTCCGCGTCGTGAAAATCCCATGTTCGCCGTGATTTTAATTGGCCATCTGTAATCTTTCTTTCACGGTGAAATTATGTTCGGTCCAGATGTCAGAGGCAAAATGTATAAATTATATTCTCGGGAATATGAAGACCACGCGTTGTGCCCGATCAGCATTTCATATATCTTTCATAAATTTTACCCTGGGCTGCGAATTTATGGGCTTCCCCAGTCATTAAAAAATGCTGAACTTGCCGGAAAAAAACTTACCAGTTGCCACACGCAGCATGCATGAACTTAACACCCCAGGTTCGCATGTTGGATTCGTTAAGTAAACACGCGCTGTCCTTTGAAGTGCCCGATTCGCATTAAAACGGGAGACATTTTGCGAATGATACACAAGGCTCACTTTGGCCGAAAAGGGTTTTTCTTTTGTGTTTATTCTGATTCTTGTAAAAAGAACGTGATTTATTTTCTTCGTGGTCATAACTCATTTTGTAGAACCCGTTTCTTTCGTGCCCCAAAATTAGTTCGCACGCATGATGAAACACCTTCGTTTTCACGTTAGGTGTCATAATAGGAAATGCAATGCAGGGAGTCCCACAAAACGCAAAACTTAATTTTGTTATTGTGGGGGAAAGCATGCTGTACAGGGGCATAATGAATCTGAATGATTTGCATCTGGTATATACACTCGACCAAAAAAGTTCTGTCACCAGTAAGACATTTGTAGATATTTATTATGAAATTGGATTTAATGTAGGAAAATAATATATCAAATTTTAGCTCAACATATCACTCGAAGGAATAGAGCTCAACGGAGTCCATGATGGCAAGCTTCACTGAACAGGAATGCAACAAAGGGGTGTGGGGTCGGAATGAAAAACGCCAAAAAACAACGATGTCAACTTTATTGCACTCAAGCAAGGGGAGTTACAGTTCAGTATTTTTCAAATTGGACAATTTAACCATTTTGATTTGGATGTTCTTGACAAGACATTGATAAATCCAAACTCACTTAAAAATGTCCTAATTGTCTATACACACAAATTGCCCAAATCACAAGTTGCATTGTTCTTTGGTGTTTTTCATTCTGACTCCACACTCCTTTGTTGCATTCCTGTTCAGTGAAGCTTGCCATCATGATCTCTCTTGAGCTCTATTCCTTTGAGGGATATGTTCAGCTAAAATTTGATATATTATTTTCCTACATTAAATCCAATTTAATGATAAATATCTATAAATGTCTTACTGGTGACAGAACTTTTTTTGGTCGAGTGTACATGAACCAAAATGAAACCAATGACCCAGCACATTTTAATATAACACCAAATTTATGTGCCTGAAATATTGTGGTTTAACACAGTTACAGTTTTTTGCAACTGTGTTTTTGTGGGACATTTGAATTTGACAATTTGTCCGATTCGAATATCAAAATTTGCTTTTGTCCATGATACAGTATGGCTTGTTCAAGATTGTATAAACAAATCTAAAAGGCTACTTTGTTCGGGCACATTTCACCTGGTGCTATGCTGCGTTTCCATGAAGGCAAAATTCGCCTGTGATACATAAGCCACCTATAAAGACTATCGCCCAGGCACCCAGTAGGTCCCTGAACTTGGCCTATTATCCCCTCAGCGGGCAACCACCTTCCACCGAATAAAAGAAACAATGGACGGCGATACCGCGCGTCCCGTCCAACGAGTGGTTATATCGGATAGCGCGGCTCTACCAACAGCCTGCGGGCACAACGCGTCAGCGGCCCCCGTAACACCGGGGGGATGGCGCGGTCGACGCCCCGTGACCCAAACCAGCGAATCTGGGCTGAGTTTGCACAATATAGTGTGGGCTCGACCTCTTTCTGCGTGCACTTTCAGTCTGAATACGAAGGCTGGTACCGGCGATAATTTGCATTTTTCCACCTGCGTATCATGAACGTTTGAAATTTCCAAAGACTTATAGGTTGTCAATCTTTTTTGGAGAAATTAAAATAACGAGGCGGTGACAAACTTCACCTTCTTTTGTTGTTGTTGTTGTTGTTGTTGTTTATTTTATTTCATCTTCGGCAACTAAGGCCCTTTATGCCATCAACTATACGGTTTTAGCTTTAACTATACTATATTATCAACTTGAGATGACGAAGAAGAAGTGGGAGGAAAACCCCCAGAGAAATGCCCCAGGGGAAAACCTACGCGGTCAAGTAGGGACTGCAAACCCAATCCACATACACGCCCCGGATTCGTACCCGGGACCCCAGAGGTGAAAGGCGAGGAAAGAACCCGTACGCCAACCCGACCGCCCCTACCTTCCTTTTGTGTGTTGTCAAGGTTTCTGCATGGTTTACACTAAAACCAGCGAACTGTTTCCTGCGCTTTAGCAAATGGACGTTTCAGATTACCTGCGAATGTTTAGACCCAATTACCATGGCAACTGACATCACAGTTTAGTAGTCCATGGGAATTTGTTTTTGTTTCAAGTTTTTGCCAAAGCTCGCAATAGGCAAATCATTGAAATGTTAAGTTTTAGGCAAACATTGTGCATGACCATTTTGTCAGGGTCTCGAAAGTTCCCAACCGTTACGAAACCTTTGGCTGGAAATTAAATTCATATTTTTAATTAAAATATATGCGAATGTATAGCCCACAATATAACATCCCAACGTGAAAGTATACATTCATGTTATGAGAGAACAGTCTGAATATTTGACATTCTTTTGTATTTTTTTTTAAACGTCTCGCTAAAGGATTGACTACACCACTGCTAATTTTCCCTTGAAACGGCTCCGAGCCCAGTGAAGTTCATTTATACCCCGATTGGTGCGTTCAGGTTGTGCCGGCCATAACATCTCGACTCGACACCGGGTTTTGGCGGAGTTCAGTACGGTTGGCAAACAGCAACGAACGGGGAGCCTCAGCTGGAGTGACTGGAGTCAACATGAAAAGTGGCATTTCTGAGTTACAACCTCTGGGACGGTGGACCTTCAGCCCCAAAAACCCACGAAGCGCCTTCTGCCTCCTGCTTTCACCCCGTTTTCCCCGTTCGTGACGCGAGCCAACAAACATCGACTTCACGCGGGAATTCGCTGGCAGAGTCATAGTTACTGCAGGTTCATGCTCACGTTTTGCGGCCATTGCGTTTGCGTAAAGAGTGTATTGTATTCTGTTATTTTAGAAGAAAATATTTGAGAAAACAAACTTCAACGGCATGTTAATACCTACTCCCATGCCGATGTACCAAACTTCAGCCTCGTTTTGTGATACAGTAAAATCGGCCACTGTAAACAAGTGGTCTCTTTATAGAAAGGTTGAATTAATTTAGCATTAAAGGAGTGTGACCAGATCACTTTTTTTTACCCATAACTCCCCGGGACTTACCTTATGGGTCATGAGATTTTTATATCATAACATCCGTTATATTTTTCTGATTACGAAACTGAAACTCCCGCGCTTCTAGGCCGCATATTTCTGAGGATATCGTCGAAAATCCACCGATTATTTGTAAACTAATTTTCCAGTATCAACGTTTATCCGCTGAAAGCCGACTCGATAGTTTTGTTCAATTTTTTACTGGAAATTGCGAATGTTTTCGGGTTTTTGGGACATGGGAGGTGTGTATGGGAGTTACTTGATAATATTGGTAAGTTACATCGAAAACTATTTTCCAGAAACTGGTCACGCTCCTTTAATCAGGGATGTGATTGTTCCGGGTTTTCCCAGAACTTTCTTTTGTCTCAGTGGCTTGTGATAAAGACCTTTCCAGGAAAAACCGGAACAAATCACATCCCTGAGAAACACACATGACATTTAGGACCAAAGATGGGTGGCCACTATATAAACAGATGGCCTCTTTATCAAAGTGGTCTTAAAACCAGGCTTCACTGTGATGAAAAACCAACCAAAATATTCCCAGGCCGTGTGGCTTGTACATGTATGTTAAACGGATGGATAAACTCGTCGCCATCCGATAGACTACTAAATGTGTGAACGTTACCCCTTTTTACCAAGAATACTGGGTATACTAAAACCAGTGAACTGATTCACTGCGCTTCACCAAAGGAAGTTTCAGATTACCAGCGAATGTTTAGACCCAATTACGATGGCAACTGACGTCACACTTTAGTAGGCCCTAGTCTATAGCGTGAATCGTTGTATGAGCGCGACCTTGGCTGCTTTCGAGCGCGGCACCAGGGATCCCTGGTGCTCCATGGTGCTCGCCCGAAAGCGTGTGTTCGCATGTGTGTGACGTAACGTTCCCAACACCTAGGAGCACCAGGGACGAGCGCTCGAAAGCTCAAAACATTAACTGATCGGTTTTTTGTATAGAGGACCGTTTCCTTGGCAAATCGTGGCGAGGTGCCCAACCACTACAAAATTGATGCAAACAAATATGGGAAGAGATAGAATGATATGCTTCTCATCGGGATTCGAACCAGGAACCTTTAAAACTCCACAGCTATTTAACTGCATGTCAAGCATCGGTTGACGCCGTTGCCAGCCGTCAACGACATGTCGCCGCCCACGACACTTTCGCCACCAACAACAAAATATCGCCACCAACGACACTATATATCGCCACCAACGACACTATGTATCGCCATATCGTATTATAACCATCATCTCTGTTGCCGCATTCAAAGAGCAAGTTCGATTCATATACTATTACTGTTAGTGTTGACCATATAGTTCTACTATTTCCAACCGAACGCAGTTTAGTCAACGATGGTTAGTGTGACGTCGGTTGCCATGATAATTGGGTCGAAACATTCGCTGGTAATCTGAAGCGTCCATTGCTAAACTTGGGAAACGGTTCGCTGGTAAACCTGGCAACACACAAATTAAAAGTGCGTTTTCACCTTAGTATAGCTTGATACCCGATGAATCGGCATTATACCGTGTTCTTACTGAACAATGCCACTCTCCCTGATATCTCAGTACACACTGCTGTATTAAATGACCTGCCCCGTCGCCAACCTCTAAACAATTCTGAATTAAGTTGCTTGTCACACATTGGCGTGAGGTCTCTCACTCGAGTATACCGTATATACTCCTTTTCGCGCCCGTAACCAGAAACATGTCTTTGACGTTGTACATGTAATGCATTCAACAAAAGATCGGCTTTGTTGGCTGACGACCAGAGGCGCTCATTGGTTGAATCTGTGATTACATCAGAAACATGGTTCTGGTCAAAGTCGCCAAAATACGATTCTGAGCGTTGGCCAGATATACCATCAGCTTCAAGAGTATATTGTGCTAATGGCCACCAGTGCAAAAGGGTTGAACGACTTGGTGCATGCAGGCATTGTGTACCGTATACAGTAAACTTTCTTGACTGAAGTGGCACTCGCTTTTGTGCTGGTAGCGTCCTCGGGAAACTTTGAGATGATTTTAAAATACAACTAGCCTAACGAGGAGAGCTAATACTGTCAGAAACGTCAACTGAAGGATGTGAATCTTGGAAATAAAATTAAACAAAAAAACGTGCAGTTCCCAGCCTTTGCTAAGATTGTCATATTACGTTTTATGTGACAGCCGTTATAATGGTCACGACCAGATCGAAGACAGTGTTTATGTATCTGCGACCTTCTTCATATTTGCCGCTGCCCGCCGCGTAACGTGACCGGTGCTTTCGCCGTTCGATTCCCGCTATTATTATATTATATTTTAATTCAGGCGAGCTTTTACGGCGCGGGATGGCTTGGTTGCGCGTGCTGTAACCCAAGACTCGGAGTGAAAATATTTGGCCGAACCCGATCCCCGCACCGTGCGACGGCGAGTTGTTCGCCGGTCAGCCCGTGTCGATCGGCCCGTATAGGGTGAATGACACGACGGCCGTCCCAGGTCGATCTCGGGGGAGAAAAATAACCAAGACGAAAAAGAAAGAGCGCTTTCTCTCACTGTGTGGAATTCATACTGGATATCTTTCACAAAAGTACCAATACTTCCCTTAACTAAACACACCTTTGTCCTTTGTATTTGGTTTTGCCTCTCTTTTGGATCGAAAGACTGCCAACAATAAACAAGGCCGAAGGGTTCTTTGCTTGGGCGGGGAAAAGGGGCATCGGGCCCTACACATGTCCAGCGCAATTTCCTCCCTGCCGGACCCCTGTGTCTACCACGTGCGTGCTCCCACAGGAGAAGGGCCAGTTTCGCATTTTTCTTTCCCCAACAAAGCAGTTCCAATGCAAAGATCGAAATGGTTTCGTATCCCTCCCCAAGGATCCATTACGGATCAGCAAAGTGCACTTTTGGAAAAGCCCTGGCTACAATCGGAGATGTTTTGATATCCGCGCACTATACGATGGTTTGAAAAGTGGATTGACCTGAGAATGACCCGGAAGTAGAAAGACCGCGCGGGGTCACGAGCTCCGGTCCAGTAATGACTGACCGTTATGCGGTAGCCAGAGGGACGGTGATTTAACATTGGTTGACATTCCATGCGCACTGCTGTTCATTCCAACGTAATTATATACGGCACTTTTAAATTGTCAAATGTGAGTAGGCCTATATCAGTTTGATTGATATTGGCAACCATTTGTAAAATGGCAATCGGAAAGAAAGGCGAATTTACTATGTACTATAGGAAGTCGTCAGGTGTAATAATTATCCGACGAGGCGTACCGTGTTATTTCTCAAAGCAGATTCAGTGGGGTGATTTCATTGTGTATTTATCAAATCTGATCAAACCCGAGGGCGTTTCCACTCCTTGCTTATAACGTCTTCTGCTAACTATTTCAGAAAAACAATTCGTAAAATGGACAAACTATTGAATATCTGAACACCCCATGGGCCGAAATTCAGGCCCAATGATCAAGTGCAATTAGTCGTCGACGATGTGTCTGATTGCTTTTTTCCCTTCAGAGTTTCTCTTAAAATCCACAGTAGGCCCCCTATATGTACATTATTTTGCACTTCACGAAATTTTACTTCACGATTTGTTTACGAAATTTTACTTTACTTCAAAATTTTACTTCACGAGTTGACAAAAAATCCCGACTAAAAGTTTTGTTAGCAATGGTAACAAACGATTTTGTTACCATTCATTCAACACAAAAACCATTACATGGATTTTGAAAGTTTTCTGAAGTATTACTTATATGTGGCTGAAATTTGTACAACATTGTTTTGTTAGGCCTTTGTGATGCTATTGTTTCTGTTTTTAAAAGTTTACTCTATCTGTATTTCAGGCACCTGCGACACGCATTTGACATTTTTGTGTTTTTTTTTAAGTGAGGTATTGCCGCCAAAATTGCACCGTGTATACAGTGGCTGTGTTTTGGCGTCTTTTCCGTTTGCATATATACCTACATTGTACGTATAAAAAAAGATCACCACTTAATGATTTGGGTAATTCCCAAAAATGTTGCTTTCAAAAGATTTTCGAGTGTTTTTAGTGACTGGAAAATATTTATTTTTATTTCCATAAATGCCACTTAAATTCAACGTTTGTGTGTGGATAAGGTACCAAGGTTAATTCAAACTCATTCTACAGCTAATTTTCATTGGCGTAGGTAACCCGGGACACCAAATTCCTATTCAATATAATTGAACAAACTATGAGCCTTTATGGTCTTGTCAGTAATCACAGAATAAAATATTCAAGAAATTGGTGCTTTCGCCTTAATCACAGGCCACAGTCTATTACTGAGAATCTGTGATCGTGATTTTTGATGCACAAGGTGCCGCACATAACTGCATGGGACACCCAACGTTTTGGACCCCTAAATTTGGGAATTGCCCATTTAGATTTTATATACGGCAGAAATTGTTGAAGAAAAAAAAAATCTCTGAATAAATCCTAAACTCGTGTATCCAAAATAAGTTGTTGCGTTTGAACGATGTGCTCAAGAAGGATTTTCATCGTAAAATTCTTGTATTCGATGATTTTTATCAAATAAATGTAATTTTGATAACGAAATCGGACACAATTTTGTCTGCGTAATTATACTTTATTGTTTAATGTTTCAATGCTGAAACCCTCTCATAACCCTCGGGATACAGCAGCCGCGTTGGAATATGTTTGTTTTTGTGGCAACATGGTTCAATAATAGCAGACTGCATGCTCGTCTGAGAGTTTTGTGGATGTAAACTATTGTTTGAACTTCGAACTTTCATTTAATTGATTCAGTTTGAGAACCCGAAAGTTTACAAACGTTCAGAGAGGCCATCAACCCTGCTTCCTTCTAATGTAAATGCAATAATAATAGTCAACGGCAACAAAGAATATTACTGGCAAGCGGGTATCTTTCACAAACGAAAAATATTGAGATCAAGAGGTCGTGAAAACATTTCCATGGGGAACCGGGAGCGAGTCAGCCCCTAGCCCGTGGCGTGCGTCAACCCCTCCCTTGGACAACGGGGTCCCGGTGAACGTCCGACCGGAGCCGGGAGTTTGCCTGACCCCGTCAGTTGTTCAAGGAGGACCCCTCTTAGTGGCGGGCAAGCCCCGCCAGGCTCCCAACTCCCCGGCTCGGGAGCTCGCTCATAAAACGACTTTCCCATTCTCGCTCTATTATGTTTGCCACCAGTACCAGCCCTGAGTGGGCTCCGGTAACTGATTTTGACAACCCTCACAATGGGCCTGGATGAACAAACCTGCTCGGGCTTTTGTTCATTTTCCGCCATGATCGGGCAAATGGGGGGAGAGTTCGGTATAAAAATCCATTCTCGGGACAACTCGCCGAGTTTGGCATCTGGAACCCCAACCAAATCACCCGGAAAATACGCTTCGTCAGCGGAACTGTTCACGCTAAATTTCGCCCAACATACCTGAAAATTGTTCCATTTCATGGACATCATTATGGACACGACCTGCATAAAGGTATGGATTTATTGTTTTTGGTTGACCTTTGTACCTCCAAATTTAAATGATCGTTAATTTTTAAATTCGCAACTGCGTGCCATATGCAGGCGAGAGGTGACCAGAAAGTAAGTGAACTATTTTTCTTTCTGTTGGAATTATTTTCCAATGAACAGTAAACGAGTAATCAGTTATGGGAATATCGAATGTTGGTTATGTATTTTTAATGCGTAATTCTTCACGTACCATGGATCACATTGAATGGTTGGATATGGCCCAGTAAATCTGGTGTTCTTCCCACTCAAACTAGGCCTATAGCTTATACAGTCAACATGCACGGTTAGGCATAAATAATTTATATCGGCAATAATAATGTGTTAACGCAATGAAGCTTTCCATGTTTTGTTTCTTTTGCTGGTGTGGTATACATTATTCAGGTATATAATGTTCGAATTGTCAAGAATTGAATACACTGGCTATGTGCCACCAAGTTTTCTTATATATAGGGAATATGTTTTACAAGAAAACGTTTAGCCTGCTATGGTATAATCCATGTACAGGTCCACTTAGTTGTAATTCCGGCTGTGTGAGCGAACGGGAAACCCAAGAGAAATCAATTAAACTATCAACTTTCAACAATAACTGGTTAGAAATTTGACTTCCACTGGAAATGGTGCCTTGTAATTTTCAAATCCCGAAAAGGGGGTTTAAAATTGATTGTCGATTTTCCTCTTGGAAAGTACGAAAGCCCCGAAGTCTTCTTATAATACTGACTCGTTTGGTCGCGCGTGCAAAAAAAACCCAGCCGGATAAACGCGGCCGGTTTTGCATTACCGATAATTAATATGCAAAGCGCCCAAATCTGCCCAGTATAACGCTGCGCGGAAACCGGACCATAGGAAAAACCCGCCACCGAGTCTTTTTGAAGAAGAAGAAAAATCCACTCACCTAATTTATTTCCCCCCAAGCCCGTGTTTGCAAGAATCATTATACTCGCAAGTACCTGCATGGCTCGTATTAGTGTTTCGTTATTTTGTGGGATTATCTAAGCCCGTCAGAAAATGATTTCCCCGTCGTTTTGTCGGTCTGCGTCCGCAGCTTGGGACAAAACACCGTGGCTGGTGCTTTATGCTCGCGCACCCTGGTGGGGGATGAGCGGCCCATCGCTGGGGGATTGCACGCGGAATAACACTCTGTGTGTTTTAGGATTTGCTGAAAATTTTGGCGCGAAGCCTCAACGCCGAGAAGAAAAAAAACCTGAACAAGTAAGAAAATAAAATGGGTTGCTCCGCACATATGCACCGTGATGCCTAATACGTAATTGATGGGATCTAAAGAACAGGCTGGTGGTTTGCAGGTTGCCGGTTTTTGGTTTCCGGCCAGGAAAAAGTAGAAATAACGACGGGAGAAATGGACTCGTCGCAGGTGACTCTACTTCCGTGTCTGCTGGCATATCGGGTGACGCATGGGGATTAGGCCTAATTCGGTTTGAAATTCAATTTAAGACATGGACTTATTACTTTGTCGTGTCTTCAGTTTTCCCATCTTTCATTTGCCAATACGGTCATAACTATATAATGTTTCAAAGCCATGGTCTTTTTGATTCTTTTTCTACATTTTGGGAACGTCCTGTTTTTCAATCAAAATGTAGGCCTATAACGAATTAGGATTCGATACTTGCCGAGTGAAATATAAATCTGAGCTGAAAACATGGCCAAAATAACCAAGGTATATAAAAATCGAGAACTTAATGTCCTCGCTTATTATATTTTTGCCAATTTCTGAAATACTATACGGATGTCAGTAAACAGTCGCCAGAAATTTCATCTCCAAGCAAAGTGGATTTTAAAAAAGGGGAATACATGTACAATGTACATACACTTTTATTTCACTTTTAAATTAAGCACCTTCAGTTGGCTATTTCTCACACCATTTTACGCGGGGGAAATCATGTGGTGTTTGTTACCATCAACACTATATAGTCAGGTTTTTCTCGTCAGTTCATGAAGTAACATTTTGGGTCACTGTAAATGATGTAAAGGGGCTTTATGTAAGTGTATACATATTTTTTGAATTATTTTGTTGCACGATAATGGGGACAGAGGGTATCCTTGTGTACACCTTTCCAGGGGATTTTATGAGAATTTCTTATGGTGGTGGTGTGGGTGCGGTTTGTACGTTAACAGAGAGAAAGAGAGTAATGAAGGTGTCCCCAAAATGTCCAGATCATACCAGGCAACCTCAGAACCTGTTTCATCTTTTTACATGAAAAAAAGTCCTTATTGCATCGAAATCGGTCATTACAAGCGAATCCGAAGTTGTCATTTTTGGTGCACACACCTATAGGGATTTATTTGACAACAAAAACCTGGCCACCCACGATTAGTCAATAGGGTCTTTCTATAAATTAGGGGTCCAATGTTGGTGCCCCCCGTTACATTTTACATCTTGTTTTTGTAAATTCAGGACACATTCTTTAAATACTTCCCATCTCAAAGAGTGAGTACGTAAAGTACAATTCATACAAAATGGTTTAAAAGCCATTTTAATGATTTCTTTACGAAAAAATAGCACATATCAGATGATAACGGGGGACACTAAAATGTCACACTTTTGGACCCCTAATTTATAGAAAGACCCAATAGGCAGTCGCTCCTAGTTGAGGGCTGACCGTGCTGCACCAATTTGCAAAAACGGCATAACTTTTGATTCGCTTGACTTATTTCGATACACTAAAGACTATTTTTCACCTAAGAAGATTCCCTATCCGGAGAAACATTTCGCCCATGTGCAGTTTATTTTCTTAAAGAGCGTGACCAGATCACATTTTTTGAGCCCCAATTTTTTCCCATGGGTGGTGAGATTTTGTTACCATATCCTGTGTCGTATGTTTCTCATTACCATTCTGAAATTTCGCACCCTCAGTCCGTATATTTCCAATGATATCTTCAAAAAACCACCGATGTTTTGTAAACTAATTTATCCGCGGTTCCATAAAGTAGTATACAGTAATTACACCAACTTTTGCTTCCACACTCAAATTGAGATTGCAAATTTCCTGTTTTCTTCCCATGCACGGATAGTATTTTAGGGAGGTATTTTATACGATTGATATATGCAGCGCGATATGTGGCAGAGGGTATCCCCCTACCATTGTCCACCCTGTGTCTCAAACATCCAAGGAATTTCCAAGGAATTCCTTTCAGTTTTTAGGGGGCGTTGCTGCGTTAACAAAAGGGAAGAGTGTGTTGAGGTATAGGGGCGTTAGAGGGGAGTCCCTTTGCCACATATCGTGCTGGGTATAGATTGTCAGATTAAAACGAAATCCATTCTTTGGAAAATTCTGGTCACTCTTCTTTAAGTTCGTCAAACACAATCTGACAGTTCAAGTTGTTGAAGCCATAGCCATATACACGCTCGGACTTCAGTGGGCCCGGAGACGAAGCCGCGGCTGCTTTGAAAACGGCCTTAAACGAAACTGTGAAAAATCATACTTGTAATGAGGCACACTTGAAACAACGAAACCATGTTTGTTCCTGACCTTGACAACTTTTGCTATACTCCTTTTGACGGTTGATAGTGTTTTAATTTTTAGAGACGTGGGGTGAGCGAGTTTTACTCTGTTACTCGTATTCTCAGCACGGTGTGTAACATGAGGTATACTCTCCCTCCCCCAACTGCCCAACATTATACCTCGACACACTATGTAATTCCTTCAATGCACCAACTCCCCTATATAACCTGAATGTGAAATCGACCTTTCTTGGATATCTGAGGCGCAAAGGGGAAACAATGGAAGGGAGGTACAATATGCATTGCCATATATCGTGATGCATAATGATAATTAAAGTGTAGCACCAACGGACAAGAGCGTGGAAACCTCATCCTTTGTGTGTTGCCAAGGTTACTGTGTCGACACTAAACGAAGCGATGGACATTTCAGATTACCAGGGAATGTTTAGACCTAGTAACCCTCGAAACTGACGTCACATTTGAGGGTAAAGAACGATGAAATGATGCTGATGATGAACCCAAATAACGGATCTACCACAGTATAGTGCCATTTTCCAGAAATCCACCATGTTTTGTCACTCAGTCTGTCTCATGCAGGTATTTTGATTTTGCATTTAAGACTGAAACGTGGTTATGGGTGTCTATGTCCTTTACTATATGGACCCCCTGTAACCCCCACTGTTTACCAAAACAGCAAACAAAACAACATGAAATGCCCCCAAAAGACGTGCGACACCTCGCAAATGCATACCGGGACTCCGGGAGCATCCAAAACGTGTGACCGGGCCAAACGTGCCGGACGCCCGGTGCCACAGACGCGAATGCCCCGCTTGAAGACTTCACGCTGGGATGCTTGCACCCAGCGCCGGACCCGGCTCGATAGAACGAAACGCGAATATCTATATACGCGGCCCAAAACAAGGACGGTCCCCAAGCGACTTTGGCACGAATTCCATCCGCCCCGCTAATATGTCCCCTCCGAGACCAATTAAACCCAATTATCGGGCTATTGTTTTTCGTGATTGTGCCGTTACAGGTGTAATTTAGTTGTTTTGCCGACATCCGAGAAGGCTGCCGGTGTGGGCACGGAGATGCCGAGGGGTCATTTTGTGGGTCAATGGCCGCGGAACAAACTCGCGTGCAGTATATCCTATACATTTTACTGTTGTACTGTTGTACATTTAATTATAGGCTGTCCATAGTGTCCAAAAACTGCAAACCAAAGCAGGCAACCTGAGATTCTGTAGGTTCCCCGTATTCTGATAGAGAATCCTCTCACATAGTCTTTATTTCATCCAAATCAATTAAGACAATCGGAAGTTATGTCATTGTTTGTGCAGCAAAGTTACACTTGAACCTGATGTGATTATTTGACAAAAACGGACCGCAGATTATTTTATTTTTGTAACAAATAACAAAATCTGGGAAACTTACATTCCGAAGTTGCCCGTTTGGCTTAGATTATTTTGGATCGCCCTGTATCTAATTACTGTGAATTTAATAACACCCTATCGAATATACTGTTTTGAAAACATGGTTATATTATGTTTAACCAGTGTCCTTTCTTATAACTATGCGCGAAGCAAGCAGCGCCCTCACAATACAAGCGCAAAGAGAGAATTTCAGACAAATTATAGGCGTTTTCTGACTGGAAAGTTGCCAACCTAAAATGCAGGTGGTATGACATCTGCAGCACGACATGGGGCAGAGGGTACCCCCTATCATTGTTCCCCATTGTGTCTCAAACATCCAAGGGATTCCAAAGGAATTCCTTTTCGTTTTGAGGGGGGTCGGTGCGTTAACAAAAGGGAAGAGTGTGTTGAGTCATAGGGGCGTTAGGGGGCAGTTATTAGGCCCCATATCGTGCTGGTTATATGGTATGTGCATAGACTCCATTTAAAGACCATGAAATCATTTGTAGTCACCCAAAATTGTACTTTGTGTTCACGGACCTCGTAGGCCTATTTTCAAGTTGATTGTGGGAAAACCTGGAAAACTGTTTTTTTATTTTATTTTGAAACATTAATTTTAATACACCAGTAAACAGCCTAATAGCTTTCGTTTTCTTAAAGCTAGTATACATGATTGGTTGTTACAAATAGTTTTATCCCTCTGTGTGATTAAAGATATGCATGATTAAAACCAACCTGAGCAAAAACCAGCTCAGTACTTCGTCTAACTTTTGAGAAAACAGTCAAAAAAGGGTTTGCAGTTATTTCGCCCCAAAACCACTTCGCCCTGAACTATTTCGCCCTGAACCACGGCCTGTGCACGAAGTGGTTTTGGGGCGAAGTAAAATTTGGGCGATGTAGTGTTTGGACGAAGTAATTTGGGGCGAAATGGCACTCGGGCGAAGTGGTTTGAGGGCGAAATGGCACTTGGGCGAAATGGTTTTGGGGCGAATTGAATTTGTCTCATGAGACGAAAACTAATTGTTTTACTCATTTCTCAAAGACTATAGCACTTTAGACAAAACCATTTTAGGGGAAGTTTTCTACAGTCATCATGTTTAAATTGTGTATTAGTTAGGCGTAAATCTCTAAACATTTCTGATTTTCGAGATACCAATCATGTATACTGCCTTTAAGTTTATTTATTATGGAGCTTTTACACCAGCGGCCATGACAGGGACAGCTTTTCGTAATTATTTAAACGATGTGACAATACACAAAGTGCCTATAAACTCGTGCATATGACACGGTGACAATGTTACTAATAGATATAGCTGCCCCCTTTCATGACCAAATGAGCGTGACCAGATTACAATTTTGAGCACACCCTCACCCACCCACCACCCCTCTCCCCCCCCCCCCCCCCCCTCCCCCATTTTTGTCCATGGGTATATTGACATTTTGATACCATGCATATCATGTGTCATATTTTTCTCATAACCATTCTAAAATTTCGCTCTCTAAATCCGTATATTTTCAGGGATATCGTCAAAAATCCACCGAAGTTTAGTAAACTAATTTTTCTGGTTACACAGAGCAGTGCAGTGATTTACACCAACCTTTTTGCTTCCACATCCAATTTGGGGATTGCAAATTTCCTGTTTTCTTCCCGAAGGTATTTTTATATAAATGTTAGGTTACAACGAAATCCATTTTTGGAAAGATCCGGTCATGCTCCTTTAAGAGTCCACACTATATGTAAGAAAAATGTCATCGCTTTGCTAGGTGGGTGAGATTCGAACCCACTACTCTCCAGATTTGCAGTGCAGACGACAACGTAACAAATTTCCATGAGGTGAATGATGTGTGTTCTTTTCGAATGTCCCTCTCTGTAAAAGAAAATGTCAAAACATTATTAACGGATTGCAAAATTTTCCCCAAATTTGCAATAAAAAAATAGACCTTGATTTTTGTTTTCATGTTTACTACATTTTTTTCAAGTACTACAATGTATACACAGAAAACATGACACAAATTCCACCATACATACAAAAAATACATTTTGGGAAAAGAGCCTATACTCATTTTGAAATATAAACACTGGATTTCTAAACGGTTGGTTCAGTTAATTAATTCCAAATCGGTCGCAAACAATACAAACATCGACAACCAGACACTGCGATTTCGTATTCCGTCTCGTCGGTCGAGGCCACGCGGCCATTGCCCTCTCTCTCCCTCCCCTTCCCCCATCTACCCCCTTCCTCTCTCCGTCCTACTTCCCCCTCCCGTCTTTCTCTGCTCCCCCTGCGGCCTAGAGTTCGTGCCCTCCCGACCCGTCCTCCCGTGGTTGACTTGAAGACGGCTGACATCAGCCAGCGAAGCCCGTTTGATTATATCGGCTCTCACCGCCCCTGGGGCATCTCTATACCTCTGCGCTGTCCTCCCTTTAACGTCTTCGGATTCAGCCCCAGACGAGGCAAAGTGATGATCAAATTCTTACATAAAACGGCGCGAATATTTCAGGGGACAGCGTCGGGGGAACGATCGCTATCTACGCTTCCTTATTTTCGGTCGCTGATGCTGTTTTTCTTGTACCTGCTGTATTTTAAAGGTAGAATACATACATGATTTGTATCTCGAGGAATCAGAAATGTTCACAGATTTACACATAACTTACACAATATAAACATGATGACGGTAGAAAACTTCCCTTGAAATGGTTTTGTTTGAAATGCTATAAAGAGAAATTAGCAAAACATTTCGTCCCAAAACCACCTCGCCCTGGATCACTTTGCCCTGAAGCACTTCACCCAAAGGCCATTTCATCCCAAAACTTCGTCCAAACACTACCTCGCTCAAATGCCACTTCGCCCCAAAACAACTTCGTACACAGGCCGTGATTTTGGGGCGAAGTGGTTTTGGGGCGAAGTGACTGTAAACAATTTTTTGACTGTTTTCTCAAAAGTTAGACGAAGTACGGAGCTGGTTTTTGCTCAGGTTGGTTTTAATCATGCATATCTTCAATCACACAGGGAGATAAAACTATTTGTAACAACCAATCATGTATATACTATCTTTAAGAAAACGAAAGCATGCATAGGCCTACCTTCAATCACACAGGGGGATGAAACTATTTGTAACGGTTTACCAATCATGTATACTACTTTAAAAATAGCCATCGCGAATTCCTCCGTACTTTTTTTACACACAAAACTGAAAACAAGCGTGACGACTCTGAAAGTATATATCATATAGTTAGCATTAAATTTCATTGTTGTCGATATGATCGATAATTAATTTGTATTTTTTTGAAACAAAATGGTAACATTATTGTTATGGTACCTTATTGCGCCCTCCCACTTTATAATGTACTTTTATTGTGTCAAATAACAATCAAAAATTTTCTCTCGCCTCGTGCTTTGTTTTTTGTCGAAATTATTTTAGATCCCAGAAATATAAAACCCACATTTTTGCAGAATCACAATTTGTTAAAGGGGAATTACACCCAAGAAACAAAATACATTGTACTGAACAAGTGTAACTCGTACATTATTTTTATACAAAGAATGAGGAATTTGACCCTCTGAAAATCGGATACGAACTTCACAAAGAATGGCTATGAGCGCCGCCATTTTGTCCGGAAACTGGGCAAAGAATGACAACTGTACCACGGAGCTCTGGAAGTAACATCCGACTTGTTGAGATCTTGAAATAATTTATCGCAGGATGAGGACATATTCAGTGCAAAATGTCGTCATCCCGTGATAATTATCACAGAAAGACATCCAGAATTGAGGACGATGATATTTTGCACTGAATATGTCATCATCCTGCGATAAATTATCTCAGGACCCCAACAAGTCAGATGGCACTTCCAGACCTCCGTAGTACTGCTCTTTGTGTTTTATTTGTGCTCAAAAACAAAACTAACCTGGCATGTTCAAGATAGTTTGTTTCACTCGAAGAAAACGTGTAGGCCTATGCATTTTTATATTAAATAGTAATAATGAAATAAAAATTCAATGCATTGTTTGTGCATCGCTTTGTTCTCTAATCAGTGTCACATATCAGGTACTAAATGCATTATATTTTCTCGAAGTCAACGCACATAATCATATTTTCTTCAAATTAATATCGCACGCACATGCAGGATCCTAGGACATTGATCTGAACGTTTGTTTAGCCTCAAAGCGAACGTGATTTGTGCACTTCCCGAAATCCAATTTTATGTTCGTTTTTAAAGATAATCTACTTTTGTACCTCATTGAAAAATCAATGAAAGCAAATCACACGGAATGAGTCAGATTTATTTGCAAGGTTCTGGTGGATTACGCAGTTTGGTATTGCTTGTTTTGTCTCATACACAGCGCAGAATATTCTCAGTAATACTTCAATAAACCATAAAAATCCATGCATGGTTTTTGTGTTGAATGAATGGTTAAAAAAAAATCGTTTGCAATTTTGCCCACAAATGTACCATTTTACAAGGGGAAAAAATCATGTGATGATGTTTATTACCATGCCATCAACACTTTTAGTCGGAGTTTTCTTGTCGACTGATGAAGTAAAATTTAGCAATTTACTTAATTATATGCGCACACGTTGATAATGTTGCACAATTCCGAGGAAACGTGTGAAAACTAATGACAACCTGCGTATTATAGCAAAGTATTCTGCCGGGGTCAACCGTATTTGGGGCAGGCGAACATTGACAGCGACGGAAGTCACGTGACCCGTTGCCACGGAGACCCTCCTCCTCCAGGGTGGGAAACCGAAGTATCACCGGAACTATCAGCGGATGCGCGAATCGCCCTGAAGGCTAGCGGGGATTAAAGACGCATTGCCGGGGATTGGTTTTAGTGCGCGCACGCTCCACGGGGTGGATCGTCTGGTGTTTTAGATGGGTGAAATCAGGGGAAAATAAATCGGGAGGAAAAAGCTTTTAGATTGTTCTAAGGGCACAGAGGTGCCGGTATGCCCTGGTATAAGAATCTGATACCTATATCCCCTTCAGTCACAAGAAAATGGACTAAAAAATTTCCCTTTCAACAAATGTACATTTGTGATCGAAGGGGATATAGAATCGTCGAAATGTGCCAACTTTGTTGGTCTATATATTTTAGCTAGTTTGGAGGAAGAAGTGAGTAAAATCTTCATGGTAAAATAGACCTTTTTATGTAATTAGCAAACTTGGATGTGTGCTCGAAGCATTGTTTTAATAAACCTACTATATGTATATATTAAAGGTAGTCTACTTGTTTGGTAATTAACCTCCAAAAAATTCTGAATTATTATCTTTAAGCTTACTTGTTATAAAGGTGGTAATGGTATAGTAACCATCCTGTGAAATTATTTCGTCTGAATTGCCCCATTCATGAGAAAAATTACAAAGATCGCCTGTAGGCGATCTTTGGAGCCATTCATTCATGCACCAAAACCATGCTTGGATTGTTTTCTGAAGTTAAACGATATTGGACAAGCGCCGCGTGGAACGTTTAGTCGGCGTAAGACCTATATACATGTACCTTCAAAAGAGCACTTGTACACTGCAAAAACTGTGGTGTTAAATTAACACCAGTGGTGTTGTGTTATATAGATACCAAGACCGGTGTTAACATTTAACACCAGTGGTGTTAGTTTTAATTCCACACTTGGTATATTTTTTTTAATGCATTATTTTAACACCCTAGGTGTTAAAACTTAACACCAGGCTTGGTATCTATATAAGACGACACCACTGGTGTTAATTTAACACCACAGTTTTTGCAGTTTAGCCTTGTTTCAGATACCGAGCAAAATTCGTCACGGTTCTTTTCATTTGGAAAATGTTATGAAGAAACAAAGCACAATTTGAAATCCCTCTACCCTCGGACTCTTTGCCGCTACGAAGGGAATGTCAGAGATGTTCCCCCATGTGTCACCTTTTTGCTTGGGGACATATTGGTAGTATGCGTGATATGTTTCCAAGACAAAATGCTGAAAGATTGATACCTGAAATATTTTTGGCTTTCGTGAAAATGAGTGAAAAAGTTGCCGAGTTGGTATCCGCATCATATACGTTTACGCACACAATATTTGTCATTAAATCCCATAAGCCTTTGCGAATGTGCACAAGGTTTAATCTAAACAGAGAGTGCGTCTTTAAAGTAGGTTCACGACTGGTGGATTAAATTAACAGTTGCGACAATCGCATTAAGCTTCAGTTAAATTATAATCGCCCGTCTGGCATTAATAGCCTCAGTGCGAATCTAGTAATCACTGAACCATACCAAATATCTCTGTGATACGGCAATAGACTACTAAAGTGTGACGTCAGTTGCCATGGTAATTGGGTCTAAACATTCGCTGGTAATCTGAAACGTCCATAGGTACAGCGCAGGGAAACAGTTAACTGGTTTTGGTGTATACCCAAAAACCATGGCAACACACAAAGGGTGACGTTTTCACTTTAGTATGGTCTATTGGCAACTAACCCTTGCAATAGAAATGCAGCAAGTTCTACATACCCTTAGCCTGAACAGTTTTTGACGCCTCGTCGACAAAACAAATATAAAATATTTAAAATGGTAACTAGGGAGAACGTGCAACTGTTGGTCATACTCGACCGTAAAAGTCTTTTACAAAAGACTTTTTTTAAAATAGAAAACCACCTTCGGTTGTTAATTTCTGACACAAAATACCATTTTGGACTGAAATAAAATCATGTACATGTATAGTTTGTTTGGTACAATTGTTATTAACACTTTTAGTAAGGTTTGTCTTGTCAACTCGTGAAAAAAATTTGGGGTCACTGCAAATGATGTGTTCTACATTTAATGGCCCATTACATTATTATGCAGTGATCCAAAATGTTACAAGAAAACCCATACTAAAAGTGTTCATGTTATATGTAATCGGGTACCAAAATATCTGCTGTCTTCTATACGGTTGTGTCTCATTCTTAACCAGGCTAACCAGTAATATGCCATTTTCATGGTTGACTCTGCTATGGGCGTATAGAGCCGAGTACACATGAAAATGCATGGTCTCTCAACGACAAAAACTCCTACCTATACAACCTACGTCCTGACCAAATAATTCCCAGAGAAAACATTCCAAATAGTATACATTGTTCAGGGTGGATCTTCCCATTGTTCATCCGAGGCATTGCGGGTCATGATATTTCACGAAGTGAACTTTTTTCCTTGTAAAACAACAAAAACAACACTCGGCTGCAGAAAAAACGCGAATTATTTGAACGCCTTTGTTGGTAGAGTTGAACGTCCGCGCGGAATTCTATGCAGTCAGACTGGATGAGAAACGAAGCGCAGCATTTTCCCGTCCAAATTGAAAGCTAACGTAATTACTTCGAGTAAATAAGACCAATTCAGGAGAGAAAATGAGCAAACGTCAGACACTCAAGCTCCCCGTAATCTGCCAAAATGTGGGAAATGTCTGAAATTGGCGGTAATCATGCAAATTTTTTCACCTTTTTTTCCCAATGACTAGCTTGAAAGAGCTTTGTTCGGGACCTGCGAGTGGCGATTTGTTGTTGTTGACGTTTTGAAATCTAAGGCTCTTTACAAATGCCATTAACTGCACGGGAATTTACCATTTGCACGGTCGCGTTCAAAACGAGGCTTTCCGGGCACATCATATTTTACAATGGACATAAGCTAACGTCACAGCAACCGACATGGTAAGGACGCGAGGGAGTCATTTTTCTTGCAAGGAAAGCCTCGCTGTTTTGCCAATATGGCAGTTCCGTGCAAGTGGTGAATAGTACGGCTTACTAACCCTTATTCACAACTCCTTTACAGCTAGCTACTTTCTGCACAGTTCGAACACATTGCATAATTATTAGACCAATTAAGATAGGTGGATTCACACTGAGCCTTTTTCGCGCCGCGTAAGTTTGACGCGCGTCTCTTTTCAAAAACGTGACACAGAAAGATTTTGGACTGAACATGCACTATGAGCGACAAGCATTTGTAGGCCACTCAGTAAATTTACATTTAGTAAAAGCAATTAGAATTCCACGAAAAGATCACGAACCCACATCTGAAAGAAATTCCTTTTAAATTGCTTGGATGTTTGAGACACAATAGGGGAACAATAGAAGGCGTACCCTCTGTCATATCGTGCTGCATATGCTGTGACAAAAAAACAACTTAACATTCTTTGAAGTCATTTGGTGCACGATGAGACCATGCAACATATATTTGAAGTACCAGTTCAAAATATAAAACCGACATCCCACTGCGCGATTTCCAAGATTTAGTTGGGATTACCCGAGAATGTCTAAAGACTCTATACACAGGAATCTCAACAAATCTTACCTAATCGTACAGGAAACACACAAATCTCAGTGGGAGGGCGGCTCAACAAACTAATTCTTGGGAGACTAGCCTACTTACGAATTCACAAACCTCGTTGTCACCATGCCAACCGCATCACACATCACCCTTATTTTTCTGCTGAGGTGCATGTGTAGACTCATCAGTCCTGATTAGACACGTCATCAGATTCATTCTCCTAAAATCCTCCCCGTCAACCCAAAACTAAATTCGAGTATCTGCGAGTTGTTTGAAGCAATGTAAGGAATAGACAGACTTCAGAATGGGAGCTGGGGCGTGTTATTGGGAGGACATTGGCCCTTTCTAACGAGTCCTCTCCCCGCCTCTTAAGAAGATAGAGCCGCGCTGAGATGACCCGGTTGAACGCTGAGGAAAATGTTTGGAGTGGTTAGTCTGAGTAGGGGTGCGCGAGAGCGCGCTTAGGGTGCACCTGCGTCTGTCATCGATTCGAGAATTGATCGCAGATTAATTATTTTTTTTGCCGATTTTAATTGGATCTTTAAATCTAGGTGACACCATGGTTGCATTTTGGAGGACAAAATCCCGTTCGAATTGAAACTGAAACCTACGAATTGAAAGCTATGCACCACTTGTTTCAACTGCATGGTGTAAAAGATTGTAAGACACTCTGAAACACCAAAGATTTGGGGAAGGCCAATTTTCGTAATAGGGAAACAAGATATATCACTTGGATGATAATGTATTTATTAGTTATCACTTAGGCCCCTACTGGTTTCAGACGGGTTCATTGAGAGCCATGAAATACGATTTTTATAACTTAAACAGTGGTGGATCCAGCCTCATTAAAATACAGGAATACAAAGGAAAAGCGGGGGATACAGCCCCCTCGAATCCATTGTATTCCTGTATTCTAATGAGGCTGGATACGCCACTGTTATGTTAGGTATGTTCTCACAGTAAAGGCCCTCTCACATACGGAAACTCCCCCCTCCACCTCTCCCCCTGGGAGTGGCCCAGAGCTTCACGAGTTGGTAAATTCTGGAAAGTCGGGAAAACTCGTGCATGGGACAACTCGGGATGATTCGTGTAACTCGGGCACAACTCGGGCACAACTCGTATCAACTCGTATAGCAGCGCGCAACTCGTGGCGAAAATTTATTGTAAACATGTTCACAATTACGGCCACGACTTGCTATCTCGTGAGCAACTCGTACCATGGAGGTTTCCTTCCTCCATGCTCGTACCAAACTCGCGCAACTCGGAGCAAACTCATGCAACTCGGAGCAAACTCATGCAACTCGTCTATAACTCGTAGGCCACTCGTACAGCTCGTAGCAAACTGTATCACACGAGTTTAAGCATGGAGGAAGTTGTTTCCTTCCTCCATGGTTTAAGTAGAGTTTGAGTAGAGTTGTATGAGTGGTCAACTCGCAGTAAGTTCGGAAAGCTCGTAGTGAACTTGTGACTTACTTGGGAAACTCCTGCCTAATTCGTAATAACTCGTAAAACTCGCGGTACACTCGGGACAACTCGTACCAGGCTCGTATCAAATTCGTAACCGACTCATAGTACGCTCGTAAACATTGTGACGACAAGGGTTTTACAAGGGTTTCCCGAATTTGCCAACTCTTGAAGCTTGCGCCCGAGATGTTTCCATGCCCGAGATTTTCACGGGCATCAGCTATGTACGTCATGCACGAGTAGGCGCATTGTGGACCTCACCCCAAACATGGCCGCCAGTCTGGGCAATATATACAGTGTATATACCCAGCACGATATGTGACAAAGGAACCCCCGCCCCAATAATACCTCGACATACTTCTTCTTTCGTATATATGATCCCCTATAGAGGGATATGGGTCTTTCTATAAATTAGGGGTCAAATTTTGGTGTCCCCCGTTACATTTTACATCTTGTTTTTGTAAATTCAGGACACATTCTTTAAATACTTTCCATCTCGAAGAGCGAGTACATAAAGTACAATTGATACAAAATGGTTTACAGGCCATTTTAATGATTTTTGTACGAAAAATAAAACATATCAGGTGTAACGGGGGACACTAAATGTCACACTTTTGGACCCCTAATTTATAGAAAGACCCATATGGTTGCTGAGATTAGCCGACTCAAGTTGTTGCCCTGCTAGGCTGTAGCCAGCTCGGATGTTCTTCATCATGGCCACGAAGAGTGAGAAAACAGGAAGAAATGTGCATTTTTAGAGATCGGAGGAAAACAACATAGCAACGTGATGTGGGGAAACCGCTACGCCACTTCAACACACTCTTTCTAGCTCTTGTTGTAAACGCACCATCCCCTCCCCATTAAACCTGAAAGGAATTCCTTTTAAATTTCTTGGATGTTTGAGACAAAGTGCATATACCCAGCACGATATGCGGCAGAGAGACTCTAACGCCGCTATACCTCAACACACTCTTCCCTTTTGTTAACGCACCAATCCTCCCCATTAAACCTGAAAGGAATTCCTTGGAAATTCCTTGGATGTTTGAGACACAATAGGGGAACAATGGTAGGGGGGAGTCCGTTTGCCACACATCGTGCTGCATAATGACAGTGCATGGGGGAACATATCGTGCTGCATTATGTGCAGTGTATACATTATGTGATGCTATACTGCACAACACAACTTTGCTGCCAGTTGATGCACACGTCTCTGAAGTTATGGTACTGAAACGAATGATTTGAGTGCAGGGTATTGTACATTGCTTTTCGGTTCATACAAAATGTAAAACAAAAATCATGCATGGAATTTCCCCCACATTCATTTTCACAATAAAAAGTTGCGCAAGTGGGCTTACGCAGTGCGTAAGGTGTCGTGAAATCGGCTGCTGATCGAATTAGTTGTTGGTAAAACTTGCTCTGTCATTGGACGCCAAAAGCACGTGAAACAAGAGGCGACAGCATGATGTCATGATCCGTCGTACCGTCCTGTTGCAATGAGTGTAGTGTGAATTAGATAAAACGTCATATGATTATTTAACTTTATAAACTTGAATTACGAAAGTTTACTTTTTTTTTTAAAGAGAAAACAACTTTTGTTGGGTGAGAGGGGTGGTGATCGCACGTACAGTGTATGCATCTCTTGAGGCAGTATACAATGATTGGTATCTCGAAAATCAGAAATGTTCACAGATTTACGCCCAACTGTATACATAAACATGATGACTGTAGAAAACTTCCCCTGAAATGGTCTTGTCTAAAGTGCTATAGGCTTTGAGAAATGAGTAAAACAATTATTTTTCGTCTCATGAAACGAAAATTTTATTCGCCCTAAAACCATTTCGCCCAAGTGCCATTTCGCCCCAAACCACTTCGCCCGAGTGCCATTTCGTCCCAAATCACTTCGTCCAAACACTACATCACCCATAAATGCTACTTCGCCACAAAACCACTTCGTGCACATGCCGTGGTTCAGGGCGAAATGGTTCAGGGCGAAGTGGTTTTGGGGCGAAATGACTGCAAACCTTGTTTTCTCAAATGTTAGTCGAAGTACGGAGCTGGTTTTTGCTCAGGTTGGTTTTAATCATGCATATCTTCAATCACACAGGGGGATAAAACTATTTGTAACAGTTTACCAATCATGTATATACTATCTTTAAATACATACATGTAGGCCTATATCGGGGATAAACACTCGGATTTTAAAATCATTTACAACCGCAGTCGCGTTTTTATTGATTTTGACTTAAGCTTCCTATTTTAACACGTGTCCTGGTTTTAAAGATGCGGCTTTTGACGACAGAATGAGTTTTCATCGGCTTGCTTGAGTAGCACAGCAGGCAGTATTTAGTGATGCAATCAGCAGCTATAGCAGCTATACCCCTAACGGCACATCTTACCGCGGTTCTCGAACTCTCTGTGACTCACGTAGATCCTGTTGCTGTGTTTTCTTTACCTGAAACCGTAGATGCTTATTTAGTTCGCAATGATGCAAGTTTCTCTCCCTCCATCTCCAATATTCTCCGCAAGCCATCACGATTAGTGGCTGGCCAAAAAGGAGGGAAATTAGTGCTAATGCGCTCAGATTAAGCTTTGAAAGACGCGCGAGAAATATGAATCGCTCTCGATGCGTTTTTGATCCTCCGTTCCCCGGCGTACCTGCGCTGCCGATCTCAAATTCTAATCAGCAGTCATCAGGAGCGCTACCACCCGGAGACCCCGCTGCTTGCAAGTCCCGCTAAAATCACGTTCGCCGCCGGTGAGGCAGCCTGACGTGGGCCCGTTAATCAGCTCGCTAACTTGCCCCTCGCTTACCCCCATCCATCTTCCACCATATTCCATCCACCTCGCACTGCCCCGTCCCCGCCGTGCATGATAGTGGACTGACTGAAGAAAAGTTTCTTACAGGGCGGGGTTAAGCCTTTCCTCTCCGTCTCCGCTTTCGCTCCGTCTTGACGAGTTGTCACCAAGTCCCACTTAAGACGGCGCTGGACTGAACCAAGGAGACCGCGCGGTGATTATTGCTCTATCAGCTCGGAATCGGATGCTCCATTTGCCGGTCCTGCGGAGAGAGAAGTTGGCCCCAACTGTCCGCTACTGCAAAGTTCACTAACTTCTGATGAAGGGAGAGCTGTACTTTTTCACTTTGATAGTTTGTTGTGTGATACACTTCCTCAAGACAGTGGAATTTGCAACGAAAGTCATTTGTTTTGGTGGGTAAATTAACTTGGCAAGATAAACTTAATTTCATTGATCAAACCAACAATTCCAGTCTTACTGATTGGTATTTAAGAGAAAGTAGGAAGAAACGCGTAGAGTAGTTTTCGAGGTGGAAGGAATATATATAAGGGGAAAACCCACGGGATGGGATCAAGCTGGGATTGTAAACTGAATGAAATCCACACGACGATTAAAACGGGATTCGAACCCGTACCACTACTATACCACCACAATTCACCAATCTGATCCTCTTATGGACGTCATGGGCCACCAGAATTGAATGTTAAAAAAAGACTTGTATAAAAGTAAATTAGCCCTTTCTTGAAAGTCAAATGTTTTAACGAATAGGCCTATATAAAGAACCGGGTAAATAATTGTAATTGCGCGCCTTTATTTAATTACTCTCCCAGCAGTTCAAATAATCCAATACCTTTGCTACCCGTTTTGCAATCCAGTCCGAAATGGTACTTTACATGTGTTTCTATGGCCTTGAATGTCACTATCGGTATGCGTCTACGGTACCGTTGAGGTTTTCTTGTCCTGCTGATTCCGTACGTGAAGGAGCTATAATATTTATTCATCCTTGATCACATTATCGGCAGCATCAAAAACAACTTCACTAATTCATTCTAATTTGGAGGCCTTGACTCCACCTATAGCCGAGGGAGGGGACAGCGCGCAGTGTTTACTCCTATTCAGCCAATATTTTCTGTGCATCTCCAGGCCCGTATACACATTTATAGATCTGCTACATTATGTATAGTAAAAACAACACATCCTCCAAAAGGTACCAATACAAATTACAAACTTCATCTTGACAAGATTTGATGCAGAAATATACCCTAGAGCGGGCCTCCCACTGCGATTTTTGCCACGAATATCCTACGATTGAGTACGATTTGGTACGATTGTGTGTAGAGTCTATAGACAGTCTCTGGTAATCGTACCAAATCGTAGGAAATTCGTGGCAAAAATCGCACAGTGGTATAGGCCCGCTTAACGCCGTTAAGCGGGCCTCCCACTGTGCGATTTCGGCCACGAATTTCCTACGAATTGGTACGATTTGGTACGATTGTGTGTAGGGTCTATAGGCAGTCTCCGATAATCGTACCAATTCGTAGGAAATTCGTGGCCAAAATCGCACAGTGGGAGGCCCGCTTTAGGCCTCGGCCACACCGGATCATACGATTTATGGATCGTGCGATTGGTGGCGATTTGGCCCACGTCCGACCAATCGGTAAAGTTTGATACAATCTCCATTTGCAGTCACATACCTACTGCGATTGCTCTTAAAAATGATTGTATAGGTCATACTACAATCGGTGGTACCCGTGGTCGTGCGACCACCAACGATTGGAGTAAATCGATCCCAAGATAAATCGTACGACCGGTCGTACGATCAATCGTGTCGACCGCTTAAGCGGGCCTCCCACTGTGCGATTTTTGCCACGAATTAGGTACGATTAGGTACAATTTGGTACGATTGTGTATAGAGTCTACACACAATCGTAACAAATCGTACCTAATCGTTGGAAATTCGTGGCCAAAATCGCACAGTGGGAGCCCCACTTTGAGACGACAGGTGGCATCACCAATCGTCAGGTGGCACGACCAGTTGCACGACCAACTGCAGTGACCCGCGATCATGCACGACTGGTGGTGCGACCATGTAAGACCTGTCTGCATTAATTTGTATTCGTCGTCAGCATGATCAAAACAGTGTTTGTCTTGTGGGGCTACATGCCGCATTTTGCTATGTGCCTATATTTGTTCAATAGACGATAATGGAGAGTATATGAAGGACGCATCACATCGACCATAAAACGCAATTATCTTTGAAACTCAATCAGTTATTGGTAGGTCATACTCATTAAACATTGGCACATTGCCACATTGCCACTCTTGGCTCGTCTCATTGTATATTGTGGGCGTGAATTGCTGCCAAGAACAAAGGGGAGGGGCATGGTGGCTAAAAGTTCAATATACCGTTAAGGACACTGCATTACTTGCAAGATAAAACGTTTTACTCCGGAAATTTTAGCTACATAGATGCATTGACGCTTCAGAGAAGCTTTAAAACATACGCATGGTTTTGTGTTAAGTACATGTAAATGGTAAATAATTTAAAGGTGACACGTTTTTAAAAAGTTTAACCACCTTTTCGGTTGGTATTTATTACAGAAAGTGCACCATGGACAGAAATATAAATCCATGTGGTGTTAGTTACCATTGCTATAAAACCTACACGATTGGTAAACTGTTACAAATAGTTTTATCCCCCTGTGTGCTTGAAGATATGCATGATTAAAACCAACCTGAGCAAAATCCAGCTCCGTACTTCGTCTAACTTTTGAGAAAAACAGTCAAAAGGGGTTTGCAGTCACAAAACCACTTCGCCCTAAACCATTTCGCCCTGAACCACGGCATGTGCACGAAGTGGTTTTGGGGCGAAGTGGCATTTGAGCGATGTAGTGTTTGGACGAAGTGGTTTTGGGCGAAATGGCACTCGGGCGAAGTGGTTTGGGGGCGAAATGGCACTTGGGCGAAATGGTTTTGGGGCGAATTGAATTTTTGTCTCATGAGACGAAAAATAATTGTTTTACTCATTTCTCAATTAAGGACTATAAAGCACTTCAGACAAAAGTATTTCAGGGGAAGTTTTCTATGGTCATCATGTTTATATCTCTGAACATTTCTGATTTTCGAGATATTAATCATGTATACTGCCTTTAAGTCAAACGTAAGTCAAACTGTTGTCAAGTCTTGTCAACCCTTCCACAAAATGTTGGGTCATATATCAAGTGATACAAGAGGCTTTTAAGACTGTACAACCGTATGGACACAATGCGATGGATTTTGATCGAACAGGTTCATTTAAATGAACGCAACGACCACCCGAAAGTAAAAGCCCCACGAGCCTATGACATAGCCCGTTTTCCTGACCATCCAAGATGGCTTGGTATTGGGCTGCCATCTTGGATTTTCCGTAACCAATCGGATCATGCCTAAGCGGTATTTCCTGTCGGTTAATTGGATTGAACCTTGATTGGACCGTTCGTAAATTTCCCTGCCTCATCACGAGATATTATCCCGTATGGATATTATCCCTTGGTTGTTGGAATGATATATAGACCTTTATCACGGTGCGTCCATCTTTGTCTTGTTCCCCATAGTACGTGTCGGGCACGATCATGGCCCAATTTCATGGAACCCGTTAGTAAGCACAACAATTTATTTAGCACGGAATTTCTTTGCTTTATTTTACAAAGCCAAAATCGTAAGTGATGTGTATTTACTGATATTTTTCTCCTGTTCCTAAACATACAATTTGACATACAATTTTGGCTGGTAACCCATTTTACAGAGCAAAGAAATGATGTGCTAAACAAATTGTTGTGCTAACGGGTTCCATGAAATTGGGCCCAGTACGTCTGTGCTACCGCGCGATAGCGCATGTAATCTCCCGTTGAGATACGATGCGCGCTCTCTTGATCGCGCAGCGCCTGTACCATTGTGATGCATACAATAAACAATTTCAAAACGGGACCAAACTATTTTTTTCTGCAAGCCTCGCTTTGGTTACGTTTATTTTAATAGGAGAAAAGGGAAGATGGCCCCACCGTGATAAAGGTCTATTGCGACATGTCGCACCATTAAACTATTGGTGGCGACAAACAGGTGGCGTCTCGTCGGCTGAATGGGAAAAAAAGATTTCATAAAAAAATAAACAAACAAATAAAGGGACGTTGTTGTCATTTTGTAATGTAAATTTCAGAAAAGAGGCGCTTGGCTTAAAGGCCCTGTAGATGATCTGTTTTTGAGCGATTCTGCGAATAAAACCATTATAAATCAAAAGAAAGACATCAACAAACTCATCCGAAGAAATTTCAGATTTGTCAAATGTACCACGTTTAAAAAAACCATGAAAATCCATATGCGTTTTCCTGGTCTTGGCGGGGTGTTTCAAATATTCGTTCTCAATTGACTATGTGGCTTGCGTCATGCACTCTGTGGCGCACATACTGCGTGTGCGCGCGATCCATAAAAATGCATCGCGTTGGAACACGCACACGGAGTACACAGCGCCCATGCATATTGGACCGCGTAGATGCGAACCAAAAATAAGTAAATCGTTTGCAAACGATCTAAATAATTTCATCTTTACGGAATCTTTTTCTGGTAAAATTATATCATTTTGAGCGAAAACCTTTCATTGGATAGTTGCTATTAATTCAATCTTTACTTTCAGAACTTTTCCCCTGTAAACTCGTCGATTACTTTTTGGGGTCATTGCAAATGATACACTGGGCCTTTAAGTCTGCAAAAAGTGTGTGCATTGTATGGCTTTTTTAGAGACTCGTATTATTTTCAACCTTTAGGCAATACGGTATTTAATAAATCATTTCTCTTTTTGTAAAACCTCACTGGTATCAGCTTTGAAGACAAAAACCTGAAGATTGACTAGATACATTTGCCGATAACTTTTTTTTTATTTGAAGTAGTTTTTCTCAGCATATTTGGCTGAAGCAAATGTTGGAAAAAAATGCACACAAGTAAAAATCATCATATTTGTTCCTTCAAAATTTTAGTTTTCCTGTTTAGATCTATACTGGTGGCTAGTTAGTCGTTTTAAGGGGGAAAAAGTGATTTCCGACTTGTTAATTGTAAATTTAATTTAATTGTGACATCGAACACACTATAGTTTAAAGGTGAAGCTACAACACTGTGTACATTAATCTAAAACAAAACTGCTAATTTATTACTCCTGGTTTTTGAGCTCTTAACAACATTTTTTTAATTTGAACCTTTTTCATCTTCCCGGGAAGTATATGCAGCCCCAGTTGCCTCTTGAGCTAATCAAACACATAACCCCTTCACTACCCCCACAGGTACCCATTTACTTCTGGGAGAGAGTAAATATTACGGTAAAGTGCCTTACCCAATGGCACATGCATCTTGTTGCTTCTTGGATTAATTACCCCTTTGCGTGTACCATTTGCATAATGGCTAGCGCCCCGAATGCTTCACTTTCAAATGGAGATACAGTTTAGAAAGTCACATACTATGCTGTTGTTGCTACGTGGTGCATGCCATTTCCTAGCAACCAACAGTCTGGTTGCTTTATGCCATTCTCCCCAACGTTGAACACGGTATTATGTATTTCACGCGTGCACCACATAGCAACGAAAATTTAGTTTGGTCAAGTGGATACCAAGTGTGCATGTGAAAGGAAGTAGGCCTACGTCAGTACACCATTTGCTATTCATGCAAAACACGCAATAGGTTAATTATTATATATCTTTGTTTCACTTCGCGTATGTGATTTTCTATTGAGATGCGAACCGTCGGTTTCATAAGGCTCTAATGAAAAACGGACATGTAAACAGTAAGTGACGTCATTGCATGTTAGGTCTTTTGCTACATTCCATCTCACTATGAGCAACTAACAATGGAAATTGGACACACACCATTGTTAATAACAATGGTTTGTGCCCAATTTCCATTGTTAGTTGCTCATAGTGTCTGTTGTCGGGTAAAGAAATGTTCATAAGACAATATTTCCCTTTTCCGCAACATGCACGAGCGGATTGAAGGCAAAACAATTTTCCCGAACCCTCGCCCCCGGAGGGAAAGGTTGTTCATTACCTTTAACATGCGAGTTGGGGTCACCAGACGTTACACCTATAATCATCCTTCCCTTATGCAAGAATACAACGCAGACGAGGATCTCCAGAACAAATGATCGTTTCCTGTTAATACATGCTTTTCTTCCGTTTCCACGGCAACCACTTTAGAATATGGCCAAGCTGAACATCAAGCACTCGCCTAATGAGGAGTGAATGTGACTCGGGGTTAGCTGCGAAGATCACGTTAGTGTGCGAACGTTGAACCGGGTGTCATCCATGTTGCTTTGATGACGCAATAGCGACTGAACAAAGTACTCTCCTTTCCCGCCCAAACAACGCGCGGCATTCATGTGCTGCAGGCCTCACATTTTAACAACAGTCATGATTTATATAGGAGGGTTCCGCATCTTTGTGCAAACATAAAACACTGGATGCTGGGCGAGACGGCATTTTATATGACGTCTCCCTTCCCTGTGTTAACTCAGACAATTAATCAAGACACTTTTGTTTGTTTTTCATCTCCTGGGCCATCGTTTTTTTTTCTCCCAAACGTGAGTTTTTACCTCATGCTTTTGTCTGTCTAGTTTTGCTTTCCGATGTGCACTTTTCCTCCCCTTTTCCTCCCCTTTTGTCCCTTTTAACTCAATGTCGCCTCATGTGGAATTGTTCTGCGATAATAACGCTATACCTGACGTAAACTGCTTGCAGTGTAGACATACGGGTTCCCATTTTGCAGTATAGGAGCGACCGAAAGGTCCACGGCCTTTTCCTCGAGCATGGTCAAGATATCTGCGTTAGAAGGCAGGAGGTCGGGTGTTTGAATCTTACATGCGGAACTCCATCATGAGTGCATGCATGGATAATTGAGCGCGCAATACATGTACTAATAAACACGTTACGAAGGAAAAAAAATCAATTTAATTTAGACTCGGGACAAAAAAATAGTTCCCACTGTCCAATGTAATTATTTTTTTTATATATACAGTTGAAGTCAGAAGTTTACATACATGTACACCACTACCACCATCACCCAAAATGGTAAACAGGACTACCCGAACCATTGCAAGGTGTGCAAGCTATATGTTTTAAGTACTGCAGGCACGTGAGGAATTCCACAAAATCACGACTTTAGTAAAGACTGTTACAAAAATGGTGACAACGCAAGTTTAAGCACACCAGTTTTAACACAGTTGTATGTAAACTTCTGACAACTGTAGGCCTAAATGGGTGTCCACGCGCACTTTTTTCATTTTTGTGACACTGACATGTATAATGCTCTCGTTTTAGGTGAGATAAAGCATGTGCTAAAATAAGAGTTTACTCTCGAAATAAAAATAACGGTCGAAAGTGTCCTTCTGCCATACTATTTGAGGAGAAATGTTAAAAATCAAGGGTCAATTCCCTTGCAGTAATGTAATTCTGAACGAGCACCTACACTTAGCGTTATACAACGCACCGACGCCATTTAAAGGTAGTCTACTTGTTTGGTAATAACCTTTCAAAAATATTTCTGAATTATTATATCTTTAAGCTTACTTGTTATCAAGATGGTGATGGTAGTAATCATCCTGTGAAATTATTTCGTCTGAATTGCCCCCATTCACGAGAAAAATGACAAAATTATATGAATCTCCAAAGATCGCCTGTATATGCGATCTTTGGAGCCATTCATTCATGCACAAAAACTGTATTTGGATTTTTCCGGTTTTCTGGAGTATTACTGCATCTATGTGGCTGAAATTTCTACAAGGTAGTTTTCTCGACCTATGCTTTCAATTACCAGTGGAAATCATGCCGTTTTCAACAGTTTACCTATTAATAGTATAGGCATACTACCTTTAAATATTTCCTCGTTAAAATTGGGTTTAGCTGTCCAAAAGATGTTGGTTTTTTAACCAAAAGGGGTACTTCAATTAATTCAAGAAAATTACTGGGAACTGACAACTGATTTAGTACTGACCTCGATGTTCGTTAAAGAGGAAGGGCAGTCGATGTCGGCGGCAAAATCAAAAGGGGACGCAAGGCCTTTGTTGACTCTAGGGTGCAGGGAGTGAAATAACTAAGAAAACTGAACTCACTAAAAATATGCAAGGTAAAATAAAATAACTGCTAATACTATACAAGTGTCAATATTTCATATCTGAGATTGGCAGTCCGTGGCCAGCTATCGAAAAGAGGAGACAGATCGCCGTTCCCGTTTGACAACTCCGGGCCTGCTTGCAAACTCAAAGGACGGGCGATACGTGTTGGCACGCGCCCGCTAGATCGAGAACCCTGGACGGGCCGCGTGACTCCAGCCCCCACCATCCCCTAACATCGCCCACCCCCACCGCGTCACAACCGGTGCAGAACTACCGACCAACCGCAAACCAGTAGGAGACAAATTAGTCATGAAAGGACGGCCAAAATAAATAGAAATGACAGTATGCCTGTTGTACCGGGCGCATTGGACACTATTGTCCAAATTATATTTTAATTAACATAAATAATTAACAGCGGTGTCGGGTTGTAGCACGGGCTGGGTCGGCTGACTTGAAAGACCCCGCCCATGACAGGTTGTGATAGGCGAATTTGCCAGGGGGATGGTTCAGATCGGTTAAGGTTAGTTGAAGCATGGTCACACCAGGCATGCAGACGACACGATACATGGTGCGCCAAATACACACGGAACCATGGGCCGTGATTCTGCGTGCATTTATTAATGTGCTTCAGGTCGAGGGTCAAAAGTGCGCAGACATTCCTTGCACTAGAGTCAAAAACCGGCACACGGAGCGCAATCGCTTGAGTTAGTGCACTGTGTATGGCGAGCCTGGGAGCACGGACTCTGCCAAAGTTCGGCACCGCAACACACCGTCAGGACGTGGCACGAAGCTCGCATCTTCATGCTAGAGAATTCCCGCAGAGCCCAGCCGTTGCAAAGACGCTAGAAACCGCGATCCCGGGGATCTAGAGCAGTGGACAGAAGTCGTGATTTCACGGCACCGTGTCGGCAGTGACTCGCATACGGTGCCCAGGCGCCTCTTGCCCCGGCAGTCATCGGGACGTGACACGCTAGACAGACACCGCCGTGGAGCAGAGACCCCAACCACCGCTACCTAGCGACCTATTCCTCCCAATTCGAACCCGAGGGGGTGCCCTTTTAGCTGACATCTCGTGTTCAAAGGTGAGCCAAGCCCTACATTGTTGCCATTTTCATTCGTAAACGTTTCCAACAGTCTGTTCATTACACTACAACCTGAGTGTATCTAGGGCAAATGTTGCGCGCTTTTATTTGCACATATACACCTGTGTGTATTTATCAAGCGCAAGGTTAGAGGTTCGCCGCACGCTTCGTGTATGAACCGATCATTACTCGACTATTATTATTTAATCATGCAAAATGGCATGCAGACGGCATACTATATGCCGTGCTGCCCGTACGTGTGGATCTGTAACAACGCACCTTTTCTAAACCACGTTGCACATTCGTACGACCGCGTGTCTAGCCGTCTGGACGTGTTAACAAGCGTGATACTATCACTGCATGATCTCTTATATTATTGTACACAAATAACAGGTTTGTGTAAATTGTTGATTTCCTTGTGACAAATGTTATACTGATTTATACGTATTTGTCGCGTGCAATTTCAAAGACAGACCAATTTAGAATATTAAAAATGGGGGGAAAATATTGAACGTGCATGGATCATAACTTGCAAACACGTGCAGCGATGATTACATAAAACATCCCAGCAAAGCGAAAAAAATCATGATCATAGTGAAATTTTGAAAAATGTTTCTGTCCAAAATGCGCACTTTGCACTTGTACGTATACACGGGGTTAAGACTCGCTGTGAATGTGGTAATTGTTGCTCTTGTATAGTTTCATTGTATGTATAAAAATGCACGATGGCAAAAAGTAAGTTATTAAAATATAGACTGGCCTCTTCAAAATACTATTACAAATTCCATACTTTGCCATCAATTTGACTCCCTCATAATCGTATGGCACTCATGGTACATTGATTGACAAATTTAAAATTAGCACTTGTCTGACAGTCTCGTATGAGATGCTGAGCCATTGACCATTGTGCTACATCACATACTTTTCGGTTGGATGACAATTGAAGAGTTAATTTGCCAAAACAGATAAGTCCATTTCAAGATATTTAACGTACCTCAAGATTTTCTGTTATGCTTTTCAGAAAATATCCTCCAAAATGCAACAACGAAGCATTCAATCTGCACAAGAGACTTGCTTTTACCAATTTTATATACCTTTTATTCACATTTTGTTGGATATTTTTGAAAGACGCGAGTGACAACAAAAAATATTGAGGTGCATGAAATATCTTGAATCATGGTATTTATCTGTGTTTGCAAAGGAACTCTTCAATATGAAATTTCTCTGTTCTTCCACTTTGAAATTGAAGTGACATGGGTGGAAAAACGTTTGATCTGAGATACAAAGTACACAATTCCTATGTTGGAAAACCGAGATTCTGCTTAAAGCCCAATTCAATCCGGAAAAGTCTTAATACTATATAGCAATGGTAACAAACACCACATGATATATGTTTTCCTCGTGTAAAATGGTATACCTTTGTGGGTGAAATTGCCAACTGAAGATGCTTTAAAAAATGTCTGCATGACAATAATTCTGCTTTTACCTTTTATTCAACACAAAAACCTGGCATGAATTTTTACGGTTTTCTGGTATGTGGCTGAAATTTCTACAAGGCAGTTTAACAACATTAGTCTTTAGTTATGTAAAGTTGTTCCTGTTTTTGAAAGTTTTCCAACAATGTAATATGTCTTTAATATTACATTGTTTCAGAAACCTCATAATTCAAACGAAAGCACTTTGTATTTTTGGGGAAATGTTATCTTTAAATTACCAGAAACGTTGTTAACGGAAAGTTTAGTTATGTCTCCATGCATGATTTGGCGATTCTGTACACGAAAAATAAAGGTACCATAAGGTTTTCGAATTTGTGATTATCTAATTTTGGGGCAAACAAATATAGTGAATAAGGAATGTGGCAAGTAATGGCGTTGACATGAAGGGTAAAACACGTGAAAATAGAAACGGTTTTGTGTCATTTTCCCTGCAATGAAAACGATTCAGCTGAAGAAAAAGACCAGAAAGTTGTTTGAGTGGATCATAACTTTTACAAAAAAACGTAATGCACTCCGAAGCCAATTTCGATTTCATTTTCAAGGAAATGGTGCCCGAAGCGTGAATTTGGCAAATTGCCACCAAATGCTGCAGGGGAATTAACCTCCCGCCAAAATATCGCTTGTGTGATTTCCAAGTATTTCCGGGATATGTCCTTACACGAGGATTCAAGGTTATAGGAGGAAATTTAAAAATTGTATTTATCTGCTTATAGTATGCGGTATACAGTACAACAAAATTTCCAATACATAATAGGCCTAAGTATACTAGATGACATAGGAAACGCAAAAGTAAGTTTCACTTTTTGATTAATACAAAATAAAGTTAGCTGCATATAGATGATTTGTCTGCGGTGAAGTTAACCTTTTACAATGACTGCTTTTCCATTGATCAAAAATTGTTACGCCTTTTGTTGTTAGGCCTACATTTCTCTTTTTTGAATCTGTAGGCTTCTTCGGTATTTTGTACTATGCAGTAACTAGCCTCGACCTAAATTAGGTACATAGACCGTTTCTAAGTTATCTGCATGGCTAAATTACACACGAGTTTGTCGAAAGTGAGCGAGCCGTCTACTTCGTCGACAATTGTCTCGTGTATGTATAATGTCAAGTCGTAGCCATTTACATCGATCACGGTCATATTCTAGTTATACAGACGTTTTACACAATTTGCACTTTAGGCATCCCCCACACCCCCCCCCCCCCCCCCCCCACCCATTTTTGTTCAGTGAATACTAGTCTGAAACACATTCATAGTCAAAAGTTTAGGCCCAAAATGCTTTCTTATAATTCCCGCATACACAACGACCGTTTAGTGCCAAACAGTTTGACTTGTTTCCCGCGCACAAACCCAGACCAGAGAGTCAGACCATAGCAACGTGGCGATTGGCGGACCTTGTGCCCTGTGGTAGTTTGAAAGGGAAACGGAGGGCAACAAATCTGCAAGTGGTGTCACGTCTGCCGCTAACCTCTTCCTTGTTGACCTAAAAACAATATCTGGTTCAAAATCCTGCTGGCGAGTCACATTAAGATCGGAAGTCTATAGAAACAAATGTAGGCTAGGCTAGAACTCTACAAATGAACCTTTCAAACAGTTTGCAAATTTGTGTTAGGACGATCATATCTTTGTTGTTACTGTATTATCAGCATTGTATGTTATATAATTGGAAAGCCTGTCCATTTTCCTAACAATGATGTCCCATTTGTTTTGATCATGCATTTGCGAGATGAGCAGCTCAAAAATGCCCCGTTTATTCTTGTTACTGACAGAGAGTTGATTGTTCTGTTGAACACATTATATGGTGGCACATGTGTCACATTCTGTGTGTTAACCATCTGCATTCACAGCAGAGTTGCTGAATGATGGGAAAACGTTTAAAATCAGGAACAACAGAATTATACTTATATCTAAAGAATAATGTCGATAGACTGCCTTGCGGAAATTTCAGCCACATAGATGTATAGTAATACTTCAGAAAACCTTAACATTCCATGCATGGTTTTTGTGTTGAATTAATGCTTATTGTTTGCAAACGATTAAAAAAAGCACCTTCAGTTGGAAATTTCTTCCACAAAGGTACCATTTTACACAAATACAAATCATGTGGTGTTTAGTTACCACTGCTATCAACACTTTTAGTCGGGTTTTTCTGGTCAACTCATGAAGTAACATTTTGGGTCACTGCAAATGATGTGTATGGGGCTTTAAAGATGTTTGTTACTATAATGCGGTGGCGTTGTGGAAGGCCGGCAATGAATGAACTTTCCATTGATATGCAAAATGATATCAATCGAGATAGGTGATTGAAAACAATTTTTTTAACATTTTCTTTTATCTTTGGCGTTACATAATAACCGTATGTAGTCAAACCTGCTATTAAGGCCGCCTTGATAAAGAGGCCACCAGCTTATAGTGACCACCCGTCTTTGTGTACAAATGCCATGTGTATAATGCTTAAGTATAAACCTTTATAGAGAGGCCACCTGTTCATAGTGGTCAGTTTTTACGGTCCCGAGAGGAGCAACTATAGACAAGTTTCACTATAATATTTTGTATTGCTTGAATTTTCCTAATGGTAGGAAATTATGTAGACGGAGTAATTGTCAAGAATTATGATTGCCGCATCGGAACTTATACCATATCGTGCTCAATATTTTATTTATGTGAGGAATATTCAAATTTTTAAATTTCCACTTTAATTCTCGACAAATTTCCAACATTGTAAATTGGCAATATCACCTGTCGCCTCGGAACCGCAATTATAATATGAAAAACTGGACAAGATTGCATTCACTGCCCTTTTACGTTTTCATCACCCAAGCAATACACGCCTTTCTCGTTTCATTACAATTTCGCTTGAAAGTTGGAAATTGACATCGCGCTGTACGAATGGTTAGAAACTCTTTTTATACAGTATGTTACGTGTCATCCTTGTTTTAAAATTACAATTTTTATAGTTTATTACAACTGTCTTGATTTGGTTTTGTGGGATCGCTGCATAATGTTGCACATAATTTGTATGGCATCTCGGCGACTAAGCCCCTTATGCCATCAACACGGTTTTAGCCTTAACTATACTTTATTATCAGCTTGAGATGACGAAGAAGGAGTTGCAGTTTTAGAAGTGGGAGGAAAACCCCCAGAGAAATTCCCTGGGTAAAACCCACGCGTTCAAGTAGGGATTGCAAACCCAATCCACATACACGCCCCGGATTCGAACCCGGGACGACAGAGGTGAAAGGCGAGGAAAGAATCACTACGCCAACCCGACCGCCCCGTTGCACATTGTGTTCATGCATGTTGTTACAAAACAGCAAACATGCGCTGTCATGCATGACATACAGAAAACCAACCAGTTAAAGGCATAGGCTCGTCAGCAATGCGCGCGCGCCAAATTTGTGCTACGAAATACGCAGCTCCGTGCCTTTGCTATGGAGCTGTGTATTTCGTGGCACGAATTTGGCGCGCGCGCATTGCTGACGAGCCTGTGCCTTTTAAAGGCCTATTATATCATGCAATGACCTAAAATGTTACTTCATGAGTTGACAACAGAAATTTCTGTCCATGATATTAATTTCTGTGACAGAAGGTGACTTTAAAAATTAATGTGTGCACGCACAGATTTTGTTTACCGTTCACTTTAATAAATTAGCATGACCAGATTTTGACCTCCCCACTTACCTCATGCGTGATGCGATTTTGATATCACATCATGAGTCATATTTTTCACATTATACCTTTCTGAAATTTCGCACGCCCAATCCGTATATTTTCAGGGATATCGTAAAAAAAAACACCAATGTCTTGTAAACTAATTTATCTGCAGGTTACATAAAGGAGTGCAGTGATTACACCAACCTTTTTGCTTCCACATGCAAATTGGACATTGCAAATTTCCTGTTTTCTTCCCATGGATAATAATTTGGAGAGGTATTTTATATGATTGTTACGTAACAACGAAATCCATTTAGTGGAAACAAATCTGAATAACTCCTTTAAAGGAATCGACGAATTTAATTAAAATATTACCGATGCATTGCCCGATGAATAATCCTTCATGCATTCAGAGAATCTTGTTTTCAACGTCGGCAACCCAATTAATTTTGATGATAAACTCTGCAACTAATGCAACTATGTGCTGCGCCATATTTGAAATTTTGAAAGGGATGATGACGTCTTCCATGCAACGATTGCATGGACGACGTCAAGATTTATGCCTTGTTTCCCGACTCCCACACGCCATGAAGTATGTAAAAATCTGTTGTGTCCTGACTCACGCCCTCTCAAGTCCCAGCGCCGAACTGCAAAAGATGGCGACTTACATGAAGCGTACAGAGTTAGGTAACCCTTTGCAAGTGTTGTCCCTTCCTTTAACGTTGTCTGAAGTATTGCGGCATCTTTGCAGGGCTTGTCCTCAAATATTATTTTTAGATATATTATGCCCTTATTATAAAAAGTTTCATTTTGCATATGATATTGGCCTTTAAATATTTGGAAATAAAACATCCTGTACATTTTGCCCATCATTGTCGGTTACATTTCAACTATTTTTTTTCCAGGTAGCTCTTAACTTCATTACCGCATTTTCATGAAGATGCGGTGATATTGGTGTGTGTAACGTAGCACTCATTTCTCTACGTGAATGACTTTCTGATTACTATCATATGCTGCGCAACATGCGGTGTTTTGTCCACAGGGGAAGTCATAAAACCACTCCTGTGGAAGCTCCCGTGCTAAATTAATCAATTTTTAAAGATTACATGACTGGAAACTTTTAAAAACGGGAACAATAACTTTACATAACTTAAAGGGCCTGTGACATCCTAAACAACCTTTTGCCTAATCTTTGCTTCATATGATAGATTACTTGTTCAGCAAGACATACTATTGTTCGTTTGGATGTAAAATCAATAAAAGGTGACATTTTTAAACTTTGAAGATTTCATTGCAATAAATCAGAGAAAGAGGGCGCTGTTTTGAGTGCATCACATAAGGAAGACAGAAGGGAAAAGTTAAGAAAAAACATAAGACTTCAAGTTAGACTTGTGGCAAATTGCTGCAGTTTCTACCCCCAGTTTTGTCATGGCTTACAGCAGGCAACATGTAAAACAAACTCAAACAGCCATGGATTACAAAAGTTTCAGAAAAATTGAGAAAAAAGTGGAATCTTTTGTGCACAGTTCAATGTGATTATCCTGTGTTTGCCTCTTGTGACATCGTGACCTTGGTCATGAATATGCATATTGTCATTAGCATAAAAACTAAAAACCTTTGTTTTAACCCCCAAAGCAAGCTCCAAATAGGATTTTTATGACTTTAACTGAGTAAAGTGGTTTTAAAGCATAGATTTCATTGATAAAAATCCTAAATAAGGGGCCCTTTAAACTGATAAACTGCCTTGTTGAAATTTCAGCCACATAGCCTACATGCATGTAATACTTCAGAAAACCCGAAAAATCCATGCATGGTTTTTGTGTTGAATGAATGGTAAAATTAAACATTTTTTGAGGCACATTCAGTTGGTAATCTCGCCCAGTGACAAAAGTACTATTTTACACGGAAAAAAACCATGTGGTGTGATTTATACCATCAACACTTTTAAGCTTTAGTCTGGTTTTTCTTTTCAACTCGTAAAGTAAAATGTTGGATAACTGCATGTGATGGGCTTTAAGATATGTGGGCCGTTTAACTTAGTCACAAAGGTAGAAGACAACTTTAATAAATTTGTCATTTTAGCTCCGGGAAATAGTAGGGGAAAAAAGAGCCAAATTGCTTTGACTTTTGAGGGAGTAGGCCCATGTTGCCAGTAGGCCTATGTGGAGTTTGTCCGTTGCCAAAAAACAAAGAATAAAACGGACCCTTAAAAAGCAATAAAAACCAGCATAGAACTTCATCGAAATGTTGATTGCTATCTTAGATATGACATTGAAGCCATATCATACTCGTATAGGAAAACCCTACGCCATGAAGGTATAGAGCGCATGATTGGTAAACTGTTAACATTTCCACTCGTGATTAGAAGCCCGTGTTGGTAAAACTGCCCTGTAGAAATTTCAGCCACATATAGGTGCAGTTAATACTTCTGAAAACTTCAAATTTACGTCAAATTTATATTCTGACGACGCATTGTGTTTTTATGACCGAACCTGCCCCGGCGTATATACTAGGAGCATGTAAGGGGGACGATCCATCCGTCCCCCAAATCGGCTAGAGGTACAGTGTACTAGGTCCACTTTGTCTCGCAAATGTCATTTCAATTTTACTAATACGTCGGTTAATTCAGAATGGTTTATCACACGACGCGCGTCGCTTTCAGAAAAAGCGGTGTGGAAGGAATTTTAAAGTGAAATGAGCACTGAAAATCACAGAATTACAAAAAAAATACTTTCCACCCAGTCACCTATATAAAAACAGTTGGGGTTCGTCTGAAGCTCACGTGTGGGTTTGCAATGTCTATATATACGTACTTGACCGCGTGAGTTTTTCCTGGGATATTATCTTTGGGGGTTTCCTCTCACTTCTAAAACTGCATATCCTTCTTCGTCATCTCAAGTTGGTAATAAAGTAAAGTTAAAACTATGTAGTTGAAGGGTCTTGGTTGCCGAGGATGCTAAAAATTAACAAAAACAACAACGTCCATTTGAAGCAAAAGAATAAACGCTGCAACAGATTTGTTGATGGTCAGCTCTTTTCACATTTACTACAAATTTGCCTACCAATTAGCGCTGCAGTGTTTGAAGGCTATTTGTCACAAGACTTTTGTCAATAGGCAATAAAGTTGATATCAAGGTAGTGCAGTCAAGTAGAAAACGTCGCCAGCCACCGACCGTCCAACAAGTCCAGATACGGGCCGACGCTCCAGAAAAAAAGAACGGGAACTCGGTTAATTGGCCACGGTCTACTGAGACCTCACTGCCGGGGAGCCAGTCCCGGCGCCGGTGCTCGCTGCCCGGGCGGCGGCAGTGGGACCGTGCGTGGGACGGTGGCCTTGGCCGTGCGGGTACGGGACGGTGCCCCGCGAGGCGGACACGCTCGCGCACGCTGCGCTGGCAACTGTGCCCGGTGATTTCTCCGCTGATTCGCACGTGAAAACCTTGAAGATGAGCAGGTATTGTGGATATAGTTTTTAAGCCCGGAAGCTTTGTGCTTCTTCCAAAAACCACCCTCGTAATTAGTCAGGCTTGTACGGAGTTACAGATAAATAATATGGACATGTTGAAACAATTTAACAGTGATCTCTTTTTAATTCGAGAATGTTCATTATTGGCCTACAGTTGATGTTTATGGTTTTTAGTTTCCTCGCGTTTTTGAAATGAAACCACCGGACGAAAACGCCTTTATCTGCTGCCTAACTGAATATTTCAAGATAACTTTTTTTTTATTGGACCGACATAATTACAGTCGCCTGCTGTAGGACCATCGGACCCGCAATTCGGCACTGGCAAGCCTGCAGTGGTCGAGTGGTTAAGACGTTTGCCTAGTATACTTATACAGGAGGTCGTGTCGAGTCCCATGCACCTAAAAACGATATGAATTATATGCATAATATGCCTACTCAAATTACATCCATTCAACAACATTTTATTGCTTTGGAATTGGTACAGTATGTCGTTAAACAAAATACCTCCATAATTATTGTTGTTACAATATTGGAAAAAAGTATACATAGGCCTTCTTGACTTTGTTAACGTGTCATTAACCTCTCTTGTGAACGCCTTCCCTTCTCGCCATATCCCCTTAAATTTTAGGATTGAGTCTCAATTTGGAATGATTTACGCGATGGTGCTAAAATTTCACCATCATTGTGAAAGATATTGCTCCTGTATTGTCCTCATGGGGATTTTAACCAGAGATACCTGTATACCGGGCAGATGCTTCACCAGCTAGCTGTAATGCACAATGGTATTACTCCCTAGGGATTTCCTAAGGAACATCATTTTTCGTTGGTTGTGTCATTTCCATGGTGATTAGACACCATCCAAAATATCGGTGTTCATTACTTTTTCCGGTTACGCATCCACGTAACACCGAGACAAAAGGGTTCGTAAGTGGCGTTCACATTATCGCGGAAAAACCACGCTGCATAGGCTACGCTGCGCTTCCCGCATTGCATGAGCTCCGAATCGCCCAACCTTCTAAAATAGAAAATTCCACTCCGGTAACTTGGGGCTTCTCTGATACCGCATTGGTTGCGCGTTGGAAAGGTCAGCGCACCGCGGTCAGAGTTCAACAGATTTGAACTTCGACCCAGCTAAAACGTTTTGCGCCTCGCGACGGGCCGCGCACAAGCGACAAACCAGTTTTTGTACAAACCTATGGCACAGCCGCGCGCAAAGCCATTTTCCGCGATAGTGTAAACGCCCATTTAAGCCGCCTTTTCTTAAAGGTCTGTTTTTCATCCGTCTTGTGTTTTTTTGTTATCCGTTTGCGTCTGAATCGCTCCATACACCGATACAGACGGACGAGCGCAGCGCAAACGCAACGCACGCAAGACGGATGAAAACGGACCTAAGGAAAGGCGGCTTTACGGAGACATGAAACGTTTAATGATGTTGGGCCTCATAGCTCAGTTGGTATAGAGAACTTGTTTAGTGTATCAATGGTATTAGGTTCGAAACCCGATGAAGACCATTAAGTCCTCCCCAACCCGTAATTGGGCATGTCATTGTTTTGCTCAAAATGAAGTTAAAATGGTTCACATCATGTTTCTTGTGACTTTGTATATTTTGTCTTCGTTTGTACATTCTGTTGCGAGCATACATTATTTTTGTCATTTTGGTGATCTTTTCAAAATGCATTGGTGGATTGGCGATACACGCTACATGTATAAGGCCTACTTGTTGCAAGCTGACTTAGCCGGGCTGGAAAAGATCATCTTTGTTCACAATCAGATACACCACATAGGTAAAAACAAAGTTTATATTCCCGGACCTATGTAGGCCTACGCCATTATACACGTATTTGACGGTTTAAAATTCGAAACTCCTCGAGTTCTTGAATTGTACTATAGCGACTGTTGTAAGAAACGCATGTATTGTAGTTCAAGCAGAGGGCAGCGGTAAACAAATTTGCAGACATCCACTGCGGGGACTTACCGTTTTTAGACTTATTTCAAGCCCGAGATCGCGTATACTTCACCAATTATGGGAAGTACCCTGTGCATAACTGATACATTATACACGAAACCAGACTTGAAATAAGTGTAAAAACGACAGGACCTACCCCCGTAGTGGATGTCTGCAATGTTTTAACCGGTACCCCCTGGTTCAAGGGCATGTGCGTCGTATTGTACATTATGTAGGGGGCGGGGAACTTTTAAGACCACAGAAAAACTGTACGCACAATTGCAAATAATTATACTTTCACGTTCAAAGAAGTTTGTGACTAAAAGACATTGTTTTGCCTTAAACCTTTCTCATTAGTGCCTCGGTGTAATCTCCTTATTTTCCCATTAGAACTGCGCAACCGATGGCTGTTAACTGTACATTGTCAGTGTTTGAAACGGGAAGATGTGTCAGAAAGTTGCTCAAAACAGCGATTGTGTTGCGCGCGTACGGATCCAAATCGAGATAAAACTGGTAAAGAATCTTCCATAGAGGGCGGTATGCAACTTTACAAGAATACATCTCTGTCATGTTGTACCACACGTCCGCTGTGAGCATACGATACATGCATAATATTTTGTGTACAGGCAGATCTTTAAGTATGACAGTCAGGACGTAATTCATAAAAGCAATTTTAACATTTTATTTAGTGAAAGTGCGACAAACTGAACAATTTAAGAGTAAGCAGTAAACATCAACTAGTTTTATAAATTTACAGTCTCCTGCATTTACAGTTTCCTTTTAACATTAATGCTAAACTGAAATGGTGCGCAATGTTTACCGTGCAAAGTTTAACAAAAGAAAGGTTATATTAACGTATACAGTAATAGACTACTAAAGAGAAAATGTCACCCTTTGTATTTTACCAAGGTTACTTGGTCTACACTAAAACCAGTGAACTGTTTCCTTGCGCTTTGTAGACGTTTCAAATTATGTTTAAACACAATTACCATGGCAACTGACACATTAAATTATTTCCGTACACAGATTTTCCCACAGTATTTCCCACTCAATTATATGTTTATTTATGTACATGTACCACCACAGGTCTAGCCAGCTGTACACTGAATTATCTTATTTACATGAATTTACATAACAATTATCCATTATCCATATACAATTAGTTGTTTATTTACGTGTAATTTGTATTTGTTTCAATTTTTATATATATATAATTTTTAATTTTTGTTTTTTTCATGATACCTGTAAGTGGCGGATCTCCGCTGTTGGATATCAAATAAATTAAAATAAATTAAGTAGTTTATTCGAGAGCGAAAGACGATTTGTCTGTATCCGCCATCAGCTGTATAATGTGTTGCTAAAAACATATATAGTACATGTAATAATAATGGCATCTTATATAGCGCACATTATCTATCCTGTGGGATACTCATGGCGCTTTACACATTATCACCCTGGTCATTGGGCCCAACTCCCTGGGGAGTACGCAGCTCCGGCAGCCTGACACACAAGCGCTCAACGGCTGCGACCCTTGCAGTTACCTATTTACTCCTGGGTGGAGAGAGGCAACTTATGGCAAAGTGCCTTGCCCATGGGCACACGCACCTTGGTCGCGGCCGGGATTCGAACCCACAACCTTAGATTTTAAGCACGGTCTTAAATTCAATGTCCCAAACCGCTCAGCCATGGTACTTCATATATAGCCGTTACATGTCGTCACTTCGTTGCACTTTGAGCATGCTTGGTTTTAACAAAAACACACAACGAAAGATAAGACAAATATGAATAAACGACGGTAATTTTGTCATTTGTTTTTAACAAAAGAAAATTATGGAACGGGACGTCAAAGTTACCTTCGTTTGGTTTCTAAAACGGAATAGGCCTATCACCCCATACTCATTTTAGAAAAGGAAAACTCGACTCTGCAAGGTTTAGGCCTACCTTTAAATTTTTATTTGATTTTAATTTTTCATTTGGCCTATACAATGTACTACCTTGCGTGTCTTACTCCCGCTGTGTGCAGCTGAGCCCCAAACTGTTCTATATAGTTGGCACACTTCTAAAAAATGTGCCTTGTACACTCTAAAAACAGATTGGTTGAATTCAACCAATTGGTTGGTAGATATGTGTCCAACCAATATATTGGTTAAAATGACCAATCCATATTGGTTAACCAATACGGATTGGTCATTTTAACCAATACGGATTGGTCATTTTAACCAATATGATTGGTTATTTTAACAAATATAACTGGTTATTTTAACCCATATATTGGTTGGACACATATCTACCAACCAATTGGTTGAATTCAACCAATCTGTTTTTAGAGTGTACAGGTTCCATTTTTAAAAAAAAAGACAGAAATGAAGGATCTCTCCAAATATTCCCGAAGGGTGAATTTTCTCTTTGTGCATGGCCAATAGTGGCAATTTATGTGTAATGTTTAGGTTGTTCGCTGTTAACGATCATATTTCGCATCTGTTAAGAAGTCGGAAACAACAACCAATCTTCACGGCCTCATTTACACGAAGCTTATCCCTTGTTAGTCTATTTTTTGCGCTAATGATCGCTTGAACATGAAATTGGGCCGTCCCATTGTGGTACGGAGACGATATTCTAGCGCGAAAACTCGTCCCCGATGAGGCCCGGGTGTCATACGGTACATTAAGTGGTGTTACCAACACCGATAATGCAATATTAGACAATGTGCCAGTCATGTTTCGCATCCACCGCGGCGCGCTCGAAGCAAAACACCGCCGATCATAACTTTTGAAGCGCAGTATACTGGAGCAGAATCCTGGTTTGCACGGCTTTATACGATGTTGTCCCGGACTTAAACTGTGTCAAACTCTATTCCCCATAACCTGGATATGGTAATTAAATCACGCAATTACAAGTCAATCCGAAGTTAACCGTAAGTCGCGTCACGTCTTAGTAATGGAATCACACATCAGGTTCTCGGGAACCAAACATTTGGACAGTTTTGAGAGTTGAATTTGTTTCGATGATGCAAAACAGGTCATTGTAATAATAATTGTAAACAAAAACATTGATGCAATATATAAACTACATGTAAAACGTCATAAACGCACAATTTTGCCACACAAAATGATGACCCATCCTTTATACTCTATAGAAACCATGGATGTTAGGTTAACACAGCGTTGGGCGTGTTGGCGTTCACGGTCGATTAAAAGACGACAAATTACGGCAAATTTGCGTTTTCGTCACCTCCACGTATGACTCTCCGGTAATTTTCTTTGTACCTAGCAACATTTTTTTTTTTTTTTTCACAGATGAAATAGATTTACTTTCATCTTTGACTTGATCACAGCTTATAGAGACGTGGCTGTGCCTTACTTCCATACGCTGACTTTTAGCACAAAACGCGTGGCGCAGAATTATCGATACATCTCTCGGCTCTCGCACAAGTTTGCACTTGCTATAGCAAGAGTTGGTACAGTTGCACTATACTTGCGGGGTTATCTGCTAATTGCAATGTTGCACCTGTCCGGAGTCCTCATAACATTTTAGTAACGCGACACGGCGGTGCGGTGTGAGGTTCCCGCCTCATTCATTATTGTCCGTGTATCCATGCTGTATCTAATTGTTAGCAAAATGGAGCGAAACCGATCCCACCGCCGACACCATTTTAACCTAACAACCTGGTAACGACGATACTAAGCAAATATGACAACGCCCAAGAAATTATTCGCTGGAAGCAAAGAAATCCGTATAATTGGAGTAGGGGAAAGGGATACCCCAAAACGAGAACAAGTTGCGAAAAGAGTTAGAAGTAAATTGGCAAGAGAAGCACGTCATGTCATGCTGTCCATAAGGCCACATATGCATATGTATGTGCATGTGCAGAGACCGCAGTCCACTGTGGAAAACAAAAATGGAAGCTTATGCGTTAGCCCTGCTAAAAAAATCCATCGGATGGAATGAGCTTTGAATAGATTAACAGACTTTACGTGCGCTTAAAGGCCATTGTATCATCTGCAATGACCCAATTTTGTTTTTCATGAGTTGACAAGAAAAACCTTACTCAAAGTGTTGATAGCAATGGTAACAAACGCCACATGAATTTATTTCCGTCCAAAATGATATTTCATGCTGGAAATTGACAGCCGAAGGTGGTTTTCTTAAAAAGTCCCGTGCGCGGGACTTTTTTACCATTCACTTGTACACAAAATCCATATATAGATTTTCAAGGTTTACTGAAGCATTGATGCATCTATTTAGCTAAAATTTCTTCAGGCTAGTTTATACCAACATTCTTTCTTAGATATGTTACACTCTTAGTCCACGAATCTGTAAAACGTTTTATCTTTAAAATCCATGTCTTTTATTTGTATCCAGTTTAGGAGCTACATGTATTCCCTATATCTGTGGTCAAGACGATTATACATTGTAGCACTATTGGTTTTAATCATGATAGTTCCATCCTCTTGCAACAGTGCCCCTTTAACGCACTCCCTAACTCCTGCGTACAGTGGCCCTGTTGAAAAAGGCCCCATTTGGCGGTGGGACTAGCGACAGAAATCTTGTCGCCTATATGCTGGACCAATCAGGACGCTTGCAGTACATTGTGCAGCACGATTGCAGGCATTCAAATGTAACGCGCGCATATTGTAAACACCGTGCGTGCATGTGATACATGTACTCGGTAATGCTGGCCGTTGTCCGCGTCGGCGATTGGCTGCTATTTAAAGCATATTGGGGAATCCGTTCCATTACATTCGTCAGCATGCATCCCTGTTATTAATTTGAAAAACTGCGGAGTAAATAAGGTTCGTCGTTTGAAAGTTTGGTAGGAATGGGACAGTCATAAGGAACGGAACCCAATACAATTTCTGGATAGAAATTGTTTCTTTTCGGCATAACATGACCGAATTGATTAAATTACATTAAAATGACTTGGGCGTGAGTTGGCTCAAGACAACAGCCGGCTCGCTCCACAGATTTGCGTGTATTTCCTCAGGGTATTGTTACGTCGCTTTGCAGAGTAGAAATTCCCTGAGATCTCAGGATGTGATAGTTCCAGTCGCGAGTGAATTCCTTTGATATTCGTAACGTGACGCGTCGATAACTCCCTCTGTATAGACCCTTTGGACCGTCGGCCATGGCAGGTGCCGGTTTTCATATTTAAATGATGTGCTAATAGATCCACAGGATGTCTGTACTCGTGCATGATCCACGGTGACCATGTAACTGCCCCCTGTCATAGCCGTCCGTGCAACGGGTCTCATCAATTCGACGACAGTACTGCAGCCCAGAGTGGAGTTTTCGCGACAATTACCAGGAACACGTTTCTGACGCATTTACTGGTTAATTCAACCAGTGATTGGCTTCAGTTTATACCTTCGGCTAGAAATGGGCAGTGATTAATATCTACAACGATACCAACATGTTTGTGCGTGCGGTCGTGAACACTCGGCCCATTATCTGTTTGCTGCCACCAATAGTTCTACGCAGTGGTGGATCTAAAAGGGGATACACATTGCATTTGGGACCAAAGATGGGTGACCACTATGAACAGGTGGCCTTTTTATCAGGGTGGCCTTAATAGCAGGTTTAACTATAGTTGGTTCTGGTTCTGCATCTTCCCCATCAATCAGACGACATTCGATGCTATGTCGTTCGTATTGTAACTTCAAAGTGCCAGCAGTTGTCAGATGTCAGTGATATGTCGTCAGGTTTGGGCGTTACTGGTATATAGCACTCGGATGAGTCAATCTGCGCGAGTTATCACCCTATTAGCGATCGTGCGTGCCAGCCTGCTCGACTGATGAAACAAAAGATGTAATTGCAGACGATTCGTTACTATATATACTGGATGACGGTGATTTCGCGCGCTCGACGATGGCGCATGCATGCCCCATACTGTTCAAAATGTACGATTGTGATTTTTGTCTCAGAAAACATTTTGATGAAATTTGTTACAAAAAGTGTATACTAACAAAATATTTGATATATTACATCAAATCACCATGAAAATTGAACAAGACCTTCGGTCACTATTCTGCCGTCTACTGTTTTACAGAGTGATTTTTTTTAGTGTAATGTACAACCAGTTTTGAAAATGCTGCAAAGATGCACAGCCGACCTAAGTAAAGAAATACTTGAAGAAGATTTGAAATATAACCTCTTGAGGTTGTATTTCAAATCTTAGATTATCGTGCTTAAGATTTAGTTCTGTTGTTGAGATTACTTTTTAAAAATTCCACAGTTGATATACCTCGGATCGCACACCGGCCACGATTTTGACATTTGAAAGCTTTCTAAACCTGCAATAAACCCGACAATCTCCAACGAAACTATAGCCATCGCATTGACCATTATAGAGTAATCCGTATGGCTTACTGTGAATAAAGGGATGTGTGGTAACATTCTCCTGTGAAAGTGTCAGCCTCATTGGTAATTTCATATTCGAGAAAAAAGGTGAAAATCTTGAATTATTTTTCACAGGCAAAAAAATATAATTCTCATCTAATGAGACGAAAAATAATTGTTTTACTTATTTCTCAAAGACTATAGCACTTAATAAGACCAAACCATTTCAGGGGATGTTTTCTGTCATCATCATGTTCATATATTTTGTGTAAGTTAGTGTATAAGTCTGTGAACATTTCTGATTTTCGAGATTCCCAATAATGAGCAGGGGCTTTAACGCAGAATAATTCCGAGACCCGCATTAAGTTTTTAAAAGAATCATTTTCGTCAACGACGAAACCATCCGGGGCAATCTCCGGGACAGATAGAGGGAGAGTGTGATGCCACATTCCCCGGTGGCTCTGTCCTGAACTTTTACCTTTCCGCGACCGAGTCGATGCCCTAGATAGCAGCACGTTTTGCGCGGCCTTGAACGCGTCCATCCCAGTTCAACATTATATCGCAGAAAGTCAACGAGAAGTGACATAAATAATTTGTTGTATTTTGTTCCTGGTTGGTGTTGAGGCTGGGAATCAGCCATTCAACGCGCCACAAGTGTCCACCTATAGGGCATATGTGCACATAATGTATTCAGCAGCAAAATGCACTTGATAAGTTTACTTTAACAGAATCTCTCTCTTGGAGACGATGAAAAACTATTGGGTTTCACTTGGCTTGACAATCGGTTGCTATCCGCCATTACGAAAAATAATTCAACACTGATAATTTAATGTTGACGCATATTTTCGCAAATGTTGCGCAAGAAAAAAAAAGGTTGGCATGACTTTGAAATGTTGATAGACTGTTTGAAACTGGCAGACCGTGCTTTTGTTGGCAAGTTTTTACAAATTTTGAGACTTGTTTTTCCAGGGTTGATGGCAAAATTATCAGTGTTGAATTATTTCCGCTTTGGCGTGCCATATGCGTGACGTCAACAACTATCACATCCGCCATTTCCGTGTCCATACTATATGCGTCAACATTAAATTATCAGTGTTTAATTATTTTTCGCTTTGGCGTGGCATAGTATGGACACAGTAATGGCGGATAGCAACCGGTTGTCAAGCCAAGTGAAACCCAATAATTGCCTGATGTATATGAGTGCAAAGTCCCGCCAAGTCAGCGACCCGTGGCGAATATACGGAACACTCTTTCGCGGGAATATCCTGTATCAGTTGTGGAGCAACCGAGATCGTGTATGATGACTTGAGTTTGGGGCGGGAGGGGAGGAGGGAGGAGGGAGGGAGGGTGATCAGAAATCAACGACTGTTTGGATAAACTGAGCGTATAAATCTGATGACACACGGGTCGCTGACGGACGCGGCCGGTATAAGTCTTGTATACGGAAGAACTGCGGTATGAAAGATTTAAGCACATTTTGTGTTGTGTTTCACAAATCCAATTTATCTGCTTAACCAGCGTGAAAAGGACTGAACCCTTTTGGCCCCTTGGGCGGTGTTTTGCCCGTATAAAATTCACCAATCAAAAGCTATAGCGATGCCTCAATTTAATTGCAGTGTATTATTTCGCTTTCAGTAAATACGATCACTTAGCGCCGCATTTAATGCACTCTCGTTTTTGGTTTCTCGAGTGGAGTAAATTACTGGCAAATCAAGGTGTTAATCTGTAGTCAGCTTCGAAAGTTCACCCAAATCTGACAGTTTTAGGTAATTTGTAACACAATACTTCGGGTATTACGCCAATGGCGATCGTGACAGCAAAGGGTGAAAAAAGAACGTATCGCATCCGCACATTTGCCGCAGATGATGCATTCTGAAATTATACCTTGGTAAATTTTGGCCCTATAAAAATCATTTCGTAGCACTGAATGTTGTGTGTTAGGGTCTGTTACATACCACGTCAGCGACTGCCAAAATTATTCGAAGTTGAATAAATTTTGATTCGAAGGCAAGGCAGTCGCTTCCGTGCCACATTAATTGTCCGCGAGGAGGAATGGTGTGATACACTCCCAAGAGACCGGCAGAATGACGTTGATGAAGTTAGACGAGATGTGCTGACTGGACAAATGACCAGATATATGGGATTCCTATAGGTTTAGATTTAGAAATACGTGGGCCTGTTCTTGTTGAAGTGTTACTCTGGGATCACGCTAGAAGACGCCAAGGGGCTAGCCAGCGTAAGCTCCCCTTTCATGCTCGCTTCCTGCAACACGCGGTGAGCTAACCGACTTGCCGTATATATCCACGAGTGAATAATGTAATTTATGTAACTTGCTCTAGGGCCGCAATGCCATTAGTTTATGTCAAAATGATATTGAACGAGACAGGAAAGCCGGGACAATAATCCCGCGTTATAATATCCCCCTTTGAACCACACTTTGTCCCCCGAGACGATGGGAAGTAGTGCTGATTAGAGCCTCAAGAACGTGGCGCGATGGGGTCCGGGGACTGCACCCGCCCGCTCGCTCGCTCGCTCGATCGAGTCTGCCCCGCCGCGGTATAGGACATGCTGCTTATTAATGAAATCCGAGGTTTTTTTACTCGGTTATCTGAGAGGGTAGACGGGTTACGCTCAGGGGTCAAAACACCTGACTAGGTCAATGAACCTCCTGTTTTCTTTTCCCTTGGCAACCGTCTCTCGGGAGATCTTATTGGCGGGAATAATATATTAATCATTAGCAGCGCTGGTATGGTCGTTTCCCTTGCAATAATTCTTAATATCGACCAGACGTGACAGAGAGAATCTCCGCTGTATGCCCATGTACCTCAAACCTCTTCTCTTTTGTTAACGCATACCAATTCCCCCCAAAACCTGAAAGGAATTCCTTTGAAATTCTTTGGATGATTGAGACGCAATGGGGGAAAATGGAATGCATAGTTCCGAGATTGCCCAGTTAACCCCGCCCCTTAGATAATGTTGCTATTGATATGTGCTCACAAGCCATTGCAAAAAATGGCGACACACAACGTACATTGGTCGGCGGTTTTGGCTTGATTGACAGGTCGTAACTATGCATTGTGTTTGTGCGTGTGTGTGGGGGTTGGGGAGGAGGAGGCGGGGGGTGGGGGGGGGGGGGGGGGGGGGGGTGGGGGGCGTGGGGGTGCGGAAGGCTTCTGTTTGCAGTCCTTATTCTTATTGTTAATTAGGGTTTGCTTTATTCTGATTCTTGACCGCGTGGGTTTCCCCGCATGAGATTTCTCTGGGGAGTTTGCCTACGACTTCTAAAACTGCACCTCATTCTTCGTCAGATCATCTCAAGTTGATATTAAAGTACATGTATATAGTTAAAAGCTAAAACCGGTATAGTTGATGGCATAAAGGGCTATAGTTGCCGAAGATACAATAAAATTAAAAACAACCGCACAAGTCTTCTTTTAGAGAACTAATTTTCTGGCGCAGCGGAGATGACATGGTTATTGACATTGGCTAATTATTGACTATTATAGGGTGGATTCACACTGAGCTTTTTCCCGCGTAAATTTAAAGTGCGTCGCTTTGAGAAAAGGTAGCATGGGGGGAATTAGAGATGCAACGACGTACTGAAAATCACAGAATCACAAAACACTTTCCGCCCAAAATTTAGGGTGGGTTCACACTGAGCCTTTTTGCGATTGTGTGGTTTTCAGTGCGTCGTTTCTCTCCAAATTCCCTCCACATTGCTTTTTTCAAATCGACGCACTCCAAAATTTACGCGCGAAAAGGCCAAAGGGGCGTTTACACTGCAGATTTGAACTCTGACCCAGCTAAACCGTTTTGCGCGTCGCGACAGGCCGCGCATAAGCAGTTTCTGTACATGTACAAACCAATGGCAGTACATATACGCGCAAAGCCATTTTTCCGCGATAGTAGAGAGGTTTCGCAAGCATACGGATAGCGCGACGGATACGTCACAGGTTGTGACGTCATACGCGTCTCACTATCTGCTACGCGTTTGCACGGCACGCGTATCGAGGTCGCTATGCGTAAGCACTAAACGCGTAGTGAAATTTCGGATTTCTAGTGTTTTAACTTATTTTTCGTTGCGTTTACGTAGCCAGGTTATGAATTATGAATGTCTACGAACTTTTTGTGCATTTCAAAGCTTTGGATTAAAAGTAAAATTAGTATCAAAGCCGTGTTGTGCCGGGTGGTTTTCCCGCTGTCGGAAATAGACGCCTTTAAGCTAACACGCTGTAGTTTTGAAGTTGCGAAACCAGAGAAATGCCACTAACGGTTACGGATAGCTAAACGTATGCGTACGCGTATCCGTCGGCTTGCGAAACCTCCCTATTGTGAACGCCCCTTTAGTGTGAATCCACCCCTATGAGCCCCGTGCGCAGCCGTATCTCTATCCGTGCCATCAATTAACACTGCACGACGAGCGAGGCGTGTTTAACGAAGTTAGGTAAGCCAGCCGCGCACAGGCTGACGGACGGACGAACTGTGATACGTGAGTTGTGATACAATCGCTCAACATTACGGAAAAGAATTGTGGAGAAAAAAAAACATTCCACGGCGCGACCAGCGAAACTGCATCTTCGAGGGTTGTCATCGTAGATTGTGCCTGCGACATTTTAGGACTGCTATTCTGGATTAAGTTGAAACTTTAGACGGGGATTCCGTAATTTACCCATGCATGTGCCAATTTCGTAAAATTTCGTAAAGACCGTAATATTCTCGAAACAACTGTGAGTGCAGATCACAATGACCGGCGGAGGGACGCGTGATATCATCACGAGTTTATTGCATTTGGTTCAGTTTTTTTTGCATTACTACTCAACCTTTTAAGGAGTCTTAAATTAAGTAATCAAATTTGATTGCTTTTAAGACTCGTGACATTAAAAGACAACATAACTGCACTTTTTTTATTTTAAACGAAATTTTAAAGAACTACCCAATTTTATGTTTTCAAAATGTCTTTCGGGCCCACTTGAGGATTACGCCAAAGAAAAGCAAACTGGAATTGTAACAAAGTTCCGTATTTCGACCCCAACCAGCTCAGTGACATCAATCGGGCCAAAACCATCGATATATATACACTGGATGAAGCAACGACGTCTTAAATTGAAGCCATCATTGTACCCCACCAAATACAAGGCCATGCCTAGACTGGTTATACTGTCTTCACTAGTCAACATCATGGTCTACATGTGTTAAGTGGAATGCAAGCGATCGCATGGACCGGGGAGCAGTCTAGGCCAAGCATTGTTCGTGGGGTACAATGGCGGCCGGCGCATGGCTTCATTTCTCGTATAGCCAACTGTTATTGCATACTTCATCCAGTGTATATATATATATCGGTGGCTAAAACCAATACAAAAGCAATACGTGTCGGGGATCAGCCCGATCACCTAAAAATACAACCGAGGTTTTTAAAAATCCAGAAAAATTTGGTCCAATGGCTTCACATGACCCGACCGTGTAAAATCAGTTGAATGTCGCGCAGTCTGGACCGATAAACTGCTTGGGGCCAATTTCGTGGCGCAGTTTAGCACAAATATTTGCTAAGCACATAATTTCTTTGCTTTATTGTGCAAAACTGCATTTTGCCAGCCCAGATATTTTGCTCCTGTTCCTAAAAAATACAATTTGACATACAATTTTAGCTGGTAACCCATTTTACAGAGCAAAGAAATACTGTGCTATAAACATTTTGTTTGTGTGCTAAACAGCGCCATGCAATTGGCCCCAGTTTATTAAAGAAATCAGCAGTTGATACAGGCCCGTTAAAATACAAAAATGAAATTGAGATTTGTGATAGATTTTAATAGGTCTGGATCTAAGACTGCATTTCTGGTTATGGACGCGTAAACTCGACCGAGACTATTCGACATCTGACTCATTTCGCACGATCTGGTAACAAAAAATGGAAAGTTATAGATACAAAATAGCATAAAAACCAAATCCCGTGATTACACGACAGCTGCTTTCAACATGTATTTCGATTAATTTTATACGGAAGGGTCAATCATCCAGCATGGAATTAAGTGATAAAAACCTCATTAAGGTGCACCTTTTCAAGCATGACCCCGCCGGATCTGAATGTAATGTGCATGTTCATAATATTCTACGACCTACTTCATTTGAACCAAAAAAATAGTCTGCATTTTCGTAATGCATCCTGATTCATGAATGTTTCTTGTGACATTGCATATATAGTGATGAACTATGTCATTCAGCTGTATATACTTTAAAGGCATAGGCTCGTCAGCAAAGGCATGGAGCTGCGTATTTCGTGGCACGAATTTGGCGCGCGCATTGCTGACGAGCCTCTGCCTTTAAATTCAATTTCTACTGGAATTATATTTTTTAGCTGAGGGGGTGGAAGGGAAGGGGAGTGGGGGGGGGGGGGGGGGTTGGGGAGCGCTGAGAGTCAATGTTTAAAAACGTGATATTAGGGTCCGAGTTACCTGGGCTCCTTCCATTTACTCCCCGGGAAGGAGAGTGCGTTCTTTCCTCTCTCTTCCCCGCACGCCCCCCCCCCCCCCCCCCCCCCCCCCCTCACACACACATTTTTTTAGCATCCTCAGCACTCCCCATAGGATCCGCCAATACGATCCCTATTGATTTGAGAGCAGGAATATAAAAACTAAATTCTCATGTCACCACTTATACCATTTTCATTTTGGGTGTAATATTTGCGTTTTCTATATTCAGCAGCAAGATTTTAAAAAAACTGCAGGTATTTAGCGTAGGGTTATATTTAGGATGTGTCTCGGTTAACAAGCCCATATGTCCGTTTCAGAAGTCTTGTCGAACTAAACGACAATGTTTGCCTGGCTCATATAACACATCACAGATAATTGTTACAAATTTGACAATATGATAGGCACATGTACTTTTGACATTCAGCATTATTTGAGTATTCTGACGGCGTTTAGAGAGCGACAATCATCGACCCATGATATATCTGTAGCGTAAAGATGAAACACGCATGTGGTGCGTTTTGCTCTTTCCCTCCAAACGCTAAACCTTTGGCTGAATCCGGCCTAACATCTGCTTCGCCGCCAGTTTTAACTTCCGGTTCAACAGTTTGAACTTTAACACATAACCACAGCATATGTTGCAGCACATCGTTGCCTGTGCTACATTTTTCCAGTCGTGTCCTCCTACTAAACTGAAATGCCTCGAAGGGGCTGTCACTGGACTGCAAACTTAGCGCGCGAAATCCAATTAGGATGTAGAGGGCGTACACCATAGTTTCCGAGTGACGCTTACTTTCATTATGTAGGTTCCTGAAAGATACAAGATGTGTAGCTCACGCTGCAAACCGTAAATTGCATGTACACGTGTTCGAAACGACTTCTATCCCTCCAGACTTTGGTTATGAGAGTTTCATTACTGATGGACATGACAGCCTGCGAAGCGATTGCCTCCAGCTTGAGGCTGCGAAATTGTATATACGTAAATGAATGACAGCGAGAATTAGCAAAACAAACCCAATAATCTTACAAATACAAACAGACGCTGAGCCGAAGCCTGGTTTAGATGCAGCCGTTTTGAAACCTTGTGCAACGTGCACTAAAACATATATTGATATAGGCCCTACGTTCAAAATAAAAGCCTGCACAAGATATAGTGAAACGGTGCACATGTATTTGAGTAATTGATATTACCAAATTGCTGTGTGCTTGTTTCGATGTAAGTTCTTTAAATGATTCCTCATAGTCTCCAAAGAATATTTTGATTCGCCATTTGATGGAGGTGCACCTTTAAGCAAAATAAACGATACTGTCTCGTAATCTCGCAGACACAACACGACCCCGACATTGACCGTCGCGCAGCAGTAATCACACCGTTACATAATAACACTGAGTACTTGACCGTTTAATGGTCACGCGGTCACACGCCCACGCGCAACCGCTGTTGCTAATTGGTCGGTCGCGCGTGGTCACTTGGAATATAAGCCGCCGTGTAGTTGAATCAAGGTAACATGTATTAGTGTTTTATTTCTCCATCGGGTTACGATCGAATCCTCACAGTTTACTCGCAAAGACACTTGTACAGAAACACTACTCCTTCCGCCAGCCAATGACATGGGAATTATTTTACAGTATTTTGCAAGGAATATATGGCTCTGCGCAGATCCTGTGATCCACTTAACGCGCAACTGTGCCATATCGGATATATTCGGCCGACGTTTTTGGACGGTAAATTTTGCTCCCGAAGGTGATGCGTTCGCTCAACCAAGACGTCAGAAGTGCCTTCCCTTTTAGCTACTTGAGATATAATGGGCAAATAGAAAAACTTGACATAATGTGGAATTCATAATCCATATCAGTATACCACTGTTTAGCAGAGATTACGCGAGGTCATCTATAATTACTTCCATGACATGTCATTCACGCGACAGCATAATTTCAATGTTAAACGTTAATTTCTATACTGCCTGATCATCAGAGTTGCGCAATGGCTTAATAATCGAAGAGAATGACATTATATTCTCTGTACTTAAACAAGGCGACTGTAATTTAGATATTTACAACAGCATCTCAATTAACCTGATATCGCTGTATACTCTACGGCCTATTATATAGTCACATATATAAGTACAATATCACTGAACAGAACAGGAATGGCGTCGAAATAAACGAGTTAACAGAGAACCACTGAAAACAGTGTATGTTGCTGGTGCATTTGCATATTACTTTATATTCAACTTCATTCTTGATCAATGTGTTATTTCAACCCCTGTGCATAATATAATATATTAATAGGCTACATGTATTCATAAAAACATAACATTAAAAGTATCTAACGTAAAATATCAAATGGCCTTTTCAATGCAGTGACCTTAACATGGCATTCCAATAATAACATACAAACATAAGCCTAATGTAGTCATTACAAAATGGCGATTTGAGGTCGTGCGAGCAAAATAAATGACTGTGTTATAGCTGTCCAAACGTTGCAGAGTGCAGACGCATGAAAAGGCTGGTCGTTGGCGCGTAACATAGAAACACAATAGATGATCAAGATTATGGTATCTTTTTCTGCATTGCCATTGAACTTTACCCTCTGGGTGTGTTCTCATGACAAAGAGACATTTCAGGGCACGACCGACACAAAAAAGTTTCCGTACACAGTTTTTGAGTAATGTTATTAGAATGAGCAGGTAGGCTACGCGTCAGGGTCAAAGGGCAATGGATGAATCGAGTTTATGGGTAGGCTAATAATAGCAGACACGGCGTCGTTTTGGAATATGAGTTCAAGTTTATAAAAAGGTGTGATATACATTTTGAAATACCAGTGACCTAAAAGGTAAGCTTTTCTACATACATGTATTTTCAGTCTGTTGAAAAGGTTAAACGCTTTGTAGCTCTATATTTATCATGTTGCACAAACTATAGCATTTCGAACATACATGTACTAGTACGCCAGCAACACCGATAAGGGGTATGCATGATACAGTGTGTCAAAGTTCGTGTTTCTCATTGTCGTGCTCTTATGATTTATAATGTCAATATTGCAAATATCTTCAGAATGGGCAAAAATATTGTTACTATAGTTATTGGTGGATGAAAACTGAACCGGGCCATGCACTATACGATGTGCGCCCGCGTTCACATATTTTGGCCATTCGGACTTCGGATAGTGTGTGCATCTAACAATTCTACACTCTCTATACTTAATACGTGGGTATTTTGTATTTTGTATTGCCTAAATTTAAACATAACAGCATTAGTTGTAACTCACAAATGTATCTATTAAAAAAATGGGAACACTGTGTGTATTGTATTCAACAATATAACAATAACACTAACCATATATGAAGCAAGACTTTTATATAGGTAATTGTTCGAACTATTACATATTGAATAGCATTCAGTTTTTGTTGGGTGAATGTGAATCTTCCATGTTTTCTTTGTCGTATATTTCTTTTTTAATATAATGTACCATTGTTGAATCATTAATGTATACATGTATAGGGCTTCACCGGCCCGAACTGCCTATATAATACTTTGTATAAGGCAAGTTCGGGCCAGCGCAGCCCTTTTTTCCGAGATCGTAAAATGAGACAATATTGTTTTGTTCTGTGTTGGTCGAACTCATCTCCAGTGAATTTCCTTTCAAACGAACGGTATTGGATTAGTCCTCTATATGAATAAGTGCAAATTTACATCGCATGCAGCAGTACGTCAGACTTAGTGATTAAATGGGTTTTTTTCTGATGTTAACAAATTAATTGCTTTTGTTTGTATATATCGTTAGAATTAAAAAGTTGATCACTAATATTTTTCTTTAAAATGGCTCATCATACATCAGTTTAGTGCACATTTGTTTTGTTTTTTTAAATTACACGTCTATACTCAATTCCTTCCGTTAACAAAACACAAATTATGTAAAAGGCTCCATGTGCTTTTCAAATCTCATCATTTTCCCAACTGTGGCAACGCGTTATTCCATACATACACTGCAATTGCATATTGGCGCCAGTCATGGATGTAAATTATTATAGAAAAAAAATCTGCACAACTGCAATTTTAACGACAGGCTGTTGATGCCATTGTGCGCATTGTCATCTTCATTATAATTCCCTCTGTGCCGTTTTCCCCATATTCCAGTGAAATTTCATGCCCTTTATGAAATATCCATCCAAAAATCGATTGAAATGCTCGTCTGGCTTTTAGCTACAAAAAGGTCAAACACAGACAATGCATGCAAACAATGGAGTCTGGTAGACAGACACCGAAACGGTCGGCACTGAACTTGCCATTGATGACCCTGTGGTTTAACAAGAGACTGGTTGTGTTTGTGTTGTATATCGGTCTGATGTGGCGCGTGCAATATTATAACACTGGGTTATCTGTATATATATGAAATCCATATGAACTATATACCGAGCAACAAAAGAACTGCAAATTTACAGTTTAATAAAAAGACATTTTTAAATGTCTTTTTAAATTAAGCTGACATCGAAATATTCACATAACAGCTTCATTTTGCATTACTGCATAAAACTTCAGTGTGCTGAATATTTCCACTCTCCAAAAAGTTGTAAAATTGTGTGTTTCTTTTGTTGCTCGTCTAATGTATTCAGCCGTGGGTTGTCATAATAAACATTGTGGCCAAGGGGAGAGTGTCTGTTTTTCACCACTGGGACAAGCCCCAAACTGTGGGGAAGGGAGGGAACAGCCAAACGCATCACAAAATGCACCTAAGACACAATAACGTCATAGTGACGTTTCTATGGCCCTACATACCGTTTCCTGGGGCTCACATAGAAATTCGCACATGTAAACAATTTCAAAGCGTGGCGTCATTGTCTTGGGTCCGTTGCAGTGTCGGCCGATATATTGGTTGTCCGGTTGTGACTGTTTCCAAAATCGTTTTTACAAGCGACACAGCAGGTGTGTTTCTAAATATGATTGTGTAGTCGTACAAGCCTCTATAGTCTCCGTCGACCACAGTATAGTATAGGTATACTGGTGCTTGTCAAAAGTTTGTAAAAAAGATATTTACATTTACAAGATTTGGTTGAAGTTTGATAATAATGATAAATATGAACTTATACCGCGAGCTTATCGGGGGGGAACCCCCCATCATGACGCCTACACTATCACTACCCGTGATCATAGGGCTCCATTAAATCACTGCATATACCATCTCAGCTCCCTGGCGAGTATACAGCCCCAGCTGCCTTAGGCGCTCAATGGGCTAATCAAACACATCAACTTTAGCTACCTTCTCAGACACCAATTTTGCTCCTGATGGGTGGGTACCTTGCTCAAGGGTACACGCACCATGCATGGATGGGCCGGACCGGGATTCGAACCCACTACCTTTGGAACTAACCCAGGTTTTGAATCACATGTAATCAAAATTTTACAAAATAGAGACTGAACGACTTTGTGGGTGCGCTAAATGACCGAATCGGACGAGATGCCGAATTGTGCCTGGGAAATACGAACAAAACAAGTATCAAAGAAAATTAGGTCTGCACAGCACAGAATCTCATTAAATCAAGTTAAATCAAATATTAGACTTTCAGTTTTTCGAAAATATGTATTTTACAAACACACCGTGCTAACCAACTGTTTTGCCACGTGGCCACTTTTCATGCATTGAAACGAAAAGAAGACACTAAAAAAATGCAAGCATAACATCCTTCAAATTGACCTTTAAATTTTTCTTTAGAAATGCAATATTTGCTATCATAACAGTTGAGCGAGCATATACGATTTCCACTGAATATTCCACCCTGCTTGCATTCAGTCCAAAACTTGTCAAGTCTTGCACCTCCGTGTATTCACTGTATACGAAGAAGTGGAGTCGTGGCCAGCAGGAAAACGCAAGTTGTTTTATCTAGGTCGGTGGACCGGAGGGGGTAGCGGCAGTTCCTGGCATCGCTAGCCTGGGATCAAACAGCTATTCCGGGTTATTGAGGAAACACCGAATTGGGGTTATTTGGTCTTGCCCCGATTTGGGGCTCTCTCCGTATGGGTTCCATTGTAAAAATTGAATTGAAGCACAGACATGCACAAAGATATATCAGACGTTAAAAAAAATATTGACCCAATTTTAAGAATAGCCATATATGTTGTCGACAGCTTTATAGTCCTAGATGTACTTATACGCAAGCCATGCAAAGTCATTTGTAGGCCTAACTGTTTGAAATATATTTCATTGTAGGCGCTGTGTTACGTTTACTTGAATACTTTTAAATACTTCCTCAATTCTTAACTTATACTATAGGGGCCTTTCCTAGTTGTAATGACCCAACATTTTACTTTATGAATTGACAAGAAAAACTTTACTAAAAGTGTTGATAGCAATGGTAACAAACACGACATGAGTTTATTTCTTTCCAAGATCAGCTATAATACCGTATTCTTAAATTAGTATGAGAGAGCATATTTCCATTGACGCACTTGAAGTGTGTTTCTGTACGGCAGTGCTTCCAGTTTGCATGGATTTGCAAAGTATATTCGACTTCAGGCCGGGGCAGATTTCAGATCAACTAATGTTGCCGCGAACTAACGTCCAAGCCAGTATACCTTTCCTTAGGTTTGGCATTCAGAATCGTGAGATTTAAACTTCAGTTAATACCCTAGAAAGCGCAAATAATATTTTGTTTCAGAATTTGTAGACAGTTATTGTCCTTGCCTGAATGTAAGACTTAGGCGCGCAAACTGTTGTACCAGATCGCTGAGTGAAGTCCGCGCCAGCATCAACCGTTCGTTTGAGATTGTTTTATACCAACTGGCGGTGTGCGGTATAGATACAGTATTCCGCGTAGGGATACCGCCACTACAGTGTTACATATTCATGAAGGTGATTTATTAAATCATGACGGCAGCCAATGAACGGCGCGCAGGTTGTTATGATGGATGTGCCCAAAGGCCGTGACCGGGCTTACACTGATTACCGTCCGCCAATCAACCCCGTGAACTCCGCTGACATCTCCCGCCATAAAAAGCCAAGAGGCCGCCATAGTAACCCGGCAGTTTCAAAACTGGAGTGTCAGAGTTCAGCTATTGTGCAAGACGGCGAGTAGAGCACGCCCCCGTTGCCACACCGTGGCCGAGACAGAATCACTCCGCTCCGGCGGGTAGCTCGGCCGACGATGTCACTCTAGGCATTTTGCCCCGTCTGCGGTTCTAAGGTTACGAGCAAGGTAGTTAGAGGTCGGTGGTGTGTGTATGTGTGCGTTGATCTTTACATAGCTCGCCAGGTGAGTACGCTACAGTACAGCACGGTGCCGTGCTTGGTTCACGGCATTCACATACACGCACATGCATTGGGGCTATTGAAATAATGTCAGCGCATCAAGACCTCGATTTTTCTCTTCTGATTTCTCGGGGTTGTTAAAACCCGACCTTTCGCGGCTGCTGGGGGTTGTAAGTTCTTATTTATTTTACGGGGTGTTTTCTTAGTTGTCATTGTGCGTGGCAAGCGGCACGCGTTGGTATCGGGGACGCTTTGATGCTTTAACCTCGACACTCACCTTGTTTTTTTTTTCTCCCTCTCTCTTTTTTTGCCCTGTTTCAACCCCTGCCCTGCCCTGCCGTGGCCCCGTCTGACATCGACCATACAACAGCCCGTCGCAGGCTCACCGTACTCCGCCGCATCATGGCGATGGCAGTTAGTACCTGGAATAGCGACGATCTGGCCGGGGAGAAATCGCGGCAGCAAGGCCAGCAACACACCAACTCGCAACCGATACAGCCCCCACCGGTGCGCCTCGGTACGTGGAGCCGGGATGAGCTCGGCACGGACAAGGCTGTCTCTCAACCCCCACCGCCCTCCCATTGGAGTACAGTCAATGTCAGTGATGAACTCAACTCGGATAAGACGCAACACGCACCGCTGGCCACCCCGCAACCGCCACAAACGCCGGGAGCCCAGGGGATAGGGGTGCAACAACAGCACCAAACACCGCAGCCCACAACCCCGACGCAACCCAGCCAAACCACGCCGACACCGGGCCAAACGGCACAGAGTCAAGTTGCGCAAACACCGCAACAGCAGACCCAACAACAGCCGCATCATCAGCAGCCGAGTCAGCAAAGCCCGCCTCAGATTGAGTGCGTAGTGTGCGGGGATAAGTCCAGCGGCAAACATTACGGTCAGTTCACCTGCGAGGGGTGTAAAAGTTTCTTCAAGCGAAGTGTCAGACGGAACCTAAGTTATTCCTGCCGCGCCAGTCGCAACTGCCCCATCGACCAACACCACCGGAATCAATGTCAGTACTGTAGACTTAAGAAATGTCTGAAAATGGGCATGAGGAGGGAAGGTAGGTTTAACCAAATTCAAAATATGTAAACTTTAAAAATAAAACAACAAATAAAAATTTGTGCTAAGTTTTCCGCTTTTTACATCCAGTACGCGTCACGCGTATATATTACTATACAAATTAAGTTGATGTACCGGGCAATACGAAAGTTTTCGAATGTGTTCCCGACATGGATGCTTATGCAAGCTTATGCCTGTTTTTGGCGGGACCCGGTGTTCTAGTCCGCAACTATATTTTAACATAACATTGAAAAGAAGATTACCTGGAGAACCAACGCACTATTTATGCAATAAATCTGCCGAAGTACCAATCACCAAATTCAACTCCCACAAAATGAATTACTCGTTATGAGAAACTGAAATTCAGGTTTGTTAAAATCAGCCTAATCTCGCCGATTTGAAAAGTATAAGTTATTTTTTAACTGTTTTTACATAAAGTATCTATCAAGACGTTTTTGGTATAAATTTGGTGGCACTTCTCGGATGTTTTTCTATCCCCTTAGGGGAGGGCCAAATTCCACTCACTTTAGTGAGTAATGATGATTAAAATAATTATTGAAAGAAATATTGTGAAGTATTTCGATTTGAAAGGTAACTGGGTTTGTATAATATTGAATCTGGTGATGCTGTATACGAGTCTTGCCTCAAGTTACAAGTAGGCCTACACAAAGTTCTTGCTATATAACTCATATGGCTTGTCTTCTCATATAAAACCGGATAAGGGATACAAAGTTTGAGGCTGAACTAATTCTTCTTCAGAACTGAAAAAAGAAATACGATTCTATAAATATATGCTATATTCCGCCATTTGAGCATGTCAGCATTTCAAACGACTGAGTGTTTTGGCGTTCAAAACTTAACGGGAAAGTTTAGATGAGATGGAATCTGTTGGCTATGATTTTCCTCTTTTATGCATGTGTCCAAAATGCTGCTTGTAGCGTTTGAAAGGTTTGAATTGTTTGATTTCAACGGGCGTATATCGCACTTTTGTTGCTGTAACTTGCGGCTCTAGAGATGAGTAGACAGACCATGCTTTTAGTTATAGCCTTGTGAATAAGTCGATAACGTAACGCAATGCATGTCTCTTGCAGCAGTACAGCGCGGACGAGTTCCACCGTCGCAGCCAGGCCCAGGCCAGTACTTGGACGGCCGGTTCGAGGGGCACTCGTTCCTCTCCGGCTACATCTCCTTACTGCTACGGGCCGAGCCCTACCCCACCTCCCGCTACGCCCAGTGCATGCAAACCAACAGCGTCATGGGCATCGATAACATCTGTGAACTAGCCGCTAGACTCTTGTTCAGTGCCGTCGAGTGGGCCCGAAATATCCCCTTCTTCCCGGACCTTCAAGTGACCGACCAGGTGGCCCTACTCCGGATGAGTTGGAGCGAACTCTTCGTCCTGAACGCCTCCCAGTGCTCCATGCCCCTACATGTTGCGCCTCTCCTGGCCGCCTCGGGACTCCACGCGAGCCCGATGTCAGCCGATCGGGTCGTCGCTTTTATGGATCATATTCGGATATTCCAGGAACAGGTGGAAAAACTGAAAGCGTTACACGTGGACTCGGCGGAGTACAGTTGCATGAAAGCAATCGTTCTCTTCACATCCGGTAAGTAATGTGGAACCCATAACCTACTTTTAACCATTTAGAGAAATCCGAAGCCTGTAATGCCCATATCGGCTGCAAGCGCCTTTAAATGCGCCACGATGTTGGAACTTTTTGCTGTAGTAGATTTTTAAGAATTCTGCTCCAAGAATTTTATCCAGCATTGAACACAAATATTTTACTATACATTTTTTCAATGAGATCCCATCTTCATGTGTCTCTGAGCGTATAACTAAAATACAAATAAAAAAAAAATATAAATGACATGTCTCCAATGGGTTAAAATCAGGTATCCCTTCAGTAAACCAATTCTAAAATCTCTCAAAAGTATCTTTTTCTTCCAAAACTATAAACTTATACATCACTATGACCAGTTTCGGAAACGTATTTTTTTCAACTGCTACAAATAATTTGTTTTAGTCCACAGCATCTGTCTTTACCGTATAATACCAACGCAGCAATCCACCACGAGGGCCTGTTTTTGCAATCATAAGCAGAAAAACGTTTCTGGCGTAATACTGAGTTAACCAGTGATCCTTTTTGGTCGTCATTGATTGAATCAGCGATTACGTAAAAAACATGTTCCTTGTTTTGGTCGCGAAAACAGGCCCCAGCTTACTTCAGTCTACATGTATAGTTATTATTGCCGCGTCTTTCCTTGTGGTTAAATACTGGTCAGACTTTCTTGCAGAAACGTCTGCATAAGTTTGAAATAAGCAAATACATTTACATAAAGTAACCTCACTGAATACAACAAAGATCCTGATTTGTTGACCACAAAAGGTATAGCTGTTTCGCAGTTGATGTTCTACCAACTGGTAAAAACTTGTACCAAACCCATTGATGAAAATCTGCAAAATGTGATAACACAATGGTATAGTGATCTCAGAGTTAGGCTGGCCTGTTACTTTCGGATCGATCCTATTCCACGTACAGTTGAGGTCAGAAGTATAAATACATGTACACCACTACCATCATCACCCAAAATTGTAAACAGGACTACCAGAACCAATGCAAGGTGTACAAGCTATGTTTTAAGTATTGCATGCACGTGAGGAATTCCACAAAAACAAGAATTTAATAAAGACTATTACAAAAATGGTGTAAGCACATTAATTTTAACACTTGGTTGCATACAGTTGTATTTATACTTCTGACTTCAACTGTATATACAATTGCATAAAAATTACCCATTTCATTGCCACAGTGAGGCAGACGGTTTATTAAAAATTGTATACATTAATACACAAGGAAGCAATAGAAGGGGGTTAAAAATACATTCAAAGCAAATACGAGAGGGTAAGGGTCATAGTCGATATCACACTATATAATGTGGAACTTTGGTTCGGGTCATGCAAATGTATACATTTGGCGTGCGTGCATTGTTGGTATGATGATAAAGGAATTTGTCTTCATTTTGTAGTGAAGATCTCTTATGATGTTACAGGATTTGAAAACTGTTACAGACGGTGTTATCTCCGAGTGTGGTTGCAGGATGTATAACAACCAATCTGTTTTCAATACTGGAGAGACTTTTTCACCAGGATCATAACTCTGTGTTATCTTCTCTCAAAACAAAAGAAATATCTTAAGACAGACCTAAGAAGATAACCTAAGCAACAAATAGTGCAACAACATACCTTTCTGAAAACCCTGTGTACACATTTCCTATTTAACGTATAGGCCTACATAACTAACATAGGACACATAGGGCCTTATACTTTGTGACATTTTTTGGTCTCCTTGTTACATACGGTATATTGGAAATTTGCACACAGGGCTTTCAGAAAGGTATGTTGTGGCACTATTCGTTGCGGTTCTGTAGCTGAAGTTATCTACTTAGATCTATCTTAAGATATTTCTTTTGTTTTGAGAGAAGATGAATGACATTGTACAGAGATATAATCCTGGAGGAAAAGGTCTCTCCAGTATTGAAAACAGACACATATAGGTCAGCTCAGTACCTTATCTACATTTCTAGAAAACAGCAAAAAAGTGTGTTCATGCTTTCAAGAAATTGTGCGAAGTCACCCTCCTATTTAGGCTGGTTTCCTGGCTATATTGTTACAGAAGACGGAATATAATACCATGGTACTGAGGATACTAGTTTTATTCACTTGAGGGCGCCCTTGTATAATTCGTGTGCACACACATTTATATAAAAAAAATATTCATCTTCAGGTATTGTTTTTCTATATAAAAATATATCATTTCTGATGGAATCATTGCATGCGTCAGTGTTTGTACACATTACATTTTCTTATATATCATGAAATATAGGCCTCTGGCGGTGCATGATATATACATTATATCACTTTATCAGGCGTTTGGGTCGTCAGTGTCGTGGGCGTTCAGTGCCCCTGTTAGTCGCATTTTTAGATCGTCCATGACCTGTCTCTCGCTCTCAGCTCGCACTGCAGTCTAGACTCGAACTCTTGCTCTGCAACAGTGATGTCAACATATACGACCATAGCAACACAGAACGCCCCTGAATAATGAACTGAATAGTTCTGTTTCGCAGTTGATTAGTGAGGCAGACGTGAATGTCTCGCGAAGCCGGTTCAGTGTTGGTGGATGGCAACGTGTGTTGGCCTATACGTATATCCGCGTATGCAGCCCACATTCACATTGACTGCCGACAGACGGCCGTTTGCATCTTCCAACACCAAAGCAATATATCTTTGGGGACCTCAGTAATTACTGATGATAGCTAGAAGGTGAAAGACAATGGAGATTTGATGATGTCTTTTTTTTTTCAACGTGTATGGTGAGATGGGGCTAGAACAAGGTACTATAAAATATGAGTACGACCTAGAAATACGGACACCATATAACCCCTAGAACTATCAAGGTATATTTTTAGCAATTATGGCTACAGCAATAGACTGCTGCCCACCAAACTCCGTCTGATAGTTATTGAGAATCTTACCTTGCGTGTGTCTATGGAATTTTGGCAAACCTTGTCCATATAGTTCTCGAAAATCCACCATTAAAGTCAACGACGATGCGGCGTTGTCGTTGACGTCTACTTTTAAGGATGAATTTTCCAAAATTATATGGACAATTTCGTCCAAAATTCCATACACACTCAGGTTTGTTGTTTTTTTGCGCTAGCAATGCGGCCATAAGCCTCCCATAGTTGTACGAAGTAGGCCTAATCTGTTTTTGAATCATGCCCGCGATAGACCTGGAGATCTATAGGCACCTATCAATGTCATACAGATCACCATGCCGTATCCATACTTCTTCGTGACATTTGACGAGCAGTACACGTGGCATGTGCAATTTTCATTTCAATATACGGTATTACCATATACCATCAACCATGTACTGGAAACATGGCAGTCTTCATTATATGGAGAACGACCTCAATATAGATCCAGTGCGTGGTTACTGCGTTAAAATGTAATAAAACGATATTTTCGTGTTGAAGGTCGGTTCTAAAAGGGTCAGGCTGCAAGTGCGCTATTGTGCTGCATAATGCACACAAAAATAACATGCATCTAATTTTAGGATGAACATTATAGAACATACAAGTAAATATACATTTTGAGGCGGCCAAAGTCTCATTTAAACTCAAAGCTTTTGGGTATACGAAGATTAAGGACATCAAACAAAAAACGTTGTCGCTGCCTTCTTTGAAAGGTGAATTTTCATGGTTGAGTATATTCAGATTATTAATACAAATGCACTCGTCTAGACAGTGCTTAATACTGCTGATAATTATATTCATAACTAAGCTGTTGTACCTTTCCACGTATGTTTCCATGGCTCATTTTTGCGGGCGCCCCGAATGTCACACATGATCATTTATGTATACATTACAGTGCTCAAAAAGTCAAGATCCTTTGTGAATAGCTAAACAATGGCAGACGTACAGCTACAGTTTGATCGTTAATGGCGAACTATTCAATTCAGTTTTTTGTGTATTTATAGATGGCTCCGTCAAAATGCTTTTCGACCCCGACCCTATTTTGGTTTCCTGCAGGTTTAGAAAGTGTTAACTTTTATTTAGTTGGTGAAAATTTGCCATCATCAAGTCGGGTAGCTGACTAGAAGTTCAATTCGCACTTTTGTGATGATATTCAAACTTGGTTATAGCCTTAAATATCCCTCGGTTTAGTTAGCAAAAGAAATTCCTGTCTGGGATCCGTATCTATGAATTCTGCAGTTTGTTTGTTTACAGTTGAAAATTCCGTTTGGACTTTGGCGGTAAATTTCGATGTAAGTCAAAGATTTATTATTCTGCCGTGCGTCGTCGCCTGGTATTCTGTAAACAAATCGATTTGTCCCCTTTTATCAAAGATTTAAGGTAATATAAAGGACTGGATTTGACGTCATTTTCAGAAGAATGTTACAACTATAATCTTACAGATTTTAAGAAAATAAAGTAGTATTAACCTGTCACAAAAAAACCCACAATACAGCCTTTTGGGATTACGGTTTTAAGAATAACTGTCCACAATTTAGATCCTGGGCAAATTTGCGACTGATCTGAGATTCATTTAATTTAATAACGGTAACTCTACTACAGGCACGAACTGACAAAGTTAACCATATTTCCAACAGTATCCTATTAAAAAGAAATGTTTCATTTAATTCAGTTTTAAAGGAAAGTACACCACAGTAATTTTTTTCTCGAAAAAACAGAGAAACATTTTTATTTGCCGGAGTGGCTACACGAACTTGACTCGTAACAGCCCAGACGGTACGTCGAGGACGCGACGCCACAGTACATGTATAGGATACAGTGCGTGGCCGCGGTATTAAAGCCCAGCATTATGGTTTATGTACCGCAGGGTCACGGCGTCTGACCCTGGCCTTTGGTTCTGTGTAGCAGGTTTATCTGGGTTGCGGCGGGTTGAACATTTTGTAATATGGCGGAATTTTTACCTCTGGGACCGGGTGCTGGCTTAGTTACAAAACTTCAAGTTGTTTGTGCGATTGCTCCTTGTTGATTTTCATCCAGGGCAGTTGCATTTGTTTTCTGCGGTTGTGTTACACGATTGGACAACTTTTAAGAACAGGATCAACAACATCACATAACTAAAGAATAAATGTTGTTATACCCCAAATCCACTAGCCTTTTTGCAAGGCCTTATGGCTTTGGGGTTAGGCTTATATTGTTTGGTAAAACGTGGGATAATTTGGCGTCTTGAGCGGAGTATACAAAGGGTGGGCGAACGTTACGCCTTCTGTTTTATACTCAGCGTGTATAGACTCTACTCAAGTCACCAAATCGCCCAAATTCACGAGGCCTTGTCAAAAGACTACAAATCCACAAGCACAAATGTCAGTTTTACAGAAATCTAAATGTGAAAATCTTCAAAATAGCCTGGCGAGAATCCAGTGAAATATAAAAAACAAAAACATTTTAATAATGCATGATTTTATATCCCTTGCTCTTGATGTGAATTTGATCATAAAGCATGGTTATAAAATAACAATTCATATGACTATAGGATGGTTTTAAACAACAACATTAATTTGTTCTAAATAGTTGGAAGGGTAGGTATATCCCGAGGAATGATAAAAAAAGTTTTCAATAAAATATCAATGAATTCCAAATGCCCTGCGGTATTTGTGCATGCAGCTTAAATCTGCTATAAATATTATGTACAGTAAGCTCTGGAAAGGGCACACTGTCCTTGCAGCGACCCAAACATTTTACTCATGAGTTCACAAGAAAAACCCGACTAAAAATGTTGATAGCAACGGTAACAAACACCACATGATTTTTCCCCTGTAAAAAAGGCGGTACGTTTGTGGGAGAAATTGCCAACTGAAGATGCTTTTTTTAAAATAAAAAATTGGTTTTACCATTCATTCAACACAAAAACCATGCATGTATTTTTATGGTTATTTGCCTGAAATTGTATGTCTTGAAGTTATAATAACAGAATCTTGTATTATCAAGAATGAAAACAATGAAGAACATGAAATTGGGACCTAAAATCGTCCATGTTAGAAGTATAATGTTTTATTGACAGTGCTCTTATCGATGTTCAACTGTATTTTCAGTATCGTTTCATGGGCGCGAGGGCGCACCTGTTCAGTACATGCAGTATAGTTGCAAAAACGACTGCACTTGTTGATTGTATCTTTTGTGTATTGTTAACTTCCATTGAATGATGACTTTTTGGGCCAGACAGGTACAATGCCTGGGTTCTTTTCAAAACTTGGAACTGCCGATGGAGTTTCAATGCAGTTAATATAATAATGAAGTTAATAGCGTGGAATTCGAGCAGAGGCACACGAGGAAATAACTTAAGTGAATGGTATTAGCCAGCCAGCGATGCGGCGCAGCCCACAGCAGTGTCGGCTTGCTATGGCACTGCCAGACCCTGGCTTGGTTGGCACCGGAACTTCTATCTCGGTTAATATTTTTCCGGTATTCAGAGGCGCAGTGTCGAATGTTTCCTGGTAAAATTCCACTTACTGAGCTCTCCCTAACATGGTACAAGGAAACACATGAAGAAGTGTCTGTGTATACATTGACATTGTTTTTCATGTTTGTTTGTTTGTTCATATAGCGCATAACGCGCACCGGCCGTATTGATTTTGCTCCGGAAAAACCAAGGAACCGTGATTGCCAGGCTTTGTGATCGTGCCTTTTTGGGCAACAACATTTCACGGCCAATGCTTTATGCTGTGGTGATTTTTCATGTTGCCTAGTACCTGCATTTTACCAAATTGTTGAGAATTGTTTTTCAAGTGCAATGTTTAATGATCTTTGAAATTTCCGTCCATTTTGTTTCTGTCCCATATTAAAGGCAATCACAAGATTGGAAACACTATGAGCAACTAACAATGGAAATTGGGCACAAACCATTAACAATGGTGTGTGCCCAATTTCCATTGTTATAGTTGCTCATAGTGAAAAACTGTTTAAAATGGCGCTGATCCCACGTGTGGTTAAAGGCCCAGTGTATCATAATGTCAGGAACAACAACATTACCCTTTAAAATCCATACATGGCTTTTGTGTTAAATAAATGTTGGTAAAGAATCGTTTGCAAACGATTAAAAAATACCTCCAGTTGGCAATTTCTCCCACAAAGTTATACCATTTTAAACGGCCAAAAAAATCATATGGTGTTTGTTATACATTGCTATGAACTCTTTTAGTCGGATTTTGTTTGTCAACTAATGAAATACAATTTTTGATCACTGCAAATGATGTAGTATTGCATAAGGACGTTAAGGATGTGTAACATGAAAACCAACTCGAGTGTAAGTCAGCTCATCTACGTCCCGAGAAAACAATGAAAAACTGTCTTCCAGTTCCATACAAATTTCTTTGGGGTCAAATGGTTTGGTTGAATAAAACATTTTGACATTGCAAATCCTACCGGTTTTAAACCATCCCACTCTGTAAATAGAGATGTGGGGATTATAAGGTGCATTGTGAGTTGTTGGAGTGATCAGTGTGTTTGCCCACTTCCAGCAGTATGGAATGTGTTTTTCACATCGAATGTGGCTAATACAGACTGCATTTTTGCTCTGAATTGTTTTGCCACATTGCTCATCATCCATGCTGCACTGCCAAAAATCAACAACAAGCAAATTCCATACGATGCCTTTTACAACATGCTGGTTGTGGAAAGAGGTGCGTCCGTATAAAATCAGCCTGCTGTGGACCAAATTGTTTTGAAAGAACAATTCTGATACATAATTTTTCTTCGAAAACTTTCTGACAGTATTTTTAAGTTGACCATCGATGCTACGTTTTATTAAAGTTTATTTTCAATTAAATATAGACATATTAAAGGAACAGGCTCGTCAGCAATGCGCGCGCGCCAAATTCGTGCCACGAAACACGCAGCTCCATAGCAAAGGTACGGAGCTGCGTATTTCAAGGCACGAATTTGGCGCGCGCGCATTGCTGACGAGCATGTGCCTTTAATACTATTGTAAAATACATACAGTAAGTTATTGTATGTACCAGACGCCAAGATCATACACGACCCAATATGTTATCCTGCTAAATTAAGTTTCATTGCTTCTCTGTGCTCGCGTTCTATAGACCAAAGTGTTTCCCAAAAGACCACAAAAAGAATGGATAAATACTGGATCCAGAAAAAAAGTGCAGTGCTGCTGAAACGTTGGGGTCATCGGAGATCAAGAGGCTAAGATATGGGGTTAAAAGCAAACGGGGAACGCTCTGGGCGGTTCCCAGTCACAAGAATGCTTATAAACAGCGGACGAACTCTGGGAAACTTGGTAGAATCTAGAGTTAGTGCTGGCCCCGCGGGCTAAAAATAACGCAGCCCAGGTCAGGGGTGGATTTGAAAACTGCCCTTTCTATATAATGCGTGCCTAAGCATAATCTGTCTAGTATGCCCCCATAATAATATGTTATCACCGCCTCGGAGAAAGTTCGTTTGCATTATTGTATAACTACGGTTTTGTAACAATACATGTGCATTTATTGCCTCGCAACCAGCAAGAAAACAGTATTTGTTCTGATGCAGGGAGGCGTGTGGGCATTTTGTTTCACTGACGTCGTTTGGTGCATTATCGTTTAAAAGTGTAAATGCATAATTGTCAGTTATAATAATTTTTCAAAAAGACATGTAGGCTAAGTTAATGAATTTTAAGAAATGCTGTATGTTGATGGATTTTTAGAAAGGGGTATAGGCCTAGACCTCTTTAATGTAGAATAGACTGCCGAAGTGAATACGTCATCTTTTGTTGGTTGCCTAGGCAATGGCCCTACACTAAAAATCACTGAACCGTGTCCCTGTGCTTTTGCAATGGTACTTTTTGCGACGATGTTTAGAGCCAATTACCATGACAATAGACGTCATACTTCGACTGTCTATTTAGCGTCAGAAGGTGCTTAATTTATGGCTAAAATCGTGGGTTTTTTTCCAACAGAAACTTGCCGCAAAGTCGCACATTCGTGCAGGCCTTCATGTGCCAATATTTCCGACATGCGGTATCACAAAATATATTGAAATATTATCCTATTTATAGACTGGTTCCGTGGTTATACTGCAGAGACAACGGAGTCGGGGGCCCCTAGTTTCTTTCACTTGATGGCATCCTTGTTTTAAAAAAATGTGTGTGCACTCACATTTATATAAATTCATCTCAGTTATCATTTTCTTATAAAAAGATAATTGCATTGGACTGTTTGAACCACTTCTATCTTCCATTTGGGTATGAGATTTATCCGGTCACAAATTTAGGATATTACAAATCTTGTACATTGTGTATACGGGCTTGTATACAATCTTGTATATGGGTGCCTAATTGCCACAGAAATGAAATAATTTAATTTGGGTTGCAAAGAAATACACATGGTCTTCGTTCGAACACGAGACATCTGACACAGCCGGCTGAGCTATGAAGGGTTTCCGGGATAACCATTTCAAAATTCTCACAAGCCTTCTCCGATATGCAGTTTCCAAATCCGTTCTATGGGAACGTAGCTTGCGACCTGGCAAAAAAGTGCGGCATGCCATTCCAACTACTCATAGGAAAGGCGATATACCCCAAATACTCTAGATACACGGTATTAAAAAAAGAACGACGTAAGAATCCGTGTTTAAACTTGACCCAGCTTTGTTGTGAACAACGCTGCGTGTGTGACTGATCTGTTAGGCCATGACATCGTGCGTAATGAATCGAACTCGGGGATCAAGCCGCGCGTAATCCACCAATACTGGGCCCCTTTGTGACCCGGTTACGTTTGTTCGAATTCAGTTGGGACTTATCCGTGCCAAAAACCAAGCGACAAGGATATTTGGTATTCCTGGGACATTAGATTGAGTTTGATTTTTTTCTTCTTTCGGACGGCCTTGACCCAAAATTGCGCAACCTATAGTCGAAAACATGCATTACTTATGTACATGTACATGTACATGTTCATACGAATGCGTGTTTGGCAATTTAGAGAAAGTTCGGACCATATTAACTGGACTAACCGTAGTCGATCTAGATGTCACCAGGGATTCACATCTCAGTGATTCGGATTAATCCTTTTCGCCCGTAAATTTGACCCGCGTCACTTTTGAGAAAAAGCAGCCTAGAGGGAATTTGGAGTAAAACGACACACTGAAAATCACAGAATGGCAAAAACACTTCCCCAAGTTGATTTTTGTGGTTGGCAGTGCATCGATTCACTCCAAATTCCCTCCACGACGCTCAAACCGACGCGCGTCAAATTTACGCGAGAAAAGGCTCAGCCAAATTCCAGGCTTATATTACGCCATCAGACTTGCGATATATGATCAATTACAGCAACTCCATGGCCGCGTTCTGCAACTCTGATACGAGTAGTTCGTTTTCCGAGGGGCCTGTTTTCGCGACCATAACCAGAAACATTTAATGACGTAATTACTATTACGACCAATGAACGCCTTTGGCTGCCGACGACCAAAGCTGGCCATTGGTTTATCCCGCATCGCGTGAGAAAACTCAGACAATTTTCTGGTTTTGGTCGCCAAACATGCCCCATGCAGTTTCGCGTTTGCAGAACGTACAACTCGAAAACTGAGACTCTCGAATTTTTAATGAAAAAAGTAAGATAAAATTGTAAACTATACCATTTTAAATTTACCTAGACCGAGACCAAGACCCGACGTGTACCTTTTCCCTTCGGGGTCGTAGAACTTTTTCCAAGATGTGTTTATTCAAGGCATATGGGCAGGGTGGAGATTCTTCGACAATTTTTGGCCGGCATATGGGGTGGGCGGAGGAGTTTCGACGACTCTGCCCGAAAATCGTTTCATTCCACCGCTGTCCGAGGTTTACTCGCCCTGTGGTGAGATTGGGCATCGCACCCACGGTGGCAAAATGGCACAGCAGTGTTACAGCGGGCCACACTCGAACGCGCTGCTTCAAAGATAGGTGTTTCACTGCTAGTATGCTCAAATGCGATTTTGTCGACTTGCAAGATTCATCATAGGCCTATACTCGAAAAAAAGGAATCAGACTGCATATTCGCCCAATTTTGTCACTTTTGGCAGAGCTTTTAATGCCCACTGAATTTTGGCAAAATATTTCTTGTTGTCAAAGTCGTAGAATATAACAGCATTTAAAATAGAAAAAGAGTGCCGGTAAACTGTTCACCATAACGTTAACGCTTAAAGCCCGTGTACAGGAGTTTTCCCAAAATTTCATTCAACCATTTGACCTGATCAGTGAATAACCTTACTTGAATGCAATGATACCGCCCGATGTATGTTGATGATTTGAAGATTTTCCGACAAATAAACTGTGCTGCCGACACTGCATATTAATTAATTTTTATGTAGATTTATTTGTATGTGGTACCATCTGGGTCATTTTCAACCAGTGGCAACATTTAAACATGTAAACAATTTCTACCGTATAGTCATAATCAGCATCGTTAGAACCATCGGTTTCGCCGCGCTCTTGTTCGAACGTCGTTGGTTCCATTAAACATGTAATTTCTGCTTATAAAATATAGTTTAAAGTACACGTATACTTTGCCCTATAGCTGCGAGTATTGGAGAGTAACTCGTGCATGTTGCGGACTAATGCAGCATGTTGATTTGGTAGCGCAGCATTGTAGTAATGCCTACACGCACGAGCGACAAGAGTTAGCTGAAATAATTATAACATCGTAATGTAGGAGGTCTTTAACCTCATCAGAGGTTAATTATTATACAACACTGTTTACACCGCTCTTGGTCTAAAGTTGTCCATTATAATCACTACGCGTTTTTACTTACCCATTTCCTTTAAAGCATTCACCTTAAATATAGATTATGGCATGGTTGGAAAACTGCGTTGATAGCAATGGTATCAAATACCACATGAGTTTATTTCTGTCCACGATTTATGTAAGAAATTAACAGACATGAAATGTGGTTTAAAAATGTGTATATACGTACACACTCACTTTTTTCTACTATTCCCTTGCATAGATTTTAAAGGTTTTCCGAAATGTTGCTGCTTCTGAGTAGGTGACATTTCTTCAGGCGAGTTTACCAATTTGACAGAAAGGTTACTTTATATATCTTATGAAACATTCATGTTTGGTAACTAAACAAAACGTGACTTCTTGGATGTAGACACAAGTAATCCTCCCTTTTTGGTAAATGTCACTGTTATGCAAGAAATCATTTCTTCATTGCAAGTTGTATATGTCAACGGCGTTGGGTGCATGGCCAATGTACGCAGGGCCATCGACCTCGTTAAGCACAATCGTCTTGGAGTTCGTAATCTTCACGAACGTTTTCCCTTGCAATTACTGTCCAATGTAAAATTAATTTCGGAAAACTTTAAAGGCCGCCCGAACGAACGGACGACCGGAAATTGTCTAGACTTTTGCATCCGATTTCAATAAAAAAAGAAATTTTCGCTTTGATTTTGAAACTAAATAAGAATCTCATAAATATTATCAAGTCGTCAATACACCTTCAGCTTTTGAGCATTTTCTTGTTTGGACTTTAAATATAATGCATTATTAAATACGATGGAACAATTAATTCATTTAACATGTGATTTTTATCGAACGATAGTGCTTATCGCATTTTGTGAAGTACAGTACGTAAGGTAATTCTAACGAGGCCCCGTCGTCTGCGTCTGATATATAGGGATATAGATGCGCGTAAAACGTGAACGTGAAATGCTTTGAGCACTTAGTCGTTATTTTGAGGATAATGCACAGGCTCGTCAGCAATGCGCGCGCGCCACATTCGTGCTACGAAATACGCAGCTCCATAGCAAATGTGTGGAGCTGCGTATTTCGTGGCACGAATTTGGCGCGCGCGCATTGCTGACGAGCCTGTGCCTTTAAAATAGATGAAAACGAAAACCCACAACATCTGTGACTTTTGTGGTGAGATAACTTTGTTGATGTTATACCAAGTTTCGAGCGTGACTCCTAAGGCTGCCTCAAGATATGACCGGTGCTGAAAGAATTTCGCGTTCACGTTCGCGATTTACGTGCATCTAAACCTCCCCTAAACGTCGAACTATTTTGTATGGATGATAGCTCATGACAGTTTCAATCTGGTTTGTTTTCATCTTGTGAAGTTGCATTTTAGTCCAAGCATTCACTGGAAATGATCTATTGTTTTCCTTGCAGACGCGTGTGGACTTTCTGATTCCGCCCACATCGAGAATCTCCAGGAGAAGTCACAGTGCGCCCTCGAGGAGTACGTTCGGAGCCAGTATCCGAACCAGCCCAACCGGTTCGGCCGCCTCCTCCTTCGGCTACCTTCCCTTCGGACGGTGTCGTCGCATGTTATCGAGCAACTCTTCTTCGTTCGGCTCGTGGGTAAAACGCCCATCGAGACCCTCATCCGGGACATGCTACTATCCGGTAGCTCCTTCAGCTGGCCCTACATGACCGTTCAGTGATAACTAGGCTCACCGTAGAGTGCGCCCTGTTGCCACTTGGCTGGAACTGACCCCAATAGGGACTTTTTTGTGAAGTGGAGATTTCCATGAAATGGATATGTCCCCGTTTTAAAGAATTCATCGCGAATTTATTTGTAAGAATTTAACTTGAAAAAAAAGTCTGACTTTTATTGATGCTGGCATCGAAATGATGCGCCCTCTAAAAAACATGTAATACCTTGAAAAAGTTCCACTATTGTTTCACAAGAAACAACATAATCATATCTTATTATCAAAACGTCAATTTTTGTATACCTTGTCTCCATATAATGGAGTAAAATGTTTCCTATTTCAAAACTATTGAACTGGGTGGGGTCGTGATTGCACCTTTCAAGCAAGGGGAAGTTGGAGCAGCCATGACCCGAACGAACGCGAGTACCGATGCTTGGTCGAGTCTGTCGTCACGTTGTTTGGCATTGTTCGGCCTCGTTTGTCGTTTTTCGGCGTCGTTCGGACAAAAGATCGCGCACTATAGAAAGAAAAAAACCTCCACCAAATGTGACCAACAACTAAACCTGAAAAGGTGCCCGAATGAGGCTTACTAGGTTCTGTTTTTAATTGCTTAACATTTCTTGCATTTTTAAGAAAAAATGTCGACAGCAATCCTTGATATAGGTTAGGCGAACTGTCGCCTATACTGCATGGTTGCAAATAAGCCCGTGCTAAGCGCTGGAATTATTTGGTCATCGGTTGGTAAATTAAATATTGTTTCTAACAAAGAAATTGGCCAAGTCCATTGGACAAAAAATAAAATGGATAAGTACATTGCAGTCAAGGCCACTACGGTTTTCATTTTCGCACCAATGGTCAAGTCGAAGGAATGAAAACAATTAGCCACTGTAGGACGAATGTTCAATTTCGATCCGAAAATTGACTTCGGATTGAGATCGCGATGTTCGACCGAAACGTTCGGCCAAGACCAGTCAACTGTCGTGTCGAGCACGGCAGAGAGACGTTCTAGCACGGAAACCCGAACGATGGTATCTGACCAATGGCCAGTCTTAAACCCACAAAAGAGTAACAAATATGGTACCTAAAACTGCGCACTGTTTGGGAAACCCGGGTTAGAAATATCCCGTCCTACTGACAATTTCATGTCATTGTACAGAGAAGGGAGGATGGAGGACGTTGAATGGCTGCATTTCATGACTTCTTTTGTACTTTTTAGTTTGGTTTTTGGCTAAGTACTGACTACGAAGGCTTAATGTGTGAATATATATTTGTGAATGAACCAGCGCATGTGTGTGTGAGATTTGGTGATACGCGACTTCAAAAGTCACGAGGTGTCCGGGTACCAATTGTTGTGTGTGCAATGGCGTGTCCTCCATTTTGTGTTGCCTTAATTTTGAAGTTGTAAAATTTCAAAGACCGACGAATTAGAACGTTCACTCGAGCAAATAAAACTAAACAAATGACACATCTTTAATATGTGTTCGACAACACGGGAAGATTCTGCTTATAACCGTTTCGACATATGAAAAAGAAGCTGAACGCGCATATGCCATTGAAGTTTTACCTTACAACACATAAGTTGCGACGGGCGTGTAGCATTTTCTCACCAAGTCAGCCTCGCGTCAGTGTCCCCATGATGGCGACTGCATGAGGAAGGTCTATTATGGGCAAGTAGCCTGTGGTATACACGTTGAATTAAACAAAGATAGAAAATGTAGGGTTTCTCTTTTGGGTACACGCCTCTTGCCGTCTTGTCGATTAAGATGCATAAATCTCTTTTGGTACACGAGATGAATTGTGAAACCGCTGGAGTGATGTGAATTAACCTATGAGTACGTGTGATGTGAAAAGGTGAGCGAGTCAGAGTGAGTGAATTTGACTTATAAAAAAAACTGAAATTTCACCTTAGGGTGAACTCATGGGGTTTAATATTTTTACTGATGATGTGAACAGAGTGTAAAGAGAGTGTGAAATTTGTACAGAAATTAAAATAGTAAATATACAAATAAAAAAAAAACTATTCATCCACCTTTAATATGATGCTTCTAAGTGACTGCCGTTTTCACTGCTTGTGTAAATTAACAATTTTTTTTAAACTTGTTTGCTCCGAGCCACTATGAGAGGGTCGAATTTCGTTCAAAAATGCCCATGTTTGCTTTTTGTTTTTCTGAAAAGATAAATTCCGTTTATTTTGTTCAATTATGTATTATAGTTTAAATCGAGTTTGAAGTTTTGCTTTCGTAATTAGTTTAATGATTATTTACCATTTGTGCTTGAAATGACTTTTTAGCAAATGTTTGATTGTTTCTGTGTTAGGCCTATGCCATGTTCTTGCTTTCTAAGGGAGTGTATTTCCGACACCTATAGTTGATTTAATCGTATATAAACTGCTTTTTTCTTTTTTTTTAAATAGCCGCTAACGAACGCATGTATATGAAAAGACCAACCCCCACAGCAGATGGAGGACCATATCAATTGTTAGTTGTTTTTTATGGTCCCAAATTATCCTAATAATTTGGGGGGGGGGGGGGGGGGGTGCGGGGGGGGGGGGGGAAACAAGTTTATATCTGTCACCACTTATACGGCCAATTTTATAAAGCTGTTTAGCAATATTAGCAATAAAATTTGCTGAGCACATTTTTTCTTCTTTTTAAAATGGGTTACCAGCCAAAGTCGTATGTGATGTGAATTGGCTGGTATTCTGCTATTTGATAAAAACACACAACATACAATTTGTACTGTTTTTGCACTGCGAATAAAGTAATGTGCTAAACAATATTTTTGGCTAAAGAGATACATGGAATCGGCCCCTGATTGTAAATAAAATCTACATAGCCTATAAAATTCCATGACAAAATACCGTATTTATACGAACAGAGTTTACGAAATTTAAAGGACCGACCTCCGTAATTTTACGGACAATGCATGCAAATAACAAAACAAAACAATTACGGTAAACAATCCGTAAAAAATAATATTTTAAGTTCTGGAAATTTTGCGTGAAAATAAAATAGATTTTGACAATTTGGTAATCCCACATCCAAAAAGCATTCCATTAATTACCACGGTCCAAATTATGGCAAAGTCCCAGTCTAACTTTTGCTCACGGTAATAGATTTGAACTAGCTAAATACGTTGATATAGTGTATGTTAACTGATATTACTATAGGCCTACCTCATAAATATTCATCAGGCAGCCGCGGTATTTCATTGGTCCATTCCAGCAACTCAGTCATGTGATAGTTTTTATACTATCACACGGGTACTACGATATCACACACTTGGATCAGGGCCTAGATTTGTCCCAGTACAGCGTGATATTTTCAATGAAATGTACCAATAATGCATGCGCTTATACGTGCGCCCGTGGAGATTAATGGTGAGCACAGTTGTACCAGTCTATTAAAACATAAATCAAAACGTGTGCTCGATTGCTTTGCGATATTAAAGATGGAGATTCGGATCCATGAAATACCGCGGCTGTCTGACAATATTTATGAGGCTTTGCGCCTCGGGAGATAGTCCCAATCATCCTACACCTCGGGATCATTAGTTTTCACTATTTCCCATCAAACCATGTTGTATTTGTATACAATTAATGACCCTGCTGGAAAGTACTTTATAACATTGTCGCTTCTCAAAAGGTATGCTGTACACTGGTTCAAAATCTGTACAGACTGTGGTTATTTTAGGTCAAATGAAATTTTTGTCGACAGATATTTCATATTATTTCTAAACACCCAAATCATTTGGTTTAACGAGATGAACTTTTGTCAATTCGAGCTCCTTATGTGTGACTGTACTTTGTGCGCATGCTGTTATACTTATTTTGTGTTGTGCCCTTTTCAATTCGGATTTTTATTTTTCGTTTCATACTGTGGATGTTTTTTAAAAAAGTTGGAAACTTATGAAGAAAATGCTTTAGTAGCTTTTCCGAGTTTTGAAATTTGCCAAGGCCCTGACGCAGCTGGATAAAAAAATTGAAATAAAGTAACCTTTTTAACGGCAAACTGTTTTCGAAAGACTTTTTTTAGAATGGCATTATAATAAATACAATTTATTTCCTTTTTCGCATAGCGTAATTTTATATGTACTATAAGTTTTTTGCTTCTTTTTGGGGGTCGTTGTGAAAACGATGTATGGCTAAGTCGCTTTAAAAGTGTAGTAATTTTAAAACTGTCCAAAAATGTTTTTGTATCTGTAATACGTGCCATGTTTAAATACATAAAGATAAAGACAGTTCAAAATCCCTGTTTTTGCGTGAATTTCATGAATTAATGAACGATAACATGATCGCATACTGCTTGTTGGAACACAGATCGAGAGAGGGTGCTGGCGGTATGTTTCAAGCAAATATATACATGTATAGGTATGTAATGTTCGAAGGGATAGTTCGACGAATGTCCCTCGAACGATAGATATTATCTATCCGTTCATCGAGGGACTTTAGGCGAACTATAATGTTTTAACAGTCATCGCTCAAATTTGCTTGTAGTTAGATAAATTAGTCAATCTTAAAGACGAATATAGTTTGTACACAGAGATGATTTCATCCCGAAAAATAATATTGAATTAAAAATGGATAATTCTCCCGGTTTATGCCCAAGTTATTCTCCTCTGATTGGGATATCTGTCCAAAAATGCAAATGAGAAATTTTGAGACAAAAAACGACCATTTTGATAAAATGTCTAGAGCATTCAAGGATGATCTGGTCCTATGTTTGTTACAATGATAAGTACCATTTGTGTTCCATTAATTTTTGAGCAGTGCAGCGTACCGTACGTATCGCTTCATTAATTTGCAGTCGTTTTCATTCGTTTTGTGCCAGGCTTGCGTGTCGTGCAGGGAAAGGTCGTAATGTCTCGCTATGATTAACAACAGAACCATTAACATTGTGTATATTATACAGATAATTAACTATTTTATGTTGATAGATAGTCATAGGTCAATTATTTTGGCTATGTGAACGTGTACAATACCCATGCTTACCGTGCATTAGCATGCAATGTGTTTTGCTGTATATAGTTATGTATATTATGCTTAATGTGACATATGCTTGTATACACACATTACATGTTTCCTTTGTGTATGTGTATATACATAAATATATGCGCATATCTATAAAAATATGCATAATTATATACATGGTAGACGATGCCAGTGCACATGCCAACTATTGTATTTTTTGTCAATAGCACGATGTTTAGGATTGTTTTTGTATTGTTTTAACAATGTTAAACACAATAAGCCCTATAGGTATATTCGTCATATACATCTTGTATACTCTTTAGACTTTTATTACCGTTATTTTGAATAGCCGGGCTGTCTGTTGTTGTATCTTGCTGTTTTGTACAGAAAAGAAAGCTGGTTGAGAACCAGAACGAACGGGAATTGTAAATTTGTTATATAAATGATTTGATATGCGGTCCTATATATATATTGAATGGCGTCCAGCTGTGCTTCGCAGAATTGTTTTCTCCATTTTCTTTACCAAGCTCTTTTAAACGAGGAGATACTATGAAAACATCGCCATCCCCCCTCCCCCCCCCCCCCCCCCCCGCCCCCAACATCGCCATTCCCCCCCCCCCCCCCCCCCCCCTCCCCCCGCTCTGACCAAAAAGAAAAAAAAGTAATGCATTTTCTGTGTGTCCGCCCAAATCTTACATACACGCAGTATATACATTTGTTGTATACACTGCCTCTAATAGGATTCGTTCTTTCCAATCGTGTTCAACAATATTTGCTTTCACAGGACGCGTATACCATTAGTGTATTTATAAAGTTTGTGTTACTCATGGCTGTGCAGCCGAATTAGTGTTAAAGAAACCGAAAATTCCGATAACCGAATATTCAGAATCTTAAATATCTAATATTCAGAATCTTAAATATCTAATATTCAGAATCTTAAATATCGAATATTCTGTCCTCCCGTTTTGCAAATTGTATACCGCCCCCAGTCTGCAAAGGTATGGGGAGCGACTGAAATGGATTAATTTTGTTTTGTCTTCACACATAGATAGTCACGACTGGTCATGACCGAGTAAGCTTTGAAATTGGAGTTGACACATACGGCGGTTATAGCGTTACTATACGAGTACGAGGAAAGACTAATTGGTAATTTTCTAGAAGATGCATCGCTATATAGACCACTGAGTTACTCTTGACCCAAATTTACTGACACCTCCATGGATATATCCAGCACGATATGTGACAAAGGGACTGCCCCTATACCTGAACACACTTCTCACTTTTGTTAACGCACCAACTCTCCCAAAACATGAAAGGAATTCCTTTAAAATTCTTTGGATATTTGAGACAATGGGAGAACAATGGAAGGAGACGCGTACTCACTGTCACATATCGTGCAGCATTACGTGGAGCTTTGATCAGGGATGCCTATCGCTTATGGCTGATATCGTGCACAAAAATGTGGCTGAAAAGGTGATTTGCATGTTCACATAATAAATAATTTAAAAAAAATAAACTGTCAGACATTCCTGGAATGTGGGCCTGAAGTCTTTGGCTATGGTGCCACTGCCCATGGTTGTGGTGTCACTATTGTACTAGCATGGAGGAAGACTGGTATCACTGCTATACCCAGCACAATATGTGGCAAAGGGACTCCCCCTAACGCCCCTATACCTCAACATACTCTTCCCTTTTGTTAACGCTCCAATACCCCCTAAAAACTAAAAGGAATTCCTTGGAATGTTTGGACACAATGGGGGAACAATGGTAGGGCGGGATATTCTCTGCCACATATCGCGCTGCATATGATCACTGCTGGCCCATAGATTATATGCACATGTGCATATACTATAGTCACATCTGAGTGGGTACATGTATACCTGAGTGAGCAAGGGTATAAGTCCTGTGCAGAATAGGCGCGGTTCTCAGTCTTTCCTTCCTCCATGCTTGTAACTACCTGAGGGGTTCACAGAGGTCTGGATCACCATGGTATGCTAGGCTGCACGGCGCACTGAGGCCCCATGCGTGTGGTAGTGGCTCATGTTATCGTATATATGCAACCCTCTTTTCGTCCACTTATGAACGGGTGGTCTGTTCTTACTTGAGATGGCTGCAGTGTGTGACACCTGGACTCTGTTTCGTCATCGCCGGACTTATTTCGTCACTACCTGTTTCGCCCTTGACACAATGTGGACTCTTTAGACATCGTCGTATTGTGGACATTCAAGTCGCGGTTTTGGTTCCAACCTGCGTCTGGCTTGTCCGTGCTGGGACACCGGTTATGATGTCATCAGTACCCCGAGCTATTCGGAGCGCCTAGCCCGCCGCATCTAAATTTGATAAGTTCACTTTTCTAACTAACGTAAATGTCGGTATAGTCGCCAGGTCCGTGACCTCGCTACACTATTGATGAACAACGGCTGATGAATAGGTTGGCGACTTCGCGAACCTGGCGACTATGCCGACATTTACGTTACTTTATTCATTATTTATACTTTAGTTGTAGGTCAAATAATTATTTTCAATTTATAATTACTTGTATAGCAAATTGTAATGTTGTGTAAGTTGCCACGCCCATTGAAATGCCCTTACGAAAAAAGTACCGATTAGAGTTGTTTGGGTTGGCCAAATAAGGTGCATAAGACAAGTAGAATGAATAAAGCTGACTTGAGGGCAGTATTGCTAGACCCAGCAAATTCTATTATTATATAAAATGAAGCTTTTGCGGAAACTGGGCGTTTCTGATACTGTGCAGCACAGAGCCCCGCTCTGATGTGCGTCCACGCTGGGCGCACCCTGAACACACGCGTCATGCATCGAGTGAATGCATATAAACGCGCGCGCGAGTACAGTAAAGGGGAGTTCACACTGCCGCGCTTCGCTCACCGCATTGCATGAGCTCCCAATCGCCGAGTTTTCCAAAATAAAAAATTCCACTCTGGTAACTTGGGGCTTCTCTGATACCTCATTAGCTGCGCGTTGGAAAGGTCAACGCACCGCGGTCAAAGCTCAACAAATTTGAACTTTGACCCAGCTCGAAAAGTTTTGCGCGTCGCGATAGGCCGCGCACAAACGGCAAACCAGTTTGTGTACAAACCAATGGCACAGTGTGATTTTTCCGCGATAGTGTGAACTCCCCATAAAGCCTAGTTTCCATGATATAATCGTAACGCGCGCACGCAGACTAGACTCGAACAACTGCAACGCAAACACTGACAAACAATCGGCAAAGTTAAACTTGGTTCAACTTTGCCGACTGTCTGCGTTACTGTTTGCGTTGCTAGTTTGGGGTACTCGCTGCGTTTGTTGCGATGATATGGAAACCAGGCTTAATATATAAATGGAGCTGTTAATTCTGAGAGAAAAACGGCAAAAAGTCGAAACTGAACTTGAATTGGCTAAACTAAAACGAAGTGAAAGTCATGGTCAGGAAGGTTTCGTGCAATTTAATCCCGACGTAGTAAACGTATTATACTGGTTCAACCGTTTCGCGGTATCACCCCAGTTTTTAAAGTACACCGCGAGCTATTTTTGTTCCAGTCAACTCTAAAATCGAAGTAGATCTTTCAACCAGGTCTTCAAATTATGTTGCCAAAGGCTTTTTGTTTACGAGGATAAAATTCAATTAAAACGAAAATTTCCCGGCGGCTGCTGCTGAATTTACGCGAGCAACCCATTTAGTCATATAGCGGGCCGTTTGGCAAAATAATGGGTCAAACATCAGCATAACCGGCGAAAGCCCACGTTTTGTAATCATCTCGTAAGTCTAATTTCCAACCCCGTTTTGTGAATAAAAAAAAAACGTAACGTTTAATTCAAGGGCAGTCGTCCAAGGTCGGATCCATCAGGCGGGAACGTAATTGGGTCCCCGCCGGGCTGGGAACGCGCAGCGCCGACGGGGAAAAAGGGGCTAATTTACGAAGCAAATGGTACGCGGGGGGTCATTTAGGGCGGGCTGCCCGGTGAAAAGCCAATTTGGCGATTACAAAATAATGACTAGTCCGGCAGAGGATATACAGTATAGCCTAAACCACAGGAGGCGGGTCGGGGCACAGACCGCTGGAGCGGGAATCAAGGGGCGAAAAAACGGCGTATACGGGGTACAGCGTATTTACGGAGAGGTTTACTTTATTGCTAGTGACGTGTTTGATAGGTTTGACCCTGACCGATTTTTTAATGTTATGTTTTGTTTTGTCTGGCGTACGAATTTGCGGTCGCATAATTAAGGTAGGCCTACTATGTATAAGCATGCTACACAGAAATACCACTGCTGGGAGACTACCAGTACTGCGAATCAAGTAAAGGGGTTCGGGAAGAGATGCCGATCGTTGATAGAAAGCTTTAAGGGGATTGGGCATAACCCGGCGCTACGCTGACGCAGTCCATTTAAAAAAATTAATACTCAAGTTTTTTTCAACTTTTGTTTTAACTCGCACAAATTCCAATTTCAACAGAGCCCAAAAAACAAGCACCTTTAGGCCTCGGTGAAAGCTTGATCTCGATTTTACAGGGCAAACCCAGACGCAAGTGTACAAATGTGCTAGCCCTATGCGCTTATATGCAAAAAGAATACCATTTATTCCAGGGGCTTTTTACCGCAACCGACCTTGTCGTTGTTTAAGGTAAAAGACCTCTGATAGACACTGTGCTCAACCACTATTACGCCCAATCTCTATGTACTGTTGAAAACATTACTTTGGTGCAACGACCTATTGTCGATACGCTTTCTCATAGTGTGGCACTTCGGCAAGCAGCATTTTACAGAACCGGTTCAGGGGACGGGATCTAATTATATCCGCGTGAATAACGTCACTTCAGTGGAGACAGAGAACCAGTCTACTCTTCAAAGCAATAATGGTGTCTGCTGCCACCAAGAGTCTACGGGTGCTGTGAATAGATCGGTGATCCCCAGCAAATTCCGATCACATATACAAGAGCAGTGATCATGCACATTATAGATACGCAAGTAAAGGATTACATGCATATGGATCCAAAAAAGTTTCAATTCGAAAAATGGCCAATTACACGGAGAAAACAATTGAAAAGACGTAATTTGAAACGTTTTCTTTCAGGTGTGTGGTCAGAAAAGCGTCGAGATGTTTTTGAAGGAAATTACTTCTGAAGGAAATTACTTCTGAAGGAAATTACTTCGAAGGGCAAATTGAATAATGCGGACATACTCGAAGTATCGTAAATACCGATCGAGGATATTGTTACCCCTGGTCACTGCGCTCAATCATTAATTCAATATACTTTCTCAACACTGAAAGGAGCAAAGAGTCCAGGCAATTATAGGCCGTCCTGGGCTAGTCGGCTACATCACATTTACCCCTGGTCGGTAAGAGGAAATTTATAATAAAGTGCCTCGCCCAAGGGCACACGAACGCAGTATGGACTTCAATTCAGCGTGCTTCCGAGTTGGATGCACTATAGACCGCCGTTACAATGATATTATGTAGTCTGGTACCCGGACCAAAAATTATTTGACTAGACTGAATTTAAGGTGCGGCAGCCACCAATTCCGCCATTTTGAAACAGGAGGAATTCCTGTTACCCGAAGTTACCCGAATGCACGTCCGGTCGTTACCGTTAATCGTCGGGTACAATTCGTCATTGTTTCGAGATTTGAATTGACGTCGCGTGCACGTATGCGTGCCGCTGCGTGTGTATTTATGGTGATGCCACGGATTTAAAACTACGCAGTGGCTATAGTTACGGTAACCGTAGGGGCTCACTGGGTGATGCAGACAAGGTTTGAATTTTCTTTTTGATGCTAGCCTGCATGTAAATTAAAATGGGCATATTTTAAGGTTAATATATTAAATTTGTATTGGTCAAATAAGGAATAACCCCTTTCAAATTGTTGTACATAGCTTTGAAAATTAACGGTTATGTGCTCCTAAAAATAAATGCATGACGTAATGCTTAAAGTGCTATTTTAAACACGACAGTAGCCGGTCCTCATATTCAGTCGTTGTATGTGGAATATGTGGAGCGGGAACCAGTCTATGATATATGTATATATCAAAAGAAACTTATGACATTTTTTCTATTTTCAGCAGAAAGGTCAAATTATGCACTTCACGGATAGAGAGGCACCCAAACATGTCGTGCTCAATTTCGGGTTACCAATATGTGAAACTGGCATTGATGAATAGTTGTCATCCGTCATAAACGTTTTAACATACATGTAGGCTAGATGCAGCATAAAAAAAAAAACTATATCTTGATAAGTTTCTTTTAATGCTCGGTATACTTTATATACCAAAGAAAACGAATTTAAGTGACGGCAAAATCAATGGGACTCAAATTTAACTCTTTCCGTCTTCATCTACTAGTGCTGGACAAAAATAATATATGAATGGTTGTTTAAGATAGTTCTTAACTTTAGCTGCCAAGACCTCGGAAGCATCTTTAACGGGTTCAAGTAGTTTATGGGGTCATTTAATCCATCGTTCTGTCACCACCACTTAGAGATGAGAGCACAGGGGGCAGGGCAGCCACTCCACCCCGTGTCTCCCCTCGGTCGCGCCGCGGCCCTTACCCATACCCTCGGAAATAGCTCTTGCTCTCGCGCTATTTGTTTTGGATTAAGCTGATATGGGGGACAGGCCCATCCCCGACCCAATTATCTTGAGGAGAGGATCTCGTGAAACGTCTTGGTGATGACGGATGGCAGATAAATGGGAGTGACTGGGCGCCGCGAGGAAAGACAGTGGGTCGGGCAATTCGATAATTATCGGCTGATGATTTTCATCCTTCGTAGAATGTTTGGACGACACATCATATGGACGTCAATAGCTGATATATTGGTCGGGGATCAGGATCGGACGTCGTTTGTATTTACGCAGCCTTTTTGGTCCTTAAGCCACCGCTGAAAAGAACTTTCATCTTCTGACGCATTCCAGGACTGAGCCAGTTTGAACATGGGCAGCTATGGATTTGTAAATTGGACTTGCTTTAAAACTTGAATAAGTTTTAAAACGAGAAAAAAATCAGCATGTGGAAGGTACCCATACTTTGACATATCGTTATGAAAAGGAAGCACATATGTATGACAGTGGCTTTTACGGGAGCTCCTTTAATCCGTTCTTTCCTTTCGTATAATATGAAGGTTAGCATACGGGAACATTTCCAATAAAATGTGGAAATAATTCCCCACTCTCGTATATATCACCAGGTTTATATTTGTGTTTTCATCGTTTCAACCTTCATGATCTTAAACAACGAGTTACACAATCTGGTATTGGAAATAAACACCCTTCGCTCAAACTACGTAGTTCAATTTTACTCAAGTTGCACTATATTATATATCTACCGAGATGAGTTATATTGACGATCTTGCTTTTCGGAGGGCAAAAAGCATTGTTAGTATCACGACTGATGATCGACCTGAGGATTCCGGAGCGTCTCTTTTCCGAGTCTGCAAGAAATAACCCAACAAAAGGACACATCCGGCTTTTAACCGGCTGTTTGTCCACCTCCGTGACTTAACTGAGTCCCTTCCGCTCCAAATTCCGCCGACACGGCACCGTATGGGAGCTGCGGAGTCTGCAGCACCGTCCCAGCGGCACGACCTCGCGAAAAGGATATCGGCATGCGCGTCCGAGCTCCCCGGACTGGGGCACGTTCGTGGCTTCCCTCCGCTCGGGCTGGCTTTGTGGCCCGCTCAGGCCCCATCGCCGGCCCGCCATTATACGAAACGCGATCCGTCTTCTCATTCACTCGGAACTGCCTCTAAAGGCCGGGCGTAATGGCCGCGGAGCCAGGTCGCCAAACGGAAAACCTTTGATCGCTTCCTTGCGACTCAAAGACTGCTAATGGTGCAGAGCATCCCCTATTGATGTTGTCATCCCCCTGCGATGTAATCAAGACGTTACCAGCAACAAAACATACAGCCTCATGTTGGTCGTTGAACTTGATGCAATGAAGTTTAACCAAACAAGTATAGGGGGCATCTCTCGAAGTGAATTGGGCTCTTCATGCTTAACAAATGCACAGATGTGAATTCCATCCAGACACTTTAGTGTTAAAATTGAACAGCCATTGACACTTAGACGACATAAATTCAGCATCCCACTTTTCTCCTTCAACGAGGAGTCGATGAAGTGGAATTGGACTGCCGTGTGATCTCTTTTCACAGATCGGAACTCCCATGCCACCTTTCTCTGCTATCGGGACTCCCGATGTACACAAGGAACATGTCTAGGCTTTCTCCACTGATGGCTCTGGCGGACAGGTTTCCTGCCCGAGCAAACGGTCTGTAAATATGGAGGTAAAATAAATACTGACCGCCTTGAACGAAGAATGCGGTCATGTTGGCATAGTGGCTCCTTCCCCGCCTTTCACCTCTGGCGTCCCGGGTTCGATTCCGGGGTGTATATGTGGATTTGGTCAACGGTCCCTTTTTGACCGCGTGGGTTTCCCCCAGATTTCCTGGAAGGGTTTTCCTCCCACTTCTAAAACTCCCACTTCTAAAACAGAGAACGGGTTCTCTCGCCCTTCGTGGCCGTGCTGAAGAACGTCCTATATAGGTGGCTACAGGGTAACGACTTTAGTCGGCGAATCCTAATTCAGCAGTCAGACTTCCTTAGGGATCATAAGAAAGGAGAGGACGTGATTGGCTGGATATCGAGGTTGCAAAAGTCGTTGTTAAAATCATTTTGATTGGTGAACACCATGTCCTATGGTAGAATAGCCTACCCCTGGGTGATCCGATGTATCCGTATCGCACGTTGCGTTCAAAAATCATGTTCTACAATGGGTCACTACGTCAACGGACCACGGTCACAAGGCGAGAGAGCCATTGTTCTTGCACATGGAGCCTCGCATTTCAGCAAATACGGCGGTTCCAAAAAAAGCGAATGATGCTCAATCAGGTATACGTTTGTTGTAGTCGATTTTCAATAAACCGTCGTATTACAAACCTTTTAGAATTTTAAAATACATGTAGGCCTATCTTCGTTTCAAGAAGAGCGTCACCCCATTCTTTACGCAAACACGAGGCTATGGAAGAATTTTAACATCGAATGCAATGTCACGATCGTCTTCACTCCACAAGACAATCTCGTGCGGAAAACAAACTGAATACACATGAAGAAAGAAAATTCACATCCAAGTGGGAAAAATAGCAAAAAAGCTGGCATACTTTGCCAAATAACACAGACTTGACTCGAGATTGCCATCCACTTTTTAATTATACATAATTACATGTAGGCCTATTTAGGGTATCGTAACCATCCAACCGCAATCCCACTCCTAGAACGTACACGTGACATCAAAAAGCATTTAGGAGACGGGGTAATCCACGAGTTCACCCCGCGTATTATGTCGATGCATAAAAAAACAAACCACGGAAATCTTACTGAAAACCACTATCGGAAAGAAATGTGGGGAAATGGAACAGCCGTATACAAATTACTAATGGCCGGCCGGTCGAGGACATTGTCCGTACGGACTTTCCTCCCTGCATCCTATCGACCCTAACCCGTTCTGCCTTTAGGACATTCAGGTTTGGTGTGTATTTACAGCGTGGGAGATGGGTCTGCCTACAGCACACGATGGGCGATGATTAGATAACTCATATCTCATGTTGGTTTGTCGGGGAGGAAGCGAGGTGCAAGAAAGATGCTTCGCGAGTCATTGACCACCTCGCACACATCTTAGCATTTGCTTCCGTCGAAAGGCTACCGTATATACCTCATCTCCGGTACGCGGTGTACATGTACACTTCGCCAAAAGTCCCAGGCTATCGCTAGAGAAGATAGCTGCTTGCTCTCGCTGCCCGTTAATGGATTTATTTAATAATCGGGAGAAATTATTCTCGGATTTGTTGCTCCGGGACAGTTTTCTTCCAAATGTGTGGAGGAACTGCTGGTTTTTTTATTGAATTTCCAACCGCTGATGAACCTTGGGTGAAAGATTAAGAAAGGGACGAAGAGGGGGTATAGTCTAAGTGTGAACCTTGCTTATAGTGCGTTGGAAGTGGCACAGGGGAAAAATCACGGTGTGTTTGAAATAACGGGCTGAACGAGGATTGTTCGAAGGGGATGTTATATGGAGGAACTATGCGAGGACCGCAAATTTCTGATCGAGTAGAGAGGAATTTCAAATTGCCATGATCGAAAACGAGGGCCTTCTCGGTGCTTTCTTTTGTGATGAAATTTGAAAATGAAAAGACGCGTGACGTATTGCTCAGTATCTGAAACGAGGCTGCCAGTGTTAAGGTGAAATTTGTCAATACGGTTGACATTGTACAGAAGGTACAGTAAATGAAAAACTAGAGGCAAAGTATACGTGAAGTTCATAGTGAAGAAAACAATTAGACAATAATCACACTAGCCTAAGGACCTGGGTTTGAATCCCAGTCGGGGCACTGCAATTTTCTCGTGTTTCTGAATTTATCTCCAATTGTCAATCCTGTCGTATATCTACTTTCAATAAATTTTATACACCGCAAAATTTCGCTTAAATTTTTGCTTTTTTTCAGAATATGCTTGTACAAAGGGTGACATTTTGATGCATTTGTGAACAGCTTTTCCCCAAGTTTTACCAGATTTAAAGAAATTCCCGCGCAACTTCTGAAAAGTGTGGAAAGCATATAAGGTCTTGTGCACACTAGTCTGAACGCAGGGAAGTACAGCAAGTATTAATGAAGCTTGGTCTTTCCACAGTAAAAGAGGTAAATTTCACAAACCCTAATAATCCCATACATATGGTTTTTATCTCGTGTTATAATTTTAGAAATAACTTGGTTATAAGAAGATAACCTAAACTCCAAATGGGAAACAAATGTGCCAACATGGCCAAGACCACCACGTACAAATTTTCTAAAGACACATGCATATGCACGTGACATTTGTCTGCCCGTATGTACGTTACATAGGAAACTTGTGACTTGTCCTGTGAGGTTTTAAAAGGGTATGTATTTGTATCCTTTTGGGAGTTTAAATTTAATCTTCTCAGAGTAACACAAGTTCTTTGAAAATATGGCATTTGTTGTCAAAGGTAACCCATTTATCAACTGTCTTACAAATTTAGAAACCAGTACACTTTAGTTACTGTTAATAATAAAATTTGTTTCGACTGAAATATAGTTGACACACTACCGACATTGCTCATATACATATATTACTTTGCTGCATTTTGCTTACAAAATATTATATTGAAATTAAAGGTAACTTAAAGGCAGGGGCTATTCAATGCGCGCGCCAAATTCGTGCCACGAAATACGCAGCTCCTTGTAGCAAAGGCACGGAGCTGCAGCGTATTTCTCGACACGAATTTGGCGCGCGCGCATTGCTGACGAGCCTGTGCCTTTAATGCATAGTTCCGACCTGTCAATCAAGCCGAACCCGCCGACCAATCACAATAGAGCTAGCAGACATCGTCCACATAGGCCTCACAACAACATACAGTGTTGTATGCGGTGATCCGGGTGAATTTTTTGTTTTAAGGCCGGACGATTCGCTGTTCAAAGGTAAGAAAGCATGTATTTCATGATGATATGACATCCCTGTGTTACTGGCCCTTTTAATACTCAGTGTGCTCTAAGATAACTGTCGACCCTGAAACATGAATACCTTTGAGTTTTCTCCAATGAATCTGTGTTTTCCGTTGAAAGTCCCATTGGTTTGTGCAGTGTGTGTGGACATTGAGGGATAGCGTGTGAGGCATAGCAACAATATCCAAGGGGGCGGAGTTAACTGGGCAAACTCAGAACTATGCATAGGCCTACACAATCGGTGTTCTAGTCGAGTCTTTTACAAGGCCGGTAATGTTGCACAAACACATATTACACAAAATGCTCATGTTGCAGTCATTTGCATAGCTCCAAGGCCAAGACCCATGGAGTTGTGTGGACTTTAATACAGGGCCTTATGGTGGGTTTGTAAAAAGGGCATTGACTGCACAACATAGCATTATAATAATATTCTTATATTAGATAAATTAAATGTCGGCTGTCCTTTAAACATACATTCAAAAAATATTTAAATTATACTCTGACCAAAAGATTAAAGAGGCTGGGATGTGTACATTTTTTTATTAGTATGTAACCTGAAGTTTCTCTCTGAGCTGCTGTACTTTAACAGCTGTTTCACAGATTTGCGGATGCAGTGGTCGGCTCATCCCACACAGGTCCACTCGGGTTGATAACTCAACCAAATTAGTTTTCTGAGAGCCCTTAACTGCAGGATTATCCCAGAAAATGTCACATTTCATTGCTGTGTGAATCACTTTGTTCAAACAGGTCCTCTCGGATTTGGGGAAATCAAGGGAGCGGAATAGTCTTGAAAGCGATTGATTGATAGTGCCTCGTTATCCACAAACTTCAACTAGCAACGGGGTTGAGTCTGCACCACTGCTCTATGGCAAACTTGGTGCCTGTACTCAGTCTCTCAGTGTCCTTGCCAGTAAAGGGCGCTGTTTCGATAAGAACAGATGATGGTATGTCTTCTTGCACTTGTTCCTGGGTGGTGGGATGAACAACGGTTGCACTATGGAAGAAAGGTAACATAAAACATAAATTGACAATTTCCCTGCCCGACACAAACCGCTGCCATCAGGAAATCACCAGAACCATTTCGCTTCAACTAGTCTGCCTGGCCAAGGCACCCAACCCTATAGTTAGATTGTAGGAATCCCCCCCCCCCCCCCCCCCCCCCCCCGACAGCTCCCCAAATAACCAGGCGCGGATCCAGAGGGGGGTTTTGGGGGTCAAAACCCCTCCCTGCTCGGACACCAACAAATATAATGTAATGCATTTTTTGTGTCCGCCTGTCCGAAACAAGCTGACATAAAAATCTGACGGGCAAAACCCCTCCCTGGTGGCAAAACCCCCTCCTGGAAAAATTCCTGGATCCGCCCCTGATAACGCTTGGATTGACGAGGCAATAGACTACTAAAGTGAAAACGTCACCCTTTGTGTGTTGCCATGGTTTTGGGGTCTACACTAAAACCAGTGAACTGTTTCCCTGCGCTATACCAATGGACGTTTCAGATTACCAGCGAATGTTTAGACCCAATTACCATGGCAACCGACGTCACACTTTAGTAGTCTATTGAGATTGAGTGTCTTGGGTTATGGGGCTCGAACCCACATCCCATCGATCACGAGTACAGCTGTGTACCCCACCGGGCCACACATGCCGACCATACATGTTAATAGTGTGAGAGAGCCTTGATATCGAGCATCCTTGGGATGGATGTGTGCAAGATATAAATTTATATTATTAACACCTTAAAAACTCTGGCAAATGGGTAGGTACAGGCAGCCCATCGTACTGCTCATCCGAGCCCCTGGAGCCGATGATGCGGACCACCTCTTCACTAAGCCAGGTTGTTGCATCTACCTCACTGATCTGTAACCGTAGTCGCTGCTGCAGTGTATGGTGGTCCTCTGAAGCCTGCACGGTCTGATACATGACGACGTGGTGGCGTCGAGGAAGACCATGAGAAAGCATTGGGGGATACACAGACTGAGGAACAACAGAAAATGAGTTCATGTGGTTATGTAAGCTTTCAAGCAGTCTTTTGAAAGTGTGTACTAAACGACCAGCAAATTTTATTTTAATGGGTTTGAACTTAATTTTGCAGCCCGTAGGCTGAATAGCATGAAGCTTGCTAAACATGTAATTCCACCTAAACATCAAGATACATTGGTGGGTGGCGCCATTGGCAGCCAACGGCCAGAGACACAGGGTAATCCCCTTACTCTTCACAAAAGAGTGCTCTGGGATCTTTGAAGTGTTACACAACACACTAGACCAACGGCTTTACATCCCATCCAAAAGATGGACCAATTGTGGTCGAGTGCCTTGTCCAAGGGCACAGGTACCACGGCTGGGTATCGAACCCGCAACACCAAGTTTTCACCCTTGTTGTGAATCAATGACCTAAACCACTTGGCCACAGCCAATATTGCAAACACGAAAAATCTGCTAACCTCCCATAGTGCAACTGTCTGTATTTTTTGGCAATCTTCCATTTTGAGTTCTAGTCCCGTCTCCTCTGCCAATTCTCTCAGTCCTGCTTCTGTTAGCTGGAGAGGGTGCAAACAAAAAGATGCATACTTTGTAATTTATAGACTCTATGCACTGGCAGCCATGACAGTGGCAGGTTTTCTTATTTAAATGATGTGACAATAGATCTACAAAGTGCCTAGTCGTGCATGACGCATGGTGACGATGTGACTGCCCCATGTCATTGCTGCTCGTGCAAAGGGTCTATTGGAGTACCATGCACAGCTGAGAGGTACTCCAAGGGTAGGAGCCAAGAGGAAAATCGAAAGCAAAACACATAAAATCAGATTTTGCATGCCTGTATTGCAACCACTCCTTTCATACATGGACACAGTCCAATGTGAAACACAAACTACCGTACACTGTTCTGACCAGACCCGCTCATACTGTTTAAACTTTAGTAATACTCTCAATGTCTTTTTACCGATTCATTTAGCTCAACATGCCCTCCCGGTGGCACCCAAACACCGGGAAATGTCCGCAGACTCGCCGCTCGTCTTGTCAGCAGTAACTTGCGATCTGATGACCACAGGAGGGTTGCAACCCCTGTATCAATCCCACGTTGGGAAATGTTCTCTGGTATATCGGCAGTCTGCTCGGGTTGGAGGTTATGCAGTGGGCAGAATGGTGGATGCTATGGAGAAAATAAGATCCGTTATATTAACCCGAAGCAAACATTACAGAGAAACTTTTTTCTGAATAATGATGGAGGAATAAATGTGTGGCTGGCCGTTTTAAATTGTACGTTTAAGGTCGGATTGGGGTCTGGAGGGATCCCCACCTGCAGTTGTGACTTCCCCACCTGCAGTTATAGATATGGGACCTCGCCAACCTGTAGATATGAGACCTCACCACCTGTAGTTTTATAGTAGTTTTCCCACTTGTAGTTGGGTGCTCCCTGTCTATAACTGGGAGCTTCCACTTATATTATAGCTCCCCTCCTATATTTGAGACCTCTCCAGCCCCCACCTATTTTGGCATTGGTGGTCTGCAGTATTGGGACCTCATCGCCTGCAGAGTTGGGACCTCTCCCGCCTGCAGTTGGGACAGCCTCTACCACTTATAGTTGGGACAGCCTCTACCAGTTGTAGTTGGGACCCCTCCACCCGTAGTTGGGATCACGCCGCCTGCAGTTGTGACCTCCCCGTCCGTAGTTGGGACCCCTCCCACCTAATATATTTTGGGGGCTCACCTCCCATAGTTGGGACCTCCCCACCTATTTTAGCTTTGGTGGGGTGGTAATTGGGACATGAATAACAACCTTTTTCCACTTCTGCCTGTAGTGTAAACATTTTAAGATGTGTGAACTGACTTGGAGGTGTGTGACGTGGTCATCTGCACATTAGAAGACAACCACAGTATTGCTTCCATGCAACTTCATGAACCATATAAAGCTTAGCATTTACTACCTTCATAATGACTCCATTCATTTCATCCTGAGAGATTAGCAGTTTATCATCATCAAGGAAGCAACAGATGCTTGTCGTATTCCCACTGGCTCCAAAGTAATCTAGAACACACTGAATACAAGTTCTTATATATTTAGAAAATAATGCAATAATCGGACTTTTATCACAGACGTACAAGATTCTTATGTTCCTCATAACAAGCCAATGCACCTATCAATTTGTCCCCCTGTCCCGCTCCTCCAGCTACTACAACTAAGAGTTGGGGATTGTCACTTTTCAAATGTCAAAATATCCACCCCTGGAACAGAAAATGTGAAAAATTTCCCACATTCAGGGGTGGAGCAATGCATGGGGGGAGGTTGCAATGGGGACTCTGCAAAAAGAGCTGGGGGTGGGGTGAGGTACTGGGGGTGGGGTCAGTTGCTTTTTCTGCTAGCCAAACTTTTTTAAGGCATGCCGTGGTGGAAGGAGATCGAAGGAGACTGGATTCAGTCTTTTTGCACATTGAGGGAAATTGCACATAAATTTGAGGGAAATTGATGCATGCATGTAGGCCTATGTTGCTTTTAGGAAAAAGTGGCGTGAAAGGAAAGTGAAAAACAATAACCCATCACCCATGCTACCACCACACTAAACCACGCCCCTCCTCCCCGCCACAACGACGTACCCACCCCTGGCCTCCCGGCCCGCGACAGGCGCGCCCGGCCGGCGAGGCCGCGGCACGGCCGCGCGCTGCGCCTGCATGGCCAGCTCCGGTAACCCCCATGTCCCTGGATTAGGCTAGGGACAGTAATTCACATTTTAAGATCACAAAGAAAACCTACACCTACAATAATCTATTCTCGACAAACCTGGGTAAAATTGGCTTTTTCGGGCACCGCATCTGCAGTTTTTCGTAAAAATACGAGCAGTCGATACCGTGCAGTTGCAGTCGCCATTTTGATATTGGACGCTTTACAGTTGACCTCTCGAATGTTTTATTGCGCGTTTCAGTGTAGTTTATATTTAAAATACAACGGTCCACGCTTTTCAACTTGAATGGTTAAACATTACATTATAAATATTTAATGTTTAGTTCTTTTTAAGTGTGGAACGTAATAGAAATTGCTATACATTGTATTTCTGTGGGAACAAAAAGGTTTTTTTCCTAATGCGTAGGGTTATGTACGTGTCATGTGTGTTACAGGGCTCATGTGTCCCTGTTTTGCTCTGCTGTGCAGTGATCGCACGGCGATTGTTGCCTTCAAGATGTCCGTTTGTCAAATTCGCCTTGTGTCACGTCTTGTCAAAGAACACTTTGGGGACATCGTTGAAGAAGTCTGCGTGCATCTTATAAAAAATGGCGTCAAACCTCTCAGAGTTGTAGCTCAAGAAACGGGACTTAAAGTTGACCAAGTTTGTGATCTCTGTTTTGTGTTTGATAGATGAGTTAGCCATGTATTTCCGACACCACTGCGTTGCACTAAATAAATAGCAATGCTAATTTTGGATGCCGAGGAAACGAGAAATCTTATACCCAAAATAACTTGAACCCGGGAAAATAGACACCCTGATAAATTTGTACGGATAATTATTAAACAACTCGCATTTATTTGTTATTACAGGCGCAGGCTCGTCAGCAATGCGCGCTGTTCGAAACAAATGCATGCAACTGTCGTAGACGTTATATCGACGTTGATGCGATAGATTTGCGTGTTAAGTGATCAATTATTTTTGTCTGGGCGGCCAAGTTTTTTGTCCGGACGACCAATTTTTGTCCGGGTGCTAACGGTACCTGTAATGATTTTGTCCGGGTGCACCGCCCGGACAAAACAGGCAGTGGAGATCACTGCTACCGGAAGTGACGTTGCGGCGACAGACAGAATAATGGAAAGAATTTCTTAGACGTTTTTAATTTTTCCCAATCCTAAATTTGCGGTTTCTATAAAATCTTCACTTTTTGGTGCTCGATTTCCTAAGTCATTTTAAACAAAAATATTAATGATCAACTTCTCAATTCTTGTCCCATTTTCTTTTTGTTCATCCAGGTACGTAAAGCTCTGTGTGTTCTCATCCAGCACCACATTGCCTCTTTCTCTCTGCACAAACGCGGCTTTGTGGAGTACGCAGCAAACGTTAATCGCGTCCTGTTGTTGTTGCGCTACCCACGATTCATCTACTGTGCCAAGACGCTGTACGGGGATGCAGGTGAACTGATTGTGGAGGAGATCCTACAGCATGGCCAGATGCATATGAGTGCTGTGGTGTCAAAGGTCACTCAGAGACTGTCGGAGGGTATGTTGATGGCATCTTCGGCAACTGAGGCCCTTTTATGCCTTCAAACTGCAGTCAAACCTGCTATTAAAGGCACAGGCTCGTCAGCAATGCGCGCGTGCCAAATCGTGCCACGAAATACGCAGCTCCATAGCAAAGGCATGGAGCTGCGTATTTCGTGTCACAATTCCGCACGAATATGGCGTGCACGCATTGCTGAATGAGCCTGAGTCTTTAAAGAGCTGGTCAAGATTTTTCCAGAAAATGGATTTTGTTCTAACCTAACAATTATATAAAATACCTCCCCATAATCCAGGGGAAGAAAACAGGAAATTTGCAATCTCTAATTTGGATGTGGAAGCACTGCACTACTTTGTGGAATGGGTAAATAAGTTTACAAAACGTCGGTGGCATTTTTTAATGATATTCCTAAAAATATATGGATTGAGAGTGCAAATTTTCAGAATGGTAATGAGAAAAGTATGACAAATGATAAAATATGACCGATCTTAAAAATCATAAAAATTAGGGCACTCAAAAATATAATCTGGACATGCTTCTTCAAGACTTAATTAAATACTGCAGGTCCTGTCGGTTGGCAAGCAATTTGCAACCGTTTTCGTATTAACAATTTGTAGCTGGCATCATCGATATTGTTAATACCAAACATTTAGAGATTTATTTTTTAAAAATTGTCCTCCAAGGTGGGCAGGCAGTGTCTGCAGACCATGTCAAGGGGCGGATGGAGGACCTAATCAACACCCACTTCCTACAGCGAGTCCCAGCGCCACCTGCAGATAGTGAGGATGACAGAGGCACCACGCCAGTAATGCCTGATCTCAAGATCAATGAAAAAGACCTGTATCTAGTTCCAGCCAGCATTGAAGTCACTTGTGAGTGTGCTTGTGGGAGATTACAGAAAGAATTTAGTAGTTGGTCATAGCTTCAGACCTTGTGTACAAAACATATAAGACACGCTGAAAAATGTTTCCTCACAAAATCTTAAAATTTTCTCACTCCTAAATATGCACTTGGTTGATGAGTCAATTTAAAGAAACAAATTTTGATCAACTTCTCAACTCTTACCGAGATTACTTGTGAGACGTTACTTTTGAGAGTTTACTTGTATGAAGACGTACATGTACTCGGATATGACTGCATTAAGGCCTGTTGCCACAGGGTTCTCCCCAGGTTGTTTGAAAATGTGTGGGGGCCCAATTCTGTAACGACTCGATAACCTGCGAAGTAACCGGGACGGACACTTGTGTTACATTTTATGCCGTCCTGGTTACGAGCGTATATTGGAAATTTGTACACAGGGTTTTTAGAAAGGCATGTTGTCATACTGTTTGTAACCCTTTTTGGCCTAAGTTATCTCTTCAGAACAACTGAAACTTATTTATTTTATTTTATGACCAGACAAAGGTATTTTCTGAAAAGTATGGACTGTGTTGCCAAAATGCCCCCTTTACCGTGGAAAGACTCATATTCCAACAGCAGATTAAAACATCAAATCCTCTCGTCCCTTTTTGAAATCTAATTTCTAATAACCAAAAGGTTTTGAAACGATTGAAAGGCCGTTCGTGAGTTTTTGTTCGGTAGGTTGATTTTTCTTTCCTTTTTTTCCCTTCTAAATCCAGTGAGAGAAACAGAAGTTTCCAAGCGAAAGAGGTCCATTGACGATGAGGACACCCAAAGTTCAAACAAAAGACTCAAAACGGAGGTATTTATTGTGGTTTAGTTAGTTTATCAATACAAAAATATATGGATTGAGAGCACAAAATGGTAATGATATGGTATAAAAATCTAAACAGCCATGGGAAAAATGGGGGGAGGGGGAGGGGAGGTCAACAATTTAATCTGGATACGCTCCTTTAAAGGAGCGTAACCCGATCACTTTTTTACCCACCCCTTTTTTCCATGGGTTTTGTAAACTAAATTATCTGGTTCCATAAAGCAGTGCAGTAATTACACCAACTGTTTTGCTTCCACATCCAAGTTGGAGATTGAACATTTCCTGTTTTCCTCCCATGGATAGCAGTGAATTTTGTGACATTTCACTTTCCACCCACCCCTGTATTCCGCTATACTGCACATCCCCCAATTGATTAATCATAACAAATGACACATCACTGTAAAGAGGGATAACAGGGCTTTCCAATGATATCAAATTCAAGGAAAATTAATTTGCAACAAGAGATAAATCGTCAGTCAAACTTGACTTTCCGAACTTTTTTGAGGAGTTTATTTTGGCAAGGTATTTTATATGATTGGTATGACGAAATCCATTTTTCTGAACACGCTCCTTAAAGTGACGATGATTGAAACGGTTTATTCTCGGATCCTTCAAACAATTCACTTGATTTCCGCTGCCGTAAATCCTTTGTGACCCAACTTTATCTTATTTTTCCCTTTTTTCAACTAGCATGCGGATGATGAAGGTATTCTATGGCATTTAAATTTTGATCGGTTTCACAAGTATCTACAAGATCAGGAGATACTGCAAGTTGTGAGGCAACGAATAGACTGGGTAAGTTCCTTACACAGATTAAAGACTCAGCCTCATCAATGTGCGCGCGAGGAACAAAATCTTGCCGTGAAAATGTAGTACAGTACCTAATCACCATTGAAATAAAGCAACCAAATATCTGATGAGAAAAAATCAGCTCGGCTATTTTGGACACTTATTTTCAGGAATTACCCTATAGACATTATCGATTAGCTGCCATCTTGTAGGGCAGTGTCTTTGTTCCTTGGAGACTTTCCACACACTGTCATTCGCACAACAACCGGCGCCCCCCTTGAAGCCTGCCATGACTTTTGCTACCTGGGATGCAAAGTGGCGGACAGCAGAAGTGCAATTCAGCAGCGACGACAGCTAGCATGGGTGGAAGCACAAAAACTCACACCTGTGTGGGACTCGGTAGCCAGCGATAGCGCCAAGATGCAGCTGTTTAAGTCAACTGTCGAGTCAGTGCTACTGTAGCCTATAGTTGCGATGCCCTAACACTCACAGAGACCATGGCGCAGCATCTTGACGCTAGTCATCGAGCTCTTATGCGCTACTGCCTTGGTGTGCACTTCCCGATACGATTAACCTCCGCCGAGTTGTACGCTCGTACACGTGTACTACCTGCCACAACCACTCTGCTCAGAAGTCGTCTTCGCTTAATCGGTCATGCATTGCAAAGACCCGAGGTACCTGTCGCCATATTCTTGAACCCACACAACCAACCATCAGAACCCTTCCGAGAATTTCGAGAATCTAGCCTATATTGTCCATTGGTTACAACGTCTCCTGCCAAAAGGCTCGAGTAGCGTCAACTATATAAGACATGCATGGCTGCACGTTTTGTGTATACATTGTTGACCAATTTTAAATATTAAAATTTGCCCCACAAGATGGCAGCTATTCGATACGGTCTATCGGGAATAATAGGCAGGGCGGTTTCTGGCTGTACAGTCACTAAAATGATTAATACATATATAACGATGTATGATTTCATACCAGAATGCTTCAGAGGTTGTACGCACAATGCTAAGAATCAGCGAGCTGTCTACAAGTCTGAAGGACAAAGTGTCCCATCCGATCTCACTCAATGATATCATGAGAGCTCTACCCAAGGACAATAAGATGAAGTTTGGTACTGTGGAGCAGTACATGAAACTACTGGCTGATGATCAGGTATTATAAAGCGAGAGCATCCTCTTGCAACAGGGCCTCTTTAACACACTGCTGTACTCACTCATCCAAGCCCCAGTTGATTGGGCGCAGATTGTAAACACCATGCATGTCCATTGTAACGCACTCGGTGATTGGCTGCTATTTGTATACGTGCCTTTACGGTTCCCCCACAATTCACTGCGTGCGGTACATGATGGGATACAAATCTAGTACACTTTGCCTCGGCTCTCAATCCCCTCGTGTAGAATTGAATGAGAATTGGCAGGTGGGTGGAGCTCTCGGCCGCTTCAAACTTGTAAAACGTGGCGAATTTGTGTTTTTGACACAAGTGGGTCTTTCTATAAATTAGGGGTCCAATTTTTACATCTTGTTTTTGTAAATTCAGGACAATTTCTTTAAATACTTTCCATCTCAAAGAGTGAGTACATAAAGTACAATTCATACAAAATGGTTTAAAAGCCATTTTAATGATTTTTGTATGAAAAATAACACATCAGGTGTAATGGGGGACACTAAATGTCACACTTTTGGACCCCTAATTTATAGAAAGACCCAAATGTGTGCCGGTAATGAAGAGTTCAGATACAGATTCAACCTACTGTATATCTGTTTTGGGATTATATCGGCATCTGTCGAAAACCCGTGGTAAAGGTGATTCAGCGTGTGCGTGGGTCCCGTGCCCCTACGCCAGTGTTTTAGCCAGGAATTGAGAAAGTGGGAGTGCAAATTGAAAAAGTGGGAGTGCAACTTTGTAAAGTAAAAAAAAATGTGTCCGAAGCAGCGCGAAGTCACTGCCGGAGTCCAGCGCCCGCTTAAGGGTCCTGGAAGCTCTGGCTATTGTAGATGACAGGGTTCTCCCCAAGTTGATTGAAAATGTGTGGGGGCCCAATTCTGTAACGACTCGATAACCTGCGAAGCCACGGCGTGGTGTCCGGGGCCCACTTAAGGGCCCCGGGAAAATTTGTGACTTTACAACAAGTTTTCTAGTGCATTTAGTCTGGGGTCTTGAACTAAGCTACATGTAAACAATTTTGTTTTAAACAAAAACTTTAAAAGACTAGGACTAATACATGTAATAAAGCATTGGTGAGTGCAGATTTGATGGAAAAACTCGAAAATTTTGAGTGAAATTTTTTAATATTTTGTGTGGAAACACTTCCTAAAAAAAGTTCAGTCTGCCTCATGTTTTGCACACAAGGTTTGAAGCCATGATCAACTACATGAACGTACATGTACTAAATTCCTTTCCATACCGCACATTATCCATGGGAGTTGACGATATTTTCCATAAAAATGTAGATCAAGCTGGTTGCTGCGATGCACGAAAAAAACGATCACAAAAATTACGACCGACAACCCAGCTATGTCATGTATGTGCAGGGGATTTCTCATGCAGGGGATTTCCCTTTCAGAGTAAGAGGCCAACTCGTGTTGTAAAACGCATGCTGATTGGCTGATAAAAATAGTATGACCTGTTGGTAGTAAATTCTGGCCAATGATGTTCAAGTTAACAAAACAGTGATCAGCATGAGTTGGACTGGTTACCGCCCCACTAAAGCCAAGAATCTTATGGTCCGGAAACCAGACTAGGCACGTTCTGGCGCCAGGAGGACCAGCTGGGCCGTCTGTACCGTATCGAGAGCTGTTTTTGGTCGGCCGTACCGTACGTGCAAATCAGAATGAATTATTGTTTGCCATGAATTCTCTGTGGTTCTTTTTTCACTAGAGAAAATTTATGTATGGTAAATTTATTAACTACTAAAGATAGTTTCAATTAATCAGCTTTACGATGGTACCAATTTTACATGTACAACTTTTCCATCCTCGATATCGAAACACTTAATGCTTCTTGTGAGAGAATTATCCGCGCTTGGTTGACATCCCTCAGAGTTTACGCACGGCTTTGACCAAGTCGTGCTGAAAAATTTTGCCCGTGATTTCATCACAACCGGCCGTGCTAACACGGCTTGCACGGCTCGCTAGCTAACACGCTGCCCTACGCACTGACAACGTAGACAACAAGAGTTGCCGGATGTCCGCCCCTGCCCATATCAGGGATGTGATTGTTCCGGTTTTTCCCGGAACTTTCTTTTGTCTCATTGGTTTCTGACAATGATTATTCCGGGAAAAACTGGAACAAATCACATCCCTGCCATATACAGGAAGTCGTGGGTTCGAGTCCCACCCGAGCCCAAGTTTTTAGCGCATTCTCGGGACAAGCATTTAGTATAAAGTGCACATCCCCTTCGATCACATGTGTACATTTGTTGAGTTTTTCCCCATCCAAATTCTTGTGCTTGAAAGGGATATACCGCGTTGTGTATGGGAAAATTGCATCCGTTTAACATAGTATGGACTGACTGAGTGTCGGGTTTTCCAATTAATTTTTCTAAAGTAGATTTTCAGACAAGCTTCATTTTAGCAGAAATTTGCTTTTCTTTCAGACTGGCATTGTAACGAAGATCGGTGAAACAGGAGGTGGCACTTACATAATTGGTATCCTTTATTGTCGCATTCCAAATATATTGCATAATTTCTGGGGTATTTCAAAATAACACGGAATTTCAAATTCATGCCCTGTAACAGGCTGCTCAGCAATAACTATCAGTTATTTGTGACATATCAGTTATGTCACAAAATGTATTGGGAAGTACCTACACTCCTTTCGCAGTGGTTTGAGCACCCAGTTTCGTCTGCTCCAATCACTGCTCAACTTCTCAATGTATCCTGCGAAGCGCGTGCGTGACAGTCGGGTGACATGTTTACTGCGTCAGGTGACAGAATCTGGCCAATCATGTCAAGTGTTATCCATTCCAGCCTTGGCCTTGGATGACGTCACGCACGCGCTTCGCAGGATACACTGAGATGTTGAGCAGTGGTTGGAGCGGACGAAACCGGGCGCGCAAACCACTGCGAAAGGAGTGTAGGAAGTACCAAGCTTATGTACACCCACAAATATCATTCTGGAATGGTTGTTCTGGGAAATATTACTCATAATGCTTTTCAACTGGAGAATGTCCGATGTGTAACACCAATTTTGCTGATTTGTCACTTTGATATCTATTAACTGATACAATTAATGACCCTGCTGGAAAGTATTTTAAAACATTGCCACTTCTCAAAAGGTATGATGTACACTGGTTCAAAATCTCTATGCGTATTTCAAGTCACTTGACATTTTGAAATTCTGGTTGACGGTTATTTCATTTTTAAATATCCCTTGTATTACTTCTAATGCTTGCTTGTAGCATTGTTGGAGGTACACACATAGATGTTTCCTTAACAAGAAAATTCCCCAGATTTCCAGAATGCTTGTCGTTGTCTTGTCACCTCAACCATCGAGTCCGTCGTTCAGGAACGCTTTGGCTCCAAGAGCTTTCGCATCTTCAAAACGTTGCTGCTTAAGAAATACCTTGAGCAGAAACAGGCATGTTGTACAAATATAATCTATTCTTTATTTTAGATATCTGGTTTAAGAGGTCCTTGAGACCTTGTTTCAACATGAATCTTGTCTTAACAGGAATGAAGAATGAACAATGTATTGTGAGCTAAAATTGTCCTTGTTATAAAAGCAGACTATTTTTATAGCAGTGCTAAACTACTTGTAATGTATAATACAGGGTTGTAACAAGTCTCCTTCTGCTTGAGTCCCAAGTCGAGTCAAGTCAAATGGCCTTCGAGTCCTGAGTCGAGTCAAGTCAGGCATGTAGGTCAAGTCAAGTAGTCATAATAGTAAATTTGTTCAAGCTAATTTAAAAATGAGTCTAAAAGCTGAAACTTGCATTCGTGTTTGGTATTTTTGTTGTTCTGACAAAAAATGCCTAAAAGTTCAATTTCATCTTTGGCAGACCGGGGTCAAAAGTCCAAGTCAAGTCATGTCATTTGAAGTTCGAGTCTCGAGTCATGTCATGTCAAGTCAGTAAACAAAAAAATGGGATTTGAGTCCCGAGTCTCAAGTCAGAGTCATTACAACCCTGGTAATTTCTTTTAAATATTGGTAACTTGAAAAAGCCATTTTTCAAAATGCTACAAAATATCACACTTTGGCTCTCAATTATGGCGTAGAAGTGACATAGGAAATCGCAAATATCTTTGCAAATATTTGTGATGTCATACATTTTTGTTTAATACATACTTTATTGTTCAATACATACTTTATTGTATACTTGGCATGCCTATGCTTATTTTTTGTTGGAAGCTATAAGGCTTCAAAGCCAGTTACCAATATTTTTCTGGCGACGCGAGTTAGACCCTCTAGCTTCCTACCAAAAAAGCAAGGCACTTAAAGGCCCAGTGGATCATTTGCAATGACCCCAAAAAGTAATCGACGAGTTTACAGGGGGAAAAGTTCTGAAAGTAAAGATTTAATTAATAGCAACTATCCATTGAAAGGCTTTCGCTCAAAATGATATAATTTTACCAGAAAATAATCCGTAAAGATGAAATTATTTAGATCGTTTGCAAACGATTTACTTAATTTTGGTTCGCATCTACGCGGTCCAAAATGCATGGGCGCTGTGTACTCCGTGTGCGTGTTCCAACGCGATGCATTTTTATGGATCGCGCGCACACGCAGTATGTGCGCCACAGAGTGCATGACGAATATTTGAGAACGAATATTTGAAACACCCCGCCAAGACCAGGAAAATGCATATGGATTTTCATGTTTTTTTTAAACGTGGTACATTTGACAAAGCTGAAATTTCTTCGGATGAGTTTGTTGATGTCTTTCTTTTGATTTATAATGGTTTTATTCGCAGAATCGCTCAAAAACAGATCATCTACAGGGCCTTTAATAGGCAACAAAATGTATGACGTTGCAAATATTTGCAAACATATTTGCAAAGATATTTTGACAAATATATTTGCGAAAAAATTGTGCGACATCGCAAATATTTGCAACATTGCAAATACACTATTTGCAAATACACCACCATATTTATCCCATTCACATCATCTCAGTCAATCTTGTGTGTTGAACAGGTGGAAGAGTTTGCTCTCATCCCGGCCAAAGAAGCCAAGGAGCTACTCTATAAGATGTTCTCGGAGCGTTTTGTCACCATTCAGGAGATTCCACGCACCCCTGATCACGCCCCCTCTCGCACCTTCTACCTCTTCACTGTAGACATTGGCCAAGTCAGCAGGATGTTACTGGAGCATTGCTATAAGGCATTGGCCAATCTCATGAGCAGACGTGCCTTTGAGACCAAAGAGAACAAGTGAGATTTCTGATGCAATCTGTAAAAACGTTCAAAATTCATATGTGACCGGCTCCAGCAAAACTCAACACTTGTGATGAAAATTCAAAATTTAAGTTTTGGTATCATCTTAGTGTGCATACAAAAAGGTATCTTTTAAAACATGTTTGAGGAAATTCTGATAATGTTTGGCGAAGTTATGACCAATTAAAGTATGACAGATCAGAAAAAGTGAAATGGAGCTATTGGTCTTTAAAGTTTGACAAACTAGTTGATTATTTAATTTTTTGTCAATAATATAAGGAAATTTGAGACAGTTCATCAGATCAAACAACAAAACAAATCTTGAATATATCCCGATGTTGATTCTGCCAAATTTTCAAGTTGGTCCCAGAGGCCATTTGTTAAGGTTGTGGGCCCATATCACGTAATGGGAAATGCCGAGAAGCGTTGGGTTTTGCCAGAGTCGGTCACATATTTTAATAAGGGAAATACTCTTAAAATGGTCAGAGCTTGCTTGTTAGAAGTGCATGTGGTGTACCGTGTTTCTGTTCACAGGGGTCCTTGTCAATGACAAAGATTTCATGCATTATCCACATCAAAATGAAATGATAATGATGATGATAATGATATTAGACTTATACCGCGCACTTATCCGGGGAAACCCCGACCAAGGCGCCTACATCATCATTAGCTCTGATCATAGTGCTCCATTAAATCACTCCATACATCTCGGCTCCTTGGCGAGTATACAGCCCTTGCTACCTAGTATTAGGTACTCGATGGCTAATCAAACGCATCAACATTCACTACCCTCTCAAGTACCCATGCTCCTGGGTGGAGAGAAGCAATGCATGGCAAAGTACCTTGCTCAAGGGTACATGCACCATAGATGGGCTGGACCAGGAATCGAACCCACTACCTTTGGAACTAACCCAGGTTTTGAATACGAGCCACTAGATGTGTTCATAGTGTGGTGCGCCCCTCTCTCACATATGTTTGAAGCAAACTGGCTGCATGTGCATTAGGTTTTCTCTATATTGCGCAATGCACCTGCAGTCGTCAATGCTCGAGACTAATTGTGTAATGCAAACAGTACACAAATTTCCGGACGACTTAGCATTTTTTTCATCATTTAAAAAGAAAAATGTAGCAAAATGTTGCTGTAATCTTTCCACCCTCAAGGTGTTATGCGGTTACTAAATATTTGATATTGTTGGGAAAAAATACAGAAAAACTCCCGTGTACTCAGAAAAAAATGGCTGTTCTTTCGAGTTTACTCAAAAGGCGATTTTTATACCAAATATGACCCTATTTTTCAACTGATCGATTAAACAACTACTTGTATTTGAGTCTAGATCATTAACATATAAATATTCATAAATGAACCCCAAATTGACGATGTCATTGGATTAAATAACTGACGTGACCATCCAATCACAAAAGGCTACTTCAGACGTGAAGGGAATTTAAATGCCACTACGTACGCCAACAAAAACTGGATGGTGTGCATAAACATGTGCTCTCCCACCTACTGCCTGGCAGGGCTTGAATTCCACAACTTTGACAACTGCAATTGCCTTTGTGGCCCTCTAGTAAAATGCCTTGGTGCACTTTAAAACAGCTCAATTGCTTTCAGAGGTATCAATAGCAATCTTTGCAGTGCCCTTGGCTTCTAATTCAAGCCCAGCTCTGGGAAAAAGAAGTACTACATGTCAAAAAAAACATGTCCTACATTGTTGAATTTGACAAACCTTTCTCTTGTAGACGTTTGATTGAGAAGTCACAACGCGTTGAGGCCATTGCAGCATCGTTACAGAGCCACGGTGCAGACCACGCACAAACGGCAGAGGTAGAAGATATGATCACACCGCTGGAGAAAAATCAGCTGGACAAATACCGGCAGAAGATTTCAAAGTAAGCTATAAAGGACTGGTCCAAAAGGTCTTGTTACACTTTGCCTTTAAAATGTGCAATGTGACATGGTCATAACCAGAATCTTTTGAAATGATACACAAAATTGCGGGGGGTGTGGGGGGTGGGTGGCGGCGGCGGCGTGGTGGGGGTGCATTTTCAAAGAAATTAAAATAATGAAGTGATGATATTGCAAGTCAAATCAATTTAAGGATTGAAATGGACACACCATTTAACATAATTCAACCTTTAAAACCAGTTTTGTTGGCAAAACAACCAAAAAAGTGACAAAATGCTCGTGTGATAATTAGAGATTATTGTTCCAAAAAGAGGAAGTTATTAATATTATTATTTTTTTTAAAATAACTATCTCAGAAAGGTGTTGCCTACATCACTGGTCACAATGTAAAACCTGTGGTTTTTATTCAGAACTTTTTTTAAGGTCAGTTTTTCAAGGTAATTATGACCCCGTTCTCACTAGAGAAATTGCTTCGTTCGACGATGATCAGTTAATCATTGTTAGTTAATGAAGTGAGCGTTCACATCTCACTTAACGACGATCGAATGAAGATCGAACAAAGAGCAGTACCATTCACATTAGGCGACTGTTAACGAAGATCAACTAAAGCTGTGGGATGTCACGATTGCCTCGTTGCACATGCGCGTCAACACTTTCCGGGTGCTTGACGCACGACGCACTTGTGCAACGAGGCCTGCCAAATCGCTTTGTCGAACGAAGAGCGTTCACATTACAAATTTGCTTCGTTGATTGTAGCAATCTCTTCGTCGAATGAAGCTATTTTGCTTCTTCGAATGAAGAGATTCTAATCTTCGTCGAATAAAGAGGCATGCGTTCACATCAGGAAATCTCTTCGTCAAATCATTGTCTAATCTTCGTCAAACAAAGCGGTTTCTCTAGTGAGAACGGGGTCTATGTAAAAAATGGAATCCTAATTATTTCCATTTCCGGTTAACTTGCAGATTGGAGCAAAGCGAGTTACAAGTGGACAGTACAATCTTCACAGTTAGTAACTTCCTTCGGAGCTGATACTGGCTTGGCATCTCCTTCACATTTTCACCTTGCCAATTTTTGTTTTTCGTATTAATGTGGGCATCCTTTGCCATTCAATAACTGGGAATGCATTGTTCCAAGATTGCCCAATTAACCCTGCCCTCTTAGATACTGTTGCTACGCCTCGGCCTTGCAAGCCATTGCAAAATTGGCAACACACAACGTACGAAGCAATGAGGAAAGTACAGATTCATTGGAGAAAACTCAAAGGTATTGATGTTTCAGGGTCGACAGATGTCTTAGCGCACACTGAGTAAAGGACAGTAACACAGGGATGTCATATATATTCATAAAATACGCACTTTCTTACCTTTGAACAGTGAATTGCACGGCATTAAAACCAAAATTCACTCGGATCACCGCATGCAAACTGTACAGCCGGGCACTGCTTACAAGGCATGTGTTTTGTGTTTGTGAGCAAATGCACTATGACCTATGTGGGCACTGTCTGCATAGCTCTGTTGTGATTGGTCATAAATGGTCACATGGGTTCGGCTTAAAAGCTCATGCGCATCAAGTGAATGTATTGCGCGTGTGTGGGTGCAGTAACAAAAAATACTGCACAACAGTAACAAAAGCGCATGCAGTTGTAAACGTTAATTTTGCACACGAACTAAAGTTTTCAACACCAAACGGACAAAACTCTTGCGGAAATTTTTACCAGCATGTTTTTATTCTTTATTTTTCTAATCATTTGGTTCCCACAGGCCATAATTTCATGCCACATGCCTAATTGGTAAATTAAAGGCCCAGTGTATCATTTGCAATGACCCCAAAGTGAAAGTTCTGAAAGTAAAGATTGAATTAATAGCAACTACCAAATGAAAGGTTTCCGCTCAAAATTATATAATTTTACCAGAAAATAATCCGTAAATATGAAATTATTTAGATCGTTTGCAAACGATTTACTTATTTTTGGTTCGCATAGATCTGCGCGGTCCAAAATGCATGGGCGCTGTGTACTGCGTGTGCCAACGCGATGTTTTTTTATGTGCTTGACGCAAGCCACATACCGGTAGTACCTGATCAACTGAGAACGAATATTTGAAACACCCCGCCAAGACCTGGAAAACGCATATGGATTGTCATGTTTTTTTTAAACGTGGTACATTTGACAAAGCTGAAATTTCTTCGGATAAGTTTGTTGATGTCTTTCTTTTTATTTATAATGGTTTTATTCGCAGAATCGCTCAGATACAGATCATCTACAGGGCCTCTAAGCCTGAGGTTTTAAGTAAAAATAAAATCCGGTCGACACCAAATTAATAAATGTTTAGCTTTATGTACATAAATAGAAGCTGACTATTTATCAGCAAGTTCAAAATATTTCACAATTCAGAAAACTAAGGTTAAAATGTGCTAATAATGATTATGTACAACCAGTTATATAAAACAAAACAATGCGATTAAAAATTCTGACAGCAGTTTTAAAAAAAATTAAATAAGGAACCAACATTTTTCTAAGACGCTACATTCCCTTTCCCAATACAAATACATGTAGTAGTAAGAATAAGTAAACACAGTGGTCTTTAGTACACGGGTCACAAATTAAGCAGGGCAGCATATCACATTTTCACCGCTTGAGGGAACGTCATAAATCATCGTACATGAGCAATGTTTGTATTTCACATTTAGTTCACATTTTTTAGACCTCCCCAATTTTTCCCATGGGTGTCGAGGTTCGGATACCATATCATTTTCCAAATTTTCTCATAACCAATCTTAAATTTCGTGCTTTCGATCAGTATACATGTATGTATTTTTAAGGATATCGTCAAAAAAACACCAATGTTTCGTAAACTAATTAATTATCCATTTCACAAAGCAGTGGAATGTATTACACCAACACTTCCACATCCAAATTGGAGATTGCATATTTCCTGTTTTTTTCCCATGGATAGTATTTTGGGGAGGTATTTTAAATGATTTTAGGTAAAAATGGAATTCATTTTCTGGAAAAAAAAATATTTACACGCTCCTTTAAAATTTGTTCAAAAGTGATTCACAAATGTGAAAGTTACAAGTAGCAACAAAAATGCATTAAATTGTGAAAGTTGAAAATAGAGTAATTTGCAAATACTAGGGTGACGCCACCTTTGAGGTTTTATAATTCTGAGTATTTGACTGCGGGTAAGGGTGTATTCACACATAGCCACAAAGGCTGATCGTGACCAATCCTCCGTTAATTTTGCATTAGCGTGACCATCCAGTCATGACCAAGACACCCACATTTTGAGTGACTTGGCTAACTTCTTAAATCGGCTTATGTGCAAAGATGTAATCGCTGACTTTTTCTTAGAACTGCAGTATTTGCTAAATGTACTAAACACCGTCTTATTCACGCTGATAAGTTAATGCAGTTGCATTTTATCTACTTTATAGGTTATGGAGATTGGACGGGAAAAAAAAGGCTGAATTTATTTATTACTGCTTTAAAGGCCCATTGTATCATTTGCAATGACCCAATTTTGTTTTTCATGAGTTGACAAGAAAAACCTTTTTTTGACAGCAATGGTAACAAACACCACATTAATTTATTTCTGTCAAAAAATAGTATTTCATGTTAGAAATTGGGTTTTTAAAAAGTCCTGTGCACGGGACTTTTTTAACTATTCACTTGTACACAAAATCCATATAGGTTTTCTAAAGCATTGATGCATCTATGTAGCTCTTCAGGCTAGTTTACCAACATTCTTCCTTAGATATTTTACACTTATTCCACGAATCTGCAAAAAGTTGTATCTTGCGAATGATACATAAGACATTATGCTAAACAAGTGTAACTTGTACAATTTTTTTAAACAAAAAAACAAGGAATCTGACCCGCTGAAAATCAGATACGAACTTTGCAAAGAATGACAATTGCAGCGACACCGTGCACTATACGGATGCCGCCATTTTATCCAAAAACTTGGCCAGGAATGACGTTTTCACGGACAATTCAATTCCTTCATGTTGTGTACTCCTATAGCAATATACGAAAAAAGGTATCCGCAAAAAAGTCATTCTTTGCCCAGTTTCTGGACAAAATGGCGGTGCCCATAAGCCGTTCTTTGCGAAGTGTGTATCCGAATTTGAGTGAGTCAAATTATCGTTCTAAAAATACTGTACGAGTTGTTTTTGTTTTTTTATAATTCTACTTCAAGTCATAACAACTCACATAGCAGGTTGGGCCTTCATTCTAACCAATGGGATCTTTTTCTCTCTTATGCACCTGTCACATACCCATTCTGCGAGGTGCTCAGTCGTCAACAATGTGTAGGCGGCCTCTGTCAAACCCGTGCACATGCGGTGAAACCACATACTACAGCCGCTCTCGCAGAAAATGGCGTCTTCGCTGTCATGCACCTCCTGTCGACACATCCCGCACATGATCATAGGAGGGCCATGTGGGTTATTGGCCATACTGCCGTACATGGAGGGGTGGAGAGGGGGACCATTCATTGGGCCTCCAGGGTAACTGTTGGGGGGCATCCCTCTGGGGAAGTTACTGTTCATCATGCCTGGAAACGGTGCCGGCGCGGCGTTCATACCCCGGGGGTTCATGCGGCGCGCCATGAAGCCCTGCGGGGGGTTTAACGGGGCTACAGGGTTGGGATTGTCGTCAAACGGATTGGTGGCGCTGATGTGGGGGAGAGGTTGGGGCGGCAGCAGGGCTTCGGGGAGCTCAGGGGTGCTAACGCTAGCACCTGCCTAGGAAACCAAAGAGGAAACATTTCATCATGAAATTTTATTCTCACTTACAAATGTTTGATAATGACTGCCAGGCTGAATTAATTTGATATAAATGTGGACAAATGTCCATGAGTAGGGAACAACTTGGCTCCGCCGGGATTCGAATGCATAGTTCCGATTTTGCCCGGTTAACCTCGCCCCCTTGGATATTGTCGCTATGGCTCACAAGCTATCGTCAAAATGGCGACACACAACGCACAAAGCAATGGGACTTTCAACGGAAAGCACAGATTCATTGGAGAAAACTCAAAGGTATTCATGTTTCAGGGTCGACAGTTATCTTAGAACACACCGAGTAAAGGGCCAGAATACAGGGATGACATACATGTATTATGAAATACGTGCTTTCGTACCTTTGAACAACGAAACAACTGGCCTTAAAACCAAATATTCACCCGGATCATCGCATACAACACTGTACAAATTATATGGGGCAGAACATCGCGTGATGTTGTTGTGAGACAGTGCACTTTGACCTTCGTGATATTTACTAGCTCTGTTGTGATTGGTCGTCGGGTTCAGTTGATTGACAGGTCGGAACTATGCATTGCAGACCTGCTTAACGTGCAGACGCCCTACCAATGAGCTACATGTATGAAGCCAGTTAGTGCATGTACTTTGTACAGTCATTTCTCATTACACCCACTGATACAGGGGGCAGCGTAATACAACAATTCTTGATATCAGGTACGGGGGGGGTGGCGAGTTGTGCCATTTTAGACTTATTTCAAGTCTGATATTGCGCATCACCAATTATGTATAAGGTATACTTCTCATAAAGTATAAAAGTATGCGAGATATCAGACTTGAAATAAGTCTATAATGGTACAATCTGCCCCCCGTACGAGATATTAAGAATTTTTTTCTTATACATTGACCAAAGATTTTAAGGAAATTACCTCCTGGAATCAACAGATAATGTAATTTTAAGATATACTTCCCACTTGCACTTTTGTCACAAATGTTGCTTTTCTGTAGAAAAATCACATTTTCTTCTTCAAAAATTGCCTTCAGTTAGTGCACAAGATAACCATTCACAGTACACGCGCGCGCTTACGCACAGACCACTCGCTGCGACATTTTGTGCATTACTTTATGCAGTAATTTTATCATTTATTTATCTCAGAAATGCAACATTTGCGACAGAAGTGCAAGTGGGAAGTATATCTTAGAATTTGATGATCTGTCGATTCCAGGAGGTAATTTCCTTAAAATCTTTGTTCAATGTATACGAAAAAAATACCCCCAATCTCAAACATGCCTGGTTTGCAAATGACTACTTGACTAACCCGTTTAGCAGAAGCCTTCTTGTGTTTCTTCCTGGGACTAGAGGGTTCACTGGTGTTGGAGTGTTCACTCTCTGTCTGACTGATCAAGTCACTATCTAATGAGGCTGCAGGCAGAATGAGGGTACAAAGGCTGTAGTTTATTCTGATTTGAATTGTGAAAATGAACAGTACTCCTTGGAAGCAGCAGCAACGCCAAGGTGGGCCAAGGGGTCCTGGGGGCCCAAAAAAGTGTTGTGCCTCCCACTTGTGCCCCCACATGAGACTTGAGGTTTGCACAAAACAAATGTGTAAGCTGCTTTGCGTGCACCCCTTCCAACGTGCCGTGCCGTGCCACCCCTAGCCTTGGTTAGGCGTTCATCGATAGTCCAGGGCGTGAGCCAACACGCCTGCTGTCCGTGGTCTGTGACGCTGGAGAAACACGCCACAGGCGTGTACGTTTAATAGCTCACGCCCTGGACAATCGAACGCCTAAACAAGGCTATCCCACCTCTTGGCGTCCCCCTTCCACACTTTGAAAAGTCTGGCAACGTTGCTGCTATGAATTATCTGGAACTACAAGTAGTGTTGTAATTTCACCCAAAATAAGTACCGCAGAAACTATTTAACTGTACCAACTGTTTCTCTACATGCTCTAATAACGAGGAAATCCTACAATGTGTACTGAATCTTACCATATTGTGTATTTTTATGCAAATTTTACAACACAATAAAAACACCACCGCCATTTTAAATTCGTGAAGTTAGGGAACTAGACAGAAGGTGATTTGCATATAAACTTGTGGCCATGTGAGGTCGCTGCTTACGCTGGAGTAGCGCCGTGCCATGGACAACAGGCGTGAAAGCTGTGGGGCCAGAACAGTATGCCCTGGATATTGATGAACGCCTGACCAAGGCTAGGACCCTACAAAAATCACTTCTCACGTCCGAATGTTAAAAAAAAGCACTACTTACCTCTGGATTTCTTGGCCTTGGATTGCTTTTTCTCTCTTGGCATTAGCGAAGGAATTCTGCGAGGGCCAACGCCCACGTTCTTCTTGCAATTCCTAGGTGTACACAGTTGGTAACTAAAGCAAGCATCATAGCGGCGTATCCATGTAGTACACTTTCACATAGAGTTTTACATAATGCTGGGGGAAAAAAATACATTTTTTTTGGGTCAAGCTATGGAATTTCAAAGTGAATGACTTTTCACCCGTAAAGTTGCCATGCGTGTCGCTTTGACAAAAAAGCAGTTTGGGGGTAATTGGAAGTGAATCCTCCCTTCAAAGGACCTGCTGTTGTATCCCCAATACAAAAGCAAATGGTTGCAAAGTTCATTAGTCAATCATCATTTACAATATTATTTTAATCCGAATTTAATAACCACAGAAAAAAATCTCTTCAAAAATGCATGCTTATAGTTAACAAGTTTTTGCATGAAAAGAGGTTTTTTTTTCAACTGAATTTAGTTTTTTACGTTGTGTTTCATCTTTGTTTTACATTGTTTTAGATTTTGAAGTGTTTCATGAACACCAGCACATTATGGTGGAAAATCGCACATTTCAAAGACGGGAAAACTTATTAACAAGGTTTCCATTTAAAATATTCATGCGCTTTATATGGAAGTCACGGGAACAGAAAAACTAATAATCATTGGCTGGAAGTGCGGGTGTCCAGGCCTATGCTGTTGAACCACCGTATGCTGTTCAACTCCGCGACACTTTTTCTAACGGTCGAAAAGGTGGATCCAGAATCCCATAAGCTCACGCAAGTCGCTTTTGACCATTTGGTAGGCTATACCGATTTTACAACTTCAAAAGCTCATCATTTCATAAATACAGCACATATCAATATGTTTTTTGCGCCAGTTTATTTATTTTTTGTGCTATTTCAGTTCATATCGTTTAATGATCTCGGTTGATTTTGAATTTTTTTGTAACATACCTACATAGTGACCATATTCGCAGCGGCCTTGTAAAGTAATGGTAGGTTTAAAAACTGGTACAAATTTGATTTACATGCACAAATTTGTAATCATGGAGTGCGCCCTCATTATTACAGCTTGTGTTATTCATACAGGTAGGTAGGTACGTACGTACGTACGTACGTACACATGACACGACTGTCATATCCTGCAAGCACCTAAATTCGCGCGCACGTAATTTCGCGCGCTGCTGCTTTCCTCGGCGTATCTTCTCAACAAAATCACGCACTGACGTCAAATTTTTCTTGAAAGTTGTTTGTCACATCATCTTTCAATTTGCATTCAAATGAGAAAAATTAAGGGTTTCTCAGTAAGTAATTGAATAACTGTTAATTCAGGGTAAAAAATTCTACCTTATAGACAGGGTACAAAATACTACAATCAAAATGGTTCTGAGAAATCTTTAAAATTCACGAAAACTTTTACCACCGATCGTCTGCTCAGTCTCCAGGCACTAAAAAACAATATTGATTAGGTTTTACTTTCCAAAAGAGGGCGCTTTGAAAGGTACGGGGCTTAAGGAAAGACATGTGTCTTATAGCTTTTCAATTCGAAATTAATACTGCTTAAGAAATTTGAGTCAATCATAATAATTTACTTATAATTTACAATTTCGTGTTTTTTTTTTCATTCCACAAGGGAAACAGACCGAGAGAATAAAAATAATAAAACATAATTAAAAAAAACAAAAACAGAAGGCTTAACATTAAAATGAAATCAACGGCAATATAGCCCATTCCGCCCTCCATTGGTCAACTTCACTGCTGGTTTTGGTAATAGATGTCCCAGAAAAAGCGTGCAGTTTATATGACTTAATCATCTCCAAAACTCAAATAATCTTTCAATTATGTCCTTATAAGTAATGTACTGGATCATAGTTATTAGAAAGCACTTCTTCTAGAAGCATAATTTTCAGATACTGGGCACAACGGGGACACCGTAGTGTGACATGTGACTAGGGAGCGAATTAACGTCACGTAACTTTGGCAAGTCTACTTTTGCATGTGTTTGCAAAAACAAAGCTGGCGTCGTACGGCGACGTTGCTCTTCCTTGAAATTTTACTCCCAGGTAGGGTTGGACATAAGGAATCTGACAAAGGAGCCAACATTTTCTTTTTGGTTGCTTGATTGTGATCAAAACAGTGACAAGACTTATGTGCGCGAAATATGGTAGCCCGAGGATATCAGTGCACGAGTCGAATCCGGCCAACATGGTCAAAACAGTACAATCCTTTTAACACAAATTCCGCTGATTTTGACAAGAATGTGGAAGCACATGCATAATTTATTAGCTTGTTAGATGCCCTAGTGGTTTTAGATTGCTAAGTAATGCAAAATGTAGGTGAAAACGAAGCCCAGTAATTTACCGTTTTTTAAGCAAAGTGACAACACTGCATGCAACGCGAGCAACGTCTTGCAAGTGTAGCGCCCCCAAGAGTATAGAACATGCGAAAGACCCAGAGTCGACCGCGTGTCCGAACTTCTGCTACGAGGCTACTGATTCAAGTAAAAGTGATCAATCCGTCTACCTAGCGTTTTTCATTTATACTTAATTTGCGTAATTTTAAGCCACAGCCAATGGATTCGGACAGGGCCAGAAATGTTGTCTACGTGTTTTGTGGAAGCAGGTGCCATTACTTGTTGTTGTTGTTGTTGTTGTTGTATATTTTATGGCATCTTCGGCAACTAAGGCCCTTTATGCCATCAACTATACGGTTTTAGCTTTAACTATACTATATTATCAACTTGAGATGACGAAGAAGGAGTTGCAGTTTTAGAAGTGGGAGGAAAACCCCCAGAGAAATGCCCCAGGGGAAAACCCACGCGGTCAAGTAGGGACTGCAAACCCAATCCACATACACGCCCCGGATTCGAACCCGGGACCCCAGAGGTGAAAGGCGAGGAAAGAACCCGTATGCCAACCCGACCGCCCTTGCCATTACTTGTGAATATTATTCTTGTTTAAGTACTACAGTGAAACTTGTATATAGTGGCCACCCAAGGGACCGACAAAATGTGGCCAGTACAAGCAGGTGGCCCTTATATAGAGGTTTAGCGTACACATGCAGGAATATTTAAACATAAAAAAACATACGACAGTGCATGTCTATAGTTGAAAAACTGCTAAAAGTGAAGTTTATGAAAGGTTTCCTCATTAAAAAGTTGAAAATTGTTCAGTTTTTGATAATTTTTTAAAGTTCCTCATAAAATTTCCCAGATTAGCTTGATTAATTGAGGCAATTTACTGTGTGTGGCCAGATTATCCAGGTTTTACTGCCATAGGATTGTACACGCAGAAATCCTAGTGCCCTGGCCACTGGCCGCGTTAGAGAGGGGCCCTAATATAAAGGTTCCATCTCCATATGTTTGTGTACAAACTTGTTTGGGACCCAACAAATGTGGCCACTTTAGACAGGTGGCCTCTTTACAGAGGTGGCCTGAAGAGCAGGTTTCAACGTTTCTAAGCGTGCTCTGTTAATTCGTCTTTAGAAGTGCTGTTCGTCTTCAGGAGTATAATACAAGGCTTTAGTGGGAGGATTCAGTCCACAATGTGTGCACTGATTGAGTGGAATGGAATGGCTTGCACCTTGGGTTAAGGTGGTATGGGTGCGCGGGTTCATCTATTCAAACCGCGGACGTTTTCTCTGGTTTAACAAAGGGAACAATATCGTCCGCGATTGCCAAGTGAACGTCCGCGATTCCAATCGTGTACAAAACAAACGAGAGGAGTAGGTAAACAAAAAACTATGTCCAAACAAAAGAGGAACAATTATGGGACGTCCGCGATTGGAGGTGAATTCGCACTAGGCCTACGTGGGTGGGGTTGTGTGTGCTCACCCGTGCGTACGCGTGCGTCATTGTGGCAGAGTGGATGATGGGGAGAAGACCTAGGTTATCTTAGGTACGTGACCCACACTATGAGCAACTAACAATGGAAATTGGGCACACACCATTGTTAATAACAATGGTTTGTGCCCAATTTCCAATGTTAGTTGCTCATGGTGCCATCGTCTGGTTGGTTAATAGGGAGTGCCAGATATTACTGATGTTGAAGCCGATATCTTGAGGTACTGTGTTGTGCTGTATTTCGACGGCTTCCCTTAGGTCATTGGGTACAGCCATGACCAGGACGTTTACCGGAAATATACATGTGGTTAAATATACTACAATACACGGAAAAGCTGCTTTGGCCGCGTAATGATGCAGGATGTGTAGCTAGCTGCTGCGCGCGGTCACCTAGACGGCACCGGCAGTGAATAACTCTCAACAAGTATATAGCTTGCCGTCTAAGGTCAACGCAAACAGCCATATGTTTGCATATCCTCCAACTCATTTCCGATATATTGTTTGTATACGACGTGAATGCTGTCATTATACTCAGACATTTTTTTTAACAGACTACTCCTTGCATGTGTGGCAAAACGGGGCATGTTATCTTATCTGTGGTGGCATTGAATAAAGAATAACATTTCGACCCAAGCCCTGAATAATTTGACTGTTTGCACTTGCCCCCACCACTCCTGTTTTGAACTAAAAATGCGTTGCATCGAAACGAGACGTTTTCTCCGTGCCGTGACTGTGCTGTACCTGTGTCTGTCTTGTAGGAATGGAGACCGAATTCTGGCCCAGAACTCCTCAGAACAAGGTCCGAAGGATATTACAGTCTTGCGAGAAGGAACTGCCATTTTCGAGTGTAACCTGAGTGGGCGTAGCTTTGCTAACGTCTTCTGGCATTACGAAAGTGAAAGCGGCGTGGATCGCTTTCTCAGCCGCAATAGACAGGTTGGTGTCAACCCGACTCTCCCTTCATCACTTCAAAATCGGTTGGCCATCACCGGCGATATCAGCCAAAAAGAGTTCACGCTTAGGATTGAGAGTGTAACAGAAGCAGACAGAGGGAAGTATACCTGTTACTATGTTGTTAGTGAGTCTGGGGAATTGTTCGAAGTTGGCTCGGCAGAACTCACGGTTTTGGCTCTTCCCAGCCAAGACTCACCGGAATGCGACGTAGAACATTCTCCGGGGACAGCCAGTATAAGCCCTGAGGTTGGTAGCTACGTAACCCTCGTTTGTCGCACATATGGTGGAAACCCTGTCCCAACCGTGGTGTATTTCCGAAGAGGGGAGAGGGTGACAGGGCCGGCACGATCTATTTCTCACCAGTATCGTCTTCTCCCAAAGGACAACGGTGTGATCTTCACGTGTGCTATGAGCACTCTCGCCCTAGGGGACGAGCTTCGTAACTGCTCCGTGATGCCTCTACGAATTACCCCAAACGCCACTGTACGACCGACAGCGGTAACGATCGAGGAAGGTGCTACCCAGTCATTCGAATGCCGAGGAGACGGTGTGCCTGAAATCGCTGGATTCAGCTGGACAGTCACATATACCGATACTGGAGCCATCCTGCCATCGGAGAGATACACAGTTCAAGATGGAGGTCGTAGTTTGGAGCTCCGAGTCCACGAGAACCTTGAACTACTTTGCATCGTCAGTGTTCCATCGGGTTTATCGGGCAACTCGTCTGCTAGAGTTGAGGTCATTAAACGAGACTTTGCCGTACCGACATCGGATTATAACCAGACAGATGCGCCGTCACCGTCCTCATCATCCGCGTTAGTTATCGTCATCGTGCTCCTCATAGTTGCAGTGGCGCTAATCGGGTTGTTCTTGGCCTTATTTCTGTGGCAACGAAAACGACACAGAAAATCCAGGATTCCAATTGATCCGAAGTATGGCTACCAAATGAGGGATATTGGTGACGAGTTTGGCGAGCGGCCTGGGGGCGAGCTTAGACAAGAGGCGCGAAACGTACAACCCTCGTCAGATAAGGAAAATGATGTGAAGACACAACCTGGAGGGGGTGCTCCACCCACCCATCCCCTGTATGCTGTACCAGACCGAAAGGACAAAGGTAACAAGACTATCTATGAAGAAAGCGACGACAAAACAACTGCCTTCCATGCCAAACCCGACAAGCGCACTCGGAACGACCGTTACGACAAAACTCCTCCAAGCACCCCGGTCGATACCAACGGACGCCTTCCACCAGCAGAATCGCTATATGCCAAACCGAATAAGCAGTTTAAGAACTCCAAGGAAAACGTGTGCGTAAATGATGTTGGGGATGGGCACAACACTCAGGATCCTGGTGAGCCTAATAATGATGATTCAGGACTTACCTATGCCGATTTGGACCTGACATCACCGAGCTTAGCAACAACCGACAACACGGTGCCACACCCGGGTTTAGAACAGACTGTATACGCCTCGATCCGTACGTAATTTCATAGCCCGATGCTGTACTTCGATGGAGGAAATGTTCGTTATACTTTAAACAAACAAAACCTTTCAGATTGTCTGCTCGTGTAAATGCGTTCTTTCATATCGTAATGAAATAAGAGTCGCATTTACACATCATTGCGGATGCCATCGGTTTGATCAAACTACTTGTAAAACATGTATACTATCCCAGTGTAATACATAGTTCCGACATGTCAATCAAGCCGAGCCCGCGTGACCATTATATGACCAATCATAACAGAGCTACGCACTCACAAACAGACGCACGTGCTTGTCAGCACGGTTCTTGGTCGTACCATAATGCTTGTACATGTATGCAGTCGCCCAAGTGAATTTTGGTTTTAGTGTCGGGTGATTCACTGTTCAGAGATAAGAAAGCGCATATTTATGAATATATGACATCACTGTATGTGCTACGATTCTACTGTCGAACATGAAACATAAATGGGTCTTTCCACAGTAATGGGGTAGGCCTACATTTGGAAATTAGTAAATAATTCCTTTCAGATGTCTTTAGTTTATCGCAGAATTAAAGAAATGTCCTTGTACTGTTCTCAGGAGATACCTTTTGCACCAAAGGGTAAGAAATTGGTGCCACAACATACATTTTTGAAAAGCTTGTGTACAAATTTCCTCTTTACGTATGTAACGTTGGCAGACCAATTGTGACATTTTTTGCTGTCTTTGTTACATGTAGGCTTATGTGCGTACATGTAATAGGAAAATTTGTGCACAGGGTTTTTACAAATGTATTTTGTAGGACTATTTTTCTTACTCCTATGTGCAAAGCTATTTCCTCAGTTTAGCTGCATAATTTAAAGATAAAATTAAGACATTTGAAGTAAACTGGGACCCAAGATCTTGTCTGTCACATAAATGTACCCCATTACTGTGGAAAGACCCAAATACCTTTGGGTTTTTTCCATTGAACCTGTGCTTTTAATTCCAGTCCCAGTGCGTTGTGTCACCATTTTTTTTGCGATGGCTTGGCGTATAGTATAGCAGTATCAAAGTGGGCGGGGTTAATTAGGCAGTCTCGGAACTATGCATTGCAGGGGTAAAGGGAAATAACTTGCGACTACATTGTATTTGCTAAATGAAATAATATTGTTAAATTGCTCGTCCATACTCGTAAAGTTCGGAAACCTTGTACATAAATCACAAAATGCAGACTCATACATAGTCTTGTCAAAATATACTCTGATACTAAGTTACTATAGAAATACGCCGACGGCAAATAGAAATTACATATATTTTCTTCCCTTTTTGCAATAGACCGTATCGAATAGCCGCCATTTTGTGGCGCAGTTTCTTTGTTCCTTGAAGACATGCATGGTTGCACATATTGTGCTTCCATTGTTGAACGGTTTAAGTAACAAAAGGTGCCCCACGAAATGGCGGCTATTCGATACGGTCTATATAATGTGCTGTTTGTGTCATTATAATCGTACCCAATTTCAGTTTTATCCGTTTAAAAATATAATTATATGAAAAGTAAATAAGTTTCATTACGTTGTATTTATAACCGAGCCTAACACTCGATGGTTAGCTTAAAGCGACATTGAAATAATAACGCCTGACAAGTTGTATATAACGGCACTTCTTTATATAGCGTACGTCTTAGTGTTATTTAATTTTCATAAATGTGAATTAAATGAGTGGATTTGGGGCTATAGAGTCAGCTGAAAAACTAAAAATGCTGTTCCTTTGTCCTTTCCATGTCCAATAGAAACTAAAACTAAAACTGAAATAATAGCATGAAGATTCTAAACTTACCAGAATGTGGATTGTTTGTTTTTTGGGAAGTGGATACAAATGTGGACAAATGTCCATGAGTTTTTAAAAATCTGGATGCAGTGAAAAGCAACTTGGCTCCACCGGGATTCGAACCGCGGACCTTCTGCTTAACGTACAGACGCCCTACCAATTGAGCTTTGAAGCCAACTGGTAGTCGCGAATCACGTGAGCTTAGAAATCCCTACAGAGGGATAAACCCTTCATTGAGATAACCACCCTTCCCAGAGATCACTTAAAATACATGCCTATACGCCCCAAATACATGCCCGGCTTGCCCCAATTATTAAGTATGGATATTTTTAGGGATTATGACCCAGGGACCGCCGCCGGGGTGAATAAATTCGATACAGATGTAGCACGACAATTTGTTTAGCACAGAATTTCTTTGCTTTATTTTACAAAACTGGGCTGCCAGCCAAAATCGTATGTGATGTGTATTATACTGATATTTTGCTCCTGTTCCTAAAAATACAATTTGACATACAATTTTGCCTGGTAACTCATTTTAAAGAGCAAAGAAATTCTGTGCTAAACAAAATTTTGTGCTAACAGGTTCCATGAAATTGGGACTTGCAGGGGTCGATTTCGCAAAAGATTTGCGGCGCGTCGTAAGTACCAAATCCATCGCAACTCGCCGAACCCGTGGCAAACTTACAAAGGGTTGAGCGAGTTGCGATGGATTTGGTACTTACGACGCGTCGCACGTCTTTGTGAAATCGACCCTATAGGACGCTTGGCAGTGCATTGCAGGCATTCAAATGTAACGCGCGCAGATTGTAAACACTGTGTATGCGATACATGTAGGCCTACTCGGCAATGCTGGCCGTGTCCGCGTCGGCGATTAGCTGCTATTTAAAGCATACAGGGGAATGCATCACCCAATACAATTTCTGGAAAGTATAGAAATCGTTTCTTTTCGGCATAACATGACCAAATGGATTAAATTACATCAAAATGACCCGGGCGTGCATGTGTTTGCTGAATGCAGCAGCCGCCTTACTTCACAGATTTGCGTGGATTTCCTCAGGAAATTGTAACGTCGCTTAGCAGAGTGGAAATTCCATGAGATCTCAGGATGTATATAACGAAACAAGCATAAATCCCGGCAAAATTTTGGGGATACAATATCAATACATGATCCGCGATTGTTATCAAAAAATTGGCACGCCCATACTTTTTGCCAAGTAAAGCAGTTTCTGCTTTGAAATTTAAGTGGTGTAACATCCTGTATTTCACTCTGCCGCATGCGACTGCGGCCACCCAGAACAAACCGTGGACCACATCATCGAGTCTTGCCCACTACACTATGACGTGTGGAACGTTGCAATATTCGATAATGCACAAATATATGTGCGATGTTAAATATATATGTGCGATGTTTTTTCATATGTGCGATGTTTTTTTCATATGTATGCGATGTTGAAAATATATGTGCAATAATTTGACATATATATGCAATGTTTTTTCATATGTATGCGATGTTAAAAATATATGTGCAATAATTTGACATATATATGCAATGTTAAAAATATATGTGGGATATTTCGACATATATGTGGGATATTTCAATGTGTGGGGTAGACTGGTTCCCGTCCACATATTCCATGGTCGTCTTTGCGCGTGCGCATTGTGTTTTTTATATTTAAAAATTGGCCAAGTCTTTTGCTTTAGGCAATGTACTTTATTTACATAATTGGATATGTTCGACACGCACGGCCAAGTTACAAATGTCAATTCAAAATCTGCGCACTTACTAAAAATATAAAAATAATAATAACCACGTGACGGGCAGAATTCTGCCCGTCATGGCTGCCCTTTACCGATCCCTATATTTTTCAGCTGTAAATATAAGAAATATTCATGTAGAATCATCATCAATCAGCTTTATCGTCATATCAATCGATTTAATTAGTCAAACAAATTAATTGCGAAGTTGTATCCAGTGCCGAAATTAAGCCGCCTTAATCTTAGCATGGAGGAAGGAAAGATCTTAGAGAAATTGGGAAATAAGAAGGGGTCTTAAAATGCGATTTATTCAGACAAGAAGGCACTTTTAATTTAGATTTTTCAACTGAAGCATAAGAACAACTCATATAGAATCATAATCAACCAGCTTTATAGTCAAAGCCATCGATTTAATTAGTTAATTGCGAAGTTGTATCCAGTGCGCGAAGCCGCCTAGTATGTTTTGTGCACGCACATGCGTCGCTAGAGGGCGCTCTTTGCACCTCCTTCAAAATGGCCGCGAAAATGTCGAAATGGCCTTACGAGCAAAAACAATGAACAACAAAGACACGTTTTGTGTCAAATTTGGGGATTCCGTGGCCTGCTTTTTGGAACAAGAGATGTTCGCCTGCTCGTCTGTTCACGCCAAACTGAGGGGCGCCGAAGCCAGTTGGCACGATCGATTTTGCTTGCATTAATAAATTTCGTCATGAATCTTTGTGAACAACGTCGGCGCATGGTGGGTCGGCGCCTGTGGCGGCTGTGCAGCTTCGCCGCCGAGTGGCTATACGCCTATAGTTAGGTAATGTTTAGTCAGTCAGCTTTCCTTTCATACAGTGGATTGTTGTCATTTTGCCTCCAAATTAGAATCACACCCACAAATTTCAAGCTGGTTGTGTCCTGTAGTGGTTTTAGATATTCACGATTAGAAAACAAATAAAAAGCACAACTTACATTGCCGTTTTTCAATCAAAAACGTATATTTCCGACACTCTTTCACGAATAAATATCTCCTTACGATGTTGCCATGCTGCTATGAGGTTGGCTTGGGCGCGCTCCAGCATTTTCGGAGTCGACTCTGCGTATCCGATTCCAAAAAAGAATCCCAATTCCATTCGAAATCGATTCCATTTTTCGTATGAAAACATACGTGTACATTGCGATTTCTTATTGTGTCAAGGACAACCCATTCTAATCGATTCCAGTGTGGAGTCGCCCAAGCTAGCGTAGAATGGAGCCCAAAGCTCAACGTGGTTTTTCTTTTGAACGTACAGTTGGTGTGACTCTACGGAGGCCCAAGGAGAACGTCCGGGAGGCCCATGGTGGCGCTCTCATGTCACGCGCATTTATACAGCGCGGCACGCAACCGTTTAGTTTCGTTAGACGTTCTCTTTGGGCGTCCGTCAATGCACAACTACACGTTAGTAAAAATGATATCTTGATAAGGAGTTGACAACAGATTTCTTCGTCGAAGATTGTCGGAAATAGACGTTTTTGATTCAATAACAGCAATGTAAGTAGTGCTTTTTATTTGTCTTCTAATCAAGAATATATAAAACCACTACAGGAAACAACTAGCTGGAAATAGTTGGGTGTGATTCTAATTTCGAGGCAAAATGACAACAATCCACTGTATGAAAGGGGTACCTTCTGTCCCTACGGGAACCCGTAGGGACAGAATCATTCTGTCTAGGTAATGTTATGCACCTTGTACTGATACTGTATACCTATCGGTAAGAGTTGAGAAGCTGACCCTGTTGACTTATTAATCATCGTTAAAAGGGTTAACATGTGCAGATTTGATGGGAAAAACTAATATTTTGGGTGAGAATAGTTTAAGATTTTGTGAGGAAACACTTAGAAATTTTCCAGTCTGTTTGTACACGAGTTTTGAAGCCATAATAAACTTCTCAATTCTTTAAAGATGAGCACAAATTTTGGTATTTTTTTCATATACATTGAACACGGATTTGGGTAAATGGATATGTTGGAATCGATAGCTTATTCAATTCTAAGATTAGTCAGTGAGCTTTCCTTTCATACAGTGGATTGTTGTCATTTTGCCTCGAAATTAGAATCACACCCAAATATTTCCAGCTGGTTGTGTCCTGCGTTGGTTTTAGATATTCTTGATTGGAAAACAAACAAAAAAGAACTACTTACATTGCCGTTTTTCAATAAAAAACGTCTATTTCCGACAATCTTCGACGAGAAAACCTGTTGTTACGATGTGACCAGCTAAAATAAAGTTGGCTAGGCTTAATGCTTGGGGGCGCTCCAGCATTTTCGGAGTCGACTCCGATTCCAAAAAGAATCAAAATTCTATTCCAGATCGATTCCATTTTTCGTATAAAAACATACGTGTACACTGCGATTTCTTGTTGTGTCCAGGAACCATTCTAATCGATTCTAGTGTGGAGTCACGCCAAAGTTCGACGTGGTCTTTTTTTGCGAACGTACAGTTGGTGTGCATCTACGGAGGCCCAATGAGAGTACGGGTGGCGCTCTTATGTCATGCGCATTTATACGGCGCGGCATACAATGTACAGTTTCGTTTGACGTTCTCTTTGGGCGTCCGTCAATGCACAACTACACGTTTGCAATCGTTTTTATCGTGATAAGGAGTCCGAGAAATTTGTTCGTAGAAGATTGTCGGAAATAGACGTTTTTGATTCAAAAACGGCAATGTAAGTAGTGCTTTTTATTTGTCTTCTAATCAAGAATATCTAAAATCACTACAGGAAACAACTAGCTGAAAATAGTTGGGTGTGATTCTAATTTCGAGGCAAAATGACAACAATCCACCGTATGAAAGGGGTACCTTCTGTCCCTACGGGAAACCCGTAGGGACAGAATCATTCTGTCTATTCTAAGATGATACTTCCCACTGACACTTCCGTCGCAAATGTTGCATTTCTGAGATAAATAAATGATAAAATTACTGCATAAAGTAATACACAAAATGACGTGGCGAGCGGTCTGTGCGTAAGCGCGACAACAGAGGGCGCTGCGCGCGTAAATGGTTATCTTGTGCACTAACTGAAGGCAATTTTTTAGAAAGAAAATGTGATTTTTCTACAGAAAAGCAACATTTGCGACAAAAGTGCAAGTGGGAAGTATATCTTAAAATTACATTATGTGTTGATTCCAGGAGGTAATTTCCTTAAAATCTTTGTTCAATGTATACGAAAAAAATACCCAATTTTTTTTTGTATTTGTGAATATATACTCTACAATTCTTTAAAGATGCTCGTCATGTCTATAGGGACTGCTAACCCAATCCACATACACGCCCAGGATTCGAAACGGGTATGCCAGAGGAAAGAACCACTATGCCAACCGGACCGCCCTTAAGCAAATTAAATTTAAAATGATCAACGGGGGTTTTACTGCAGGTTGTTTCTTTCTTATTTGTTTGTTTGAAAGAAGAAATACAAATAAAGCAAACTAACAAAACAGACAAAGTGAGAATTTTATCAATATAAATTTCTTTATTTAAATTTATAACAATTTAAAACAATGTAACGGTACAATCTGGACGATTCAAAGATTTTGGGTATCGGGCTATAAATAGTTTCATTATGTAATAATGTACGACTAACTAATTTTTTGACAAAATTAAAACCTCCCAGATATAGATGTTTAAAAATCATACACCTCAGGCGACAGACAAAAAAAGGAACATAGTTAGTCACACAAATGTGGTCACGTGACGTCCGACTGTCGCGTTCCTACATAATCATGATAATGCCGTATTCCACTCGTGCTCGCGGGATAACTAATATTATCTTTAAGCAAAATTGACGCACTAATAACACGCGCACTCTGCAAGTACTACATGTACTCCGCGCATATGCGTAGGGACACAGTTATCTTGGAATACCATGGTGCATTACCGGTACGCAGAGTGCAATATGAGAATCGGAAGAGTATTATGAAACATTATCACACTGTTGGTTGCCATGGATCCACCAATCAAAACGACGGATTCAAGTTTGCTTGAAGATATATTAAGTTATCAACATTTGAAGTTATACAGGGTGTATCAGAAAAAGTAGACACTCATAAAATTGTAGATAAAATAAAAATTGTAGTATTTTTAGAAAATTGGCTCACAAATATTGAAATATCGGTAGACATAGGTTTCGAGTTTTCATTAACGTCGTCATCATGTTGGGAATTTCACACCTGGCTGAACAGGGGCTAGTTTTGTAAACAAAGCTAAAATTAACTTGCGCATAAAAATGGAAGATGCAAAACAGGATCAAGGAGAACGAGAGGTCAATTTGACATGTCCTTTTTTTGCTATCAGAAGGTATAGCTTTACAGAAAGTGTGTACCTTGAAGGGGCATCGGGGCCAACTCAGCAGGGCATGAGGCCATTGGCCTTGGTAGCCTTGGTTAATGTCAAGGCCTGGGATAGGGTATGCTGGCCAAGTTGGTCTCAGAAAGTGTATATCTTGAAGGGGCATCGAGGCCAACTCAGCAGGGCATGAGGCCAACTCAGCAGGGCATAAGGCCATTGGCTTTGGTAGCCTTGGTTAATGTCAAAGCCTGGGATTGAACCCTTTCGAACACGTGCGAATATGCCATTTTGGGAGTCAAATAATGCCGAGGCATTGTGGAAGCAATGTGCGTGCGCGTTGTGTGTGTCTCTGGTGGGCGTAACGCGGTTTAGTTCACGCGCGCTATGGACACACACAACGCGCACGCACATTGCTTCCACAACGACGCAGCATTGTTTTACTCCCAAAATTACGTCATTGGCACGAGCTCAATAGGGCATGATGGCCAAGTTGGCTTCAGAAAGTGTATCTTGAAGGGGCATCGGGGCCAACTCAGCAGGGCATGAGGCCATTGGCCTTGGTGACTTTGGTTAATGTCAAAGCCTGGATTGGTTGCATTTCTGTCACAGTTGCTAATTTTTGTTCATTATGTATTCACAGATTGGAAATGGAGCCCACAGACTGTGGAGCTTCATATTACACACTACAAAAATGGACGTGTTGCCATGGATACTGAAAACACAGGAGAGGTGAGTTTTTGGCCATCATTCCAATTTTATTACAGTGGAAATTCGCTATAATGAACACCAAAAAGAACATTCAGCTACAGTGAACATCGCTCATGGCTCCCAATAATTTGTTCGCGTCAAACGCCACCAAAACAAACACTTGTATGGTTCAGATACGATGCCCATTTATGGTGACTTTCCACTGTATTAAAACTTGTCTAGCTTCCGCTTATAGACATGCATGGGTAGGGCTTCCTCAAAGATGATATAGCAGCAAAAGTGCAAGATAGCCCACCCATGCGAAATCAATTCAATAAAGTGAAGTATGTAAAGGCACCATTTTAGTAATAAGCAAACTAGACACGCCTTGTGTCCGTTTGACATGCCTCTCGTAGTGTAATCTGTGTCGCGGCGAATAGTTACAGCGGCATCCACACTTGGGATGAGAGAAAAGTCGTAAGGGCTTTATCGGGATTCCAACCTGACACCTGTGACTCACTGGGCAGAAGCTCTACCATCTGAGCTATAAGGCACAGTGGTATACTCCCTCAGATTTTCCCCAAGACCTCTGCCACACCAGGCAGATGCTCTACCAGCTGAGCCATAAGGCACAGTGGTATACTCCCTCAGATTTTCCCCAAGACCTCTGACTCACCAGACAGACACTCCACCAGCTGCTGAGCTATAAGGCACAGTGGTATACACCCTCAGGTTTCCCCCAAGACCTATGTACACACCAGGCAGATGCTCTACCAGCTGAGCTATAATGCACAGTAGTATACTCCCTCAGGTTTCCCCCAAGACCTATGACACACCAGGCAGATGCTCTACCAGCTGAGCTATAAGGCACAGTGGTATACTCCGTCAGGTTTTCCCCAAGACCTCTGACACACCAGGCAGATGCTCTACCAGCTGAGCTATAAGGCAAAGTGGTATACTCCCTCAGATTTTCCCCAAGACCTCTGACACACCGGGCAGATACTCTACCAGCTGAGCTATAAGGCACAGTGGTATACTCCCTCAGGTTTCCCTAAGACCCCTGACACACCAGGCAGATGTATACTCCCTCAGATTTTCCCCAAGACCTCTGACACACCGGGCAGATACTCTACCAGCTGAGCTATGAGGCACAGTGGTATACTCCCTCAGATTTTCCCCAAGACCTCTAACTCACCAGACAGACGCTCTACCAGCTGAGCTATAAGGCACAGTGGTATACTCCCTCATATTTTCCTTAAGACCTTTTACACACCAGGCAGATGCTCTACCAGCTGAGCTATAAGGCACAGTAGTACATGTATACACCCTCAGATTTTCCCCAAGACCTCTGACACACCAGGCAGATGCTCTACCAGCTGAGCTATAAGGCACAGTGGTATACACCCTCAGGTTTCCCCCAAGACCTATGACACACCAGGCAGATGCTCTACCAGCTGAGCTATAAGGCACAGCACTGGTATACTCCCTCAGGTTTTCCCCAAGACCTCTAACACACCGGGCAGATGCTCTACCAGCTGAGCTATAAGGCACAGTGGTATACTCCCTCAGGTTTTCCCCAAGACCTCTGACACACCGGGCAGATGCTCTACCAGCTGAGCTATAAGGCACAGTGGTATACACCCTCAGGTTTCCCCCAAGACCTATGACACACCAGGCAGATGCTCTACCAGCTGAGCTATAAGGCACAGTGGTATACTCCCTCAGGTTTTCCCCAAGACCTCTAACACACCGGGCAGATGCTCTACCAGCTGAGCTATAAGGCACAGTGGTATACTCCCTCAGATTTTCCCCAAGACCTCTGACTCACCAGACAGACACTCCACCAGCTGCTGAGCTATAAGGCACAGTGGTATACACCCTCAGGTTTCCCCCAAGACCTATGACACACCAGGCAGATGCTCTACCAGCTGAGCTATAAGGCACAGTAGTATACTCCCTCAGGTTTCCCCCAAGACCTATGACACACCAGGCAGATGCTCTACCAGCTGAGCTATAAGGCACAGTGGTATACTTCGTCAGGTTTTCCCCAAGACCTCTGACACACCAGGCAGATGCTCTACCAGCTGAGCTATAATGCACAGTGGTATACTCCCTCAGGTTTTCCCCAAGACCTCTGACACACCGGGCAGATGCTCTACCAGCTGAGCTATAAGGCACAGTGGTATACTCCCTCAGGTTTTCCCCAAGACCTCTGACACACCGGGCAGATGCTCTACCAGCTGAGCTATAAGGCACAGTGGTATACTCCCTCAGGTTTTCCCCAAGACCTCTGACACACCGGGCAGACGCTCCACCAGCTGAGCTATAAGGCACAGTGGTATACTCCCTCAGTTTTCCCCCAAGACCTCTGACACACCGGGCAGATGCTCCACCAGCTGAGCTATAAGGCACAGTGGTATACTCTGTCAGGTTTTCCCCAAGACCTCTGACACACCGCGCAGACGCTCCACCAGCTGAGCTATAAGGCACAGTAGTATACATGTACACCCTCAGATTTTTCCCAAGACCTATGACACACCAGGCAGATGCTCTACCAGCTGAACTATAAGGCACAGTGGTATACTCCCTCAGGTTTTCCCCAAGACCTCTGACACACCGGGCAGACGCTCCACCAGCTGAGCTATAAGGCACAGTGGTATACTCCCTCAGGTTTTCCCCCAAGACCTCTGACACACCGGGCAGATGCTCCACCAGCTGAGCTATAAGGCACAGTGGTATACTCTGTCAGGTTTTCCTCAAGACCTCTGACACACCGGGCAGACGCTCCACCAGCTGAGCTATAAGGCACAGTGGTATACTCCCTCAGGTTTTCCCCCAAGACCTCTGACACACCGGGCAGACGCTCCACCAGCTGAGCTATAAGGCACAGTGGTATACTCCCTCAGGTTTTCCCCAAGACCTCTGACACACCGCGCAGACGCTCCACCAGCTGAGCTATAAGGCACAGTAGTATACATGTACACCCTCAGATTTTTCCCAAGACCTATGACACACCAGGCAGATGCTCTACCAGCTGAACTATAAGGCAAAGTGGTATACTCCCTCATGTTTTCCCCAAGACCTCTGACTCACCAGACAGATGAGCTACATGTACAGGGCAGACGGTCTACCATCTGAGCTATAAGGCACAGTGGTATACTCCCTCAGGTTTTCCCCCCAAGACCTCTGACTCACCAGACAGATGAGCTACAGGGCAGACGCTCTACCATCTGAGCTATAAGGCACAGTGGTATACTCCCTCAGGTTTTCCCCAAGAACCCAATTGTTCTCTTATTGTTGCATGGGACCGCAACTGAGCAAAGTAACAAACACAATATTTGGTATGGTACCTAATCACCATTGAAATGAAACAACCAAACTATGGGATGAGAAAAAAATCAGCAACCGCGAGAGTCATGTCAAACGGACATGAGGTGCATCTACCGGTAGTTTGCTTACTAAAATGGCACCTTGAATTTCTACGGAGGTCAGCCCCTGGTAGAGTAGTCTATCTTGCAGCAGGCATTTAACTTTAATAGTTTGTGTAGTATTCAATTGTTCGTATTCAAATTTATGCAAATAAATGCTTAATTTACATATTACTGCACCATTAATTAATACTGACATATTGATGTACTATTCTTGCCTTAATCAAAATTATGCAAATCTGCTACTTATTTACATGTCACTGCAGCATGCTAAATTTACTATTTTGCCCTTGCTCATGTATGGTGTTCCCCTAAAGTGGAGTTCCAGTTTTGTTTTTTAGAAGTCACATCATGGCCATGGTTTCATCATGATGTTACCCAGAATGCCCCAATATTTTCTCATGTTTATTCATGCATGGTGTCCCTCTGAATCTGAGTTCCAGTTTTGTTTTTTGGAAGTCACATCATGGCCATGGTTTTATCATGATGCTACCCAGAATGCCCCAATATTTTTTCATGTTTATTCATGCATGGTGTATACCCCTGAAACTGAGTTCCAGTTTAATTTTTTAGAAGTCACATAGTGGCCATGGTTTCATCATGATGCTACCCAGAATGCCCCAATGCATTGAATGAAATGAGTTAATACTGACATCAGGTGTACTATCCTTATCAAAATTTTAATTTTAAAAATTGCTCATTTACATACCATATTTCCCAAATATGTTTGTTTCTACTACGGCATGTTACTCACAGTGGCTCAAGAGTCCAAAAATATTTACTTCCAGCCAAAAAGCTACAAGAGTTGAATACACCTTTCAAAGATGTTTGCAAACTTTGTTTTGTTGATCATCATGTCTCTGTTAGGGGCCGTCCATAAAGGAGGGGGGGGGGGGGGGGGGGGGGGGGGGGGTGGCGTTTGACATTGCGTATGTATGCAAACTGAAAATTTGCTTTTACTAAAACGAGAAAGGAATTGGACAAGTTGACAAACATATTAGACAGGCCACACATTTTTTTCACTCATCTCACATTTTTTTCACTCCTCAATTTAGGTTTTTCCCATTAAAGGGCCTGTGACATGCTAAACAACTTTGTGCCTAAGCTTTGCTTCATAATGACGGATTACTTGTTCAGCAAGACATACTATTGTTCGTTTGGATGTAAAATCAATAAAAGGTAGCCTTTTTCAATTTTGAAGATTTCACTGCAATAAATCACAGACAGAGGGCGCTGTTGACATAAGGGTCTTTCTATAAATTAGGGGTCCAAAAGTGTGACATTTGGTGTCCCCCGTTACACCTGATATGTGTTATTTTTCGTACAAAAATCATTAAAATGGCTTTTAAACCATTTTGTATGAATTGTACTTTATGTACTCACTCTTTGAGATGGAAAGTATTTAAAGAATGTGTCCTGAATTTACAAAAACAAGATGTAAAATGTAACGGGGGACACCAACATTGGACCCCTAATTTATAGAAAGACCCATAAGGAAGACAGAAAGGAAAAGTTAAGAAAAAACATAAGACTTCAAGTTGGACTTGTGGGAAATTGCTGCAGTTTCTACCCCCAGCTTTGTTATGGCTTACAGCAGGCAACATGTAAAACAAACTCAAACAGCCATGGATCACAACAGTTTCAGAAAAATTGAGAAAAAAGTGGAATCTTTTGTGCACAGTTAAATGTGATTTTCCTGTGTTTGCCTCTTGTGACATAGTGACCTTGGTCATGAATATGCATATTGGCATTAGCATAAAAACTAAAAACCTTTGTTTTAACCCCCAAAGCAAGCTCCAAATAGGATTTTTATGACTTTAACTGAGTAGAGTGGTTTTAAAGTATAGATTTCATTGATAAAAATCCTAAATAAGGGGCCCTTTAAATCTGCAGTTTTGATGCTTGATGTCATTTTATGTGTAAACAAAAATGCAAAAACCCACCCACATTCACAACAGAGTAATTAAGTAAACTTTACATACTCATGCATTTCATTTGATTTCCTTTTAACAGGACCAATTTATGAAGCTCCCTTGTGTTGCTGCCCATGCTTGGCCTCACCTGGACTATTGGACTCCACATACATGTCTCTCTCTTGTTGGAATTCATTTGTCATCATGAGCAGCTTTTAGGTATTGTAATCATCAGCTTGTTACTACTTCTCTACATTAGGAATAGCTTGCTCTTTCCCAATATAATCTTACAGCACTTTTGCTCAGTGCTTTCCCAAGAACTATCATTATGTTAACAATTTGTGCTTGGGTGGGATTCGAACCCACAACCTTCTGCATTCTGAAGCAGTTGCCTTAACTACCCAACCTCTCGGTGTGCTGGTGTCAAAGGGCCTGTTTGATTCTTGCAACATTTAGTATCAAAACTAATCCCTTGCCCTTTTCCAACAATTTATAAGAACAATTAAAAATATCAAAATGTGCTCGGGTGGGACTCGAACCCATATCCTCATTCTCCTACATTCTACTGATGAAATTTATCAGCACTTTATGCTCGGAGCTTTCCCAAGAACTCTGTTAAAACCTGTGCTTGGGTGGACTTGAACCCACAACCTTCTGAATTCTAGAGCAGTTGTTTTTAACCTTTCAACCAATCATTACGCAGGTGTCAAAGGGCCAATTTGAATCATGGAAGTTGGTATCACAACTAATCTAGAGTAGTTGCCTCAACCACCTGACCACTCAGTGCGTTGGTATCAAAGGGCCAGTCTGAATCATGGAGCAGTTGGTATCACAACTGCCCTTTCTTGGTCAAATTTATAAGAACTGCTAAAAACATCAAAATGTGGTTGGGTGGGACTGAACCTAGAGCAGTTGTCTCAAATTATTCAACTACTCAGTTGGCATCACAACTAATCCCTTGCCCTTTATTTTTGCTATGTGCTCAGCGCTTTCCCAAGAACTATGTTAGAACCTTGTGCTTGGGTGGGACTCGAACCCACAGCCTTCTGCATTGTAGAGCAGTTGTCTTAACCACTCGCCCACTCAGTGAGCTGGTGTCGGACTGTCAGTTTGAATCATTAAAAACCAGTGCTTGGGTGGGACTCGAACCCACAGCCGAGCAGATCTTTTAAGCACTTTTGTAAGGCACATTTTTGTATTTTCTTTTTTAATTACTAAAACATCTTTGAGCAAATTCCGCTCAAACTCCATAACATTTTCGGGCCTGTTGTCTGTTTTGGCACCGATTTGGCACCGTCATATTTAGTTAGATGATAGCATTGCTGCGGTTGTAGCAGTGTGGATGAACTAGCTAAAATAAACCATCTTTTGTTTGTATCAATTCTGCTTTCATAAAATGCATTAAGTTCATTCATACCTCCACACATTTTCTACTTTAGTGTTAGATATTTTGTTTGAAGTCTTACATGTAGCTCTGATTTGTAAGTACCGTAACTTAGTTAACTTATATATTTTCTTTCCCTTTTAGTCTGTGGCTACTGTTCATATGCACCACCCATCATGCTGAGATTTGCTGGGAGAAGAAATCTGACCAGTGTTGACCTACAGTATCAGTAAGTCACAGTCCATTGTTCTGTTCATCTTTACTGCAAATCCATTTTGGGTCAATTTTATGACAATAATTCTTTTTAAAAATCACAAGGGGTTAGTCCAGCAGTTATTTGCACAAATCGGCATAAAAATATATGACTTTTTAAAAAATGTCTCAGAAATTATCAGGAAAACAATTTTTGCCCGTTTCCAACCTGTTTTGGTACGTTTCAAAGTTAAATTCTGAATATGTTTTGTCTTTGCTGAAAATCCATACTGATGCACCCCGGTAGGGTCGTCTCTACCATCCCAATCAACTCTGATTGTGAATGTAGCCTGCAGTTTATACAGTGAACACTCATTGGGGAAGATTCCACTACACATTCAAATATTTGCGGAAATGCCTCTCATCTTGCATTTTAATTGCTCTACACTTGACGTTAATTTCTCCAAATCAGTTTATTTGTAAACTCCACCATGCGTGAGGCAATCCATGATTTTAAACAAATCAGATGTGAATCTTTGTAAGCAACCTAACGTGTCTTCATTTTTCCAGCCAAATTGAAAAATTCATCAACTTTTAATTTTCTCTAAACTTGCAGCATTTTATAACGTAGTCGTTATGTTTTCTTAATTTGTGACAGGTGACAAAGACGTGTGTGCCAAGCGATGTCGACCAGGAGCTGAATATTTTCAAGATCTGTTTTGGCAGACCTCACTGCATTGTCTTCACAGTGGCCAAGATTGACCCACGGTGAGCCCCAATATACTGGCATTTTCCACGGTAAGGGGGGAATTTTGGCAACACATACCATATTTTCCAGAAAATACCTTTGTCTGGTCTCAAAATAAAAGAAATAAGTTTCAGTTGTTCTGAAGAGATAACTTGGGCCCAAAAAGGGTTACAAATAGTGTGACAACATGCCTTTCTGAAAACCCTGTATACCAATTTCCAATATACACTCGTAACTGGGATGGCCTAAAATGTAACACAAGTGTCCGTCCCGGTTACGAGCGTATATTGGAAATTTGATCACAGGGTTTTTAGAAAGGCATGTTGTCACACTATTTGTAACCCTTTTTGGGCCTAAGTTATCTTTTCAGAACGACTGAAACTTATTTCATTTATTTTGAGACCAGACAAAGGTATTTTCTCGAAAATATGGTCTGTATTGCCAAAATGCCCTCTTTACTGTATAAAGTATCTCCAGTTTTCGAAAAATTACCATTGGGCCTTCAGGAGTTGCAGTTTACAGGCATGCAACTTTTCCCTCATCTGCACCATCGAAAATTTAAAAAACACTGTACAAAGTCAGAGATTTGTTTGCAACACAGTTGCATGCCTGAGTTTACAGCATAGAAAAACATGATCTGATTCAACAAATATGGAAATGTTGCATTTGTGCCATCTGTAGATTTACTATACTGTTTAAAAACTTTTTACTTTTCCCCCGCAGACACAAGTTGAAGAAATCAGGATGATTAAACCTTCTGCCACAGAGATCAAAAAAAAAAACCAAAGCAACAACAAGAAGCTCTGCTGTCCAAGCCTCTCTCCAAAAACAGTTTGTAAACATTGAATCAACTCAACTGAACCTTCCATCTATCAGTCCCTAAGCACACAACTCTAGTGTCTCAAAAATGACTATCAGTTTGTAAACATTAAATCAACCGAAGAAAAAATCTTCTATCCATCCTACAGTCAGTTCCTAAGCACAAATCTTCAATGTCTCAAAAAAATGACTAACAGCTTGAAAACAAACAAGCTGTACGAAATTTGTTCAAGCCTCTCTCCAAAAATTGATTAACAGTTTGTAAACATTGAATCTTCTATCCATCCCTAAGCACACAACTCTTCAGTGTCTCAAAAATGACTATCAGTTTGTAAACAAACCAAAACTTGCTCAAATTATTTTCTCAAAAAATGACTATCAGTTTGTAAACAAACCAAAACTTGCTCAAATTATTTTCTCAAAAAATGACTAACAGTTTGTAAACATTGACTTGTACTTAATATTCTTGTCTTCATTTAGCAACAACCAATTGTATTTATTTCTCTTGTAGCATTGTTAAATGTACTTTAACAAATATAGTAATGTTTGTAAACAATCTTATTTAAATAGTGTTATATAGTTAAAGTAACTTCCAAAGTCAAAATAAAAGTCACTGACAACAAAAGTTTCATTTGTAAACAAGTCTCATTTTATTCTGTACTCCAATAAGTAAACCAAGTAATATATTCAAGTAAAATGTTCATTAACTTAATTTATGCAAGGTCCTAATTGCTATTGTCTTTACAGATAGTCCAGGGCACGGTGGTCCAAAATTTAAATTTGAAAATCGAACAGGGGTTGCCCCTGTACGATTTTCTAACGTATTGAAGTGGAGGTTTCCCTCCTCTACCTGTTAAAGAAAAAATTAATAAAAATGGTGTACAAAGAAATACAATTAAAATGATTTATTAAACATTCACTGTAAAACAAGAAAATATAATTACAAACAATAACTGCAATTTCAAGAAACAAATCAGTAAAACACAACATTTGTAACTTGGTAAATCACAATTAAGTTACATATTGTCAGTAACAACATGACGATAAACTGAAAATTGACTTTCTCAAGTTTTCTGTCTACATACTATACCCAATTGACTGAAAATACCATCGGCAATTTGTTCCAGATTACGACGTACCACATCACTTGCGAAAAGATTTAAAAACTAACACGTATTCCGGTTGTAGTCAAACGTCCAGAAGCAATGGATGAGCATGCACAAACGAATGCCTTTGTTGGAGTTCATTTGAGTAGTCTGTGGACTTGACTACAACCCTGCTTGCAGCCTCATGAGCTCCCATTTCTGAAAAAGAAAATTACAAAAATTAATTTCAGATCAACACAATTTACAATGCATTTCATACCAAAACAAAATGATTTTTGAGTTAAATTTCTCATAACTTATTCCATTTGCCTAAAACAATTTACCAGTCGTACAAAAAAGTACCTTTTAGCTGGAAATCATGTGTAGAGCCATTCTCTTGTTACATGTGTAGCTTTTTGAACTGTATTATGTTCAATAAATTTCCTGTTGGTGAATACTTTTGCATTAATATAGCGTGGAAGTCATCTACAGGGGGTCACCTTATATAATAATACAGCATTTGTCTCAAATTTACTTGAAAATTTCTTTTTACAGGGAAAAAATGTCTGTTACGTGTGTGACATTTCTGACGTCACACACGTAACATACATTTCCCCCCTGTAAAAAGGAACTTTCAGATAAATTTGAAACAAATGCTGTACTATTATAAGTGACTACCATGCTAAACTCCTCAAAAAAAGTTTGGAAAGTCAAGTTTGACTGACGATTTTTCTCTTGTTACTAAATCATTTCCCTTGAAATTTGTATCATTGGAAAGCCCTGTTATTCCTCTTTACAGTGATGTTTCATTTGTTATGATTAATCGATTCTGGGATGTGTAGTATAGCGGAATACAGGGGTGGGTGGAAAGTGAAATGTCACAAAATTCACTGCTATTGTCGTGCATTCCCCTTTTGCTTTGAGGATGGGAATGTGTCAATGCACTTTTTGACAATAGCAATGCATTTTGTGACATTACACCCGCCCCGTATTCAGCTGTACTGCACATCCCCCAATTGCTTAATCATAACAAATGACACATCGTAAAGAGGAATAACAGGGCTTTCCAATTATATAAAATTCAAGGAAAATTATTTTGCAACAAGAGAGAAATCGACAGTCAAACTTGACTTTCCGGAAATGCTTCAAAATGTCACACACATAGGTTTATTTAAACATGTCCAGTTTACGTGATCACTAAATGGGTTGACAGGAAAATTTCCACATGTTTAGTTTTATTAGAATGTAAAATGTTACAGCAAAAAAATTGCAGATTTGATCAGGAAAAACCCAAAATTTACCCGAAAAAATCTGACTTACTCTAAAATAAGTTGGATGTTGCACAGCCCGAGTCAAGTTTTTGCAAGTATAACTGGAAATCAGTGGCGGTTCTAGGCTTATGGACATTTCAAGCACTACCCAGATAGTGCCTGGATCCACTGCCAATTTCTAGTCATGATCACAAAAACCTGGCCCAGGCTCATGGACATTTCAAGCACTACCCAGATAGTGCCTGGATCCACTGCCGATTTCTAGTCATGATCACAAAAACTCAGCCCAAGCCGTCAGACACATTTTTCAAAAACAAAATTACATTTTTTGGCCAATCCTCCGGTTTTCTGATGATTGAGTACTGAATTCTTTCCTCATAAAACCAGGTTAATTTAGTTTAACTTTGAAAATGCACACAAACTTGTTTATGGTTTTTCAATGATTATCAATTTATAGGTAAGAATTAAGGGTTTTTTCCCTATAAAAAAAAACTAACTAAATTTAAGAATTTGCTTAGAAACAATTTTTAGCCATTCTCGTGTTTTGAGCACAAACTGCATGTTACACATTTCATTTTCTACACAAAAAAAAGGTCAATTCATGTGGCGTGGATTGCATTTGAGACAATAGAGAGGTTTCGCAAGGTGACGAATACGGATAACGGTAACCGTTCACGTTGATGCGCTCACTGAACTGGGTTTCGCACTGTGTGACTACGTGCATACATTCATCTGCTAAATATGCTCTGCGCTTGGCTTTGTTTGCAGCAGATTTTCCTCACTTTCACGTGGGAATGATTCATTAAATTCAATCGGTATTCATGGAAGATACATCACAAAGAAACAAAATGCATAAAACTTATTAATCCATCACGGAAAAAGCGAAAAATCTGCATAACCGGTATCCGTTTTTATGCTACGCGTATGGAGGCCAATAACCGTTGTTCACGCATATGAAAACATGTGTACTATATACGGTTACGCGTCACGAGACGCGCATAAAGTCATGACGTATCGGTATCCGTGACGGTGCGAAAACCTCCCTAATGATTTAGTTCTAAACGTGGGTTCTCAAGGAGTAAATGGGTACCTATAAGGACAGTGAATGTTGATATGTTTGCTGGAATACATGTATTATAATGGCAGACAGTTCATGTTGTAACATGCAGTTTGTACTCCAATTTTAAACCACTTCAGCAAGTAAATTCATTCCCTTTCACACATATGCAATAAGTAAAGTTTGTTTAATCTTACATGCCAAACATATTTGATTTTGTGCTGTACATTTACCAGCATGTCTGAATGAAAATTGTGGCCATGCACAACATGGAACCTTCCGACTTTTGACACAGATGAGTAGGTGAAGTCTGTACGATGTATGTATTCATGTAGCCTTTTCGCAAATTCAACTTGATGTGCACAGGTTTCAGGATGATATACGGATACAAATACGTTGCTATATTTTCTTCTTTAATAGCATAGTGCAGGTAATTTGCAGAATGAGTTATAAGTATCGTGGCAGTTTGGGTCATTAACTTACAAACTTCAGGTGGAAACACCCGAAGGTTGTGGTTTTCAGACTACTTGAGGTACTTGTGCCCTTGAGCAAGGCACTTTACCCCAATTGCTCCATCCTGTGGATGGGATGTAAAGCCCTAGGTCCAGTATTGTGTAATGCATCTTAAAGATCCTAGAACATTCTTTCGGGAGAGAAGGGGAATTTTCCCAATGTCTCTGGCTTAGCCGCCACTTGCCGATCTATGTATCAATATTGAGGAGGTTCAAGAGACATTGAGATGTCAAGAGACATGAAATGCGCTATTAAAGGACACCAGAAATTTATCAGTAAATTTATTTGTGTAGGCCCTACACTGATTTTGCCACTGATTTCTCAAGCAATGAAATTGCGAAAAGGCCAATAATTTAGTTATTTTCCTAACTTAATTAGTTTTAAAATTATCAAAAACTAATGGTTTCCGGAAAATGCAGGTATTGATTTTCATCATCTCTCAAGCCAAGTTTCTTCATGTCACTGCAGGGCCACATATTCCAATTTTGTTTTAGTTTTACTTTTTGCCACAAGATTTAAATTTGGAGGTTAGTTCTTTCCTTCAAAATATACGTGGGGTTCATTACCATGCACGGACACCCAGGATTTGCCTTGTTATGATCAATAAACCAAGTAAAAACACAAAAAAATGTCTGGGCCAATTTTAATATGAAATTTAGATATCCAAACAGTCAAGTGTCATGTACTCAATACCTTGGTTAATTCAAAAGGTTGTAGATGTGCCTTTGGGCAAGGCATTTTACCATAAATTGCCTCTCCACACAGAACAATATAGGTACCTACTTTGGTGGTGAATGTATAAAACTCCAGTACTATTTATATCATTAACATCAACCTAAGAATTGCATGCCCAGATATTCATGGTAAAATTGGCTCCAAGCTCAAACAATGCATCTTTTACAATAGAGACTATATGATACTTACATTTAAACTGGACCCTTGGCTGGTGATCAAAAACCTGAGGAGAAAAGACAAAGTATTGCTGTTAATAAAATAAATAAAAGGTTCCCAAAACCCTAACCATGATCATTCAAAATGGCCTCATTTTGTTGAATTATTGTTTTGTGGTAATTTTAATTGTTCCTATGTGGATTAAATAAGAGAATTCTAGTTAAGAGTTGAGAAGTTAATCAGAATTGTTTTCCTTTAAAATAACTTATGTCGCGCTTACGCAATGTATTTTCAATGTATAAGGGAAAAAATACCGGGAATTATTCCCAGTTGTCCGATGGGTTTAGTGCAGGAAAGCTTATGTGATGTCCGACTTGTAAATTATTTCCAAAATTACACTATCCACTATAAAATTCATGTTTCGGTAAAAGTTGAGAAGATGATCAGAATTTGTTTTGGTATGAATTCCGTTCACTGGTTGCCACTGAGACGCCGTGTGTTAAACCTATGGAACAGGGCAGTATTTTCAAGAAAATTTTGGAATGTTTGTTACTGCACAATTCACTTCCCTTTCAAATATTTTGATGGTTATTAAGTCATAAGGAGAATAAGTGGCAGCCAGTAAACAGAATTCTTTCCTAGTTTACTTAAATACCTGCATTATTTCATTCAAACAGCTTATCTTCCGCTAAAAAATGAATTTTTGTTGTGAAAATATTATTTTAGCCTGAATAAAAAAAAATTATTTTTTCGTTTAGGTTGAACAAAGATTTTAAGGAAATTACCTCTTGGAATCAACAGATAATCCAATTATAAGATATACTTTCCAGTTTACACATGCAATTTTGTCGCAAATGTTGCTTTTCTAAAGAAAAATGACATTTTCTTCTTCAAAAATTGCATTTAGTTGGTGCACAAGATGAACCATGTACGCTTGCATTCCTTGCTCTATGCATGCAGCGGCCTCTATTGTCGCGCTTACTCGCTGCATAGAGCAAGGAACAGTTCCTTGCTCAATGCTCGCTGTGATTTTGTCTTACTCTCTGCAGTACCGGTAGTTTTATTATTTATTTATCTCAGAAATGCAACATTTCCGACAAAAGTGCAAGTGGGAAGTATATCTTAAAATTGGATTATCTATTGATTCCAGGAGGTAATTTCCTTAACATCTTAATTGTTCAACCTAAACGAATAAAATAACAAAAAACCTTAATTTTGTTAATGAAGTCCATAAGACTTGTACAAAGAGTTGAAAGTGCAGGTATTAAAGTAAAATCTTTCAGGAATTTCTTCCAATTAAGAGTTTTAACAGATCCGCAATTTACCTTTTCCATGAAGCCGCCGTCATACGGTAGTACACGACTCCATCCTGAAAGCGAAAACAACAATCAGATTAGAAGGATGGTTACTTGATTAAGCCCCATTATAAGCAAGGAATCATAACAAGTTCATTTCACTCAACCCTAGACAAGGTTACCTCGGCTCGAAATTGTTCATGTGGTAGCCTAGATTACCACATGAAAAATTTCGAGCCGAGGTAACCTAAGCTTGTCTAACCATAGAGCAAGGAACTGTTCCTTGCTGACTATGGTCTAACTCAACCCACGTATTTTAAATCCCGAACCCCACATAACTACTTTTCCCTTCTTCAAGTAGGTAAAAGACCCAGAAAAACTTTAATCTTTACCATTCCCACATAGCATGAAAACATAGGAATAGGATAACCGTTACAATCGTAGTTTACGTACCTAAAAATCCCACGAGCGTAGATTGTCGAGGACGTCCCGTATCATCACCAGCATCTTGACCGGCCGTCGCCAGTTCGTCTGTTGCAAAATCTACCTGCTGCTTCCACGGTTCATTGCGTCCGGAATGCGGTGCATGGGAAACGCGGGCTTGGGCGACTCTGGACAGCATTTTTGGAATCGATTCCGATTCCAATCTATCGCAATTCTAGCTACCCGGAATCGATTCCATAAGTGGCACTGAGCGGTACTGAACGTTTATGATATGATATCAGAACCAAGCCGAGTACTCTTGCAAAACCCGTCCCCATCTTCCTTTCGCAAAAACTTTAGTCTTTGCTGCACACCGGAAACTCGGTAACTCGGTGTGCAGCGTGCAGCAAAGACCCTTGCGAAAGGAAGACGGCAAAACCCGTGTATTTTGGTTCCGGAATTTCTAAGAATCGGCATTCGGCAACCTATCACTGGGGATCGAATCTAGATAAAAGGAATCGATTCCTGAAAATTTGGAATAGTGACTCAGATTCTTAAAGTGGAATCGATTCTACTCGACTCCAGCGTGGAATCGCCCAAGCAGACGCCCACATAGCATCTGAGAGTGCACCTGTTCCTATCGTTATTTAAACATCTTAGGAATGTATATGCAGCACGATATGTGGCAGTGGGTATGCCCCTCCCCCTACCATTGTTCCCCCATTGTGTCTCAAACATCCAAGGAATTCCTTTGTTTTTAGGGGAGTGTGTGTGTTAACAGAAGGGAAGGGAGTACGTGTTAATATAAGGGGAGCTCGGAGAGGGGTGGGGGGTGGGGGAAGGGGTGGGATCCGTTTGTCACATATCGTGCTGGATATAGTGTAGTTGTTAGTTGCCTAGGCAATGGCGCGAGGGGAGAACAATGGGGTTTGTACCTTTTTAGCGTCTTGAGAGGAGACTATATAATAGGTTAGGGTTCAGGGTTAGGGTTTAGGGTTGTTTATTTAGGCGTGACATAATTGAATAAACCATACCACACCGGATGAAGGTCACCCGCAAGGGTGACTCGCCGTTAAAGGAAAGTTTTCAGTAAAAAATGGGTTTTGTTTGTCTGTTTTAACTTAGCAATCATACAATACCTCCCAAAAATAATATCAACGGGGAATTTTTTTTAAGGCAATCCCCAGTTTGGATGTGGAAGCAAAAAGGTGAATTACGTTTGGAACCAGATAAATTATTTTGCAAAACATCGGTCGATCTATTTCCGGCGATATCCTTAAAATATATACAGATATTTGAGAACGTGAAATTTCTTAAGTTATGGTAACGAGAAAAATTTGACAGACAATAAAATATCAAAATATCAATTTCCATGGGAAAAATGGGTCGCCCCCCCCCCCCCCCCCCACCCCCCCCCCCCCCCCCCCCCCACCCCCCCCCCCCCCCCCGGCCCAATATATGAGGGGTTGAAATGTTGATACCATATAATTTGTCATATTTTTTCTCATGACCATTCTGAAATGTCGCGTTCTCAATCCGTATATATTGCCGGAAAAAGACCGATATGTTTTGCACAATAATATATCTGGTTCTTTAGAAAAGTGCAACTAGTAATTAACCTATTTTGCTTCCACATCCACAAAGGTCTGTGGCTACCATGAGCAATTTCATAAAGCTTCCACATCCAAACTGGGGATTGCATTGAATTGTTTTCCTCGTCGATATTATTTTTGGGAGCTATATTTTCATTGCTAAGTTAAAACAGACAAACAAAACCCACTTTTTACTGAAGGCCCCATAACCTTTATTTCTGACCTTCATTCGTCGCGTAGCCTATGGTGTGGTACGGTTTATTCAGTGACGTAGGATAAGTGTATTTCTCTTTACGTCACTGAATAAACAAAGGAGAAACGGTTATCATCTCGCACGTGTCTCTCATCACGTGATACACATCACGTGATTAATAGCTGGGTGCTACCTAGACTGGTTCCCGTCCACATATTCCACACACGAGAATATAAGGACAGGTAAAGGGCGCTTCATCTTGATCTGTAATTGGTCGTCTTTGCGCGTGCGCATTGTGTTTTTTATATTTAAACATTGGCCAAGCCCTTTGCTTTAGGCAATGTACTTTATTTACATAATTGGATATGTTCGACACGCACGGCCAAGTTACAAATGTCAATGCAAAATCTGCGCACTTACTAAAAATAAATTAATAATAATAACCACGTGACGGGCAGAATTCTGCCCGTCATGGCTGCCCTTTACCGATCCCTATATTTTCGCAATAAGCGAACCAATCTATAGGGATCGGGAACCAATCTAGGTGCTACCTAACTACAGTCTGGTACCCGGACCACAAAGTTTTGACTAGACTGAATTATTCAGTCGTTGTATGTGGAATATGTGGAGCGGGAACCAGTCTAGGTGCTACCCACAATTCCGTTTACGCACATACATTGAAAGATCTAGACTGGTTCCCGTCCACATATTCCACACTTTCGCAATAACCGAACCAATCTATAGGGATCGGGAACCAATCTATGAAAGATCATGCCCACATATCACGAACACTGCGACCCCACACATTGAAATATCCCACATTTATGTCGAAATATCGCACATATATTTTTAACATTGCATATATGTCAAATTATTGCACATATATTTTTAACATCGCATACATATGAAAAAACATTGCATATATATGTCAAATTATTGCATATATATTTCAACATCGCATACATATGAAAAAACATCGCACATATATATTTAACATCGCACATATGTCAAACATCGCACATATATTTGTGCATTATCGAATATTGCAACGTATCACACGCCATAAGCGGGAACCAGTCTAGGTGCTACCCACAATTCCGTTTACGCACATACATTGAAAGATCTAGACTGGTTCCCGTCCACATATTCCACACTTTCGCAATAACCGAACCAATCTATAGGGATCGGGAACCAATCTATGAAAGATCATGCCCACATATCACGAACACCGCGACCCCACACATTGAAATATCCCACATTTATGTCGAAATATCGCACATATATTTTTAACATTGCATATATGTCAAATTATTGCACATATATTTTTAACATCGCATACATATGAAAAAAACATTGCATATATATGTCAAATTATTGCATATATATTTCAACATCGCATACATATGAAAAAAACATCGCACATATATATTTAACATCGCACATATATGTCAAACATCGCACATATATTTGTGCATTATCGAATATTGCAACGTATCACACGCCATACTACACCGGCCATCCAACGGTGAGCAAGGCATCATTACCCTGGACGACGACACGAGGGCATGCATGGCTTGCCGCCACTGAGCTGCAGGTGTTTCGAAGAATTACTGCAGAGCATACGCAAAGAAGCCCGTATTTCCTTGTACATGTATTCATATCCTGACAGACGTTCCCAACTCTGCGATGTTGTCAAAGTAGTTGAGTACGGTATTTTGTTTAAAACAAAGAGGGGTGTATTCTATTTCCGTGATGTATATATAGACAGCCGAAGTGTGACGTGCGTTGCCATGGCAATTGGATCTAAATTATCATGGCCGTCGGGAAAAGTACCATTGGAAAAGCACTGGGACACGGTTGAGTGATTTTTAGTTTAGATCCAATTGCCTAGGCAACCAACAAAAGGTGACGTATTCACTTCGGCAGTTTATTGGGTTGGGAAGCAACTATGTCTGTCACGTGGGAAATCACTTGCTTTGTAAATCGAAACGATTTTCAATCGTACATTCCTCGTACATTGCTTTCTGTTTCTCAGTCTGTTTTTGTCTGGCTAAAGGAACTAATCTCGCACATTAGCCGTGAGCTTGTTTGAAACATTTTCGCTGTGCGAATTGTTCGCTCGTTTAACTCAACATAACGCATTCAAGCTTTTTCCCTCATACGGAATTTAGGAAATAATATTCATCTTCGATGGCGTTCACAATGTCGACCAATGGCATGAATTACGTCCGATTAGTTACAGTCGTGTTTCTGTCTTCATTGATTTGCCACGTTCTAGCACAGAGTGTCGATGAAGGACCAAAAGATGTGTTTGCTTTTGAGGGAGAAAATGTGACTTTCGTCTGTGATCTGAGAAATGTTAGTGGTTATACCGTTTACTGGTATATATAAATATACATCTGGAATATCTCAGTATAAATACTGTGACTAGGCAAATATACACTGAAATTCCAGCATATTTGCAAGGACGTGTGTCGATTACTGGTGATGAAAAGAAGGAACAGTTCAACTTACACATTGGCAATGTCGAAACTAGTGATGGAGGGACATACGATTGCATCTTTGGACCACCCGACGTTATATCAACTGAAGCAGGCGCGGGCACACTGGTAATCATGATTCCACCAAGCCAATCACCCGTGTGTGAAGTAGCTACATCTGTGGATGGGCCTATCGATATTGGCGACTTAGTTTATCTTGACTGTTACGTATTAGGTGAAACTGGAAATCCTATCCCCAATTTTACCCTTTACAAGAAGAGCGAGCTCCTCACAGGCCCAATTAAGTCGAATATCTCTCACCCATACCATCTAACAGAAGAAGACAACGGTGTAACATTCACGTGCACCATGACCACACCAGCTCTGGCGGAGCCCCGAAACTGCTCAATGATGCCGCTACGAATCCTTCCAAACGCCACCATCCAACCAACCAATGCGACGGTCGAGGAAGGATCCCATGTATCCTTCCAATGCTGCGGTGAGGGAGTTTCTCGCAATGCGAGCTACGCGTGGACAGTCTTTGACACAGACACGGGGGAGACTGTACCATCGCAAGATTACACGGTAAGCAAAGATGGCGAAGTTTTGGAGATGGTCGTGCGAGGAAATACAGAGCTGCTCTGCACGGTCTGTGTGCCGTCTGGTTTGTCTGGCAACGCGTCAGCTGAGATCCAAGTTCAGAAGCGGAAAGTAACAACCGAACTGCCGGGCAGTCCCACTCCTAGACCCACCGAACTCCCGGGCACTCCCACTCCTAGACCCACCAGACCCACAGCCGAAGCATCCACGTTGCCAGTCGTCCTCATCGTGGCCGTCTTTCTAGTTTTGATTGTGGTGGCCGTTTCTGTGCTGCTGCTTTGTCGGGCGATACGGAAGAGAAGACCAAATGTTATCATCGACCCTGCAGAAAGATTAAATATGTCCGAGTTGGGTGCCGAAGGTGACGAAATTAATAGGACTGGTCCAAGGGAAAGACCGACGAGCGGCGGTGGTACAGGGATCGGCAAGAGCAACCTTAACGAGCGGAACGAACTAGGAGGCCAGGCAGAGAACCGTCCCGCTGCAAAACCCGAGCGATCCAAACCCAACGGGAACACTCGACCAAAAGCTGCTAAGGAAACAGTTCACATGCCTCTCCCAGCGGCTTCTCTTCGCCCACCGCCGGGCGTAAAGAACAGGGACCAGCACCAGCATTACTACAGCACCGTGGCGGGCGACGAGGAGGCCACTCAATATGAATTTGTCATGTACGAAAATGTAAAGTAATTTTCTCATTCAAATGGGTGCACTGCGTGCGCGCGTGCACATAGTCGTGTACCCACCTCCCACGTCCCATTGTTCCTCTTTTGTTTGGACTTAGTTTTTTTGGCGACTGCTCTCATTTGTTTTGTACACGATTCCAAATCGCGGACGTCCTTGGCAATCGCGGACCCTATTGTTGATATTGTTAAACGTCCCCCATTTGAATACAGAAACCCGTACCACACACACAGTATACGTACCACACACAAACGGCAAAGTAAATCTTGTGACTTGAATATGTGACATCATCTTCCTATAAACCATAAACCACAAGAAACTATATACATGAAATCCTCTTTCCGCTCATGTAAATTTTATTGTGTAGATATTCCGAAAGGAGGATAATTTACCGAACAAAAACGGCCTTCCAAAGCATATATAGTCTGGCTGTTTGGCTACATTGTAGGTGCCGTGCTAAGCAACGGGTTTCTACCATGTTTGTCAAAAGGTGTACCATTGGTCTAATTTCTGATTTTAAAAATGACGTGGCAAAATGTTCCCAATCACATTCCTTTTTGCACCACCGTTTATAGGAATTGACTAAACTTGCTAAAGCCGTTTGAAAGGAAAAAATCGGCCCTTGGGTTGCTAAGCTAGGAAAATGCAAAGCGCTCCCGTGCGAGAAAATTCAGCGTTTCTTTAATATTTCCCATACAAAGCGTGAAACATTGTCGGCAAATCAACTTACAATTGACGTGACAGAATTTCTTTAGTTTGAATTAAAATGCACACAAACATAAACTATATGCATTGTTTTTTCGTTTAAGACAAGTTTGTCCATTACACAATTGTGAAGTTATGGGACAAAAAGTGCGCTTTTCAAAGAAATACTGTATACGACAAAGCACCGCGCGCGCACACGCGCTAATCAAACAGACTGCTTTAACCTGACAAATTCATAGTCCATGAGCCAGAGGGGCTGAAATCTGCCCGTGGTCACGTGGTTATTATTATTTGTTTTGTTAGTAAGTGCGTATATTTTGCATTGACATTTGTAACCCGGCCGTGCGTGTCGAACATATCCAAATGTAAATAAAGTACATTGCCTAAAGCTAAGGGCTTCGCCAATTTTTAAATATAAAACACACAATGCGCACGCGCAAAGACGACCAATCACAGATCAAGATGAAGCGCCCTTTACCTGTCCTTATATTCTCCTATGTGGAATATGTGGACGGGAACCAGTCTAGGGTGTTTGAGCCAAATGAATGAACAATGAAGGGTTGGGTACCCTTTGGTTAATGTATATGCCTCGTGGTTTAACTATACAGGGGTGCCGGGTAGGAGAGCACGTGCCATCCCCGTCCCGGCCCCCTTTGAAATTTAACAACATATTAGAAGGTTAGAGTGCCCACTGAATAAAAAAATGTGTGCACCCCGCTTGTATATGCCTACCACCGCCACGCCCTTTGAATGAAGGATGCTTTTAATTTGTTGCAATATCGTGCAGCTCGGCTCCCACTAGTGTTTAGTTGTTTGTTTATTTTTACAGAAAATTAATTTTCAGTTTGTTTCATTTCTTGTTTCTATACCGATAAGTAGCAGCTATAATGGTATGAATTATTAAGTGCGCATATATAACAATTATTTAACTGGATAAAAAGGCATCGTGATGAATAGTATAAACAGATAATATCAGACACGCAGAAGACATTTTTTAGTTTTACGTGAAATTAATTAATTTGTTTTGAATAAACGAGAGTTGTGCATGGAAAATAACTGGCTGTCATGTTGCGCAAACATGACAAAGGCAAGCAGCTTATAGGTGGGAAATCCATCCTCAATTGTGCAACATTATACACTTATATTTCCGTTACGGAAAGAAAGCTTCTCTGAAAGTTTGTTAAAGTCGTTGTTCGAGGAATTTTAGAAATTAGGCATATTCATTTAAAGTTGGGGATCCGAATGTTGTCCCAAGAAATGACTCAAATTAGTCTTCTTATTTGACGAAATTTCAGCGGACGAAGTGCTTTAAATTCTGCAGCTTTGATTGCCGGTGTAATTTTCGCTAAAATATATATAACCAGTATAGGCCTATGTAGCAATTACAAACATCAAAACCAAAACCATTTTATTTTAACTGCTATGGCTTCGGTATCAATCCGCCTGCTTATCGTCTTACATTGAATCGTATGTAATTTCTAGCCACAGACAGTGAATTCGGACACGCCCCATAGTTTCATGTAAGAGCCAGGGAACTAGACAACTTTTTCCACTAGAATGTCAAACCCCGGGGCGAACTCGCCCCGGGGCCACCCCGGGGCAGCTGGGGCGACGTGCGATTGTTCACACCGAGTTACTTCAACCCCGCGTCTTTTCACATTTGTTATCGAATTTCGCGCACCTTCGCCATTGCTCGCCCCGGGGCGAACTAACCCCCGCGCCGTTTCACACTACCGTTCTCGCCCCGGGGAATGTGTCTCGCCCCGGGGCCAAAATTTTCAACCCTGGTCGCGAGCAGGGTTGAACTCGCCCCGGGGAAAGAGCAATCTCGGGGGTGGCTCGAGGTGGCGCGGGAGTGAGAATTTCAAGTGGCAAACGGGGCTTATTTTTACACCCGCGTTGCCGGCCCCGGGGCCAATCCACGAGATTTGGACTAGTGGGAAAAGGAAACCTTTTCTTGCTTTTCCATCTGCATCAATTAGCATAAATCTTTCAGCGTGTCAGCATTTTGAAGGTACAATTAGGTTTAACCCCTTTAAAATAATCTATTTTTGAAAAATATTCAATTTATCTGGAGAAACCCTGTGTCAGGTCAAAAAGAAAATGAAAGCGAAAGCTATATAATGTGTATTATATTCAGGAAATAAATTTCATTGTGTAATGTGCTATATTAAGAAAATAAATTTCATTGTGTAATGTGCTATATTAAGAAAATTAGGTTATCAATATGTAAATTATACTGATGCATTCGAACAATTAAATATTTGCACGCTAGAAAGTAGACGCCAAGACCTCTTGTACAAATTCGGGAAGCAACTCTTGACATCAACAAGGTATCGTGATATGTTGCCCCAAAACCGATCGAGCGGTAGGCAACTGCGTTTAAGTAGTAATAATTTTATGTTACCCTTCTTAAAATGTCGTACGGAAAGATATAGCAAGTCAGCGATTCCCTCAATTGTAAAGATTTTGCGCTAATTTTGTAATCCGTTTGGCAAGCCCTAGTGACATCATGAGCCGGTTGCAGATGTGCACTTATCTTATTTTATGGAAGATTTAGGATCTTCCGGATCCTTCATTTTGGGATGGTGCACCTGTGATTGTGAGCATGTTGTGTCAGTGGATAATGACCAAATGCTAGCTGTGAATTTGTGAGTACCGGTACATGTATTTGTATTTTTCTCGTTTTAAATTTATATATTTTAAATTTAAATAATATTTTAAATATGATGTTTGTAAAATGAGCAATATTCAGCCTTTGGCTGCCATGTGTCATTATAATGGATATGAAAATAAACCAGTTATAATAATAAAATTAGGTATTTTCAGGTGGTGAATGTTTTTCTTTCCGGCACCGTATTTTGTCTAGTCGTTTTTATTTCGTCTAGTCACTGTAAGGAAATTACTTAGCAACCGACAACATGGTGCCACACCCGGGTTCAGAACAGACTGTATACGCCTCGATCCGTACGTGATTGCATAGCCCGCTGCTGTACCTAATAAAGGAACACACCGGCTCACTGTTTAGTGTTTACACAATGTAGTGATCAGATGTAGCATAATTTATAATCATTTTTTAGATGGTTGTTGTACAAAAAAAAATCACCAAAATGTCACGTAATTCACTCAAAATTTTAAAATTTACAAAACAAGTCAAGGGCCAGGTTATAGGCCTACTCCTTTCCAGCCGTTGGAACTACAAAATTCAAGCGACATCGTTGCGCGAAGTAAAATGACCATATGAGGTACACGTAGACATTCCTATCAAAAAGTGCAATTTTCCGTTCAAAGTTGAGGCTTATCTTTCGCGCTGTTGGTTGGTTGGTGTTCTGACCGTTGGTCGGTTTCAACTTGTATAGTGCCAGACAGCGCGTGTATCATCACGCTCTCGGACTCTTTACGAATTGAACACTTTTAATCGGGTCTAAAATTGAAAGTGTGATCTTTTCAGTCAGTGGATCTTGCATTGAACGAATAATCGTAATGGACATTCTGTTTTGCATTCCGTTTACTTCATATGCTCTTGGGAGACGGGCGAGCCTCTTGCGTATGACTCTCGGCGCGATGCACCCTCCCCCTGATTTTAGATTCCGATCATTATTGCTTTGGGGTGTAATTCATGACGTCATTGATTATTTCCATGACATCATAGCTTCTTGTCATGGCGTCACTGGTCTTTACAAAGGGTAAATTGGGCCTGCATGCATTATGTATGCATGTCCGGCACTATCTGGTACTGAAACCAAGGATTCTTCAAAAGTGCCCATTGCACTGTCCGCTCGCAAGCGTGAGGAAACCCATGAGGAGAATTAGAAACGGCCAGAGACACCCACGGGAATCCCCTCGCTCTTCACGAAGGAATGCTCTGGGATCTGTAAAGTGCGTTACCTAACACACTGAACCAACGGCTTTACATCCCTTCCGAAGGACGGAGCAACTGTGGTTAAGTGCCTTGCTGAAGGGCGCAGGCACCACGGCCGGGTATCGAACCCGCAACCCCGAGTTACGGCCGGGTATCGAACCCACAACCCCGAGTTTTCACCCGAGTATTGCAAGTCAGTGACCTAAACCACTCGGCCACGGTACCCGTACCCCCATATATAACACGACAAGCATAAATCCCGGCAAAATTGAAGGGATACAATATCAATGCATCAAGCGAGATTGTTATCCAAAAATTGGCACGCTCATGCTTTTTGCCAAGTACAGCAGTTTATGTTTTGAAATTTAAGTCGTGTAACATCCTGTATTTCCTTGTACATGTATTCATATCCTGACAGACGTTCCCAAATCTGCGATGTTGTCAAAGTAAAGTACTGTATTTGTTTAAAACAACGAGGGGTGTATTCTATTTCCGTGATGTGTTGGGTTGGGAAGCAAATAGGTCTGTGTTATGTCATTGGCGTTGCCGTCACGTGGGAAATCACTTGCTTTGTAAATCGAAACGATTTTCAATCGTACATTCCTCGTATATTGCTTTCTATTTCTCAGTCTGTTGTTGTCTGGCTAAAGGAACTAATCTCGCACATTAGCCGTGAGCTTGTTTGAAACATTTTCGCTGTGCGAATTGTTCGCTCATTTAACTCAACATAACGCATTCAAGCTCTTCCTTCGTACGAAATTTAAGAAACAAGTTTGATCTTCGATGGCGTTCACAATGTCGACCAATACAGAGGACATGAGTTACGTCCGATTAGTTACAGTCGTGTTTCTGTCTTCATTGATTTGCCACAATCTAGCACAGAGTGTCGATAAAGGACCAAAGGATGTGCTTGCTTTTGAGGGAGAAAATGTTACTTTCGTCTGTGATCTGCAAAATGTTGATGATTATACCGTTCACTGGAAAATAAATCGGGACACATACCTCAGCATTAGTCCTACTGATAGGCAAATATACAATGCCATTCTTCCATATTTGCAAGAACGTGTGTCGATTACTGGTGATGAAAAGATGGAACAGTTCAACTTACACATTTGCAATGTCAAAACTAGTGATGGAGGGACATACGAGTGCCTCTTTGGAAATTCCAGAACGTCAACTGAAGCAGGAACGGCCAACCTGGTAATCCTCATTCCACCAAGCCAACCACCCGTGTGTGAAGTAGCTACATCTGTGGATGGGCCTATCGATATTGGCCACTTAGTTTATCTTGACTGTTACGTATTAGGTGAAACTGGAAATCCTACCCCCAAATTTACCCTTTACAAGAAGAGCGAGCTTCTCGCAGGCCCACGTAAGTCGAGTATCTATCACCCACACCGCCTAACAGAAGAAGACAACGGTGTAACATTCACGTGCACCATGACCACACCATCTCTGGCAGAGCCCCGTAACTGCTCGTTCATGCCGCTACGAATCCTACCAAACGCAACCATCCAACCACCCAGTACGACGGTCGAAGAAGGCTCCCGTGTAACCTTTAAATGCTACGGCGAGGGGGTTCCTCGCATTACGAGCTACGCGTGGACAGTCCTTGACACAGACACGGGGGAGACTGTACCATCGCAAAAATACACTGTAAAGAAAAATGGCGAAATTTTGAAGATGGTCGTGCGAGGGAATACGGAGCTGCTCTGCACAGTCCGTGTGCCGTCTGGTTTGTCTGGCAACGCGTCAGCCGCGATCCAAGTTGAGAAGCGGGAAGTAACAACCGAACTCCCCAGTAGACCCACTTCCAGATCCACCAGACCCACGGCCGAGCCATTCACGTCGCCAGTCGTTCTCATCGTGGCCGTCATTGGTGTGCTAGTTTTGATTGTGGTGGCCGTTTCTGTGTTGCTCCTTTGTCGGGCGAGACGGAAGAGAAGACCAAATGTTATAATTGACCCTGCAGAAAAATTCAAGATGTCCGAGTTGGGCGGCGAAGGTGACGAAATTAACAGGACTGATCCAAGGGAAAGGCCGACGAGCGGTGGTGGTACAGGGATCGGCACGAGCCACAATAACGAGCGGAACGAACCAGGACGCCAGGCTGAGACCCGTCCCGCTGCGAAACCCCAACAGTGGAACACTCGACCAAAAGCTGCTGACGAAACAGTGGTCCACATGCCTCTCCCAGCGTCTTCCCTTCGCCCACCGCCGGGCGTGAACCAGGACCAGGACCAGAATCACTACAGCACCGTGCCGGGCGACGAGGAGACCATGGAAGCAGATTCGGGACTCGTCTACGCCGATTTAGACATGACCTCCTCGGTGACTACTGGTGCCGCCATCGGTAAGCCCGATCCAAGCTCGCAGACAGTTTACGCCACAATTCGTACCTAATGATTTGAAGCTAAACACGTATATAGATACTGACACCATTGTTTCGCTCTGTGTAGATGTTAACCTTGTAAACCATCTACACCTGTCGAATCCAAGGGGATACAACTTCACATTCAAAGGTGGCAAGGTGGTATACACAATTTGCTAAAAATCACAATATAAGCAGCCTGGAAAAAACTACAGAAAATTACTAACCATTCACTAAAATTAGAACACCAGGTTTCAAAGTAGTGTAGGCCTATAGTTTTAGAGAAAAATTGCTATAAACTACAAATTATGTGGAATATAATTGCCCAAATCTATCCTGAAAAATACTATTTTTCGATGTGAGAGCGACTCTAACCAAGGGCGGATCCATGATTTTTTTCGGGGAGTTGGGGAGAGGGGGGTTGGGGGGGGGGGTTGCCAACAAGGGGGGTAGGGTTGCCAGTCATATTTGTGTATGTCAGCTTGTTGCGGACAGGCGCATACTAAAAACGGGACACACAGCAATTGCATTACTTTTTCGAGACAGCAGGGGGTGGGGTTGATCTAACGCCCCCTCCCCTCTGGATCCGCGCTCTATAAAACATGAAAGGAGTTCCTTTAAAATGTCTTGGGTGTAGCGGCGTAGTCAGGATTATTTCACTGGGGGAAGGGCACAAGAAATGGCATTGCTTTTAAGTGGGGGGTGGGGGTGGCGGCAGGGGCATTTGTTTAGCTGGTGGAGGTCACTAAAGAGGTGCACTTGCCTTTTTTTAAGAGCACTACAAATGTCGAAATTTTCGAGGGGGCACCTGGGGCGGCACTGGACATTTGAGGGGGAACCCCCCCACCCCCACCTTGTTCCCCAGCAGGGTTTAACTCGCCCCGGGGAAAGAGCAATCTCGGGGGTGGCTCTGGGTGGCGTGGGGGTGAGAATTTCAAGTGGGAAACGGGGCTTATTTTTACCCCGCGTCGCCCCGGGGCCAATCCTCGAGATTTGGACTAGTGGGAAAAGGAAAATATTTTTGCTTTTCCATCTGCATCAATTAGCATAAATCCTTCAGCGTGTCAGCATTTTGAGAGTAGAATTAGCTTTAACCCCTTTAAAATAATACATGTATATAATTTTTAAAAGCTATATGTATATTATATTCAGGAAATAAATTTGATTGTGTAATGTGCTGTATTAAGGAAATCAATTTGATTGTTATTGGGTATTTTCAAGGTCATGAATGATTTTCTTTCCGGGACCGTATTTTGTCTAGTTGTTTTTATTTCGTCTGGTCACTGTATAAGGAAATTACTTGCAGTTTTTCCCTTTCACGTTCTAGACGAGAGTATATGCGGCCATAGACATTGCTGCTTCAGCAATGAACTGCAATATTGAACGCGAGGAAACAAATTCAACAAAAACCTGTTGAAATGGAATTTATTTGTACTGCACAAACAAAGATTCCAACTTCCCAAGTTGCTCTGTGTTTGTGTCTGTTAAAGTGAAGCTCCTATTTAATTGCCATAAACCAATCGATTTTGCAGCGAACCACAAATATGAAATGTTTATTGTACTACAACTTTAACAAGGCTATAGTTAGCCCTTAATTGCTACGTAGTGCACGCCATTGTGCTCCTATCAATTGTTTCCCCCACCCCTCCACCCCCCACCCCCGCAGGTGGGGGTTTGGTATTTTTTTCGTGCCCCAGGGTGGGGATTTTGACCCATTGAAATACATGTTGAAATACATGTTTTGCACCCGAGGGTGGGGATTTTTGTCACCTAAATTGTGCCCCAGGGGTGGGGATTTTGTCACGCTAAAAGTGACAATCCCCACCTCTTAGGTGGGGCAGCCCGGGGGGAGGGGTGGGGGAAACAATTGATAGGTGCATTACCTAGCAAACAACAGTCTGGTTGCTTTATGCCATTCTCTCCTACGGTGAACACAGTATTGATTCTGTACTTCACACCTGCCGCGTTCACCACGTAGCAAAAATAAATAGTCTGGTCAAGTGGATACATAATTGTGCATGTGAAAGGAAGTACGTCAATACACCAGACGCTATTCGTGCGAAACACGCAAAAGGCTAATTGCTTTTACTCCACGACATTTTTTCGCGTTTTCTGTTTGCTTAAGCTTCTTGGCTTTTTCATACTTACCCCAGGGGATGATTATCTCCAGCACCCCACCTCCATACCCCACATCCATACCCCACCCCTAAATCCACAGAACACAAGACCGGATTCGCCAGAGACATCCGGGACCTGTTCCCGGCTGTATGAGTCATTCCAGTTATCAGGAACCCAAACAATAAAAAATACTATTCAGGAAGTTTAGGCCTCAATGTCGTTTATCCAAATTAGGAATTGGTTTCAAGTGTGCTATTCCTGATGGCCCAATTGATAACATGGGATACGACGCAAACAAAGAGGAAAAAACTTACTTTTTCAATTTTTAAGATACATAGGCCTGTGTACATGTATACTACATAATTGTTGGCTTTCCTTTTATACCAATTATTTATCCATGCATCTTACTAAAATTAAGATAGGAGGAAAACAAAGAACAAATCGCATTGTTACGGCCAGGGAGAGTTTTCGAGAAACAAATGGTTTTAAAATGTGTTTTCCAGGAACTAACAGAAACACGCTTTAAAATCCTTTTGATAATGTTCGTTGAACATGCTGACAAAAATAAATATGTCAGTGTGAATTTTTGATACCTATAGGATACCCATAAAATTATAATAAAAATATAAAAAATCGATTTCAACATTTTTCATGCTTTAGGTGCCGATTACATAACTTTGTCATTTCGGGGAAATTCCACATTTTTGCCGTGCATGGCAGGTCACAAATGATTAATTTGTCCGGATTACAATTAGTACAAAATGTGTCATCGTATTTTAAAGGTCCAATGTATCATCTTGTAAGATGAAACATTTTTACGGATTCCTAAGAATAAGGTCATGACATATCTAAAGAAGAATACTGGTAAAATAGCCTGCAGAAATGTCCGCTATACATATGCATCAATGCTTCAGAAAACCTTTCAAATTCAATTCATGCATGGTTTTTGTGTTGAGTAATTGGAAAAAGTGTGTCCACAGGTATTTTTTTAAAAATTCAGTTGTTAATTTCTTACAGAAAGTACCATGTTGGACAGAAATAAATTATGTTCGTTACCACTGCTATCAACAATGTTATTATTTGTCAACTGGTCAGGTGATTCAGAAGTAAATTTTGGGGTCATTGCCCGACATCTTTCACGTAAGCACATAGGTAAAGTTCCGACAGTTAGCGGAAGAAAAATGTCATGTGCCACAGATGTTCCCTGCTTTATCGGATCACGTAGGCCTACAGTAATTATCTACTACCTGGGATCATTTCTCTGACGTTACTGAGTCAACTTTGCACCGCAAACCACCGTGGGCTTTGGTAAGATTGAATCCTTGCCAAGAGCGCGTTTCCCAGAGTTCCTTAAAGGCCATATTGGACGGGAGATAAAAGGTTTCTACGAATTCCTGCAGGAACACCATTACTTATAACTAAAGAATAATGTTGATAGACTGCTTTGTAGAAATTTCAGCCACATAGATGCAGTAATACTTAAAGATAGTATACATGATTGGTAAACTGTTACAAATAGTTTTATCCCCCTGTGTGATTGAAGATATTCATGATAAAAACCAACCTGAGCAAAAACCAGCTCCGTACGTCGTCTAACTTTTGAGAAAAAAAAGTCAAAAGGGTTTACAGTCATTTCGCCCCAAAACCACTTCGCCCTGAACAACGGCTTGTGCACGAAGTTGTTTTGGCATGTTTGGGGTGAAGTGGCCTTTAGGCGAGGTAGTGTTTGGACGAAGTGATTTGGGGGCGAAATGGCACTTGGGCGAAGCGGTTAAGGACGAAGTGGTCCAGGGCGAAATGGTTTTGGGGCGAATTGAATTTACGTCTCGCGAGACGAAAAATAATAGTTTTGCTAATTTCTCAAAGACTATAGCACTTCAGACAAAACCATTTCAGGGGAAGTTTTCTGCCGTCATCATGTTTATATCGTGTAAGTTATGTGTAAATCTGTGAACATTTCTGATTCTTCGAGATACCAATCATGTGTATATAGGCCTATACTGCCTTTAAGAAAACCTTAAATATCCATGCACGGTTTGTGTTGAAAAAGAAAATGGTAAAAAATCGTTTGCAAACGATTTTTAAAGACACCTTCAATTGGCATTTTCTCACACAAAGGTACCATTTTACACAGGAAAACAAAATCATGTTTGTTATTATATACCTCATACATTGAGTCTCGTTAACTGATTGGTTAAAAGCAGATCACCTGACATGGAATAGTTTAACCATTTCCGACGGCAACTAAAAAAAGTACTATTGTTTGACCTTTGCGTCATAGGTCAAAGGATAGTACAATTTTGGGCAACTGAAAAAGTACTATTGTTTGACCTCTGCGTCATAGGTCAAAAATACCAATAATTTTGACACATAAAATCAATGTATGAGGTATATAAAACAAATATTGACTGCTCTTTATTCGGGTTATGGAGCAAACTATCGTCCCTCGGTTATTTTGAGACGGCAGGCCTGCTATTTTCCCTCGGCCTACGGCCTCGGGAAAATAGCAGGCCTGCCGTCTCAAAATAACCTCGGGACGATAGTTTGCACCATCACCCTCATGAGCAGTCAATATTTGTATACCATTGCATTGCTACTTCCAGACGGGAAAAACGCCAGTCCGAAAACCCGAAACTGACAAGTTGTTTGTGTAAAAATCTGTGTAGAATTCGGAAAACGTACCGATGATCGAGATTGCACTTTGCACTGGCCAATTGCATTCCAGATCTCGCGCGTTTTCTCGAGTGTTCGTGTAAATCCCCAGTGATATGATACGTATGATCCTGTCCCGCGAGTACATTGTTTTTAACTGGGTCGTGCTCCCGACGTTCGGGCACGAAAACAACTTACCCGTGTCAAGAACAGACCGCTCAAAATGGTTAAACAACTATTTTCATACAACGCAATGGCGGCAGACATTGAAGAAAAAAGTTTCTATATAGAGAGGAAAGTGGGTTATAGCAATACATCTAGAAACAGGATGTCTCATGGAAGGGCTTGCGTCATCGACTGTCACGAATTTGGCGAGGGTTCAATTCTGCACCCTTGGCCTAGTACAGGCGGTTGAACTTGACTTTCTGGACGCGTGACAAATTCTTGAGTTTGACGAACAGACTAGAAACATATGATTAGGCGCGCACATGCTTATGGAGATGCAAACGTCAGACCGGAAAATGAATCATTGTAAGAGCACTCGCTAGAGTTGTTAGGTATTGACTATTGAGCTTCAGTGTCCCCTCAGCTCGGCTGAATGTACATGTTGTATTACAGCGCACAGTTATATGCCCTAACACCAAACTAATAATAAGACCATGAAAATGGATCGAGGCTTGTGTGGTATCAATAACAGAGGTGCAACTGTGTCTATCGTCTTGATAGCGCTGGCTATCGCTGCCCAGTATGTAGCCTCGGTGAGTTTAGACGAAGGGCCACCGGAGCAAAGTATTGCCAGAGTTGGCGAGACAATCACTCTGGTGTGCGACATGAGAGATGTCGGCGCTCGTAATGTACACTGGATGTTTAAGGAGCACAATCGATACCTCAGCGTGTGTAGGGTGATATACAGGAGACTCCCTGATGAACTGGAGAAACGATTGGCTATTGTTGGAGCTCCTGCTCAAGAACAGTTTAACCTGAGGATCCGAGACGCCAGGCAGTCAGATAGTGGCACTTACATCTGCCAGTATGCATTCCCGGGGGGACTGGCTACGACCGTTGCGAGTTCGGAGCTTACAGTCTACATTCCTCCAGGACCAGAATCGCCAGAATGCCGCGTGGAGCCATCCTTTCCAAGAACACAGATCCAGATCAGCGACTGGGTATCTCTGCAGTGTGTAGCTACAGGGAGCCCGCCTCCTCTCATCACTTATCGGAGAGGTGACACCGAGGAGATCTTAGCCCAGTCTTCGTCTTCTCTGTCAGTCCAGAGACACCTGCTGCCAGACGACAACGGAGTGGACTTTATCTGCACCATGACCTCTCCCGTCTTGGATGAACCAAGGCGCTGCTCAGTGAGACCCTTACACGTGGCCCCCAGAGCCGTGGTGTCACCGGCGTGGCTGACGACAAGAGAAGGGGCTCGTGTAAGAATAAATTGCAGAGGATTTGGACAACCAAATATTGCAAGCTACACGTGGATCATAAGAGACACTGCAACGGGGAGTGAGATCCCTCTCGAGAGATATAGGTTGAGTCCTAATGGCCTTCGAATGGAAATACTATTCGTGAGAGAGAACATCACAGTCACGTGTCTCGTGAAGATTCCAAGTGGATTATCAGATACCGCCACGGCGTGGATTGAGGTGTTTGCTCAGGAGGAGCCTTCTACCGGTGGTTTGTTGGCCTACTACCCCACAACTCCTGCCGCTGCGACTACCAACATCACCATGTCTTACACCGCCAGCACAAGCTCGGCAACTGGGTCTGACTCGCGTCGCCATATTCCCAACCCAACGGCTCTTGCAGCTTTTCCAACAACCGCAATCATTGCTGGCTCCGTGGCAGGCCTGGCAGCGCTCCTAATAATAATGTGCATTGTCTGTTTTTGGAGGAGGAGAAAAAGACAAAAGCCGCAGTCCTCGAGCCTTAGATACGACAGGATCATGCACAGTGAAAACGGCGCCATCTACGAAGATTGCTTTTCCCTGAATTCCAACGCGAACCCTTGTGGTACGTCAACACAAAAGCTGCAGCCTGGATGTAACAACGCAACACCAACGACAAGCTCACTCAATGCAGCCCCTGTTACGCTAAGGAGAGGTATACTTAAAAAGCGCGGAGATAGCGGTTTTATTTCAAGCTCATCATCTGGTTCTCGTGAGGAAACTGTTCCTAAAACGGAACAGAAGAGCATAATAGCAAGACCGACGCCTATGAAACAAACGGGAAATGTATCGGTGGCAAACGGACAACAGACATCAGTTGACATGCCACTGTACGCACGGCCCGACAAGTTACGAAAGAAGCAAAGACCCACAGTTAGGTGGAGCTTGGATACAAATAGAAGCAGTAACTCCGAGGCGGAGGGCCTTGCGTCAACCAAAGCCAGACTAGTGCATGCTGATTTGAATTCTGAGCCCGATACCTCGAATCCTGTGAGGTCTTCTGTGGCCAGTGAAAGTCACGACGTTAGCAAACACTCAGTCCACGAGGAACAGACGATATACGCCCAGATTGGCGACGTAAAACGTAATCAGACGTCGGGAGGTTTTGATGCCATTCTGTAAAGGTTTCCGGCTAGATCCTTAATATCAATGCTCGTGTTGCTGCCAGTTGGCAATCTCGGTCCTTCTTGTGCCAAGGATAAGAGAATAGTATCTGTTTGCTGTTGGACTAAAAACAACAAAAACTGAGCGTGCAGTGTGGGAAAAGGGATAACGTCATCGACAGGGCGAACTTCGTCTTATTTATCCAAATCCAAATAAAATGACATTTAAAAACTCAGATTTCGGTTAGAAAAATTTGTAATTTTATCGTAGGAATATATATCCCATGGCAAGTAATTTGTCTTTCAGTGTATTACAAATTACACCCAAGGCCACAATCCTGCAAGCATATGACATGTAGGCCTACTGTAAAGTAAACTTTAGCTACCGCCCGGGCGCGCCCCACCCCTACCTCACCCTACCCTTACTTAGTCTTGGCCCAAGACCTGGGCTGCGTTGTACTTACGCGAACGTTGTCAATGGTCGACACTGGTTACAGTGCTTTTATGCACTCATCAATGGGAACCCGGGTACCTGTTGTCGAACGTTGCAGACGTGGAACGCAACCCTGGTCTGGTACACCCCGACTGAAAATACACCGTGAAAAATCCCCATGACTTGGTGTTGACAGCAATACATGATTTCGTTTTATGCCCAAAACTGTACAACTACTATGTTGGAAATTAACCACTGAATGTGTTTTTAAAGAATGAGCATGCAGCCTTCACTTTACCATTCAAGTTAACAAATGCACATACCAGGGGCGGATCCAGGATTTTGAAAAAGGGGGGGGGGGGGGGGGGGTGCGTGAAATATTTAAGCATGAAATGCCGATGACAATGAAATAGCGAGCGGGTAGCGCGAAGCCCTAACGGCTTCTAGATGGATTCTAGATGCTCTGTGGTGCGATCTGGGGCAATATTTAACCACTTTAAGCAGAAAAAAAAATTTATTATTTTTTTTTTTGAAAAGGGGGTGCGTGCGCCCCCCACGCCCCCCTGGATCCGCCCCTGCATACACTTTGTGGAATCTGCAGGAAGGTCCTTATACTGACATTTTATATAGCAAATTAGTTTACACAATGTTTTCTTTAGATTTCTAATGCTGCTGTTCTAGAAACATTTTAAAACAGTTTTATACAGTTGGCCTGGTTTGAAAGGAAAACGAATCAGGGGTTCCGGACTCCGTTACACCCTCCCCATTCCCCCGCCCGCTATATATACCAACGCCCAATTAATCTATTTCGCAATTTTACCAGATACATTTGCCAAGCCGTCTGTAGTCGCAGACTTCATGTGACTGTTGGCATGTTCCCGAAAGGAAATGACTCACTGCAGTACATGCTTATGGAACCAACGTACGTTTCTGGTCCCGTTTAAATCTGACTTAAAGTTAGAACACATTATTGGTAATCTCGAAAATCCGAAATGTTCACACATTTACACATAACTTACACAATATAAACATGATGACGATAGTAAACTTCCCCTGAAATGGTTTTGTCTAAAGTGCTATAGTCTTTGAGAAATGAGCAAAACAATTATTTTTCGTCTCGCGAGACGTAAATTTACTTTGCCCCAAAACCATTTCGCCCTGCGCCACTTCTCCCTGAACCACTTCGCCCCAAAAGCCACCTTGCCTCAAAACCACTTCGCTCCAAAAACACTTCGTGTACAGGCCGTGGTTCAGAGCGAAGTGGTTCGGGGCGCAATTGTTTTGGGTCGAAGTGACCGTAAAGCCCTTTTTGACTGTTTTCTCAAAAGTTAGACAAAGTACGGAGCTGATTTTTGCTTCAATCACACAGTACAGGGAGATACAACCATTTGTAACGGTTTACCGATCATGACTTGTGTTCTGCCTTTAAAGTTACATTGTGCGTGGTTCTCATCAATTAAAGCGGGCCTCCCACTGTGCGATTTTGGCCACGAAATTCCTACGATTAAGTACGATTGTGTGTATATAGACAGTCTCTGGTAATCGTACCAATTCGTAGGAAATTCGTGGAAAAAATCGCACAGTGGGAGGCCCGCTTAAGTTCGATTTTTTTTCTCCTAACGAATTTTTAAAGCATTTAATACTCTATTTTAACGAAAAAACATCATACTTTGTATTTTATACATCGGCAACCCTGTGAATAACGTCGTTTTTAATAAGACCGTCTGACTTCCCGTCTTTGGTTTGTACTATGCTCAGTGTACAGCGCGCCCTGTCAAATCTCTTTTCTTCTGTCTCGGAAGACTTTTCGAGAAGCCACAGTTCGCCATCTATAGTACGTACCGAGATTTATCGATGTTTATTCATACTTTAATATCAATCTTGAATAATAAAGGACACATATTTGGAAAGCTTAGTTCCTCATCTTTCATTTGATACCACTCATAATACTTCACGCATGAATGAATAAAGACAATATGAAGCAGGGCTACCAAAAAGTCGTTTGCACAACGATACCTGAATTTCAGGGGTTTCAATTCAACACGCACGTTTTTAATGCACAAGTGAAAAAACGAATGATTCAAAAAAACATGGAAATTCAATCCATATTTAAATGCAGGATATCTCTGTCATCCCTGGCTCATTTTTCCTGACTGAGGTATCATACGAAAGGGCAGGAAATGAACTTTTTAGAAATGTGATTATTTCTAAACAGCATGGCTGTTGTCTTTTTTAATGGACCTTTTTAAATGCCGGGCGGCCATGACAGGAGGCAATCACAAATTGTCATCGTGCGTCATGCACGAGTAGGCATACTCTCGTACCCCGACCTGCTGTGGATGCTCGCACATCAAGTCTGGGGTATCACGGGGAGAGCTCATCGCTGATTAGTCGAGGACCGCACCGGATTTCGGTGCGGCGCGGGACCCTTATCAAAGAACCGTGGGTAAACCTCAGAAGGCTGCACACAAATCAGTACCATAACACACCCCAAATGGTCTTTATAAGAAACATGATACGTACCTTCTTCGCCCACATCACATTACAGGTTCATATTGAATAGCTTCCACTTCTTTATGACGTTGTCCCTCGTCAAACACGAAGAATTCCTTCCCAATCTCGGTCAAATTCAAGCACAACAGTTACCGCATAGCATTTGAAACACTGTCGGAGTCTAGTAGTTGTATTGTATATAGCGCCGTGCCGCGTCATACCGTTCGATCTTTTGGCACCCGACTATTACCAAGGCTCGTTCTGTTGCTATGGCAGCACGCTGATTTGACCCGAATGACCAATAGCAGTGTACGTACTATCAACGACGGCTCACGAATGGGTAATGACGTTCAACCTATCAGCGATGAGCTTTTACCGTGATTCCTCAACCCTGATGTGCGAGCATCCACAGCAGGGGCCAATTTCATGGCGTTGCTTAGCACGAAAATTTGCTAAGCACAGGATTTATTTGCTTTATAAAATGGATTACAAGCCAAAATTATACACCAACTTGTGTTCTTCGCAAGAGTAGAAGAATACCTTTCAATACACATCACTTACGATTTTGGCTGGCAATCCATTTTTACAAAATAAAGCAAACAAATCCTGTGCTAAGCAAATTTGTGTGCTAAGCAACGCCATGAAATTGGCCCCAGGTCGAGGGTAAGTAGGCACTATGTGGATCTATTGTCACAAAACCTGCCCCCTGTCGTGGCCGCCGGTGCAAAGGGTCTCACGTGGTTTCGCCTGGAGGACTTATTATGGAGAGATAGTGACCAGTTATAACATTGGCATTTTATTTTATCTACCGTAAATATATAAGGGGAAAAACACCCCCAACAGAAAGCAGTGTGACTTAATAGCAACATGGCACTGTGCAGCAACTTTAACAGGCGGACATTAAAGGAACACGTTGCCTTCAGATTTCACGAAATCTCACGTTTGAGGGTGTTCCTTATACTTATTAAGAGTTGTTCTTGCAATAAAACACATTTAATGTGTTATAATTAGTGAATGGTAATTAAAAAAAACAAACACTGACCTCTGACCCCCACTACATGTCCCGCGAAATGTATACGTATTTCAAGCCGTCAATACGATCGTCCGGGTAGTGGGCAAAATGCAGCGACGAACAGGAGTTAGGCTGGCGCCGTAGCCAGTGGTCAGGTAAACCTATCAGATGAACGCAAGGTACCATACCATTCTCCGCCTCCCGAGACATGTGTGAAATGTAAACACACAGACACACACACCGACTGGCTGTCAAAAAATGGATCGTCAAGAGAACACAGCAGACGCGTCAAAAAAGAAAAAACGAAAACCTCGCCAATCAGGGTAAGAATATTGTCATGGGACAAACCGATAGAAAGGACTTGGATGATTTATACCCAATGGTTATTGTAGACACGAATTAAAAAAAACAGGCACATCACACGCAACGGAGGAAGGAAAAATAATTTCTTTCTCCAGGCTGGAGATAAGACTAATATAATTTCTCCGCCATTTATGGGAGTCAAGATTTTGACTCCCATAAATGGCGGAGCGTGCTGCTTCGAGAAATTACGCAAAATTGAAGCATTTCTAAGGCACGTTTGTGTGGATCATTATATTCTACTTTTTAAACATCTTTCAGATCGTGCTCATTATACTTCAAACGCTTGTAATAGCCCAAAAACGCCCAATAAAGCGCAACCCGAAGGCAACGTGTTCCTTTAAAACATATGGCTTGCACAATAAACTGCTGCCCAATCCCTACCTACCAAACACCGTCTGTTGGTTCTTGAGAATCTTACCTTGCGTGTGCCTGGTAGATTTTGTTCCACATGGTTCTCGAAAATCCACCATTAAAGCCCGCCGCACACGAGAGCTATGTGCTGAGCCAAAATTCATTCGTGGCCGATGGCGTAAGGAGATAGCTCTCGTGTGCGGGCAACTTTCGTGAGCATTTGGTCACTCGTGCCACTTGAGACAAATATCTAACGTGTTTGATAATTTTGGCCTCGCGTGGCCAAAATCTCACGTGTGCGGGGGTGATGAGCCAAGTGCTGAGCTAAAATAAATGTAGCTGGCCAATTAAAAACCATCCCCATATTCACGTGATATGAATACAGTGCGCGCGGGCACCGCTGAGGTCACCAAACTTTTGCTAAAGTGTGTTGACCTTGGCGGGGTTCGCGTGCGCGCGCTGTTTTCGTATCGCGCGCGTGGTTTTGATTGGCCAGCTACATTTATTTTAGCTCAGCACTTGGCTCATCACCCCCGCACACGTGAGATTTTGGCCACGCGAGGCCAAAATTATCAAACACGTTAGATATTTGTCTCAAGTGGCACGAGTGACCAAATGCTCACGAAAGTTGCCCGCACACGAGAGCTATCTTTTTACGCCATCGCCCAATGTCTGGCTCCCTGAGACTCCTCCAGAAATGAGATCATGTTACAAAACGTGGTGTCACTTATTATACACAGCACGATGTGTGGCAGAGGGACTGCCTCGACACACTCTTCCCTTTTGTTAACGCACCAATACCCCTAAAACCCGAAAGAAATTCCTTTAAAATTCCTCGGATGTTTAAGACACAACGGGGAAACAATAGGGCTAACCTATGTCACATAGAGTGGTGCATGTAAAGCAACTACAGGTACCTCTACCAGCACGATATGGGACGCCCCTATACTTCCCCTATATCTCAACACACTCTTCCTTTTGTTAATGCACCAACCCCGCCGCACCTACCTTCACCCTCCACACCCACTTCCTCCCCTCCCCCAAAAATGGAATTCCTTTGAAATTCCTTGGATTTTTGAAACACAATGGAGGGAAGGTGTTGCCCACCAAATGGTGAGTCAAGAGCATTGGGCCATGACCACTGCGATTTAAGCCGGCATTCACAATCTCACATGCCTTGCTAGACACATATTGTGTTTCAAACATTGAAGGAACTTTAAAGGAATGCATAGTTCCGAGATTGCCTAGTTAACCCCGCCCCTTAGATACTGTTGCTATGTGCTCACAAGTCATCGAAAAAAATTGCGACACACAACGTACAAAGCAACGGGACTCTGCATCATATGCACTAGCACGATATGTGGCAAACGGACTCCTACCTACCATTGTTCCCCTATTGTGTCTCAAACATCCAAGGAATTCCTTTCAGTTTTTAGGTACCGGTTAGGGGGGAGTCCCTCTGCCACATATCGTGCTGGGTATACTCAGCATGGGAAGCGCAGATTCATTAGAGAAAACTCAAAGGTATTTATGTTTTTGGGTCGACAGTTACCGTAACACACACTGAGCAAAGGGCTAGTGATGCCATAGTCATAAAAATGCGCTTTCCTACAGCGAATCGCCCGACATTGAAACAAAAATTCAACCGGATCACTGCATACAACATGTACAAACTGTATGGGCAGAAAATCGCGTGATTGTTTGTGACGCAATGCACTTTGACTATGTGGACTGTCTGCTAGCTCTGTTGTGATTGGTCGGCGGGTTCGGCTTGATTGACAGGTCGGAACTATGCATTACTTTCAGTTATTAGGGGCGTTGGTGTGTTAACAAAAGGGAAGTGTGTTGAGGTATTGGGGCGTTAGGGACAGTCCCTTTGTCCATAGAGCAAGGCTCTATGCTTTGTCATATGTGACCCGCTCTGCAAAAAAGGGTATTAAGTCGCGCTGGCTAGTATTCTTTTTGCGACCATAAGAAGAAATCTGTGGCATTTCTACGCTCATTAAAATACCTAAACACAAAAGAAATTCCAGGTGTAACGCAGACATTCCAGGGGGAACACAGACATTCCAGGCGGTATCTGGCCACCGCCAGGAAGTATCTGGGCACCGCCAGGAATTTCCATTGTGTTTTGGTATTTTATTGAGCGTGGATTTGCCGCGGATTTCTTTTTATGGTCGCAAAAAGAATACTAGCCAGCGCGACTTAATACCCTTTTTTGCAGAGCGGGTCACATTTGTTAACGCAGCAACCCTCCCCTCACCCCTAAAAACTGAAAGGAATTCCTTGGATGTTTGAGACACAATGGGGGAACAATGGTAGGGGGATACCCTCTGCCACATATCGTGCTGCTTATGAGCGATCTTATGGACCGGAAAGCATGGCCGATGCATTGCTTCAAATCTCTATCTGCTACTGTCACTATGAACATCTAACAATGGAAATTGGGCACACACCATTGTTACTAACAATGGGGTTACAATGAACATGTACATGTTTTTGCTCATAGTGTGTACATTGTTGTTTAAATTGGTCAACAATGTTAGCACAAAATGCGCATACATGCATGTCCTCTCTAGGAACAACGGTCCCACAAGATGACAGCTATATGGGTCATTCTATAAATTTGGGGTCCAATTTTTCTGTCCCCGTTACATCTGACATCTTGTAAAATGTTGTAGTTTGTAAATTCAGGACATATTCTTTAAATGCTTTCTATTTCAAAGAGTTATTACATAAAGTACAATTCATAAAAATATGTTTTGAAGGCATTTTTAATGATACTTGTATGGCAAATAGCAGTATGTCAGGTGTAACGGGGACAGAAAAATGTCACACGTTGGACCCCAAATTTATAGAATGACCCATATGCGATACAGTCTATAACGGTCAGCGGTCAAGAGGCTTATTTTCGAAGGCATCCATCGCCTTTTTATGGTAAAATATATATATTTTTAAACGCACAATAAACAGTGCAACAGTGAAAACGATTTTCAAGAGCAAAGTTTTGAATTCTTTATTTGACTCAATATAATAATACAACAGAATATCCGAGTTAGCCGGTCCGAATGGGACCGTGAAAACGGCGGTATTGCTCAGAAATTAGTATACAAACTGTATTATAAGGGTGACGTCACTGCGATTTAGCAATGCACGCCAAAAGTGCATTATCTGCACTACAAGTTAAGAAAGACAGGATATTTTGGATAGTATATTTACAACGTGGTGCTGGAGGATTGTGTTTAACACTATAAAAAGAAATAAGAAAAATAACCTGTAGGCCTACATGATATCGATACCGATAATGGGCATCAAACTTTGCAGATGGCTATCTAGTCGTACATTCAAAACGAGACAGATTTACAACATAATTGAAGCCGCATTCTCGTCTTGTTATACCCATCAAAACAAATACGGGCACACAAACGCCATTTTGACCGCCTTAATATGTTAGTCTTTAACGGAGACAAACTTAATCTGGGAGCAGTTACCCTCTGTGCGTTTAAGAGTAGTGCCCGTGGTCCGCGCCAGAACCCGCAGCCTTGAATAGAGCCTTGTGAGAAGTGACCGAAGTGTTGTGTGCGCCCAAGTTCGGTTTCATGTCAAATTATTTGGATGAGGTTGGATGTCTGTGCACGTATTTGCAGCGCGGCGAGAGTGGGTCTTAAATTGAAAGAAAGTCACTTTGTGCTTAGAGCAAGTTTGAAACACCTATTCTAACAGCACTTTACTATAAGCATATAACTCTCATGGTTCCTATAAAAAGAATATCATCGACCTTCCACGACCACCACCATGAAAGAGAAATCTTTGAAACGTGAAACTCAACAAAAAGAGACGCACACCTATCGTCATGAAGTTTCGTAACACATGCCTGGCAGAAATTACCCCAAGAACTGTGGGGGATGGGATAGCCTATACGCCATAGGTAGAAGCAGACCCAACAAGGTCACAAGCTCAGGCAATGATCACTTTGCATGAATTATGCAGTTTCGCTGCTCCATGGTGGCTAAAACTGCGCGTTTCTTTTATTGAGTATAGACCGTATCGAATAGCCGCCGTTTCGTGGGGCAGTTTCTTTGTTCATTGAGGACATGCATGGTTGCACATATTGTGCATCCATTGTTGAACGGTTTAAGTAACAAAAAGGTGCCCCACGAAATGGCGGCTGTTCGATACGGTCTATAGATACACTACTGACACTATGAGCAACTAACAATGGAAATTGGGCACACACCATTGTTATTAACAATGGTTTGTGCCAAATTTCCATTGTTAGTTGCTCATAGTGTGATGCATGTATAGCAAAGTTCCTAATAAAAATATTTATTTAAATCCACACATTTTGTTCAAGACTGATCATCGTTTACAAATATCCTCCAGCAACGTTAGCACCAAAATCAGCTGATTCATTGGGATTTCAAAACTACGATTGTTGAACTTGATCGAATGTTACCAATAACCGGGGACTTAAGCGAAACAATTCAAGTACTTGTATATGTGTCCGTTTTCAATACTGGAGAGACTTTTTCCTCCAGGATTATATCTCTGTACAATGTCATTCATCTGCTCTTAAAACAAAAGAAATATCTTAAGATAGATCCAAGGAGATAACTTCACCTAAATAATTGCAACGAATAGTGCCACAACCTACCTTTCAGAAAACCCTGTGTGCAAATTTCCAATATACCGTATAAATATGTAACAAGGACACCAAAAATGTGTCCTATGTTACATACGTTAAATAGGAAATGTGTACACAGTGTTCATAAAGTATGTTGTTGCACTATTTGTTGCTGAAGTTATCTCCTTGGATCTGTCTCAAGATTTTTGTTTTGAGAGAAGATAACTGGCATTGCACAGAGTTCTCAATCCTGGTGAAAAAGTCTCCAGTATTGAAAACAGACTTATACACTCGACCAAAAAAGTTCCGTCACCAGTAAGACATTTGTAGATATTTATTATGAAATTGGATTTAATGCAGGAAAATAATACATCAAATTTTAGCTGAACATATCACTCAAAGGAATAGAGCTCAACGGAGTCCATGATGGCAAGCTTCACGGAACAGGAATGCAACAAAGGAGTGTGGGGTCAGAATAAAAAAAAAAAAAAAAAAACGATGTCAACTTTATTGCACCCAAGCAAGGGGAGTTACAGTTCAGTATTTTTCTTCCACCATACCTAATGCAATGGCTCGATTCAGATTGGACAATTTACCCATTTTGATTTGGATGTTTTTGACAAGACATTGATAAATCCAAACTCACTTAAACATTTCCTAATTGTCTACACACAAATTGCCCAAATCATAAGTTGCATTGTTCTTTGGTGTTTTTCATTCTGACCCCACACTCCTTTGTTGCATACCTGTTCAGTGAAGCTTGCCATCATGATCTCTCTTGAGCTCTACCGGTATTCCTTTGAGGGATATGTTCAGCTAAAATTTGATATATTATTTTCCTACATTAAATCCAATTTAATAATAAATATCTATAAATGTCTTACTGGTGACAGAACTTTTTTTGGTCGAGTGTATATAATATATACTATGAGAGGGGTGTGCCCAATTTCCATTGTTTAGTGTCTGTGGCAAAACTAACCGAACTTCCCCCACAACGTATTTAGGGTAATCTTTGGGTGCGAAATGGCGAATTCGCTAAGAAATTAAACTACCAATTTCACCATCCTATGACGCCTGTATAACATCTGCTTATTTCGTATATAAGTCTTATCTTGAAATAAATGAAATGGAGAAAAATGACATCTGGCAAACAGGGAACAGACCATGAACCAACACGCGCACGTATCCGACCAAACAAGAAATCTGTTAACGCCACAAAGAATGGTAAATGGCATTTGCGTTTTCACGCAAATCCCCGATAATCACCCTTTTGCGTGTTTTGTATAAATAGAGCTTCTGCACCAGCGGCCATGACAGGGGGCAGGTTTTCTTATGTAAATTATGTAACAATAGAACCACAAAGCACCTACTCATGCATGACACACGGTGACAATGTGACTGATCCCCTGTCACGGCCGCCGTGCTAAGGCTCTATAGCGTCTGGTGTACTGACGTACTTCCTTTTACATGCACACTTAGTATATCCACTTGTCCAGACTAAATTTTTGTTGCTATGTGGTGCACGCGGCAGGTGTGGAGTACAGAATCAATACCATGCAAAGAGCGAATTCACTTCGACGCAGTTTTGATTTTTACCTGGTTGTATGATGCTCTGTCCTAACACTTTATAAACATCTAAACTAAAAATGTAATACAATGAAGAAAAATACCCCGGTGGTGTATTTCCAGGCTAGTAAATGATCCGAATGTATACCACTAGAGCACTTTGTCGACTGATAATCCCCAAAATCTTCATTACAAACGAACTACCAAAGGTTTCAAATAGAAGTGCAGATGTACAAAAGTTTTCAATAAAGATGTATTTAAGCTTGAAAATTACTCTACAAATGGACTTTAATTTTTATCGATGGTAGAAATTTAAGGTGTTTTAGTCAATTACGGGAAATTATTAACGCAAAACGGAAAGCAAAAATACAGTTTTTAAAATTTCTTAAATATTTTAAATCCCTTATCAAAAAATGTAATGCATCAACTGTAAATTATCTTTCATATAAAAAAAATTCGTTAGCATTCATTTCTCTCATCTTTTTCAAATTCTGCATTTTTATGGTCACAGGCTAGAATGAAACACATACCACCTAACTTATTGTACCAAATACAAAAGAGTTTTGATAAATGCTTAGAGTAAAGTGATATACATTGTAAAATACCAAATAATTATTACCAAACTTGTCATCTAGTAGTTTTCAACGTGCACCATAAGAGATTGAGTATTGTATAATTATCAAATTGCACTTGGTCATAATACCAGTGTGTTTATCACGTACATCAGAATAACATGTGCAAAGTTTTATACTTGATTATAATTTCTTATTTTACAGTTAATATACATTTTTCTTCAGGAATGGAATTTTTTCAATAGAGCCATTTTCCTTCATGCAAATACACTAATATACAAAACAAGCATTTGTCTTATTTACTTTACAAGTAACTGAAATGAAAATGCGCATCACACGCCACATTACACCGATATAATTCATTTACAGCTCGATATTAAACGACTTGAAATAGGCCGAGGAAAAAAGGCAAATGCTCTACAAAAAATATTTCTGTAATTTAAATGTATAGCTATTATAAATAACAAACAACGCAATCGAGGACCAAAGTGTGTACACGTAGAATAAGATTTTGATGTTTATATTTGGTGAAAAGGATTACAAGGTATATTTTTAAATAGGTAGAAAAGGAGCATGAAAATTACGTTTTGTATGGAATGTTTCCGCCATATACAAAACACATGTCATATATATACACAGCCTGAAAAGGACACTGAAATTCAGAAATGTTTTCCATAATTTGTTCACATCTATGATGATAAAAAAACGGCAGACAGAATTTTGACAAACATAAATTGACAAAGAATTTTAGAACATGAACAACATCACAAACATGAAACTGAATGAAACCGCATCAATGGGTCATTTCATGAAGTTCAAACACAAAGTTTAACATTTCTTTATTTCCATAAAATGGTCAAAAAGGGAGCAACGAGTCCTCATTGTGGGGTACCGTGGCCGAGTGGTTTGGGTCATATGTGAAAACTTGAGGTTGCGAGTTCGAACCTCCCCCGGCTGCGGTACCTGTGCCCTTAAGCAAGGCACTCAACCACACTTGCTCCATCCTTCGGAAGGGATGTAAAGCCGTTGGTCCAGTGTGTTAGGTAACGCACTTTAAAGATCCCAGAGCATTATTTCGTGAAGAGCAAGGGGATTCCCCGGTGTCTCTAGTCATTTCTAATTTATAATTCTTCATGGGTTTCCTCACGCTTGCGAGTGACAGTGCAATGGGCACTTTAGAGGAATCCTTGGTATATATAAATACCAGACAGAAATAATAATAGTAATAATTTAAATAATGTTGCAGTAGGTACCAGGATATTGTGGTGGCATACACTGGGGGTAGTTTGTTCGACTTATTTTGTGGATGTAATCGGGACCCCACATGCAGTTTAACTTCGTTCTTTCACTCTGATTCAAATTATTTTCACACTGAATTCCAAACTAAAGAATCCCTTATTAAAATTTGAACGATTCCAACTTAAATTTCAGGGGTGCTTCATCAAGAATATCTGTTTAAAATGCCACACTTGCGTTGACACCTTTTTATATGAATATTTGCCAGTGTGAGGCATAATCAAATAAATAAAAATCTGCTCAAGGATTTTGTTGCAAACAACGAAGGTTTTTCATTTCTCTTGTTCAGTAGCTGAAATTCTTGAGTACTGTTGATTCATGGAGTTTTCGAGGGGAAAAAATACGGTCAAAATGGTTTCGGATGTAACAGGGAAGCTGCTCAATAATTTGACAATTCACCCTACTTCCATGGCAACGAGTTCGTCCATTCGTTTAACAAAGAACCTAAAAGGGAAAATCTTCAGCAATTTTCTGTCACAATCGTCACAAAAAGATGGCAGGATAGTGCATCAGTATGCGAGTAGGTATTAACATCAGTGAAAGCCATTGTCGTCCTTTTTATTTCCTTTTAAAAGAATTGAATGGAGTGCACTGTACGCAAACAATGCACAACGCGAAACAGTAACCATAGAGCGCAGTGGCGGATCCAGCCTCATTAAATAACATTGTATTCCTGTATTTTAATGAGGCTGGATCCACAACTGGAGCAGAGCTGCGAACACTCCCGGAATTTGCAAAATATGTCCTGTAAAATTATTGATCTTGTGACTCCTGCCACAGATAAAAACCCTTCTGGATTGTCAATTAACAACCTCAGAGATTTATAGATATGTCTGAAGTCAGGAGATCAAACTACTTTCCATGTGTCTTCTTTAAAATCCGGAAATGTTGACAGCTCTGCATAGGGTCTGGTGACCGCGATGTGACGTCACAACTATGACGGCTAAGTTTGACAGGAACTTTGTCAACACATGTGGAATCAATCATGATAAAAAATGCCATAGTTCTCTAACATATTTCCTAGTCAAATGTTTGCAGCATTATTTCCACACCCGTCACAGGAATCCACAAATTTCTACGAATTTATTAAAAAGGCTGAATGATAAAGAGCTTAAGGAAAGCCAATTGGTGTGAAACATTTCAAATATTAATTAAAGTGGAACATGACACGGAAAAGAAAAGAAAAATGGTCAAAACATTAATTTTCGACTATCGCTAAATCTGAACTTTACCAAAATGGAATGACATTTTTGTACAATCTTGGACCCAGATTTTGATTGGCACAATGGTGCCAAGACATGACATACAACTCAAAAAACAAAACTAAACAACAGGGTTGTCGTCGATTCCATCACAAGTCTATCCCATGTCCAGAGCCGATAAAATGACACGTCTGTGACACGTCTGTGACACGTCTGTGACACGTCTGTGACACGTCTGTGACACGTCTGTGACACGTCTGTGACACGTCTGTGACACGTCTGTGACACGTCTGTGACACGTCTGTGACACGTCTGTGACACGTCTGTGACAAGTCAATAACAAGAAGGAAAGGATGAACACGCACAAAAGAATGCCTTTGTTTTAGTTCATTTGAATAGCTTGTGACTTGAATTAAGACCCAGGGACTTGTGGTTGATTGTGAAGGCTTGTGAGAACCTGTGATTGACTCGACTATACAACCCTGCTAAACACACAAACTTTCAAAAATAGCCGGTTACAAGTAAACCCTATTTGTTTTGAACATTAGCACTGTAATACAAGTGAGAAACGAACTGGGCCCAATTTCATGGTACCTGTTAGCACAAAAATTTGTTTAGCACAGAATTTCTTTGCTCTGTAAAATGGGTTACCAGCCAAAATTGTATGTCAAATTGTATTTTTAGGAACAGGAGAAAAATATCAGTAAAAATCACCTACGATTTTGGCTGGCAACCCAGTTATGTAAAATAAAGCAAAGAAATTCTGCCCTAAACAAATTTTTGTGCTAACAGGTTCCATGAAATTGGGCCCTGGAAAGAAACACGATCATAACAACTTTGTTTGAAAGATTCTGTGTATGTATGGAGTTGTACAAATATATTTCCCTGGTACTCTTCACCTGGTGCCCGTTGCCGTTGTCCCACTTGTGCTACGCAGACTTCGTAGTCGTCTCATTTACAACTTCATCCATCGAGGTTCATCAATTTCTCCCCAGGCGCGGCACGGTGATATACATCTTATAATGGAGGCACTTGATTTCCATAACGGAAAAGATGGCAGCTTATTACATTTTAATTTTTCTCTCCTCAAATTACTCCACCATCAGCCGTCGCCACCCTCTGACCTTCGCTCCGATTTGAGCCGAACAAACTCTCGTGCCACTTCGTCGTTTGTCCGCTGCGACAATATGCGCAGTATGGTTCCGCCCGTGTCGTCCACGTAAACCTTGCGGCCCAGTGCGCACCAGCATGCGCAGCTGCCGCACTCGACAATGTCTCGTAGCTGCATGACTGCATTGCCAATTAGGCGATCCTCTCGGGCAAAGCAATAGTCCTTGACGCAAATGTGTAATTCATAGGCCTCTGGTTCATCCTCATTACCCAAAATGCTGGCATGGGGGTTGGTAACAAACAGGGAAATTCACCATTAGAATCAGGAAATAAGGAAATGTTTTCTTAATTAGTTGGATTATGAATCGGATGTGTAGCGGGAAACAAATATAAAATAAAAATGATAATAATAATAGCGGAGCATTTATAAGGCACACAGTATCTAATAGGACTGTTATTCAAAGGCGCTGTATTACCATTAGAGAATCACCAGAACCTTTTTGCTTTTACAAGGTGGCTGCCTGGCCAGGGTGCACAACCCTATCAGCATTTAGATTGTGGCATTTTCCCTAATAGCTCCCAAAATATCGCTCAGGTTGACGAGGCACAAACAACCTTAACCACAACCTCTACATCTTGAGCACGGCTGCGTGCATACCCACTAGGCAACACACTGCTTAAAAACAAATTAAAATAAACAAAATAAGAGGCCGCCCTTTCATTTATGCAACATAATAAGCGCAACTTTCCTTGAGTTTCCATTTCAACGATCCCAGCACAGTCACTGATTTATAATACTAGTCACAAAAAAAATTGTCCCAGTTTGCGCGACATCATTATTATTATTATTATTATCTGACATATTTTGCCAGAACGGGTCATGGGTCTTTCTATAAATTAGGGGTCCAATGTTGGTGTCCCCCGTTACATTTTACATATTGTTTTTTTGTAAATTCAGGACACATTCTTTAAATACTTTCCAAGACAATTCTGTTACAAAATAGTTTAAAAGCCATTTTAATGATTTTTGTACGAAAAATAACACATATCAGGTGTAACCTGGACACTTTTGGACCCCTAATTTATAGAAAGACCCTCATACATATGTAGACATTTTTGTCATAATTATAGCATACTTACAATTGGAATGTCTCATTGTATTTTGGTGCCCAGTTGTTACCCTTGGACTTTGTGCTGTGTTTCCGTCGTTTATCGCTGAGGTGGGGTCCAATCATATACACCTCCACAAACGGCCGGAACATACTGGTCGTTTGCCACTTGAGGTCATTGGCGGCAACAACTGATAGAAAAGGTCACAAGTTCAAATGAAGGACTAATAAAATTGAATTCAAAATATACAATAGTTTTGAGAACCAAACATATCAGAGACAGAAACAGACACACAAACAAGATACAAGTAACAAACAACACACAATAAGTTGCACTTTACACCCCTCAGGAGCAGCTAATAGCATAAAACAACACTTGAACAATGAAAGACAATCAACAATAATTATTGATCATCCCTCAAGTATTGTTTTAGTTTGGCTTTAAATGTGATGTACGAAGAAGCATTGCGAATGTCAGATGGAAGTGAATTAAGAAAACTAGGTCCCTTGTAACAAAAGCTGTTCCTGAGGGATTCAGTCCGAACTCTTGGCAAGATGAAGTGGCCTTGAGATTGTGACCTTGTAGTCATATTTCTACTGGGGGCTCTGGAAAAATATCGAGACAAATAGACCGGGCGTTGTCAGTGGTGGACCTGTAGGCTAGACAGCCAAGTTCTGAAATAAGTTTCAGAACAACTGAAACTTATTTCTCTTATTTTGAGACCAGACTGTGTTGCCAAAATGCCCCCTTTACCATGGAAAAAGACCCAGTTGTCAATATTTTCACGGTTCGACAGTGCGTATTATTTTTCAGGACCCGCTCCCCTCCCTCTCCCCCGAAATACTACTTAGCAACATTTTTGTCACTACCGTGAAATGTCAAAATTTTACAGTGCATGTAAAGTTGTACGCGGCCCTCGATCCCCCTCCCCTTCCTACTCTCTGTAGACCCATGAAAATGGTGACAACCTTGGAAGGCCCCTTACTTTTAAAAGGCCGTTTGACAAGCATTTAGAGTATAATCACTTTGACAGTGACTCGCAGACTTCAGGTGGAAACACCCCAACATTGTGCGGTTGAGACCACTCTACTTGCATCCTTGAGCAAGGTGCTTAGCCCCAACTGCTCCATCCTTGGGATGGGCTATAAAACTGTTGGTCAGTGTGTTGTGTAATGCATTTAAAGAATCCCAGAACAATGCATAGTTCTGACCTGTCAATCAACCGAACCCACTGACCAATCACAACAGAGCTAGCTGACATCACCCACATAGGTCAAAGTGCACTGTCTCACAACAACATCACGCGATATGTTCTGCCGGCCCCATACAATTTGTACAGTGTTGTATGCGATGATCCGGGTGAATTTTTGGTTTCAAGGCCGGTCGTTTCGTTGTTCAAAGGTACGAAAGCACGTATGTCATGATATTACATCCCTGTATTACTGGTCCTTTACTCGGTGTGTTCTAAGATAACTGTCGACCCTGAAACATAATACCTTTGAGTTTTCTCCAATGAATCTGTGCTTTCCGTTGAAAGTCCCATTGCTTTGTGCGTAGTGTGTTGCCATTTTGACGGGGGCGGGGCTAACTAGGCAAACTCGGAACTATGCATTCATTCCAAAAGAGAAGGGGATTTCCCCTGGTGTTTCTAGCTTGGCTGCCTAAGGCACCACCCAGCTAGGTATCTAAATGTTTCTATTAGGCAGTTTATGCTAGTTGTAAAGCTCGGTGACATGTCAGGAGACATGGAATGCACTATATATATATGTACAAACTAGCTATTATCAGAATTATTACCTTTAACAGTGACTTTGTGTTCCCCTGTTCCTGGATGTGTGAAGAGATCCACTTGGACGGATACCTCACCCACGGAGTCTGTCAGACTTGGTTGATCTGATCAGAAACAGCAAGAAGACAAAGTAGAGAGAATGGATCAATGGGATACGGTGTTCCTTGGGGTATATGACCGATTTCATGGTGCTGCTTTAAAGGCAGTATACATGATTGGTAATCAGAAATGTTCACAGATTTACGCCTAACTTACACAATATAAACATGATGACCATAGAAAACTTCCCCTGAAATGGTTTTGTCTGAAGTGCTATAGTCTTTGAGAAATGAGTAAAACAATTAGTTTTCGTCTCATGAGATGAAAATTCAATTCGCCCCAAACCACTTCGCCCGAGTGCCAATTCGCCCCAAATTACTTCGTCCAAACACTACATCGCCCAAATGCCACTTCGCCCCAAAACCACTTTGTGCACGGGCCGTGGTTCAGGGCGAAATGGTTTTGGGGCGAAATGACTGCAAACCCTTTTTTTACTGTTTTCTCAAAAGTTAGACGAAGTACGGAGCTGGTTTTTGCTCAGGTTGGTTTTAATCATGAATATCTTCAATCACACAGGGAGATAAAACTGTTTGTAACAGTTTACCAATCATGTATACTATCTTTAAAAGAGCGTGATCAGATTACATTTTTGACTGCCCCTTTTTCCCCATAGATGTCGAGATTTTGATATTTTTTGTCATATTTTTCCCATTACTATTATGAAATTTTGCGCTCTCAATCCGTATATTTTCAAGGATATCGTAAAAAAAACACAGATGTTTTATAAAGTAATTTATTCTGTTCCATAATACCAGTGCGGTGATTATACCAAGGTTATTGCTTCCATAACCAAGCTCGAAATAGCAAATTTCCTGTTTTCTTCCCATGGATAGTAATTTTGAGAGGCATTTTATATGATTGGTAGGTTAGAACATAATCCATTTTCTGGAAAAATCTGGACAAGATCCTTTATGCATCAGCTGAAAGGCATGGTTACTGTACATAATAGACCTTTATCACGGTGCGTCCATCTCTGTCTTGTTCCCCACTGCATAGTACATGTACGTTTCAGGCATGATCTGTGCGTGTGTGCGTGATAGCGCGTTCAGTCTTCCTTTGTTTTGAGAGAATCAATGTCCGCGCTGCGCGTTTTCTTGATCGCACCGCGCGCATGTCATTGTGATGCACACAATGAACATTTTCAACACGGGGCCAAACTATTTTTTTTCGGCAAGCCTCGTTACGTTAATTTCAATAGGGGAAAAGGGAAGATGGCCGCACCGTGATAAAGGTCTATAGCACCTATGGCTATGCAGTGCCAAGGTACATTTTACACAGCCAATGATTTTTCGTTTTTATTGAAAAAATAAAAGCTTCCTTTTAACAAATACTGCATTCTGTTTTTTGGCATTTTAGATCGTAAGAATCCATCAATAAATTAGACAGCAGTGACTGTATGATCTCACCTTGCGATGTTTGACTCTGAACAAACGTCTTAATCAGCATGTCAGTAGTCTGTGTGTAGAGGGATAGGGCGTATCTGAGCGACTGGAGCTCGGAGCTCTTCTCAAGGAATGTCTTCTTTAGACCGTTGCCGGAAGCGTGGAAATATTGCTGAAATAAATATTTGCACAAAACAAAGATGAATTGAATTTTGCCAAAACGTTCAATTTCTGACGTGCTCCGACAGGGTATTTAGGCTCTTGGCAACCACTCGGGCCGTGTTCAGGCGTATACTCGTGTTAACACGAGTAGTACTCCGCGTGCGAACGGCAAGAATAACAACAGTCGGGTCAGTGAGAGTATGCTCTCGCTACAAATGCCATTATATGGCGGAATATGGGCGAATTTGCTCAACGTGTCAACTCGATATTAACTGAAGCAACAACTCACTATACCTTTATTTGATCGAGGGCCATATCCAGGACAGCACATTGCTTGGGCGTCAAATTCTTGTTCTCCTGACCGTGTCCATCCTACAAGCAAGATAAAAGGTTAATTTATGAAAGGCCAAGGTGCAATCGTAAAAAGTTTGATGTCGAATCACACAATTAACCTTTTGCGTGTAACACATGCATAAGGGCTGGTGCGCCAAATTCTTCACTTTCAAATGGAGGTGCAGTTTAGAAAGTCACATACTACGCTATTGTTGCCACGTGGTACATGCCATTGCCTAGCAATCAACAGTCAGGTTGCTTTATGACATTCCCTCCTACGGTGAACATGGTCGGGATTCTGTACTTCACACCTGCCGTGTGCACCACATAGCAATCAAAATTTTGTCTGGTCAAGTGGATACTATTAGTGTGAAAGAAAATACGTCATCACACCAGACGCTGTTAATGCAAAACACGCAAAGGGCTAATTAGGGGCTCATCAGCAGCACGCATTGTACAGCAGAGGCCTTTGGTTTGTGAAGACGCCCGGCCGTGCACATCATATGGGTGTACTTGACTTGGGACTATTTACTGCACAGATTAATACAATTTTGCCACACAAGCTACACCATGCTAAACTAAACGCCTATTCACACCATTTATATAGCTATTCTTGGGTTTCACTTGGCTTGACAATAGTTGCTATCCGCCATTACTGTGTCCATACTATGACACGCCAAAGCGGAAAATAATTCAACACTGATACCGGTAATTAAATGTTGACGCATATTTTCGCAAATGTTGCACAAGAAAAAAAAGGTTGGCATGACTTTTAAATGTTGATAGACTTTGTTAGCATGTTTTATAACAGGGTTGATGGCAAAATTATCAGTGTTGAATTATTAAGCTTTGGCGTGCCGTAGTAATGGCGGATATGATAGATGTTGAAGTCTCGCGTATGGCAACCCAAAGCAGAAATAATTCAAAAACAAGTCTCAACATTTTTAAAATTTGCCAACAAAAGCACAGTATGCCAGTTTCAAACATTAAATTTTCGGTGTTGAATTATTTTTCGCCTTGGCGTGCCACAGTATAGACTTCACAGGGGCTTCATCGGGATTCGACCCGGGACTTCCGACTCACCGCGAAGTTGCTCTACCAGCTGAGCTATAAGGAGTATACCATGTGCCTTATATACCGACACACTTATATACGCAAAACAGAAACATTATGTAATACAGGCAGTAGGAATGATGAGGCCAAAACAACATTTGTGAGACTGCGTGGCAAAGACATAATTTTGTCATTAATGCTGGGTTTTTATTTATTTATATACCACATCCAACAGCGGAGGGACCGCCAATTACAGGAATGGGAGCAAGTGTGGTTGAGTGCCTTGCTCAAGGGCACAGGTGCCACAACCAGTCACGGCCCGGAATCGAACCTACATTCTAGTACTAGCACAGGAACTTAAGTTTGACGCACTAGACCGCTCGGCCATAACACCCCATCTCATCCATGTTTCCAATATGAAAACAATTGACAAAATGCATAAAATTCTGTGCAGCTGTCACAGGCATGCACAACATGTTGAATGCAATGCACGTGCAACACGAGTACCTGGATGCATTAAAAGCAAGACACAATCACGAGATTCCATGCATGCACTCCCATCATGCCACGGTTAACGAAAGGTGAGAGAGAACGAGCTTTGGGTATGGTGCTGGCAGGAACATCAAACAGCGAGGTTGCGAGAACATTTAATGTCCATGCGATATTATTACATTCCAAACTCGTTTTGCATTTTTAAAGTGTGTGTTTTGCGTTTCTAAAGTTGTGTCAGTATAGCTCAGCTGGTAGAGCATCTGGCTGGTGAGTCAGAGGTCTCAGATTTAACTCTCAATAAGGCACATATGATTTTTGAAGTAAAGTAAACTACGTTATGTCAAAATTGTGAAGGATAAAAATAGCCAAGCAATCATATGAATGAACTGAACCAAAATTACCCTGGTGGTTCGAATTAAAAACTTAATTTTTAACCAAAGATAATTTAAAGTAAAACTGCGATAGACTCAAATTAAGATTAAAACATCACACAGACCTTATCAGCTACTCTATGTCCACAAATCAAACAAAAATATTAAGACAGCGCAAAAAAGTGTCCATCTACAAACTAAAAAGCACCTATTTTTTTGTACTATCCACTACGAAAGTAAAGTCAGATTGAAAACATACAGCAACACAAGTGGGTCTTTCCCAGGTCCAGAGCCTCTTTAACCTGGGGTCGATTTTACCAAACTCTTCTTAAAGGGGCTATGTCACGGTTTGCGCATGCGCAGCAAAACTTGAAAAAGTGTGGCTAACTTTTTCAAGTTTTGTCGCCGGGTTTTGCATATCCTATTCAATCTTTGCCATCCCTTATAATTCTTTAGTAATTTTGGCAGTGGTGTACTTGTCAACATCCAGGATGTCCTGATGCAATACTTTTTACTTGGAATCGCACTGTTTGCCGTCTTTTTAAGCCGCCAAACATCGACATCACCGTGTGTGTGGCCGTCGTTAAAAAGAGTTTTTTCATCGCATCAAAAAAGTTTTCATCGCATCAAAAAACTCGACAAAACATGACAGAAACGGCATCGAATGATATAAATGACATGGTTGGGTACTTAACCTTGGTTTTCCATAAAAACTGACATGCTTATTTGGTCCTGACAGCAATTTTACAGCATACCTTCTGTCCTTGGAAAGACACAGTGGCCGCCACCGCTGTACGATTTTTTTTCTAGACATTGATCGCGCAATCGCGCGCGCGCGATGCCTAATCGAACAAATGCGCGCACACGATGTACAATGTAGTTGAATTCTGCGTATTGTAAACACTCATGAACGAACACACTGCCCGTGCGGCACGTGCTAAGTACACGATGTACACAACTTTAGCACACGCACCATTGGCGTTGTGTAACGAAATTGCACTACATTCATCCGAGCCCGCACGTCTGTCAAAATATGAAAGGATTTGACGCATACCGTGACATAGCCCCTATAAGTTAAGGTCCATAATAAGGCTTGCGATGGATTCTAGGGCTGCAATGGATCGTGGCTACGATGGGTGCTGCGGTGGATTTCACCAAACCTATCATAAGCGCGATGCGTTCGATTAAAGTAATTTCTTCTAATTTGAGAGAAGATAGAAGCATTTGCATGACAATATGTGACCTGCCACGGCAAAATGAGGAATGTCCCCCAACTATGAATTTTTTTGATTTATACATAAGAAAAACCAATTCTTCAGCTTTACAATGACACAAAATTAATTTCTGTAACTTAATGCATTTGGGAAATATGACGCAAGTAAGATGACACAGCGCGCCGTCGTTGCCAGAAAGACTTTTCCAGAAAAACGGCTTTGAAAAAAAAAAACTTGTCACGCAGCTGCTGCAGATAAAAATCAGAAAATCTAATTTTTAACAGATTTATTGAACATTTTTACCAAAACAACTATGCTGGGATGAATCTTTAATACTTATGCAATGCAAATATGCAAAAACCCAAAATCGATAATGGACAATTTTTGTCACGTATATTTCATTTTAGGCACCGATTACGTTGTTTTGATATTTGGGGGAAATTCCTCATTTTGCCATGGCAGGTCACATACAGTTGTAGTCAGAAGTTTACATACAACTGTGTTAAAACTGGTGTGCTTAAACTTGCATTGTCACCATTTTTGTAACAGTCTTTACTAAAGTCGTGATTTTGTGAAATTCCTCACGTGTTTGCAGTACTTAAAACATAAGCTTCGGGTAGTCCTATGGTGTACATGTATGTAAACATCCGACTTCAATTGTATAATCGTGATCGCCAAAAGAGGCTCTAGTTAGACCTGAGAAAGACCGAAGTACCAAGGGAATCTAAAGCCTACGCAGGATAACATATGTTGAGGGGTGCCGACTGGAACAACATCTGGGGAGGGAGTGGGCGGGCGAGAATGACTTTGGGGACTGCATGTTACCTTATTAGCACCATGAACCTGTTGTAGTTTGACCAGCGCTGGATTCAACGTGGCCAGTATTGAGCTCATCTGCACTCAGTTAATGACCAATGTGCAGCATGCAAGAATTTAAGAGAAGATCCAGATACAAATGATGGACCAGAAAAAGGCGAGAGAGAAATGGTATGAAAAGTGAAGAAATCAATGAGTCATTCCGTGAGGTTGGGTATATAAAAAGAAAACGGTGTCCATGTTGCGTTGGTACAATTTCTTTTATTTTAAAGATAGTATAAATGATTGGTAAACTGTTACAAATAGTTTTATCCCCTTGTGTGATTGAAGATATGCATGATTAAAACCAACCTGAGCAAAAACCAGCTCCGTACTTCGTCTAACTTTTGACAAAACAGTCAAAAAAGGGTTTGCAGTGATTTTGCCCCCAAACCACTTCGCCCTGAACCACGGCCTGTGCACAAAGTGGTTTTGGGGCGAAGTGGCATATGGGCGATGTAGTGTTTGGACTAAGTAATTTGAGGCGAAATGGCACTCGGGCGAAGTGGTTTTGGGGCGAATTGAATTTTCGTCTCATGAGACGAAAAATAATTGTTTTACTCATTTCTCAAAGACTATAGCACTTCAGACAAAATCAATCCAGGGGAAGTTTTCTACGGTCATCATGTTTATATTGTGTAAGTTAGGCGTAAATCTGTGAACATTTCTGATTTTCGAGATTATCAATGATGTATACTGCCTTTAAGACTGGAGAATTATTTATCTGGTGAAATATTTGTTGTACTGAATATGGCTAGGTGTCCCAATATAATCATGTTGTTTTCACTGACCAATCTCTCACAGATCATGAAATATTTGTCTTACCTACGCAACATGGACACCACATATGTTTAACACTACGAGTACATTTTGGAGGTCTGTAGCTTTGTTACAATGTGATGTAAATACTTCTATTGTAGTGTAACATGTGTTTCTTTATGAAATAAATATACATTTACTAAAGTAGCTGGGCTGGAATGTTACTCATATTTAGGATCTGGTATGTCACACTTTTTGTACCCAACCTCGTGTAATGACCCCAATGAATGTATAATATGCATGAAAAAAACAAAATGGGTGATATGTGAAATCCCTATAGCTAAATAGTGTTTGGGAAAGTCCGAGAATTTCACACAATGATTTTTTTTGGCCCCTGATTATTATTCTAATGCCACAGCTGTATAGTGCAAGTGTGGAGTTCTTACTAAGGGTGGATTAACGCGGAGCCATTTCACACGTGTAAATATATTGCGCATAGCTTTGACAAAAATCGGTTTTGAAGGAATTTGGAGTGAAATGAGGCACTAAAAAGTGAAAACCACAGATCCAACTTGGGCAGAAAGTCTTTTTTTTGTGATTCGTTGATTTTCTTTGAATTCCCTCCGGGCCACTTTTTCTCGAGGCGCCAAGTGTCACTTTTTTGCGCAAAAAGGCTTGGGTGAATCCATCCTAAAGCTGCCCTCAGGTCGTCCTGTGAGTCTCTTGTGCTGCAACATTGGACAGAACACTCGGCATCAAGCAAAAAAGTCACGCTTAGGTCACAAAACTTTACAAATCGTGGAAGCTGAACAAGCGGAAACTTGGCACAAAATAATTGCAACCATGCTCATGTCGCACACGAGGAGGTATAAATACGATACAAGTTCGCACGTCCTAATATGACATGATAATGCCGCAAAAAATTTAGTTATGAGAAAATATAACGTTTTTCTTTAAAAACACTTAGGATTTTTATGTCATGCTCCATGGAGCCTCAACTGGCGAACGTGTATGGTAGTTTTTCCCCTCGAGGATTCCATGGCGTGGGTTTACTGCACGCTGATTGGCTAAAACAAACTTAATACGCGCATCATTAGTGCATCACAAACAACTTCATTCAAGCTGGCATTGGCTGATTTACGCTTTTATCAGGATCACATTGCAAAAGTTGAACTTGTTCTACTCTTGCGACTGTTGATTCTTTTTTAGCGCTGCCTGATTACCGATTGTCTTAAAGCCGTCCGAGTTACACACCGGTCTCAAAACAATCACCGACTAAATTGATGCTGATGGGCGCAGCTTGGTCATAAAAAGCCAGTCACCGACTGTTCTGTGTCATGACAACTTGCAAGGTTGACCTGAGGGCAGCTTTAAATACACAGCATTAAAAAAAAAAGTACTCTTTTTGGAAAACAAAAGTAAAAAAAAAGATTTTTTGAAGCGATGATCCCTGAAAGCAATTACAAACAGGAAATCAAAAATATCACACTTGATATTAAAAAAAAAAAATCATAGCAGGGTTGTAGTCAAGGCTATCACAAGTCCTCACAAGTCCACCACAAGACCCAAGGTCTCAATTCAAGTCACAAGCAATTCAAATGAACTCCGACAAGGGCATTATTTGATGCGTGTTCATCCTTTTATAGCATTCAGGGTTCTTATTATTATTATTATTATTATTTCTTTCTGGTATTCATACCAAGGATTCCTCAATAGTGCTCATTGCACTGTCACTCGCAAGCGTGAGGAAACCCATGAAGAATTATAATTAGCCAGAGACACCGGGGATGATCCCCTTGCTCTTCACGAAAGAATGCTCTGGGATCTTTAGAGTGCGTTTCCATTACCTAACACACTGGACCAACGGCTTTACATCCCTTCCGAAGGATGGAGCAAGTGTGGTTGAGTGCCTTGCGATGGACTTGTGATTTTATCAGCAGCTCTGGACTTGTGACAGACTGATTCATGGGCACACGTATGGTTCAATCCCATGACCTTAGGTTGCAAACCACTTGTCGTCAATAGTACCCCTAAATTTGAAAATTGTTTCTTGCCAAAATTCTGGTCTAATTTCTTTGATTTCGTAACTCACCGAGGCATCATTCATAGGTGGTAAGACCACTACTTTCTCCACCGTACTGACGACAATCCGCCACATTTCCTTCAGCACACGTTTTAGGACTGTCTTTTCGCAACTTTGGGCCAACTCGGTCAAGCTGGAAAACAAAGGATAATTTGGTATTAGTGGCTATATATAACAATAACTTAGACAGTTTACGCATCGCTATTGGCCGAGAGCACATCACGTGGCCATTCTTAAACAGACAATAAAGACCGTCTGGCCCGGTTTTAAAGGTAGAACACATGATCGGTATCTTGAAAATCAGAAATGTTAACAAATTTACACATAACTTACACAATATAAACATGATAATGGTATAAATATGATGATGCCTGGACATTGGCCCTCTGACAGCTGGCTGACGGACCTAGCTCAATGCCCAATCCCACTGTTTGTTTATAGTGAGTTTGATTCAAGGTTCCAGCTTACTTGCTATAGAGGACGTCCATGAGCGGTCTGAGGACAATGTATGATTCCGCCTGGACATTGGCCCTCTGACTGGGCTGGCTCAGGGCCACGTTGCCTACCCCTCGGACTTCGCTTAATGCCCAATCCCACCGTTTGTCAACGAGTTTGATTCAAGTTTCTAGCTTACTTGCTATAGAGGACGTCCATGAGCGGTCCGAGGACATTGTCTGATGATGCCTGGACATTGGCCCTCTGACTGGGCTGGCTCAGGGCCAGGTTTCCTACCCCTCGGACTTCGCTTAATGCCCAATCCCACTGTTTGTCAACGAGTTTTATTCAAGGTTCCAGCTTACTTGCTATAGAGGACGTCCATGAGCAGTCCGAGGACATTGTCTGATGATGCCTGGACATTGGCCCTCTGACTGAGCTAGCTCAGGGCCACGGACCTAGCTCAATGCCCAATCCCAATGTTTGTTTACAGTGAGTTTGATTCAAGGTTTCTAGCTTACTTGCTATAGAAGACGTCCATAAGCGGTCTGAGGACATTGTCTGATTCTGCCTGGACATTGGCCCTCTGACTGGGCTGGCTCAGGGCCACGTTTCCTACCCCTCGGACTTCGCTTAATGCCCAATCCCACTGTTTGTTAACGAGTTTGATTAAAGGTTCCAGCTTACTTGCTATAGAGGACGTCCATGAGCGGTCTGAGGACATTGTCTGATTCTGCCTGGACATTGGCCCTCTGACTGGGCTGGCTCAAGGCCACGTTGCCTGCCCCTCGGACCTCGCTCAGGAGAATGCTCAGTTGCTGGATGCTTTCCTGTAAGCGCGGCTCCAAACTGATTTACAAAATATACAATTAAAAAAAAATCTGAACAAAAGATTGAGGAGGCAGAGAGATGTAATTATATTTTATTGGTCGTTAAAGATGTATTGTCCGTGCATTTTGGGTGATATTTTTCTAGAAACATAAAAGTTATTCGCTTTTAAATGAGACATCAACGAAACAAATCAACCAACGTTTAGTTATCAAACAATTACTGTCAATATTTCAAATTACTGGCGGTCCGCCAATAATTCAACTCACGGCAAGGTGCTCAAAATGGCAGTATAAAAACAGTGTTTTTCACAGGGTTGCCGGCGTCTTTCACAAAGTAAAATTTTTACTAAATTTGTCAATTACAAACAAGTGTTTCATTTCCCTTTAACCTCATGTCGCCGGAGTATGTGTAAGCACGTTCTGGCAATGTATAGTCACAGGGGCGGTTAACGAGTTAAGACGTCGGCTTTGCCGCCGTCTTCCACGGTTGACGTTTAAACATGTCACGTCCATTGGCCACCATTCATTTGTACACAGTGTTTTGAACTTGACGGCTGTGGATGGCCTGTCAGTGTAGCCAATCTCGCTCCATGGCGGCCGCCTTGGATTATTACAAAGTATGATCTTTTGGTGAGAAGATTCATACAATGAATGTAGAAATTACCTGGTTTTAACTTTTGGCCAATCATATTTGCATTTTTTGCCAAAAACAATCTCGACACCAACTGGTTAATCATGTGAGGCACGAAAAATCATGTGAATGGCGATTTGTTTTGATCAGTACAATTTGTGAGGTGGAGCGTAAATTATTGTTATCTTCCTACCTTTTAGAGAATATCTGGCTGAGTTGGTCTAGCACCTCGTTCAGACTGCCTTGAAGCTTCTTGAGAATGTCTGCAGCTATGGGATCCAGACTCTCTCCTCCCATGGACTCAAAAACCTTCTCTAATTGGACCCTTAGCTGCTGGATGTTATTCATTAGGATGCAAGCTTGCAATGACTGCACACAAACAGAGAAAATAAAGCATATGTAACACTTATCCTTAGTGTGTATGCACGTGGAAATAGAGTGGAGTTTTCAACATCAAAGTAAAGAAAAATATTGCAGTAATCAAGAAAGTAAGCATCATTTTATATAACATTCACAAATACCTTAGACAGTTTACGCATCCCTATTGGCTGAGAACACGTCACGTGGCCAGTCTTAAATGAACAATAAAGACCGACTTGCCAGTCAACACTTTCTTGCCACCCTGCGTTTGTGCCCGCGTCCTAGTCAGCGTGTATGGAAAACGCACACGCACATAGGAACTGCACGCGCCCGACTGCAAAATGTGCAAAGTACCCCGCGTGTGAGTTTGCGTACAACATGCCTGCATTACGCGTAACACATGCGATGCATACAAAAAACTGCAAAATATGGCAGAACGGCAAGCAATTTTTTTGTGAGTTTTACTGATTTAGCTAGTTTTAAATATGTACGTTAAGACTGGCCAAACCCATTTTTATTCTCGTAATAATATTGGATAAAATTTAAAAATAAATATATCTTTCACATTGTAAATACGTCTAACTATCAGGAATCAAGTTGGCGTAGTGGTACTTTCCTCGCCCCCCACCTCTGTTGCCCTGGTTCGAATCCCATCCGAGTCAGTATGTAGATCCAATATTATATATTTCGGCCAGTCCCTGCGTGATTCTGTGGGTTTCCTTATACAGAATTGTGTAGGGGTTTTCCTCCCACTAAAACTGAGCATTTCTTCATCGTCTTCTCTTTACAGGTTTCCTCAGACTTATGAGCTACAATGCCTCAGGCACTTTTGAAGAATCCTTGGTTTCAATACCAGAAAGAATAAATAATAATAATAATAGTCCTCACCTTGAGTGGTGTGGTTATTTTTAAAAACAATTATTTGAAAATATGTTCTGTACACCAATGCAGAGAGAGGAATATCTTACAATCTTGTCATCGTAGCAATACTTGGCAAACTTCTCGTGCACCACGTCGGCATAGGCCAGTAGAACTTTGTTCACCGTCTAAGGGAAGATTGTAGGAAAAAGGCCAACATGTTAGAAACTCGATCTGATCAAAATATGTGCATGCGCATACTTGCACAACGCAAAACCCGTGTGGTGAAAATGCTTGATCGCCCACTGATTAGGAAATATAAAGGGTATGTGGCTGAAATTTCTACAAGGTAGTTTTCTCGACATAGGCTTTCAATTACCAGTGGAAATAACGTCTTTTTTTAACAGTTTACCAATCATGTACACTACCTTTAATAAATGAATACCATTATTACATGACATGGTATTTTCTGAATTTGAATTCGGGATTTTTGAAATGGAATTTATTTTTCGACGTAAAAATCACTGGCTCTACATTTGAGGTTCATGTTATGCATAAATTTGACACGTGTCTCCAGAAAATGGATTTCGTTCTAACCTATAAAATACCTCCCCGAAATACTATCCATGGGAAGAAAATAGGAAATTTGGATGTTAAGGCAAAAAGGTTGGTGTAATCACTGCACTGTTTTATGTAACCGGATAAATTAGTTTACAAAACATTGATAGTTTTTGACGATATTCTTGAAAATATATGTATTGAGAGCGCGAAATTTCAGAATGGTAATGAGAAATGGGTGTGGGGGGGGGGGGGGGGGGGGGGGGGGGGGGGGGGGGGGTGGGGGTGGGGGTGGGGGTGGGGGTGGGGGTGGGGGTGTGGGGGGGGGGGGGGGGGGTGTGGGGGGCGGGGGGGGGGGAAAGGTCCTTTAAGAAAGTGCATCGTGGAGGAAAATTGGTGTTAAACAATGCATTGAAAACCACTGAATCTAGTCTGAACCACTGAAGCATTTTTGTGATTCTAGATCTGTGGTTTTCAGTGCATTGTTTTCCCCAAATCCCTCCATTCCGCATTTTCTTGAGGCATGAAACAAAGCCAGTGTGAATCCACCCTTACCTGTGAGAATCTAGTCATGTATCTGTTGACGATCTCCGGGTTAGGGCATTCAAGTTTCTTAATGATGTTAAAGCGCTGGTTGAGCTGCGTGAACACGTCGACAACCGAGCAGGAGAACCGGGCGTGCTCAGAACTCTTCTGGAAGCCTTCCTTTTCGTCTCTGTCGAGGGCGCCGTGCAGGAATTCCATGGACAGTTCCTCGTTCTCGCTCAGCCATTGCATGACGAATGGCTCAAACCACCTAATAATAATAGTAATGAAGATTGATATAATACACATATATATCTAACAGGGGATTAAACACATTGCAGTTAGATAATAAAGTTGAGTTAAAATTTTTTATAATTACTCTTTTGTGGCTAAAAAAAGTGGCAATATTCAATATCAACACTCCGCGTCATAGAACTTTCCCGTAAAATACGTATACACAGCCATTTCTATACACTAAACAACACGAGCATTCAGGTGCGAATCCACATACAATCGTGGACGTCCCTTTGTTCCTCTTTATTTTTCCTTACTCTCGTTGGTTTTGTACAGGAGCGAATCGCGGACGTTCGCTTGCCAATCGCAGACGATATTGTTCTCTTTGTTAGACCTCCCTAAAACGTCCACGATTGTTTGGGAGAACAAGCGCACGGGTGCAGCATTCAATAGTAAGAAAAAAGCGTGCAATGTCACGCACAAATGCACGCATACACTGAAAATACAGTGGCCGCACTGGGCAATGGAAAAATGAAAAGAAAAAAACTATTTAAAAATTCATAAAACCAAAGAAACTACAGCAAATGGCTAAATTATTGAATTTCATGTGACCTGCTACAGCCCAATCAAATAACACGGATCTACGAACTTGGGCCTTATGCACTCAACAATAAAATAAACACATTTTTGCAACTGCCAAAATGTTGCAAATTAGCCACTACGGAGCAACGTAATTTCACACTATTCATGTGAAGCATTATAAATTTCATCTGTACCAAGTGTCTAGGCTTATGACCTTGTCATAGGTAGGGTAAGTCGTTTACGAGCCCATACTGGCCTCATACGGCAGGTATTCATCCCCGGTTTCTGTGGCATGGAGTAACTAGGAGCATTGCTACTCCTCCTGGATGGGATGCCAATCCATCACAGGTCTAGACCCAGCAATTAGTTGGGTTTCCCCAACCGTATTTGCTGGTACCCATTTATACACCTGGGTGGAGAGAGACAACGTGGAGTAAAGTGTCTTGTCCAAGGACACAACGCGATGCAATGGCCAGGTTATGAACTATTGACTTCTCGACCAAAAATCTGACATGCTATCCACTACGTCTTCCTGTGACCTTGTCATAACTGGTGCTCTATGGTGCTCGCCCGAAAGTGCGTTGGTGCACCAGATGGTGGCACCAACTGCTCCCGACCTCCGAGTCTTCGGGACAACAGGGAGACATGCGCAGTTGCGCATACTCATGCATGACTGGGTGAAATGGCTGGCGCGTCGTAGAATAATTCTGGGAATTTGGGTTGATATTTTGAATGTTCAAGCTTCCACATCGAAACCAAACGTTGTAAATATTTTCATGATTTATTTTCATCAGATATCTGTGATTTATTTTGTGGAAAACCAAGATTTTTTTAGCGGGGATGTAATTTCTAATGACCGTGGTGCACCAGCGATCCCGATAACGCTTTTGAGCGCGATTGTGTGTACACATGTGTGTAACGTAACGTTCCCAATGCCTGGGAGCACTGGGGACGAGCACTCGAAAGCAGTCCAGGTTATTAAAAATCACAAGTTAACTCACGCTGGATAGTCAGGCATGAGGTCCTTGTATGGTGACACCGTCTCAATGTACTTATTGTACATCCATTTGACTTTGAAGTGAAGGTTCATGTACTCTGCACTGGTGCATAATCTCTGCTGTTCGTGTTCTGTCAATGACATTTAAAGTAACATTTATGATGATTATTATTGTCAATGCATGGGAAATGCACGGGTACTGTCAAAATCTTACTGGAACATCTCCTGTACGAGTACTGAATAGTTGGGGGTCCAACTCGTCCTGGTAGAAGGGCATAAAAGCGCTCTGGTACCAAAAACCAGTGCATGGCAGAAAGGCGTAACTGATTTGTTTGCACCAGAATGCTTTATGCCCTTCTGCTAGGCACTATTCTAAGTTCTACCAGTCGCTAACTTGCAGGAATGCTGCAATTTCTTACACCTCGTATTTCGCTGGCAGAGTGTGACGTCAGCTTCCGCCCAAGTCACGCGCGCTTCTATGGCAATGGTTCACGTGCACACCCTAACAACCAGTTTAATCACACACAAAACACAGAGCACAAAAAGTACCGATTTTCAACTCGGGATAGTGGCAAAATTACGTAAAAATAGCAGTAAAAGATGGTGATCTGGGGCTAATTTTACTGCGCTGCTTAAGTGCTAGCTGAAAATGTACCGCTAACATTACCGCTCATATGGCTGTGGCGTGTTTAAGCATGCACATGCACGGAAAAGAGCATTGTTGCGTCACTAGTGTTTAGCAAATTTTGCCTCTGAAGCTAGCAAATGTTCAGCAGTGCTTAAGGTTATGGCTTCCATGAAATAGCCGGAGTCTCTGTTAGCACAAAATCGGCTGCTAAACAGCTCCATGAAATTGGCCCCCGATTTCATACACCGCAGGGGCAGCGCGGGGCGGCACTGAAAAGAACAACATAAGCATGCTTACCCTCCAGTGCATATTTCAGGTCCTGGTGAGCAAACAGACTCCACATTGTGGAAGCACTGAGCTGGCCAACATTCAATTCATTAGGAAACCTGCACAGAACAAAAAAGCATAAACGCAGTACATTTCAAAAAGTTCATATTTTGTCTTTTTTCATGCTTTCTTTCTGGAGATAGGCAGTCTCAATAAAAGACTGATTTGAATGTTTGTGAAAGTGACGAAAAAACAGATGGCACCATATTCAACATTGTAAAATTGTAATTGATGCTCCACATAAATAACGTATACAATATCACATCACATGTAAGGGGAAAGGGCTCAAATTGTAGGTAGGCCAGAAGGCAAATGCCTCAGTTGCCCCCGTTGTCTCATAGCATAAGAATTTGCTATTTTGCACTGCGCTGAAATCTGACGCTTGAAACAAATGTAAAACTGAACTTACTGATTAAGAACGGACGTATACGTCGTTTTATCCTCTTCAATCACCGACACAATTAATGATATGAGTTTGGTCCAGAAGTCTAAGCTCTTGGCGCTTGGTCCGTTGGCAGCATCCCCCTCCGTGGGGCGCTCGGAGGGGTCTGGTTGGAACTCCCGTTGGTACAGGTCAAAACAGTTCTCATAGATGTACTCATACGTTGACTTGAGACATGCTATGACGCAGTCTTTGACTACAGTGGCTGCTCGGGGCGGACTGGCCAGTTCTTGAACCTGAGGTGTTTTAAAGCAAATATATAATATTGGATGGCTTTGAGGGTGATATGAGAATATACCGCACGAGTCATGAAAATACTGAACGAGCCGAATGTGGTATTTTCATGACGAGTGCTGTATATTCTCATATCACCTGAAATGACATCCAATATTTTTATTGTTATATAAAATGAAAATACCTTCTTTGTTTTGTAAGATTTTTTTCTGTTTATTTGCAATGTTTACAACTGCAAGCACTTTCGTTACTGTTGTTTTTGATACCATACTCACACGCACGTTGCACACACATGTACATGTAATGCATTCACTCGATGCATAACACACGTGTGCTTGGGTGCGCCCAGCGTGGATGCACATCGGATTGGGGCTCTGTGCTGCACAGTATCAGAAATACACGGCTATATCTTTATAAGAAAAGTACAACTGCGTATGAATCTCCACTAGGCACGCGCACACACATCATTGAAAAGTTTCCATACACGAGCGCGTGTTGCTCAATATTTGTTTAGAATACAGCACAGCCGATGTGCGTCACAAATATTTACGCTCAAGATCCTGATGCACGTGGCAATCTGTAGGCAGTGACGTCATTAGAGAGAGGTCTGTTGTTTTCATCCTGAGATCTCAGGGAATTTACACTTTGCAAAACGACGTAACAATACCCTGAGGAAATACACGCAAATCTGTGGAGTGAGCCGGCTGTTGTCTTGAGCCAACTCACGCCCGAGTCATTTTGATGTAATTTAATCAATTCGGTCATGTTATGCCGAAAAGAAACGATTTCTATACTTTCCAGAAATTGTATTGGGTTCCGTTTCTTATGACTGTCCCATTCCTACCAAACTTTCAAACGACGATCTTAATTTACTCAAATTTTTCAAATTAATAACAGGGATGCATGCTGACGAATGTAATGGAACGGATTCCCCAGTATCCTTTAAATAGCAGCCAATCGCCGACGCAGACAACGGCCAGCATTACCGAGTACATGTATCACATGCATGCACGGTGTTTACAATCTGCGCGCGTTACATTTGAATGCCTGCAATCATGCTGCAATGCACTGCCAAGCGTCCTGATTGGTCCAGCAGAGGCGACAAGATTTCTGTCGCTTGTTCCACCGCGAAATGGGGCCTGTTTCAACAGGGCCACTGTACGCAGGAGTTAGGGAGTGCGATGAAGGGGCACTGTTGCAAGAGGATGGTTGTTTTGGGCGATATCCAATACTGCATATTCTGACACCACCAAGAACAACCAGTATCACCTGATTCTAGCTTTCAGTAACTAAATTCTGATATAAATGGGTTAAACGAATGCTAATAATTCAGTGTAAATACTGTTAGCTCAGTTCAGTTCAGTTCAGTTCAATTCAGACTAACTCACCTTCATCCTAAAAAACGTAATGCTTGTAAGCAGATCCACCATGGACTTCAAATCGGCAAGTTTCTCAGGGCTATTGGCTGGAAAGTTATTCTGTTTTAAGGAATAGAAGAAAACAATTGACATGTTATCTGTTCTGCATCTGCTTTTGGCCGAATAAAGAATTTTTCTGATTTAGTATGAACACGTCCCCTATGTGCTTCATTCTTTGAAAAATGTCAAGATTTAATGAAATTACAAATAAAAAAAATCATCCTCATAATGCTGGGTAAAAGTATCAGATTTAAAAATGGTGTCATCAGGGGGGTCGATTTTTGTTTTGATTTTTTTTAAATTTTATTTTTTAAGATTCAGTTACTGCCGAAGTGAATACGTCATCTTTTGACGTATTCACTAAAAATCACTCAACCGTGTCCCTGTGTTTTTGCAATGGTACTTTTCCGACGGCCATGATAGTTTAGAGCCAATTACCATGGCAACGCACGTCACACTTTGGCTGTCTATTCTGATGCCATCCAGAGTTTGACGTGAAAGGCTACTTTAACTTTGTGTCATGGGAAAAAGGAGAACATGCACATTGCCAAAAATGTGGTAAAGCATACAGCAGCTTAATATTCTTTTTTTAAAAGGCTAGATTAACTTTTAATTTTCCCAAAGATTTAACCGGCATGTTTTAATAATCTGGGCTTTCAAATTATACTTCAAACTCAGTTATTTGTATAATATTTGTAAAGTCAGAAAATACCCTCTCCAACAAAAACTTTTGGTAAGGCTATGTATTGTAAAATGCTCAAATTAATTGCTGGTCAGTTAATTTCCTTACCTATGGTAAGGAAGCACAATGTGTTGTCAAAATCACTTAGGGTAACAAAACAATTAAGTCAGAAAAGTAACTCACCCTGTATGCGGAGAGGTCAATGCGTAGTGAATTGTGTAGTTGATCAAGGAGCTTGACAAACTTGTCTTTCTGTTTCAAAAAACAAAAAACAAAAACAAAACTCAAGTCTGGTTCATACTTCACAATAAGCAAAGCAATGAAACACGAGGCAAAATTTTTTTTACTGCGCTACAGTCTGTTGTGCATTTCTGGAAGCATCTTTGGGAAAGTGAATGTCTTTTAGGGTCTAATTAAACCTGATTCACACTGAGCCTTTTCATGCATAAATTCAACGCGCGTCGTAACGAGAAAGCTCCCTTCATTCGACAAAGCAATTTGGCAGGCCTGGTTGCACAAGCCCGTTGTGTGTCAAGCGCCTAGCAAGCATTGTTTTTGACGCGCCACTGGAAAACCACACAGCGCGTCTAGATGCGCGACACCCATGTACGACCTCCCACAGCTTCATTCGATCTTCGTTAGCGGTCGCTTATAATGTGTACGGTACTGCTCTTCATTCGACCTTCGTTCGATCTTCGTTAAGTGATATGTGAACGCACGCTTCATTAACTAATGATGATTAACTAATCTTCGTCGAACGAAGCGATTTCTTTAGTGAGAACGGGGTCTGTCTTGCGAAGGGCAGTCTCGAGTCTGTAAAGTACACTTTTTCTCCCTTCCCTTGCCAAGAAATACACAAGAAATGGCAAAGCCAATCACTAAACAAACTTTGCTTTCCCCAAATACTGACCCCAAAGTTGGAAGCAGCAAATCGGTCGCTTGCAGAGACGGCGGTTGAGGCGGTGGTGTGTGCATAGAAGGCGTTAATGTTGGCTAGGAGAGTGCTCATTATGGCTGGTACTCCTGAACACATGTACTTGGACGACAAACACGAAAAATGCCTGCGACAAAGAACCATGTGCATTAATTGATGCAAGTTTTGATTGATCCAGGTAGTAAGATAACACAAATTGAATAAATCTGGTCAACTGGAGTTACCTTGTTCTCGGAAGAGAGAACAGTTTCACGACTCATCCGAGTCGCTTCCTCAGCTCCGACTGATGGACGGGCCGTCACTGGTGTGTGGTAAGAGGGCAGTGTTAAAGGGGCTATGTCACGGTTTGCGCATGCGCCAAATCCTTCATATTTTGACATACGTGCGTGTGCTATAGTTGTGTACATCGTGTACTTAGCACGTGCCGCATGGGCAGTGTGTTCGTTCATGAGTGTTTACAATACGCAGAATTCAACTACATTGTACATCGTGTGCGGGCATTTGTTCGATTTTGCATCGCGCGCGCGATTGGCGATCAATGTCTGGAAAAACAAAATCGTACAATGGTGGCGGCCACTGTGTCTTTCCAAGGACAGAAGGTATGCTGTAAAACTGCTGTCAGGACCAAATAAGCATGTCAGTTTTGATGGAAAACAAGGTTAAACAAATTGCTGTATCCAACCATGTCATTCGATGTCATTCGATGTCTTGTCGAGTTTTTTATGGGATGAAAAACTTTCTTTTTAACAGCGGCCGCACACCCGGTGATTGAATAGGATACGCAAACCCGGCGACAAAACTTGAAAAAGTTAGCCCAACTTTTTCAAGTTATCTAAGACCTCCTTAAGATATGACCAGTGCTCAAGCCATTTCACGTTCGCGTTTTACGTGTTAAACCTCTCTAATAACTCACGTCATTGCTTGATAGATGGACTCAATGCCGTATCTCATAGCAAACTCATCCACAATCTCTTGCGGCGTTTCTTCATAGTAAACCTTCCATGCGTCGTCTCCCCGAGCAGCAGGCAGCTTTACCTGGCCTCCCTCACGCTCACTCAAGCAGTGGAATAAATTCTGAATGGTTTCAGAAAAATTTGATATATATGGGTCATTCCATGAAGTTGGGATACGGTGTCCCCTGTTACGTCATTTTAGGCTATATTTTTATACTTACGAATTTCATTAGTCAGTAGTACTTAAAAAATACCAGTTGTTTAATGAGATAAAATAAATACCTCCATTATTTGTAACAAACTATGGGAGCATCGGTCAACTAAATAGAATTTTGTGCAAATGCTGGTGTGACAATAAAATTGGTGTTTCTTAAGTGAAAATTCAAGTTTGAACTTTCCAAATTTATATTACAAATGATTGTTTAGATCAAAAACTGTGTGCTAATGTCAAATTCAACAAAATCACAGGGTCAGAGTGATTTCAGTGAATTGGCTTGGCATCCCCTGTTACATCATTTTTTCAAATAATTAAAAATTGCTAAACTCCATCAAGACTGAAGACTCAACAATTATCACAGAACAGGCAAAGCAACCATATCATGCAACATCATTATAGAAAACACGACTCTCTGCTCACTTATTGGCCATTTTGTGAAAATGAAGAAATGTCACACTTTTGTGACAAATATAACATAAATGTGTGTTGTGTAAAAAGCAAGTTTGCATCACTTTGCACACACTTTAAGAGGGAATAACGTGTCGGTACTTGCATACAAAATGAATTGAGGTACCAATCAGTTTTTTAATCACAAAACAATTTCTTGAAATTGAGATATCCATTATGTAATAACTGACCTCATGTAGACATGTGTATTGTACATGGTACGGGGCCACTGATTTCTCCTCTCCCTTGATCTCCACACTGATGTGTAACCGGATGGCCCCTGAAACAGCAGATTTGTCTGTTCTCTTCTCTGCATGAGAAACAAATGATAAATTAGGGTGAATAATACAACTTAGGGAGGGGGAGAATTCATTTTGCACCTTTATTCATGATGGAAAGAGGGTACAAAGTATTAGCCGTATCCAGGCTGAATAAAATACAGGAACACTATGGAAAAACCAGGCATACCCCGGCGTATTCCTTTTTTTTATAGACTGGATAGGCCACTGCACAGAATCAACTACTTTATAAATTATCATTTAATTTATCATTCAAAATTGTTTAATGTTTGTAATTATTAAATGTTGTTCACCAAAATTGTGATACGTTTTGGCTGGGTAAAAGTAGGACCAAAAGAAACAATTAGGGAAGTTAATGGATGAATTCATATATAGACATTTCCCCGTCAAGTGATCCTATCTGTCACAGATGTACCTAAAAAAAAGTTACCTAACTAGAAAAAAACAGTGCTTGTTCTTCATATTGAGATCAAAGAAATTTTAGACACGCATTAGCAATTTACTCATGAAACTTCATTTCCTACACTAACATCGATCTTAACCTTATTTTGAAAAAAAACAGAAAAGAAGATGGGTCATCATTTGGAAGTGATGAGAGTAATGTGAGAAGACGTCAATCCACATATTTCCATCCCATATGTAGCACAACCATGTTTCATACCAACTGTGGACATTACTTTGTACTCGTGTTATTATGCTTTTAACTGTTCCAAAATGACACTTTTTTCTCTTCAAAATACAAAAACAAATTTCACCAAAATTAAAACGATTCTTTTCTAAACTGTTACCTAACACAAACTTAACCATAAACCTAATGCCCCCGCTCCCCTCCCCCCATCTCCCCCTCACCCTAAGCCTATGGACGTGTGCCAGCCCACACTCTGTCACCTTCTCCTCTAAACTGTGGACATCCTTTGTGCGCCAGTCCACAGTAGGTATGTAATGTACGTACACATTATCCATCCCATATGTAGCACAACCATGTTCCATTATAAATAGACAATATCTTTGATTTTATCAAATACAATTCTTAGTACACAGGGCCTTGCAAGTCCTTACAAATCAATTAGTCCTAATGAAGCCACAAGCTATCAGAATCAACTGCAACAATTGAAACTTTGTGTGTTTGATAGTTTCCTTAGGGTGAATTTGTCTTACCAAGATTATACCAGACGTCCATTTCACCGCTCAGCGTGCGAACCTCAATAATCGTCTGGCCCAGGAAGTCATCCGACTCTCGAGTCAACTTCTGCATCAGTTTGGACTTGAGGTCATCATCTTCATCCCTTCAAGAACAAGATTATACATGTACCTCAAAAGATGTTAAATTGGACTGGTATAGTTGCATACTCTTATTAATTTTTTTGGCAACAAAACTGAGAGTCTATCTGTTTTAGATGGATCCAAATTTGTATCTGTGCAAAAGGTTGTAATCAACCTACTGTCTATGTACAGATATCTGGTATCTCAAGGTGGCTTAGAGCTGGTTTAGTACCATTATAGTATTAGCCAAACTTCAAACTTTTGCTGTCCTTTTTTCACCAAGGTGTATGTAGAAGCGTTGCTATCAGTGTAGACAACAAAACTACACTTTGGATATTTTTGTAAACGCTACAAGTGCGTGTACATACCGATGACGCAAAATTCACTAAAAGTCGTCATTTTGCCTAACCGCGATCGACCGAAACCTCACTACTCCTACTACTTAAAGTGGCCAGCAAGGGAGAGAATACAAGTTTCTTGCATGCTAAGACTGAATACATGTAATTCAACATGTTTAAAAATTGGGCGCTCAAAATCAAACCTAACAAAGAGCAACACCAAACAATATCATTCAATAAAGCCCGACTGGAAAACGAAAATTCAACTCACCAAACTCGGACTTTGATCCTGTCGGACGAGTTATGACACTCAAAGAAGAATTTCTCGTTCCACTCAGGGTTCAAGTTCTGCTGGACAGTACGCGTTCGTTTCTTGACCTTTCCCACCTGCACGGTGACGTACGGATCACTCGTACCCGTCTTGTCCTTAGCAATGAGGCCCTGCGCACTGACCACCGTGATGGCCAGTTTGGCTGACCACTTGGCGGTGCCGTCCAGGACGTTTTGTTTGACCGCCTTCATGTGGCCAGCGTGTTGTTGCTTCGGAATGTTAAAGACTCCCCTACAAAGGCAGGTCAAAGTTCATTAAGTGACGTAACATTTGACGTAACAATTGTTGCCACACGCACACATGTAAAAATGTCAACTTAACAAAAATGCTTTTAACTAGTGGTGGATCCACACTGACCTTTTTTTCACCCGCCAACTCGCGTAAACTTGACGAGCTTCACTTCAAGAAAACTTGGCACAAAGAGTGAAACGACGCAGTTAAAGCCACAAAGTTAAAGGCACAGGCTCGTCAGCAATGCGCGCGCACCAAATTCGTGCCACGAAATACGCAGCTCCATGCCTTTGCTATGGAGCTGCGTACTTCGTGACACGAATTTGGCGCGCGCGCATTGCTGACGAGCCTGTGCCTTTAACTTAGGAAGCAAAGGTTTTTTGTGATTATGTGATTTTCACTTCGTCAGTTCCCAACAAATTCCCCCCACGCCGCATTTTATCGAGGCAATGCGCGGCGCGTAAATGCGTATAAAAACGTCAGTGTGAATCTACCCTAAAAGATAATGTCCCTGAACAGGCATCTAGAATTGACAAGCACACAATGATATTTATGATAATGCTGGGGGTCTTATACAGCCCATTTACTCCTGAGTGGAGAGAGGCAAATTAGTGCCTTGCCCAAGGACACAGGCACCATGTACAAGCTGGACTCGAACCCACAACCTTGAGAATTAACCACGATCTTGAGTACAAGCCACTAGACTGCTCAACCATGGCACTCAACACAAAATATAGAAAGCGTCAGATGCTTGACGCGCATATGCGACTAGGCCATCGTGGAGTTGTGCACAGCTATTTTTGATCATTTTCAACAGTTGCCTAATATAGTACCGTTCTTCGTTCAGTCTTTGTTAAGTTAGATGCATACGCACACTAAAAGAAAAATCATATGGGCCTTATCAGGATTCGAACCCGAGACCCACGACTCACTGGGCAGATGCTCTTCCAGCTGAGCTATAAGGCAAAGTGGATTCTCTCATCCCAACTTTGGTTGTTTCATTTCAATGGTAATAGACCTTATGCATGGCGGACATGACAGCGGGCAGGTTTTCATATTTAAATGATGTGACAATAGATCCACAGTGCCTACTCGTGCATGACGCACTGTGACAAAGGTGACAACCCTCTGTCATGGCCGCCGTGCATAAGGTCTATTGTGTACAATACTAAATATTGCATTCGGTACTACATTAACAAGAAATGATTAAAAAATCTAACTGCCAAATCTAAACACCAACAAATCTTCACGAGCACTTGAATGGAAGAATTCACCATCAGCTATATACTCACTGAATGAGATCAAAGATCTCCGGTTTGTTGCGTTCTCTGATTTTCATCCTGTCTCTCATAGCCGTGATGATATTATGAGTCTTGTCCTCGGCTCCGTGTTTAGAACTCTTCTCAGCAGCTCCTGTCAAACAGCATCACACAAATGATGGGTTCACAAGATGCTTGCAACTTGGCAAAAACCCATGAGGGGTCGTCCATAAAGTACGTACGCACGAAATGCCGACTTTTTAGACCCCCCTCCCCCTGTACGTATATTTCGTGACGTCACCTATATGCTTTAACGTTGGGTGTACGCATTGGCTCCAACCCCCCTCTCCCCCTTCAAGCGTACTTATACTTTATGGATGGCCTGCAAGATGGATTGTCTGTGGTTTGGTGTATACTGCAAGTCAGAGTTTTTGTGAATGTTTTTCATTATGTTTTTCCCATAATGTACAGTGAAAACTCTCGATAACGTCAGTGTCATAAATTTCTTAAATTATGTTAAAAGAAAAAAGAATATGCTTGGGACTAGTGCCGTACTTGGGGTAGACAAAATTAGTCCCTGCTCAGTTTTACATGTCTTGGTGTCATAGTTTTGATAATATTCGAGAAAATTGTTAACGACGCAAGTGGGGACACCAAGGCATTTTTTAATTCTTACGATTACATTTCAAGTCTTTTTGACCAGGTTCTTTCTGGAAAAGGTAGCTTCTGGTTTTACCCACATAGAACCTGTACCTTATAAATTCAAATTATATTATTAGCTAAATTTCAATAGTTCTTCAATATAAATTTCAAAATGTCACACCTGCATTTAGAAGATCGCACCAGTTTATTGAATCGTTCTCGTCATGTTTTGGGTAATATTAACAGGCAAAGGTGTTGTTCGATTTACAATGCCATATATTGTTCATATGCCGAGGGTAATCGTTCTCTGAAGCCCGGTATGTATAAAAATCAACTCTGGAAGTGTCACGTAAAGGGAGACACTGGGTCCCATATTTATGGAATGACCCAGATACACCCTTTGACTTTCAATATGGTTATAAACGGAAAGGTCTGATCATGCAGAAATGATTTAAGATGAAATGACAGTGACAGATCAGGTAGGTGTAGTGTGCTGGAAAACATTGTGGTCTGGGATGTAATATGCAGATACCAGGGTTGTAGTCGAGTCCATCACAAGTCCTGAGCCGATAAAATCACACATCCGTGACAAGTCTAGTAACAAGAAGCAAAGGATGAACACACACAAAAGAATGCCTTTGTTGGAGTTCATTTAAATAGCTTGTGACTTGAATTAAGACCCAGGGACTTAAGACCCAGGTTTGTGAGGATTCTTGTGATGGACTCGACTACAACCCTGGCCAATACCATGCAGTCCTCAACGGATTTTATAAGCTTGAAAAGGAGCATATGGAACACTGTTACGCTTGTAGAAAACAAGTATCAAAACATTCAGTATTATAAACATATCAATTCGAACCAATACTGTACAAAAAAGTGCAAATTAAAAACTTAATTATTCAGATAAGTGAAAGACTCTTGCATTGACAGCTATGTTAATTGAGGCAGATTTTCTAACGGTGTCACAGGGAAAGTACAAAACACCTAACAAAGCGCTTGCCGCCTACAGGGGCTATCGAGATGCTTACACCATGTAACACGGGGTTTACACCAGGGGAAGACTCCAGAAGATGCAAAACGAACGACACGGGGTTTCGCTTTGAATTGCCAGGCAGGGCATAAATCTGTGTTTTTCTTCGTACTCACATCGTTATTCCAAGCTGTCCGCCATGTTTTACAACTTCTAACTTCTACATAGTTACTAGGCGACGACATTACGCCGAGCCTTACACCACAGACCCGCCCGCGAAATCAGGTAGTGGTAGCTGCCTCCGGGGCAGACTCGTGTATCTCATGATGGCTTTAAAAAAAGACCGCTCCGGTTGGTGTTACAAGTTGGTGTTACATGGTGTAAGCATCTCGAACACCCCTTAGGATGACTGCTACGTAAAGGGTCTATGACATTGACGAAAAGAATTTACAACTTGAAGTCGGTCATCACCCAAAGCCTTGTGTACAAAACCTATGCCAGTTACTGTAAAATCCTCATAATTTTCCCAGTCAAATTTGTTATATTTTTCTATTAGATCTACACTCACTGACAGACGATAAGTAATTTTAAGGAGAAAATATTGATGGCTGTCTTTTCAATTCTTACCTCAAAAAAGTTACTTACCGGTACTTGCAAAAGAGATGTCTAAAGCACATCCATTACACATGAACCTCATATGTTTTACCATGATGTCAACAAAAGTCAACAAATCTTAGGAATAATTATGCTGATTTTTTATCAGATGTCTAGCTATATTAGAACCGGCTGTGTAAATAATTAGTCAAGCATGCATCAATTTATAAAGTATCTCTCATTCAAATTTAACGCACAAGTTGCTTCACATAATCTGTGTCTGGAAATTAGCCATTGACATTTGACCCAGGTCAAATTTTGAAGCCAGAACTCTGATTCTTTATCTGTGTCAAAAGCAAGATGTTTATTTTTATTTATTTTTTTATTTTTTTATTTAAAAGATAAATAAATTTTCACAAGACTTGCATATATTATAAATTCATTTTATAATAACATCAAGAGAAACTATTAATATCAAGAAAAACTTTTAAATTAAAATAATTTGAGGGTAGTTGCATGTGACCTTTTAACTTTGACCTCTTTGAACTAATACTTTTCTCAAGTCACATTAAAAAAAACAGTATCAGGATCTTAAGAAAAATTTTAGTGCAGAACACAACACTGATTTTGCCATCTTTTAAAACACATTTCTTTCCTTTTTTTTTAAAGACAAATTTTTCAAAATCAATTTTTACCCCCCACTGATAATTGTGAAAAGCCCAAAGTTTAATATTTTAATAATAAACAATGTTAACAGCTACTGTCGGCTAGTTGAATATACAAACTAAAATGCCGGGAAAAAATTTTGTAGAAAAAAAAATAATGAAGGAAACTACGTATACAATAACATCCTTTGTAAGTATAATTTACTAAAATTGAGTTAGGAGTTTTACTGGGCATAAGGAATGTCGATTTGGCAGATGACCACTTAACCATCTTAAGTACAACAGGGACACTAGTAAACAGGTTTTTAGAAGCATGCATAATGTGAAAAAAATGTCTCATCTAGCTAAAAAGGCTCATCACTTCACCCCAAAAAACCAGAAAGGGATCACTAACTGTTTGAATTATAAAGAGAAAGTGTGATAGTGTTGGCTATAAAATATTCTCCAAAAATGTTTACTTTTTTCTTAGGTGTGAACGAGGAGAGTGGGAGCAATGATGGGGGAATCAAGCCACCAAAATTATGGAAACATGAAATCTACGTAATAAATCCACCTCAAATTTAGCTAGACCCCAAAAGAAAACATGAAAATCCCAAATTTCCGCCACCGTGCAAAAGATGATGTCCCATGATGTACCGATGCCTTGGCTAATCCTCTCTGAATCCAATGACACAAGACCCAAAACACCCCATGAAGTGCTGATGACTGCTGGACGAAACGTAATGTCAACAATACCATGACTCTCGGCCGGTTGATCAGACACGATCCTTTCCATGGACGACGTGTTGATTTCGACGAATTCCTCTTCTTCGAAACTTTCTTCATCTCGAGTATGGTCGGCCTCCGACGAGCTGTCGGTGTTATCGGACTGGCACAGGTTCCATCCAAACAGCAATTCTGGTATTGCACGTAAGCGTATCATAAAATTGTGCACTATACCCGTCGCCTCTCCTTGGTTTTGCGTTAAACAAGGATTGAAGCAAAGTTGAAATTTGGTTTTTACCGGTAAATTTTGTAAGATGTTGCCGTGTAATTTGAAGTGAATTCTAGAAAGAATTTGTTTTATTTTATGATTTGCGTGTCAAAATTTGGAGAGTTAGAAAGCAATACAAAAAAACACCTACCTTACCCCCACCCACCCCCAAAAATTACTCATAATGAAATAAAGGTGTGTTTGGTTGCTGGTCTTAACTTCACAGTCAAGACCAGCTGGGAACCCGGGGCTAAGCAAAAATTGTCTTAGCAAAAAAATATATTTGTTTGACTTTGCAAAAATGGGTTGCCAGCCAAAATTGTATGTGATTTATGAATATTCCATTTCTAAGAACACAATTTGTATTACAAATTTGGCTGGTAACCCACTTTTGACCCCTGGAGCAAGTTCGATTCACGACTATAGAGCCAACCACTGAACGAACGTCATCATGGCAACACACATGCGCATTAACGTGCATGTCCGAACGCTTTTGGTTAGTCAGTTGGTTCCGCGTAGAGCACTGCATCAACTCAATACATGATGGGTACCAGTGACTAGTGCAACTTTGCCCTGTGGGCTGGTTCCAAATGGTCGACCAGATATGACCAGACTGCATTCGGTTGCAAATAGTCAAACTATGGTCGTGAATCGAACTTGCTCCTGGATGCAGATAATGGCCCAAGCCGAAGGCTCAAGGATATTTTTCTACGATTACGTAATCTATGGCTTCAAAGCACGTAAACCACAAAGGAAATAGAAATGATTAGAAAGAATCAAAGGGATAAAAAAGATAAGACAATTAACAAGACAAGACATCACCAAAAAAATAAAATAAATAAATAAATAAAACATGTTAGAATATCAGAAAAAAAGTTCCTTTCATTTTGGAGAAATGAAATTAAAACTTAAATGAGAAAATTGACAAAAAATACACACAATTTTAGAACACAAATTGACAGCCATTTGCATTTCTTATAGAATAGCAAAAAGTACAGTGGCACACAAAAATTTGTAGAAAAGTGCGGCTTGCTTTCCTGAAAACGAAAATTATTATATAGAAGAAACAAAATTAATGTTCCAAAACAACCACAAAATTGAGACAAAAGACGAAACAATGAGCAAATAGGAAAACACAAAACAGATTTGGGGCGGGGGTGGGGGGAGGGGGTAGGGGGGGGGGGGGGGAGGGGGAAGAAGCGTTTTAAATGAATGTTGGAAGTTGCTACTATTAGGGATGGGACGTTTAACCAGTTAAACAAAAAAGAAAATCAGGTTTTAGGCCCCTGAAATGCTCAACAACTTTATGCACAGTTTCTGCTGCATATGAAGGATTACTTGTGTAGAAAGACAATACTACTGTTCATTTTGATGCCCCACATAAACTCACAGAAAGAGGGCGCTGTTTGGGGCATGTCACTTTAGGAACACACAGCTAGCACAAAAGCAAAGGAAAAACATAAGACTTCAAACTCGAATTGTGGAAAAATGCTGCAGTTTCCAGCCTTAGTTATTTCATGGTTTACAACAGGCAACATGTACAAACCTAAACCATCATGGGTTACAAAAGTTTCAGCAAATTGGAAAAAAATTGTGGAAATGTTTGTGCCCAGTTGAATGAGATTTTCCTGTATTTTGCTAAAGTGACATCACCACTTTGCTCATGCATATGTAAATTTTTATTATTATAAAAATCAAAACCCTTGATTTTAACCCCTCAAACAACTTTCAAGTAGGGTTTTTATGATTGTAAATTAATGGACTAGTTCTATTGCACAGATGTTATTGATAAAAAAAACATTTCAGGGGCCCTTTAAACAAAACCCAAGCAGACTGGACTGAATGAATGACCAAAAACACAAATACCAACGACATGCCACATCAACACGTACATGTGAGAGTAAAGAAACAATAAAGAAGCACAAAGGTTGATTCACACCAAGCCTTTTTGCGCATAAATTTGACGTGCTTCGCTTTGAGAAAAAGCGGTGTGGAAGAAATTTGAAGTGAATCGCGCACTGAAAATGACAGAATCACAGAAAACTCCTCAAAATTCCTTCCAGACTGCTTTTTATCAAAGCGACGCACGTCACATAAATTTACGTGCAAAACAGCTCAGTGTGAATCTACCCTAAGGTCCTATTCCTAACTGCATATTTGATAATGTCGTCAAAGCTCAGTAAATGATAATGCGTATTAGTGAAACACTCTTCCAAAATAAATATGCACATAGCCATGCAACAAAGATACATGTTCAGTTTATGTACCGGCATGTGATATTTGCAAAGTTGATCATGTGAAACTTGCTTGCAGTTGCAGCGCCCTCTATTGACTCAAACTTTAATTTTTAAAAAATGGGCTTTCTTTTTATGACTTGACGCAGTCAAGAATTTAAAGGCCCAGTGGATCATTTGCAATGACCCCAAAAAGTAAACGACGAGTTTACAGGGGAAAAGTTCTGAAAGTAAAGATTGAATTAATAGCAACTATCTAATGAAAGGTTTCCGCTCAAAATGATATAATTTTACCAGAAAATAATCCGTAAAGATTAAATTATTTAGATCGTTTGCAAACGATTTACTTATTTTTGGTTCGCATCTACGCGGTCCAAAATGCATGGGCGCTGTGTACTGCGTGTGCGTGTTCCAACGCGATGCATTTATGGATCGCGCGCCGCGCACACGCAGTATATGATGTGCGCCACAGAGTGCATGACGCAAGCCACATAGTACCGGCGATCAATTGAGAACGAATATTTGAAACACCCCGCCAAGACCAGGAAAACGCATATGGATTTTCATGGTTTTTTTAAACGTGGTACATTTGACAAAGCTGAAATTTCTTCGGATGAGTTTGTTGATGTCTTTCTTTTGATTTATAATGATTTTATTCGCAGAATCGCTCAAAAACAGATCATCTACAGGGCCTTTAATCAATGACAAACTTTGGTCGATGACAAATGAAGCTTATTTAGAAATCATCTTCAATTACTGGAGAAATAAATTCATAGGGTATTACTTTTAAAAGAAAATGTCCATGACTTGTTAAGAATTTGCAAGTGATACAGTGTCATCAAATTCACATAGACTAGTTCCCGTCCACATATTCCACATAGGAGAATATAGGGACAGGTAGAGGGCACTTCTTTTTTGATCTGTAATTGGTTGTCTTTGCGCGTGCGCATTGTGTGCTTTATATTTAAAAATTGGCGAACCCCTGTGCTTCATGCAATTTACTTTATATGCATTTGGATATGTTCGACACGCACGGCCGGGTTACAAATGTCAATGCAAAATATACGCACTAACTGAAATAAAATATAATAATAACCACGTGACCACGGGCAGATTTCTGCCCGTCATGGCCGCCCTTTACCGATCTTTATATTTTCACAATAAGCGATATGATCGGGAACCAATCTACATGGAAACAGACAGAAAAGTTTTCAAGCAACTTCAATAGAGGGCGCTACAGCTGCTGCACAAAAAAATGGCTGTACTATTTTGAATAAAGGGGTAAAATATTTGTATAACTTACTGCTATTCTTAGTCATGAAGACTGCAGGGGAGGGGAGGAAAAAAACAACAAAAAATGCAAGCACAACGTCATTGAATATGGCATTCGTGTAAATTTCTCTCCATTTGTTTGTGTATCACTGATTAATCATCACCATTTAGGAGAACTGCATTGATACATGTATCTTTGAATGTCAGTCAATTGACAGTCAATACATAGTTCCGACCTGTCAATCAAGCTGAACCCGCCGACCAATCCCAACAGAGCCTCACAAACGACATCAAGCAATTTCTGCCCATACAGTTTGTACAGTGTTGTATGCAGTGATCCGGGTGAATTTTTGGTTTCAAGGCCGGGTGATTCGCTGTTCAAAGGTCACAAAACACATTATTTCATGATATGACATCCCTGTATTACTGGTCCTTTACTCAGCGTGTTCTAAGATAATTGTCGACCCTGAAACGTGAATACCTTTGAGTTTTCTCCAATGAATCTGTGTTTTCCGTAAGTCCCATTTTGACGATAGCGTGTGAGGCATAGCAACAATATCCAAGGGGCGGGGTTATTTAGGCAATCTCGGAACTATGCATTCTTTTGTATAACAATAAAATACGAGTTGCACGTGTTTAGGACAATGTCTTTTGTTTCTTAGACATAAATCTTCTTATAAAATTGCGCACCATTTTGTTACAATGAACAATGTACATATTATAGACCTGGTCACAAAAACTCACGCTGCAAGCAGTCGGCGTTGAGCAGATCTTTACACTTCTCGTGACACTTGACACCGCACTCGGCGCAGCGTACCCCCTGCCGCGCAATGCCCCACAGGAGGCCCTCGCATTCGTAGCAGTAGGTGGGCGTAGTGGCCGTCCACACCTCAAAGTTATGGGGCGTGGTACTGGAGATGGGGTAGATGAGCGCCTGTAGGGACTTCTTGTACACGTGGCTTTTCTGTAGGGGCGCATGGTATGAAATTAAAAATAAGATGATTCAAAATAACATTAAATCCATGCATTTGTGGGGTACTGTGGCCGAGTGGTTTGGGTCTCTGACTCGGGTTAAAATACGAGGTTGCGGGTTCGATACCCGCCGTGGTACCTGTGCCCTTGAGCAAGGCACTTAAACACACTTGCTTCATCCTTCGGAAGGGATGTTAAGCTGTTGGTCTAGTGTGTTGTGTAATGCACTTAAAGATAGTATACATGATTGGTAAACTGTTACAAATTGTTTTATCCCCCCGTGTGATTGAAGATATGCATGATTAAAACCAACTTGAGAAAACAGTCAAAAAAGGGTTTACAGTCATTTCGCCCCAAAACCACTTCGCCCTGAACCATGCATTTCGCCCCGAACCACGGCCTGTGCACGAAGTGATTTTGGGGTGAAGTAGCATTTGGGCGATGTAGTGTTTGGACGAAGTGATTTTTGGGGCGAAATGGCACTCGGGCGAAGTGGTTTGGGGGTGAAATGGTACCCGGGCGAAGTGGTTTGGGATGAATTGAATTTTCGTCTCACGAAAAATAATTGTTTTACTCATTTCTCAAAGACTATAGCACTTCAGACAAAACCATTTTAGGGGAAGTTGTCTACGGTCATCAAGTTTATATTGTGTAAGTTAGGCGTAAATCTGTGAACATTTCTGATTTTCAAGATACCAATCATGTATACTCCCTTGAAATTTGGAAATTCTGGTTGACAGTTATTTCATGTTATTTTATAACACTGACTCTAAATACGTTTTCACTCCATGACAAAAGTTTAAAGTTAAAAGGGTAATGAAAGCACACATTCCAACATAGTTATACAAACATCTGCATTTTTACACCATTTTAAATTACTTTTCAGTTTTTTTCTCTGAAAAACAAAATCCAAGGTTTTGTGTACTCACCAATTCTTCATCGTTCAAAGATTGTCTGGTAACCAGTGTAGATGGACCAGTCTGCCTTTTCATAGCAGCCAGCGACTAGAAATTAAAAAATGATTTGGAATCTCTGTTACTGAAGAAAAGTAAACACATGGGTACATGACTGGCTGGCAAGGGGTACTGAAACAAGTCTAATTCTGCTCCCCCGTGGGCATAACTTGATCCTATCCAATTATCTGTTGCTCGAAGGCAGAAAAACATCTTCAGGACCTTATACGTAATTACAGTCAAATAGCAATGAATCAAAATCCCCCGCTTCCGTTTTGCGGTTTCCTGGAATGTACAAAAATGTGTGCAAATTTTAAAAGTAAATACGTGCAGCTCAAGGGGGCTGTTGAATTTATTTTATTGGAAGGTGCAAGAAATGAAAAAGAAGAAAAAAAATAAGTGGACAAATAAGTGGACAAAAAGTGAAAAAAATGTAGGAATAAATTACATTTCTCAAAGTATTTGATGTTCAGAGATTCTGCATAAATGCTTTAATTTTTAAAGTTTTGTTGGGTGATATTTTTACAATTTGGGATTAAAGAAAATGTACTCAAAAAGATCTCCAACTAATTTTGATTTTTTTTTTCCCGAATACCGGAAATTAAACAGGACGTTAATATGTTTTCTTACACAAGAGATCAATAAATTTACATTTGCCTTAAAAATTGTTAATTATTGCTTTTAATTATAAAGTATGTGTGAAATTATGTGATTCTTGGCAAATTTTAAGTGCCATATATACATTTTATACACTACACACAATAAATTAGAGATATTTTATTGAGGGTATGCATTCCGCTTGAATGCTTTTGTATATGATTAGACAATTGTTTCTGCATGACAGACGCACCTTGTCACAGGAATAGGCGAAAACAGTCATTTGAAGAAGAAACAAAGCCAAAAACACAACATACCAATATCCCTAACTTACTGTGAGTAGTGGTATTACCCTAAGAGTGCATAAGTGAAATCATTAAGAATGAGGAAATAACCCAGGAAATTGTGATGAAATTGAAAAGCATATCTATTTCCGTGATAAAATTAACAGTATCAGCATGAAAACATGGGTGACAATAAGTGGTAATATGAAATCCAGTCATGTAGCTGCACTGTACGCACAAAATGGATGTCTAATGTAGCATGTGTTTAAAGGCCCAATACATCATTTGCAGATAAAATGTTTTTACGAATTTCGGGAACAACAGCATTACATAACGTAAGAATAATAAACTGCCTTGTAGAAATTTCAGCCACATAGACCCCGTTCTCACTAGAGAAATCACTTCGTTCGACGAAGATTAGTTAATCATCGTTAGTTAATGAAGCGTGCGTTCACATATCACTTAACGAAGATCGAATGAAGAGGGGTACCGTACACATTATAAGCGACCACTAACGAAGATCGAATGAAGCTGAGGGAGGTCGTACATAGGCGTCGCACGTCTAGACGCGCTGTGTGGTTTTCCAGTGGCGCGTCAAAAACAACGCTTGCTGGGCGCTAGACACACAATGCGCTTGTGCAACCAGTCCTGGCAAATTGCTTCGTCGAACGAAGGGAGCGTTCTCATTACAAATTTGCTTCATCGAATGAAGCGATTTTTTCATCAAATGAAGCGATGTCTTCGTCGAATGAAGCGATTATAATCATTGTTGAATGAAGAGGCGTGCGTTCACATCTTGAAAACTCTTCGTCGAATCATCGTCGAACGAAGCGATTTCTCTAGTGAGAACGGGGTCATAGAAGCAGTAATACTGCATGGTTTTGTGTTGAGTGAATAGTAAAACGATTGTTTGCAAACAATATTTTTTTAAAAGCATGTTCAGTTGGCAATTTCTCTCACAAAGGTAAATTTTATGGGGCGTTTGTTACCATTGCTATCAACACTTTTAGTCAGGTTTTCTTGTCAACTCATTATAATTTTGGGTCACTGCAAATGGTGTCATGGGGCTTTAATAATGCAATGATTACTAGCTTTTTTGTGAGATGCAAGGAACTATGTATTGTCACGAGAACCAAGATGTCATATTAAATCCAAGAAAAGAAAAAAGACAGTTCTTTCAGGTTGAGACAATCGATAAATCTCATGTGAGAAACGACTGCCTTGAAGGTAACTTTGTAATTTTCTCTCCCTCCTAATCTAAGATGTGTATCCGTCGCCGTAGAAACGGGTATTAACTGGGACAAGGGTTGACAGTGCACTTTCACCAGTTTAATCAGAGGATGGGATATGGAGGGGATTTTCTGCACCGACTTTGGTTTACACTCCTAAGGCCATTTTGGAAGAAGAGTATAAGCTCATTTACGAAGCACTTTAGGACTTGTCTAATGATAAAACTAAGGCATTTATGTATGTGCCTGTGTCCACAGAAAAGCAACAAAATTCACCTTTTGAATTTAAGGGTCTGCATACCATAAGGCAGTTCTTTTATACACTTGGCGAAAAGCTTGATAGATTGTAAAAATTGTGCATGTTTTAAATACAGTAGTTCAGGAAATCTAGGGATCTATGACCGATTCAAAAGTTACATTTGCTTTATAAATCTTTTTAAAAAAATAGTCGGGGAAAAAAAACAAATTAAAAATGCTAAAATTATATTAAACATATCACTCCACCCCCCCCCCCCCCACAAAAAAGAAACATACATACATGTAATACCACATTTAACACAAACTAATGTAAACTAATGAATTTTGGTTATTTCAATCTCATAAAAATATTTGAATCTCATCAATGTGACTTCTTCAGAATGCATTTGCAACTTAATTTTTAATAATTAACAAGCTTCAAATAACATACCTTTCATGATTATTTTGTGACCTGAAATTACGGGCCATTCTGCAGCTGCCATTGGACGTTTTTGGGGAAAACTTACCGAGATGATGGGAGCTTTTCCCATTTTGAATCCAGTGTGGACAGCCCAGGAAAATTAACCAGGTAACTTTCCCGAGACGACAAGTCCAATGAGGACACAATGAGGGTCAGTAAAAGCGTTTTTGAAGCATACGTCAAAAATGTGAAGGTCATTCTGCTAAGGGACACTGCACATGCTCTCCCACGGTCTTGGTAAAAATTTTCCAGTGTCGAAAAAGTCCAAATGCGTACAGCAGTAAAACTTTGCAATTTTTCATTTTACCATCATCTCTGTATAAAACCTCCCAAAAAACAAGTCCGATGCAGACATGGCTTAAGCCATTTTTCATTTTAACATCGTCTCGGTAAAACCTCCCAAAAGACAAGTCCAATGCAGACATAGCTTTTAGTTCCAAATGGGTAAATCCACCCTAAAGCTGTGTCCGCATTGGGATTTGTTTTTCGGGAGGTTTTACCGGGACGATGGTAAAATGATAAATTGCTAAATTTTACTGCCGTCCGCATTTAGACTTTTTCCACACAGGTAAATTTTACCGAGACCGTGGGAGAACATGCGCAGTATCCCTTCACATTATGACCTTCACGGCCCGGATGTACTCTTCCGGAGCGCTTTTACCAACTCGATGTGTCCGCATTGGACTTATCGTCTTGGGAAAAGTTACTCAGTAAGTTTTCCTGGGCAATAGTTGGCCAGGAAAAGTAACCGCTGGACTCAGGAAAAGTTACCGAGAGGAAACCTTCTTAGGATGTCCGCACTGGATTAAAAAATTGGAAGTACCCATCGTCTCGGTAAGTTTGACTAAAAATAGTCCAATGCGGACAGGCTTTAAGATATACAACATCAAAGCAGACCAACATATTGACGACCATTGCAATGTGCTGTGTGCATTGTCTTTTTGGAGTTGACTTGGTGTGTTTAACAGTAGAATCAAAACACCCCAACTCACTAGACAAGTCTAAACGAACATTTTGGTCGATGTACTATAATGAAAAATTATGCCAAAAAACCAAAGGCATCTGCTACGCAATGCAACATCAAGGTCACAAAATTAGAGAAATCATGTGAATCACATTTAATGAGCTGCAGCCCATGAAATTATCAAGAAATTAATTGGCCAATTATTAACTCATGGTCACGAACACGTATGCTCACTAAATGTTACCTCAGCACTGCAATACCTTGACAATGTGTTGTGTAAAGCATTGATGTACTATGTATTATTAATTTCCAATATACGCTCGTAACCGGGACGGCCTAAAATGTAACACAAGTGTTCATCCCGGTTACGAGCGTATATTGGAAATTTGTACACAGGGTTTTTAGAAAGGCATGTTGTCACACTATTTGTAACCCTTTTTTGGCCTAGTTTATCTCTTCAAAACAACTTAAACTTATTTCTTTTATTTTGAGACCAGACAAAGGTAGTTCCTTGAAAATATGGTCTGTTGCCAAAATGCCCCCTTTACTGTGCCAAGACCCATAACAGTCAAGTTTGCTGACTTAATTGTGGTGGACGATTAAACCAAACTGTACTACAGGCTTTTGTAAATGTATTCGTTGTAAATTTTGCCAGGATTTGGCACAGCATGAACAAACATTTGACAACAGCCCCTCAAAAATAGAACAATTATCTGTATTAAATCGTGGTGTTAATAGTGTATCACAGGCAGCCCCATGCCCGTCCATTCACATGCCCTGTATATCATGCAAATTGTGTCTTAGGTCAGAGTTCATGACAACAGAGTGCCTTCTTACCCAACAAAAGCTTTTGACTCCAATCTCCTGTGAGCATAACAAGAAAGAGTGTGACAGAGAGACAGTGGCATTGTCATAGTAGCAATCCAATGGGGAGAAAAGTTGCTTCAAAAGTTAGAAAAGTACCGTAGCTTTCGAAAGGAAATGATTATAGACATTAAAATAGTGATAATCAAGTACCACCCATGCCCATTTCATCAAGATGATGCCTGCTTTTAACGAAATTGATTCCCACAGTCATAAATTGCGGCGTTTTCTGTTTTTAGGAGAACCTTGCAGTTAAGACCTCTCAGAAAGCCAAGTTTGTTTGGTTATTAACCTGATTGATGTTGCCTGGGATGAGCTCATGTACCTTCCAGCCCAACATGGTGCTAGGAGCTCAAGGAGGCACTTCAGGCAGGGTGGCACACCCGGCTGCCTCAGCGGCTCTTATGGAGGCTGGCTCAGAAAGCATTCCAACAAGAGGTGGTCATACAGAGTGGCAAACCCTGCCTCAGTGGCTCTTATGGAAGCTGGCTTAGAAAGCATTCTCAAAAGAGGTGGTCATACAGAGTGACACACCCTGCCTCAGTGGCTCTTATGGAGACTGACTCGAAAAGCATTCCCACAAGAGAGTAGTCATAAAGAGTGGCACACCCTGCCTCAGTGGCCCTTACGGAGGCTGGCTTAGAAAGCATTCTCAAAAGAGGTGGTCATACAGAGTGGCACACCCTGCCTCAGCGTCTCTTATGGAGGCTGGCTCGGAAAGCATTCCCACAAGAGAGTAGTCATAAAGAGTGGCGCACCCTGCCTCAGCGGCTCTTATGGGAGGCTGGCTCAGAAAGCATTCCCACAAGAGAGTAGTCATAAAGAGTGGCGCACCCTGCCTTAGTGGCTCTTACGGAGGCTGGCTCGGAAATCATTCCCACAAGAGGTGCATACCTGCTAACATTGCCGAGTAAAAAATATCGGACTAGTTGGCAGGTATGGAGGTGGTCATACAGAGTGGCACACACTGCCTCAGTGGCTCTTACAGAAGCTGGCTCGTAAAACATTCCCACAAGAGGTGCCCAAACAGAGTGGCACACCCTGCCTCAGTGGCTCTCTCAGAGGTTGGCTTAGTAAGCATTCTCAAAAGAGGTGGTCATACAGAGTGGCACACCCTGCCTCAGTGGCTCTAACGGAGGCTGGCTCAGAAAGCATTCCCACAAGAGGTGGTCATACAGAGTGGCACACCCTGCCTCAGTGGTTCTTACGGAGGCTGGCTCTGAAAGCGTTCATTATTTTGCTCGCAAAATGAGTGTCCACCCATAAAAAGGAGAATGTATTAACTTGTGAACCACCTGTATCAAAAAGTGATTTATGATTGCTGCAGTGCATAAAACTTGATCCCTTACTCCATGTGAAGAAAACAAATCACATTCATTAGCCTACCAATTGTCGCCACATCTTTCAAGGGAAATATACAAGCAGTGGATGGCAATTTAGTAGGACAAAAAGGTAAATTTAACAGTGTTAGGGAAATTTCAATGCAACAAAAATTGTAATTATCAGGCATTTCACAATCACAGATGGGTTAGTAAATAAGTGTTCCATAAAAAGTGAAATGACAAAATGCTGAAAAAAAATCATGCAAAACATTCAAGCATTCAAGTGCAAGAAAAATATAAATTCCACTGCCATGCAAATTATTAGTGGTTGAAGTTTAAAAAAGAAAAAGAAAAGCAACAATCGCGTATCAGTAGCAGTGCATACAGTTTGAAACTGACATTATTAACCCGATCTTTAATGTTGGCCTATTTTAAAGCAAACATTGATATAAACATTTACAGGTGACAAAGACCAATAGACCCTTTTCGTCGGTGGCCATATTGGGGGCAGGCTTTCTTATTTCAATTATGTGACAATACATCAACAAAAGGCCTATTCATGCATAACGCATGGTGACAACGTAATTGCCCCCAAAATAGCCACTATATAAAGGAACTATTCAAATTCAAACAGATCGTACACTCGTTTGCAACCAACACTTAAAGCTGCCCTCAGGTCGACCTCGCGAAGATGCAGAACAGGCGGCGATTGGCTTTATGACCAAGTTGCGCCTGAGCTACGCCCGTCAATATAAAAATCATTCGGCAATTGTTTTGCGACCCGAGTGTACAGTAGTTCCGATAGCATTACGACAACCGGCATCAGGCGGCGCTAAAAAAAAAAACATTTACAATCGCAAGAGTTGAACATGTTCAACTTTTGCAACGTGATGCTGATTTTCACAGCTAAGTTCTATGGAAGAAAACAAGATGTGCATGTCGCGCATAGCAAGCGCATCCAGATTTCTTTAGACAATCAGCCGGCGGAAAAATCACGTCATCGTGCGTGACGTGAGCGTGGTTGCGATTATTTTGTGTCGAGTTGCCGCATGTTCAGCGATACTCGCACGATTTGTTGGGTTTTGTGACCAGAGCGTTACTGTTTGCTCAATGCCGAGTGTTCCGTCGTGGCGCAAGAGAATCGCAGGTCGACTTGAGGGCGGCTTTACATTTTAAACATGTAACCAAAACATGACAAAAACTAAAGGTGCAACAAATGTACACAAACCACACATACCATCAACAGCACAAAGTAAAACACAAAATAATAAAAACTTCAGAAAAGGCAAAAACAGTGATAACTACGTAGCCTTAAGTCTTACTTAACTACGTATTTAACAAGTGTTTCTTAAACTTTTGGAATCGGAGGCACAATACCAAAAGATGGGAAATGTTCAATAAAACTAACGCCCGAAAAACAAATTTTTTTGAGACATTCTGAAAAATTGTTTGCCCTTCTTGAGCCTACAATGTATGTACTGCAACACGATGTTTAGGCAGTTGCTGAAAGTTGTAAAGTGCATTGAGATGTCAGTAGACATGGATTGTGCTATTTATCCGCAAGATCCGAGTATTATTATTATCCTCAACGTAAAACGACATTTGTTTACGTGGTCACATCCAGTAAATTAATTCCTATAGCTATGAATGAAGAAACAAAATCACTTAGATAATTTTTGAATGCCAGATGTTCACGTAACACTTTTTCCATGTTACAGCTTATCTGAAAATGACTTGATAGGCCTTGCAGCAACAAAAACACTCCATAACCTATCTGGGTCATTCCACGAAGTTGGGGCACAAGGTGTGACATTTCTTCATTTCGACCAAATTGCCAATTAGTGAACAGCAAGTTGTCATTTATATAATGATGTTGCACGATATGGTTGATTTGCCTGTTCTGTAATAATTTTTGAGTCTTCAGTCTTGAGAGACTTGAATTATGACAAAATGATGGTCACTAATGTAACAGGGACGTCATGCCAATTTATCCCATTTCACTCAGTCCCTAAAAGTGATCTTGTTAAATTTGACACAGTTCTTGATCTAAACATGGAGGAAGGAAATTTCCTTCCTCCATGATCTAAACTGTGGCCGAGTGGTTAGGGCCATTGACTCGCAATCATGGGTGAAAACTTGGGGTTGAGGGTTCGAATCCGGCTGCGGTACCTGTGCCCTTGGGCAAGGCACTCAACCACGCTTGCTCCATCCTTCGGAAGGGATGTAAAGCCGTTGGTCCAGTGTGTTAGGTAATGGTAACGCACTCTAAAGATTCCAGAGCATTCTTTCGTGAAGAGCAAGGGGATTCCCCGGCCATTTCTATTTCTAATTCTAATTCTTCATGGGTTTCCTCACGCTTACGAGTGACAGTGCAATGAGCACCAGAAAGAAATAATAATAATAATAATAATAAATTTGGAGGACTCTACCTTGACATTCTGTGTGGTTCAAGAAAATCTGTTGAAAAACACTGAATGTCACACCTGCATTTGCCCAAAATCCCATTTGGTCGATTGTTGCTTCTTTATTTTGTGGGAAAAAATGGAGCTTTTTAATTTATTTTATCCAGCCGCTGGTATTTTTGTGTAGTACTGGCTAATGAAATTCATAATCCGTCTCATAATCCGTCTCATTCATGGAATGACCCATCTGTGGCTCTACGGTTACCACCAAAGGTAACAAGTTTCATTATGGTGTCATGCTTTTTCTGACTGATGGTTTGTGTCAAGTCAGTGTAACAGATGGCCAATGGTTTCTAGAGAGCCGGCGAGCTCATTTTGAAATCAGTGGGGCATGCACTGCGGTAAGGCAATATAGTGCTGCATCTGGACAGGGGATCCATCATATAGGATGCCTCATATCAGGATGAACATTTCTCTGCTAAACTGGTCATAATATGTACATGTACTGGTTCTACGGTGGGTACGTGTAAAATTAGCAGCTACCTTTTTCTGAAAGGAAAATTGTCAAATGCCTTGAAATGCAATCCTTGCAAGAGTTGAAAAGTGCCTAATAAATGGCGTCAATCCCTTACTGTTCTTCATTGTTAACAAACACCAAGACATTATTTTAAATATTGAAATGAGAGGAAAATCATATGGTCCTTATCTGGATTTGAACCCGAGACCTCCGACTCTCAGGCAGATGCTCTACCAGCTGAGCTATGAGGCACAGTGGTATAGGTGTACTTGCCCAAGTTTTCGCTATACACTATTTAGAAATGTTTGCCAGCCCAGAACAGCTATTTGGGTCTGATTTTCATTAAATAACTCTGTGATATTTATAATGTCATTTTAAATATAACTATACTAAAATATATTCAGAATGAAAGAAAAAAAATTGAAAGATGAATAAATTAGCAGGGTAATCTGGCCTATACTTCTTCAAAGGGACTAATTATGGATGAGCATATGTGACCAAAAAAAGCCCTTAAGTCGCGCAGGCTAGGTTGAGTTTTCGCAACCACAGTAAAAATCCGCAGAGTATCCATGCTCATTAAAATACAAAAACACAATGGAAATTCTAGGCGGAACACAGACATTCCAGGCGGTATCTGGGCACCGCCTGGAATTTCCATTGTGTTTTTGTATTTTAATGAGCGTGGATCTGCCACAGATTTCTTCTAATGGTCGCGAAAACTCAACCTGCTATGGCCATCTTGCTTTTTCACTACATATATGACAATCAATTTTCCTACTTTGCCTCTCGCACGCAATCATTGGCTTCTACCGATTAATAAAGGGACGCATTTAGACATAGCCTCAATACACATCCGTCATTCCTGTCCATGAATGATTCGCCTTTCATTCATACAATGGAAGGTGTTTTGTCTTGAAACATGCAATTTCCATCAGCAAAAAAAAGGGGGCAGTAATGAATCGACTGCGACTCAAATTTTATTAAAATGTCTGGTGCAGTGAAATTAAATTATTGTGTAAGAATGAAAGGAAAAAAAACCTAGTTTGACAAATGTAATTTCGCAGATGTCCTTAGACAGAAAAATCAGACTTCGAAGAATTGAAGGTCAAACTCATTACACATTATTTATCAGCATTGAATTTCAGCCAAAAAGTAGTGCTTTCATAAGCACACTTATTTTGAAACATGCATAAAAAATACCCTTCTGTATTAAAAGGCCCTATGTATCATTCGCAAGATAAAACTTTTTGCAGATTTCTGGAATAAGAGTGTAAAATATCTAAGGAAGAATGTTGGTAAACTAGCCTGAAGAAATTTTAGCTACATAGATGCATCAGTGCTTCAGAAAACCTTGAAAATCTATGGGACTTTTTTAGAAACCCACCTTCGGTTGCCAATTTCCAACATGAAATACCATTTTGGACGGAAATAATTCATGTGGTGTTTGTTACCATTGCTATCGACACTTTGAGTAAGGTTTTTCTTGTCAACTCATGAAAAACAAAAATTGGGTCATTGCAAATGATACAATGGGCCTTTAAGGTAGAGTAATTAATTACCAATACATGTATACCACCAGAATATTACATGTCGGATTAAATTACCAGCAATATACATGTGAAAATCCTAATGCCAATAAAAAAAATATTGCTGAATGATTTACCATGAGCCCAACACCTCTTTGTGATGAAAATTCATTAAATGTAATGTGCGAATGGAATACACAGATTGAAACAATAACAATGTGCTTCATGTAAATTACACATGTACATGCAGACTGGTAAGTGGAGACATACATTTATTGCAGGGCATACTGTGGATTGTTTCAATTTTTGAAATTTCAAAAAGGTGGGTACAACGTGATTCAGTGCTGTAATGGAGGCTGCCGAGGGGTCGCCACTAGGCCACTACCAGGCCAAAGACTTTGTAAAGCCCTTTTCACACTGCAGAGCCAATCCCCGGGAAATAAATCCCCGGGAAATTCCCGGGGATTTTTTACCCCACCAACGCCCCAGCAACCGTTCACACTAGACCCATTTGGTAACTCCCGGGGACACTATTTCCCGGGAATATGCACGGTCGTTTCACACTGGCCATCAAACCCCGGGAAATGTGTAAACTGAGGGCGCCCATGGAAGTTCCCAAATGAATTGTGGGCGGATGTCCAATCCCACAATGCCGCGCCGCGCGCGCATTTTTATGCACAAGCTGCTGTTGTTGTTTACACCGTGCGATATACATGCGATATGTCAGGTTGACGTTGCGAGTACGAGTGCGTGGATAATGGCTGCCCATCTGACCAGTATTTCAAACGTTATTATTTGTGTTTTGTACTTAACTGTAAATTTATTTACGAAAAATTTGAAAGGTACTGCATCACAATACTAAGCTACCGCGCGAATTATTTGTGACCCTGTGACCTTTCGAGATTACCCGTGGACGCAAAAAGGTGGGGTAAGTTCAAACCCTGCGACGTTCACACTAGTTGCTTTTCCCCGGGAAAAACGTTAAACCCCGGGGATTTCTCCTTTAACCCTACTCCCGAGCAGGGGTAAATATTTCCCGGGGAAAAGCTTTTTCCCGGGGATTTCTTTGGTAGTGTGAACAGACCGACCGAAATTCCCCGGCAATTTCCCGGGGAATTCCCGGGGAATTCGTCTAGTGTGAAAGGGGCTTAAGAATAGGCCCTATTAACGCATAGAAGGGTTCAATTGGGTCCCCTGAATCAGATTGCAAATGGCCAATTGGAAAGGTGCCCATAGGTATGCGTCAGGGTTGAAGTCGAGTCCATCACAAGTCTACATGTATCACAAGAGGAGAGCCGATAAAATCACAAGTCTGTCACAAGTCCAGTAACAATATTTGCCATTGTAGACCCTTTAGAGAATGCAGGAATTCCAGGCAACATGATCTGCCTTAAATCATGGGAATTCTAACGTTCTACAATAGCAAGGTATTGGAGCTATCAAGTGTCCCTTGTGCAAAATAACCAATAATTGCACTGACTCCCCCCCCCCCCCCCCCCCCCCCCCCCCATGATCAAAGGACCTGCCCACAAGATTAGGAGTTAAAGAAAAAGACTTCGATCAAATAATCTAACAAATTAAAATGTTTTGAATGCATTCCACTGTGTACCCACTGCTGTGCATCATATATTTTAGACATAGAGAAGAACCTGCCTTGATTTTAAGTGAAAAGTCTAATCAAACAATGTGAAGAATAATGACATGCAAAATTTCTCAAATGAAGGTGCCAATACAGGGGTTGAAATTAACACTGGTCCTGTGGTCCGAGACCAGTAAAAAAAATCAGAAGGACCACTAGATCTGTCAAAGACGCTGGTCCGATTGACCAGTGAAAACATTTACTGACTCATGGAAACATTCCCTAATACCTAATCCACAATAAACATTTCTTACTCAATGCGAAGAATTCCTGGTTACCACAAACAATTCCTGATCGCTTTTGACATTTTTATATAACTACAATTCTTTCTCTGATCTCTCCAGACATGCCCTAGTGTTGGATCAAAAAGCAATCCCATCCATCCTGCACTCGATGACCTTAAACCAGAAAGTGTTTCAGTATCTCGGTGCCATTCTGAAAAGCACCAGTGGACAAACCAGCATGAAATTCAGGTTAATTTCGACCCCTACAATATATCCCACACCCAAACATGCTAAATAACACCGGTGATAAATTTATGCATGCAAAAATTTGTACTACACATTAAAATACAATTAGTACAAATACAGGTGCGTATGCACACATGTACTACCATTTACAACAATATATCCGACAATCATGCTCTATCAAATGAAGACCAATTTTTTAAAAACGGTGATCACCCACACAACGTACATGTATCTAACACCCAAAGTGAAAAAAAAGAGACACGAAATACACAAATTGTATAAACTAAAAGGTCTCACCAGAGGAATTGACTTTCTGCGTGGGAGTATCTCCGGCATTGAATTGATATCGAGGTAAAGACTGAGGGATGGGAGGTGAATAGATGGAGAACAAAACGTTGGAAGGAGACGGGACAAACAGGATGAAAAAAACGGAACAACAAAAAAACGGAAGATGAGACCGGAAATTGAAGGATGTTAGAGGTGGAAATGAATACAGAGAATTGGAAAAGCAGGGGGAGGGGGAGGGGGGGAAGGCAGGGAAAACATTGAAAAAAGAAAGGGCATACAAAAGGGAAATGGACACAAGAACAGACAAGTTATAGAGGTTGAAAACGAAAGGAATGGGTTGGGGAAGGGGGCAGGGTTAAGGAGGAGGACACAAATGGGGAGAGGAAGAGTAAAACAGAAGCAGGTGAAAATAGAGGGAAATAGTCGGTGAAAATGGAGCGAAATAGTGAGTGAAAATGGAGGGAAATAGTGAGTGAAAATGAAGGGAAATAGTGAGTGAAAATAGAGGGAAATAGTCCGTTAAGATACAGGGAAATAGTCAGTGAAAATAGAGGGAAATAGTCGGTGAAAATGGAGGGAAATAGTCAAAATAGAGGGGAAATAGTCGTTGAAAACACATGTAAAGGGAAATAGTCAGTGAAATGGCAGGACAATGTGGACAAAGGAAACAATCACAAATCAAACCACAAAAACAGCCACAAACGGGTAAAGAAAATGTTCGGATAGGACAAATGCCACAGTTGACGGGACAGGATTGGGGACGAGGAAAGTTGGCAATAAAAAAGAATGAAAAGAAAAGAAAGCAACAGACAATTTAATTGTTAGTGGCAATGAGCATCATGAATTTTGGGGAATGTATGGCACGGTTGTAATTTTGCATGTACAGTTTTATGTATCTAAGAATGGCAGCTTTAAATTTAAAGTATGAAAAAGCAACTTTAAGCTGCAACAGCCTGAAGAAATATTTAGGTGTTGAACAATTTTTCTGCTGGCACAGAACAAAGTTGGAATACCGGTACAGTGAAACCTGCTATTAAGGCCACCTTGATAAACAGCCCACCTGCATATAGTGGCCATCCACCTTTGGTCCCAAATGCCATGTGTATAATGCTTAAGAAGCCTCTATAAAGAGGCCACCTCTTTATAGTGGCCAGTTTTTTTACGGTCCCGAGGGTGGCCACTATAGACAAGTTTCACTGTATTTGTTTCAACTTTCAAGTCCTGGAATGTATGTATTTGCAATGCGTCATAACAAATCCGTCTCAAAGTTACAGCTACCAAATAGGTAATCACAACTTTGCGAAGGGTTCTGCCCTACCTCGTCCCCATGGTCTGAACAATCGCGCTCGACCACCCTAGGGACAACGTTAGGTTCTGCCCACAACTTGTGACGTGTACCTGTCGCAAGTGTTTTGTGAAACAACTAAAAAACCTGTCGTAAACTTATGAAGGGTTCGGCAAGCTGCGATATATTTAAGCACTTATGACGCGTCACATGTCTTTGTTAAATCGATCCCAGTACACATTTGGGCCCGTGGTGCCCTTCAAGTTGGCTGTGAATTTCCAATGCCCTTTACTGAAAAATGTATTTGTTTACACTCGGACTATGAGAACTCCTGTGTGAAAAGCACACTACATTTTGTGAGGTGGAATCTATGAGCAGCATGTGTGTAGGCATGTCGTGGTAAAAACATGGATCATCGTGATTGTGAAGCAAGTTGAGTTTGCCTATTGTCGTTTACCATTATGACAGATATGCGGCCCTTCTTCAGCGTCGACATGGGCAGGCCCAAGCCAAACTGCAGAGACCCTATGCTATCTGACTCTTCTTCGTCAGGAGTTGCGCTGAAGTTGAAGCAGTTTTTGGGAAGTTTATTTGTAAAATGAGGCATAATTACGTAGATATTTTGGTGGATAGATAAAATCTTGAATTCACAACATGTTTACAAATAAATATTGTGAAAACATCTCAGAACTGACTACAAGGAGATGTTTAAATGGTGGCTGACTTAGTTTGAGACCAGAAATAATTCAGTATGTGTGCCCCTTTACCGCTGCACATTCTCGACCTTATTTATCTACAGTATACCTTTTACATGTGTAGGCCAGGGATGAGATTGTCAATCAAAGAAAAAGTCTAAAAATTGATGAAAAGGCTGAAGAATGCATGTATCTTTCTATAAGATACTAATAATGTCATTCTCCCAGATTCAAAAGTCTGATTTCAGACAAAAGTCTGAAAAATCTTATGCCTGGTAGGCCTACATGCAGACACAAGAGCTTATACTGACATACATGTAATTCGCCATGAGCCTGGCAGAAAGGCATACATGTGTACATAAGCGCTCTGGTGCCAACATTCTGCCTTGCAGAAGGGCGTAACTGATTTTTGGAACCAGAGTGTTTATATGTACACTTCTGCTAGGCACACGACAATATACAGCCAGTACTCATCCCTGGTTTATGGCACAGAGTGATTGGGAGCATTGCTACATGTACATGTACCCCGTGGATGGGATGCCAGTCCATCGTGGGTTTGCCCACAGCAGGCTGTTATAGCTATATTCCCATACCGTTTGCCAGTACCCATTTATACTGGGTGTATACAAAGTGTCTTGCTTAAGGACCCAATGTTTTCCAGCAACCAGTCTCAAACCATGCATGCCTCCAACCACTTTACATACAGTGCGACATTTTGCAGGTCGACTGAAAATGGTTCTTTTTAAACAACAGTGAAAAAAGGGCTTGTGATTTTTAAATCAGAAGGACCGAGCATAAAAACATTTTACTGAGAAAAATGTTGAATATTGCTGGTATGCACACATACAGTGTACATGTACTGAAATGAAGTATGTATCACAAAATTGAGAGATACTAGGCCAAGCAAGGCCGCCAAAACTGAGCCAACCATATATTATGGTACTGCAAGTTTATGAGGCACGTGATTTCAAGCACATCATCTCTTCCCAGGGCATAACTTGTTTTATTACCGGCAGGGCTGTTACTGTTGCACAGTGATAAAGGCACGCCGAAGGCCTCAATTTTATTTTGCAACAGAAAAATTACGAGCAGGAAATGAGGTGTCTTGAAGTCTAGTGATGTCTTAATTGAAGTCGAGTGCAGCCTTAAGTCTCTGTATGTACAGAATTCAGTGTTAAAACCCATTCGATTTATTGAATTGAACAGAAGTGGTAAAATGAGAACTACGTGTAGCTGCATGCACGATATCTGTGCATCTGCAGTATACAGCCAGTGGGATAATGCAGTCACAAAAATGTCAGTTTTAACTGTAATATTCCTTTTCAGCAGTACAGGGCGTTTAAAAAAAAAAGGAAACCGAGATTAATTTGTTAATTTCGTGGAGATGGCTAAATATTTTGGAAATTGGCAACCACCATCTATTAGCTAATGATGTCCTCTTTCTTATGACACCAGAGTGGTTGAGGACTGGAAGCCTCCAGCAAGTAGCAGATGCCTTTGGTCAGCGTTTTCCTGACCGTGCCATTCCTGCCCACTCTTTTACCACAAACACACGCTGCTCAGTTGTAAGCTGCATTTTGCTGGTCTGAGAAAATGAACAACCTTTCCAACTTTTAAGGAGTGTGCAATGAAATAACAGGCTGAGGATTGCATAATTTGGAGGCCCAACAAAAGCCCTGCACTAGGCAGACGTGGTTCATTAAGAAAACATCTTTTTGGTGCAAGACCAGTTCTGACATGGTTGATTACACTGCTCCGTGCTCAGTCGTGTGTGACCGTAAATTGGATTTCGTGGTGTCATAAGAAAGAGGACATCATTAGCTAATAGATGGTGGTTGCCAATTTCCAAAATATTTAGCCATCTCCACGAAATTAACAAATTAATCTTGGTTTCCTTTATTTTTATAAAACACCCTGTATTGTGTAAAAGCCAATCATATTGCTTGTGTCTCACTTTTGGTTTCTGGAACATTGATCCAAGTAACCGGACAAATCTACATGAAGTTATACGTACAGTTGACATTTTTCAAACTGGGGCAAACGGCTTGCCCGAGGTTGAAAATGTAATGTAAAACGCGTGGAGTTGATTTGGCTTCAGTAGGGTTTGGGACCAAATGTTCATATACTTGGTTTAAATGTTACCCTGGGAAACCTGGGCCTCAAGCCAAGCCCCATTCTTCTGTGTACTCTGAATAACCGAAGCTGTCCATTACATCACCAGATGCTGCATGCAATTTGCAAAGGTAATTGTTATACAATTTCTTTGTAACGATTAAATATTATTTTTTGTAAAAACTGCTTGTTGCTGGACACTCACCCTCCATTGGCTATACTGCTCCATAGGCCTCTCCCTGCGAAATCACTGGTACTCTCCTCCAAATAGGCTGTGCGCTCCTGAACAATAATACGGATAGTTAAAAAAAGAATTGTATTAAAACCCGTATACAGGATTTAATCAGCCATTTGACCGGAAAAACTTACTCAATGGAAGATAATTACACAAACTGTTGCAAACCTCTTACAACCGGCAGGACCTGCAATAAAATCACTCTGTATTAGTGGCCTGACTTTCTGACTCTAGCAAAAAAAATTTAAAGGCAAAATGACTGTTAGACAGGGAAAAATGGCATATTAAAATGCAATGTAGGACGTACACAAAAAGAGGCAGCCATGCAGAAAGATGGGGAGGAGTAAGGAACAAAGGACAGGTCTATAGGCTAGGGCTAAAATGTGAACAAAAAGGGGGTTAATGGTACCAGGAAAGAGGGACTAACAAAAGGACAAACTAGGGGTAATAAAGTTAATGTAGGAGTGATGAGGGGGGTGGAGAGGAGGACAGAGAGAGATGAAAAATTATGGTTTACAACAAGCAAGCAGGAGAACAAAATGAAGTGGGTCGAAACGGGAGAGGGAAAATGAAAACAATAATTTCCCTAGTCATTTAATCCAAAGTTTCTCTCTGCCGAGTCGAACAGAGTCTGGGTGGTGGCCAAGAGCCTTAATACCCTGTATGGACATGTCAGAAATGGAGTGATTAGTACAGTTAAAGTGTTCACCAACTGGGGTGTCAGTTCTGCTGGTGTTGACTGTGGATCTGTGGCCATAGAAACGTTTCTCGAGTGTGGTTTTTGTCTCGCCCACATACTGAATACCACAGACTCTGCAAGAGATAAGGTATATGATATTAGTAGACGGGTAAGTGATGTGACTGTTTGTCCTGTAGACAAAAGGTTTCTAAAAGAATCAAATTCCATTATGTGCTCCCGACATGTTATGCACCTAGAGATACACTTAAAGGTTCCATCAATACGATTTTACATACCTGTACACCCTAAAAATTTTCAACATTTTCACATTTTCAAGATGCCCTCCCTCCCCCGAAATAGTACTCAACATTTGTGTGTCACTACCATGAAATGTAAACATTTTACAGCGCATGTAAAGTCGGAGCTGCGTATTTCATGGCACGAATTTGGTGCGCGCGCATTGCTGACGAGCCTGTGCCTTTAACCCTTAGCCTGCTGTAATACTTTTTGTACATTATTCCCGTGCCACTGAATATATTCTGTGACACGTGACATTGCACAGTGCAATGCGGGGACGACTCCAGTCGCTGGCCTAGTAGTATACATGTAACCCCCACGCCCCCTTCCCCACGCCAGCCCCTTCCTAGAGGCAGTCACCCACCTCTTCCATTTGTTGCCGCACTCTATGGAATGCATTAAGCCAGCGAGCCTTGGCCGGAGTGACGTGGCTCTCATAATCAGCCTCTGTTCCCAGTTCTTCGTCCTGAGGCGTAACGTCCAGGCTGGGGTCATCCTCGTGCAGGTTGTCTCTGCTCATGCGCGGCGATGACATCTGGCTACTGACAAGGCTGACCAAAAAAAACAATGGTATATGTTGTTAATTTTAGGGCATCATCGTCAACTGAGGGCCCTTTACATGTATACCATCAGCTACTACATGTACGTGTCAAAAAGATTTCCTTCTTTTGATCTCAAATAACTTTGTCGTTTTCCAACAGATTTAAACCAAATTTTCAGATCATGTAAAACAAAGCCGGACATTTTTTTGGAGTGAGTTTCATCAGTTTTGTGCAAGAGGGCAAGATATTAAAGCCATACAAAAAACACCTAAATTTCAGAATTTGCCACTTTCGACTTGGCATCCGCCATTGTCAGGAAATTGTCCATGTCCCTTCGCACCTCTTGATGAGTTGCGCGAAACAATCAAGATGGTTTGCAATAACATTAGGGGTTATCTGCATTCTTTCAGAAGTTTCCGTCTGCAGCGCGTACATTCCACCATCGTCTCCAGGGATGTATTGACATTGAAGGATGCCAGTCGAAAGTGACGAATTCTAAAATTCTGAATTTTTTTGTTCGAATGGCTTTTAAATCGTACCCTCTTGGACAAAAGCTGATGAAACCCACTCAATGAAATTTGTCAGGCCTCGTTTACATGATGTGAAATTTTGGTTTAAATCTGTTGAAAAATTACAAGGTTATTTCAGATCAAAAGTAGGACTTTTTTTGACACGTACATGTGGTACAGAGCTACCAACTTTCTTGGATTTTAAAGAAGACACGTGGAAAGTAGGTTGATCCTCTGACTTCAGATACACATCTAAAAATCACTGAGGTTGTTAATTGACAATCCAGGTGGGTTTTCATTTGTGTCAGGAGTCACGAGAATGAGACGAAAACAGTCATTCTCCAGGAAATTGATCTGTTGCAAAATCCGGGAGGGTTGGCAGGTCTGTATATGTACTGGGTAATGTATAGGGCTTGGGAATCGACATCACGACGCCATTATAGATGTCATTCTCGGCCGCCATACTTCAAGGTAGTGTCAGTTGCTATGCGAACTGGCGTGCAGCATCGTAAAGTTTGGATATGCATGCGGCGCCCGCACGATTTTATATCTCACAAACAACGACCTAGTCATTGAATTCCACATGTGGCGGCGCGAGCGTCCGAACAAAACAAGCTGAACGTACATCGTGCACGTTACTCCCACATAACAAGGCGGAAACCACTGCATTGTGACATTGCATGACATCACATTCCCAAGCCCTTTTAGCTTTAACTTTACTTTACCAACCCAAGATGATAAAGGAGATGCTGGGGGAAAACCCGTGCAGTCAAGTAGGGACTGCAAACCCAATCCACGTACACGCCCCAGAATCGAACCGGGGTTGCCAGAGGTGAAAAGCGGGGAAAGAATCACTAGACCAACCCGACCGCTCAGGGAAGGTACACGTATCAAATGAACATGTTCGTTATAGCCCATGGTACGGTACATTCGTTAGGGTTATATCAATGAGTCATTTCGCTTTCATTTTCTTTGTCATTTTTCTCTACACACGCCCACGCTTCTTCGCAATGAAACTTCACACAAAATCAAGCCTGTATATTTGCATAAACATGCTATGGTCATGGTGGGAAAAACACTGGTACTATACCCTATAATCCCAAGATTTAAAGAATATCGCAGTACCAGCAATACAAATGTAACCTTTGAACTCCTCATGCAAATGCAGCAAAACAAGGGACGGTGTTGCGTTGTACTGTGTGAAAGCCTGTGATCAAATAGCAAGCGTCCTTAGTGCCAGACATCGGGTGCCAATTATAGCAGATGTCTGTTTCCAGCGCTCGTGTTAAATGGGTTATAGATGCAGTATGTAATGGCCTACTTCAAAAAACCTTAAAAATCTATGCATAGTTTTTGTGTTGAATGGATGGTAAGAAAATATTCGAAAACAATTTGTTAAAAAAGGTACCTTCTCCCACAAAGGTACATGCACTATGAGCAACTAACAATTGAAATTAGGCACACACCATTGTTAATGACAATGGTTTGTGCCCAATTTCCATTGTTAGTTTTTCATTTGTGGTGGTGTTCAAATGTTACCATTGCTATCAACACTTTTAGTCAGGTTTTTCTTGTCAACTCATGAAGTGAAATTTCGGGTCACTGCAAATGTATTTCGACTTAAAAAATTGCCCCAAAAGGACCAAATAAGAACACTACATGTACAATTTAAAATAATCCAGGTACATACATGTACATGTGAATAAGTGTTTGGTACTGCAAAATCGGAATATAGAATTATAAGTGACGACAAAGACATGCTAAAGCTTTTCGACTTGCACTCATCAGAGCAAAACGCAAGAATGGCGTGGGTACGCTTAATGATATCATATAAGGCTGAAAGCGGGAATGACGTGTTCAGAATGCTGCACGCTGATTGGTCAGCTGACAACAGCAGGGAGCACGCTGCTGTGCAAGCGCAGTTAGACCACATGTAGCATGTGAACAAATTCTTTCTGGCGACACAACACAGGTTTAGTGAAGTGAATGTATGTAGCTTCGAGCATGTGCAGATGCATGATGCTGTGTGCTCTGGCCAGTACATTGCCTGCGGTTCGCTGTATTGTTTCGAGCAGTCTGGGTGATCAAGCAAGTGTTGTCCTATAACAGATCATCCTGAGATCTCAGGGAATTTCCACTCTGCAAAGCGACGTTACAATACCCTGAGGAAATCCACGCAAATCTGTGGAGTGAGCCGGCTGTTGTCTTGAGCCAACTCACGCCGGAGTAATTTTGATGTAATTTAATCAATTCGGTCATGTTATGCCGAAAAGAAACGATTTCTATACTTTCCAGAAATTGTATTGGGTTCCGTTCCTTATGACTGTCCCATTCCTACCAAACTTAATTTACTCCGCAGTTTTTCAAATTAATAACAGGGATGCATGCTGACGAATGTAATGGAACGGATTCCCCAGTATGCTTTAAATAGCAGCCAATCGCCGACGCGGACAACGGCCAGCGTTACCGAGTTCATGTATCACATGCATGTACGGTGTTTACAATCTGCGCGCTTTACATTTGAATGCCTGCAATCATGCTGCAATGCACTGCCAAGCATCCTGATTGGTCCAGCAGAGGCGACAAGATTTCTGTCGCTTGTTCCACCGCGAAATGGGGCCTGTTTCAACAGGGCCACTGTACGCAGGAGTTAGGGAGTGCGTTAAAGGGGCACTGTTGCAAGAGGATGATAGCAGATGAGCATTCGGGCTGTGTGGCATACGTACATGTACATGTAGGCCTATATCGAGCACAGACAGTAAACAGTGTTGCATACAAATGCAAATGGGGAAATTTAATTAAATGCTGGTACAAAACCCAAATGGGAAAATATGCAGCATTTGGGTCATGTACATGTATTAAAGTACATGTAATTTCCTTGATATCAACTACCGGTATTGTGGGGTAGATGGTGTCATCTCGTACTTGATTTCAAGTACGAGATCATGTATCATTTATCAATTATCCATTAAAAGGCGCTTTTCATAATTGTGAGCCGCTCCACCGAAAGTAGGTGTTGTCGCACAAGCCAGAACTGAGATAATGGCTAATTTATGCATGTATGTCAAGTAGGGCATTTTTTATCGATACCAGAATTTCTGCATGAGACCACCTAGCTATTAAGTATCCATCTATCACCTAAAGAAGTTTAAGTGAATAAATACTACCAGAAAACAGTTTTTTCACTTGGCTAATTTGGCTAAAACAATGGGAAAATCACCGTGCGAAGAGGGTTAAAAAGGCATTGCGTACGAAATTGAGGACTACTATTCTTGTTCATTCTTGCTGAAACACCACCCACACATGTTTTCCTATAGTTATAGGGCTTTTGGAATTCAGAATTTGCATGGTTGCTGAGGACTTTATGCCTCAACAGTACAACCTTAATTCTACACCATTTTTCTCTAAAGCGCTTCTCAAAAATATTTGCTCTTGCCATGGTCATCACGGAAATGGTCATAACTTGGTCAATTTTTGACGGATTGACACAATGTTTGTAGTTTCGTGAAGCTTATAATATACTCTATCTGATTAAGTCATTAGCTCCATTTTCATTTTCTTATGCAAGAGCCTACTTTTGGTGGAGTCGCTCACAATTGGTGAATTACATGCCTATACGCTATCGCAGTGTTGAAATCAAGTCTATAATGACACTATCCAACCATATTGCTGATGTCAGGGGAAATATCTATAAAACACGACCTCCTGGTATGCTTTGAAAATTATTTTTTGCCTGAAATAGCTTAATGTTTTATTATTCACACAGAAACCAAACAATTTGTAATCTACATGAAACATAGTTAGTACATAGGTTTTTTTTTTTAAAGTTGAAAAATGGCTTCATATAATTTTTTGACTGGAACAGTTTGACTGTGCGTAAAATCCCTATACCAAGAGGTATAGTTTTGTTTTAGTCGAAATGCCGTGTATTTTTTAATAGGACCTGGTAGTCTATAGGTTTATAAGTCTGTGGTTGTAGTAGAGTCCATCACAAGTCCTCACAAGCCTTCACAAATCCCTGGGTCTTAATTCAAGTCGCAAGCTTTTCAAATGAACTCTAACAAACGTATTCTTTTGTGCGTGTTCATCCTTTGCTTCTTGTTACTGGACTTGTGACGAACTTGTGCGGGACTTGTCACGGACTTGTGACAACCCTGCTGGACGGTAGATAAGATGGTAACTTGGACAAGTCCAGTGGTGGAATATACTTAAAAAAGTGTATTGACTGCATCTGCAACTTGCTGAGCTTGAAGATTCTCCGATCCAGGGACGACGATGTTCAAACTAGCATCACGTCTGCCCGTCATGAGCTTGATGTGCTTGTACCACTTAGCAGACTCATCAGCTTTCAACTTGGTAACATGACCATTATATAAAAACGGCCCTTGGCTTACTTAATGCTGCACATTACTTTACTTCTACAGGCAGACCATTCATGTCGAGGGGCCAGTACTTGGCCTAAATTGAGTTTTGTAACACTGCAGATGTACACGTTATGTCAATAATGATAATCTGGCAACTATCCACCCTAAAATACATTCATGCCAGCTTGTGTATCATCTTTTGTTTGTTTTAAAGGCCCTATAGATGATCTTTTTTTGAGCAATTCTGGGAACAAAACCATTATCAAAGAGATTTAAGCCCCGTCAAATGCACCACGTTTCCTAAAAACATGAAAATTCATGCGTGTTTTGCCGGTCTTAACAATGAGTTTCAAAAGGGCAAGATATATCAATTTCTGAGTTTCAAAATGATTGTTTGTGATTTATTCTAAATTTGTCTCTTCATTCTCAGTCGGTCGCATACATACGTATGCACTCTAGTGGCTAGCATCATACTGGTTGTGTGCACGACCGATTTAGTGTAACCTACATGTACCTACAGAAAGTGTGCAAAGCCTAAATCGTGCAGCCTGTACACAGCGCCCATTTCGGACGGCCCAGATGAGAGACAACTAAGTAATTTCAATCTTATGAGGGCAGGCTTCGAAGTAAATTGTTTGCAAACGATCTAAATAAATTTCATCTTCATGGATTATTTTTTGGTAAAATTATGTCATCTCGGGCGGAAACATTTCATTGGATAGTTGCTACCAATTCAGTCTTTACTTTGAGGAAGGTTTTCTTAGACAACTTGTTGATTAACATTTTGGGTCATTGCAAATGATACAGTGGGCCTTTTATGTGAAACTTGTCTATCCACAACACACAAACTGTGTAAGTACGTACAGTTGAAGACAGAAGTATAAATGCAACTGTATGCAACCAAGTGTTAAAACTGGTGTGCTTACACCATTTTTGTAACTAGTCTTTACTAAATTCTTGATTTTGTGGAATTCCTCACGTGCATGCAGTACTTGCAAGTACACCTTGCAATGGTTCGGGTAGTCCTGTTTACCATTTTGGGTGATGATGGTAGTGGTGTACATGTATTTATACTTCTGACTTCAACTGCAGTACTTGTAACCAATGCTGCAGAAAAACTCATTTGTGCTGCTTAATGTGAAAAATTAAAGTTACCATGGAAACGTGTCTGGCTGGTCCCCAGGGCCGTGACTGTCAATGTCTATGTATTTGCCATATATTACCGACACAAGGATGGAAATTACTAACACACTATTTTGAATGGAGTGACAATTAACAGTGTAAATGTACACAATGAATAGGCCCCTACTCTTTTTTTTTTAAAATGTATAACGCAACTACCGGTAGGTAGAATGTAAATTGCTGCAATTAGATAATTTGACAAAGATGATCCACAAGTTGACAAGAAAAACCGGACTAAAACTTAAAAAGTGTTGATGGACATGATTTTTTTCACATGTAAAATAATACCTAAGGGAAAAACTGCCAACTGAAGGTACTTTAAAAAAAAAAATAAATAAATAAATATTTGCAAACAATTTTTTACCACTCATTTAAACACAAAAACCATGCGTAGATTTTTAAGGTTTTCCAGAGCATTACTGCATCTATATGTGGCTAACATTTCTACAAGGCAGTTTATCAACCATACTTTAGATTTTGCCACCACTGTATAGCTGGCAGGTCAACCGTAGACTAGTTGGAACAGATACGGTAGGCAGTATACTTTATAATTTTTCTGGTTGTACAGGCCGGATGCAACAATTTTTGTACAGAAAAAGTGCCTTTAATCCTTATTCAGATAGACACTAAAAAAAAAAAAAAAAAGCTTTCCACCAAAGTCGATTCTGTGGTTTTCAGTGTGTCGTTTCACTCCAAATATCTTCCACACCGCTTTTTCTCGAAGTGACGCGTGTCGCGTGTCGCATTTACACGCGAAAAAGCTCAGTGTGAATTTACCCCAAGATGCTCTAAATGCTAGGGCAATCAACAAAGTTGCAATGGTTGGCAGGTACAGTATGTTGGTATACCAACAAATTATAAAACAAATGTTCTGAAATGCTTACCTTTCTGTTCCCAAAGATGGTCGACTCCCCTGCCCGCTTAAACTGTCCTGAGCATACATATATCCAGGGCGTGGTCTACGCTGCCCCGCCCCACTACTCGTGAGCGACTCTCCGTCACTCAGGGGTCTATCAAAACTCTCCCCTCGTTCAAATTCGTCGCGACTGTACTCGTCGAAACTGTGGTCGCGGTAGTGCGGGTCGTACTCGTCCGAGTAATAATTGTTAGGATACGGCGCGCGGCCGTCCTCGATACCGGGCTCGGAGTAGCTTCCCCGGTCGTCTTCTACGTAATCACCTAAAGCCTCTTCGGCGTAACGTACACGATCGTCCTCCGAGTATCCCTCCCCATAGTATGCCTAGTACAAAAGATGAACCATGTTACACATCTTTCACTAGTTTCTTGAAAGTTTTCCCATGTACAATCCCCAAAGTTACTAAACAAAGATTGTGTTGCGATTTCGCTTCTTGCTCCAAGTTACAAATAGCATTCCACTTTTGACAACGTACGTCATGTACATGTAGATAGCGAAAATGTGAATAAATTCAGAGTCCAACAGGTGCCATACAGTATGTTCTTCACAACAACACACCAACTCATCACTGCATGATGTCCGTGTACAAGCACAAAATGTATAATGCCTTCGTAGAACAATGCTGTTAATTTTTATTCTTTTTTTGCAAGCTGAAGATCAGAAACACCTACGTACGTACGTCCCACATTTGCACATATGTATACAGGACTACTGTACATGCATATTTTACTGAAACAAATGCCCCTGTATAGTATGCATGCATGCAAGGCTGGAGCTACATGTATACTAGACCACAGGGTAATATAATCACAATGTCTCAGTAATAAAAAGAAGTTGCTGGCATGATACTTGTTACAGGTTAAAGCCACCTGGTATTCATAAAACTGAAATGAACATTAATTACTATTCGGTATCTATTCACCTGTTGCCAATATGATGTGTGCATGAAAGAATGTCAAAATGGCTAATGTGCTACATGTAAATTCATATTATATAGTATTGTACTGTCCGCAGGCGCGAGATTATTTTCAGTTGAACCATGGAGTGAGGAAAACAATTGCAACTGAACTCATTAACCATGCGCGGTAATATATAGTTGTTATGTCGATACAACGTTATTCTATACCCCAATGCTGCTTTGTTATAAACTGTTTTGCCCAATTACTGCGAGTAATAGACTACTAAAGTGAAAACGTCACCCTTTGTGTGTTGCCATGGTTTTTGGGTCTACACTAAAACCAGTGAACTGTTTCCCTGCGCTATACCAATGGGAGTTTCAGATTACCAGCGAATGTTTAGACCCAATTACCATGGCAACCGACGTCACACTTTAGTAGTCTATAGGGCCTGGAGCGCCCTTGTAAAAAAAGTGTGTGCACACACATTTATACTACGTGTAAAAAAAAAACATATCCTACTTTTGATTTTAAATTGTCATTTTGCAATGGCTTTTAACAAAAATTTCACATCATACAAACAAGGCTTGACAAATTTAAGTTTCATCAGTTTTGACCAAGAGGGTGAGATTTTATAGCCATACGAAAAAAAAGGTCAATTTCAGAATTCGCCACTTTCGACTTGGACTCCTCCAATGTCAAAACAGCTAGAGACTTGTGGAATGTGCGTGCTGCAGCCAAAAGCTTCTGAAGAAATGCCGGATAACACCTAAGGTTATTGCAAACCATCTTGATCATTTCGCGCAACTTAACAAGAGGTGCAAAGGGACCTCAGACACAGACAATTGCCTTGACAATGAAGAATGCAAAGTCGAAAATGGCAAATTCTGAAATTTAGGTTTTTTTCGTGTGGCTTTTAAATCTCACCCTCTCGTCCAAAACTGATGAAACTCACTCAATAAAATTTGTCGGGCCTTGTTTACATGATGTGAAAATTTGGTTTAAATCCGTTGGAAAATAAAAAAGTTAAAAATGTTTTTTTTGACACGTAGTTATAAATGTACATGTATCTTGATTGTTGAATTATCATTTTCTTGTAAAATAGATATGTCGGGCGAAAAACAGTTAGAACAACTTCAGTCTTCCATTTGAGAAAATGTTTGGGAATATCAATGAGGATTTGTTTTGCCCTACACGTACTGTTGGAAAATAAAAAAGTTAAAAATGTTTTTTTTGACACGTAGTTATAAATGTACATGTATCTTGATTGTTGAATTATCATTTTCTTGTAAAATAGATATGTCGGGCGAAAAACAGTTGGAACAACTTCAGTCTTCCATTTGAGAAAATGTTTGGGAATATCAATGAGGATTTGTTTTGCCCTACACGTACTCGACGTAACTTTATTAGCACTGTATACTCAGTGCTTGCCCGAGACAGTATTAAGAACTTCATAGCTCGGGTGGGACTCAAACCCACGACCTCTTTTTATTTATTTATTTATATACCACATCCAACAGCGGAGGGACCGCCAATTACAGGAATGGGAGCAAGTGTGGTTGAGTGCCTTGCTCAAGGGAACAGGTGCCACAACCCGTCATGGCCAGGAATCGAACCTACATTCTAGTACTAGCACTGCAACTTAAGTTCGACGCACTAGACCGCTCGGCCATAACACCCTAAAACACTTGCACAATAGGTAGACCTCTTAACCACTCGACCACCGAGCTGGCCGGTGTTGAGTAGCCGGTTCGAATCATTTATAGCAAAAATGTCCATAAAAAATAAAATTACATAAATATGAAAAATACTGGGCAGAAATACGTACTTCCATTTCTCGGTCATAGTCCAGCTCATAATCGGGGTAGTCCTCCTCAGCATGAAGTGGGGGCGAACCGTCCAGCGGCTCCTCTTCCGAATGATGGTGATGGTGGTGATACTCCCGATGATCGAGAGGATCCTGGTGATTATAAAGATCTCGGTGGTGATCCTGATGATTCAGGTGGTCGGGGAGGGGGTCTCGGTACTCCGGATCGGGGTACTGGTCGTGGGGATCATGCGATCGGCCGTTCCTCTGCGGGCTCAGACCGTCTGCAATGGGAACGTTAACATCACTGGTATAATCGCTGTCCTCTGAGAGATCTGTGGGTTGCCAACGGGAGAGAAAAGCCACAATGCAATAGTCAGACAGGGTGGTACTAGCCGGGCTTGAACTGTACCCCTGAGGGGGGAAAATCCACCCACGGCTTATCTTGTTGCTAGGAGAGCTTCCAGAGGCCAAATTCATAAAACCATAATGAAAAAGTTTGCTTAAAGGCCCAATATATCATTTGAAATTACCCTTTATTCCAGGAATCCATAAAAATGTTTTATCTTGAAAATTATATATCGGGCCTTTAAAGGCACAGGCTCGTCAGCAATGCTCGCGCGGCAAATTCGTGCCACAAAATATACGCAGCTCCACGCCTTTGCTATGGAGCTGCATATTTCGTAGCACTAATTTGGCGGGTGCGCATTGCTGACGAGCCTGTGCCTTTAATACAAAATTTATTTTCTTCACAAAAATGGGTTACCAGTCAGAATTGTATGTTAACTTGTGTTCTTAGCGAGAGTAGCAGAACACCAGTCACTTGCAATACACATCACATACATTCAATTTTGACTGCGGACTCATTTTTGCAAATCCAATAAATTTTTCTGCTGAATGAAATTGGCCCCAGGTAACGGGCGATTTTATGACAACTCTGTCAATACTAATATTGACACCGCGTCCTATTGATTGTGTACGGTATTTGACTGGAGGTTAAAATGTACAATATGTGACTGGGTGTCTGGGCAGCATTTCATAAGTGGAGTTTTTTAGCACAGTGTAAATTTGTGAGCCTGCCATGTTTACTTAAATTTCCCCTATTTTTAATGGTACACATTACCACAACAGAGAATGTATACTCTTCAACTGTGGGAATTTTGTGCATCGACATATGGCAACCAGCAAGATAAAGATAACAACCAAACAGACTACTGAAGTGTGACATCAGTAGTCAGGATAACTGGGTCTAAACATTTGCTGGTATACTGAAATATGTACATTGCTAAAGCGCAGGGAAACAGTTCACTGGTTTTCGTGTAGACCCAGTAACTATGGCAACACACAAAAGGTGACATTTTCATTAAGTACTCTATTTTGACCAAGTGTCCAGTAACATTCTATCAATATTCTAGTAAAAATGACAATTCAATGCAAAACGTACCATGACCTTGTATTCCAGGGGTCAAATTTAACCTGAATTTCATGCTGGTCAACAGGACCAGCAGTTTTAGAAAATGACAATGGTTCTGCTGAAAGGTTGGTCTGCCAGTACTTTTCAAAATGTCACAGAGATACCTGCAACACTCTTTTTTCACCCAACTTTGGATGAGAGGAAAATCAAAAGGGCCTTATTAGGATTTGAACCCAAGACCTCCGACTCATCGGGCAGAAGCTCTACCAGCTGAGCTATAAGGCACAGTTGGTATTCTCCCTCAAGTTTTTCCCTATGGACCAAATTTGTGCATGGTAGCGCAACTGAGCATTTTTTTTCTTCTTTTCCCTGACACACATTTACTGTTGGATGATGGATGGGATTGTTTACTGGGGTCGATTTCACAAATAAATATTTGAATAAAGTGTTTGGTACTGCAAAATCGGAAAATAGAACAAAGACATGCTAAAGCTTTTCAACTTGCACTCATCAGAGCAAAACGCGAGAAAGGCGTGGGCGACGCTATCGATATAATATAAAGGCGGGAATGATGTGTTCAGAATGCTACGCGCTAATTGGTAAGCTGAAAACAGAAAGAATATTTGCGACGTGTCGTAACAACTGATGAACCCGTCACAAAGTTATAAGTACCAACCGGTTAATTGCAACTTTGCAAAGGGTTCTGCCCGAAAATTGTACAGCAACATGTACTTGTCGCAAGTATTTAGTGAAATGTAATTATGAAACCCAGCGAGTAGATTTCCTGTTTTCTCCCCATGGATAGTATTTTGGGGAGGTATTTTATATGATTGTTACATTTAAATGTTGGTGAAACAAAATCTTTTTTTTTTTTAAAGATTTGGTCACGCTGATGTTTTTTGTGGAAATGTGGAATCGCGATTCTTTTGTGTAATCTGAGTCGACTCTGAATGCCGGAGTTGCCTAAGCCTAGTATATTACATGTGAACTCACACTGAGAGTGAGCAGCGGCTTGGTTGGGAAGCTGGGCTTGCTGGTCCACAGGTTGGCCTCCTTGCATCATATCCTGCAACAGACGAAGTTTGCGCTCCAACACTGCTGATTCTTGCTCCTGGAGCTCTGTCAAATGCAAGAAACAACCCACAAAATGAGCCAAGTCAGACAGCAGCAAAGTGTTATAGAGGTGTTTCTATTGGGAGTACAGGCATTAAACAGTTTTTCCGATGCGATGTACAATGCCTTTAATCGTTACCTTGTCTGTTTCTGGGAGACAAAATACTGGTTAAGCCCAGCGTACATCGACATTGCAACTGGAAGTATAGTAGCAATTAATGTTTCCGAAAACTGGGAGTACTGGCGACTGGACAAATTTCAGTCGCCGCGACTTGCTCATGTTTTACTTTCTGGCAACCAGGGCTGCGTTCTAAACACGCGAACATTTGTTAACAATGGCGCCAACGTTTTGCTCAATGAGGAACGGATTGTTGGCCAAAATGGCCAAAATACATTGTCAAGATGGCGGTGACCACAGTCTCAGCGGTCGCAGTGGCATTGTAATGCGGCTCTCCTCTGCTTACCAAATTTGAGGAAATGTGACAGGTTGCCATTGACTGTGCATCGCCAGCAATAAGGGAGACAACCACGAAAGGTGCAATTTATTTGCCATTTTCAAAACTGCAAACCATCGTCTGTCACTCGCAAACATCGCGAACATCTTAAAAGTTTGTTGATCAACGTTCCACTCGAAATTGTTGGCTAACGTTGCCAACGTTTGCAAACGTTCGCATACGGAACGCAGCCCAGTTGTACGCACACTTGCAAAGTTGCACGAGTGTGTCTGAATACATGTGGCGCACATCAACAGCAACTAGTTGCTTTTAGTTGCAAGGAAGATGTACCCGAGTTGCAGTGTCGATGTGCACGCTCTGGAAATGGAGACCTGGCTGGATGGCTCCCAGTTGTCGCCAGTTGTGCAACTGATCAGTTGCTGTCAATGAGCGCGCTACGCACACATCAACAGCAACTGATCAGTTGAGTTGCTTCCAGTTGCAAGGTAGATGTACGCTACGCTTTATCTAAGCTGCCACATTAAGAAGTTTTATCGGCTGTTTCCAATGACAAAATACTATTGCGCACACCGGCAAAAACCTTCTCCAAACAAGTTTTAATTTGCCGTTGCGCGCACCGGCAAAAAGCCGTTTCTATTGGAAGAATACCGTTTGTTTAAACAGTTATCATGCTAAGTAGAAACACGCTCACTGCATCGGAGACGTGGTGATCTAGTGGATAGCGCATCGGACTTTCGGGTGATAGGTCCGTGGTTCGAAGCCTGGTCACTGCTATTGCGTTGTGTCCTTAGAAAAGACACATTGTCTCTCTACACCAAGATGTATAAATAGGTACCGGCAAATATTGGTTGGGAAACCCATAACTGCTGGGGGGTAAACCTGCGATGGACTGGCATCCCATCCAGGGGGAGTAACAATGCTCCTAGTCACTCCATGCCATGGAAACTGGGATAAGTACTGGCCGTATGAGCCAGCTTGGCTCGTGAAGCAACTTTACCTTACCTGATGCTGCATCAAGTCTCAACATGTAGGCGTACTGTGCACACAGCATGCAAGGCATACACAACTGAATGCACAGCTGTGGACGCAATTCCGTGAATTTTTATCTGCAATTTTCCTAGTTTGATAAATGGACATCAGCATGCTAGTGACTGATACTTTTACATACATGTACATGTACATACATGTATGCCTACTTACTGAACAAGTTAGATCATATCCATGCATGCACGTACATGTACCGGGTACGAGTTAGATCTAGTCACAGTCAGGTGAACTATCCACATCAATTCACCAAGATGATGAGGTTTGTAACTAAGCATTGCATCAATCACCTTTGCTGTTATTAAATTTTTGAATTTGTATAATACTGCTAAAACGTTTGAACAGTTTACGGTAATAGACCGATCCAGTAAGCTCCGCCCATTTAGAAATTGCCTAGCAACATGCCACACATGTGATGCACGTGCAGTAGAGTCGCGTGGCCACGCCGTGCGTTAGTGTCCTGGTCAGCGCGTATTGAAACACGCACACGCATACAGAAACTGCACGCTCGAAAGCAAAATGTGCACTTAAGTATCCGCTCGTGTGCGTGCACGTACAACACGCCTGCAATACGCGTAACGCGAGCGATAAAAAAAAAACATCTTGACACACATCTAGAACGCAGTGAATGCACAACATACATGTAGCAAAACGACAAGCTAATTTTGGTGAGTTTTTCCCGTTTACACAAAAACACATTTATGAAGTACATGTAGGTTAGGATAGTCTTATACAATCCGTTTTAAACCGGCTAGGGTTCTCTGCGCTGATAAAAATGATGTTTATGGTGTTTTTGCGTCACTCGTGCTGCATTTCGCCGTAGCTCTGTGCACAAAATTGTGAGGACTCGGGTAACCAAAATGGAGATCCACTTTTTGGTTACCTCTATCTGAGGCTGTGATTGGTCAATTCCAAAATGGGCGGAGCTTACTGGATCAGTCTATTGTATAGGTCTCCTGAATTAGTTCTATAGAATGTAAACTGTCGATTGGATTGGCACCAATTACGTATGCGTTCCAAACCTCAATCTGAAGACGAGGTCTGTTACCTTTCCAATTAGCAGTTTGCACTATTGAACTGATTAAGGGAACAAGATTGAACCATTCAAACCTTTTAAATGCGTGAACATGGTCTATTATCCTCAGACACTTAAACATAAGCTACATGTAGCATGTGGGAGATTAAATTTCAGGAAAGGTTATTTCAATTACGCTGTGTTTACACTAGTCCCAAGCTCAGGATCAAGATTGATCCACCGATAAGAATGCATCAGTGTTAACCGTGATGCCCTATTTGAACAAAAAATTGATGCATTTTAAAATCCACTGGAGGATGCATTTTAAAATCCACTGGTCCGATTGATATAAAATTTTAGATTTGGTGCTGTGGGCTTTCAATCAACAAGTTCCACCAAAATCTGAGTTGAACAACTTTTCACTTAAGTTTTTCTTTCATGTTTTAATGGGAACTATGTATGTGTACATCTCCTTACAGTCTGAATTTGGGAGCAGAAAGGGTCATTTTCATCTGACGTGGTTTTTAGTCCCCCACAATTTCCCCACCAGTGGCACTATAGCCCTGAAAACCATTCTGGTGGTGGGAAAGCTCCCAAATACCAAGAAAAAATATATTCCAAGCAAAAAAAAAGTAGTTGAACTCAGACCCAGGGACCTCCAAAAATTGAAAATTAGTCAGCGCCCCTACAGAAATTAGGATTTTTGGGGGTCCACCTCTCCCTTAAATAATACAACTTGATGATTCAGACTGCATAATCTTGCAATCTGGGCAGAAGTCTACAAGCAAATTAAATTTTAGCTCCCTATCACTATTAGAAAAGAAGTTATGGGGCTTCAAAGATGCTACAAACTGCATTGAGCAATTCACATTTTGTCAAAAAGGGCCCCGACACTAAAATTTCAAAAGGTTGTCCTGCAAAAACCGTTAAAGATATTGGGTTAAAACTTAGGATTCCTTCGTTTGGTAACCTATGGTATTTTAAAAAAAAGTTTCAGCAAAATCTGAGAGGTGTCATATACATGGGTGGCTGAGTTGACACGGAATGACCCAACAGCAATAACGGGGTAATAATAACCTGACAAGATGTACATCAAATTAATTTTGCTTTGCACCATTGCTACCCTGGTCATTGGGCACAGGTCCCTGGGGATTAATACACACGCTTGAATGCACTTTTACTTGCATTATTATGGTCAGTGCTTATTCATATGGCTGAAATTAAATTAATATTTCATTTTTTAGACATGTAGTACTTCACAGTTCCAATATAAAAAAATTAATCATTTCTGAAATTCTGATCAAGATGTTTCTTTTGACGCTGAGATATCCTACAATTATAAAGGACAAATGTTAACAGCATTTAACACTTGGTTTTATTAATAAATCCCCAAGGCTGTTAAATAATAATGTACAGGTAATTTAGGGTCCAATAGCATAGACCGTATGACATTTGTTCATACATGTACATCCACAGCGCCCTCATACATGAGTTCAGATAAGGAATCTGGATGCAGTGAATAACTTGGCTCCATAGGGATTCGGACCTCAGACCTTCTGCTTAACATGCAGATGCCGTACCAAGTACCAGTTGAGCTATGAAGCCAACTGGTGGTCTCGAATCACGGTATAGAGCCTTTGCACGGCGGCCATGACAGGGGGCAGTCACATTGTCACTGTGCATGTCATGCATGAGTATGTGCTTTGTGGTTCTATTGTTACATAATTTAAATAAGAAAACCTGTCCCCTGTCATATCCGCCGGTGCAGAAGCTCTACTGCAGTTGTTTCTCACTGAGAACAAGCCGTACAGAGAGATAAACCCTTCAATGAGATTACCACTCCTCCCATCACTTAAATACGACCCAAAACCCCTGCCCGGCTTGCCCCATTTACACATGTACCGGTACTGTAGAATTCGCAAAGTACTGTAGGAAAAATTTATTTTGGAGATGACAACCTATGTACATGTACATGTAGTGAGTACAGCTCTCAAGCGAGATGACGTAACTATCCTCTCTGCGCAAAGCATGATGCAATTAAATGTAGTACTCGTCAAAACACTGCCCAATGTGTTTGTGTTTACGTACGTCAAATTCACTGTAGTTATATCATGCACTTCAACTGATTGGGATGCAGTTAGCCTCTGGTACTAGAGCCACATCCGAAGAGTCTCTGAAGTTTATTTGGTGACAAATTTTCACGGCAACGAAGCATCTATCACGTCGAATTCTCGGACCAATGCTATACCGTATATGCCCAGGGGCGGATCCAGGGGGAGCGTGGGGGGCGCACGCCACCCCCTTTTCCAAAAAAAAAAAAAAAAAAAAAAGTGGTTAAATATTGCCCGAGATCGCACAGAGCATCTAGAATTCATCAATAAGCCGTTAGGGCTTCGCGCTACGTGCTCACTATTTCATTGTCATTAGCATTTCATGCTTAAAATCTTCACGCGCCCCCCTTTTCAAAATCCTGGATCCGCCCCTGATGCCACTTTATTAGAGTACTCCAAACAATCTCATGAACCCCTTGTGACGTGGTTTTGGTTACATTGACGTCATCTCTCATTCATGTCATTGGGTCTATTGTTATACCGGTACATACATGTGTTGCAAGAAGTGCATTGAAAAGACAGGGCGCAATAGACAATTTTAACATAAACATGGGTCTTTCCACAGTAATGGGGTACATTTCTGTAACATTCAAGATCTTGGGTCCCAGTTCACTTCAAATGTCTTAATTTTATCTTTAAATTATCAAGTTAAACTGAGGAAATAACTTTTTCACCAAGGAGTACGAAAGATAGTCCTACAACATACATTTGTGAAAACCCCGTGCACAAATTTTCCTATTACGCATGTAACAAAGACGGGGAAAAATGTCACAAAATGGTCTGTCCGCGTTACATACGTAATAGGAAAATTTGTACACAAGCTTTTCAAAAATGTATGTTGTGCCAGCAATTTCTTACCTTTTTGGGCAAAAGTTATCTCCTGAGAACAAAACATTTCTTTAATTCTGAGATAAACTAAAGACATCTGAAAGGAATTATTGACTTATTTTTCAAATGTACCCCATAACTGTGGACAGACCCACATACAAGTACATGTACACAACCTGAAGATTTACACCTTTGATTAAGTCTGCAACACTAGATCTGATATTTGATTGGAAAAAGTAACCTCAATTCAAGAACCCTAAAGGCAAACTGTATGTGTATAGGCCTACATTAATTACTTGTGAACTTTTAAACTTCAGTGTGCATGAAACAGATGTTGATATTGGCTCACGAATAATGCAAACCTACACAAACAATTAACTAATATCGTGTCGTGGGTTCAAAACTGGCTGGTTATCATTGCTGGGAATTTCAACAGCTGCGTCCAAAATAGAAAAGAGAATACTCACGGAGAACAAACCTGAATTTAAATTACCTTTATTGTTAATCCAGGCATATTGGACAACGGCTCGTATGTCGTGTCAAAATTCCCAGTACACCTTAAGCCTTTCCAAATCCTTCAGCAACACTCTCACTACTAAGGAGGTATTTATTTCCGAAATTTGCCGGCTGTTTGCACAAGACTTAATTTTGCTAAAGAGACTAAATTTTACTAAAGAAGTCCAATGCAGAGGTGAGAAGAACCAACTTGTACTATAGTTACATGTATATTTAGGGATTAAAAGTAGGTTTAATCCGCACGCACACGACCGGGTACTTGTCAGTGCACAATTTGCTTTCCGGAGCGTGCAGTTTCTGTGTGCGTGTGCGCGTTCCATACGCGCTGACCAGGGTGCGAGCGCGGCCGTGAGCCAGGCTCAAACGTGTTTAAGACGTTTTAAAACTGATTTCAGCCAATAGGGATGCGTAAACTGTCTAAGGTATTTATGAATAGGTATTAAAGAGAATTATTGAAATGGTTTAAATCATTTTTTTTTGGGCAAATGTCGGCGCTTTTTTTTGGAAAGTAACAACCTTTTGAATGTAGGTACATGTAAAATGTTTCACATTACATAATAATTACATGCCCTAAGTGGGTTATTCTGACAGGGCTGTAACGAGTCTCCCTCTGCTCGAGTCCCAAGTCAAGTCAAGCTGCCTTTGAGTCCCAAGTCAAGTCAAGTCAAGTCAAGCTGCCTTCGAGTCCCAAGTCAAGTCAAGTCAAGCTGCCTTCGAGTCCCAAGTCAAGTCAAGTCAAGCTGCCTTCGAGTCCCAAGTCAAGTCAAGTCAAGTCAAACTGCCTTCAAATCCCAAGTCAAGCTGCCTTCGAGTCTCAAGTCAAGTCAAGTCAGGCTTATTGGTCAAGTTGGGTCAAGTCAAGTACATGTAGTAAGTAAGTAAATTAAATTCAAGCTAATTTCACAATGAGTCTAAACACTGAAACTCACATTTATGTTGCTCTGGCTAAGGTTTCTTTAGTGCTAAAATATAATTCCGTCCCCAAAATGGCAAAAAAAAAACCCATAAAAGATCTATTTTATTTTTGGCAGACTCGAGTCAAAAAGTCTCAAGTCAAGTCATTTGAGGTTCGAGTCTCAAGTCAAGTCAAGTCAAGTCATTTGAGGTTCGAGTCTCAAGTCAAGTCAAGTAATTTGAGGTTCGAGTCTCAAGTCAAGTCAAGTCATTTGAGGTTCGAGTCTCAAGTCAAGTCAAGTCATTTGAGGTTCGAGTCTCAAGTCAAGGTGAAAATCAGGACTTGAGTCGACTCAAATCCCGAATCTCGAGTCCGAGTCATAACAGGCCCTGGTTATTCAGAGCTCATTACTATGTATTTAGGTCAGTCGGCTAGTATAGGTGAAGTTAATTGATGGATCTCTTTATTCAGAATGTAGTTTAGGATGAAGATCGAATGTCACAGCTTTTAGAGTTCCTCGGGGAAAACTACTAATTTGATTTTAGAGAGAGCTGGCCCAAAACCTAGCCCAAATACCTCAAATTATTCAAACTATATACACCAAATAAGCGATTTTGTTTTTTTACTTACTACATAATTTCTTTTATTTCTTAATATCTCTGTGGCTGGGGCAGAGCTTTCGAACCAAGAATAAATAACTGAGAAGGCCACCACCCAAACTGTTGTATCTTTGCAGAAAACGGGCATTACGGAAACCAGATCGCTCCTCTTTGGCTCGTTTGACTTGTATTTTCCTGTAACCTTAGAAATCACCCCGGAGCGTAGAGAACCATTTATAATAAATTACCACAGTAACGATACAAAAGCTGTGCCCTTTAAAGCGGTGCAATGTCTATGGAACTTCAATTCATGAATTACGCGGAAGCAGCAGCCAATGTCCCCACCAAGGGCACAAGGAAAATACATGGTAATAAAGGATCTTTCTTCCAGGAGTGTTACATTTCAGATAAAAAGGTCAGAAGGTTCAATCGAATACTCGCATGTTCACACCAAAGCAGTTTTTTACCCATGTCCTGGATAAACTCACGTGTATCCGGATATTTTTGGTGTGAATGCAAACTTTAAACTACCTGTGAGCGTAGACAAATTAAACGAAAAAAAAAGTGCATCAATTTTTTTTTTTTTAACTCTTCCAAATCATAGGATAAATATATGTGGGGTTACCGTGGCCGAGTGGTTTACATGTAGGTCAAAACTTGGGGTTGCGGGTTCGATACCTGGCTGTGGTACCTGTGCCCTTGAGCAAGGCACTTAAACACATTTGCTCCATCCTTCGTGTTGTGTAACGCACTTTAAAGATCCCAGAGCACTCTTTCGTGAAGAGTGAAGGGGTTCCCGGTGTCTCTGATTGACCGCGTCTGGTGTAAACGCGTCTTAGGAAAAGGAACTGGGCCCAATTTCATGGAACCAATTTCTTTGCTTTATTTTACAAAACTGGGTTGCCAGCCAAAATCGTATGTGATGTGTATTTACTGATATTTTGCTCCTGTTCCTAAAAATACAATTTGACATACAATTTTGGCTGGTAACTCATTTTACAGAGCAAAGAAATTCTACATGTGCTAAACAAATTTTTGTGTTAACAGGTTCCATGAAATTGGGCCCTGCAGCCGATTTCATGAAACTTACGCAGTTGCATACATGTAAGCCCACTTGCTCAACGTTTTATTGCGTAAGTCGTGCAACAATTTAGCAATGATAACACGCAAGCTATGGGGCTTGCGCCATTTTTCAAAAGTTGCGCAAGCTGCGCACTCTTTCGTGAAATCGGCTGCTGGTCAGGTCTAGTGTTTCACATGAATGGGTAAATTAAATTTGTCATTTACCTCCATGTAAATCCATGTCTGCATATTTTTGTAAAAAGTACCGTGCAAGCTGCTGTACATGTACATTGACATTCCATCAAGGTACTGTAATTTTTCTGTGCGTCTGCGCACTTGGGCATTTATAAAATACATGTTCACATTGGTCACTTAATTTGGTCAAGTTTCACCCAAAATATTGGGGACACCGCTTAAGGACTACATGTTATGACTATACACATGTAATTATCTTTTACAGTCCCAGAAATGAGGGGAGTGTGGGGGGCGGGGGGGTACATGTAGAAATAAATATAGCAATCAGGGAGAGAGGGAACAAATTAGGTTAATATATGTACTAACAGATAATCAACTATCTAATGGATACAATCACCACATGTACAATGTACCATACATGTTCTATACTGGTATTATATTTAGGCGGAAAAAGCAATTAGGTAGGGACGGTTTCACATTTATAAGGAACAGGAAACTTGGTTAGTCAGAACTTGGTGAGTCAAAAACATGGCCAGTTCTTGAATGAATATGAAAGTTGTTACAAAAAGCCTCTCTCAAAGTGATTTAGAGCAATATTAACAGATACATACATGTACATGTACCCTACATGTATAGGCCTTTTTCCACAAGTCAAAATCTTGGGGGTGGCCCCGGGGCGACGCTGGGGTGAAAATAAGCCTAGTTTCCCACTTGAAATTCTCACCCCCGCGCCACCCCCGAGATTGCTCCCCCCCTCCCCCCTCCCCCCTCCCCCCCCCACCCCCCCCCCCCCCACCCCCCCCCCCCCCCCCCCCCCCCGAGCGAATTCAACCCTGCATGGGACCAGGGTTGAAAATGTTGGCCCCGGGGCGAGACACATTCCCCAGGACAAGAACGGTAGTGTGAAATGGTACAGGGGTGAGTTTGCCCCGGGGCGAGCAATGGCAAAGGTCACTTGAAAGCGCGCATCTTTTTAATTATATCCATGCTAATATACATGTACATACGTTGGCATAACGTTTTCAACACGTGCGATTCTGATATTTCATGTCTTTGGAGTTCCATTGCCCAGTATAAATATCACTTTTATATCAGCTTATACTGACGCTACATCGCAGAAAAAGAAGTCAGTTGACAGGCAAATCTCGGGGATGAGGAAATTCGAAAATTAATTGATATTTGGGAGGACGACAAAGAAAAACAATAACTAAATCTGGACAGACCGACTAGAAAGATGGGAAACGAGGATGCCCTGGCCAAAACACGTTACCCCGCTGCAATCATGGAGTTGAAATGTCATGGTTTAAGCTTACTGTGACTGCTCTGTTAAAGTCAGCCGCTCCGTCAATTGATTAAAAAGCATTATCTGCAAATGATACACCGGGCCTACATGTATAGAAGTTTAACAGGAAATTGGACGGTTTACAGGTATCAAGGCTAAAGAACGAAAAAAATTCATCAGATGGACATGGTTTGGGTTAGTGGGAAAACTACTGCATAATCAGTTCATGCACATGTACTGGTAGATATAGTTATAGTCAGAAGTTTACATACAACTGTGTTAAAACTCGGGTGTGCTTAAACTTGCGTTGTCGCCATTTTTGTAACAGTCTTTACTAAAGTCGTGATTTTGTGGAATTCCTCACATGCTTGCAGTACTTACTTAAAACATATAGCTTGCACACCTTGCAATGGTTCGGGTAGTCCTGTTTACCATTTTGGGTGATGATGGTAGTGGTGTACATGTATGTAAACTTCTGACTTCAACTGTACATTTGCATGGAACGGAGCATGCCTTACTTACAACGTGTTGCTGCAAATATAGTCCAATTTAATTCACCTTTATCGTCCATTCCGGTGGAATCTGTGTTTTCTCGTAAGCTCCATCCTGTCCATGATTAAGGTATTATCAACGCATAAAATATGACAGCAGCAGCATCATTATGCAAGAAAGGCATGCAAAGCACATGTACAGTTGAATATATATCTAAAGAAGGGGTTATTAACTTTGTACTTTGAAATCAGAATAGTTAATGATGTAATAAATTACAATATTAATTGCAGTATGCATAAAGCAAACGACATGTATACCTTTGTCCTGTCCAGATGCTATGGAGATAGCGCGGGAAGAAGAAAAAAAAGGTGGGAGAGAGTCAATAAATCAATTTGCTCGCCTTGACATCAGAAATTCTACACGAATCTTTCTTACTGCGGCAGAAATATTAGATATCAGAGGCTAGCTATATGGATACAGCATGGAGCTGATTTTGGTCATCATGTCATCATATTACGTGTAACACTATGCTGGGACGTTGGAATGGCAAGATTAATTGTCAAGTACTACATGTAGCCTTTAGTCAATTGCGAGAAAAAGAGGTTGCGTGCGGCCTTGAACACATTTAAAGGCAGTATACATGATTGGTATCTCAAAAATCAGAAATGTTCACAGATTTACGCCTAACTTAGACAATATAAACATGATGACCGTAGAAAACTTCCCCTGAAATGGCTTTGTCTAAAGTGCTATAGTCTTTGAGAAATGAGTAAAACAATTAGTTTTCGTCTCATGAGACGAAAACTTAATTCGCCCCAAAACCATTTCACCCAAGTGCCATTTCGCCCCCAAACCACTTTGCCCGAGTGCCATTTCGCCTTAAATAACTTCGTCCAAACACTACATTGCCCAAATGCTACTTCGCCCCAAAACCACTTCGTGCACAGGCCGTGGTTTAGGGCGAAATGGTTTAGGGAGAAGTGGTTTTGGGGCGAAATGACTGCAAACCCTTTTTTTACTGTTTCAAAAGTTAGACGAAGTACGGAGCTGGTTTTTGCTCAGGTTGGTTTTAATCATGCATATCTTCAATCACACAGGGGGATGTTTACCAATCATGTATACTATCTTTAAGCCATGTCCACATTGGACTTGTTTTTTGGGAAGTTTTACCGAGACGATGGTAAAATGAAAAATGGCTAAATTTTACTGCTGTCCGCATTTTGACTTTTTTGACACGGTCAAATTTTACCGAGACCGTGGGAGAGCATGCGCAGTGTCCCTTCGCAGTTTGACCTTCATGGCCCAGACGTACGCTTCCAGAGCGCCTTTACCGACTCGCTGTGTCCGCATTGGACTTTTCGTCTGGGGGAAAAGTTACCTGGGAACTTTTCCTGGGCAGCAGTTGGCCAGGAAAAGTAACCGCTGGACTCAGGAAACGTTCCTGAGAGGAAAACGTCCTAGGCTGTCCGCATTAGACTTAATATGGGAAAAGTACCCATCGTCTTGGTAAGTTTTCCCCCAAAAAGTCCAATGCGGACAGGCTTATACATGTAGGCTACATGTTTGCTTCCAACAAGAGAAAGAAAGTGCCGCACATGTACATTTTAAATGCATCTTTTACAAGAAGAGAACAGTTTTCTACACTGATATTTTTTTCTCCATGGATACCTACATTTTCCCACAACTTACAGCTAAGTGTTCAATATTTAAAGGGCCCCTGAAATGGTGTTTTTATCAATGAAATATGTGCTATGGAACTCGTCCATTAATTTACAATCATAAAAACCTTACTTGGAAGTTTTTTGGGGGGTTAAAATCAAGGTTTTTGGTTGTTATGCTAATACAAATTTACATATGCATGAGCAAAGTGGTGATGTCACATTAGGAAAACACAGGAAAATCTCATTAAACTGTGCACAAAAGTTTCCACAATTTTCTCCAACTTGCTGAAACTTTTGTAACCCATGACGGTTTAGGTTTGTTTTACATTTTTCCTGTTGCAAACCGTGAAAAAACTAGGGCTGGAAACTGCAGCATTTTTCCACAATTCCAGTTTGAAGTCCTATGTTTTTTCTTTGCTATTCTGCTGTGTGTTCCTAAAGTGACATGCCCCAAACAGCGCCCTCTTTCTGAGAGTTTATGTTGAAAAATGTCTTTCTACACGAGTAATCCTTCATATGCAGCAAAAACTGTGCATAAAGTTATTGAGCATTTCAGGGCCCTTTAAGCAAAGAAATGGAATACAAAAAAGTGCTTGAAAAGCTTTCTATACAGTATGTACATTTAACAGCAGCAAAATTAAGAAGGTAAACCACTGACAAAGGAGTGTTCCCGTCAAATCTCTATCGATTGAACTATGCAGCTGCCACATTAAACACGGCACAAGTGCGTACAGTACACATACGCAAATATGCCACGTCTGTCTCCTAACATAGTGTAAAACAAAATAAATGAGAGTGAGTTGAAGTCATGATGCTGGCACTCCAGTTATTATCGACTGCACAGGGTAAAGGGACAGACATTGATCTGTAGAAGTCGTTTCTGAAGAAATCAGATAATTCTCACAACACAGTTAGAAAATTAGGTGGTCATACATGTATGTGTATTTTTGAATTTAGCAGAAAAAGAGAGTTTCCAAAATAACACATAAGGGTAATTCCCAATTTTTTGTTTAAGACTTCCAAGTGTTTTTAGTGATTGAAAGTGGTTTCCCAGTAGAAAATAATTATTTTTAGTACAACAAATGCCACTTAAATTTAATGTTTGTGTGTAGATATGGCACCAAGGTTAATGCAAACTCATTCTACAGCCAATTTTCATTGGCGTAGGTAACCCGGGACACCAAACTCCTATTCAATACCATGGAACAAATTATAAGCCTTTATGGTCTTTTGTTTTGAATATTTTTCAGGAATCAGAAAACAAAATATTCAAGAGATTGGGCCACAGTCCATTACTGAGAATTTGTGATCATAAGTGGTGATTTTTGAAGCAGAGAGTGTCGTACGTAACTGGGACACCAACAATTTTTGACCCCTATTTTTGGGAATTATCCCCAAGTTAAAACTATTCCCCTAACGCAACACGGGATGGAGAAGTGGTAGTGTTAAAGGGCACTTTCACACCAAAGGTTGCCTTTAACGGCAAATATCTCCGTTCCTATTGGACGGATTTATTTTCATGTTTGTACCATATATGTACTAGGATAGGGAGAGGCTACATGTACATGACACAAATGAATGACTACAATTGTATCCTCATTTTTAACACAATTTTAGCCAAAAATGAACTGCCACGGATAATTCGCATCATTTATTTTTTACGTGGAATAAAAATGGTTGCATTGACTGTTACACACTATGGATAGCATGGCTACATCCATCCCAAATTTCAGGAAAATCGATAGAGGCAATCAAAAGTTATTATTACTTAATATGTGGACCATGCCATTTTCTGTTAAACAACATTTTTAAATGTCCTCTCCAGAACTCATTAAAATGAAGCAAATCCTTGTGATTTTGAGCGTCTTTTTCTGTGACGCGCATCAGTTGCGCCATATTTCGAACAAATTGCAAGCAACATGCGCGTGTGTTTGGAACATGTTCCATATAGCCACCCAACTTTTTTATTGATCAAATGCTCATACATGGAGGATTACAAATTTGCAATATCAAGACTACAACTTCACCGGTTGTGGAAAAAACCAACTCCTGTTGGTATTTTACATACATTATGTATTACTGGTTCTGGAGAGGACAGCTTTTTGACAGAAATTATGAGTACAAATTTTTAAGGCCTAAATACCAGTTTTAACGCTTTAAAACAGGGTTTATTGTTTTATGGCATATAAACTAGGCACCTAAACTTTCTTTTAAACATTTTGTTTAATTTGTTTAACATGTGGAATTCATGATGCACGTGGCAATTGCATTTGACATGGCAGAAACAGGATGTCTGAAATGTGTTTAAAATTGTATGTATGAAAAGAATGTTGGAAGAATTTTGTTAAACATGTTAAAACCACAGTACAGGTGGTGGCGCCGAGGATTACGGCTTGTACCATTGTTGGACACAGTTTCTACTCGTGGCTGATGGCTTGAGCAGATAGCTCTCGTGTGCGGTTGATTTTGCGAGAGATTTTTGGCTTCTGTGGCGCTGCGCCAAATATCGAAAGTGTTTTATCATTTTCGGCACGCGTGGAAAATTTTGCGGTTAACAAAAGCTATCTGCTTTCGGCTAACACGTAGAACGCATGCGTGATAGCGGCCTGGTAGCGTCATAAACAAAATGGCAGATATCTTTCGTTCACTGCATCGGTGCGAAATTTTGAAACTTATGAAACATGTTAGATATTTGGCACAGCCAAAAATCAACCACACATGAGAGCTATCTGCCTACGTCATCAGAGTGAATTTTGGCGAAGCAGATAGCTCTCGAGTGCAGCAGGCTTAATGTACATGTATGTACACAGTACATTGTATCTAGTTATGGTAATTTGAATTGTATGGCACAATGTATTGATTGCTTTCCGGTGACGTCACGCCTTCCATCCACCATTTTGGTTGGCATTTTTCATGACGCACATGGCTCGAGTGATAACTGGCAAAAAAGAGCAAGAAAAGCGAATTGGTTGCACTTACCTCCGTTGCTTAACCTTGCTTTATGTTGTTGCGCCATGGCTGTTGTATCGATAAAGATAAAAATCGCAATCAAGTAGAAGCACTTTCGTGTTTACAAGCTGACTGCATGCTCAATATTTTGAACGTATCACAACGCGCATGTGTGGCATCTTCGAATGAAAATATGCTGGTGAGTATTTTTATGCGTGTTCATGTGCTTCTATTGGCGCACGTGTGTACGCGTGTGACTGTTGACCACCGAACATTCCCGGATGTTCTACGTCACGGAAAGCAATCAATACTGTGTTTGTCTGCAAATTTCAATCCTGCATATGAAATGAGTGTAAACAGCAAATGATCAACTACATGTATTAACTGAAAGCTGTTGTATAAATTTATAATCTGTAAGAAGATAACACAAGGCTTGAATAAAGAACCTTTGGCTTGACCCATTATCAGTGTCAACATCTTCGGCAACTGAGGCCCTTTATGCCATAGACAAACGATACCACACGATGTTACATGTAGCTTTAGTTTATTATCAGCTTAAGATGACGAAGAAGGGAAATACCCCAGGGAAATCTCCTGAGAGAAAACCCATGCAGTTAAGTAAGGACTCCAAACCCAATCCACATACACACCCAAGAATCGAACCCGGGACGCCAGAGGTGAAAGGCGGGAAAAGAACCACTATGCCAACCGGACCACCTCACACTGTCCGATTGTAAAAAGTATCCATTTGTAATGTGCACAAACTACACGTAGTGTGCCGCATTATGAGTACAGTATCCGCATGAAAGACTGCAGTTGAAATATTACGATATTCGAGGTCAGCGAAGCCAGCATAATAAAAATAATAGGAAAATAAATTACACGTACGCGTAGTCTGAACAGTAAACCGAGTAATTATTATGCCTGGACATCCACGTTTTACCAATATAAGAACTGCAGGGACGTCGTCCATGAAGTGTGACCATTTGCTTGACAACTTGATTGATAGTGGAGCGCAAGGCACAATGTGTGCATGAATAATGCAGATACCGCTGGCGAAAAAACTGAAGTTGAGAAAAGAGCGCTCAAAGTATTTGCAGTGTTTATCAGTATACTGGTGGGTATGGATGATACGCAGAGAGAAATTTGTCTTCGGGAAAAATGTGGAGAAATTATCATGAGCTTGAATGGGGATCTGGATACAGAGAATTTAAACAACTTGGCTTCACCAAGTTTTGTCCAAAAAGTGATCTGGTCAGGCACCTTTAATAATTAAAGAGATTTAAATTACACACGTGAATTATTCCATGAAAACGGAACACAGTGTCCCGCTTACGTCGTGACACTTCTGAAGTTGATTTTTTGTATAATAACCAGATTTCAGAGAATTATTACCATCACACTATGAACATCTAACAATGGAAATTGGGCACACACCATTGTTACTAACAATGGGGTGACAATGAACATGTACATGTTTTTGCTCATAGTGTCAGCATATAAAGAATATATGACCTCATGAATCGAACACCACCTTTATCTGTTGATACTACCCAAAACATAACGAGAACGACTTAATAAACTAGTGCGATCTTCTAAATGCAAGTGTGACATTTTAAAAAATTTCGCTCAAAATGTAAAACATTTCGCTCATAACGTAATATGAAGTCCAGGTTCTACAGCTGGGTAAAATCAACAACTACATGTACCTTTTCTAGAAAGAAACTGGTCAAAAAGACTTAAAATGTCGTGAAACAATTTTCTTGAATATTTTCAAGACTATGATACCAAGATATTTACTGTAGGATGCATTTTTTCATCTACATTATTTAGAAATTGCACAGAAATTTCTTCGAACAATTTTGTTTAGCTTGAAAACGCCATTTTTACAAATGCATCAAAATGTCACACTTTGGCTCCTTTTTTTATGGAAATACCCACATCCATCCATGGTCATTATGGGCTCAATAATATTCCTTAATTCTTCTCAAGTCCTTGAGGAGTATACTTTCATACAGCTTACCCACACAGGTACGGTACCCATTTTCTCTTGGGTACGTAAACTTCATGCATTGTGGCTTGTAGCAAAGCAATATAATGCTCTTTCGAAAAGAAGAATTTCCAAAATAAAGCCTGTGGTTTCAAACATGCTAAAAAACTTGGCTGCAACCAAAATGGTCATAACTTACATGTTAAGTCTTAAGTACAGTACACGAAGGCCTTCAATGGTCTTACGTGGTCGTAGCCGAGTGTTGGAATCTCCTGTCATCCCACATTTGTACGACGTCCCACGACAAGTGGCACAACTTATCTTGCAATTACACAACTACATGTAGTTGCACAACTATGCACAGACTAGTCTCAACCAGTCAATATCAGTCGCTTGACTAGACTGTGTGTCTAGTCCATGACACTCGTATGTAGTATTCTTGCTATCATGTCGGGGACACATCTTCAAGTGTGACTGCTAAGCTGACATTGCAGAAAATGCCCACGACCCAGCCAGACCAGGCCAAGTCACATCTCAAATGAGACTGGGGCATAAGTGAAATTTTGTCCATGAAATAAGAAATAAAAAATAAATAAAATTAAAAGAAACTTACCAAATGGCAGTTCAAATCGCGCATCTATCAGCACCTTGTGACCGGTGGGGATTCTGGTGCCGTTCACCTGTCTGTTTTTCACCTCGACCTCCCGGTCTAATGAGTGCCAGTCTCCATCGCCTTCCTATTTGTTGCGGAACAGAGACAGAAAATGAGGAATGAGTACAGGTAATTGTCCCAACAACCAGCCAAGCGTGTGGCCTTTTTAATCAAAGTGTGTGTGTGGCGAGAAGTTCTTTGGCATCCAGGCGGTTAAGACTTGAGAAAAGACTAGCATGCGTGGTGCTGCAGCGAACACTGTGAGCTCAAGTATGTTCTTCATATGACTCGCTCTGAACAAAATCAGTCGGATGTGGTGCAGTCTGGGCGAAGTTTTTGCAACCAGTTCTAGAAAACAGAGGCTGATTCACGATCATTAAAATACGAAAATACCACATTGGAAATTCTAGGCGGTACTCGGGTAGCGCCCAGAAATTCCACTATTTTAATTGGCCAGGATCCACCGCTGATTGCTGGTTATTGGTTGCAAAACCTTGACGAAGCCTGTGCAACATCTAACTAATTTTTGTAGAGCATTTCACAAATTCTTTACTAATCTTGGTGAAAAGGTACAGTTGAAGTCAGAAGTATAAATACATGTACATGTACATGTACACCACTACCATCATCACCCAAAATGGTAAACAGGACTACCCGAACCATTGCAAGGTATATGTTTTAAGTACTGCATGCACGTGAGGAATTCCACAAAATCAAGAATTTAGTAAAGACTGTTACAAAAATGGTGTAAGCACACCAGTTTTAACACTTGGTTGCATACAGTTGCATTTATACTTCTGACTTCAACTGTACATGTGCAGAATAATCACAACAGGTTTCATTAAATTTTGTACAAATGTGACATGCATACTCACTGCAAACTCTACAAACTACGTCATACACATTATGCTTGAATCCTACCAATATTGGTAAAAAAAACTGTAAAATACCGTAGAAGAAAAAAAATCAAAGCTCACAATAAAGGTAATACTGTACTGTATGTTGAAAGTCAATCATACACACAATGTACCAGCGGTGGCGAGTATCCGTGGTAATCCTACCATAAAATCCTGTGTACACGTATAAGGCGCACACGTGTATAAGGCGCACACGTGTATAAGGCACATACGTGTATAAGGCGCACACGTGTATAAGGTGCACACACGTATAAGGCGCGCCGTAAACTGTAGATGGCTGGCACAATGTGCCTCATACACGAGTATAAGGTGCCGTGGTGAAAAAAGTGCGCCTTATACACGTTTTTACGGTAATTCCTCAAGCATTACGCAATTAACCCTTTTAACCGTCATCTTTTGTTGAAAGTTGCACACATGCATATCTAATACGTAGAAATTAGTACAATTGACGATTAAAGGGTTAGGCCACACGAGAAAACTTATGGCCACGCACAACATGACTAACGTGGTACTGGGAAAGCAGGAACCACCCACCTATATCTCGAGGTTTAGACAGAAGACACTTGTAAGCTTCATGCAACTCTGCCTACGGGCTGCGAAATGAACCTCCACAGAAACTCATAAAAGAAAAAGTTCTGCTAGTACATTAAGTCTCGTGCAGTGATGGCAAAATACATGTGTACATGTACATCCTATTGTTGGTTCAATTCGACACCGTCGATGGTTTAATTTGACACCGTCGATGATTCGAGTGGGATGGGGGATTAGGCGAGAAAGAGAAGAGATTCCCTCTAGATCCAAAGCCATGGAACTTGAGACCCAACGATGATTGCTTGTCTAAACCCGGCTTTCACCATGGGATAAACACAAGCTAAATTGACCACATAGGCCTACAGGCTTTCTAAAGCACAATGACAGATGAACGGATAAACCGGATTTTGTATTTCCTTCAAACAAACACCTTCTCTGTCCATAACCCAAGTCTTTTATATACACTCGACCAAAAAAGTTCTGTCACCAGTAAGACATTTGTAGATATTTATTACGAAAATAATATATCAAATTTTAGCTGAACATATCCCTCAAAGGAATAGAGCTCAAGAGAGATCATGATGGCAAGCTTTACTGAACAGGAATGCAACAAAGGAGTGTGGGGTCAGAATGAAAAACACCAAAGAACAATGCAACTTGTGATTTGGGCAATTTGTGTGTAGACAATTAGGAAATTTTAAAGTGAGTTTGGATTTATCAATGTCTTGTCAAAAACATCCAAATCAAAATGGTTAAATTGTCCAATCTGAATCGTGCCACTGCGTTAGGTATGGTGGAAACAAAATACTGAACTGTAACTCCCCTTGCTTGAGTGCAATAAAGTTGACATCGTTGTTTTGTTGTGTTTTTCATTCTGACCCCACACTCCTTTGTTGCATTCTTGTTCAGTGACGCTTGCCATCATGATCTCTCTTGAGCTCTATTCCTTTGAGGGATATGTTCAGCTAAAATTTGATATATTATTTTCCTACATTAAATCCAATTTAATAATAAATATCTATAAATGTCTTACTGGTGACAGAACTTTTTTGGTCGAGTGTAGTTTATACCATACCTGCATGCACAAAACAGTTTGGTAGAATCCCTATACTCTTGATGGAATCCCAAAAGTTTGTCACATTCGGTTGACTTTTAATACCAGGTATTATTTTTTTCTCAGGAAGCCAATATCAACCTACAGAGCGGCTACTTTTGCATAAATACCAGTAACATATGGCTGGTTTTTATTTTTTCTCATTTAATGTATACAATTCTGACTTGTTTAGAGCATGCAGCCATGTGTGACCGACTCCACCAGAACAGTATTTTTCATGATACATGTAGCCTACACGTACAAATAAACTATTCAGACACATGGCCATTTTTAAAACGTTGTTTGAATGTACACTCGACCAAAAAATTATTTCACCAGTAAGACATTAGTAGATATTTATTATGAAATTGGATTTAATGTAGGAAAATAATATATCAAATTTTAGCTGAACATATCACTCAAAGGAATAGAGCTCAACGGAGTCCATGACGGCAAGCTTCACTGAACAGGAATGCAACAAAGGAGTGTGGGGTCAGAATGAAAAACACCAAAAAAAACAACGATGTCAACTTTATTGCACTCAAGCAAGGGGAGTTACAGTTCAGTATTTTGCTTCCACCATACCTAATGCAAGGGCACGATTTAGATTGGACAATTTAACAATTTTGATTTGGATGTTTTTGACAAGACATTGATAAATCCAAACTCACTTTAACATTTCCTAATTGTCTACACACAAATTGCCCAAATCACAAGTTGCATTGTTCTTTGGTGTTTTTCATTCTGACCCCACACTCCTTTGTTGCATTCCTGTTCAGTGAAGCTTGCCATCATGGACTCCGTTGAGCTCTATTCCTTTGAGTGATATGTTCAGCTAAAATTTGATATATTTTTTTCCTACATTAAATCCAATTTAATAATAAATATCTACAAAACTTTTTGGGTCGAGTGTACATTGTAGCATGTTCGGATTGGGAAATTCCACGATTTTAGGAATCGATTCAATTATATTGTGATACCATTCAGACTCAATTTCAAAACAAAAATTTGCATGCAAATCAGAAAAATCCCGGGGGAGAGTTCCTGGGGCCACCCCAGGGCAACTCACCCCCTTTTGTTTAATTTTTTTAAATTAATTAAACGCAGAAGGGACATGTCCACCAATAGCCTACCGGGTATGATTGCTATTGAATTTGAATAATGTATCACTGAAAACGTAGACATGTAGTTTCTTATTTGGCCACTTTACTGTTTATGTTTACTTGATATGCCATCCCTTTGCCAATCTGGCAATGCCATTGAATATATAAACAAAACAAATAATTTGTGCACTGGTAAACAGGGGAAAAATGTTTTCTAATATTACTGAACAAAAAGCAAGAAGCTATTTGTCGAAAACATGGCAAAAGATGTCGTATGTTTGCCTAATATAATTATCTATGACGTGCTTTTGCGCCACGCTCCTCCGTCAGTGGGACGCTTACAGCCCCAGCTGCGCAGGGCTAAAAGCCCGTAAATTTAATGACGTACCTGGTTGGAATGTTTGATATTCCGTAGTGGTATCCATGACGTGCCCAGTAATGTATCCCATATCAGACCTTTGGTCCAGAGCTCCACCACGAGGCCGCTGTCCAAACGGTTGGTTTCGCTGTAAACAAGAAAAAAGACCAAAATAATTTTTTTTTTAAAGGGCCCATGATTTGGGATTTTTATCACTGAAATCTATGCTATAAAACCACTCTACTCAGTTACAGTCATAAAAATCCTAATTGGAGCATCCTCTTGCAACAGTGCCCCTTTAACGCACTCCCTAACTCCTGCGTACAGTGGCCCTGTTGAAACAGGCCCCATTTCGCAGTGGGACTAGCGACAGAAATCTTGTCGCCTCGGCTGGACCAATCAGGACGCTTGGCAGTGCATTGCAGCATGATTGCAGGCATTCAAATGTAACGCGCGCAGATTGTAAACACCGTGCATGCATGTGATACATGTACTCGGTAATGCTGGCCGTTGTCCGCATCGACGATTGGCTGCTATTTAAAGCATACTGGGGAATCCGTTCCATTACATTCGTCAGCATGCATCCCTGTTATTAATTTGAAAAACTGCGCAGTAAATTAAGATCGTCGTTTGAAAGTTTGGTAGGAATGGGACAGTCATAAGGAACGGAACCCAATACAATTTCTGGAAAGTATAGAAATAGTTTCTTTTCGGCATAACATGACCGAATTGATTAAATTACATCAAAATGACTCGGGCGTGAGTTGGCTCAAGACAACAGCCGGCTCACTCCACAGATTTGCGTGTGTTTCCTCATGGTATTGTTACGTCACTTTGAGTGGAAATTCCCTGATATCTCAGGATGAATTGGAGATGCGCAGACGGAATTGGGTGTAAAATGACACAATAAAAAGTATTTTTAACCGTTATTCATAAATACCTTAGACAGTTTACGCATCCCTACTGGCCGAGAGCATGTTACGTGGCCAGTCTTAAACGGACGATAAAGACCGGCCGGCCAGTTTTTAATTTCTTGCCTGGCCCACGGCCGCGCCCTAGTCAGCGCGTATGGAACACGCACATCGCTTTAGACATTTTCAGATAACTACATTTCTTTCTCCAATCTCTCCAGACATGCCCCAGTGTTGGATCAAAAAGTAATCCCATCCATCCTGCACTCAATGACCTTAAACCAGAAAGTGTTGCAGTATCTCAGTGCCATTTTGAAAAGCACCGGTGGACCACCAAATTTTCAGCAGGACCAGTTGAGTTCTCTAATCTACTGGTCCTTAATTTCGACCCCTACGTTGTATGCCATGCATGTAGAAAGTCAATGCAAAACGACAAGATTATCAAAGGATTTGGGTGAGTTTTACCGATTTAAACGAAAAGGTATTTAACGCGGCTCGGGCCATTTTCAACATCCATGCCCCTAGTCAGTTTTAAACGTATTGTTTAAGACTGGTCAAACCCACTTTTATTCTCTAATTTTCAAGGAGTCGGTTAAAAAAAGTTAAGGCAACTACAGGCCCACTTTATTGTGCTTTGTGTAATACGTAAATGAATTAAGACAATATGTACAATTTTAGCTTGCACAAGTTTGCACAATTTGCTGTGTGTATATTAAAGCTATACATAAGACCTGTCAGCTGCCACCAATTTATTTCACAATTTTACACACTGCCCAGTTTTCTAACTCTATGCTGCAACTTAATGGATTGGTACAGTGCAAGATTTATTTGTCTAGATATAAACATGATAAACTGTTTCGGCATTTATGTAGGCCTTTTAGAGAATTTGTTGATGTACATGGGTCTGTGTGGTTTTATACTGTGGCAACAGATTCTCAATGCATTATGGGATTGGATGACCTAATTGCCCGGCTAAGTGTGCGTAAACCTATGATGCAGACGCCAACTCAGCAACTTTTTTACTAATTTTCACGAAAACCAAAAAGAGTTCAAGAATCAACCTCCCACCACTTTTTCTTTGATACATATCAAACATACTGACAAACATGTCCCGAAACAGAAATGTTGCAAATGTGAGAAATCATCGGGGATTCCCTACACATGGCAGGGGAGTCCGCGTACACGGACTCGCAGTGCAGCACACACAATCCAACCAGTGTTGCATTGCGCAATACCGAGCTGCGAGTGTGGCACTGGGACTCTCCCACTATGAAGGGAATTCCCGATGATTTCTCACATTTGCAACATTTCTGTTTCGGGACATGTTTGTCAGTATGTTTGGTATGTATCAAAGATAAATGGTGGAAGGTTGATTCTTGAACTCTTTTTGGTTTTTGTAAAAATGAGTAAAAATGTTGCCGAGTTGGCGTCCGCATCATAGGTTTACGCACATTTGGCCGCCGGGCAATTTTGTCTAATCCCATAATGCATTGAGAACGTCGATAAGGTTCATTACCACATGCATCCTGTTTTGCCATATAATCTTTGATGAGAGTGGTTTTGAGCACAGACAAGATGGAGCCCTCGAACAAGGGATATTATCCTTCATTTGAGGGACTCTTGTCAAACTACATGTATTCATCACTTGAACTTGCCCTATATGTCAGCTGCAGACCACATAACTCATAGCTCACCATTAAGACTCTGGCTGTTTGCTCACACAATTATGTGCTACTTATGATGTTTGTTGTCACGGCAACGGCACCAGCCTCCATCTATAATATGTCAGAGTGTCATTCCTGTCTTCTAGTACACACACACACACACGCAATGCACAAATCACTGTTTTTAAATCCATCCTAATGTACATGGTCTTTCCACAGTAAAGGGGGCATTTTGGCAACACTAGACCATGTACATTTTTGAGGAAATACCTTTGTCTGGTCTCAAAATGAAAGAAATAAGTTTAAGCAGCAGCGTAGCTATGGGGGTTGGTGGAGTTGGGGTGTCCACAAAAATACTTCGACATGTATGCAAATGATACAGGGCCTTTCATTTCGCAGTGTACGTTTGTACCAGTTAAAACTAATTCATCTTTGCATTTTTTTATACAAATATAGGTAGAATACATGATTGGTATCTCGAGCAATCAGAAATGTTCACAGATTTACACATAACTTACACAATATAAACACGATGACGGTAGAAAACTTCCCCCGAAATGGTTTTGTCTGAAGTGCTATAGTCTTTGAGAAATAAGCAAAACAATTATTTTTCGTCTCGCGAGACGTAAATTAATTTCGCCTCAAAACCACCTCGCCCTGGACCACTTCGCCCTGAAGCACTTCACCCAAAGGTCATTTCACCCCAAAACCAAACACTAGGTACTCGCCCAAATGCCACTTCGTCCGAAAACAACCTCGTGCACAGGCCAGGGTTCAGGGTGAATTGGTTCAGGGCGAAGTGGTTCAGGGCGAAGTGGTTCAGGGCGAAGTGGTTTTGGGGCGAAGTGACTGTAAACCATTTTTTGACTGTTTTCTCAAAAGTTAGACGAAGTACGGAGCTGGTTTTTGCTCAGGTTGGTTTTAATCATGCATACCTCCAATCACACAGGGGTATAAAACTATTTGTAACGGTTTACATGTACCAATCATGTATACTACATGTACCTTTAAATGCTTGTATACATGTAGTTGCTGGCTATTGGTTTCACCAACTTGTGCTGGTATAATATAGATTACTAGTTGAGGCACTTATGCCACCGACCCTTGTCAACTCTACGCATGATTGGTTATCAGAGTGCAGATAAATTTACCCAAGTGCTGTGCCAACAGAGGGGGCTATTAACTTTTTGAATGCAAACATGATAAATGTTAATACCGGTACATGTAATGGTTGGGAATAATAGTGACAAGTGCCAACCTGCATGTCGTTCAAACATTGACTGGTATTTTTAGTTTTTAAAAATTTTGTCACAATGGATTTTATATGCAATTTGTGAGTTGTTTTTAAAGACGGATCACATAATTGGAAAACTTTTAAAAACAGGAACAACATCAATACATAACTGAAGAAAAATGTTGATAAACTGCCTCGTAGAATTTCAGCCACACAGATGCAGTAGTACTCCAGAGAACTTGAAAAATCCATGCATGTTTTTTGTGTTGAATGAATGGTAAAAAAAGTTGTCTGCAGACAATAGACCGATTGCGCCCTCTGAGTCACGTGACTACATGAAATCCTCTTTCCGCTCATGTAAATTTTATTGTGTAGATATTCCGAAAGGAGGATAATTTACCAAACAAAAACAGCTTAATACACTACTGTGCACGTGAAAGTTTAGACATAATACCCACTATACGTCACGTGACGACATGTATAAACATCAGTCGTGCAATCGGTCTATTAAAAATAAAAGGACCTTCAGTTTGCAATTTATCCCACAAAGGTAGCATTTTACATGGGGAAAAGTCATGTGGTGTTTGTTACCATTGCTATCAACAATAGTTGGATCTTTCTTGTCGACTTGTGAAGTAGAATTTTGGGCAACTGCAAATGTTGTACATGTATTGGGCTTTAACATTTATGAATGTATTTGCGATCTGTCTGAATAGTAATGCCGACAGGAAAAATCTAATTTACTGAGATTGATTGAATCGAGCTGCTCCTAAATGGCCACTGTTTTTTAATCTGCCCTCGGGTCGACCTGCGAATCTCCTGCACTGCGACGAAACACCAAGCTAAAAAGTAATAATGCTCAGGTCATAAAACCAAACAAATCGTGCGAGTATAAGCAAACATCGACTCGACACAAAATAATGGCAACCATGCTCATGTCACGCACGATTCAATGTGACGAGGTATCCATGGTGTGATTTTTATGCACGTTAAATGGATGATGAGTATGTACGTGTGATGCGTACATCACGCACAACTTGTTTTCTTTTATTCGAGTTGGCTGTGACGATTGGCATCACGTCGCAAAAGCTGAACTTGTCCTACTCTTCCGATTGATTTTTTGTAGCAACGCCTGAATGTCGTCGGAGCTACACACAGGGCTCAAAACAATCGCCAACAGAATTGATGCCGCCGAGCATACATATCAGGCCCTAAAAATCCAGTTGCCGATTGTTCTGTGCCGTCGCAAGTTCAACCTGAGGCCGGCTTTAGCCATATTTGACTACTTTTTCATTATCTTTAAAAAAAGCAGAAATATATGTAATTTTTCATATAAATATGAAAATACCACTAAAAAAATCTAGCAGTGATTATACATGTAGGTGTGCATACATGTACAGTATATCGTGCGCATGTCAATGAGATTTACCAACTGACAAAGTCAAATACCAGATATCAAGTTTATTTTCCCTAGCCCCTTGGGCTACTAAAGATGCAACATCAGACCAACATTCAAAATTAAATTTTAGGAATTTCTAATGGTTTCCTTTCTTTAATTTTAGTGAATAATATTCTGGTTTGTTCAGCAAAATATGTTTGAATATGATAAATACATGTACATACAGGACAAAAAAATAAAAACAAAAAAATTAAATACCATTTACAGAGACTACATACATCTTGTTGATAACGGTGGTACACCAGAGGAAATTTTCATATGAATGCATTTGCGTAGAATAAACAGACGTACAAAGCACTGTGCCATATTTTAGTTGACTTTAGACTAACATGTACAGTATGCATGTATACACACATAATTACTTTCTGTGTGCTTCACAAACTAGCTGTCAATAATCTATTGCCTCTGCCCTGACAATCCATATACACCTTGTTCCTTAGGGATTTCATCTGTGAAATGCACAGAGTAGCAATTGATTGAATATATACGGTTAAAACAAAAACACAAATTATACTCCGACCAAAAGATCGAGAAGGCCAAAAAATGTAACATTTTTTATCAATTAGTAACGTGTATGAACACCTCTTGTGGCAAGGCTGACTGCACCAGCCTCTGTAAGAGCCACTGAGGCAGGGTGTGCCACTGTGCCACCCTGAGCTTCTGCAGGGTTGTTTGGGAGATGTACAGTTTCCGATGTCAGCTCATCCCATGCAGGTTTATAATCAAAATTAATATTCCAAACACCATACAGGATTCTCCCAGAAAAAAGAAAAAACTGACCATCTCTGATTTTAATGAAACTTGTTATACTTATTGATTGGGATCCTACAGCATCAAATCTTAGATCAATTTGATCAGTGGTTTGGGAGAAGCGCCCCACTGCCTGCCTGCCTGCCACCCCCCCCCCCCCCCCCTCTCCCCTCCCCTCCCCTCCCCCCTCTCCCCTCCCCTCCCCTCCCCCTCCCCTCCCCATTCAAAGATGAGATTTTCAATGGCGTCGTCCACCGTTGAACACCCATATCTGAGAAATTACATGTACTTACTAGCCAATCTTCACACGACTGGAATGGAAAAGAATTCCAAATCTGCCAATATTTTTTTTCAGATTGAATGATTAATTAACGTTTATTTTGTCCTTGCCCTAATCAGACCTGTGCCTGAGTCAGCAAATCTAAACCAACAAGTCATTATACAGAGCTCTTACATGTAAGCTATGACTCAACTGTACTCTAAGCCTAATCCACAGAGTGCCTAGGCACAGGTGAAGTTGTTAGATTTCTAACTAAACCACCTGTAATTGGCACTGCAGACCGTTAGCCCAGTGTGCACAGTCAAAGGTAAAGTCACAAGAGGGTAAGATCAGAAAATTGAATTCGAAGCAATTTTTTCTATGGTTTTTAGTGCGCCGTTTCACTCCAAATTCCCTCTACACCACTTTCTCTTAAAAACGACACATGTTAAATTAAGTGCAAAAAAACATGTAGTATAGAGACATGAGAAAAATATGCTAGCTGTGAGTGTGTATTACACATTGTTAGCAAATAGATACGATTTTACATACACCCCAGAGAGTACGTTAAGTGTTATGGTGGTCATGTGGAGGGCACAGCACATTAAATTTGTCAGGTAGGTAAGGTAAGTCGTTTACAAGCCAATATTGGCTCATACACTCGGTACTCATCCCCGGTTTCCGTGGCATCGAGTGACTAGGAGCAATGCTACATGTACTAGCTCCTCCTGGATGGGATGCCAGTCCATCGCGGGTCTACCCCCAGCAACTAGTTGGGTTTCCCCAACCGTATTTGCTGGTACCCATTTATACCGTACCGTGGCCGAGCGGTTTAGGTCATTGACTCGCAATCATAGGTGAAAACTTGGGGTTGCAGGTTCGAACCTCCCCACGGCTACGGTACCTGTGCCCTTGGGCAAGGCACTCAACCACACTTGCTCCATCCTTTGGAAGGGATGTAAAGCCGTTGGTCCAGTGTGTTAGGTAATGGAAACGCACTCTAAAGATCCCAGAGCATTCTTTCGTGAAGAGCAAGGGGGATCATCCCCGGTGTCTCTGGCCATTTCTAATTCTAATTCTTCATGGGTTTCCTCACGCTTGCGAGTGACAGTGCAATGAGCACTATTGAGGAATCCTTGGTATGAATACCAGAAAGAAATAATAATAATAATAATAATAATACACCAGGGTGGAGAGAGACAACATGGAGTGAAGTGTCTTGTCCATGGAGTGAAGTGTCTTGTAATGGCGAGGTTTCGAACCATGGACCTCTCGACCGAAAGTCTGACACGCTATCCACTAGACCACCTCGTCTCCTTTAAATTTGTCAGGTAATGTGAAGGGATCGGATAGATACACGTAGTGTGGTGTTTTTTCCCCCATAATTCATTGTTCCGGTCACCACTTTTTTAATGTGTAAAAATTTGTCAGAGTGATGATTTCAGTACCTCTTGCCTTTAATATTTGTTCAGTCATCAATCTATATGTACAATGTGTACGTGTGGGTAATTCCCAAAATTAGGGGTCCAAAAGTGTGACATGCTTTTTAAGATTTCCAAGTGTTTTTAATGATTGAAAGGGGTTTCCCAGTAGAAAATTATTATTTTTATTTGAACAAATGCCACTCAAATTCAATGTTAGTGTGTAGATATGGCACTAAGGTTAATGCAAATTCATTCTACAGCCAATTTTCATTGGCGTAGGTAACCCGGGACACCAAACTTCTATTCAATACCATGGAACAAATTATAAGCCTTTATGGTCTTTTGTTTTGAATATTTTTCAGAAATCAGAAAACAAAATATTGAAGAAAATGATGCTGCCCCCTATAATCACAGGCCACACTCCATTACTGAGAATGTGTGGTCATAAGTGGTGATTTTTGAAGCAGAGAGTGTCGTACGTAACTGGGACACCAACTATTTTGGACCCCTAATTTTGGGAATTACCCATGTAATAGACTGCCGAAGTGAATACGTCATCTTTTGTTAGTTGCCTAGGCAATGGCTCTACACTAAAAATCACTGAACCGTGTTCCTGTGCTTTTGCAATGGTACTTTTTCCGACGGTCATGATGTTTAGAGCCAATTACCATGGCAACCAATGTCACACTTCGGCTGTCTATACCATTGGATAGAGGACATTGCAACCTTTCCACAGATATTTGCCTTTATGAAATATTCAGTAGTTTTGCCATAATATGAATTTTAAAATGCGTACATGTATACCAAGGACACGCTTTAAAAAGCTGAATGGCATAATTACAGGATAAATTGGATGCTAAATCATTGCGCATCCCAAATTAGCTGGCTTTTGTGGAAAAGGCACTGATGATTTAACATTCAGTCATCACGGCACTGCATGAATATTTTACAGAATGCCACTATACCGTACAAGGCCGTGCAAAATTCATGAATTAAAAACTGAATTCAACCTTGTTATTACGATATTAAATTTTGATGAAGTAAATTAGATAAGTCATTTACTGAGAACTGCTACTACAGGTTTGAATGATGTGACAGAGATATGTGGAAAAACCTTGGAGCTTAATTATGGTACCCATCAACCACTGGTACATGTACATGACCACTGCAGTTCGTTTAAAAAAATAAAAATAAAAATAAAAAAATCAGCAAATCGATGTACTCCAATGTTAAAGGCCCAATATATTATTAACTGCCTTACACAACTAAAAATTAATGTTGATAAACTGCCTAGTGGAAATTTCAGCCTTTAATTAAAAATCCATGCATGGTTTGTGTGTTGAATGAATGGTTAAAAAATTGTTTGCAAACGATTTAAAAACTGTTTGCACAGGATTTGTGACTCTATTAAACCGAGATTCATTTATGTCCCAGGAATTTATTAGAGGGTTAGAGATAGATTATTGGATTGGAAAACTGTACAAATGGCATTACATGTATGTGTATCTCCATCAATCCATCATGAGTAGGTTAATTAGCCTTTTGCGTGCTTCACAAAATCTCAAAACTTGTCATATGGGAAAACAAAACTGTAAAAAGACAATGAAAGAATTATGTTGCTTTGTTTCAGTTGTGTCCCATTTGAGGAATATTTGTTTTGTTTTAAGAAATGCATTTTTTTCATGTCCTTTTTTGCAATGTTACTAATTATTATTATTATTATTATTATATATTCAGCCAAAACAAGACAATCAAAACAAACTTACAGTCAAGGGAATACAAAACAATGGAATAACCAAGATTGTTTCATTAAAATTTACAAGATGAGGCTAAAATGTGTACTGAGAAGATGCATTGATGGTAACATAATGGAGAACCAGACAGGCATGTGTGATGATATACATGTAACATGCAATGGGACTTCAGAAAATTGCTAAAGTAAGTGAAAATGTAACGTTACTAAGGGGCCGTCCAAATTTTCATGGAATTACAAAGCATAGGACGTGGGAGGGGGGGAGATTGAGGGCCGCGTACAATTTTACATGCACTGTAAAATGTTGACATTATTTCGGGGGAGGGGGAGGGGGGGGTTGGGGGGGGAGGGAGGGGGGTGTTGAAAAATACTAATCTCTGTAGAACCTTGAAAATGTTGACAACATCGGACGTCCCCTAACCATGGAATTACCCATAGGGGCTTTAAGACAAGCAGCAATTTACATCCTGCTGAACTAGTCTACATGTAGATGGAAGACGCAGGCTCGTCAATACACCACGAACAAATTCGTGCAAGGAATTTCACCGTGCTCCATACCTTGCCCGAGTAGAGCAGCTGCGCTTACATGTACAATCCCAGAGGGTGGAGGCTCATTATTTATGCGAGCTCACCACAGTGTGTTTATGCGTTGCTAGGCTAAATGAATCACGCGCGCGCTGGGTTCGTACCAAAGAGTTCCCATACGGTCAATTCAACCATCAATATGACACCTTCTTGAAGCAAATGTGACCATATCTGTAATATATTGTGAATATAGCTGAAACTAAATGTCATGCATTTAAAAATATTTTCGGTCTTGTAAATGGTTTTGGGTACTAGACCGGTGGTCCAGTGTTTTTTTTTACCGAAATTCGAGCCCTGAAAGGGTGTGTTTTGTGTGAGAAATATTTGATTTCGAAAAGATACACACCCTATTTGCAGAATGGACGAAGCTATTAGCCTGCACCGTGGCCCTACACCCTCTGGGACCGTAAGAGCGGCTGCCAGGGCAAGGTATGGAGCGCGGTAAAATTCATGGCACGAATTTGACTGTCGCGCATTGACAAGCCTCCGTCTTTAAGTCTGCTCACCTACCTGTGGTAAATTGAGGCTCTTTATTTACAACATTACTGAAATACATGTAACGACATCGTGCAATGCATTTCAACTGGGTAATTTTGGAGCACTCAGACACTCAAAAAATTAAGGGATAATAGGAGAAAACATAAATTTTATACAAACAAAAACCATTTGCGTCGAATGAGTTTGGAGCCAGGCTGTTATTTAAACTAGTCAGTTACTCGATACACATGTATTACGAAGCCATTCACTTTATTAATTGTCAAAATTCTGGAGATGACTAGATGGGTTACTGCAATCTCCCCAACCCCCTCTTACACTTGTCCTTGACAATCTTTCGGCTGCTCGATCACTTGCCGGCAAACTGTCCTGCGGCGTAATGACGAAACTCGGGATCATCGTCTAGATTGATTGGCAATTGGTTGTCGCTTGGTAACGGGGCAAATGAGGAAAAATGAAGAACAATTCCAGATGGAGCAAATTGGCAAGATATTGCATTATGAGGCTCTTTTCCCTGCGAAACAAATGAATGTATAGTACGGGGCAACATACATGACATTAAGATAATGACAAACATACATGTACGTTTACAAAATGATTTAGGTCGAGTTCGAGCTAACTGTTCTTGTCAAACTTGTTCTCAATAGATATGTACAGTGGTGTGTGATCCTGTTCCGAGTGTAGTGTTCTCGGATTGGGTTCGCGTCATTCGGTTGAGAGAACGAGTTAACCTGTGTCAAGAACAGACCGCTCAAACTCAGCCATGGATGTTGACATTAAAACAAAAAAGCCACCAAAATTGGGCATTCTTTTTTTTTTTAAACCAAAAAATAATTCCTTCCATACATGTAGTGTACTTGATTATCCAGTTTAATGTAATGTTCGATCATTCAGTACAAATTTTGATCGGAAATGAAATCAAAAGGGACAATGACGGGAGTTGTCTTATATGTTTGTGTTGTCTACAGATAATGGTACATGTAAAAGGCATACATTGTGTGATAAGTGATAACAAACTACAAATCAAAGCCGAAAAAAAAAATAGAAATTTGGGGGAAATTTAATTTGAGTCCTTTTCTTGTGAGAAACACGTACAGTTCGCCAGTTCTGCAAACCTTTCCACTGTGACTGTACATGTAAAAACTCATAATCTTGCAATCATCTTCGCTTCAAGTCTACTAAATACATTGTAGATGCAGGTATTCCCTGTGGATTTAGATTAATTTTAAGGTGAATGGACAGACCTGTGCTTGTTACAGAAGCCACTTAAAATGAATTATATGAGAAATATTTTTATAGAGAGTTGGTTTACTGTTGTTTCATTATTTTTCAGTATGAATAAGTGTTTTTAGGGATTATGACCCAGGGACCGCCGGGGTGAATAAATTCGATACAAGTGTGGACAAATGTCCATGAGTTTTGGAAATCTGGATGCAGTGAAAAGCAACTTGGCTCCACCAGGATTCGAACCGCGGACCTTCATTATTTTTTAAGTTAAATTTCAGACAACAAGCAGAATTTTGGGAGTGAACGTTTTGATCCGTGGACTGACAAGAACAAGTTCTGTCTGGCCTATAAATAAATACTGCGGATCAGAGCAAAAGCTGGTATGCATGTATTTGCATCCTGAGATCTCAGGGAATTTCCACTCTGCGAAGCGACGTTACAATACCCTGAGGAAATCCACGCAAATCTGCGAAGTAAGGCGGCTATTGCGTCTAGCAAACACACGCCCGAGTCATTTTGATGTAATTTAATCCATTTGGTCATGTAATGCTGAAAAAAAAACAATTTCTATACTTTCCAGAAATTGTATTGGGTTCTGTTCCTTACGACTGTCCCATTCCTACCAGAATTCTCGGCGACGATCTTATTTAATCCGCAGTTTTTCAAATTAAATAGCAGGGATGCATGCTGACGAATGTGAATGGAAGGGATTCCCCAGTATGCTTTAAATAGCAGCCAATCGCCGACGCGGACAACAGCCAGCATTACCGAGTATATGTAGCACACTGCATGCACGGTATTTACAATCTGCGCGCGTTACATTTGAATGCCTGCAATGCCCTGCCAAATTTCCTGATTGGTCCAGAGGAGGCGACAAGATTTCTGTCGCTTGTTCCCAGCGAAATGGGTCCGGTTTCCTCAGGGTATTGTAACGTCGCTTCGCAGAGTGGAAATTCCCTGAGATCTCAGGATGGTATATTTGTGACATACTTGTATGTATGTGCACCTGTCTCATTTCCCTTACATTTCCTTCATTCTAAATTAAGAGCACTCAAAACCTGAAGTAGTTTTTCTCATCAGATAACATTAATTGTATGCAAAAAGCATCTGGTAATGCAAGCCACACATTAAGCAAGGCAGCTGATCACATTAATCATTTCAGTTCCCCAAAATCCAGCTTATTAAAACTGATAAATAAACAGAACATTTTAATATGTAAATGTATACACAGGCCTTGAAATAACCCACAGCACCACGGCAAATTGCCATCATCAGTGCCCTATGCTTTTGCTGTGTTGCTCTCAAAAAGTTCGAACAAATTTTCCATTTCGTTATTCATCAGGTGCCCTTTACTAAAAGAAAATTGCCGTGCCCTTTTGAAAATAAATGTTGATGCCTGTATACCGGTACACAAAATTTACATATAAACGTCCCTCTCTTCATAATTTTCAAAAACATTTTACCAGGGCTCGACATTAACTTTCCATGTGCACCTGTCCACAGGACAGGTAGAGATAAAATTTTACCTGTCCGACAAATTGTTTTACCGGTACCTGTCCGAGGTTTTATTGTACAGAAATGAAACTCCACAAAGGAATGCACCTGATTTGTTCTAACGTGGAATTTTAAGGTTGTGTTTGAACCAGAAATACGCAGTAGCAAAAAGAAGTGTATAAAAAATAAGAAACCGAAACGAAACTGAAGCCGTCATGTCGAAAACATCACAACTACTGCACAAAGAATATCCGAAGAACTCATCGCTGGTACTTTGTCAACATGAAAACACATGCAAAAGAACTGGTCCCAGTGCTGATAGCCCTCAAACAAGGTATGCGATCCCCCGTTCGAGGGTCAACAATCCGCTAAACGAAGTACATGTACATTTAGTAAATGTATGTGAAAAATGGTGATGCATGCACATGCGGAAGATTTTTGTTTGTTGCATGCCGGCCGTGCAGCCGCGCGATTGATGAACCTGAAAAACATTTTGCGGTATATTCAAACTGCACGAAATGCAGGTCAGGATCGATTTACAGCCAAGAAAACAAGGAAGGTGAGCTTTTATTTAGTATATTTTCACCTGTCCATCGGACAGGCACGGCAGTGTTTTTACCTGTCCGACTGGCATATTTTGGAAATTTTACCTGTCCTGGACAGTCGGACAACCATTAATGCCGAGCCCTGTTTACACTTACACAGTTTACAGCAACCGGAAACTGAAAGATGCAAATTTCCTGTCTTTGAATCCTGAAAAATGAGCCCTTAATTTTAGCTCGCAATCGCAATGCACAAACCATCTGTTGGATCACATATTACGTATATTATGTGCATAGCAACCCATTTTTATGTTAGCCACTTAGCATGGTTAATGCACGCTTCACACTTTTGAAATCATCACTTGCTACACAGCTGTTACAGGAGTCAGAATTCTGCCATAATTTTCCCTTCCCAAAGCAATTTCCGCTCACATTTCATCCCGTAAAAAAAAAATTCCATTGTGAGTTACATTAAACTGAATCTGCATTTCACATGTAAGGTACATCCTCTGATCAAATTTTTTGAGGGAAAAAAAAATACCTCACCCAAAAAAATAAATAAATAAATAAAACTGGGCTGGAGGCCAGACCACAATGTTAAATACCAACAAACTGCACCCGCAAGAATTTACATATAAATTAGATTGGGGGCTGATTAATATGCAGAGGCCTTCCTTGTCCGTCACGACATGGGCCGTTGGTCTTGGCACGGTTAGCGGTTCGCAGTGTTGCAAGACACGCGAGCCTCGCGGCGATGCTGGCTTCTTGTGGGAATAAATATTGTAATGGACAGGTGATTCAATGAATCAGACACTAGGCCAAGTGTGTATGCTACGTAAGGCACAATGTGGATTTTGTCATTCAGTATTGAACAGCATGAACGAAGATATGATGAATAAGGTGTGAGATATGAGTTTGTATTCAGATTCAGATTTCTTGTAATATTGTAAATTTTTCAGAGGAAAAATTATCATTATACTTTGAGTCATCAGTACAGAGTGGAGCAACTGTGCAAAGAGGGGTTACATGTACACGTATGTAGCTCAGCAATATTATGCACTGCAACCCTACAAACACAAATTTTCTTCAGAAATTACCGTAGTTTATAATCAAAATTTGAAAGTTCCCTTTCTAATTAATTAAAGTTGCCATTGATAATAAGCGAAATAAATGTGAAATGTTAATTTTACAAACAAAGCAAGCTTTGCCAGATAGTCAGTAGGATGAGAAATTGTAGTGTCACAAGTGTGCCGCAAGTGTGTCGCAAGTGTGTCGCAAGTGTGTCGCAAGTGTGTCACAAGTGTGTCACAAGTCCGCCACAAGTCCCTCATGTTAGACTTGACACAAATGGACTTGATGACCCCTGCCACGAATGAGAATGAGATGCATGTCTTGCAGATACACCAAAGAATTTAAGTAAAACTTTGTCAAAATGCGCCTAAAATAAGAACAGGCAATGCTCACTGCTGTCACCTACTGTACATAGGGCTGCGTGTCTGACTTCATGGACTTTGAAGTCATTAATCTTTTTTTTTTTTTTTAATGGGTTTAATGAACTTCAATTCGCAGCCCCGCAGCCCGTAGGCTGAAGTCCATAAAGTTTACACGTGTCTTCCACCTAAACATCGAGATACATGTACATACAGTACATGTAGGCCAGAGACACCAGAGAATCCCCTTATAACTCTTCACGAAAGAATGCTCCGGGATCTTTTAAATGCATTACACAACACACCAGACCAACGGCTTAACATCCCTTCCGAAGGATGGAGCAAATGTATTTAGGTGCCTTGCTCAAGGGCACAGGTACCACGGCCGGGTATCGAACCCGCAACGCCAAGTTTTTACCCGAGTATTGCGAGTCAGTGGCCTAAACCACTCGGCCACGGTACCCCAAGCACACTAATTACACTAAAACCCTTTTATCTGAAGTGAAGTTGCATCTTGACATTCAAAATTTGTTCCTGCACCAGTTTGAGGAGAATTTCAAGACTGGGTAATTTACCGGCATCCGCATTTATAATAATAATAACTCTGGATGCAGCAATAGGGCGACATTTTGGGAAGCCTCTCCCCGGGGACCACCGAAATTTCGGCAAGAATCACTCAAAATGACACCTTATTTTTTTACCCAAAGCTTCCAAAAATGCTTCCAGACCTAAGAGAATCGGTTCTAGTCCTAATAAAAATGGTTTTTGACCTTAACAAAATGGTTTTTGACCTAAAAAAATGATTTTTAATCTCAAACAAATTAGGGCGACACCAAAATGTCGCCCTATTGAGCATGTCGCCCTATAATATAGCTTTTTTACACACAAATTGTCGCCCTATCCTAGCATCCATAGTTTTTGTAATGCACACATATCCACCCTGCTGGGTGTTCAAGGCGCAGACAGTTGACAGTTGAGCCTCGTCAATAACATGTCCTTGAAACTTTGCCGATTACCTTGTTATAACAGGAATTGTCTTGTACTACGAAAAATGAAAACACTGAATAATCAGAAATTGGGACTTGTACATGAAAATAATCCTTTAACAAGGCATAATAAGCGGAAGTATTGTGTGACAATATTTTGCTTCCTGCAAAAGAATGCTTATCAAAACAGTACTTGTGTACATTTGTGTTTATTAATAATATCCCAATGACGTCAATTGGAGAAAGCGCTATTTATTCCAGTATCACGCAACGTCATTTTTATACTGCTTATCTGTTACGAGCATCGACTAATCGTACAAAAAAAAAAAACCAACAATGCCTTCGGCGTTCAAATAAAAACATCTGTCACACATTGTGTGCTTTTTAAAACTAATGTCTCCTATTTAAAATGCCTCTATTTTTGGACAGCATTCCTGTCTGTAATTTCTTTGTTAATTTCATGTTTCATTTCTTGCCAGAGGATATAATAAGCCTATTTTTAAAACTGTCATAAAGCTTTTTGTGAGGACTGCCATTTTCCATGTTTTCAGTCATTATTTAACAGGTCTGCCTTCGACAGAACAATACTGAAATTCAGCATGATTGATACTAGAGTAAATGCAAATTGTGCATGTATTAATGCTGGTTCGGAAAAAATGATGCCTTTTGCCGATTTGACAAAACCTTGTTTTCCATGTACAATATTCTTAAAGGCCCAGTGTATCATTTACAATGACCCAAAAAAGTAATCGACGAGTTTACAGGGGAAAAGTTCTCAAAGTAAAGATTGAATTAATAGCAACTACTCAATGAAAGGTTTCCGCTCAAAATTATATAATTTTACCAGAAAATAATCTGTAAAGATGAAATTATTTAAATTCTTTGCAAACGATTTACTTATTTTTGGTTCGCATCTATGCTATCCAAAATGAATGGGCGCTGTGTACTGCGTGTGCGTGTTCCAACGCGATGCATTTTTATGGATCGCGCGCACACGCAGTATATGATGTGCGCCACAGAGTGCATGACGCAAGCCACATAGTACCCGATCAACTGAGAACGAATATTTAAAACACCCCGCCAAGACCAGGAAAACGCATATGGATTTTCATATTTTTTTTTAAACGTGGTACATTTGACAAAGCTGAAATTTCTTTGGATGAGTTTGTTGATGTCTTTCTTTTGGTTTATAATGGTTTTATTTGCAGAATCGCTCAAAAACAGATCATCTACAGGGTCTTTAAGCAGTGTCCGCATTGGACTTGTTTTACCAAAAACTCATGGACGTTTGTTTATATTTTTGTATTTTTGGGTCATAATCCCTAAAAAAAAATTACTTTAAAAATAATTTACATTTTACGTGTAGAAATTGCAAGGAAATTTTGCAGCTTGGAAAAATCATTTAAAAAAATGTTTTTAAATGTTTATGGGAAGACATCAGCGAGGGTACAGTAGGAATGCAACAGAAAAACCAGAAATTAAACCCAGCAGTGCATACATTTGCGAAGCTGTGAAGCTGGCATGGCCACCGGCTGCGACTGGCCGATTCAGGTTACTGTCGGTAAGTAAATCGATCTAGCCATCTGTGCATGTCCCACTGTCTCGTTTCACACAAAACACACTATTGGTTATTAATGTTGTCTTTAATGGATAACCTGGGGGTAGTGGCATCACTGGGATAGGGGTGAACAACCTAGAGGCACATACACCAAGATCACATCATTGTCATTTATGATTTCTGAAAATGTTCAGAGACTTGGTCGAGGCAGACGATCAATACGCAAGAATGCAGCAGACGAAATTAGAGAGTTTTTGAATGTGTGAACGTCAGGGTTGTCTTCATAAGTCCACCTGAAGTCCCTGGGTCTTAATTCAAGTCACAAGCTATTCAAATGAACTCAAACAAAGGCATTCCTTTGTACATGTTCATAATTTGCTTCTTGTTACTGGACTTGTCACGGACTAGTGATTTTATCGGCTCTGCAGCCGATTTCATGAAACTTAATACGCAATTGCGCAAGTCCACTTACGCCATAAATTATTGCACAACTTGCGCAAAAGGTTCCGACGCGTTTTACGAAAGTTGCGCCTCATTTGGATATGTCGCAACTCGACGACTTACGCCATAAAATGTAGCGCAACTTGCGCAATGGTTTTTGGTGGCGCAAGTTGGAATAATGTGTCGTAGGACAGTGAAAAATGGTAATAATGCAGGTAGCTACACGTGCTTATTTACCGCATCGTCAACGAACTGAACCCCAGCCTTCCGTTAGTAAAAAACGGCCTTTTAAAGTGTTACCAAGTGAAATCTGCAACGCGACGCATGATGGGTGAGCGACATGAGCGACGGCAGCCATGATGACAGTGCAAAATTTGTGAAAAAACAACGACGTATGTTTTATGTATGACTATTTTATCAAGTGCAAACATCAAATAGTCGTTGATAAAACTAGAAATTATCCCCGACCTAGAAGTTACAAGTGCTAAAGTTAAAAAATTAACGTTGCGCAGCTAAAGAGAGTTTTGTGAAATCGATCTTGGGTTTATTGCGCACACGCCATAAAGTTATGGCGTAAGTCTTACGCCATGGCGCAAGTTGCACAATGTTTCGTGAAATCGGCTGCTGGACTTGTGAAGGACTTGTTATGGACTCAACTACAACTCTGGTGAATGTGGATCTCGTTCAGTGGCAGCCAGAAGTATCCAGCCGTGGCAGGAAGAAACCATTTTTCAAGCTGTCGTGAGTGAAGTGTCATATTGATAAAGTTAAACATAAAAAATATTTCTGGGCCCCAATGCACTACTAGAGCCTTTTTCGCGCATAAATTTGATGCACATCGCTTTGAGAGAAAGGGGCGCAGAGGGAAATTGGAGTCTAAGTACTGAAAATCACAAAATCAACTTGGACGGAAAGTGTTTTTGTTTTTGCGATTCTGTGATTTTTGGTGCGTTATTTCACCACAAATTCCTTCCACACCGCTTTTTTCGCAAAAATTCTCAGTTTGAATCCACCCTTAGAAAGTGCGACAACAGTTGCCATGGTAACCGGGCCTAAATATTTGCTGGCACATGTAACCTGCAAAGACCGTTGCTAAGACGCAGGGAAACAGTTCGCTGGTTTTAGAGTGCACATTGACCCAGTAACCTTGGCAACACACAAAAGGTGACGTTTTCACTTTTTAGACGCACATCTGAACACATACGAAGAGTCAACTCTCAATCTCTCCTCTACAGGGGCCAATTTCATGCAGCTGTTTAGCATAAAAATTTGCTTAATCCAGAATTTGTTTGCTTTAGAAAAATTAGAATGGGTTAGCAGTCAAAATCTTATGTGATGTGTTTTACAATCGACTGATGTTCTGCTATTCTTGCTAAAAACACAAGTTGACATAAAATTTTGACTATTAAAGGGTACATGTAGAACACAAGATTGGTGAACAGTTAAAAGGGGCGTTATTTCCACTCGTGATTAGAAGCCCATGTTCATAAAACTGCCCTGTAGAAATTTCAGCCACATGGGTGTGTCTGAAAACTTGAAAAATCCATGCATTGTTTTTGTGTTGAGTTGAATGGTAAAAAGTCTCTTGCAAAAGACTTTTTTTTGTTTAAAGAAAAACCACCTTCAGTTGTTAAATTCGCACACCATTTTGAAGTGAAATGAAATTATGTGGTGTTTGGTACCATTGTTAACACTTTTAGTAAGGTTTTTCTTGTCAACTCGTGAAAAAAATGGGGTCACTGCAAAATGTGTTCTACCTTTAAAAGGCACAGGCTCGTCAGCAATGCGCATTTAAGCCAAATTCGTGCCATAAAATACGCAGCTCCATGCCTTTGCTATGGAGCTGCGTATTTCGTTGCACGAATTTAGCGCGCGCACATTGCTGACGAGCCTGTGCCTTTAACCAAATTTTTCTGCTAAACATCTTTATGAAATAGGCCCCAGATCACACACACTATAAACTGCATGCATGACCTACATTGTACATGTACACTCCTCCCCGCATTTACAATGCATTTTTCAAAATAGGTATCTTGCATGCAAGAGCACTTGTCTAGAAGCAGAGGGGGAGAGCCCCGAGACTGCATACCCCGGTACACCGGTCAAGATGTAGTTCCCACAGGTTGCTAGGTTAGGACCCTTGCAGCTCAACTTCCTGCCCTTAAGTGCAGGCATCTTCATCTCAAGATGGCAGGTCTGTCTACAATATTATTGCCGATGGCTGGCACATGCATGCATGCATGCACAACAGCGTAGCGTGATACAGGTCATGAGATCTCCCATGGTAAAACACTAGCCATTTCCATCAATTTCCTGGCTCCACATAATCAGCTTGAAAGGCCCAAATGACATGATTTGCAAAATGAAACTTACATGTATTTTAGTGAATCCTGGAATTAGGGCATCACATACATACATGTATCTTAACAAGAATGTTCGTAAGCTAGCCTGCAGAAATGTTAGCTACCGTGTAGATGTACATGTAGCAATGCTTTTAATAGAAAATCTTTAAGATCAATCAATTTTTATGTGAATGGTAAGAAAAAATAAACCCATTTTTTAAACCACCTTCAGTTGTTAATATCATACAAAAAGTATCATTGTGGACAGAAATATGGTGCATGAACACTTTCAGTAGGATTTTGTTTTCTTCCGTCAACTCATGAAGTGAAACCATTGGTCATTGCAAACGATACAATAGGCCTTTTAAAGGAGTGTGTCCATATCAAATTTGTTGCTCACCCCCCCCCCCCCCCCCCCCCCTTCCCCCCACCCCCCCTCCATCTTTTCCAACGGGTGCCGAGATTTTGATACCTTAATTTGTCAAATTTTTCTCATTACCGTTCTGAAATTTCACACTTTCAATCCCAAAACAGTGCAGTAAACACCAACTGTTTTGCCAAGTCCACATCCAAATTGGAGATTGCAAATTTCCCATTTTCTTCCCATGGATAAAACATTTGGGGAGGTATTTTCTTGAACAAAAATCTGGACGAGCTCCTTTAAACAAACAGCTTTAAGCTGAGCAATGTTGTGGGTGTGTACTTACAACATGAAATCCTGCTCCCACGAGGGCCAGCTTCCTTTAACTGCCACCGTTGTCGATTTGACATTCTGCAGCTTGAGGGTCACATAGGAGTTGAATTTATCTGTCAAGCAGAAAATAGCACATGGCAGGTACTCATTAGGTTGAGATAACGCAATGAAACAGGCATCTTGGGTCAGGGAGGAGGGGTAGCAATGTATGTGCACATCCTGTGATCAATTCTGGCTGTTCCGGTTTTGATGTAGTTTGATTGGAGGGATGACCAGTTGGCCTTAATACTGGAAAATGACAGGTGCATTACAGAATGTATTATGTGTTTTACAATATCGAGTACGTGTACGTTACCTGCACACGTACCTTACTTACACGCCTGCATCATTAATGCCAAAAAATTTAGGTTTAAAGACGGATTACATGAATGGAAAACTTTTTTATCATCATTATATGCTCCTCCCTGCATCTCACAGCCATTTCAATCTTGCGCCAATAGACGCACATGAACATGAAAATACCCATCAGTGTATTTTCATTCGAAAATGCCACACGCGCGCATTGCGATATGTTTAAATTATCGAGCATGTACTCAGCTTGTAAAAAACGAAAGTGTTTTTACTTGATCACGATTTAGCCTGAAGAAAGACAGTTTTATCTTTCTCGATACAACAGTCGTGGCGCAACAACATAAAGCAAGATTAACCCTGCAGACTGTGCGACATCATACTCATTTTCACAGACTGGGTCACATGATACGCACGTGTATGTTCAGACATTTGAGTGGGTCTGTAGTTTGGTACACCATAAATGCGAGTACCTTTACTGTAGTGGGATAGCCTCTTCTTTCTGAAATACATTTATAATAGAAATATGGACAAAATAAATGTCCATGAGTTTGGGAAATCTGGATGCAGTGAAAACAACTTGGCTCCACCAGGATTTGAACCTTGGACCTACTGCTTAACATGCAGATGCCCTACCAATTGAGCTATGAAGCCAACTGGTGGTTTCAAAACACGGTATTGCAGTTGTTCCTCACTGATTGTGATTGGCTATCACATGAGCTTAAACAGCCCTACAGAGGGATAAAACCTTCAGTGAGATAACCACCCCTCCCAGAGATCACATAAGATACGACCCAATAAATAATAACTGAAAAAGCTGGGCTGGAATAAGACAGTTTTTGAGATAATGGTATGTTGTCACAAAATGTGACCCAATTCATGGACAAACCTACATGTACATTCATACATACTTTCCTTCCTTGAATTAGCACACACCCCTATAAATAACTAATTATCATCATTATATGCTCCTCCCTGCATCTCACAGCCATTTCAATCTTCCATCAGGCAATTCTACAGCAACGATTTGGGCAAGATTTCCGTGCGCGTAATGTACTGCTTTACCCCCTGGCTATAATAACGTGCCCAGCCAAGCACACACGCGCCACACGGAGTATTCTCCAATCTCTATCACCAATGTGAGTGAGACAACATACATTGCTGTGTCCATGAAGAGTGAGGGGAGGGGGAGGGGTGGGGGGAGGATGAGCGAGAGATAAAAATTGCCTGCTAATACTTTGCACCCAATTTAATTACTGTCAGTCCGCTCAGGTTGTGTGTAGGTCGGCGCGTTTCTCAGGGGCCCCTTTGGGGAATAGAACTATCATGGTTAATACCCGGCCCTTCCGCCTTTGCGTCGGCCGAGGAGGAGATTATATTGAGTTTATTTCATTGTCATTCAACTGCATATTAAACATCTCTGCTACAGAATCATGAAGGAAATTAGGTAGATTACTGGGTGCACTTTGGGTGCATAAAGGTGTAGCATAATTCATTTGCTACATGTACACCTTTGCAAATGGTTTTTCCACCGTAATAGGGTACATTTGAAAGATAAGTCAATAATGTCGTCAGTTTATCTCAAAGTTAAAGAAATGTCCTTGTACTGTTCTCAGGAGATAACTTTTGCCCCAAAAGGTAAGAAAATGCTGACACAACATACATTTCTGAAAAGCTTGTGTATAAATTTCCCCTTATACATGTACGTATGTAAAGAGATTGTGACATTTTTTCTGTCTTTGTTGAATACGTAAAAGGAAAATTTGTGCATGGGGTTTTCAGAAATGTATGTTGTAGGACTATTTTTCTTACTCCTTGGGATAAAAGTTATTTCCTCTGTTTAGACAAAATTAAGACATTGAAGGGAATTTGGACCTAAGATCTTGTACAATATGTCACAGAAATGTACCCCATTACTGTGGAAAGACCCAAATACAGTATAGTTTTAGGAAAAATATGAAGACTAATGACCCTGATATGTCATATCGTACGTGCGCTTACGCAAAGCACTTTGCCACAAACTATCTCTCTCCACCCAGGAGTAAATTACATGTACATTGTACATGTAGGTGTTGTGTGTTTTATTAGCTTATGAGAACCTTGCACCGCGTTTACACTCGAATCGGCAAAGGTGGATACAGATCCAGCATTTTTATTGCGACCACAAAACTGAACATTTGCCGCGTTTACACTACTCCCCAAATCGCTTCAACTCGCTTCAGAAACCGCAAAAGTCACCACTAAATGTAACTGCAGCACATGCGTGAGCTGTTAGGTGTTGCTGCACTAGTGCCAGATTGGTCAATTAAATCTACTACACTGCGGGCACCGCCCCAAGGACACTCAAATTGCCGAATCTGTATTCGGGTAGCGTTTACACTACAAGCGACCTTGACGATTGCAGGGTTCAACCCCGCAATTGCGGGGTTCAACCCTACCCCAAAGGTGACTTGAAAAAGGCGAATCAGACCCGGGTTTGATCCGCCTTTTTCAATTCACCTTTTGCGTTTACACTTAGTGCCTACCCGGCTTCAACTCCCCTTTTTGGAAATTGCGGAGTTCGATTCGGCAAAGGCGAATCGAGTGTAAACGGGGTATAACAGGCAGCTTGGGCAGCATGATCCCCAGGGAGCTGAGAAACTTGTGTTTTGTTGAGCAAAGTTGCATCCTTCTAAGGTTTTCATGAGTAATCTTCTGGGGCCAATTTTATCACCCATACTTCAGGGCAATTCCATTTCCATGATCAGGTGGACATTTCCACAAAATTTGTAAAATATTTGCATATATCGGGCAAAAACATGTTTGGTGTTGGGAAAATTGTTGTGGAAAATTAAATGTACTACAAATTTGTTTCCATGCGGAAAATATCATAAATTTTGTAGGCATGGGAGAGCTGTAACGTGACTAACTGTAACGTTACTAACCATGATTTTTCAATAGTTCTTGAAACTGGTGAGAGTAGGTGTGTCTTGGCATTTACAAAAACACACGCCAGTAAACAAGCAATGAAAGGAATATAACAACGATAGTCAATATCTATGCTGGTATCATATACCGAGAAACAAAAGATACACAAAAAGTAGTTTATTGAAGGAAAAAACAGTCAATCTGCGAGTGGGAATTTTTAACACACAAAAGCTTTGCAGTCATGCATACACAGTGTTCGAATTAGCACTGGTCCGTTGGCCAAATGACAGTTGAAATTGTCTCGGGCCAGTTGGAAAGCCTCCACAAATGGTCCGCCTGGCCAGTTGATATAAATCCGACCCATGCCGTAACTCACACATTGTCTTACCCTGCTAAAAATATGCATTAGGTAGGGTATTTAGAGAAAATTGCAGAGAAAATCTACCATATTTTCCTTGTTTATTCACTGGTTAAATCAAACAACTGGCTGTGAGTTATTAAAAAAAGTAGAGAAATAAAAATAAAGAAATTTGAACCGGGCCACTTGAAATGCCAAAGGGCCAGTAAAGACTGACGCCAACTGGCCCTGTTGGCTAATTGGGAAAAACGTTAAAGGCAAACACTGATACATGTAATCAGTGATCTCCACTGGTCCAAATTTTGTCCGGGCGCGCTGACGTCGCTCAGTGGGGGGGTGGTGGGGGGAGGGGGGAGGGTGGGAGGGAGGAGGCACGCACGCACGCACGCAATAAAAAAAACACCCACCCGGCCGTACGCGAGCGCGCAGTGCTTGGCATGCACCGCCCTCAAGAGGCCGGTTAACAACTTCGCCTATTGAGGGCGCTGTGCAACATGCATGCTACTGTCATGGCCGTTATCGATGCGGATTTGGTTCGCCGATCCGATAGATATGCGTGGAAAATGAACGATAACGACACCAGTGGTTACCGAATCACGTTTGATGAATTTACGCCTCATATTGGAATGACCCGGCTGTACTTTCAGAGTGTTTTAGGGGAGAAATTTTTATTTTTTTGTCCGGGCGGCCAAGATTTTTGTTCGGGCGGCACATTTTTGTCCGGGCGCTAACGGTACCTCTGAGGATTGTGTCCGGGCGGCGCCCCCGGACAAAACCGGCAGTGGAGAACACTGGTAATGAAGTCGTCATGTGAATATTTCAATGTCAACTTAGAGGCCCAGTGTATCATTTGCAATGACCCCAAAAAGTAATCAACGAGTTTACAGGGGAAAAGTTCTGAAAGTAAAGATTGAATTAATAGCAACTACCCAATGAAAGGTTTCCGCTCAAAATGATATAATTTTACCAGAAAATAATCTGTAAAGATGAAATTATTTAGATCGTTTGCAAACGATTTACTTATTTTTTGTTCGCATCTACGCGGTCCAAAATGCATGGGCGCTGTGTACTGCGTGTGCGTGTTCCAATGCGATGCATTTTTATGAATCGCGCGCATACGCAGTATATGATGTGCGCCACAGAGTGCATGACGCAAGCCACATAGTACCCGATCAACTGAGAACAAATATTTGAAACACCCCGCCAAGACCAGGAAAACGCATATTGATTTTCATGGTTTTTTTAAACGTGGTACATTTGACAAAGCTGAAATTTCTTCGGATGAGTTTGTTGATGTCTTTCTTTTGATTTATAATGGTTTTATTCGCATAATCGCTCAAAAACAGATCATCTACAGGGCCTTTTTAATGTACACGTATAATTACTAAAGAGATTTGCAAATTTTGATGAAACTAAAAATTTGCATTTCTGTTGTTGCTCGTGCAGTGTATTTGTCTCGAGTTTATAAGTGAACACATGCTGACAATGACATATGTTTCCATGTTCTGTACTAGCTCTCACAGTATCAAGACTTTGCACAGCGACTGCCTGCAGGCATGCATGGGTGGCATGCATCTCGATTTATCTTCTTGAAGTAATGCGCAATACTGACAAGTGGCAAGGACAGTCTGTTAGCAGATCAATACGTGTTGTTTTCCCCTCTGAATGTTGTACAGACAGGTTTTGTTAGTATGCACAGCCATGTAGTTGTAACGTTTAAGCCATTAGTTTAAAGCCCCAATACATCATTTGCAGCGATCCGAAACTTTACTTCACAAGTTGACAAGATAAACTTGACTAAAAGTGTTGATTGCAATGTTAAAGGCACAGGCTCGTCAGCAATGCGCGCACGCCAAATTCGTGCCACGAAATACGCAGCTCCATGCCTTTGTTATGGAGCTGCGTATTTCGTGGCACAAATTTGGCGCGCGCGCATTGCCGACGAGTCTGTGCCTTTAAAGGCAGAACACACGACCATGATGATTGGTAAACCGTTGCAAATAGTTTTATCTCTCTGTGTGATTGAAGATATGCATGATTAAAATCAACCTGAGCAAAAAAACAGCTCCGTACTTCATCTAACTTTTGAGAAAACAGTAAAAAAAAAGACTTTACGGTCACTTCGCCCCAAAACCATTTCGCCCCGCCCTGAACCACGGCCTGTGCACTAAGTATTTTGGGGTGAAGTGGCATTCGGATGAAGTGGTGTAAGGACGAAGTGGTTTGGGGGCAAGGTGGCTTTTGGGGCGAAGTGGTTCAGGGCGAAGTGGTGCAGGGCAAAATGGTTTTGGGGCGAAGTGAATTTTCGTCTCATGATAAGACAAAAAATAATGGTTTTACTCATTTCTCAAAAACTATAGCACTTTAGACAAAACCATTTCAGGAGAAGTTTACTACCATCATCATGTTTATATTGTGTAAGTTTTGTGTAAATCTGTGAACATTTCTGATTTTCGAGATTACCAATGATGTGTTCTAACTTTAACAAACAGCAAATGATTTTTTTCCTGGGTAAAATAGTACCACATTTGTGGAAGAATATGCCAACTGAAGGTGCTTTAATTTAACAAAAAAAATTGTCTGCAGACAATTTCTTTTAGCATTCATTCAACACAATTTTTCTGAAATACAATGTATTACTGCATCTATGTGGCTGAAATTTCTACAAGGCAGTTTATCAACAATATTTTTCAGTTATGTAATTTTGTTGTCCTTGTTTTTAAAAGGTTTTCCAATCATGTAATCGGTTTTTAAGAAAGGTACAAATTAAGCATGTTTTTGTGTTTACCCTGGCATCATACAATTAAATGTGTGTTTCAGGCCTTGACGTTATCCAAGGCCATCACGGCCAATTGGGAGCCAAAATGTGATGTGGTTGGCATGGTAATATGCTCCGAGACATCCACCAAAGCAGCCATTGCAAAAACATTGCCCCTTCACGATCGATAGACTTTCTGAGGCCAAGCTTTAAATTTTGGAAAATAAAGCTTTTTAATCATTTTCAAACTCGATCTGTTTTAAAAAGTGGAGGGGGGAATGGACACAAGCAGGGATATGACAAACTGTTTGACTTGTTCACTTGAACTACCTGATACTGCAGGCTCTGAATTCCAATCTGATTTAATAATAGTGGACTCTTGTATAGCGCATATATCTACCCTACAGGGTACTCCTGGCACTGTTGCCATTATTACCGCTGCCATCAGGAAATCACCAGAACCATTTCGCTTAAACTACATGTACATGTAGGTGGCTACATTGTGTACCTGGCCAAGGCGCACAACCCTATCAGCAGTTAGATTGTAGCATTCCACCTCCATTTAACAGCTCCGCAGATATCGCTTGGGTTGACGAGGCAATTGAGATTAAGGGTCTTGCCCACGGACACAAACACATTGGCACAAGTGGGGCTTAAACCCATCCCCTCGATCACAAGCATGGCTGTTTACCCACATACGTGTGCTCCCATTTACAATTCTTTACAAATTGTACACACAGTATGAACGTACAGTAGACATGCCATGCATTTTCTTTCCGACCAAAGCCCCACATTAAATCAATTGTCAATGTAGCCACTTGCGCCCCGCCCCCCCTTCGCCCCAAAAGCTGCTCTTAATGGTTCAGGCAATAAACCCTTTTACGCTTATCGACGACAAGAACATGCGTTGCTACACGTACATGTACATACATGCTTGTGTGTTCAGTAGAATATTTTTGTGTTGTTACATGTAGGTCACTGTGCATTCGCTACGATCTGCGCACGCACATGGCAACGTGTGTTCGAAGTGCCCTGTGAACAAGATGGCGTCAATATTACCGTGAAAGGGTTTATTACATGTAGTCCTACACACTGCATGAGCATGTTAAAACCCTGATGAAGTTAATTTAAAATATGTACGTACTCCACATTTCTTGATGAAGACCTCGTATTTGTGGGTCACCCAGTTACACAAATTGCACTCTCTTTTCAACAAACGCACTATTAAAACTTCATGTAACAGAAAGTGGCTTGCATTAATTATAACATACATGTCGCCAGGTTTGTCTACTGTAGATATTACTAAACTATTTAGGCCCTAAATAAATTAATGCTTGCAACCAACATGCTAAATTTGATAAGCTTAAAAAGTAATAAAGTAGTGCAATTTCATGGTCAAGTAGACATCCTTAAATTTTAGAATGATGAATTTTCAGTAACTTTTATGATTATAAATGAAAATTTTGCCCACCAGTTTGCCCACTAAAGGAAGAGGATTAAAACAATTTCATTTTAATCAATTTCATTCTTCAAAGTTAAATCCAAAAGGCATGAGTCGGTTCATACTAAATGAAATTTATAAAATGCTAAGCCCTTTGGTTTTATGTGACTATGACCCCGTTCTCACTTCGCTTCGTTCGACGATGATTCAACAATGATTCGACGAAGAGTTTTCCTGATGTGAACGCACGCCTCTTCATTCGATGATGATTAGAATCGTTTCATTCCATGAAGCAAATAGCTTCAATAGACATCACTTCATTCGATGAAGAAATTGCTTCATTCGATGAAGCATAATGAGAACGCTCCCTTCGTTCGACGAAGCAATTTGGCAGGCCAGTTTGCACAAGTGCATTGTGTGTCAAGCGTTGTTTTTGACGCGCCACTGGAAAACCACACAGCGCGTCTAGATGCGCGACGCGCATGTAGGTACGACCTCCCACAGCTTCATTCGATCTTCGTTAGCGGTCGCTTATAATGTGTACGGTACCGCTCTTCATTCGATCCTCGTTCGATCTTCGTTAAGTGATATATGAACGCACGCTTCATTAACTAACGATGATTAACTAATTTTCGTCGAACGAAGCGATTCCTCTACTGTACGATCCTGAATTCTAAGGCCCGCTATAAACGTTGCGCTCATGCCGTGACGAATTAAATTCAACTTGGTACGATGTTGGCACGACATTAGCACGGCAGCGGCTTCAAATGTCAAACTTAATTGCAAACTCCCAGCCAAGTTTAAATACATCCAACATGGCGGATGAGTATTGTGCACGTCATGGACGTTGTACACGTGCGTTTTCCATTCTGTCCGTTGTACGTCGCCATTTATTATTTTGATACACTCGTTTGTTGGTTATTTCTTTACTCACATACGCGCTGTGAGCATGCGCATTTCTAGTTGTGAACAAAATTGCGGACCAACTTTGAACTGGAATTAAATTCGACACGGCAGAAGCACGACGTTTGAAGCCGAGTCATGATTGTGCCGCACTAAATTGAGTTAGCACAGCAGACCCTGTCGAGCAAATTTTTTCTGCCGTGCCGAATTCATTTTGCCAAGCCAAATGGCTTCAAACGTCGTGCATGTGCCGTGTCGAATTAAAAAAATCAAACTTACTTTAATTCGACACAGCATAAGAGCGACGTTTGAAGCGGGCCTTAGGGAACATAAGATTCATGAAAACTGCAGCACATGAAAAATAACGAAAGTCACATACACCCACATTGCGGACTGTCAACAAACAATGGGTGTTTTTCATAAGATCAATGCCAATCTTTATTTTCATAGAAAGAAATTGTCATATAAAACTTGATCTGGAGAAGGTTGTGCACAATATGTGAAATCCATCCCACTTGTGTACTGAACATGTGGTCCGTTACTGACCGAATTTGGTAAGAGGGTGGCATGCATTGTGTGCTTACCAGTATCCATTCAGTGGCAGGAACATAACAGTATTCATAACTTTGTGGGTTTAGCCACGGCCACATGCACCACTCCTCCGCCTTGGCATATTGCCAGCCATGTACAGTTGTAGTCAGAAGTTTACATACAACTGTGTTAAAACCAGTGTGTTTGAACTTGCGTTGTCACCATTTTTGTAACAGTCTTTACAAAAGTCGTGATTTTGTGGAATTCCTCACGTGCTTGCAGTACTTAAAACATAGCTTGCACACCTTGCAATGGTTCGGTAGTCCTGTTTACCATTTTGGGTGATGATGGTAGTGGTGTACATGTATGTAAACTTCCGACTTCAACTGTATGTACATGTATGAACAATATTATGGCAGATGAATGTTGTTAAAACAATGTGGGGGGAAATGAAACGCCCCCAGAGATGTTATTTTTTAAAAATGACAAATTGTTTATTTTTTTGAAAAATAATTCTGAGAAAAATAAAATTTTCCAATTTATGTACAGCCATGGCAAAACATTTAGGGTCCAGTTCGGTATTTACCCTCCAAAAAAATGACTGAATTATCTAAAAGCTTACATGTACCTTAACAAGATGGTAATAGTAGTAATCATCCTGTGAAATTATTTCGTCTGAAGTGCCCTCGTTGATGAGAAAAATATTGAAACTATTCTATTCTATTCTCGACATACGAGTGGAAATTACGGCGTTATTAACAGTTTACCAATCATATACCTTTTAGACCACCTTTGAGGGGTCGAAATTAACACTGGTCCTGTAGTCTGAGACGAGTAAAGGACCACTAGATCTGTCAAAGACAGATGGACCAGTGAAAACATTTACTGACTCATGGAAACATTCTTTGATGCCTAATCCACAGTAAACATTTCTTAATACTGTAAATGCGAAGAATTCCTGGTTACCACAAACAATTCCAGATCGCTTTAGACATTTTCAGATAACTAGATACATTTCTTTCTCCGATCTCTCCAGACATGCCTCAGTGTTGGATCAGAAAGCAATCCCATCCATCCTGCACTCAATGACCTTAAACCAGAAAGTGTTGCAGTATCTTGGTGCCATTTTGAAAAGCACCAGTGGACCACCAAATTTTCAGCAGGACCAGCAGAGACTCTAATCTACTGGTCCTTCTGACCAGCATGAAATTCAGGTTAATTTCGACCCCTGATGTAGATTTATTTTTCTGAATGCAGTGATTGCATCATCATAATTGTGTCATTCTTACATCAGCTTCTTGTAGTCATTTCCTGTTCAGAGTATTCTTCTTGGTGAAAAAGCACAATTTGAGCCCTTTGAACTTCCAAAAGTGGCAGTTTTAACCCATTTTTTAGGATCTTTCAAATATGCAAAAATTAGCGAAATTTGGCGTTATATAAAGTGTTTACTGTGTGGTGGTCAATTAAAAGTGACTACAAGAAGCCAATGTAAGGATGATGCAGTCTGATGCAATAATAACACATGCCTTTACTGTTCCCCCACAATTCACTGCATGCAGAACATGGCGCAGTGCACATGTATACAAATCTAGTACGCTGGCAGAATCTCCTATGTACAATTGTACACAAGTCAATGGGTTTCCAGAGGTGAGTGGTGTTCTTGGCCACTTCAAACTCGTAAAACACGACGAATTTGTGTTTTTGACACAAAATGATAACTGATAATATTGAGCTCAGATATTATTCAACATGCTGTACATCTGTTTTGGGGTTATATGGGCGTCTAAGGGGGGACATTTTTGAGATAACTGTCGAAAATCTGTGGTTACAGTATTAAGTGAAGCCGAGCGTGCGTGACATCGCGAGTCATGGGACTCATACCCATGACTGCCGACGCATTCAGAAAAAGAAAAAAAATGTAGTCTTCTCAAAGGTGGTCTTAAACTTTTGGTCACGTATTGTCCAAGCCACAAGGGGCAACTGAGGCAAACAAGCACTTCTTATCTAGAGTATAAGCAGTTTTGAGTTTGCGGTTTATGAGATAAGTTCCGATTTGAACATCACTTGTGTGACTTTTTTTCTCATAAACTTTCCTTAATAGACCTTTATCACAGTGTGTCCATCTTTGTCTTGTTCGCCATAGTAAATGTTGGGCACGATCAGTGCATCTGTGTGACCACGCGATGACGCGAGTAATCGAACATCGACCATTGTTGTTTTGAGAGTATACTGTCTGTGCTACGCGCTTTCTTGATTGTGTTACGCGCGTCATTGTGATGCACACAATAAACAATTTCAACACGGGATCAAACTATTTTTCCTGCAAGCCTCACTTTGGTTGCGTTCATTATATTAGGGAAAGGGGAAGATGGCAGCACTGTGATAGAGGTCTATAGCGAAATGTCAACTTGTTAAATTTCACACTACATGTACATGTACATGATGTGCATGCTGGAGAAAGAGTACATGATGAATTCAGGCTAGTGATAGCTTGTAATATCTTGCACTTGTGGGGAAGATTTTAGGTGTGATGGTTGTGTAAGTAGACCTTGATCACAAGTGTCGGGCATGATCCATACATCTGCACGATCACGCAATGGCGCATCTAATCTACCGTTGTTATAAGTGAAAGAATCACTGTCCGTGCTGCACGTTTGTGTGATCGTGCTACACGTGTGTCATGTGTCATTGCAATGCATAAGTGACAATTTCACCACTATTTTTTCTGAAAGCCTCACTTTGGTTACGTCGATTTTACATGTAATAGGGGAAAAGGAAAGATGGCTGCACCATAATAAAGGTCGAGACATGTACATGTAGGTACATAGTTAAAATCAGATGGATTGGTTCTCAAATGTTCCTGTTACATGTATACTGCTAGTATTCTTGTAAAACAAGACACCTTTATGCTTGGCATTACCAATATATTAATTTTTCCCTTGCTGTTTAAAATCATTTTCCTTCATTATCTTTGTAGGGAATTTAACAAAAATATTTCAGTCGCATCTTTAACTGTGCTGAAAGTTGTTTACGTAAATGCAGGAAAATTTCCACTGACATTTGTATGACTACTCTCTGCTAAATCCCTGAAAGTGTTCACACTTTGAGGCCCTGTCTTAAATGTCTGGCGCAGTCAAATCCAATATTTCTCTCCGAGAGAGCCAGCACCTGGATTTAGTGTAATCCTCGACAGTATTCAATGTGATTCCCCGCATTATTGTGTTTTCAGGCAGGCCAGCTACGGTATGTTTTACAGTGTATACAGTACATGTACCTGCCTCACAGCGTACAGGAAACACAACAGCCAGAATTGACGTAGACCCATCCTCAGTGGAAGTGGTGTTTCATAAATCCAATTTTCCAAAGCGAGCCCGAGCGTGAACTACTCCAATTTCCTTAAAGCGATTGTGGTTTCTAAACCCTCTTTGCCGTTTTGTATTATTCATGCCAGGTACGCACATCGGTGCATGCATAGCATGTACGGTAGTAGGCCTATAATACAGTGCACTTGGGTATTGATGTGCTTTAATGGTGCGTTTCATTTAATGCACCCCCTTGGAGACTTTACAATTTTGCTTGGGTACAGCAGATGCACAGCTCAGAATTGCCATGTTCTATTGTCATCGGCGGCCTACTTTATTGCTATATATACAAAAAAAGGAGAACATGGGCCAACATGTTCATGCTTTGAAAGTAGAACATATAGAATCGACATCATTCAACTTAAACAAGATACTTATATTAATTAACCCTAACTCCCTAGGGTGTATGTAAAATCATACTGATTTTGGAGGATTGAGGAGTGTTGGGGTTCATGCAAATGTTACAATGATCTTTACTCATTCTCATTTTTTTACCAAAAATGTGGCATGAAGACAACACGGGAAATTTGGGTTTTATATAAATGTACATGTAAAAGTGTACATTTATTCATACATTTTTGATTTTTTTTTTAATTCTGAAAAACCAAGCAGTTTAATTTGTTTTACATCAATTGCCTTTTGTAATCAAGCGTGCTAATCTTGATGTACCCGGTACCGTACTTTGAAATGCAGTACTTAATATTGAAATCAATCACAATTATGTTGTTAAAAATTAACTACTGTTTATGCGGTATCAGACATCCTGTAATAAGTTGTGGTATTTTCCTTAAACCCTTCGCATCTGGATTTTCTGACAATCCAAATTATTTACGTACTTTGATTTTTCTTCATATCACAATCCGTTATTTCATTTACACGGTGATCGTGACTATGGTTTGTTACTTTGACCGCATACATTGTGTACAAAGATACAGGTTCACAGGGAAAACCAGAGGGAGTACACCATTGAGCCTGACAGCTCAGCTGATAGCTCAGGTGGTAGCGCATCTGCCCTGTTTCCAGAGGTCTCCGGTTCAAATCCTGGTAATGACCATGTCTACACACGTGTATGATTTTTCTCTCACCCCATGATTGAAATGAGGCACCTTATCAAATACATAGACCCTGTTCACGCGTTTGAACGGATCGATTGTGTCCCCTGACTCAGTTCTAAAGAATGCAAACTGCTGCTTGGAAAGGTACCAGACTAAACGCACTCCAAGCCTCGTGTTCAGATCGAGGCACCTTTTCAATTGACAATTTGCACTCTACAGGGTGTCCCAGAAAAAAACGGAACAGTTAGGAAAATCGTGATTGTGGGGAAACCAAATATCACAACCATGTAAAATTTGCTAGATGTGCCAGAGCATAAGCTTCATAGACCAGTAGATTAGAGAACTCTACTGGTCCTGCTGAAAATTTGGTGGTCGACTGGTGCTTTTCAAAATGGCACCGAGATACTGCAACACTTTATGGTTTAAGGTTATTGAGTGCAGGATGGATGGGATGTCTGGAGAGATCGGAGAAAGAAATGTAGTGATCTGAAAATGTCTAAAGCGATCAGGAATTGTTTGTGGTAACCAGGAATTCACATTAAAGTAAGAAATGTTTACTGTGGATTAGGCATCAGAGAATGTTTCCATGAGTCAGTAAATGTTTTCACTGGTCCATCCGACCAGCGTCTTTGACAGATCTACATGTAGTGGTCCTGATTTTTTAGTTAGGAAAATCGTGATAGTGGGGAAACCAAATATCACAACCATGTAAAATTTGCTAGATGTGCCAGAGCATAAGCTTCATTTTCATACCAATTTCATGTTGGTACAGTTCCGGATGGCTGCACAATTATTGTTTGACTGAGGTGAGGTAAAAAGACAATTGCCGCATGTTTCAATGATACTTTTGATAATTCCTGAGAATGGTACTTTCTGAATAGGGACACGGCGACCAGGGTAACGAAGGGCAAAAGCATTTCTGACTGCTGCAAGGCTTTCAAGTCCTGCATATTCAGTCACCACCTTTGCTGATGAGTTAACTGCACCATGTTGTGAAATGACCAGCAGAGAGCCCATGGCAAATTTTGTATGCCTGTGCTTATGTAATCAGTCAAAAATCCCATTCTGCAGAGGATTATGCAATGAAATTCACAATCAGAAAACATGCAGCAATTGTCATTTCACTGCACTAGCTCAGTTAAACAATGATTGTGCAGCCATCCGGAACTGGATTACGGTAACTTGCAATTGGTATGAAGTTATAGCTTTTGCTCTGGTGCATCTGGCAAAACCAAATTTTTATGGCTATGGTATTTGTTGTCCACACAATCACGATTTTTCTAACTGTTCCGTTTTTTCTGGGACACCCTGTATACACGTACATAGTGTCAATCGTATCCCCTATTCAGGGGACAAGATTGAAACATTAAAGCGTGTGAAAAGGGTCTGTTAGATTTATCTTGCCATACATGTTCTTCTTTTACTCAAAATTTGTCTTCAAAGATTACAGGTACCGGTAGCTTTAAATACCGAAGCAGATGTTTCCCAATGCAAGTAAAAACCTTGAAACATGTCAAAATGTGAGATAGCGTCTTGAAGAAAACAGAACCACCTTAATTTTATTACATGCTCTGCAACGACGTGGACTGCCACAACCAAACACGTTAATTAACTTGTTTGGCAATGCCATTAAAGCCAACACGCACCTGATTGAGGTCTATCGATTCTTTGTATTTTTATCTGTGCACGTGGAGCAGTACGCATTTCACAGTCTTGTGGCGTCACACTTACGTACACTGTACATAACATGTAGGTTGGGTAATTTCATTAATTAATACAGGTTGCTTTTAGTCTGTGTTTACACTTAAAACACTAGCATCTTAAAAGGTTTGAGTTCATCTGGATATAGCGATACCGTAACCAAACAGACAAACCGAATGAGGTTTCATTCAGAACCGGACCGAAATGAACATTATTTTCATTCAGTTTGGCAGTGGTTTCGGAATAATCACTTGCACGTGTTCCTCATAATGCTTTTAGAAATTAAACAGCAGCTTTTCTCTGCATTTAGACGAAGTACATGTATGTAGGTGCTTTCGTGTCATGTTTGTTTTTTACCACGAGTCCATTTTGCAGGATACAACATGATACAACATGATATCTATATATGGTTGTATCACAATATGGTTGGAGCCGAGAGTACATGTGTGGGGTGGAGCCCACATCATGCACGTTTTGGTATTTTGGTGAGGCTGTTCAGGCAACCACTTAGAGGAACACACCGGCTTACTGTTTACATAATGTAGCGATCTAGCATCCTTAACAATAATTTGTTGATGGTCGTTGTGGAAAAAAATTCTCAAAATGTCACGTAATTTACTAGAAATGTTTAAAATTAACAAAAGATACAAATGTTGGGTTATACGCTTTACCAGCTGTCACGATGTATTACATGTATGTATCATGTGTTTGTAAATAAAGGTGGCGTTCGATATGGGTCGACACGTGTTTAACAAACATCGTTTCCTTGTTTTCCCTGACTCATCACACCTTGCACGATCCCTCAGGTCAGGGCTGACTCGAGAAAGCAACTCGAACGCAACGTTTTGGTGTCTTTAGTGCCCGCAATAGGCCTAGATGCCGTTTTTTTCTTCGGATATTATTTATCGCCGTGAAGCGAAGACACAAAAATCTGGGAGATTCTCTCGTCCACATCAACACCCAGAAACCCTTCTTATGAAATCTGTTGGCATATTTGTGCAAACTATGTACATAGTGTTCGTAGGACATTATTTCCCAACAAGAAGAGAAACCAACCGCGAATGACATAAGCAACTCGCACTTCGCGCTGGTTTCTACGGCTGAAAATAAAACTAACTCCAAGACCACGTGATTTATCCGAACCAGAATCTGGTTCGGATAAATCACGTGACCTTGAATTTTTTGAAAAATGCTCAAAAACGGCCAAATTCGGTGGTTTCTTTTCAGGTTATCTTCAGTCTATTTCGGAAAGACTTTCAGAATCATGTATGGGTCTATTTCGAGCCAAAAATAACCCAACAAAGCCGGTATGTCCCTTTAATTACTCTATATTGACAATAATTTACATGTAAATTAAATCTTTCCAGTGTAAAACTGCAGAGATGTACGTGTATAATTAAGGCAAATTTCACAAAAATAGCCATATTTCTTGATGGAAAGTTAACAAAAGAAAAAAAATGTCCAAGCCTGTATCTAGAGCAGTAATACAGTATGCATGTAAGTGGGTTAAAAAATGATTAGATAAAGCCATTGCTTTTATGAAATTTTCTAAAAACAAAGATTAAATAAATTATGAGCATTTTCATAAAATATGAGCATTACTTTCCCTCGACCTGCTTTAAATGACAGTTTTTAAAATGGTTCGGTTGGTTTGACTTTTATTATGAACGTTATCTGGCAATGTATTCAATTATTGATTGCAGACACTGTAGACATAGTCATACATTTTACCAAGGCATCCTATTGACCACTCTCACAGACGCCATCTTCGTAGGAAAAATGCTACTGCGTATTAAACGCCATCAAGTATGCGCACGCACACCAGCACACCCTGGAAAATTTGTTCGAAATTTGTTCGAAATACGGCGCAACCGATGCGCGTCCCAAAAAAACTACGCTCAAGATCCTGCTACACGTGACAATTTGTAGGAAGTGACGTCATTTGAACGTGATTAATTGACTGAATGTGGTGTTTGTTAAGGCCCCTTCACATGACATCTCACAAGGTTTGAGATAGAATTTACGAGCGGGATTGTTTACTTTATAATTACATGGTAGGGTGATTTGGCGTACTTTCGCACGATACAGCGAAAACGTCACTGGCGTTTCTTGAGACGAGAATGCTTTTTTCACTGGTCGCCGGCAGACCATCAATTATGCGCATAAGTGCTGCTGGTAACAGCAGCCAAAAATGTACATTTTCCCGCGAGAAAGGTATCTCCAACAGCCCAAGAGACGAATTCTATTCGAAAAATAAGACATGGTGCTACATTAGAGTTGTCCATCATCCAGTCAAAAATGGATGATATGGTCAAAATCGCTGTAAGTACGATGATCAGAACGATGATCAGAGCCATGACCAGTGGACGTAATAAATTCACTTCAAATTTCGCGGGACCGGGGCGATTGCAAGCTGCGCTGTCACAAAGGACGTGTATGGTGTGTATAAATGTATCCATGCATGCGCATTGCGATGACTGTCGCAAAGGACGTTGTACAAATCGTTTCACACGATCGTTCTCAAGGATACCTTGAGAAATCTTCCGCTAGCGGTAGGTCTGGACCTCCGCCAAAATATCTCAAGGATTGAGAAAATTTCTCAAGGAATGCTTGTCACTCTCAAGCATTGGTGTTCTTTCACACAACGGCACTTTTGTAAGATTTTCTCAAGCATGAGAAAATATCTCAAGCCTTGCGAGTTTTTCAGCCTCGTGTGAAAAGGGATTACCATTGCTCTCAATATTTTGTCTAGTTTTCTTGTCAATTCATGAAATAAAATTTTGGGTCACTGCAAATGATGTAATGGGGCTTTACATGTAACTAATCTGCTATCCTCGAAATGTGTACTTGAGCATTGGTAGTACACCTACATGTAGAATTCTTTAACCACCGCTCCTTATATTTTGAAGCCCGTTTCCAATGGCCTCCCACAGTGTGACCAACTGATGATGCGACAAGATGAGAAAATAACCCACTGCAGGAGCTACATGTACTGCAATTTGCATTCAGCATGGATGCCGTGCGTACGTGCTATCGATCGGGCATATTGCGTCACCACTCATGCGAACACTCAACCACTCGCGCTTTAATGTGGAACACTACATGTAGGAGATATGATGGACACCCATACATGTAGGTACTGTATTAATGTAAGATTCATCAGCATATTGTGTAGTGTGTACCATGTACATGTACACGTGAAGGTGCATCATGCAGTCACACAATGTACGCGTTCGTATGTATGTACATGTACATACCAGTAGACTACATGTACAGTTCCCAAATGCCACTTTGCAACATGTTGCGTGTACATGTGGGTTATTCCATGAAAACAGGAGACAGTGTCCCCCTTACGTCGTGACATTTTTGGAGTTGATTTTTTACAATTACCAGATGTCATAGAATTACCCTCGGCATATAAAGAATTATGACCTCACGAATCGAACTCCACCTTTATCTGTTGATACATGTACATGGAGTACTACCCAAGACATAACGAGAACGATTCAATAAACTTGTGCGATCTCCTAAATGCCAGTGTGACATTTTGAATTTTTCGCTCAAAATTTAACAATTTTCGCTCATAATGTAATTTGAAGCGATAAATTAAGTCCATGTACAGTGTATGGCTGGCTAAAATCAGCAACTACGTTTTCTTATCGCTCATTAGATGCGCCTAATTAAGACTTTACTGTAGAAAATGCTTAAGTAAATTTAACTGTGAAAAGTGATTGGTAGGCCTACAGTATAAGGTTTTAATGTCATGTAATGTTTTACCGTCTTATATTTTTAATCATCTCATTTTTTTCTACGACCTTTCGTTTTTTTAATTGTAAATATTGTACATGTCGGCAATTATGCTGTTGGGACGCAATATCTTTGTTATTAGTAATAAACCAGAAAATTACAATGTACCGACGTACATTGTAGTCCAATATTTTTCCCAAAGCAGTACAATGTAAAATGGTGACCCTACATTGTCAATGTACACTACGAACAGATTGCTTCGGGCACTTTTGTCCTTGACATTCAAACCATTGTTTTGAGGCTGACACTAATGTTGATTCCGATAACGGAGGGAATGTGATTTTTGTCGCAGGTGTGTTTCACCAATGCAACTCTACATAGTCAACAGCCACGTCTTTGGGCCTTCTGTTGCCCATCTTGCATACATATCGATTATATGATGCTTTTGAATGGCCCTCAGCTCTTACCGGTATGCTTGTATGTCGAGCACAGAAAAGGTATCACTGTACAGTAGTACATTGTGTACATGCACAGTTAGCCCAGGTTGGACGTCGCCTTCATTATGTTCATTGCATTACGAGTGATGTCGATGTCTCTAATAGAGTGATTGAAACTTGCACATAATTTTTTAAGCTATTTTACCTAAATAATGCACGTCAAATTTATGTCCATATACATGTATATCCTTGGCGTCTTCATTTACAGGAATGGAAGGTTTTTAAAACCATGGACATCAAATTTGACGAAAATATGCTGGGATTTTAAGCACAAACTAATGTCAAATTCCAGGGAAATCTGTCGGTATCATCAATTTTGGATAAGCGTGAACTACGCAATTCCATTCACGTGCAAGGACTTGCCTAGCAACCGCAAATTGCACACTTTATGCACTTGTAATTTAGCGTGACTTTTCGCCATTTTCCTCCGGATTATGCAATTTGGTGCTTTGTAGAGGATTTCAAAACCCGGCAATCCCAGAGATTAAGACACGTGGGACTTTGTTAGCACATTACCAGCTTCCAGCACAAGGTAGAAATATTGATAGGTAGAAATATTGTGAAGTTCGTTTGCCAAAGGATTTCAACCAAAATTTCAAATTTTATTGAGGGATTGACTTTTCCTTTTTTTCCTTTCTTTTTAAAATTTACCTTTTGGGGAGTTGACCCTTTTAAAATTCCATCCCGTCACACTCAGAGGAAGCGATTTTTGGGTACACATTTATAAGCTTTCTAACTAATGCCCAACACACAAGACATTTCACGAAACATGTGAAATAAGGCTGTGCCTAATGAATCGAATATTCCAATATTCGATCGTCCATCGAATATTCGAATAGCATTTTACCAAATAGAATATTCGGTATGTGCTTTTTCCACTCCAAACCAAACATGTCTTTCAGCTAGAAAGAAGTGAAAACCATTTTTCCTCTGCTGGAATGGTCGCTTTGATGTCATATTTGCAGTCCAAGGGCCGACGATAATTTCTGCAAAAACTCTTCGGGCAAGAAACTGCTACATGGAAGTTATAACATAGGCGGCAAATTCGGCAATAAAAAGGCTGCTGTAACTAAGTAAACTGTGCATGAGCTGTGAGTGTGGACGTGCCAGAATCGAATAATTTCACAGCAGACCTTTTTGCCAAAATCATAGAAAAAAATCACGCATCAAATATCGAATATTCGATCGTAAATAAAACCGATTTTTTGAATACTAAATTATTCGAAAATGCACAGGCCTAACAGTGTTCTCCACGGGTTTTTCATTTGCTAGGGCGGCACTCCCCCCATGAATATTTGATCGTAAATAAAACCGATTTTTTGAATACTAAATTATTCGAAAATGCACAGGCCTAACAGTGTTCTCCACGGGTTTTTCATTTGCTAGGGCGGCACTCCCCCCACGAAGCTCCCCCCCCCAAGACCCCCCCCCCCCCCCAGCCCCCGCCCCCCCGCACCACCCCGCCCCCCGCCAAAAAATCCTGCCAAAAACGATGTTTTAAAGCTGGAAAAAGGGGCTTACAATTTGTTTTACTAAAGACTGTCTTTTTCCCTCTAAACTGTTTAACACTTTGAATGAGTTTCAGCACAGCAACTAAATATAGTTGACATTAAAAAGCTGGTCTCTCAGAGGCTATCCCTGACGAGTGCTCTTAGGTTTCAAGCACTGTGCCCTAGGTACTGTTCACCTTTTTATACTAACATACTTACAATGAAGAAAAAAAAGTCCAGACATCTGAGAAATGGGGAAAAAAAGAGAAAAGACAACTGCATTTATTGCCCCGGAGGCAACTACATTTGCCTGCTGTGTGATGACAGTGGCCTGGTAATGCTTTTAACGTAATCCGTGATGAAGTGTCGCAAGATAAAGTGGTTTGGAACAATTTTGCATTTCCTAAGGGCTGCTTATCGTGTCTGTAGTATACTATGCACTGAATGATTTTGACTGCTCGCGTATGTACATTTTTCAAAATCAGGTGACAAGCTTGGAGATTTACAGCTATGTGTGCATATGGGACAGTGATTCTATTTATTAGGGTACCAGTGGGTAAAAATGTATTATCATGGTAAAATGTTATTTCAGTCCACATGTTAATTTTTGTTTGTGTCAACAGCATCAGTTTGCACTAGACAAAACCTTCAAAATGGGCATCATTAATATTCGTTGCCATGATTGTGATTAAAAATAAGCTAAAATTATCACTTTTTAGGCAAACAAATACGACATTTGAACATACCATTATAAATTTGTCTTTTTTTTTCAGGACGGCCTAAAATGTAACACAAGTGTCCGTCCTGGTTATGAGCGTATATTTTAAATTTGTACACAGGGTTTTTAGAAAGGCATGTCAGGGGTTTCCCTTAACTTATTTTTTCACTCGCCCGCCGGACTAGTAAACCAACATTTTAGGTAGTCCGCAAGCTGTTTCACTAGCCCGCATGTTTTTACCCATTTTTTTCTAAATTTCTTCATTTTGTACCAACATCTATCGAGTGTGGAATTTTGCAAAGAAAAGGCTTTCGTTTTATTTTCAGCGGTACAGAACGACTGTACAGTAGGTGCACATTTGATGAAGAAAAAAAATAATAGTTTTAAAAAAAATTGAAGATTTTACTATAGAAACAAACAGAAACAACATGTAGCAGGAATAACTTTACTAGGAAAAACTCTGTTCTCATGTGTTTTGTAAAGGTCTGGTAATTGCCAAGTATTAAATTCTTTCCAAATGTAAAAATAAACGGGTAGTTTTCCATTTCTTTTTCATCTATTACTTTTAAAAGCTTCTAATCGTTCCGAACACCCCGTGCTGGCCGTGCGCACGTGGTTAGCATCGTGGTTAATTAGACTGGTTCCCGTCCACATATTCCACACAGGAGAATATAAGGACAGGTAAAGGGCGCTTCATCTTGATCTGTAATTGGTCGTCTTTGCGCGTGCGCATTGTGTTTTTTATATTTAAAAATTGGCCAAGCCCTTTGCTTTAGGCAATGTACTTTATTTACATAATTGGATATGTTCGACACGCACTGCCAAGTTACAAATGTCAATGCAAAATCTGCGCACTTACTAAAAAATAAAAAAAAATAATAACCACGTGACGGGCAGAATTCTGCCCGTCATGGCTGCCCTTTACCGATCCCTATATTTTCGCAATAAGCGAACCAATCTATAGGGATCGGGAACCAATCTACGTGGTTAATGTGCATGTGTACACATGTGTAAACAAACCGGATTATGGGCGTACACATGGGTTGCATTCAAAACACACAAACGTTGGCCCAACGTCCGCCACTGGTTTCAGTGCTTTTGTGCACGCGTCTATGGAAAGCCTGGTACCTGTTGTTGGCCAACGTTGAGGTTCTCCCCACGTACAAACGTGCGTATCGGCCCGACCAAAAAACAGCTCTCGATACGGTACAGACGGCCCGGTCCCCCGCCCCCGGTGCTGGTCCACCGGGCGCTGGAACGTGCCTAGTCTGGTTTCCGGACAAAAGATTCCCGGCTTTAGTGGGGCGGTAACCAGTCCAACTCATGCCGATCACCATTTTGTTAACTTGAACGTCATTGGCCAGAATTTACTAGCAACAGGTCATATTATTTTTATCAGCCAATCAGCATGCGTTTTACAACACGAGTTGGCCCCTTACTCTGATCGGGAAATCCCCTGCACGTGAAATCCCCTGCACGTGCACGGGGTGTGGTTGAAACCCGGAGGTCGGTCCGGAGGTAACGGAGTAACCCAGAGGTGACTCGGGTAGAATTGTATGTTAACGTGTAGTACATGCTACAACCTACCTCCGGCTTGTAATTTAAAAAAATGTAGCTCCGGAGCCACCGTCAACGCACCAACTACTCGTTAGCAAAAACATCTACCTCCGGGTACCTCCGACTTTTATACATTTCCTACATGACATACATGTAGCTGGGTTGTTGATCGTAATTTTTATACGGACGTACGGGTGTCTGTACGATCACGTTGGCATGAACACATTTTTAATGCTGAAATTGCGTGCGCGGTCGCGAGCGGCCTTGTAGAAATCGGTGGCAAATGCGCCGGACTAGAGGCCCCAAAATTATATGGATATCAACAGGAGAAGTTTCTAAATTAAATACACATGGGGACTGAAGTTTTGTGTTAAATCCACCGTACATGCCTTTCTGAAATATGGACCTTTCAACCTTTTTAACTCGCCCGCCGGACTACAAAGAGAAGGGTTTTGACTCGCCCGCCGCTGTTTTCACTCGCATTTGGCGAGCGGGCGACCGCTAAGGTCGAACCCTGCATGTTGTCACACTATTTGTAACCCTTTTTGGGCCTAAGTTATCTCTTCAAAACAACTACCGGTAAAACTTATTTCTTTTATTTTGAGACCAGACAAAGGTATTTTCTCAGAAATATGGTCTGTGTTGCCAAAAAGCCTCCTTTACTGTGGAAAGACCCACATACGTACTATTACTTTCAAGAAACTTATTAAATATACATGTATGTACAATGTATGCAAATTCTAAAAACAGTTCTACAAAATAAAGGATTTATGGATTTAAGGCCTGAAATATGTAACAACGTTGGTACCCAAATAAATGGAATCACCCATATTTTATAAGTAAATGCCACATCTCCTGAAGTGGTTCGATAATTGTTCATTTGGTGTTGCGCCAATGGAAACAAACATTACTTTTGCATGATTTTGTTTCTGAAAATATTTATTTTTAAAATATTAATGGTTACTTAGGTGCATAAAAACCCTGTGCTGGATTATCTGTACAGTAATTGTACCAAGTATATACCGGTACGTGTACTTAATAATGTGCATTGCTTTGATATTCTTTTAGCAACTTTTAAAAATGTAAAAAAAATTAAAATGTGAAATAAATCGATTGAACCACTTGAAATAATTTTGAGTATTCAAAATATATTTATTTTCACCTCCTAAACTAAATATTTTTGTCAGCCTAAAGCAAACTTTGGAGCTGCTAGAGGTCAGGTGATTATTGACACTTGACAGTAATGCAAGATTGAAACAAGGACTGAGGACTCAGACTCGCCCTGCCGAGGACTCGGAAGTACATGCATGCTTGACCTCAAGAACTCAGACTCTAAAAGTGTGGACTTGACTACAGCCTTAATAAGAAGAGCACAATAAGAAGAGTGGACCTTGGGCTCTGAATAGAGAAATTGTTTGATCACCCACAACCCCAGCAGCCGATTTCACGAAACTTTACGCAATTGCCTAAGTCCACTTACGCCATAAAATATTGCGCAAGTAATGGCGCAAGTAATGGCGTAAGTGGACTTGCGCAATTGCGTAAAGTTTCGTGAAATCGGCTGCAGGGCCCCCACCCCCCAACACCATGAACACCCCCAACCTACAGACATGTGTTTGATGGAAGATGCGAAAAAGCACTAGATCAAACTCACCTGCCGGTCCATCCAAGATGGCCTTTTTAACTGCAAAGAGATAAAAAAACATTCAACATGAAACATGAAGGTCAACATTTTTGGAAAGTACATAGCCAAAATACATACCGGTATTGTACATTGTATTGCCAACAGTTCAGACAAATGTTCCTACATGTACAAGTACGCACATTTACTACATGTACACTTCAGTATGTTTCATATAAATAGAGTTGTGAACAGTCCTTTTTTTCTCAGTTCTGCCCAATCAATTTTTGTACAATTTCTTACAGTATGTACCGGTAAATTGATTGACCACTCCCGTTCATGGTTGTATCACCACAGTATACTACTCAAAAAGACACCGGTACATGTACATGTGTAGCTTGAAAACTTAACAAATTTATTGCATTAAAACTTGTTTTTTCCTTGACAAATGAGACACTTAGCAGAGACATCCAATCTCACTAAATGACTAATAATGTATGCATCACCATGCCAAATTCATTTTTGCTGATTAAATATGCTTTTAACTTCTATACTAGAGACACTCCATCATGAAGAAACATGACCCAGGTGTACCGCCGGTAAGCTACATGTAATAAGCATTGATAATGGATAAGATATATTGTCAAGCATTTTTCCCCGGTCTGTTATCCTTTCGTACCGGTACATGTACAAAAGGATAAAAAAATATGGGACAGGTACGGTACTGAAAGCAACTCAACTGATCAGTTGCTGTTGATGTGTACAAGTATACATACATGTAGCGCGCACAGTGTGACAGCAACTGATGATCAGTTGTGCAACTACATGTAGTGGCAACTGGGAGCATCGCAACTCGGATAAAGTCAAGCGTACATCGACTGATCATTTGTGCAACTAGCAGCAACTGGGAGCATCCAGCCATGTCTACATTTCCAGAGCATGCACAATTGAACATCGACACGGCAACTCCGATAAAGCCTAGCGTACATCGACCTTGCAACTGGAAGCAACCCAACAGGGGCCAATTTCATAAAGTTGTTTAGCAAAACAATGTGCTTAATCAAAAATTTGTTTGCTTTATAAAAATTGGGTTAATGGTACAAATTATATGTCAACTTGTGTTCTTAGCAAGAATAGCAGATATTCTTGTGAAAAACACAAATTGACATGCAATTTTGACTATTGACCATTTTTATAAAGCAAAAATGTCTGCTAAACAGCTTTATGAAATTGGCCCCTGATCACTTGATGTCGATGTGCGGCTCACGTAATCAGACGCACTCGTGCAACTGACATGCTCAACTACATGTACCGGTAGTTGCAAGTGGGGTGTTATGGCCGAGCGGTCTAGTGCGTCGAACTTAAGTTCCTGTGCTAGTACTAGAATGTAGGTTCGATTCCGGGCCACGACGGGTTGTGGCACCTGTGCCCTTGAGCAAGGCACTCAACCACACTTGCTCCCATTCCTGTAATTGGCGGTCTCTCCGCTGTTGGATGTGGTAAATAAATTTTAAAAAATAATAAGTACACGACGAAACTGACCGCAACTGGATACAACTAGTTGCAAGAAAGTAGTTAACATGAGCAACTCACAGCAACTGGGATTTTTCCCAGTTACCAGTAGTTGCTAGTGCGCGTACATCAACCTTTTTAAGCAACTGATCAGTTTCCCCCAGTTGCCGCGAGTTGCTTTTATTTGCCGGAAACATTAGTTGCCAGTAGTTGCTTCCAGTTGCATGGTCCATGTTTATAGTTGTATGTCAACATGCTGGTATCAATATATTTAGTTGCTCAAAATACTTGTGGGAAAATAGGTTTTGGAAATATTAAGGTAATGCTTTAATCACTTGAGATATTGCTTGAATCAAGAGGCTCTTCAAACGTTGTATATTTTATGACATAATGGAGTACCAGCATATATCGGCTACCAATTGCTCAATTGACGCGATAAATGCAGTTTGGGATTATTTTCTGTAAATTCCAAAACAACATTCATCGTATAAATTGAGCAAGCGGTAGCCGAGATATACATCTTAGAAATCGTTTTTCTGCGAAATCATGTGTGTAAACTGATTAGGAGAAAGCTGGAAGAATGCGATGCAGTATGAAGTGCCCCCACATTGACATATTGCACCAAGCCAGCGAAGAATTCCGCAACTTCAAGTCTGATCAGTCTTAGTTCAACACGCTGTCTCGTTTTCTGCTAAACTAAAGCTTTGTCACGAAAGCCTAAATGCAGCAGGAGTACACATGTACATGTACGTAGCACACGTGGGGGCGCGTAACGTCATTGTCAATGTGTAATAGCACACATTTACGCCTGGAATGAAAACCACGCACTCGACGACGCTCACAAAGAGGAACTGATAATTATTTTTGTGTGCTAAAACAAACAAACAAAGTGCATGTTTTTTGCACTGAAATTTTGCACAAACACAGACAACAATCTCCCCAAACTGTTTGCTAGTTTCACAAGTCTGTTTCGCAACACAAACTACCCTTTTTGGACCAGAAATCTCACCGTCAAACAAACATCTTGCTGTGTTCCAATTGAAATATTTTTAAAAATCGTTTTTAAAATAAATATAGTCGGAAAGTATTCTTTATTTTCAGTATCTATTAAAAAAGTTGGAATTAAACAATGCATGATGTTTTACAGCCCATTTCTCACGATGCGCCATTTCGCATACAGCAGAAATCCACTGTGAAACTGACCAGTATTAGTGTACCCAGTGCGCGCGCGATGACGTCACAGATTTCCAAGTCCCCAGATGAGGTCAACAGGTTATTTAGAATCACCTGCTACATCTAAACATTTCCGTTATTTCTACAGGTGATTGTATTGTTTTAGCTGTACTCATGGAGGACAATTGTAGAGTAAACTTATTGACCTCCCATTGAGGGAAGGTCAAGCAGAATTAATTATCAGCCATTGAAAGTATGCTGTTTTGTTTTTATCACTTCAGTAGGTATGTTACAATCAGGCCAGTCGCGTGGCACAATGAACTACGGTATCAACAGGTGCGATCGGTGCTCCGCAGTTTCATCAGAGATTACAGCACTTAAAAACGACCTGCTGTTATAATGCTGCTACATGTATCAATAGTCCATCGTCATTCTACTGAACATATTATTTTAATCCGAAGTTAATAACTACAGAAAAATTCTCTCAAAAAATGCATGCCACTTATAGTTCACAAGGTTAAATTGCATGAGAAGAGTTTTTTTTTCAGTGAGAAGTGTTTCATGAACTCCAGCACATTATTGTGGAAAATCGCACGTTTTAAAGACAGTAAAACTTATTAACAAGGTTTCCATTTGAAATATTCATGTGTTGAAGTCACGGGAACAGAAAATAATCATTGGCTGGAAGTTGGTGTCTGGACCTATGCTGTTGAACTGCCGTACATGTATATACGCTGTTCAACTCCGCGACACTGTCCATAACGGTAAAAAATGTAGATCCTGAAACCCATTAGCACGTGTACGCGTGTCCCTTGTGGCCATTTTTGGTGCCGATTTTGTAACATACCTACCTTCACACGGAAATATTACCATGCACGGACACCCTCTGTGACCCCATGCGGTAAACCTGTGGAGCAACTCTCAACAGTTCTAAGTAAATTCATGACACTTCCCTCCTATTAAATTTTGCACTTTTATAATCAAACTAACATTTTTATATGGTTTTTATGTCATAACAAGGAAAATCCTGGGTGTCCGTGCATGGTATAAATCCGTTTATATTATATGTCATAAGAAAAATCATGGGTGTCCGTACGTACCGTGCATGGTATCCTGTTTCCTTCCTCCATGATGGTATTAATAATATATCAACAAAATTAATTCTTTCCGGCCTTCAGCAATTTTCCCAATTCACAGATTGTTCAAATTTCAGCTGTGACAAAGTCAGAAAAAATGATCAAAATACCTGGAATATTTTTCGAATACTACTAGCTTTATAAATACTTACCACACACACACAGCAACGACATCGTGGTACACTGAAGGGGGCTTCCTCCGTACATGTACCACGCACCGCGGCCGTCCGTGGGCAACTCACTCTGTCAGATTACCGGAGCTGTTGGCCGTGCGAATACGAAGTCTCCCGTTCCGACTCGAAAATGATGTCAGATTTGAACGACGCATTGCTACACGGTGAATCCATTTTACAAATTAACGCTACCGCAGAACTATCGTCACGCTACTCCTAATGACCACATGGGCGAGCTTCTGTGAAAACAAGGCAGAATTGATTGAAAATCTCGCATTTCTTCAGCCGAGTGCAAGGACGGACTTGTCACTTGAAAACAAATGCCCATCCTTGATCGTTCGCTGTAATGCAGTCTGGTAGCGCGCAGCACGCAGGTCGTGGGGTTGCAGTGTTTTAGGTAGCCTATCTCTTTCTTGCTCGGCAAGGCACCAGTCTGGTCATCAATATTTCGCTTCGTGGTGCATGACTAGCGCCGGGAGCAATGTTTGTACCTATGTCAGATGACGTCACTAGGAGGTTGCTGGACCGATTCCGCATCATCGACTCATCACACACTTCCCAGTCTTTCCGTCCATCCAACGCTAGGCATGAGCAAGGTCACCATTATTACGGAGGACGGAAAACGTCTCTACGTTGTGTCTTAACATCCAAGAGGTGGCGCACTTCGTCTTTAGCGGGGTGGCATATCATTTTACATATCATTTGAGAGGCAACACAAATCTTCACCACCATAGACCACCATAGACTCTTTGCACGGCAGCCATCTTAGGGGCCAATTACATTGTCACTGTGCTCCATGCACGAATAATAGGCACTTTGTGGATCTATTGTCACACAAAAAAATATTCAAACATGGAATGAAAGAGCAATCATAATGGCTAGCTCATTGGGAATCGAAACCGACATTTGCACTAGGTGTCTTAGAAAAAAACGGGTTAGGCCAAGAGTCGAACACTGATAATACAATTAGGTCTTTTGGACTTTGTAAATTACCTTGTTATAACAGTAATCTTGTATTATCAGTCTTGAAAACAAAGAAAAACAGGGACTTGGGTACTCTACTTGTTTGGTAATTACCCTCCAAAACAATTTCTTAATTATTATCTTTTTTAAGCTTGCTTGTTATCAAGATGGTATTGGTAGTAATCATCCTGTGAAATTATTTCGTCTGAATTGCCCCCATCCACGAGAAAAATGACAACATTTTATCACAAACCCAAGGAATGAAATTTAGCCGGCTAGCTCACTACGTCACCTACTGCAATCTGTGCTGCTTGATTTAACCGGCTATTATTGACTCGTGTGCAAATTTAAGCCTTATTGCATGTTATACTGCGCGATTTAGCCGGCTGTCAATAGGGAGGTTTAGATGCACGTTATACGCGAACGCGAACGTGAAATGCTTTGAACACATCTTTGACTTTCGTGGGAAGATAACACTTTTGATGTAACCAAGTTCTAAGACCTCCTCACGAGTTGACCGGATCTCAGTGGCTTGTTAACACTTTTGGACTAACTCGCGAAACCTGTTTGACCAGGTCTCAGTGGTTGGTTGACACTTTTGGACTAACTCACGAAACCTGTTTGACCAGGTCTCAGTGGTTGGTTGACACTTTTGGACTAACTCGCGAAACCTGTTTGACCAGGTCTCAGTGGTTGGTTGACACTTTTGGACTAACTCGCGAAACCTGTTTGACCAGGTCTCAGTGGTTGGTTGACACTTTTGGACTAACTCGCGAAACCTGTTTGACCAGGTCTCAGTGGTTGGTTGACACTTTTGGACTAACTCGCGAAACCTGTTTGACCAGGTCTCAGTGGTTGGTTGACACTTTTGGACTAACTCGCGAAACCTGTTTGACCAGGTCTCAGTGGTTGGTTGACACTTTTGGACTAAGTTGGAAAACCTGTTTGACCAGGTCTCAGTGCAGGGTCTCGATTTTCACTGGCCTGACTTGACTCGACACTCAAAGGCAGTTTTACTTGATTTACTTGGGATTCGAAGGCAGTATTTTACTCGACTTGGGACTCTAGCAGAGGGAGACTCAGTTTTTCTGTCATTTTGAGGACCAAATTTTATTTCACTATACTACAGAAGCCTAAGCATTATGGAGCATTGGCCAGAACAACAAAAATACCCTACACAAATGCAAGTTTCATCCTTTAGACTTGACCCGACTTGAACAACATGCCTGACTTGACTTTGCTTGGCATTGGTGTCAAATGACTTGACTTTGGACTCGAAGGCAATTATTTTGACTTGACTTGGGACTCGAGCAAAGCAGAGGGAGACTTGTTACAACCCTGCAGTAACGTGTATGAACATCTCTTGTAGCAAAGCTGACGGAACTAGCATCTGTAAGAGCCACTGAGGCAGATTTCGCCACTCTTCCTGAAGTGCTCTATAAAAACCTGAACCTCTATGAATTTTTTTTTGAGACGCGGGGCTCCAGAGATCAGCTCACACCAGGCAGGTTTAATTAGACTGAAACCCAACAATTCATTTTTTTTTCAGGAGGCCTTAATTACAAAAATACAAGACTCTCCCAGAAACAGGAAATGTCACATTCTAATACTGTGGGTATCACTTTCAAACAGGTCTACTTGAACCTAAATCACTGAAGTGGAACATTCCCAAGTGATTGGTCAATTGGTGCCTTGTTATCCACAAGTTCACTGTATTCAACAAACGTCTATTCCGATCAAGAATTTATATTTTGAGCATTAGAGGAATTCCAAGTGTACCGTCACAGCAGCGGAAAATGAAATACGAGTACGCTGTATTTTAATTATGTACTGGGGAAAAAAACGACAAAGCATTATACATGTAGCAGCATGTTCAGGAAGACACATTCATCATTCTTTGAAAATCATACATGTACTATGTGTGCAACTACACATGTACAGGAGTTCTTGTATGTACAATAGATATTAACACACTGGGGAATCAGGATGGCATAGCAGTACTTTCGTCTTCCAACTATGTGGCCCTGGTTCGAATCCCATCCGAATCAGTATGTAGATTGGGTTTTCAGTCCCTGCTTGGTTCGGTAGGTTTTCCTACACACGGATGTGTGGGGTTTTCCTCCCACCTCTAAAACAGAGCATTATTTCTTCCTGTTCTCTTGCACTCTGTGGCTGTGCTGAAGAACCTCCTAGGAGGATACAGGGACAACACTTGCAAAGTTTGCAGTTCGGCGCTCATACTTGATGAGAGGCGCGAGTCAGGACACAACATATTTTTACATACTTCACGGCGTATGGGAGTCGGGAAACAAGGCATCAATCTTGACATCATCAATGCAATCGTTGCATGGTTGATGTCATCATCCCTTTCAAAATTTCAAATATGGCGCAGCACATAGTTGCCAAGTTTATCATCAAAATTAATTGGGTTGCTGACGTTGAAAACAAGATTCTCGTGACGGTTTATTTGTGGAAAGGGTTTAGTAATGCTACAGAATATGAGCATGTTGCACTCTGCTGTACTCCAATTTAATGTTTTTATTTAAATTGTTTTTTTCATTATCCCCTCCTACTGTAACTTTACAGATACCACTTTAGATTAAAACAATTTCTTTCAAAAACAAACCAATGACATTGATCACAGACTGTTGAGTAGTAAAATGTTAGTTTTACAATTACACTTAAATTCTTTCGTTTAATAGACCTGAAACATAATGATGTCACATAATGATGTCACGGTTTGTTTACATGCATGCTTTCCTATGGCCCTATACCGTCTAGTCCCTTGAGACTACCCCATTGAATTGGGCACATGTAAACAAACCATGATGTCATTATGTTTCAGTTGTATACCCAGCATGATATGGGGCCTGGGGCCTAAGGACTCCCCACCACACACCCTCCCCCAATGCCCCTATGACTCAACACACTCTACCCTTGGCAAGGCACTCAACCACACTTGCTCCATCCTTCGGAAAGAATGTAAAGCCGTTGGTCCAGTGTGTTAGGTAATGGTAACGCACTCCAAAGATCCCAGAGCATTCTTTCGTGAAGAGCAAGGGGATTCCCCGGTGTTTCTGGCCATTTCTAATTCTAATTCTTCATGGGTTTCCTCACGCTTACGAGTGACAGTGCAATGAGCACTATTGAGGAATCCTTGGTATGAATACCAGAAAGAAATAATAATAATAATAATAACGCACCAACCCCCACCCCCACCCCCACCCCCATCCCCCATCCCCATATCGTGCTGCATATGTTCAGGTGAGGTCTTTGTACCCTGGATCTGCATATATCTGAAATGTGCGGCATCCCACTACCCCAACATACTTAATTATGTTCAAGCACACTGTACAACAAAGGAACATCTTTAATAACTGATCAGTCGTTTTAGTGGGGGGTGGGGGAATAACTTTACATACATTGTGATCTTTGCATACGTACCCAGAGATATCAGTAAAGAGCACACTTTTACCAGTCTATTACCAGTCTATTACATTATATTAGAAATTGAGGTTCGAATCCATGAAATACCGCGGCTGAATATTAATGAGGTATGGTGAAACAAATTCAACATGGTTTGAGGAAAAATAGTTCAAACTAATAATCCCTCGGTGTTGGATGATTGGGACTATCTCCCTCGGCTGGGCCTCAGGAAATAGTCTCAATTATCCAACACCTCGGGGTCACCAGTTTTGATTATAAAACACCAAAAAAAATCTCCGTCATCCGATTGGTGCGTTGTCAGTCACATTGGTGCGTTGTCAGTTGAATTATTCGATATAATCCATGCTTTTGGGCTGCACGCACTGTGCGCCGTGGGTTAGCCATGACACGCCGTGGAACATCCAACGACACAACTTTGGTTATCCGCTCGAACAACGTGTTTCGCGCATGTTGCGTGTTAAAGTTAACACGGTCATATCGCGAGCTGACTCATTAGACACAATGACAGACGATACAACATTAATTTGAACATCAAATGACAGGAATCTATTCTGGTGTTTTATAAAACAAATAATGAATATTTAAAATTTGTGCAATAGAACAAATAATTTCATTTAATTATTTGTGTAAAAAAAACCTTTTCCTACTTTTGATCTTAAATAACTAAGTAATTTTCCATCGGATTTAAACCAAAATTTCAGATCATGTAAAAAAGGCCTGACAAAATGTATTGAGTGAGTTTCATCAGCTTTGTCAAAGAGGGTAGGATTTGAAAGCTATACGAAACAAGTTAATTTCAGAATTCGCCGCTTTCGACTTGGCATCCTTTATACTCAATACATCGCTGGAGACGATGGTGGAATGTGCGTGCTGCAGCCGAAAGCTTCTAAAGAAATGCAGGATCACCCCTAACGCTATGCAAACCATCTCGCTCGTTTCGCGCAACTCATCAAGAGGTGCAAAGGGACCTCCGACATTGACAATTTCCTTGACAATGAGGATGCCAAGTCGAAAGTGGTGAGTTCTGAAATTAACTTTTTGAGTAGGGCTTCCAAATCTGATGAAACTCACTCAATACAATTTGTCAGGCCTTGTTTACAGTATCTTAAATTTTGGTTTAAAGATAGTATACATGATTGGTAAACTGTTACAAATAGTTTTATCCCCCTGTGTGATTAAAACCAACCTGAGCAAAAACCAGCTCCGTACTTTGTCTAACTTTTGAGAAAACAGTAAAAAAAGGGTTTACAGTCATTTCGCCCCAAAACCACTTCGCCCTGAACTATTTCGCCCTGAACCATGGCCTGTGCACGAAGTGGTTTTGGGGCGAAGTGGCATTAGAGCGATGTACATGTAGTGTTTGGACGAAGTAATTTGGGAGGAAATGGCACTCGGGCGAAGTGGTTTGGGGCGAAATGGCACTTGGGCGAAATGGTTTTGGGGCGAATTGAATTTTCGTCTCATGAGACGAAAACTAATTGTTTTATTCATTTCTCAAAGACTATAGCACTTCAGACAAAACCATTTCAGGGGAAGTTTTCTATGGTCATCATGTTTATATTGTGTAAGTAAATCTGTGAACATTTCTGATTTTCAAGATTACCAATGATGTATACTGCCTTTAAATCCGTTGGAAAATCACGAAGTTATTTAAGATCAAAAAGGAGGTTTTTTTTAGACACAGTATTGCACTCCTAAACATTCATTATTATAACACGCCTCTTTCTGATTCTTTATACTGAAATACAGTCATGTGGAGTTTACTAATAGAGGCTAGTGCATGAAACAACAAGCAGCCATCTTTTCAATCAGCTCCTGTGGGTGTTGCACCCGCGCGGTATTGTCGCATGCGTGCAGTACACGCTACAGCCGGCTTCTTCATACAGCACGTGCGTTGTAAACTTTTCCCGGGTAGCAGCCGAGAAAGAGTTACTTCGTAAAGCACACGCATAGTATACACTGGGTGATTTGACACGAAATGATGCCAAGTTTGGCGCTTTAGCATGCAAGGATTTATCATACATTTACCTCATAGTTGGGTTTTAAAAAGCTTTAGATAAGATTTACACTGTACAGACAAATAGGCTCTGCACCAAGTCAGCCGCAGTTGCCCGATGTAGGTTCTAGTCGTGGGATTTTCCGTGCAGGCGGTGTGTCTGGTTCCATATTTGCACTTGAGGTGTCCCTTTTCTTTTGGTTATTCTGTGGGAATAGGAAAACATAACACAAAAACTGAATGCCAAGGAATACCAGAGGTCTCGGGTTCGAATCCCGATAAGGCCCTTACGATTTTTCGTTTCATTTCAATGGTGATCAGGCACCATACCAGATGTTGTGTTCGTTACTTTGCCCAGTTGCGCTACCATGTAACACCGAGAGAAAAATTGGGTCCATAGGGAAAACCTTAGGGAGTATACCAACTGTGCCTTATAGCTCAGCTGGTGGAGCATCTGCCTATTGAGTCAGAGGTCTCGGGTTCGAATCCTGATAAGGCCCTTACGATTTTTCTCTCATCACAAGTTTGGATGTATTACTACAGTACAATTCAGGCATTTCACAATAAGAGTGCCACCATGCGTTTCTGTCGGAGAGAGGTCGACATCGGTGTATTCTATTGATTTAGAGGTTGAAGTTTAGTTAGGAAGCCTAGATTATTTAAACACGGTTAACATTGTTTGAAAAGAAAAAAGGTTCAATCCACCGGGGGTACAATGTGTGCTCTTTTCTGGAGTCACCCAAGCCTAGTGTGTACGTGACCTTTACTTGCTACTCAGCTGAGGAGTTGTATGCCTAACCACAGTAACTACATATCCAATTCAGTGGCAGGCCTGCCTTAAAAAATAATAATAATAAAAAGCCTCCGTTAAAGATGCATCGTGTGTGCATTTTGGGTGTGGCACCTCGAAAAATTATTCACATTGAGACATCAAAGAAAAGATTTTAAACAATTTAGTAATCGAAAAATTTATTCAACTAACGGTAAGGTGTAGACTTGCCCAAGTCTGACTACCCGTGTTTGGTCTGTAATGCACAGTGTACAGCGCGCCTGCTGGACTACTCACTAGTGGCCTGTCTAATCTGTTTTCTTCCTTCCGAGACAGAAGAAAAGAGATTAGACAGGCCACTAGTCCAGTGGCTCGCTGTACGCTGCGCATTACAGACCAAACATGGGAAGTCAGACTTGGGCAAGTTTAGGTAAGGCGCAAAAAACGGCCAGATAAAAATTGCATTTTTTCCACAGGGTTGCCGATGTCTAAAATACAAAGTATGATGTTTTTTTCATAAAAATAAACTAAATGCTTAAAAAATTCATTCGGAGAAGAAGAAAAAATTGAATTTTCTGAGAACCACGGACAATATAACTTTAAACAGACATGCCACCCACGAGAGTCATTCAAAGATCCTAGTGGAGATAGCTCTGAATGCACTTTCCACAATCAGACTTGAAGTGTCTCGACTGCTGATCAGTGCGTAATGAAACTCAAGATGTGAACAGATCAAGTTACCTTTTTGTCCCACTGTTGGTGGAGGTATCTTAGGAGAATATTCGTCTTCTCTGTAGTAATGACTGCAATGGTAAACAACGTTATAGGGTTACAAGTTACAGAAATTACACAATTAGATTCCCATAATGTCTGGAAAAATATTCAAAATGTATGCTTTAATATATGTATGTTTAAAGCCCCAGTACATTTGCAGTTACCCAAAATGTTATTTCGCGGGTTGACAACAAAAACCGGACAAAGTGTTGACAGCGATGGTAAACACCACATGATTTTTCCCCACGTAAAACGGTACCTTTGTGGACGAAATTGCCAAATTAAAGGCCCTGTATAAATATGATCTGTTTTTGAGCGATTCTGCGAATAAAACCATTATAAATCAAAAGAAAGACATCAACAAACTCATCCGAAGAAATTTCAGCTTTGTCAAACGTACCACGTTTAAAAAAAACATGAAAATCCATATGCGTTTTCCTGGTCTTGGCGGGGTGTTTCAAATATTTGTTCTCAGTTGATCGGGTACTATGTGGCTTGCGTCATGCACTCTGTGGTGCACATCATATACTGCGTGTGTGCGCGATCCATAAACATGCATCCCGTTGGAACACGCACACGGAGTACAGAGCGCCAATGCATTTTGGACCGCGTAGATGCAAACCAAAAATAAGTAAAATCGTTTGCAAACGATCTAAATAATATTATCTTTACGGATTATTTTCTGGTAAAATGATATCATTTTGAGCGGAAACCTTTCATTGGATAGTTGCTATATGTATTAATTAAATCTTTACTTTCAGAACTTTTCCCCTGTAAACTCGTCGATTACTTTTTGGGGTCATTGCAAATGATACACTGGGCCTTTAAGGTGGGTTTTAAAAAAATTCTGCAGACAACGTTCTTTTACCATTCATTCACGCAGAAAAAACATGCATGGATTTTTCAGGTTTTCTGAAGTATTACTGCATGTATGTGGCTAAAATGTCTACAAGGCAGTTTTCTTGACATAGGCTTTTAATTACGAGTGAAAATAACGCCGTTTCTAACAGTGTACCAATCATGTACTCTGCATATCTTTAAAATTCGTACAATAGAATGAATAATTTAATTCGGTGACACATTTAATGTTCTATATTATATTCCACTCAGTGGAATAGAACTTTAAATCTGTCACCGAATGAAATTATCCATACTATTGCACTCATAAACATTCATTATTTGTATAGTGTGTACATGTACATCTACATGTCTAGTACACTAGTTACACAGTATTGTTTGATTTTCAAATCACACAACATAATAAAAAGTCTAATGGGATATTCGATTGACTATTTGGTTAGAATATTTGAACAGTAAATTATTTCAATTCGCATGCATAAGGACATTTAAATTCATCCATCACATTGCATGTACCGGTACTAGCACACTGGTACTCATGTTCCGCAGTGCCTAGAACGAATGCCATTTTTAGACATGTGCAAATGCATCCCATCCATAATCACAGTCAATCCACATGGGCCTTAGACATACTGCAGTTATTTCAGCCATACGTGTATGATTGTGCTAAGTTAACTGTGCATGCAGTTAGGGTGAACATCAACCAAATACATGTATTTGAATGGTTATTGTATTTTACAGGCTGTTAATCTAGCATGAAATTTATGCTGGGTAGTTTCAGAAAGGTGTTAAGTTGTCAGACTATTTGTTTCCCTTTCGGGGCTTAAAGAGGGAATCAGAGTTTGTACTGTCCAGAGACTGGGTCTCACTAAAGTCACGATTTATTTGAACCAGTCTATGAAAAAGAATACAATCCTCCTACCTTTATCACTTTATGATTTGAGTATTTTCCCAATGAAAAGTAACGGGTCGGCGGGAAATTTACATAGCAGTAACAAGGGTGTACATGTAGCTATGCATGTGATACGTCTGGATCAAAGCCCAGAAAGAGCTGTGTACATCATCCAAAATTGCATTTCAATATGTGAACAGGAATGTTTTCAGATCACGAAAAATTGACAGAATTTATTAAATCCGACCCTTGAAACTGAATCCAGTATTCAAGAAGATAGAATGAGTTTCTTTCCCATTTTCCACAAAATATTTTCTCATGCTTGTCATTAACAAGCATCAGTGCAATCTGCCAAGTGCAAGGATTTTTTTCTGGGCACTGTTATCAATGACTGTTGGCTTGTGTTTTAACAAAAAAACACTGCTTTGCAGCAATGAAAGCCAATGCGTGAAAATAATGTATCAGTCGTCTTTTTTTTGTTTTTGTTTTTTATTTTCTATTTTTTGTGGGACGTTAGTAAATGAATTTTCTCTGTTAATCTAGCACATGAAACAGAGTTTTCGCCAACTGAAATGGAATTCAACAAAACCATTGGTCCTACATACCAGTATACCTGAGCTAATTAACTAACCTTGATCCGAGGGGAAATCTTTTGTTGGAAGATACACGGCTGGTTTTTTACTCTGCAAAAAAAATAAAAAGAGACGTGTTTTTGTCAGTTCATTAACGGATGATGCATACTTTGCATCATAAAAATTATACAAAAAATGTAAACCAGGAAGTCAAGAATATCAATAATTTAAATGGCAAAATTTTCAACCAAATGCACATTTTTGCAGTCAAATACTTTTGTACATGTACAGTGAAACTAGGGTATGAATTCTGCCACTGAGACCCTGTGTGTTGAGTCTACATAGCAGGTTTCACAGTACCGTAATTTTCGGAATATAAGCCGCCCGGGGTATAAGCCGCGACGCCCGAAAATTCCAGAAACAAGATTCACCGTCGGCGTATAAGCCGCCCGGCTTATTAGCCGCACTATTTTGTCGGCCACAGATCGATCACAAAGAACTGCCGCCGTAAGTGCCTCACCGCGGGCCACGTGCGCGCGACCACGCACTGCAGTTGTCACACTCTCTGTCGGCGCGGCATGTCGCCTCAAAGAGAGCTTTGTGGTCCAGGTTGTTTTGATGACAGCACACTCAAGAGAAAACCTTATTGAAATCAAGAAGTGGCTTTATCGGAAAAAGGCGTTACATGTTTATAATAAGTTATAGCAAGGTGCAATGCACTCAAAGTAGGCTAATCTTGTTTCAGTTTGTTTTGTAAATAGATAAAGTACATGTAACTTGACATATTTTTAAAATGCCTTGGAATGTGCATAATGAGAAATCTCCAAAAAATAAAGGAGAGTAGAAGACGATGACGAAGGCATCAAGATATTCGCTGGATTCTCCGACGGCGGCCACACGGCATGCAGTGCACCAGGCCGGTAGGCCATGCACAAACACGGTAAGTGAAAGCAGGGCTTCGTTCCAAATACGCGCACATTGTTAAACGTTTGCAACGTTCGCCAAATACCCAGCTTGTACGCATATGCACAAGATCAAAGAGCACTGTAACCAGAGGCGAACGTTGCCAACGTTCGCATGAGTGGAACGCAGCCCATGTGTACAAATTGTACACTGCTTTCGCCCGGGCCCGACGCATATGCTATGCATGTACGATAATAGCCGGCCGAGTCTCTCCATTACGCGCACCGCGATTGGTTATTTTCAATGCACATGGTACGTGACTTGGTGATTTTGATCTCACCGGCCAAAATAAAATATGCCAAACGTTTTATGTTTGATTGCTTCCGTATTGTACTGCCACTACATTGCATTTGTCATGCGTTTGGGTCCATCACGATTAAACTAAAAACGCAAAGGACAGTGACAAAGAATTAGACTGGACCAGATGGACGGGGGTTTAGACCGAAGCTGCAGCAATAATTGGACGGTTCATGGGGCATCTCCATTTTTGCAAAAAGAGTTTATAAATAAGAAAACCAGCTTCACGGCCAGCGGCAAAAAACTGAAGCCGATGGTCATCAATGGGCGTCTTGAGCGGAGTATACCAAGGCTGTGCAAACGCTATGCCTTCTTTTTTCCGAATTCGGTTATCTCAATAGATCATTCTATGTTGATTGCAACTGACATAAAGGGGCTTCATGGGGATTGGGTGATTGATATTAATATTTGTAATTCAGCGGAAAAAGAATGCTACATAGATCTATCGTCTTTTGCTTGGTACCGGGTATTCCCGATGATTTCTCGCATTTGCGTCCGCCCCATATTTTTTGTGCACGACGCCGCTATAGTTCATTCACCCCCATTTCAATGCATGGCGGTGAATGAACTATGGCGGCGTCGTGTTCCGAATTTACCTTTGACCTCGCCACGTGCATGCACCGCGCGCGAGATACCGAAAAGGCTTATTAAAGGAACACGTTGCCTTCAGATTTCACGAAATCTCACGTTTGAGGGTGTTCCTTATACTTATTAAGAGTTGTTCTTGCATTAAAACACATTTAATGTGTTATAATTAGTGAATGGTAATTTAAAAAAACAAACACTGACCTCTGACCCCCACTACATGTCCCGCGAAATGTATACGTATTTCAAGCCGTCAATACGATCGTCCGGGTAGTGGGCAAAATGCAGCGACGAACAGGAGTTAGGCTGGCGCCGTAGCCAGTGGTCAGGTAAACCTATCAGATGAACGCAAGGTACCATACCATTCTCCGCCTCCCGAGACATGTGTGAAATGTAAACACACGTACACGCACACACCGACTGGCTGTCAAAAAATGGATCGTCAAGAGAACACAGCAGACGCGTCAAAAAAGAAAACCTCGCCAATCAGGGTAAGAATAGTGTCATGGGACAAACCGATAGAAAGGACTTGGATGATTTATACTCAATGGTTATTGTAGACACAAATTTTAAAAAACAGGCACAGCGCACGCAACGGAGGAAGGAAAAATAATTTCTTTCTCCAGGCTGGAAATAAGACTAATATAATTTCTCCGCCATTTATGGGAGTCAAGATTTTGACTCCCATAAATGGCGGAGCGTGCTGCTTCGAGAAATTACGCAAAATTGAAGCATTTCTAAGGCACGTTTGTGTGGATCATTATATTCTACTTTTTAAACATCTTTCTGATCGTGCTCATTATACTTCAAACGCTTGTAATAGCCCAAAAACGCCCAATAAAGCGCAACCCGAAGGCAACATGTTCCTTTAAAATAGGGGACCGTTTGCCTGCGGACGTACGTACGTACGTACACGTATGCCGCTTGGGCGAAATGGCTTTTGGGCGAAGGGGCTCAAGTTGGGAAAAGTGACTGTACATTGTTGGAAAAACATCGTTAATTAAAATTACTTGTACTGATTTTCCATCTAAAACACACATTTCCACAGACAATGACAAACACAGAACTCTTTGGATTTTAAAACAACGCCGACTAAAAGTAAAGAATTGAAGAAAACACGGAAGGAACAGACGCACCAAACGATTTGTTCGGCGTTGGACGAATACTCACGACCGATGGCATGGTCCGATGGCGAACTGGTTGCCTGCGCTTGTGCAGTGTCACATCGATGTATGGGTCACCAATGAAGATCGGTACACTCTGCACCTGGGAAAATTGCACACCTTTTCGTGCGCGTGCGACGGCCTTCAACATCGTTTTTTGACAATAAAAAATTCCCATAAAAGATTGATAGAATTATTTCAGGAACTACATTACATAATGTACATGAGCATGTCATGATTTTTATCTTTAGAGCTCGGCGTATAAGCCGCCCGGTTTATAAGCCGCCGGGAACTTTTTTTTGGGCAAAATCAACGTATAAGCCGCGGCTTATATTCCGAAAATTACGGTACATGTTCATTTGAGATTATTTCCCTTCAAAAGCCTTTTTGCCCATCTCAAAATGAATGAGTATCCCATTCTTAACAGCAATTTTGCTGTTTTGTCATTTTTATTTTACGTACATGTACATGTATTAAATAAAACAATGATCCTGCTGAAAAGTACTTAAGACTGACACATAACATTGCTACGTACATGTACGATGGTGTAAAAATAAACTAGTTCAACATGAATTTAATAGCAGTGAGAAAGTTCAAGTTTTTCTTTTGAAACACTTTGTGTCATGCTCCTAGTCTATTAAAGTGCATGGAGTTTCAACTGGCGAATGTGTATGGTGGTATTTTGTCAAAGCAAATTTTATGTAAATATGCACACATTATTAGCACGAAGTACTCACTGTAATTCTACTGCCATCACTGTGGAAGCGACTGAAGTTGTTTTCGTTGTGGCTTGGCAAGCCTCGTAGCATTTCGCTTACACTCTGAAAATGAAAAATGGTGATACACGATGTACATATGTACACTTATTTTCTCCATTAATACGTGCCTTTACGGTTCCCTAACAATTCACTGCACGCAATTATGATGGTATAAAAATCTAGTATGCTGGCAGAATCTCGTACGTACGATTGTACACATGCAAGTTTATGGGTTTCCGAAGGTGAGTGGAGTTCTTGGCCACTTTAAACTTGTACAATGCGGCGAATTTGTGTTTTTGACACAAAATAATAACTGGTACCAGTAATATACCGGTAGAGCTCGGATACAGATTCAGCCTACTGTATATCTGTTTTGGGGTCATATGGGCATCTAGGGGTAGAATATTTGATATAACTGTTGAAAATCTGTGGTTACGTTATTGCGTGAAGCCGAGCGTGCATGGCGTCGCCAGTCATAAGTAGTGGGTCCAATGACTCGCGACGCCATGCACGCTAGGCTGATCAAAAATGTTACGTCCTGAGTAGACAAGAAAAACCCTACTCAGGCTATACAAACTGATAGTAGTTACGCCCCAACTATGGCCATGGTCCCAACTATACTCGGGACTGTCCCAACTATAGTTGGGCTAGTCCCAACTGCGATACCGTAGTTGGGAAATCTATATATAGTTTGGACAATACATGGCGGGTTGTGATGGTATTGTGATGAACATTAGTATGCATTTCCGTATGTGATTGGCATGTCACTTTTCACGCACGCGTGCCTTTCGTAGTGGTTAAGCGGGCCCAGACGAAGGGCGTGCCGGGTGAGGGCTAAATTTCATGCCCGTCGTAGTACAGACTTTCTGTAGTTCCCATATCCCTTCACGCTCCGCTGTTCGTGTGCTATAGTTGGGATTTCCCAACTACGATATCACAGTTGGGACTGGCCCAACTATAGTTGGGACGGTCCCAAGTATAGTTGGGACTGTGGACGTAGTTGGGGCATAACAATAATAATAATGATGTCGACATTTTACATGTATAAGGCTGTTTCACGCTGTCACGGGTCACCCTCCTGTGTTTGTCCTCCAGATTGGGGAACGAACAATAGACCCATGTGCAGAAACGCACGTGGCTGCTAGCAGAAAAGCATGAGGCTCTATTGTTCTCTTTGCAATCTGGAGGACAAACACGGGGATGTTTTGTGACCCGTGGCGACGTGAAACCGCTCTATATAGCGCACATATCAATCCTGCAGGATACTCATAGCACTTTACAACACATAGTTGCACAACTAGCGGCATTCATTCCAGAGCGCGCACATCGACCTTGCAACTGGAATTAGCAACTCAACTGATCAGTTGCTGCCCATGTGATCAGACCGACGCACTCGTTCAACTGACACCAACCAGTTGCAACTATGGGTACATCGACGAAACTGACCACAACTAAATACAACTAGCCTTGTTCCCAGAAAGTAGAACATGAGCAACTCGCGCAACTGGAATTTTTCCAGTTGCCAGTAGTTGCAAGTGTGCGTACATCAACCTCTAACTTTAAGCAAATGATCAGTTGCTCTCAGTTGCCGCAAGTTGCTTCCAGTTGCCGGAAACATCAGTTGCTTCAAGGTCGATGTACACGTACGCGAGGCGTAAAAGTAAGACGTACAGATCATGAGCATGAATTTTCAAATATATATCATTTTGTAATTCTGTCGGTCGGTGCCACGTCACATCCGGTTGGGCTGGAGTGCCCATGGTGAAAAGTGAAGGAACAGAGCCGTTGTCTACGCAACACGTACGTACATGTATCTAAGCATGTGCTATGGCATATTCAATATTGGAACTTCTCAATTTCCATTTTACCAATTTCCAGGATTCATATCTTCGATAGTTCGAGTAATTAATAACAAACTAACACACAATCAACTAAGTTATTAACATGTAATTCGGCACTGATCAGTATCACTGTCATCACTGTCACGATAATTGGAAGCCATCTTAAATCATATCCCATCAATCATGCTCGCTAAGAGCTTACGTCATTGCTACAGCCAGGATTAATAACGTACAGTTGGGGACAATATGGTGTAACCCGTTAGTACATACATCGGGTCACAAACTGACATAGCCATAGGCCTATTTTACTTTAGAAGGCTAAAAGTGTTTTTCTGACGTTTAAATTGGGACGTTATCAATTTGTTATGTTACACTTTTGGCCCCTTACCAATTTAACCCCATTCGCTAGTTTGGAGTACGGCGGCCATCTTGGTCGTGCAGGAAAATTCAAGATAGTGAATGGGGTTAAATTGGTAAGGGGCTAAAAGTGTTATATAAAAAATGATAACGCCCAATGTAAACATCAGAAAAACACCTTTTTCTTTTTAGCCTTCTAAAAGTAGGCCTATTTAAAGTGCCAGGATGTTCAACCGAGACAGGAGCATCAGCTACTTACCATCATTGGTAGTCAAAGGGCCGAATATTCACTTCGTCTTGAGTTAAATGTATTAATTGTTAATGTTCTGATGTTACTAGCAGGCCCAGAACAGTAGACTGCACGGTGCAGTGCGGTCACAGTGTAGAGGCAGCGCAGGAACAGTCCGAGCGCAATAGCCGATGCCGACTGTCCACTCGATGTCAACCGAATCGAGGAAATGTCTGCTTTGTTTTTACGCATTAAACATACAAATCAATCTTAACATTCTTAACGCTACAACGTTGTTTTAATGATAGATCTTTTGGAACAAACTTGATAATTTAGGTAATTTATGTAGCTTTTAAACATGTATTTTGACAAGATTCGGCGCGGCACCACTCATCATGACATCGACTGGTTGGTCGTCCGTGCGTTTGTTCATCAATATGGTTTTACTCCAGTAATTGGACACATTCCTAAACTAGTTTTCAGTCCACAATCTCCACATATACAAAAAAAAGTTTAAAAAAACATTGTCGACAGGTACATGTGAAGCATAATTTTATGGAGGGCTACTAGAGCAGAAATTAATGTCTTTTGCATTATATTTTGCAGTCTTTTGAAGTATAGCTAGGAAGGAAATAGAGGCAGTTAATACACGGGTGACAGATTGACTATGTTAAAGTCTAGTCAACTACTGGCTGCGGTCGCTTAGCTTATTGGGTCGCCCCTAGTCGTCCGTTTAGCCATGACGTCATTCCTGTGGTAGTCAGGCCAGCATGTCAGCCACATTGCGCGCCGCGTATCGATCCCGGGTATTACACCACAACTAAACTTTCGGAATTGGGATGAGAAAAAAATATGGGCCTTATCGAGATTCGAACCCGAGATCTTTGACACACTTTGCAGATACTCAACCAGCTGAGCTATAAGGGTCTTACTCATCGGAGCTTTTTCATGCGTAATTTCGACGTGCGTCGCTGTGTGAGAAAAAGCGGCATGGTGGAGGGATTTCGGAGTGAAACGACGCGCTGAAAATCACCACAAAAAAACGCTTTCCTGCCCAAGTTGATTCTGTGGTTTCTAATGCGTCGTTACACAGATTCCAAATTCCCTCCATCATCATAGCTTTTTCTCAAACTTCAAATTCCCTTGGGGGTACCATCCTGAGATCTCAGGGAATTTCCACTCTGCAAAGCGACGTGACAATACCCTGAGGAAATACACGCAAATCTGTGGAGCGAGCCGGCTGTTGTCTTGAGCCAACTCACGCCCGAGTAATTTTGATGTAATTTAATCAATTCGGTCATGTTATGCCGAAAAGAAACAATTTCTATACTTTCCAGAAATTCGATTCGGTTCTGTTCCTTATGACTGTCCCATTCCTACCAAACTTTCAAACGACGAACCTTATTTACTCCGCAGTTTTCCAAATTAATAACAGGGATGCATGCTGACGAATGTAATGGAACGGATTCCCCAGTATGCTTTAAATAGCAGCCAATCGCCGACGCGGACAACGGCCAGCATTACCGAGTACATGTATCACATGCGTGCACGGTGTTTACAACTGCGCGCGTGACATTTGAATGCTTGCAATCGTGCTGCACAATGCACTGCAAGCGTCCTGATTGGTCCAGCCGAGGCGACAGGATTTCTGTCGCTAGTCCCACCGCCAAATGGGGCCTTTTTCAACAGGGCCACTGTACGCAGGAGTTGGGGAGTGCGTTAAAGGGGCACTGTTGCAAGAGGATGTGGGGGTACAAGAGAGGCTCGGGTACCACACTTTTTAGGGGGACTCACGCCTCGGATCCACGGTCCGAGCGCCGAACTGTAAAACAGGCGACTTACATGAAAACATGTACCGGTAAACGGTTTGTAAAAATAACCTCCCATGTGCTACTTTTATAACAAACTTCCCGCGGCCCGGGTGACGGTCTACACTAAAACCAGTGAACTGTTTCCCTGCGCTGTAGCAATGGACTTTTCAGAATACATGTACCAGCGAATTTTTAGACCCAATTACCATGGCAACTGACGTCACGCTTTAGTATGACCAGACTAAATTTGTGTTGCTATGAAGTGTGACTGGTGCATGCAGCAGGTGTAAAGAACACAATTTCATTAATACCCTGTTCACGGTGGAGAGGATGTCACAAAACAACAGACTGTTGGTTGCTAGGCATTGGCATGCGCCACATGGCAGTAATAGCATGGTGTGTGAATTTTCTAAACTGCACTTCCATTTGAAAGTGAAGAATGGACTTGAAACATAATGACGTCACGGTTTGTTTACATGCGCACAAATATATGGGGGAGGGGGAGTCTCAGGGTACCAGACGACATAGGGCCATAGGAAAACACGTATGTAAAAAAAACCGTGACGTCATTATGTTTCATGTCTATTCAGGGCGCAGTGCAAAGGTTACACGCGCAAAAAAAGGCTAAATAGTCGCGAAAACAAGCCTCAGTTGTTCACCTGAGAAAAGCTAAGCGAACGCATCCACTGACCGAACTTGAAGGCAGACGCCCTCTCTTGTCCGATAAAAGAAATTCATAAAATTCATTGTGCGGAAAAAAATGTGACCGAGTTGCAAGAACTACTGAAGGCAAAACAACTGCTTTATCCTTCCTCCATGTTCATACATTGTATTTCATAATGGCTACTGCATTCCTAGCAAACACCAAGCTCCTTTTCCACCGTCTGATGACTACACTACCGTCAACTTTTGGCAGCACCAACACAGGCTGGACTGCTTGCACGAGAATGGTTCAATTTCAAGGGTATTAAAACCATCCATTTTACATGTCATGGCTTAAACCGAGTTAAAGGGCCTTGAAATGGTGTTTTTATCAATGAAATTTGTGCTATGGAACTAGTCCATTAATCATAAAACCCTACTTGGAAGTTGTTTGGGGGGTTAAAATCAAGGTTTTTAATTTTTATGCTAATGATTTACATATGCATGAGCAAAGTGGTGATGTCACTTTAGGAAAACACAGGAAAATCTCATTCAACTGTGCACAAAAGTTTCCACAATTTTCTCCAACTTGCTGAAACTTGTGTAACCCATGATGGTTTAGGTTTGTTTTAAATGTTGCCTGTGGCAAACCATAAAAAAACTAAGGCTGGAAACTGCAACATTTTTCCACAATTCCAGTTTGAAGTCTTATGTTTTTTCTTTGCTTTTCTGCTGTGTGTTCCTAAAGTGACATGCCCCAAACAGCACCCTCTGTCTGTGAGTTTATGTGAAGAAATTTTCAAAGTTGAAATGAACAGTGGTATTGTCTTTCTACACAAATAATCCTTCATACATTGTCATATGCAGCAAAAACTGTGCATAAAGTTATTGCGCATTTCAGGGGCCCTTTAAGTTATAATCATGTCATAACAAGGAAAATCTTGGGTGTCCGTGCCTGGTAATGAAGTAATGAACCCAATGTTATGTCGTTATTCTAAGAATCCATAAAACATTTTCATTTTGCAAATATATTGGGCCACCTATGCATACATTTAAATTGCTTTCTCATACATCATATTAACAGTGATTGTGTTTCTTTTCATCTGTTGCCATGTACAAGGAGTTTAACCCCGCAACTAACACCACACAGAAGACTGATAACGGGGAGCGCCGTGACTACCACGCTACATAACTCATCATGGATTGCACCTTCCAACCACTGCTCAAAGACCCGATGGCTTTTACACAATCACCCATCGCCTTTATTGGTTCCTTGTTGCTTCAAGGCCCGCGGCAATACCTACCAACCCAGTAACGTCAGACGGAAACGCAAGCATGGATTTTATCAAAGAATGAGCAGCAGGTCTGGAATCAAGTTGATATGGCGGCGGTTGCTCAAGGGCAGACGACTTCTGACACATTGAAATGTTGACGGGGTTCCAAAACAGCAAGACTTTGTTCACATTAGGGAATTCATTTTGTATGACAGAGATTTTGTAAAGTGAACACACACTGTTTGACACTGGCAGGCCTTCGGCCAATTTCACAAAGCTGTTTAGCAGAAAAATTCACTTTAATACAACATAATCTGAAATGCACAAATGGGTTAGCAGTCAATGCATAGTTCCGAGATTGCCCAGTTAACCCCGCCCCTTAGATATTGTTGCTATGTGCTCACAAGCCATCACAAAAAAATGGCGAGACTACGTACAAAGCAACGAGACTCGGCATGGAAAGCACAGATTCATTGGAGAAAACCCAAAGGTATTTATGTTTTGAGGTCGACAGTTACCGTAGCACACACTGAGCGAAAGGCTAGTAATGCAGGGATGACATATATTTCATAAAAATGCGCTTTCCTACCTACATGTATGAACAGCTAATCGCCCGACATTGAAACCAAAATTCACCCGGTCACTGGCGCATACAACATACAAACTGTATGGGCAGAAAATCGCGTGATTGTTTGTGATGATTGCATCACTTTGACCTTTGTGGGCGCTGTCTGCTAGCTCTGTTGTGATTGGTCGCGGGTTCGGCTTGATTGACAGGTCGGAACTATGCATTGGGCAAAGACTCTTGATGTACATGTATGTGATGCGTACTTTTAGAAGGCTAAAAGTGTTTATTTGACGTTTATATTGGGACGTTATCATTTTTTATATAACACTTCGTATATGAGCGAGAGCAGCGTTGCGCACATAGACAGGGGACCAGTCTAGGCTTAACATATTGTAAACAAAATCCATCCGCGTTGGTGGGACTACTTTCCTTTTGAAGCGGTCTAGACGAATCCGTGGTACCCAACTGTGAGATTTGTCGATTTTACTCCAAATTTTGCTCCCTTTTATCCTTTTCTGATGTTTGAGTCATCATAAAAAAAAAACACCAAGGGTGCAAAAGTCTTGAGATTACAAGGACCTCCATGGTGTGCTTTTAAATGTCTGATTTGGAATGTACGGTAATAAAGATTTTTGACGTTTCAAATAAACACTTTTAGCCTTCTAAAAGTATGTGATGCGTATTACATTGACTGGTGTTCTGCTATTCTTCCTAAGAACACAACCCGACATCCAATTTTGACTTCTGCTGTTTACCCTTGGCCTATTTGCAAAGCAATACAAGCTACATGTAAACTGCAAAAATAGCTACCAACATATGGTGAATAGACCAGTAAGAAATGGGCTCTTATGAATATGATGGTCGGTCGATTTTAATTCAAGTCTACAATTTACAATCCGAGTCCGTAAGGTAAACGGGAAATTAATTATTTTCCTTTAGTCTTTAAATAGGCAGTTTTTCTAATGCACATGTATCCAAATACATGGATGTTACTTTCCTTATAGACCTTATGCACGGCGGCCATGATAGAGGGCAGTCACAGTGCGTCATGCACTAGTAGGCACTTTGTGGGTCTATTGTCGCATTTGAATATGAAAACCTGCCCTGTCATGACCGCCATGCATAAGGTCTATTGTAAAATAAGGATTGCTTTGGGACAATGTGAAAGTATTTGTATAAAAGTATGGTAATGTACTCCCTTTAATACTGTGGAAACCACCCAAATAGGCCCAGCTATTCAGGCCTATAGAGCTTTTGCACCAGCGGCCATGACAGGTTTTCAAATTTAAACGATGTAACAATAGATTCACAAAGTGTCTACTCGTGCATGACGTACGATAATGTGACTGCGCCCCGTCATGGCCTCCCGTGCAAAGGGTCTATATGTACTAGACTTGGGTGATTCCACATTTAAGGAACCGATTACCAGTAAAAATCAATTCCTTTTATTTACATTCGATTCCAGAAATTACCGAGCCATTCGGAAGGCAAAAACACCAACTTCAGCCTCTGATCATTTCCACATTATTGAGTGTTACAGGCCAGCATTATTAATGGATGTTTAGTGCCGTTCGGTGCTAATAATTGGGTTCTCTTTGGCACAAGTACTTATTGCAATGTACCGGTACATAAACATGTAATCTGCTTATTAAACACGATCGCTATATTTAATGTTTTATCGCAAAAATGGAATTGCGATTCTTTTTTTTGAATTGGAGTTGCCCAAGCCTAATATGTACATGTAGTCTTTCCTGCAGTAGTTTGTGAGTTGTCAACTTACACAAAAATATGAAAATATAAATTGTAGCATACATGGTAAACTACAATACCCATGGACTAACATGCAGATTACAAAAAGTTTTTAATGGCACTGAAAATTAAGGTATCATTAAGAAAAAAAATTACTGCTTTTTCTCATGAAAAATCTAGTTCATGACCACTGAACATGCTGAAAGTGATACACTTGGAATTTTGCAATTTACTATTACCGAGAGTTTGTTTGCCCTCCATTCAGAAATACATGCATGCTGCTCGCAAAAAAAGTAAGATAAAAACAATTTTCCATATTTTTTGGGCCGTATTTGTTAAATTTTTCTACAGTACGGCGTATATCTGATGAGTGATAACAAATTCATTACATGTTCCTGCAGAAAACGGTCATTTTTTGTGAGTATCAAAGCTGCCAACCCTCCCGAATTTCACAACAGATTCTTCAGAAAATGACTAATTTTGTGAGTCCCGACATGGATAAAAACCCTCCTGAATTGTCGGACAATTAACAACCTTGGGGATTTTTAGACGTGTTTGGAGTCACAGAATGAACCTGTTTTCCCAGATGTCCTCCCCAAAATCCGGGAGGGTTGGCAGCTCTGGTTGTATAGACCTTTATCACGGTGCGGCCATCTTCCCTCTTGTCCTATTAAAATGAACGTAAACAAAGCGAGGCTTGCAGCAAAAAAAAATAGTTTGGTCCCGTTTTGAAATTGTGCATATCACAATGGCACAGGCATTGCGCAATCAAGAGAGCGTGCAGCGTGGGCAGTAAACCTCAACGGGAGATTACACGCGCTGTTAGGCTGACGCACTGATCGTTCTCGACACGTACATGTACCGTGAGGAACAAGCCGGACAAGATGGACGCACCGTGATAAAGTTCTATGGGTCATTCCATGAAGTTGAAGAACAAAGTGTGACATTTCTTCATTTCCACAAAAATGGTCAATAAGAGAGCAATGAATCACCATTTATATAACGATGTTGCATGATGTGGTGGCTTACACTGTTTGGGAGTCTTCAGTGTTGACAAAGTGCTGCCATTTTGAATTATTTAACAAAGTGGTGGTTGTGGATGTAACTTGGAAACCAATACAGTTCAACTCCTTTCACTCAACTACAAATTTTTTCATGTTGAATTTGAAATAAATACAGTTCTCAAACTAAACAATCCTTTTGAATTTGGAGTTTTCTAGATTATATTTCTGTGTGATTCAAGAAAATCTGCTGAACAGCACCAATATCACACCTACATTTGAACAAAATTCTATTTAGTTGACATCTAAATTTAAATCCATGAGGATTTTGTTACAAGTAATGAATGTTTTAAATTTCTCTCATCCAACAGCTTGAATTTCTGAATAGTATTGATTCAGATCATGGGGTTATCAAGGGCAAAACAAAAAGTAAAAATGGTTGTGGATGTAACACGGAAACCGTGTTCCTCAACTTCATGGAATGACCCATACAAACACTTTTTGTAAAGGTACATTATTGTAATTAAAGAAAAAACTAAGTGTACATCAACTTTAAGTTCGATACATGGGTTTAGATTGCATGTTTCAGTATACAGTATATTAACAAAAATATGAAAAACATTTGTTAAATTTACAAAATAAATCAGCTCTTGACCATTGGCAAGAATTTAGTTAATTTGTTTAAAATTGCCTATACTATTTATTGCCTTGCAATATCATATACAGATAATCTGCTGTTTTATATACATGGGCCTTTAAAGGCCACTATTATTTGCAATGACCCTAAATGTTAATCAACGAGTTGACTACAGGAAAACCTTCCTCAAAGTAAAGATTGATTTGGTAGCAACTATCCAATGAAAGGTTTCCACCCGAGATGATATAATTATATCAGAAAATAATTCATGAAGATTAATTTAGATCGTTTGCAAAGAATTTACTTAGAAGCCCACCCTCCCTCATAAGATTTATATTACCTAGTTGGCTCGCATATGGGTGCTGTGTACAGGTTGCATGATTTAGGCATAGGCATCTGCATCTGCATCTGCATCTGCAAATTTATGTAAACATGATGCGTTCACGTGACATCAGAGGGCACATCGTCTAGTGTTACTACAATAAATTGGGGTGTCGTAATTTGTGCGCCCCCGCCATTAGTAATGAGAGGGGCTTACAACAGTTTCTGTACATTGTGGGGAATCAAAGTAAAAAAAAAAAGAAATGATATTTAGCAAATTATTGGACCGGCCGTAGCCGGCCCCGTTTCGGCGCCCCTGGGGCGTATTTCACTTATGCCTTGCAATCACTGCAAATGCCCAAACCGATCGCTAAACCCAAATACCATAGCGACGGATTCTGAAGATTTCACAAATATTTTCTCGTCACAAACCATCTGTTTTGTGATAGATTAATAGACCGATCCAGTAAGCTCCGCCCATTTTTGAATTGACCAATCACAGCCTCAGGTTGAGGTAACCAAAAAGTGTATCTCCATTTTGGTTACCCGGGTCCTCAAAATGTTGTGCACAGAGCTATGGCGAAATGCCTACATGTGATAGATTACATGTGTTTTTGTGTAAACGGGAAAAACTCACCAAAATTAGCTTGTCTTTGCTATGTTGAGCATTCACTGCGTTCTAGATGTGTGTCAATATGTTTTTGTTCAAAAGCGTGCGTTACGCGTATTGCAGGCGTGTTGTACGTGCACGCACACGACCGGATACTTAAGTGCACATTTTGCTTTCGAGCGTGCAGTGTCTGTGTGCGTGTTTCAATACGCGCTGACCAGGGCACTGACGCACGGCGCGGCCACGCGACTCTACTGTACACATGCCTCACATGTGTGGCATGTTGCTAGGCAATTTCTAAATCGGCGGAGCTTACTGGATCGGTCTATTGCGATGACTAAAATGCAATCCGTTCAAGTATCGATAGGCATAGAAATGACATTTTATAATCCAATCAGGGTTACTTTTTAGTCAGTTTCATTAGTCTAAACGTTTGTTTGGCTTCTCATTTATTATAAACCCAATTTACTGACATTTTATTATTCCACATCCGTTCACCAATGTGTCATCTTTAGAGATGGACCGGCCGGTATTTCCCACCTCAAAAGGTTGTGTTGCTTGAACGTCGATTGCAAATCGTTCAAGCAACACAACCTTTTGCCGATCATATTCATCCATTGTGATCATTTTCAATGCTAAATGCCCATCGCGATGGGTTTAATGAAACACAAGTTTCATCACCATCGCAACAGCAATTAAATTTTTGTTAGCGGTCGTTGTTGCGATGATCGCAAAAAGTCATGTTGGTGGAATCGGCCCCTGCTATAGATCATCTTCACTGGTCCCCGTCCCCTCGTGTTTCTCAGATGGCGAATCACCAAGCCTCTTCTCCTCATGGTCCCCCATCTCTCTGGAGGATTCGCCTTCCGAGTCCCTGGCGTCATGAGGCATCATTTCCCTGTGGTCACTCTCGTCTTGTTTGCCGTCACCGTGGCTGCCCATACCGATGATTAAGCCGTGTATCACCTCTTGTGTTTTACGAGCATCGTAACGCGTCTGCTCATACTTACGCAGATGGATCTTGGCAATAAAAATGACAAATTTGAGTGATTTTGAAGGCTAATTTGCGGTGATCTAAAATGTTACTTCTTGAGTTGACAAGAAAAACCGACTAAAAGTGTTCACAGCAATAGCAACAAACACCACATAAATTTATTTCTCTCAAAGACAGTGTGACCTCTGACGTCACTGCAGGCATCAAGACATTAGGGCTGCGTTCGGGCGTGTACTCGTGTTAACACAAACATGTTCGCAAAGGCGTATGACATCGCAAAATACATTTGTTTATGAAGATAATTGCGACATTGCAAATATTTGCAAAGATATCTGTGGTATGCCATGTCCCTTGTGTGCCATCATAAAACCCCGTGCAGCTATTTACATAAAACGGTACCGCCCCCAATGCTGAACTTCCGGGAGAGATTCCCAAGACTACTCTAGTGAGCAAAGGGCTGGTCAGTTAGGCCAAAAAAATAATAGTTCTGCTTCCGGTTTCCCGACCGACCCTATTTTTAGGCTGCGACCCTAATGTTTTTATCGAAAAAAAAAAATGAAAAATGAACAAAAACAAAAAAAAACAAACACGCAGATGCCTCCATATGATTGTGCACAAAAAAAAAAATTACCTACCTACCCTATTTTGAAATGCCATGTAATCGGAAGCAGAACTATTTTTGTTTTTGGCCTTAGTGCTGCAAGAGGGCGCACTACTGGGAATGGCCAACGCGTACACAAACCAATATCGACTAGAGTAGTCTTGGGCCAAGACTATGCTTCACATGAACACCGCTCCGTCGTGCCTAATTTGAAAAATATTGTAATCAAGAGTTGCAAAATTATTATTTTTTGTATAAATAATGTGATGTTTGCAAATCCTGTCCAGTGGATTTAAATACCTGAACATGAAGGTTGACCTCGTCGCTGCGGCTGAGGTATGGGAAATTTCCTCCGCTCTTCAGGTGTGCCCTCTTGGCGCCAGGGTAGCACTTGTACGTCTCCTCACGCACCAACTGAGTGATTGCACATTCATCAAAAACCTAAAATGAGAGACAAACGAACAAAGGTAAAAACTGAAGACTTACCTATGGATTACAAACACAAGGGCAGGGGCCAATTTCACAGAGCGGTTTTATTAGCAGCCGTTTTTGTGCTAATGGATGCTCCGGCTATTTCATGGAGACCGTAAGCAAGTACTGAAAAACGTTCGCTGGCTTCAGAAGCAAAATTTGCTTGTTACAGACTGACGCAACAATGCCCATTTCTAAGCACGTGCAAAAGCATGTCGCGGCCATGAAATAGCATTAAAGTTAGCTAAATTTTTCTGCTAAGCACACATTTTCAGCTAATGCCTAAGCAGCGCCATGAAAAAATATCAAGTAACTTAGAATAACCATATTTCTACAGATTCTGAATCGGTGTACACCATACCTTTTGGGGAGTGGCAATGTTATAAAGTACTTTTCAGCAGGGTCATTAATTGTTTCAGTTAATAAACTCTTCAAAAAAAGTTTGGAAAGTCAAGTTTGACTGACGATTTCTCTTTTGTTACTAAATCATTTCCCTTGAATTTGGTATCATTGGAAAGCCCTTTTATTCCTCTTTACAGCGATGTGTCATTTGTTATGATTAATCAATTGGGGGATGTGCAGTATAGTGGAATACAGGGGTGGGTGGAAAGTGAAATGTCACAAAATTCACTGTTATTGTCATGCAGTGCATTCCCCTTTTGCTTGGAGGATGGGAATGTGTCAATGCAATTTTTGACAATAGCAATGCATTTTGTGACATTTCACTTTACACCGGACCCGCCCCCGTATTCAGCTGTGCTGCACATCCCCCAATTGCTTAATCATAACAAATGACACATCATCGTAAAGAGGAATAACAGGGCTTTCGAATGATATAAAATTCAAGGAAAATTATTTTGCAACAAGAGAGAAATCGTCAGTCAAACTTGACTTTCCGAACTGTTTTTGAGGAGTTTAGATATCAAAGTGACAAATTAGCAAAATAAACCCTTCAGCCGACGCAAAAACTGGAAACACATGTACATATATTTCTTTAAAAAACATTCCAGATTGAAATTGGTGGGTGCACGTAAGCTTGGTAATGCCCAACACTTGAGACAGTTCATGAAACATGTGAAATAACTGATACAGTTGTTGCAGAGCAGCCCGTTACAGGGCATGAATTTGAACATTCATGGTATTTTACAACAAACTATCCTAAATCTACATTCATAAATACCTTAAACAGTTTACGCATCCCTATTGGCGGAGAGCACATCACGTGGCCAATCTTAAACAGACGATAAAGGCGGGCCAGACTTTCTAGTCTGGCCCGCAGCACCCTAGTCAGTTTCAGCGCGTATAGAACATGCACACGCACAAACAAACACACACAGACCGTTACCACGTATACACTATCCAGACTTCTTTTTGTACTCGTACATGTACACTGTAGAAAATTTGGCCGAAAATCTTTTTTTTCTTCAAAACGAAACGCATGATTTCGCCCTAACTTTACAATTCGTTTATTAAGGGCATCGTTACACACCTTATACCTTTTTTTTTAACCTCCACCTCACCCCCCACCACCCCCCTCTCCTTATCCTTTTTAAAATGCCAAGACAACTCGTCTGCGGACCTGTGCAAGTACACACAGTTACGGTGCTACCTGGTTTTAATATGCGGACCTCTTTTGTCCGCAAGTTCGTATAGTGTACTACACGCTCGTACACACTTGACGCAGTGTGACAAGAAATTAAATAAAGTTTACCCCGCCGTGTGTGCGCGAGTACAACATGCATGCAATGCGTGTACAACGCACGTGCAATCGAACAAAAACAACCCAGTGTGCAGCAATGAATGCAGTGTGTGTTTGAAATCGAAAGTAGACAAAATGTCTTAAAGGCACAGGCTCGTCAGCAATGCGCGCGCGCCAAAATTCGTGCCATATACGCAGCTCCATGCTTTTGCTATGGAGCTGCGTATTTCGTAAAACACAAATTTGGCGCGCGCGCATTTCTGACGAGCCTGTGCCTTTAACAGTGAAGTTTACCATCGAAGAATTTTGGTGAGTTTTACTAATTTACACAAATAGGTATTTATGAAAGGGAATAAAAGTGGGTTTTGGCCGGTCTTAAACAGTATGTTTAAAACCAGCTAGGGGCCTGCAGCCGATTTCACGAATCCTTACGCAACATTTGATTGCGTAGGCTGCGTAACATTCCTGTGAAAATTACAGGCAAGCTATGGGGCTTGCGCCATTTTGCAAAAGTTGCGCAAGCTGCGCACTCTTTCGTGAAATCAGCTGCTGGACTTTGATAATCAGCGCCCAGGCCTCTAACCGGTTTTAAACCTATGTTTACGAATGTTGAAACCCACTTTTATTCCCCAATTCAAGCTGGTTTGACCAGCTGGCCAACTCACATCAAGCAGGGTGATATCCAGCTTGTTGAGCTTCTGGGGTTCGACGTAGGCATTTACGCAGTTGAGTGTTAGCCTACTGGCCAGGTCAGCTTTGTGTAAGGTCTCCAGCTGCAAAGGCGAATGCATCGTTAATGTCACCACAAACTCTTAAAGGCAGTATACATCATTGGTAATCTCGAAAATCAGAAATGTTCACAGATTTACGCCTAACTTACACAATATAAACATGATGAGGGGTCGTCCATAAAGTACGTACGCATGAAATGCTGACTTTTTACACCCTCCCTCCCCCTCCCCCCCTGTACGCATGGCGTACGCAGTGGCTCCAACCCCCCCTCCCCCCTGTACGCATACGCATTCCATATATACCTCAGCATTGGTAAGCATTGGTAAAAATGGTTCAGTACTACATGTATAGTGCTATATACTACTACGTGTAGTACGATTCGCAAGTCTGAAATAAATGACAAAATGTATAGATTTCTTTTACATTTTGTTTTGTTTACTTAAAGGACGTGTGAAATAGGGTTTTTATTACGTAAAATATTAGTAGAGGATGTGTTTTACACATTTCGGTCAATTTCAGAGAATTTGATAGTTGCGTTTTGGTGTAATTGCACGTTTTCTATTTTTATGTTAATGAGAATTTCCATATTCATGAGCAAAGCCGTGATGTCATCTCAGGAAAAACAGAGGAATTCTCCATAGACTTGTGTACAAAAGTTAATGTCATTTTCAGTGGCTTCTTGATATCATGAACTATATAAGTTTACCGAGTTTGTTTAGTATGTCCTTTGCAACAACCCTAACAAGTTTGTTTGGGTCAAAAATGGATCAGTGGGCTACTGCTACTGTTTGAAATGTAATGTTCTTTCTTTGTTTTTCCACTGTGGGTTCCCTCCATGACCAGCAACAAACAGCGCCCTCGCCTGACAAGACATTTTTGAAGTAGAGAAAATGTCACTTCTTTCTGAAATGAAAACAAATTTGAGTTTGCCCCTTTGTCTGCAACACTTTGATATTTTGATTTCTGTATAAAAACAGCTGGGTGATAATTTCCACCTCACAAAACCTTTAAAATGACACATCAAGCATCATTTAACTGGAGATTTAATAGGAAAACCTAATTCGAGGAGTGAGAAAAATGTGAGATGTGTCAGAAAAATGTGTGGCCTGTCTAATATATTTCGTACATAAGGTCTGAAGCTGTGGTCAACTTGTCCATCCTTTCCCGATTTACTAAAAATAAATTTTCGGTTTGCGTACATACGCATTGGCTTGGACCCCCCCTCCCCCCTGTACGCATGGTGTACGCAATGTCAACAACTCCCCCTCCCCCCCTCCGTGCGTACATACTTTATGGACGGCCCCTGACCGTAGAAAACTTCCCCTGAAATGGTTTTGTCTGAAGTGCTATGTCTTTGAGAAATTAGACGAAGTACGGAGCTGGTTTTTGCTCAGGTTGGTTTTAATCATGCATATCTTCAATCACACAGGGGGATAAAACTATTTGTAACAGTTTACCAATCATACTAATGCCATGGCCAAAACATTAGACAATGTTCTCGGGTCATGTTCCCATCGTTCGGTTGCGAGAATGAGTTAACCCGTGTCAAAAACAAAATGCCCGAACTTCTCGATTTTGCCAACTCTCGAAGCTCCTGCCAACTTGTTCTTGGGATTTTTTTAGACACATAGAAATTCTCAATAAAAGAGACACAAATGTCAAATATTCTACATACCCTTTCAACGATAAAATCAATTGAGTCGGCTATTTCGATGTCGTGTTCCTTTTGACTGAAGTTGTTGAGCACCATTCGCTTCAGGAGAAAGCCTGGGAGCATCCAGTATCTGGCGACACAAAAATAATTTAACCCAACTCAATTAGGTTTTTTTGCCCTTATCTATTCAGTTTGAAATCACTGAAAAAGTGCCATCTAGGTTTGTGATTTAAGTGTCCGGATTGGCAACTTCTGCAACATTTTATTACGTATTAAGCCGAGCAACAATCTTGCAATATTTATCTGCAAGTTATGTTATATTCAAAAGTTGCGCAAGACAGGTTATTTTTCGTAAGATCGTCTACAGGTTGTCAGGGAGCACTTCAGGCAGAGTGGTGCACTCTGCCTCAGTGGCTCTTACGAAGGCTGGCGACAAAAAGTGTTCACACACGTTACCGATTGAAAAAGCCTAGTTTCCATATAATCGTAAAACGCGCACACAGACTAGACGGAAACAACTGAAATGCAAACACTGACGGAAACAATCCGCAAAGTTAAACTTGGTTCAACTTTGCTGACAGTCTGCGTTGGTGTTTGCATTGCAGTTAGGGTCTAGTTTGTGGTACTCGCTACTTTTGTTGCGAAGATATGAGACCAGGCTTAAAATAAGCTACGTCTATCAATCACCTCGATCTTTCGTCAGAGTATGATTTTTTTTCGTCGGAGTATGATTTTTCTTCGTCGGAGTATGATTTTTCTTCGTCAGAATATGATTTTTCTTCGTCAGAGTAAGATTTGTCTTCGTCAGAGTATGATTTTTTTTAAACTGTATATGGGTAATTCCCAAAATTAGGGGTCCAAAATGTTTGGTGTCCCAGTTACGTACGACACTCTCTGCTTCAAAAATCACCACTAATGGACTGTGGCCTGTGATTATGGGGGGCAGCATCATTTTCTTCAATATTTTGTTTTCTGATTCCTGAAAAATATTCAAAACAAAAGACCATATAAGGCTTATAATTTGTTCCATGGTATTGGATAGGAGTTTGGTGTCCCGGGTTACCTACGCCAATGAAAATTGGCTGTAGAATGAGTTTGCATTAACCTTGGTGCCATATCTACACACAAACATTAAATTTGAGTAGCATTTGTTGAAATAAAAATAATTATTTTTCACTGGGAAACCAATTTCAATCATTAAAAACACTTGGAAATCTTAAAAAGCATGTCACACTTTTGGACCCCTAATTTTGGGAATTACCAATATTTCAATTAACGGCTGCGATACTCACGTTTGAGCTGCAGACGTTTGCTGGAAGACGACTGTATCAACGAATGTATTGCAGAGAACTAGCGAACAGACACGGGGGCTTCGGTATGTGTATTCAGCAAACTTCTGTGCCAGGAAACCCCCTAATGATGAGCCAAATATATGCACCTGCAATCAAAGTTTACACAGATATATCAGTGTATTACGTGGTGCTGTTTAGCTAAAAAGAAATATTGCTTTATAGCACAGAAAAGTTGCACTTAAATGCAAAACTGGCTTATCGGCTAAAATATTATGTCAATGCTACTACGTGTCAAAAAAACGTCCTAGTTTTGACATAATTTGAATGGCATATAAAACATTGAACTATTTTATACACAAATGCGAGGACAAAAAAAAGAAGGCTTAAAGGCAGTATACATGATTGGGATCTAAAAAATAAGAAATATTCACAGATTTACTCCTAAATTCCCCTGAAATGGTTTGGTCTGAAGTGCTATAGTCTGAAGTGCTAAAGTATTTTTCGTCTCATGAGACGAAAATTCAATTTGCCGCAAAAACTTTTCGCCCAAGTGCCATTTCGCCCCTAACCACTTCGCTTGAGTGCCATTTCTCCCCAAATCACTTCGTCCAAACACTACCTAGCCCAAATGCCACTTCGCCCCAAAACCACTTCGTGCACAGGCCGTGGTTCAGGACGAAGTGGTTTTGGGGCGAAATTACTTCAAACTCTTTCTTGACTGCTTTCTCTTTAGACGAAGTACGGAGCTGGTTTTTGGTCAGGTTGGTTTTAATCATGCATATCTTTAATCACACAGGGGGATAAAACTATTTGTAATAGTTTACCAATCAAGTATACTATCTTTAATTAACAGGAAAAAAATATAAAAATAATTACCATATCAAGCTGCATATGATCCAGAAGTTTCCTGAAGCTAATACAAAAACCTTCTATTGTCCAAAGCACTGGGTACTCCAACTGTTTACAAAACAAAAATAAATGAACATTTAACCATGCAATGATGACAGACTAATTTCTCAAGGGTCGAAGCATCCTGAGATATCAGGGAATTTCCACTCTGCAAAGCGACGTAACAATACCCTGAGGAAATGCACGCAAATCTGTGGAGTGAGCCGGCTGTTGTCTTGAGCCAACTCACGCCCGAGTCATTTTGATGTAATTTAATAAATTCGGTCATGTTATGCCGAAAAGAAACGATTTCTATACTTTCCAAAAATTGTATTGGGTTCCGTTTCTTATGACTGTCCCATTCCTACCAAACTTTCAAACGACGATCTTAATTTACTCCGCAGTTTTTCAAATTAATAACAGGGATGCATGCTGACGAATGTAATGGAACGGATTCCCCAGTATGCTTTAAATAGCAGCCAATCGTCGACGCGGACAACGGCCAGCATTACCGAGTACATGTATCACATGCATGCACGGTGTTTACAATCTGCGCGCGTTACATTTGAATGCCTGCAATCATGCTGCAATGCACTGACAAGCGTCCTGATTGGTCCAGCAGAGGCGACAAGATTTCTGTCGCTAGTCCCACCGCGAAATGGGGCCTTTTTCAACAGGGCCACTGTACGCAGGAGTTAGGGAGTGCGTCAAAATCATGCGCGAAAAGGCTCAGCGAGAATCAACCTGATAGACTTACAGAGATAATCCTATAGCCTTTGGCCGAGAGTCCAAGCATTTGTCTGTAGTAGACATCAGCCGTCCCGCTTACTGGAGGAAAGAAAATGACGGGGCACTTGACGGTACGAGGACCGGCATCGTACACTGTCCAGTATTTGCTGGTGTCATCGTCAACTGCAATCTATAACCATGCAACAAAAGAAAACGTTATCTTCTTTGAACAAGTTAACCCATTTGTCCTAAAAATGCAGTTTTCTCCTCAAAGCGCCCCAAGCCACGCTATCACTCTGTTTACACTTGATCCCGAGCTTGGGGTCGAACACCGAGCTCGGGATCAGCCCCAGATCACAAACTGAGTGTAGACGCTCTCGGGACCAAATTGGCTCCGGATCAGACCCCGTGATTTTGGTCTCGCGTTGGCGGAGGGTTCGATCCCGAGCTTGGGATCAGTTTGCGGTTAGATAAGCAATTAATCTTTGCCGCATGATTCGCTCCACAGCTGTAGCGGGGGGGGGGGGGGGGGGGAGCCCACGAGATTCAAGCGGCCTTGTACACTGTACATATACAACCCATGCACACATTGATCAGTACATACACACATAGAGCATGACCTTTGACTGCAACTTCTGGCACCGCGCTCGAGATCAACTACAGAATGTAAACGCGGCACTCAGGATCATTGCGGTTAACACTGACGCATTCTTATCAGGGAATAAATCTTGATCCCGAGTTCTGGGCCAGTGTAAACAAGGTGTGCATTTCTCCCATGTTTAATTCAATAAAATTCAAGTTTCTGCAAACATACCACTAATGGATAGGCATGTACTCATAGCTTGACGCATCCTCTTTTAAATCTTGTGTTCAGTATTAAAGAGTGGCCACTGTTGGATAACTTGGGTTATTGGCCTTGACGAGGAACATTACTTAACATTACCAAAAAAGCTCTGAGGAGTAATAAGACGCACTACTTGTTACCAGTGAGTGCTATTTTTTTTTTCTATTTCGAGAGAAGACAAAACCATTTTATTTGTTTACACAATATCAATACCAAAAGGGACTCTATCTAAAGCTAAGAAAGAACTAATTTTGCATTAGATTAGACAGTGGACATTTTTATAGCCTGCGATGCAACTTCTTTTATTGGACAGCGGATTGACCAATGACAGGCGAGGACAATATTAACCTGAAACTTTTTAGCCAATCAAGAATGACCTTTTTTACAATTAATGAGCATACAACATCATATTGGATTTACTGAACTTTACACAAGTTGTTGCTGTTCATACGCCACAATTTTCCTAAAAAATATTAACCCCAGTCATAGTTTTTCTTTATAAGAAGAAAATTAGTACCGACTTTATTAGTAAATGAATCAAATGAAATGAATTATATTCTCTTATTTAATGGAATGAGTTTTGAAAGTATATAATTGTTTTTTTATTATTTACAAAAACGTTGTACTTACTTTTTTCAGAGAAACGGAGCTTCGAAAGCTCAAGTATTCTTCGGACCGGGCAATGACAGAATTCATGGTTTAGTTCCACAGCAGTCAACTGTCATTTTAAAATACATGCCTACGTGTATATCCCCATGCACTGGCCAAAACAGCAGTGATGCTTATGTGGCTGGGTACATATCACTAGAACACCTATAAATAAAATTAATAACAGACATAGGAAAATATTGAACATTGTGGGTTATTTGGAAACATTTAAAGTTAGAACACATCATTGGTAATTTCGAAAATCAGAAATGTTCACAGATTTACACGTAACTTACACAATATAAACATGACGGTAGTAAACTTTCCCTGAAATGGTTTTGTACAAAGTGCTGTAGTTTTTGAGAAATGAGTAAAACAATTTTCTTCTAATGAGACGAAAATTCATTTCACCCCAAAACCATTTCGCCCTGCACAACTTCGTCCTTACACCACTTTGTCCGAATGCCACTATGCCCCGAAATACTTCGTGCACGGGTCGTGGTTCAGGGCTAAGTGGCTCGAAGCGAAATGGTTTTGGGGCGAAGTGACCGTAAAGCCTTTTTTGACTGTTTTCTCAAAAGTTAGAAGAAGTACGGAGCTGGTTTTTGCTCAGGTTGGTTTTAATCATGAATATCTTCAATCACACAGGGAGATAAAACCATTTGCAACAATTTACCAATCATGTGTTCTGCCTTTAAGTTTAAACTTGTTAGAGTGCTCTTTGAAACTGGCTCATCACAGAATTTAGAGTTTAATGTATGTCTTTGTTAATAAGGGAAAATAACAGTTTTATGAGAAAAATTACATGTAGGCTATCTAATCAAATGTTGTCTGAGACGACACTAGAAAAATGTTTCAACAAGCCTGTCATGTGTTTTGTTTATGTATCCCCCATAGGCCCTAGCTCCATTCTGTGGCCAAATACTACGCAGGCTCCGTATATTTGGCCACAGGGGCAAGCAGAAGTACGCACACTTATTTGCACCTGCACCACATACGTCCGGCCAACCGACTGAAGCGCACACTCGACGACTCAGACGTACGCGGTACGGGTGCGAATAAGTGTGCGCACCAGTCTGTGCACAAAGCAATGAGCATCGTCCCAAGCGAACCGACAACCCAGTATGCCTCCTTTTTTCACTGCAATTGTAGGCTGAATCTTCATCGTGGCTTGTTACGTCCCTCAAGGACCTGCGTAGTGGTTATGCCTGAGAAGGTTTGGGCGAGTCCCAGGGGGAATTAGTCACGGGGAGAAAATGATACATTTTGGACTTTAATTTTTTGAGAAGTCGGGTCCATGTTGACAATAATCCTTAGCCCTAATAGAAATAACCATATGATAAAGTTAGGGCCAGAAAATCGGAAGATTAAAATCGATGATGGTGCCGACAAAAGTATGTATTCGACAATCTGATTGGCCAATAGTAATCACGGTCTTAATTTTTCGAAAGGTAAAGAGTTTCAACTGAATCTCATGCTGCTTTTCTCTACAAAATTGTTAAATGAATGAAAGATGTATTATAATATTTTTCCAATAGATAATTCAGTGATATATTAGGTATTTTTTTCTTATACATTGAACAAAGATTTGAATGAAATTACCTCCTGGAATCAACAGATCATCCAATTTTAAGATATACATGTACTTCCCACCTGCACTTTTGTCACAAATGTTGCATTTCTGAGATAAATAAATGATAAAATTACTGCATACAGTAATGCACAAAATTACGGCACGAGCGGTCCGTGCGTAAGTGCGACAAAAGGGGGCGCTGCGCGCGCACGGGAATGGTTATCTTGTGCACTAACTGAATGAAATTTTTGAGGGAGAAATTTATATTTTTCTACAGAAAAGCAACATTTGCGCTAAAGTGGCAAGTAGGAAGTATATCTTGAAATTAGATTATCTGTTGATTCCAGGACGTAATTTCCTTCAAATCTGTGTTTAATGACATGTATACGGAAAAAAAATCATATTTTACACTGATGGCTTGATGGGAATGTGATTTTTAGTTACCGATTGTATTTTAGGCTCTAGCCTTTTTTGCCTGTCTTTTTACTGTGCATTTCACATCGCAAAAATATTTCTGGCGAGAATGGGACAATCTTTTCTAAATTTTTGTGGGTCAGCCTACCTTTTCTTTAGCTGTATTGATGAAACATATTGTTTGTTTTCTGCTGGGTGTCTCCCGTGTTATTCATTTTTCCTATTTAAAAGATTTCATGAAAAATAATAAATAGCCTAATGAAAAAAAATGTTTTAGATTTAATAGGCCTACACATGTATGCTCGGACGCAAAACATGAAATTTCATTCCCTTGGCCTTTTCTAGACTGGTTCCCGTCCACATAGGAGAATATAGGGACAGGTAAAGGGCGCTTCATCTTGATCTGTGATTGGTCGTCTTTTGACTTTGCGCAGGCGTATTGTGTGTTTTATATTTTTTAATTGGCGAAGCCCTTGGCACGGCCTTGCTTTGCATTTAGGCAATGTACTTTATTTACATTTGGATATGTTCGACACGCACGGCCAGGTTACAAATGTTAATGCAAAATCTGCGCACTTACTAAAAAAATAGTAATTAACCACGTGACCGGGCATAATTCTGCCCATTATGGCTGCCCTTTACCGTTCCCCATATTTTCGCAATAAGCGATAGGATCGGGATCCAATCTAGGCTTTTTCTACTAGTACTAGTTCTAGAGTAGGAACTAAGATTTTATTCGAAAAACAATAAAATTGATGGCATTTATTTCATATTATTTCAAGTATGAAAAGCTTGCTCAAGAACATAATGTTACCAGCCAAAATTTCATGGTAGGAGGGCAATTTCGGGTCCGATTTTACCAGACTTGCCACAAAATTTCTTCTCAACAGTTGATGATAGTTGTTAGTGTTTAATACGGTTTACATTTCGAGTCTAGTTCAGTCAGCTGACTCAACTCGGTCCAAGGCATAGATATCTGTGGTTCCAAGCCAACTCGGTCCTACACCAACTCGGTCCAAAGGACAACTCGACTGACCATCATGAGAAAAGGGTTATCCAGCCAGCCAGCCAATTTTTCCATTTCACTTGACGCGACAAGCACATTGTATTCAATTTTATTATACTTTTAATTTAACTGACCAATGATCTCCCCTTTGCGAAGCTGCGAAGTTTAGTATGGTCCGAGTAACTTGTTAAGTTGACCTCGAGAACGTGCGGGACTCTGCGAGACTCGTCGACTTCCGGAAACCACGTATAGGAGCTTAACTGCACCGGGTAGACTTGAGAATAAGATGGGTTGGGGCCGAGTTGACTTGGGACTAAGTAGACATGGGACCGAGTTGACTGGAACCGAGTTGACCTGCACCCGACTGATACTTATGACTTTTGAAATGAAGAATGCATGCATTGTAAGGTGGAGAAAAAGTAGACTAGTTCCCAGACCTTATTTTCCACATACTCACACAATATGACTACCGGATGGGTGGTTGTTTAAATCATTGACATACTATTGTTCGCCGTACCCAGCGCCTTATATGGGCGCTAGTACAGTACGGGCTGATGTGCCTTCACAGATTTCTGTGACGGAAACACGTGATACACGTGATACACGTGATACATATGGGGCGTTCGAGATGCTTACACCGTGTAACACCAACTTACACTGGAGCGTTCTTTTAGCCATGACGTGTTACAGGGGCCAATTTCATAGAGGTGTTTAAGCACACAAAATTGCTTAAGCACAAAAAACTCTTGCTCAGTAGAGTATGTTACCAGTGAAATCCTCATGTGATAGAAATATTATATGACCAGTTTTAGAGGACTGTTTCATTACCATGACAATCACATGAAATTTTTGTTGGTAACCTCATTTTTTCAAGTAAGGTTTTTCATGCTTAAGCAATTTTTCATGCTTAAGCAGCTCTATGAAATTGGCCCCAGGGGGCAGGCACCACTGCCCGGGTTCGCGAGCGGGTCTCTGGTGGAAAGCTTGGTGTAATGACGTCACCTAGTAGTAAAACAAGCCGGACAGTATGGAATCGCGACGCGAGTATAAAGAAAAACACAGATTTATGACACAAAATAGGAGGAAATGGGGCTGTAAATACATTTTGCTATTAGGATTTTTATCAATGAAATCTATGCTTTAAAACCACTCTACTCAGTTAAAGTCATAAAAATCCTATTTGGAGCTTGCTTTGGGGGTTAAAACATAGGTTTTTAGTTGTTATGCTAATGAAAATATGCATATTCATGACCAAGGTCACTATGTCACAAGAGGCAAACACAGGAAAATCACATTCAACTGTGCACATAAGATTCCACTTTTTTCTCAATTTTCCTGAAACTTTTGCAATCCATGGCTGTTTGAGTTTGTTTTACATGTTGCCTGCTGTAAGCCATGACAAAACTGGGGGTAGAAACGGCAGCAATTTGCCACAAGTCCAACTTGAAGTCTTATGTTTTTTCTTAACTTTTCCCTTCTGTCTTCCTTATGTGATGCACTCAAAACAGCGCCCTCTGTCTGTGATTTATTGCAGTGAAATCTTCAAAGTTGAAAAAGGCCACCTTTTATTGATTTTACATCCAAATGAACAATAGTATGTCTTGCTGAACAAGTAATCCGTCATTATGAAGCAAAGCTTAGGCACAAAGTTGTTTAGCATGTCACAGGCCCTTTAATCAGTAGATGTCTGTGGGCATTGACGAAGTTTTTTGCGGTACTTTTAGGGCAACTAATTTCGCGTGGCGCCGGCTTCATTTTTCATCGTTATAAGTCCCCAGGTTCCCGTCATTCAGGTACGAGAATTAGTTACCCGTGTCAAGAACAGACCACCCGAAAACGGCCTATGCGGCGAGAACGGTGAGCAGCGCAGCTGCGACGCCTTCAAGTGGCAACCGTGTTCTGCTACCGCTCAGGTAGCATGCTTATATTCATACCGTAGGGCTCGTTTGTTTCGTCGCAGATTCGAAATCCAGGGCTGTGTTCCAAACACGCGAACATTGCAAACGTTTGCAACATTCGCCAACCGACAGGTACCCGGCTTTCCATATAGACACTATGAGCAACTAACAATGGAAATTGGGCACACACCATTGTTATTTAACAATGGTTTGTGCCCAAAATGTGTTCCCAGAATTCAAAGTGAAACCCTGTGTCGTTCATTTTGCATCTTCTGGGGACTGAATTCCCCTGGTGTAAATCCCCTGTTATACGGTGTAAGCATCTCGAACGCCCCTAATTACAGACGCGCGGAGCACTGTGCAATGGGTTGCTTGCTGCCAGACGAATAATTAATAAATAGTATAATATTACATATCAAGTGCAAAAATCAAATTTACGAATAAATTAGTGTACTGTGTGCGAGACATGCCGTGTCTGCTGGAAAATTAATTTTTACGTCCGTTTACAAAAACAAAAAGTGACGTGTCGTTAAAAAATTTACCAATGAGGGCGCAAACAAATTAGCCTGTCCCAGCGCCTGTAAGGCGCTGGGTACTAGCGAAAATCCAGTGATGAAATAATCAGTGGAGGGCGCTGCATACACCGCACGCACATATAGGAGCGAATCCACATACAACCGCGGACTTCCCTTTGTTCCTCTTTTGTTTGGACACGAGCGAACTTGAATCGCAGACGCTCGCTTGGCAATCGCGGACGATATTGTTCCCTTCCCCAAAACGTCCGCGATTGTTTGCGGGAGAACCAACGCACAGCAACGCACCCACAGGCATCTCGGTGTGGAAAACGGTTACAAACGACTAATGACAAATAAATTGTGCAAAGACAAAGTCAACTCAGTACCTCATCTACCTTCCGAGAAAACACATTCACCCCTCCCCCACCCACCCCCCACCTCCCACCTCCCTAAACCCCACTTCCCTGGAACATTTTAAAATGGGTGCCATAGGGCCTATATAAAAAAAAATTCAATTATCGTTTTCTTATAAAAAGATGATCATCTCAGGCGCGCAATCATTGCATTGGACAGTTGGAACCACTATCTGACTAAAAGCGCCTTTCCATATTAATGTCCGTTTTTCATCCGTCTAGCGTGCGTTGCGTATGTATGAAGGACCATTAGCGCCACTGCAAGTATATGCTACTACATGTAATTTCCAATTACGGATTATTTCATAATTACAGTGCAGTGGCGCTACGTTTGCACTGCGCTCTAGCCGGCCGTACACCTTGCGTTCAGACTCCGTTGCGATTGCACAGACTCACCAAATTTCGAGCATGCACGAAATTCTGCGATTGCGTTGCGACGGACAAGTATATACGCATGTCGCCATCGGAACGCATCGCAAAACCCGTACACCCTGTGATGCGACTTCACAATATGCCCTATCGTGATCGGATCACGGACGAAACGCAAGGTGTACGGCCGGCTCACACAATGGAGCGATCCAGACGCAAGCTATATCTGTGGACACAGCGGTTCAAGCGGACACAAAGGTCCTGGACACACGGTGAACAAAACAAAGTATTGCTAGATGGCCGACTTTTACGTGTAACCTTTGCATTATGGCTGGCGCCCCGATCGAATTATTCACTTTCAAATGGAGGTGCAGTTTAGAAAGTCCACATACTATGCTGTTGTTGCTACGTGTTGCACTATCAATTGACAATCTGATTGCTTTATGCCATTCTCTCCTATACACCAATCCGGTAATAAGGTTTTCTTCCCTGTATATCCGCCATAGCTGGGGGGCTTCCACTGAATGAACTGTATGTTTTTGTTGTTGCTGAAGCTGCATTTGTTTACTTCGAACAAGTTGCGCGTCTTTGTAGGGTTGTGTGCGCGCGAAGGCGGGCGCGTCGCGTGTACGCAAAGGCGGGCGCGTCGCGTATACGCGAAGGAGGCTCGTTCGTGCATGTAATGGATGAGCGCTTTTCGTTTTAACAGCAACACAAAACGCACAGCCCATGCACTGGACGCCCCCCAGCTATGGCGGATATGCAGGGAGGAGATATTAGTTACCGGATTGGTGTATAGTAAACACGGTATTGAATCTATACTTCAGTTCATTACACCTGCCGCGTGCACCCGGTCACGTATATAATAGCAACTATTTTACGTCAGTTCATCATTACGCTATTCATGTAAAATACGCAACTTACAGGCAACGATCGTCAGCAATGCGCGCCCGCCAATTTGGTGCCATGAAATATACGCAGCTCCATGGCTTTGCAATGGAGCTGCGTATTTCGTGGCACAAATTTAGCGCGCGCGCATTGCAGACTTGGTGAGCATGTGCTTTTAAAAGGTTAATTTGGGGCGTTTCTCGATACTGACTTATATTTATAGCAAGATCCACAAAACTTTGGACCACTTAAGTTCCATTGTCAAGCGTTATCGCGACAGCCTTGACCTCAGTGTTGAAGGACCATTTGGTCGTGTCTAACAATATACCCATCAAAAAAAGTTTATAGGACCGGTTTTCGCACGCATGCCATACATAAATGACGAGTTTCGGGTCATGTGACATGTGTGATGGATAGAACACGTGCGTGATGTGCCCGCGACTGGTCACGTGAAATGTTGCCATATTTTTCACAAATTGTTGCAAGGTATTTAAATCGACTATGATTAACTTTATGGTTGACTTTAGTCGCCCGCCCGAACTAATTGCTCAGATTTAACATGGGGTGTTATGGCCGAACGGTCTAGTGCGTCGAACTTAAAGGAACACGTTGCCTTCGGGTTGCGCTTTATTGGGCGTTTTTGAGCTATTACAAGCGTTTGAAGTATAATGAGCACGATCTGAAAGATGTTTAAAAAGTAGAATATAATGATCCACACAAACGTGCCTTCAAGATGCTTCAATTTTGCGTAATTTCTCGAAGCAGCACGCTCCGCCATTTATGGGAGTCAAAATCTTGACTCCCATAAATGGCGGAGAAATTATATTAGTCTTATTTCCAGCCTGGAGAAAGAAATTATTTTTCCTTCCTCCGTTGCGTGTGATGTGCCTGTTTTTTAAATTCGTGTCTACAATAACCATTGGGTATAAATCATCCAAGTCCTTTCTATCGGTTTGTCCTATGACAATATTCTTACCCTGATTGGCGAGGTTTTCGTTTTTTCTTTTTTGACGCGTCTGCTGTGTTCTCTTGACGATCCATTTTTTGACAGCCAGTCGGTGTGTGTAGATGTGTGTGTTTACATTTCACACATGTCTCGGGAGGCGGAGAATGGTATGGTACCTTGCGTTCATCTGATAGGTTTACCTGACCACTGGCTACGGCGCCAGCCTAACTCCTGTTCGTCGCTGCATTTTGCCCACTACCCGGACGATCGTATTGACGGCTGAAATACGTATACATTTCGCGGGACATGTAGTGGGGGTCAGAGGTCAGTGTTTGTTTTTTTAAATTACCATTCACTAATTATAACACATTAAATGTGTTTTATTGCAAGAACAACTCTTAATAAGTATAAGGAACACCCTCAAACGTGAGATTTCGTGAAATCTGAAGGCAACGTGTTCCTTTAAGTTCCTGTGCTAGTACTAGAATGTAGGTTCGATTCCGGGCCGCGACGGGTTGTGGCACCTGTGCCCTTGAGCAAGGCACTCAACCACACTTGCTCCCATTCCTGTAATTGGCGGTCTCTCCGCTGTTGGATGTGGTAAATAAAATTTAAAAAACGGTGATCCATTCGTGAGATTGTGAAGAAGTTTGTGACTACATCTCATACTTTACATACAACAATATAATACAGACTACTACTAGTAACCAGACTACATTGTGTTTTAGGCTTGTCAAAATTATTGTTATTCTTCGTTTGTAAATAATTAACAATTACAGTTCATTTAGAAATGGTTCTAAACACAGCCACCTTAACACGCCACGTTTTTTATCTTCTTTCATTAAAGTCTTAAATATTTTTTTTAATGTGGGAAAGTATGCAAAGACAGATTACATAACTTTTAAAAACAGTAAGCGCAGCATTACATAACTAAAGACTAATATAATGTTGATAGACTGCCTTGTATAAATGCATAGTTCCGACCTGTCAATCAACCGAACCCGCCGACCAATCACAACAGAGCTAGCAGATGTCACTGACATAGGTCAAAGTGCACTTTCTCACAACAACATGATCACGCGATATGTTCTGCCGGCCCCATACAATTTGTACAGTGCTATATGCGATGATCCGGGTGATTTTTTTGTTTCAAGGCCGGTCGTTTCGTTGTTCAAAGGTACGAAAGCACGTATGTCATGATATAACATCCCTGTATTACTGGTCCTCTACTCGGTGTGTTCTAAGATAACTGTCGACCCTGAAACATGAATGCCTTTGAGTTTTCTCCAATGAATCTGTGCTTTCCGTTGAAAGTCCCATTGCTTTGTGCGTAGTGTGTCGCCATTTTTGACGATAGCGTGTGAGCCATAGCAACAATATCCACGGGGGTGGGGCTAACTAGGCAAACTCGGAACATTGCATTCCAGCCACATAGGCTACATGTAGGTGTAGATAATACTTTATAAAACTATAAAATCCATGTATGGTTATTGTGTTAAATGGATGGTAAAAAGATTGTCTGCGACAGCCTGGGGGAGGCGGGGAAATAATTGATAGGTGCATTGTTTATTGTTTTGATTCTTAATTCGTGCATAGCCATCTGCAAGACCAACACATTAATTTAACAGTTAAAGGCCCTTTCGTAAGATACAACTTTTTGCAGATTCGTGGAATAAGAGTGTAAAATATCTAAGTAAGAATGTTGGTAAACTAGCCTCAAGAAATGTTAGCTACATGCATCAGTTCTTCAGAAAACCTTGAAAATCTATATATGGATTTTGTTTACAAGTAAATGGTAAAAACGTCCCGCGCACGAGACTTTTTTTTAGAAACCCACCTTCGGTTGTCAATTTCAAACATGAAATACAATTTTTTTTACGGAAATAAATTCACGTGGTATTTGTTACCATTGCTATCAACACTTTAAAGGCAGTATAGCCCACATGATTGGTATCTCGAAAATCAGAAATGTTCACAGATTTATGCCTAACTTACACAATATAAACATGATGACCGCAGAAAACTTCCCCTGAAATGGTTTTGTCTATAAAGTGATATAGTTTTTGAGAAATGAGTAAAACAATTAGTTTCTATCTCATGAGACGAACATTCAATTTGCCCCAAAACCATTTCGCCCAAGTGCCATTTCGCCCCCAAACCACTTCGCCCGAGTGCCATTTCGCCCCAAATCACTTCCTCCAAACACTACATCGACCAAATGCTACTTCGCCCCAAAACCACTTCGTGCACAGGCCGGGATTCACGGCGAAATGGTTCAGGGCGAAGTGGTTTTGGGGCGAAATGACTGCAAACCCTTTTTTTACTGTTTTCTCAAAAGTTCGACGAAGTACGGAGCTGGTTTTTGCTCAGGTTGGTTTTAAGCATGCATATCTTTAATCACACAGGGCGATAAAACTATTTGTAACAGTTTACCAAAACAAAATTGGGTCATAGATGCATGAAACGTGTTTACAAAATCCAGGAAGAGGAACAACAAATTAGCCTGTTGATAAATCAGGGCTGCGTTCGAAACACGCGAACATTGCAAACGTTTGCATCGTTCGCCAACAACTGGTACCCGGCTTTCCATAGACGTGTGCACAAAAGCACTGAAACCAGTGGCGAACGTTGGCAACGTTCGCGTGTTTGGAACGCAGCCCTGGTCTACCTCATCGAATTTTCAGAAAACCTTCAGAAAATCCATACATGTTTTTTGTATTTAGTGAATGGTAAAAATGTGTGCATATACATTTTTGACAAACAAAAAGTTGGGAAAAAAATCATGCGGTATTTGTTAATATTGCTATCAACATTCTCACTCTGGTTTTTCTTCGCAACTCTTAAAGTACGGTAAAACTGTGGGTCACTGCAAAACATGTAACGAGCCTTTACTCCCGATAGTTAACAAAAATGTTTGCCGTGTTTTCACGTCTGCGTGATTTCATGTAAGTATCTGATGGATGTGCCGGCCAGCTTCTCCTGCATCCAGGATCTGACGAGGGCGACGTCCCGGTCGGAATAATCCGTTGCTACGTTCGTCTTACCTAAGTATACAATCAGAATGCTGTTTGAATATCTTGATTACACGGAATTATATAAGCAATATTAATATAAATTCTCAGATTGTGAAGCGTACAGTAAAGTGTCGCGTCCTCACTGGAGCATTTTTTGACGTAAAACCACCGTAAATATAACGCCAATTTTGGGCGTTTACAGTGTGTGGATCAGTTTTTTAATCTACTGACGGTTACAAAATTAACGCGGATAAAAGACGGCAACGGTAGCCGCTAGCAGCAAACTCCAAACGTGACTGTCGGTTGCCGCTTCCGTCGCAATTCACTTAGCTTACCGCAAATCACATTCTGACCGAAAGATGACGGATGCTGATAGATCCGTATCGTGTATGAACACCTCTTGTGGCAAGGCTGACTGCATCAGCCACCCTGTAAGAGCCGCTGATGCAGGTTGCGCCACTCTGCCCGAAGTGCACATATGCAGGACAGTCTTAACTCAAAGTAATTTCAAAGTGATTGTATTCAACAAACCAAACTCTTCTGAAATGAACCGATACAGCACTCATTCAGGAAGACTGCCAGGATCCAACGAAGACCAGGCTGAAAAACCCACTAAATCCTTTTCAGATGAAGTCCCCCCCCCCCCCCCCCCCCCCGCACCCCTGTCCCCCAATTCCTGGTGCAATATCATGTTTTGTGATTGTGAATCTTGAATCGCGATTTTCTGACTCTAAACGCGTCAATGATCCATTGTCAGTTAATATGTCAGCTGAATTAGGGGCCGTCCATAAAGTACGTACGCATGAAATGCCCACTTTTTAGACTCCCCCTGCACCCCCTATACGCATATCGTACGCAGTAGCTCCAAGCGCCCCTCTCTCCCTGTACGCATAGTTACGCATTCCATATATACCTCGGCATTGGTAATACAGCATTGGTAGATGGTTCAATACTACATGTATATACTACTAGTACGATTCGCATATGTCGCCTCCAAAGTCTGAAATAAATTACAAAATGTATAGATTTCGTTTGCATTTTTTTTAAACTTAAAATGACACATCAAGCATCAGTAAAATAATACAGATTTAATGAAAAAGAAGCTAAATTGAGGAGTGAGAAAAATGTGTGGCCTAGTAATATGTTTTGTACAAGGTCTGAAGCCATGGTCGATTTGTCCATCCTTTCTCGATTTACTGAAAGCAAAATGTCGGTTTGCGTACATACGCATTGGCTTGGACACCCCCTCCCCCTGTACGCATGGTGTACGCAATGTCAACAACCCCCGCCCCCACCCCCCTCACCCCCTCCGTGCGTACGTACTTTATGGACGGCCCTTAATGGCGCCATCTGGCGTCACAGCTATCCAAAATATGCCCGGCGTTTTGCGCACGAATCGTGTTTTGCATAAATTTGGTTTAGGAATGATGTCAAATGCCAATGTATTACCACATCAATTTTATGCAAAACACGATGCGTGCGCATAACGACGACCAATTTTCAACAGAGAGCAGTTTAAATAAACAAAGAGCACATTCCTTCTATTATTGGGTTTCACTTTCTTGACAACCGGTTGCTAACCGCCATTACTTTGTCCATACTATGGCACGCCAAAGCGAAAAATACACTGATAATTTAATGTTCGCGCATATTTTCGCAAATGTTGCGCAAGAAAAAAAGTTGGCGTGACTTTTAAATGTTGATATAGACTGTTTGAAACTGGCATACCGTGCTTTTGTTGGCAAGTTTTTTAAAATGTTGAGACTTGTTTTTCATGGTTTATGGCAGAATTATCAGTGTTTAATTATTTCCGCTTTGGCGTGCCATGATAGTATGGACACAGTAATAGCGGATATAGCAACCGGTTGTCAAGAAAGTGAAACCCAAGAATACCTTTGTTAACTATTCGTCCAAAGACAAACTTGAAGTTTTCTTTTGCGGGTTCCATCGGCACTTCATTGCTCTGCATTACTTTGACAGACGACCGGTGTTGAATTGTGTCAAGTTGTTCATCGGAAAGTGGGCGGTCCAGAAAGATGGCCAGGTTTCTGGCAACTGTTTTGAAATCCTGAATTATAAATGAAAAAAACAAAAACAAAACAAAAACGAAAGTCTCAAATAGTACAAAGAGATAAACAGCCATTTCTACCATAGAATTTCACAGAAGAAACGGGATGTACATGTATAATGGTCAGAAACAGTTCTGGAAGGAATTGAGTAGTTGACCATGACGTCAAACCTAGTGTGAAATTTAAAGATATACAGTCCTTCGGTGTGGCACCTCGAAAAATAAAACGTTTTTTTAATTGATAATTTAGAAACATAAAGGTTATTCGCTTTCAAATGAGACATCAACGAAAGAATCAACCAACGTTTAGTTATCGAACAATTGCTGTCAATATTTCGAATTTAATTGGCGGTCCGTCAATAATTCGAGACTTGCTCAAGTCTGACTTCCCGTGTTCGGTCTGCAAAGCGCAGCGCACAGTGCGCCCGGTGGCATATCCAATCTGTTTTCTTCTGTTTCCTCCGTCTCAGAAAGTCTTCCGAGATAGCAGAAAAGAGATTTGACAGGCTACCAGTCCAGAGGGCGCGCTGCACACACCGCACCACAGACTAAACACGCCGAAGTCAGATATGGGCAAGTCTAGGCAAGGCGCAAAAACGGCCGTTTACAAAGTATGATATTTGTGACGGGCTCTACGAAAATGAGTCGCAAGTCGCGCTGGCTAGTATTTCTTTTTGCGACCATAAAAAGAAATCCGCGGCAAATCCACGCTCAATAAAATACCAAAACACAATGGAAATTCCTGGCGGTGCCCAGATACCGCCTGGAATGTCTGTGTTCCCCCTGGAATGTCTGTGTTACGCCTGGAATTTCTTTAGGTGTTTAGAAATGCCACATATTTCTTTTTATGGTTGCAAAAAGAATACTAGCCAGAGCGACTTGTGACTCATTTTCGTAGAGCCCGTCACATTTTGTCGTTGAAATAAAGTAAATGCTTTAAAAATTCGTTCGGAGAAAACAAAATCAAATTTGCTGAGAACCACGGTCCATATCTTTAAATCAAGCTTGTCCGTCTTTACTCACCTGAACCAAATCCTCGTAGTGGATTATATGTAGATTGTCGTTATCCCTTCGCTCCCAATAACCCCTGATGTTGCCACACCATCCACCATAAGGTCCTGTAAACATAAGACACAATGAGAGACTAGCTGAAATTTTTCAAAGTGTTTCCTCACAAAATCTTAACAGCTTCTTACTCCTAAATTGGGGGTTTTCCCATCAAATCTGCACTTACCGATGCCTGATGAGTCATTTTAAAGAAAACAAATCTGAATGATAAACTTCTTAACTTACCCAGACAAAATTAGCTTGTTTGTTTATTTACGACGAATGTCGCGGGTGAAATTTAAGTCAGCAATTTGACAAACTGTGTCAAATAAATTGCTATTCGCGTCACTTGAGCAGTTTCATTTTGTTGCCGCGCGCTGACACATCTGGGGATCTGGGCTGCGTTCCACTTAAGCGGGCCTCCCACTGTGCGATTTTTGCCACGAAATCCCTACGAATTGGTACGATTATCGGAGACTGCCTATAGACTCTACACACAATCGTACCAAATCGTACGCAATCGTAGGACATTCGTGGCAAAAATCGCACAGTGGGAGGCCCGCTTTACGCAAACGTTTCCATAGCGTTCGTCACTGGTTGCAGTGCTTTTGTGCACTCGTCTCACTATGAGCAACTAACAATGGAAATTGGGCACAAACCATTGTTAAATAACAATGGTGTGTGCCCAATAGACTATATTTCCATTGTTAGTTGCTATAGTGTCTATGGAAAGCCGGGTACCTGTCGGTTGGCGAATGTCGCAAACGTTTGCAATGTTCGCGTGTTTAGAACACAGCCCTGGATTCGAATCTGCGACGAAACAAACGAGCCCTACGGTATGAATAAGCATGCTACCTGAGCGGTAGCAGAACACGGTTGTCAAAGGCGTCGCAGCTGCGCTGCTCACCGTTCTCGCCGCATAGGCCGTTTTCGGGCGGTCTGTTCTTGACACGGGTAACTAATTCTCGTACCTGAATGACGGGAACAAGACCCGAGAACACTGCACTCGGAGCAGGAGCACACACCACCTACCAATCGAGAACACGGTTACCCGTGTCAAAAACAGACCGCCCGAACTCGACCATATACATGTAGTGGCACTCAGTTGTGACGCCTTGAACTAAGGCTACGTTAAGCTAGAAACCACCGCAACGCATGCACGTTTCGACATTTAAAAAAAGCAAATCTCGCTAATTTGTATGAAACTTACCAAATCTGATATTAAAATCCACGTACGAAGAGAAATCCGAGATATTAGCCGGTAAATGGTTCCGGGTATAAACGAACGACGATTTCAAGACATCCAATGGGTTCCGCATAATGTAAACTATCTGCAAGATTTAAGAAAATGAAACAAACAAGTTTGAGAAGTTTAGTATAAGTTAAAGTAGCAGTAGCCACAGGATAATCAGAAACGCAGACGTATTTAGGGGAAATTCCCACAGTTCCACTTGGAAAAAGTTTATCTGACTCGGATTGTATTACCATTATTTCAGATTTAAAAAGAAGTCTTGCAAATAATTAACTCGTGTCCGAGTTAATTGACGTTGGCTTAGAAGGAATTGCAGTGAAAATCACAGAATTGACTTTTCTCACAAGTAGGCCTATAATGCATGGGATCTTAAGAATGTTTAAAGTGGACCCTGAATCGGTAGGTGAAATTGCTATAGTTTTGACGTGGTGTCAAAATGGGACCGAAAAAAACGGTCGCTGCACGTGGTTAAGCTCTTATACAAGGTCTCCGGAAGTCGACGAGTCTCGCGGAGTCCCGCACGTACTCGAGGTAATGAGAAAAATGATATGGTATAAAAATCTCAACACCCATGGGAAAAATGGGGGTGGGGGGCGTGGTCAAATATGCGATCCGGACACACCCCTTTAAGGTAGATTCACAGACGATACTCCATTGGCATAAAGACTGAAGTTTTCATTTGGCCGGAAGTCTTTCCATGCCCACTAAACTGACTAGTCCCCTTGGTTTCCGGCATGTCAGTGTTACCTTTACTCCTTTGGTTTCTTGCACAGACTTGGGCAGGAGATGTACGGGCAGGTGCGAAGAGATAACCCTACTATGGCCGGGTTCGGGAGGTTGCGCCGCGTACAACTCGTACCCTATACACGCAGGTGTGTCAGGACCCATTATAGCCGATGCGTTGATTTCAAAGGTCGGAGCTAATAGTGGATCCGAGTCATCGTTGCCAAGAATTAAATCGACGATTCGTCGTAGCCAGTGTGAACCTTGAAACAAAATATATGTAATTTAAAAAATGCTGACGAAATAAATTGTCCTAGTGATAAAAGGTGCCCCAAAACTTGAGGCAAGATATGAACAGATGATCCATCAAAGTAAAATTTATTTACTAGGTATATCGATATTTCCTCAGAGAAGCTATATATAGGCTAGCCTTGATCAAGGCGTTGGGCATGTCTTCTAGACGGCCCGCTGAAGATAAAACAAAGCGCTTACCAGCTACTGAACGTATTGGCTCACAACGCGCCGCGCTATACGACTATGCACACATGCACGTACATGTATCGGTACGGTCCCTGAACCCAACGCCTTGATGGTTCTGCGTTCAGCCAGCGAAACTTTTTACAGTTTGCAGTCGCTTAAACCAATATTCTATCGTACAGCAAAAGACCTGGATACGGCCTTGGACAAGGCTATGTATATAGGCTGAATTCACACTGAGCCAATGATGCACTGCAGCCGATTTCACGAAACTTTACGCAATTGCGCAAGTACAGTCCATTACTTGCGCAATAATTTATGGCGTAAGTGGACGTGCGCAATTGCGTAAAGTTTCGGCTTTAAATTACCCACACTGAAACTTTATGCAACCATTAACATGAATATGTCAGTTTTCTATACAGAAACAATACTTTTTCTTCTTCTGAGCAAAATTTAAATGTTAATTTTAAGAGCACATGTTGCGTTCGTTACTTTGCCCAGTTGTACTGCCATACACCGAGAGAAAACATTGGGTCCATAGGGAAAACCTGAGGAGAATACCAACTGTGCCTTATTCGCCACTTGCACGGTTCCGCCATATTGACAAAACAGCGAGGCTTTCCTTGCATGAACAATGACTCCCTCGTGTCGTTACCATGTGGGTTGCTGTGACGTTGACTTTTGTTCATTGTAAAATATGACGTATGCCAGGAAAGCCTCGTTTTGAGCGCAACCGTGCAAGTGGCGAAAATATCAGCTGGTAGAGCATCTGCCTGGTGAGTCAGAGGTCTCAGGTTCGAATCCCGATAAGGCCCTTGTGATTTTTCTCTCATCCCAAATGTCAGGAGCATAATGGTATCCCAGTTCATTGCTCGTATATAACGGGAAATTGGGACTTACCACTTCTGCCATACGAAGCGATCCACACGTCTGTAGGTCGGGACTCGAAACCATCTAAGCCATCCCAACAGTTCTCTGGAGTGAAAAGCTTGTCATAATAGCAGCCTTTGCGTTGGTAAAGGCTTTCTTCACTATGATACGGAACGGTTGTCATGATGTTTAGTGTGTTACGAACCTAGACTAAAAGGATGCTTCGGCTAATCCGGCGGTGGTTTTTTTTGGTGTTCGGCAACGCGACTGTTAATGTCCTGACAGGTATTTTAGTACAAACTCATAAGCCCGCAGTTCAAATCATCAGGCCACTAGTGTGACGTCAACTGCCGCCCAGGTAATACGTTCACTGATGCTTTGACAATGGTTCACGCTACAATTGTATGGCAACGGGAATTTCTATTGGTTTTTACACAGCAGCCTAGTTACAATTTGTACGGATTGAGAGCGCGAAATTTCAAAATGGTAATAAGAAGATTATGACAAATGATAATGAGGTACGGTGGCCGAGTGGTTTGGGTCAGTGGGGTTGCGGGTTCAAAACTCGCCCCGGACAGGGTGCCCTTGAGCAAGGCCCTTGACCGAAATAACACGTGATGGTCAGGTCCAAAAGCGTTACAGGGCTGCGTTCCAAACACGCGAACGGTTTGTTAACGTTGGCGCTAACGTTTGCCATGTGGAATGGATCGTTTGCCAAAATACATTGTCAACTTTGTCTTGAAGATGGCCGCCCGGCGGCGCCCGCAGTCACAGCAGTCGTATTGACGTTGTAATGTGGCTCTCTAGCTGCGCTGCTGCTTACCAAATTGTTGAGGAAATGTGACACGTTGCTATTGATTGTGTACCGCCAGCAATAAGGGAGATATAACCACGAAAGGTGCAATTTATTTGTTATTTTCCAAACTACAAACCATCGTCTGTCATCTTTCATGTCGCGCACGCCATTTTGAAATGACTCGCGAACAGCTTGAACAATCCAAAAGTTTGTTGGCCAACGTATGCGGACGATGGCGGCGCACAGTTCGTTCCACTCGAAAAGTTCGCCAACGTTTTCGCCATTTCGTTTTCGCGTGTTTGGAACGCAGCCCTGTTGAATTGACACGGAGTGACTTTCCCCTATAAAGATAACCTATTTATTTATTTAATTTATGACACACAGAAGCTACACGTACTTGAAAGACAACTATCTTTTTGTGATTAGTTTATTTACATGCACAGCATAGCACTGCAATAATGCAAAGTCCAATTTATATACAAACTGCACAATGCGAACACACCTATTAAAAACGCAATGTGGCTGTGGCCGAATTAAAATGGCCGAACCCTGAAATTACACACGGTTCTACCCTAGGCTCAATGGTGTGCATTTCAAGACAAAACCATATTCGGACGCAGTCTGTCATTTTATCAAGTAACCACTGTGAATCTGCGCATGCGCTTCACCTTGACCAATTGCGTGGTCGCGCACATTTAACGCAATAGAGCTTCTACACCAGCGGCCATGACAGGGGGCAGGTTTTATTATTAAAATTATGTAACAATAGAACCACAAAGCACCTACTCATGCATGACACACGGTAACAATGTGACTACCCCCTGTCATGGCCGCCGTGCAAAGGCTCAATAGACAAATCAGAGCAACGCATGTTGCCGAGACTATGGATTACGGTGCAATCTAACCCTACATTTTAAAATTGCATTGCAACTGTTGCACTGTATTTACAGAACGGAAGCCCATTCAATAACTTATCGAGTTCATAAAACTAAATTCAATTCGAACCACGGCATTCCAACTAGTATGGGCAATCGTCTAAGTAATTTACAGTAGAATACAGCTAAAAGTATTCCCAAGTTATATCACCAGTCTTTGCTCGGTTGCTTTTTATAAAAACAACACCGATATAAATGTATAGTATATTCACTTTTGGAATTTCACAATATAGGTACATTGCATTGCTTGCTTAAGTTGAATATTTTGTACAGTAACACACCCATAATTTACACAGATTTAATAGGCTATCGCATCATTTGCAAGCCTTTTGACAAGAAAATAAAATACTTAAAGGCACTGGCTCGTCAGCAATGTGCGCGCGCCAAATTCGTGCTATAGCTACGACATACGCAGCTCAATAGCAAAGGCATGGAGCTGCGTATTTCGTGGCACGAGATTGGCGCGCTCGCATTGCTGCGAGCCTCTGCCTTTAAAGTGTTGATATCAATGGTATTAAACAAATACCACACTGGGGCCATTTTCATGACGCTGCTAAGCACAAAAATTTGCTTAGCACAGAAAATATTTGCTTTATAAAATGGATTACAGGTCAAAGTTATACGCCAACTTGTCTTCTTCGCAAGAGTAGGAGAATAGTTTCAATACACATCACATAAAGCAAACAAATCCTGTGCTAAGCAAACTGTTGTGCTTAGCAGCGCCATGAAATTGGTCCCTGGTGGTTTTTTAAATTGAGTGCGCGCACCTTTTTTTTACCATTTACTTAACACAAAACCACGCGTGGATTTTAAAAATTACTGTCTAGGCCTATGAGGCTGACATTTCTTCAGGCTAGTTTACCAACATTCTTCTTAAGATATGCTGTGCCCTTTTACCAGGAATCCGTAAAACGTTTCTCTCAATACAAATGGTACATTTAGCCTTTAAGCATGCTTCACAATACACAGGTTACCTTCACATATTGTGAACAGGTTTTGCGATCCAAAATTGCAACTTTATAGATCTGTACTATTCTGTTTATTTACAAAATATTTACACATACACTGCTGATTATAACAGACCAATGAAGCAGGACGTCAATAAGAATTGGCTGGTTGGTTAAAAGTCCATCGCAAAAGCACTTTCAAATTACCAGAAAATGTTCAGAGCAAGTTACTCTAGTAATTGACGCCTTTTGTTTAAAGTTGCATTGCCCGTGTTTCGGTGAAAGGATTAAAAAAATTAATTTACACAAGCGAACGAATTTAGAAAGCTTACGTGTCTCTGTAACGAAAAATATCAAAAACTTAAATTTCCGACGTCGGGAATTGGAGATATACAAGCCTTTTTCTTGAAACGTGCTTCACATGTTGTACATGTGCGCGTACGCTCATATGTACATAGTATGTGTACAATGTACACATGTACGCGCACATGTACATTTACGTCATAACCCTGTCGATTAAATGACCTGCCAGCCTTTTAATAATTTCTTGTTTTTAATCGACTGGCATTAATCCTTGACGGATTTTTACGTTCTTGGTACCAAAAGAAAGCTGATAACTTTTTCTATTCTAGAAAAATACATATTTAACTTTAAAAAAAAATTGTACGCCCAAATCGGCCCAAACACGGACAGTGCAACTTTAATAAACTGTTTTGCCCATTTCCCTCGTCAATTACTGCGAGTGTATAGACGTTAAAAGCAGTAATAACAAGTGATTTTCTCCCTAAGGTGTTAACAAGTCCTCCGCTACACCGATGTAGAAATCTTGGCGTGTTCACGTCAAGTGGTTAACGGCCTATTTACTTCATGAGTTGACCATGAAGAAAATTACTCAAAGTGTCGAATCCGTTAATAAAAAGTGCATTCCCCTTTTGCTTGGAGGATGGGAATGTGTCAAAACCCTTTTTGACAATAGCAATGCATTTTGTGACATTTCACTTTACACCCGCTCCCCATATTCAGCTGTGCTGCACATCCCCCAATTGCTTAATCATAACAAATGACACATCATCGTAAAGAGGAATAACAGGGCTTTCCAATGATATAAAATTCGAGGAAAAGTATTTTGCAACAAGAGAGAAATCGTCATACAAACTTGACTTTCCGAACCTTTTTTGAGGAGTTAATATTCTGTTTGATTTAAACGGTCCCAGACATTATCTGCATACAAATCTACTACTTGTACTTGATTAAGGGTCAACGACTTTTTATCAAAGACATTGTTCTCAACTACGTCAATGAACAATTTAAAGCCCCATCATTTGCAGTGACCCGAATGTTTACATCACGAGTTGACAAAAAACATCCGACTAAAAGGGTCCATAGAAATGGTAAAAAACACATTATTTTTCCCGTGTAAAATGTGTGGGAGAAATTACTATCAATGCTAGAATAGGGCGACAAATCGTGTGTAACAAAGGTATATTAGGGCGACCTGCTCAATAGGGCGACATTTTGGTGTCGCCCTAATATTTTTGAGTTTAAAATTAATTTGTTTAGGTCAAAAACCATTTTTTTTAAGGTCGAGAACCATTTTTATTGGGACTGGAGTTGTTTCTCTTCGGTCTGTGACCATCTCTGGAAGCTTCGGGTAAAAAAATAAGGTGTCATTTTGAGTGACTCTTGCCGAAATTTCGGTGGTCTCCGGCGAGAGTCTTCCCGAAATGTCGCCCCATTGCGGCATTCAGCGTTGTTTAAAATATGATGATTATTATTATTATTATACCAACATTTCTACAAAGCAGTTTAACATCTTTCTTTGGTTATGTAATGCAGTTGTTTCTGGGATTTGTAAAAAAGAAACTTCATTCTCCATAGACATTGGGCCTTTAATTGTTCCGCTTTATCTAAAAGTCCTCGAAAATGTCCTTGGCGCGATCTGCCCACAAAGTCAACGACATGTACTTCGATCAAGTTTAATTTACGGCACGGATCAAAGAAAAAGAACAAAAATTGAAATTGTATCAAGTAGGCCTAAATTCGGATTAATCAATTAAAAAGATAAAACTACCCACGTAACAGTGCCACGTGGAACTAGTTATCAGGGTATAAACGCTAAAGAACAATTTTTTTACAAAGGCTAATGTTTACACCGAAGCACGAGTTGTAAAATTCTGTATTTCTTGGACTCGTGAGTGGTCATGAAACTTTGTCAAGGGGGCGACCGAGAAAGTTTCCCGACCGTTTTGAACCGTTCATACGGTCAGGAAACTTGTGCCGAGCGATGGCGATTCCCCCGAGTTATTGCGAGTGTTCAGGACTAACTTACGACACGTAAAACAGGAGGAACTTAAGATCTTGCCGACCAACTCCTGAGGAAATGCCATTTTGACAATTTTTTTTTCGTAAATCACTCTCAAGTCCCTCGGGATTTCGGTGTAAACAGGGTATTAGTTACGTTTTGTGTTATCTTTAAATCATTACCATACAATGTATTCATGTTTGAATGATTTAAGTTTGGGCAGATCGTGCAACATTTTTTACAAAGGCTTTATATGTTTTGTGTTATCTTTAAATCATTATCATACAAAGTATTCATGTTTGAATGATTTAAAGGCACAGGCTCGTCAGCAATGCGCGCTCGCCAAATTCGTGCCACGAAATACGCAGCTCCATGCCTTTGCTATGGAGCTGCGTATTTCATTGCATGAATTTCAGGGGAGCGCGCGCATTGCTGACGAGCCTGTGCCTTTAAATTACATAAAAACATAAGATCTTTCAGATTATATATAATTCCTTTTAAGAATGGAATTAATTTCTTTACAGCTGCACTGTGTTTTTTTAACAGCAATACGATATTTAACAATAATTTACAAAAAAGAACTGTTATCTACAATGATAACTTCGAAAAATATACTTTGGTTTTGAACTTGTAGAGATTAACTAAAAACAAAACATTCAACTGACAACGAAGAAAACAGCTGCAAGCTACGAACATTAAAAACATGACCAAAAGATTAACGTAACATTTTGTATCAGTGAGTAGTGTATATGAACACCTTTTGTGGGCAGCCAGCCTCCGTAAGAGCCGCAGAGGCAGGTTGCGCCACTCTGCCTGAAGTGCCTCCCAGAGCTTCTGCACTTCTAGGGATTTATTGGGAGACTTGCGGATGTCGTGGTCGGCTCATTAAGGTTCAATCAGGTTGAAAACGCAATAGATTTCGTTTTCTGAGAGCCCTGAACTGTAGGGTTCCCGCAGAAACAGAAAATGTCACATTTCATTACTGTGGGAATCACTTTGTTCAAATGAGTCCACTTGGACCTGGTCGAAATCAAATCCAAAGTGATTGGTCAATCAGTGCCTTGTTATGCACAAGTTCAGTATTCGACAAACTTCCGTTGTCAAGATTATCAAAAAATCTACCCATTTTGGCAAATGTATGTGACTTTGAAGTTTGTATTTTGCTTTCTGCGCGGTGTGCACATATTTAAAATAAAATAATAATAATAATAAAAAATAAAAAAATGATATTAAAAAAAAAGGCATAGCTATTTCTACAAGCACAGATATACATTTAAAAGATCACATACGCAATGCCTTACAGACATCACTTACACAGAAGTAATGGAAATTCCAACTAGTGGGAAGGGTTCCCGAAACTTATTAAAATAAAATGAGGATTTTTCCCAAGACTTTTTCATGAGAAATATAATAAATATAAATAATCCAGACGATTTCATTTTTTTTCCCCAGTACCTTTTTGAGGCCTGGAAATTATTTTCAAATTTTCACGACATTTCCAGGTTTTTCATTATGTGCGAGAACCCCGCTTAAAATATCATATGTAATGGGTCTTTCCACATTAAAGGCAAGGCTCGCAGCAATGCGCGTGCGCCAAATTCGTGTGATGAAATACGCAGCTCCATAGCAAATGCATGGAGCTGCGTATTTCGTGGCACGAATTTGGCGGGCGCGCATTGCTGAGACGAGCCTGTGCTTTTAATGGGATACATTTCGGTGACATACAAGTTTTATAACAAAATTAAAGAAATATCTTCAGAAAATATCTTCAAAATAACTTTTGCCCCAAAGAGTAAGACAGACATTGTACAAATTTCCCACTGACGTATGTAAAAAAAGACAGGAAAAAATGATGCACATTGGTCCGTCTATGTTACATACTTTATGGGACAATTTGTGCAGAGATGTATGTTGTGGTACATGTAGTTATTTACTTACTTTTGGGGCAAAAATTAACTCCTGAGAATAGCACAAAAAAAAAATCTTTCATTTTGAGATAAACTGAATACATCGGGGCCAATTTCATCAAGCTGTTTAGCAGAAAAATTTGCTTAATCCAAAATTGCTTTATAAAAATGTGTTTTTCAGTCAAAATCTTATATTATAATTGACTGGTGTTCTGCTATTCTTGCTAAAAACACAAGTTCACATACAATTTTGACTATTAACCTATTTTTATAAAGCAAACAAATTTTGGATTAAGCAGATTTATGAAATCTGCTTAACAGCTTAATGAAATTGGCCCCTAAACAGAACAATTTACTTGTTTTTCAAATGTACCCCATTACCGTGGAATCACCCATCTAGAATTCCTTTTTTCAAAATAATTTTTAAAATAATTTTAAAATATTTTTCATCTAATTACCGCATTCATACAACATCTACGTCTTCCATGATCCCTCTCGTTTGCATTTCTCTCTCATCTTTAGATTTCTGCCTGTCGATTTCCACGTAATTATTCCCGCCGTTGAACTTGACGCCTAGAGCGGTTACGAGCTTCTTGGGACTTTTGTTTAGTCGCGAGTGGTTGAACTGGGCCTTTTCCTTGTAGCGGCAACGAACGTAGACGACCACAATGACGAAAATGATGACAATGAGTAGTGTGATGATCGTAATGTAGATCCAGACGCCGCCGACGGTTTGCGGCGTTCCAATAAACGGAGCTAATAATGGCGAAGAAAAACAAAAAAATATTGTTTAGGAGTTTGAAATTAGTTTTTTGGTTTCGCTTGAAAAGACATCGGCCACTTTTTACAAGATGTGCATCCTGTTATTAAAATAGTATACAAATATTGACTGCAATGAGGGTCATGGTTAAGATTATAGGCCCAAGGTGATCTCGAAGCCATGACTATGCCCCGAGGCGGAAGCCGAGGGGCATAGTCATGTCTTCGAGATCACCGAGGGCCTATAATCTTAACCATGACCAGAATAAACAGCAGTCAATATTTGTTTTATATACCGAATGTGTAGATTTTTGTCATCTGGTTGGTTAAAAGTAACGATTCACAGTCACAGTCATATGACAGTGGTCCTTCGAGTTTCGATTTCGGAAGCTGGTCTACGGCGGAAAAGTTGCATATTTACAGCAAATAATTGTAGCATAATCACCTGGCACTTTAGTAGCACATTTCACCTGACACAGTTTTCACTGTAGGCCCCTTCTCTTACTTTCTTAAGGACTTCATCATCTACGACAGACGACAAAAGCGCCCAGCTGCATAGTTGGTGCACAGATATGCTAAAACATGTAATGCGCGCGTCCGGAACCAGCTAAATGACTATGCCCAGGGCATGGCAAAGACAATCCCCGGTGAGCATATACACGCCGGGTCAATGCCCCCACTTTTAACCAATCCGATGACAGGAATCAACGCATGAGGTATATAATGAAAACTATTGACCCCGAGGTGTTGGATGATTGGGACTATCTCCCGAGGCACAAGCCAAGAGAGACAGTCCCATTTATCTAACACCGAGGGATATTAGTTTTCTCTATTTTCCCTCAAACCATGTTACATTTGTTTTACTGTACCTCATAAATATTCTTTCAGGCAGCTGCGGTATTTCATGGATCTAAACCTCCATTTCTAATATCGCAAAGCAAGCATCGTTATTGCGATGCACGTTGCTTTGAGAAAAAGCAATGTGGAGGGAATTTTGAGTGAAACTATGCACTAAAAATCACTGAATTTAAAAAAACACTTTTGTCCAAGCTAATTCTGTGTGGTGCGTTGAAGGAATTTGGGGTAAAACGCACCATTACAGTGATTTTTTAGTGCATCTTTTTACTTAAAATTCCCTCATCACTTTTCCTCAAAAACAACGAACAATGCAATACGCACAAAAAGGCTGTGTGTGAATCCACCATTACAATAAACGTACAAATTGTTCGAAGTGACGACAAAATTTAACAGCTCAGCATCATCATCATATAACGCATGTAAACTCCTCAAAAAAAGTTCAGAAAGTCAAGTTTGACTGACGATTTCTCTCTTGTTACATTTCCCTTGAATTTGGTATCATTAGAAAGCCCTGTTATTCCTCTTTACAGTGATGTGTCATTTGTTATGATTAATCAATTGGGGGATGTGTAGTATAGCGGAATACAGGTGTGGGTGGGTGGAAAGTGAAATGTCACAAAATTCACTGCTTTTGTCATGCAGTGCATTCCCCTTTTGCTTGGAGGATGGGAATGTGTCAATGCACTTTTTGACAATAGCAATGCATTTTGTGACATTTCACTTTACACCCGCCCCCGTATTCAGCTGTGCTGCACATCCCCCAATTGCTTAATCATAACAAATGACACATCACTGTAAAGAGGAATAACAGGGCTTTCCAATGATACCAAATTCAACAAGAAGAGAGAAATCGTCAGTCAAACTTGACTTTCCTAACTTTTTTTGAGGAGTTTAGTTCACAGCTATGACAGACATGCCGGGCAGGAGTCCTTAGTTACCGGAATGGTCTATAGTAGTATTAGTTAGAAGCCTTACCATGGACACTGATGTATGCCGTGCTCTCCACATTCCCCTGAGCATTAGTACCAATGCATGTATATTCTCCCACGTCTTCCAGACTGACAGATTTTATTTGAAGTCCGTCATCCCGAATGCTGTAATGATCGCCATTTGTGATTGGCTGCCCGTCTTTTTCCCATGATATAACAGGGTCTTTTGCACCAATGATCTTGCACCTTAGTAAAACCGTCTCGTCCGTTGACACCGTCTGGTTAGATGGTGTTGCCACAAATTGCGGAGGTCCTGAGGGATAAAACGTCGTGGTAAAACTGGGGTAAGCCTTTACTACTGCAAAACCAGAATTTTTTTAAGGCCACTTTCAAAAGGACAGCTGACCTTGTAAATAAATTTAGGCCGCAATGTTAAGTTTTTGCCGCCCTTCTAAGTTTAGGCGCCCCTGTTACGTTTTGCTGTTTAATCACAATTTTACAAAGTAAATTTATGACAAAAATAACATTAACCCTTTATTTAATAACTAAATTCGCACAAACCTTAAAAACTCTGTTTGCTAGGATAGGGCGACAATTTGTGTGTAAAAAAGCTATATTAGGGCGACATGCTCAATAGGGCGACATTTTGGTGTCGCCCTAAAAAAAATGTTTTAAAAATCATTTTTTTAGGTCAAAAACCATTTTTTTAAAGGTCAAAAACCATTTTTATTAGGACTAGAACCAATTCTCTTAGGTCTGAAACCATTTTTGGAAGCTTCGGGTAAAGGTGTCAATTTGAGTGATTCTTGCCGAAATTTTGGTGGTTCCCGGGGAAAGGCTTCCCGAAATGTCGCCCTATTGCGGCATCCAGAGTTCTTTGAAGCATTATTATTATTATTACACTAATCGATGCTACCGTAACGTACAGCATAAGCTGTACATTTTCCATGTCGTGAACATGTGAGAGGTCGTCCGCTAAATTTTTGACTAGTGGAGAACACTACTGCACAAAACGTACCCATCAGGCTGCAAAGTTCAAAAGTTGAGCTCCTGTGAAATAGTTTTAATAATTTTTGTTCTGCCTACAACTTGTAACAGGCTTAATTTAAATATTTTTTGTTTAAATTAACTTGCGTGTACATGTGACTAAACTTTATAACAATCTGGGCCGCTTTCGAGCGCGGCACCAGGGATCCCTGATGTTCCCTGGTGCTCGCCCGAAAGCGCGTTGGTGCACCAGATGGTGGCACCAACTGCTCCCGACCTCCGAGTCGTCGGGACAACTGGGAGACATGCGCAGTTGCGCATACTCACGCATGACTCAGCAAAAATGGCTGGCGCGTCGTAGAAAAATTCTGGAAATTTGGGTTGATATTTTGAATGTTACAAGCTTCCACATCGAAACCAAACGTTGTAAATATTTTCTTGATTTATTTTCATCAGATATCTGTGATTTATTTTGTGGAAAACCAAGATTTTATTAGCGGGGATGTAATTTCTAATGACCGTGGTGCACTAGGGATCCCGATAATGCTTTTGAGCGCGATTGTGTGTACGCATGTGTGTAACGTAACGTTCCCAACGCCTGGGAGCACCAGGGACGAGCACTCGAAAGCAGCCCTGATTACAATAAGTATGTCATGTGACCACAGTCACCGTTGGGAATATTACAATCGTATCACAATCATATTACAATCATATTACAATCATATCACAATTGAGTAGTTACAAGTAGTTCCTGTGTAACCCCATCTTGAGATATCAGGGAATTTCCACTCTGCAAAGCGACGTAACAATACCCTGAGGAAACACACGCAAATCTGTGGAGTAAGCCGGCTGTTGTCTTGAGCCAACTCACGCCCGAGTCATTTTGATGTAATTTAATCAATTCGGTCATGTTATGCCGAAAAGAAACGATTTATATACTTTCCAGAAATTGTATTGGGTTCCGTTTCTTATGACTGTCCCATTCCTACCAAACTTTCAAACGTTGATCTTAATTTACTCCGCACTTTTTCAAATTAATAACAGGGATGCATGCTGACAAATGTAATGGAACGGATTCCCCAGTATGCTTTAAATAGCAGCCAATTGCCGACGCGGACAACAGCCAGCATTACCGAGTACATGTTTCACATGCATGCACGGTGTTTACAATCTGCGCGCGTTACATTTGAATGCCAGCAATCATGCTGCAATGCACTGCCAAGCGTCCTGATTGGTCCAGCAGAGGCTAGTCCCACCGCGAAATGGGGCCTGTTTTAACAGGGCCACTGTACGCAGGAGTTAGGGAGTGCGTTAGAGGGGCACTGTTGCAAGAGGATGGTGTAACCCCTGCCTTAGATAAAGTTAAACTCACCATTGACAAGGAGTTTAGCCGACAGTGATTTAGTCTGGACCGAGTTGGCAGCAATACAATAGTAAACTCCCATGTCCAGCATATCGACGTTTACAATCTTCAAGTCGCCAGCGGACGTCACAAAGAATCTACACACAATGAGTAGGGGGAAAAACATCAAATCTAGCGATGAACCAGAAGGACGGGTTTCAATCCCACTTTGGCCACTTATCTTTGCTCAACTTAAACTGAAAATGCACTTGGTTTCTCCTAATCTACATATTTTATGAATATTGTTACAAAGCTCTTGTATATAGTCACCTTTAATGTTGATTTCACTCACCAGTCAGGCCAACTCTGGGAAATCTGGGCCTCAAGCTAAGCCCCATAAATTTATGTAACCCTTGCAAAATAAATCCTTGCAAAAACCTATCAATCATCTTACTTCTGGCCCAGTGACACAATGCAAATAATGTCCTGACAGAGAAATACATGTAGCCCCAGGGTACAGCGCTTCCGGAGTCTCCCCTTTGAGTCCTCATGTAATTTTATGTGTGGTGCATGTCAGATGCTTAAAGATAGTATACATGATAGTATACATAAACTGTTACAAATAGTTTTATCCCCCTGTGTGATTGAAGATATGCATGATTAAAACCAACCTGTGCAAAAACCAGCTCCGTACTTCGTTTACCTTTTTAGAAAACAGTCAAAAAAGGGTGTGCAGTCATTTCGCTCTTTTTCCAATATACGCTCGTAACCGGGACGGACACTTGTGTTACATTTTAGGCCGTCCCGGTTAGGAGCGTATATTGGAAATTTGTACACTGGGTTTTTAGAAAGGCATGCTGTCACACTATTTGTAACTTTTTTTGGGCCTAAGTTATCTCTTCAGAACGACTGAAACTTATTTCTTTTATTTTGAAACAGACAAAGGTATTTTCTGGAAAATATGGTGTCTTGCCAAAAAAACATTCCTTTACTGTGGAAAGACCCATATCCATTTTTGATATTTGGAGAAAACTGCCATTTTGCATTACAACTAAGCACTACACGAAATGGCAAATTCCAACAAGCAAAACAGTTATATTTGTGGGATATAACACAGTTTGCCAATAATCTATTTGACAAATACATAGAACCCCTAATTGAGAATGTACTGACACCATTATCTCATTTTGTTGATATGGCGTTTACAGCATTTTGCAATGAAATTTTTTCAATAATCCAATGACCTCACCTGTTTTCTATATGAGGAAGCTCATTACCATCTTTCTTCCAATGTATTCTAGGCTCTGGTTTGCCCTGGGCCTGGCACTGGAGACTGACCGTCTCGCCACGTTCGACCTCTGTGATTTCCTTGGGCGTTGCAGTAAACTGTGGTGGTTCTATGGTAAATCAAAGAGTAATAGGCACATCTATCAGTCTGGACAAACTCAATGGGTGCATATGAAACACTGCACCCGAGTGACTCAAAAACGGCATTTGAGTGGAGTCTGCCAAAAATGAAATTGAACTTTTATGCAATTTTTATTTATTTATTTATTTGGTCACTTTGAGGACTGAATTGTAAACCTAAGAGCATTCTTGGCCAGAACAACAAAAATACTCTACGGCATTTAGACTAATTTTGAAATTACCTTGAACAAATTTACTGTCGTGACTACTTTACTTGACCCGACTTGACCAATATGCCTGACTTGACTTGGCTTGGCATTGGTGTCAAATGACTTGACTTGATTTGACTTGAGACTCAAAGGCAATTTGACTTGACTTGGGACTCAAAGGCAGTTTGACTTGATTTGGAACTCAAAGGAAATTTGACTTGACTTGAGACTTGAAGGCAGTTCGACTCGAATTGGGACTCAAAGGCAGTTTGACTTGACTTGGGACTCGAAGGCAGTTTGACAGGACTTGGGACTCAAAAGCAGTTTGACTTGACTTGAGACTCGAAAGCAGTTTGACTTGACTTGGGACTCAAAAGCAGTTTGACTGGACTTGGGACTCGAAAGCAGTTTGACTTGACTTGGGACTCGAAGGCAGTTTGACTGGACTTGGGACTCGAAGGCAGTTTGACTGGACTTGACTTGAGACTCGAAGGCAGTTTCACTTGACTTCAGAATTTGAAGGCAATTTGACTTGACTTGGGACTCGAAGGCAATTTCACTCGACTCGGGACTCGAAAGCAGTTTGACTTGACTTGGGACTCTAAGGCAGTTTGACTTGACTTGGGACTCGAAGGCAATTTGACTTGACTTGGGACTCGAAGGCAATTTGACTTGACTTGAGACTCGAAGGCAATTTGACTTGACTTGACTCGGGTCTCGAAGGCCATTTGACTTGACTTGGGAGACTTGTTACAATCCTGGACCTAAAGTTTTAATCCCTCTGTAATTATTTTTTTAATATCTTTATTTTTCGTAGATTTTTATCAATTTCTGTGACTTTTCATGTTTACAATTTTTATCGTTTTTTTTTTTATCCTTAATTTTTGTATTAAAAGCACAGGCTTGTCAGCAATGCGCGTGCGCCAAATTCGTGCGATGAAATACGCAGCTCCATAGCAAATGTATAGAGCTGTGTATTTCTTGGTACGAATTTGGCGGGAGCGCCTTGCTGACGAGCCTGTGCCTTTAATTTTAGGTGTTTTTATTCGGGAAGTGGTTTTTATGGATTGTATAGTCTTTACCACGACCCTTGAAAGACTGTCAGAAATATAATAATAATAATAAATAACCCTGGATTTCTACCTACCATGTACAGTCAGTGTCACTGTAGTGTGTGCTGAGCCTTTCTTATTCTCTGCAAAGCACTGATATTCCCCTTCGTCCTCTCGCCTGACATCTCTAATCACCAATGTGCCATTCTCGCTGAAGCTGGTAAACCGCTCGCCAATCACCGGTTTCCCAGCGTACCGCCAAGAGACTGTGGACGCGGGGAGACCCACTACGCTGCAGGTTAGTGTGGCGCTGTCGGATGTGGCAGCTATGGCGTCGTGCTTTTGCATTATCTGTGGCGACTCTGTGAAAGACACAAAGAAATCCAGTTTTCTTGAAGTTTCGTCAGTTTGTTGAATACAATGATCAACCAATCACTTTGGAATCACTTTCAAGACTGTTGATCCAAGAAGGCGCATTTCCATAGGTCTGTTTTTTATCAGTCTTGCGTGCAGTGCGTTTACGCTGCACTTGTCCATCTGTATCGGTCTTTGGAGCAATTCAGACGCAAACGCAACGCACGTGCAAGACGGATGAAAAACGGACCTATGGAAAAGCGCCTTTATAAGGTTAAAAACAAACACAGAGATGCAATAGACACTATGGAATAGCTGGCATCTTGTAAGACAGTTTTATTTGTTCAGCGAGGACATGCATGGTTGCACATTTTGTGCTTATATTGTTGACCAATTTAAAGGCAGTATACGTGATTGGTAAACCGTTACAAATATTTTCATCTCCCTTGTGTGATTGAAGATATGCATGATTAAAACCAACCTTAGCAAAAACCAGCTCCGTACTTCGTCTAACTGGTTTACAGTCACTTCGCCCCAAAACCACTTCGCCCTAACCCACTTCGCCCTGAACCACGGCCTGTGCACGAAGTTGATTTTGGGGCGAATTGGCATTTGGGCGAGGTAGTGTTTGGAGGAAGTGGTTTTGGGGCGAAATGGCCTTTTGGTGAAGTGCTTCAGGACGAGGTGGTTTTGGGGCAAATTGAATTTACTTCAGACAAAACCATTTTAGGGGAAGTTTACTACCGTCATCATGTTTATATTGTCTAAGTTATGTGTAAATCTTTGAACATTTCTGATTTTCGAGATTACCAATGATGTGTTCTAACTTTCAATATAAAATTTTTCACAAAATATAAATTCTTGATCAGAACAGAAGTTTGTTGAATACAAATCCATAAAACTTCACAGCCCATAGCCAACACAGGCAAAAGAAAACGTGCACATACCTTCAACACTAAGTATAGCAGAGGCCACACTAATTCCCCGTGTGTTTTTAATGAGACAAGTATAGTTCCCTGTGTCCTCCCTGCGTGTAGTGGTGATGAACATTGTGCCAAAATTCCAGACTCGGATGCGCCTGTTGTCCAGTTCCATCTAGGGTTTCAAATAAAAACAGGAACATTTAAATTCAGCTGCTCAGCAATAAATACCAGTTATTTCACGTTTAATGAAATGTTTTGTGTGTTGGGCATTACCAAGCTTATGTGCATCCACAAATTCCATAAAAAAATATGTGTACTACGTGTAAAAAAAAAAAAGTCCTACTTTTAATTTTTCAACGGAATTAAACCAAAATTTCACATCATGTAAACGAGGCCCGACAAATTTTATTAAGTGAGTTTCATCAGCTTTGTCCAAGAGGGTAAGATTAAAAAGCCATACGAAAAACAAGTCAATTTCAGAAATCGCCACTTTCGACTTGGCCTCCTTCAATGTCAATACATCGCTGGAGACGGTGGTGGAATGTGCGTACTGCAACCGAAAGCTTATGAAGAAAGGCATGATTACTCCAAATGTTATTGCAAACCATCTCGATCGTTTCGCGCAATTCATCAAGACGTGCAAAGGGATCTCAGATGTAGACAATTTCCTTGACAATGTCGGATGCCAAGTCGAAAGTGGCAAATTCTGAAATATAGGGGGTTTTTTGGCTTTTAAATCTCACCCTCTTGGACAAAACTAATGAAAATCACTCAATGCCCCCTTGGACATTGTTGCTATGGCTCACACGCTATCGTCAAAAATGGCGACGCACAAAGCAATGGGACTTTCAACGGAAAGCACAGATTCATTGAGGAAAACTCAAAGGTATTCATGTTTCAGGGTCGACAGTTATCTTAGAACACACTGAGTAAAGGGCCAGTAATACAGGGATGTCATATCATTACGAAATATAGCTTTCGTACCTTTGAACAACGAAACGACCGGCCTTGAAACCAAAAATTCACCCGGATCGTCGCATACAACACTGTACAAATTATATGGGGCCGGCAGAACATATCGCGTGATCATGTTGTTGTGAGCGTACAGTGCACTTTGACATATGTGGGTGACATCTACTAGCTCTGTTGTGATTGGTCGGCGGGTTCGGTTGATTGACAGGTCGGAACTATGCATTATCCTGATTAATCACTTTGATACCTGTTTAAAACTGAAAAAATTAATGACCCTGCTGAATTTTACTGTATAACATTGCAAGGTACGATGTACACTGGTTCAAAATCTGTAGAGATGTGGTTATTTCAGGTCACTTGCAATTTTAACCCTCTGGTCGACAGATATTTCGTGCTATTTTAAAACACCCCACCTGAGGGATTGGCTTTCCGTCTTTCAGCCAGTTTTGCGCGGTGACCGTGGGTGCGGTTCCGTCCCTGGCGCGGCAATTGAGACTCGCGGGAAGGCCGATCGTTGCCAACCGGTTTTCGGGGAACAGTTCAAATTCTGGTGGTACGCTGGCGACCACTGCAATGCAACAAGAACGAAAAAGTGTAGACTTTGCTGAATCATTGTAAATCACATATATATACAGTGAAACTTGTCTATAGTGGCCACCCTCGGGATCGTAAAAAAACTGGCCACTATAAAGAGGTGGCCTCTTTATAGAGGTTTCTTAAGCATTATACACATGGCATTTGGGACCAAAGGTGGGTGGCCACTATATGCAGGTGGCCTGTTTATCAAGGTGGCCTTAATAGCAGGTTTAACTGTAGTATACAATGGAATAGTCAAAACTGAACGATATAAGCGATCCTTTTGACCAAATATTTTACAAGAAAATCCTTACTCAAAGTGTTGCTGGCGATGGTAACAGAAGCCACATGAATTTATTTCTGTCCAAAAAGGTGCTTTCTGTTGGAAATAGCAACTGATGATGGTTTTTAAAAATTGTGTGTGCACACATTTTTTTTTACCATTCACTTATTACACAAAAACAATGCATGAATTTTAATTTTTTTTTTTATGCACTGTACATGTAGCTAAATTTTTTCCAGACTAGTATACCAACATTCTTCTAAGTTTAGATATGTTATGCCTTTATAGACATACAAACATTTATGTCTTAGCTAAGACGTCATAAATTCAGTTAGGGCACATAATGTGTCTCAGACTTAAAGACAGTTATATTGCAATCCACCCTGGGTCAGTATGTGGATTGGGTTCTCAGTCCCTGCTTGATTCCGTGGGTTCCCCAATGGATACACAACTGTGTGAGGGTTCCCCCTCCCACCTCTAAAACTGAGCATTTCTTCACCGTCTTCTCTTCACATGTTTCCTCAGGCTTACAAGCTATAGTGGCTCAGGCACTTTTGAAGAATCCTTGGTTTCTATTGATCACTTTCAAATGACGTCACTTCCTACAAATTGCCACGTGCATCATGATTTTGAGCGTATTTTTTTGTGATGCGCATCGGTTGCGCCGTATTTTGAAAAATGGTTACAGACCAAAGAGAAACAGCTCTAGTCCTAATAAAATGGTTTTTGAGCCCAAAAAAATGATTTAAAAAAAAAAAATATTGGGGCGACACCAAAATGTCGCCCTATCGAGCGTGTCGCCCTAATATAGCTCTTTTACACACAAATTGTCGCCCTATCCTAGCATTCATAGTTTTTTGATAAAGTCACTCACTTGTGCACTCCTTTCCAGTGCCAATCTGTCCTTCTGGGCACTCCATACACACCGAGTTGCCTCCCTCCAGATCAACGCAGGCTGTCCCACTACTGCAGGTGTCCTGTTGGCACGGGGCCGTGGTGACGGACCGGCAAATATTCTTAGATGGACGAGGAGTTGAGCCGCCACTGCACTGGACAGCTGTAGCAAAAACATACACAAGAAACATAAATGTCATAATGCGACACGTCAGTTGGGTCATGCCATGAAGTTGAGACAGAAATACCAGTTTTGGAATGAGATAAATTAAACAGTTTCTAATATTTGTCACAAAATGTAGGAACATCGTCGGCGCATACTGCCTACCAGTCTTTGGATGGTTTGCAATTGTGGCATGTTGCTTGAAATGCCCATTTTGCACTGGCCTTTTTAAAGACAACATCAAGACATCACGTGCAGCTCATAACAATCATCCCAAACCCCTTGGCTAATCACCGACAGTCAAAACAGCTGTTCAACAGCTGTGCCAGTCTTTTAAAGGAGCGTGTCCAGATCACATTTTTGAAGCTCCAATTTTTGCCATGGGTGTACTGTTCAGATTTTGATACCATATCATTTGTCATATTTTTTTCATTACCATTCTGAAATTTCGCATATTTAATCCGTATACTTTCAAGGATATCGTCAAAAAACACTAATGTTTTGTAAACTAATTTATCTGGTTCCATAAAGCAGTGCAGTTCAACCTTTTTGCTTTCACATCCAAATTGGAGATTGCAAATTTCCCGCTATGTCACGGCCATGACTCATCGACCAACAGTTAGTTATCGAACAATTACTGTCAATATTTCAAATTATTGACGGTCCGCCAATAATTCAAGTCGTAGACTTGCCCAAGTCTGATCTTCCGTGCTCAGTCTGCAACGCACAGTGCACGTTGCTCCCACCAAATCGGTGGCCTGTCCAAACTGTTTTCTTCAGTTTCCTCTGTCTCGGAAAGTAGAAAAGGGATTTGACAGGCCACCAGTCCAGAGGGCGCGCTGCATGCTGCGCACCACAGACCAAACACGGGAAGTCACACCTGGGCAAGTCTATGCAAGGCGCAGAAACGGTTGTATAAAAACAGCGTTTATCACAGGGTTGCCTAAAATACAAAGTAAATGCTTAAAAAATTCATTCAGAGAAAAAATAAAAATTAAAAATTAAATTTTCTGAGAACCATTGACAATATAACTTTAATCTCACCTGCACCGCCACCGGGCAGGGCTAAAGCCACTTGGCAGTGTCCCACTCCCCACCCCTCATGACTACACTGGCTCAGAGCAAACTCCCAACCCTTGCACTCCACCGAGTCCAGCCAGATTGGTGCATCAATGGCCTTGTTCCCATACGAAGTGCTGGCTGGTATGCCCAAGAGGTGACCAAGACCAAGTTGCTGGCAGACAACCTGAAGGGGCAAGGACAATTCTTGTGTATCGACCGTATCGAATTGTGTTTTTATCAATGAAATCTGTGCTATGGAACTAGTCCATTAATTTACAATCATAAAAACCCTATTTGGAAGTTGTTTTGGGGGTTAAAATCAAGGTTTTTGATTGTTATTCTAATTAAAATTTACATATGCATGAGCAAAGTGGTGATGTCACATTAGGAAAACACAGGAAAATCTCATTCAACTGTGCACAAAAGTTTCCACAATTTTCTCCAACTTGCTGAAACTTTTGTAACCCATGACAGTTTAGGTTTGTTTTACATGTTTCCTGTTGCAAACCATGAAAAAACTAAGGCTGGAAACTGCAGCATTTTTCCACAATTCCAGTTTGAAGTCTTATGTTTTTTCTTTGCTTTTCTTCTGTGTGTTCTTAAAGTGACATGCCCCAAACAGCGCCCTCTTTCTGTGAGTTTATGTGAAGAAATTTTCAAAGTTGAAAAATGCCACTTTTTATTCATGGGGCATCAAAATGAACAGTAGTATTGTCTTTCTACACAAGTAATCCTTCATATGCAGCAAAAACTGTGCATAAAGTTATTGAGCATTTCAGGGGCCCTTTAAACCGTTCAAAAATGGAAGCACAATATGTGCAACCATGCATGTCCTCAAGGAACAAACAAAAATACCCTACAAGATGGCAGCTATTGGATACGGTCTATTGACATTTTCTTGCAGGTTCCATTAGAATTTTGCATGTAACATTTGCATAATGAGTGGCGCCCCAAACGCTTTAAGATGAAGCGGTAAAACTGTATTCCACATACCTCCCCATCAATTTTATCCCAGTTATCAGCGCAGATGGTACCCCATTTCTCCTCGTGGAATATCTCGACCCTTCCCTCCGTGGCTGTGCCACCGGCAAGGCGGATTGGGGCACTAGGGGTGGGCTGGGGTAAGATGTTCTCCAGCACTGAGGCTTGACGACAATGGGTGACGCAGGAGGAACCTAAAAGGGAGACAAGTGATCAAACATGGTAATATTGGATTTTCCGGTTATTTTAGCACTTATATCAAGCAAATTTCTTTTGGACGATACTTTAATTTCGTCCCCGAACAGCAACGAGTTAACTTCTCAATTTGGATTTAGAAAAGCACGAATGGATTTCATTTGCTGTGCAGTATAATTCAAATTGACAACCTTCTAATTCGTCCAAATTGCGTGAATTTCGTCTCGTGTGGTAAATTCGTCTTATGTCATTCATTGTGGCACTTTGGGCACTTAAATTTAGAGAGTGCATTCTTTGCATGAAAACCTATGAATGTTCCGGGTATTTTTTTCATTTTCTTGTTAAATGTTCGTTGAGATCCGATGGGAAAAGATGGCTGCTGATGCTGGAGTTCAGATATGTGGATAAATTAAGGTTAAAGCCTCGACAGATTTAAAAATCTGGACAGATTTAAAAATCTGGACAGATTTTGCAACCATAACGATTGAAATTACCAGAAACGAAATGAATGACAAAAGACTTCACTTTTTAAATACAATGCCGAATGCCGCACGAAACGAATTTCAAAAAATGTTTGCACCATGGCCGTTGCGCTGAATAAGATAAAATTTCTTTCTTTAGGCTATATTGTGAATCAAGCATAAACACTTCTGTGGTTTTACAAGTTGAGCACATGCTCAAAATTGGAACGTATCGCAACACCTGTATTTTGCATTTTAGAACGAAAACGTCCGTGTGCATCGATTGGCACGTGCGTGTGCACGCGTGACACCCAGAGGTTCCTGGATGTTGTACATCACGGAAAGTAGTCTATTACAATTCACAACAGCAGAACTGAAATTTACAATCGTAAGACAATAAAAAAATATAACAGTAGAAAAACAACTGCATCTCAAAAGATAAACAAAACTATCAACACTTTTACTCAAGTTTTTTGTGTCAACTCGTGAAGTAAAATTTTGGGTACCGTGGCCGAGTGGTTTGGGTCATTGACTCGCAATCATGGGTGAAAACTTGGGGTTGCGGGTTTGAATCCGGCTGCTGTACCTGTGCCCTTGGGCAAGGCACTCAACCACACTTGCTCCATCCTTCGGAAGGGATGTAAAGCCGTTGGTCCAGTGTGTTAGGTAATGGTAACGCACTCTAAAGATCCCGGAGCATTCTTTCGTGAAGAGCAAGGGGATACTCCCCGGTGTCTCTGGCCATTTCTAATTCTAATTCTTCATGGGTTTCCTCACGCTTGCGAGTGTTAGTGCAATGAGAACTATTGAGGAATCCTTGGTATGAATACTAAACTCCTCAAAAAAGAGTTCGGAAAGTCAAGTTTGACTGACGATTTCTCTCTTGATGCAAAATAATTTTAAAGTGAAATGTCACAAAATGCATTGCTATTGTCAAAAAGTGCATTGACACATTCCCATCCTCCAAGCAAAAGGGGAATGCACTGCATGACAATAGCAGTGAATTTTGTAACATTTCACTTTCCACCCACCCCCCCCTGTATTCCGCTATACTGCACATCCCCCATTTGATTAATCATAACAAATGACACATCACTGTAAAGAGGAATAACAGGGCTTTCCAATGATACCAAATTCAAGGGAAATTATTTAGTAACAACAGAGAAATCGTCAGTCAAACTTGTCTTTCCGAACTTTTTTTGAGGAGTTTAGAAAGAAATAATAATATTAAATGATGTAATGAGCTTTAAAAACACAGTAAAATTGCTACTCACCATCCAGATAGAATCCTTCCTTGCATGACTTGCAGATACTACCATTCTTGCCTTCGAAGCATTCCAGACATTCCTGATTGCACGGCTGACACATACGGGTGACAGTATTACCATATTGCCCCGAGGGGCAGGCTTCGGTGCAGGTGTTGTTAACGAGAAACAGCGGTGTCACGCAAGACAGGCAATGCGATGGACTGCCCTCACAGAGATGACACAGGGGGTCGCAGTGTTCGCACACACTGTCGCTTGAGGCGTAATACCTGTAGAAGGAAGCAAACAACCACAGTGAACAGGTGTTTGGTGACATGCCCTTGATTTGCTTGTTTGTAAAACAAATTCAGCCACATAGATGCAGAAATACTTCAGAAAACCTGAAAAATCCATCCATGTATTTATGTTGAATGAATGGTAACAACTTTTTTTAAATAAAAAAAGCACCTATAGTTGGCGATTTCTTCCACAAAGGTACTGTTTTGATACGAGTAAACAAAAATCATTTGGTGTTTTTAACCATTGCTATCAACACTTTAGTTGGGTTTTTATTGGCAACTTGTGAAGTATAATTTTAGGTAACTGCAAATGAAGTAATGGGGCTTTAAATTTAATATCTCTCAGTACACAAGTTTTGACACATTTTTTATTGCAAGACAAAACCTATAATATCGCAATGATGTAAAAGTTGAGATATCTTAACCACTTGATGCTGGAGGAAGTGTAAACACGTTCTGACAATGTATTGATTGCTTTCCATGACGTAGAGCATCCGGGAATATTTGGTGGTCAACAGTCACGCGTGTACGCACATGGGCATGCGTAAAATATACTCACCAGCGTACTTTCATTCGAAGATTCCGCACGCGCGCGTTGCGATACGTTCACATTTTTGAGCATGCACTGCAGCTTGTAAAAACGAAAGTGCTTTTGCTTGATAACAATTTTTAGCCTGAAGAAATACATTTTTATCTTTATCGATACAACAGCCATGGCGCAACAACATAAAGCAACCAATTGCTTTTTGGGCCGGTTATCACTCGAGCCACGTGGGTCATGAAAAATGACAACCAAAATGGTGGATGGAAGGAGTGACGTCACCGGAAAGCAATCAATAGTCACAGGAGCGATTGACTCGGAGTGTTACAAAGTACGATCTTTTGGTGAGAAGATTCATGCACTGAATGTAGAAATGACTCGAGAGTCAATATTTGTTGTGCTTGACCTGGTCTCAACTTCTGGCCAATCACATTTGCCTTTTTATAAAAAAAAGGTATTTTTTTACCAAAAATAATCTAGGCATCAACTGGTTAACTGCAGTCTATCCCAGATTAAATTTTAACCTACCCTTGGCCACACTCTGTCAGACAATGCTGCGCCATGCCGGGTCCCGAGCACTGCACGCCGGCATCCTCCCTATGCTGGCAGTCCACCTCGTCCGTACCCAGACGGTGGCCCATGCAGTCTGCTAGGGACTCCTCGTCCCCGTTGCATGCCATCTCGTCCAGGACTATGCTCCCTGCTCCCTCCCCAAAGTGGGCGTGGGTGTAGGCCTCGATGGCTGCGCCCATCTGAAGCTGCCTGCAGATGACCTTGGCATCGTTCATGTCAAAATGGTCATCGCACACCGTGCCCCATTCACCCGTACCTTTGAACAGGACCTAAATGGACAAAAAAAGAATAATACTTTTAAGGGCCGTCTAAAGTTGTAAACATTTTTCACAAAGCGTAGGAAGGGGGAGGGAGGTCGAGGGCCATGTATGACTTTAAAATATTGAAATTTCATGGTAGTGACAAAAAATGCTGATAAGTAGTATTTCAGGGGGAGGGAGGGGGTCTTGAAAAATACTATGCTCTGTAGAACTTTTTTTTAAATGTCGTTAATTTTTCCTGTAAAAAAATGCAATCGATTCCAAAAGGAATCGCAATCCTTTTTTTAAATTGGAATCGACACAGAAAATGCTGGAGTCGCATACCTCTACTCTGCCAGAGAAGCGGTTTCTCCCATTGGTGAGTCTGATGTCTGGGGGCGCCCTTCTAGTGACTTTATCGCTGGCACAAGCAGTCACACATTGACCTGATTGTACGTAGAGTGGCGAGGAACAGCTGGTGCACTGCGTGGCACTCTCACTACATCCCAGGCATTCATCACTGGAAATAACCAACAAAATAAAATTCCAAAAATAAATAAATAAATTTTTAAAAATCCTCCTCTGACCAAAAGATTTATTTATTTTATTTATTCCATTTATTTATACCCAGGGTGTGCCCAAACAGTTTACAAAAACTGGTTTCCATTGGGGCTCTGCAAACACACATAGAACAAATATACTAAATTGAACAACTTCACAATCACAAACAAACTGGAATAAGATACAACAATATTTTTCTCATTATCATTGGATAGTATTTTGGGTAGGTGTAGTATACGATTCTCAGGTTATGAAAAATTTAACCAAAGTTTCTCGACCAACCTGCAACGCAGACAGTTCCTCGCAGCGTCGCCATAGAAACCCACAGGGCACCTGTTAATACATGAATGGTCATAGCCAAGATACTGGCCGTCGGGGCAACTGGTGCAGTTATCGGCCAAACCAGAGCAGGTCTTGCAGTTATACGAGCACTTATTGCATGTCACTCCATCGGCATTAACGTAGAGGTCGGACGAACATGCTGATCGCTGAATGCAAATGTTGGAAGTCACGGGACCGGAGCACAAAACACCTGTTTATTGATAGACCGAATGGGACATGATGTCAACAATGTAAATAAAACCACGACGCACACGGGTTCATGCGATTGTTTCAGGGGTGAGATTGAAGAAAAACAAAAATTCCGGAAGGGGCGTGGCTTCCTTGGGGGAGAGGCAGGGGCGGGGCGGGGCATCGGAGAGACGTGGAGACTACGAAGATTTCAACTTTTGGGATCGTTTTAAACACCACCATCGTGCAAATTGCAATGTCAAAAACATTTTAACCAGGTATCGCAAGAACCAGTTTTGTTTTAAATATTTACCTTGTACAAATGTGGATAATATTAAAAAGAATCTAGGCAACATCGATCGTTGAAGACGATGAAGCAAAATCGGTCGGTTGCCCACTGCTTGTCGCATCGCGCCAGCCGCGCACTGCACACGTACACGCACACATCACACACAACGCACGACCGTTGCTAGTTTCTGATGCAGGAACAGATGACGCTTGCTTAGGGATTAGACTTGTACACGTCTGCTTCGATACTCATTGCAGTCTCGGTCTGCTCGCTGAGCGGCACAGTACATACATGTACATCGCTGTATGTCATGGCACTTGCGTGGCGACTAGACTTGCACAAGTTTGCTTCACAAAATTACTGAATCAATTGAGGGCGCTCGTTAAAAAAATATGGCCTGGTGGAAGGGCAAAAAAGCGGAAAATAAAATGTGGATCGCGGAGCACACAACGAAAAAGCGAAAATCTGCTAAAAATCGGGGATTTCACAATGAAAAACAGAAAACTCTCAAATCCGGATGCGTCGGTCAAATTCCGGAAATCCGGAAAAATCCGGACAAATCTCACCCTGTTGTTTAGAGTACTCTAATGAAATGGCCTAGCGTTGGTCCGTGAATTCGACATCGTACGTGCTTCGCTACTTTAAAATTTACCAAAAATATCCCAGGGGCTAACTGCATCCCAATCAGTTGAAGAGCGCAATACAAACTACAGTGAGTTTGAGGTACTCAACACAAACCTATGAGCGGCGGTTTGGCAAGCTTTTCCACCCGAGGCATGCACGCAAGTGCCGCTGCATGTCACTTCGTGGTGTCACTGACGAAATGGTTGCTTAAAATTTGGGGACAAAGCAAATCCTGCATACGACATTAAATTTTCCGACATGCTAACCTGCATCTTCATCATGCTGGCAGTCGTTGACACCCAGTCCATCATGTTGACAGGCAAAGATTGATGGCTCATCACCGCGACAATCCACGTTGTCTAGAACGATCACCCCAGTACCGTGGCCATGACTGTTAGAGAAAGAGAGATAGGGTCGATAGTATACAAATAAAGCATGTTTTGAAAGAAAATTGTGAAAACAAATGACCCTGAGGTGATCTCCTGAAGCGCAAGCCAAGGGAGATATTCCCAATTATTGGACATGTTGGTCAGCAAAATCAAACCAGTCACATAACCCAAAATCGTTTCTGTACTTTCTTGAATGCATCATTGCAGTTTGGAAACTTTCCAGCTTTCAAAAAACATGTTCTATTTCGTATTGTTGACGAAAATTCATGTTCATTTCAACATGTTTATTTCAACATGTAATTTCGGATGGTCCAGCTTAAAAATGCATAGAGTAATGTGCGAGGTATTCCAGGTACCGCACAAACTTCGCGCCGGTTACTATGGACCAGCTTGCACCCCCTGGAGACGGCCTGATTTGCCAGGTAGTCTGGTGCTTGACTCACTCACATGCGATGGCCATAGCGTGAAGGCGGGAGTCTAGGATTTATGCAAATCTATCACGCAACTGGTCTATTCGGGCCCTATCCAGTAAAACTGACCAATGACACGTTTATTCCATTATAGAGGACACTAAGTATTACAACAAGAATACCTTGCTTTTGGAGTGGCCTTGAGTGCCCTGCCCAAGCCCAATTGAGCACAGACCACATCAGCATCCTCCAGTCCCCACTGATCATCACAGACGGTGCCAAATTTGCCCATGTAAAGGACCTCAACACGTCCCTCCAGGGGCGAGTCCCCGCCCACCAGACGAACCTTGTCAGTCAGTACCAACTTATAACCATCACACTGCGGCACGCAAGTGTGACCTGAAATAAAAGGAATAAAAACATGTTGTGTGTGCATGTACTGATCAATGTGCATGGGTTGTGTATGTACAGTGTACAAGGCCACTTGAATTTCACGGGCTTTTCCCCTGCTACGGCTGTGGAGCGGATGTGGCAGGTTGCGGTAAAGATTAATTGCTTATCTAACCGCAAACTGATCCCGAGCTCAGGATCGAACCCTCCGCCAACTCGAGACCAAAATCTCGGTGTCTGATCCGGGGCCAATTTAGTCCCGAGAGCGTTTACACTCGGTTTGTGATCCGGGGCTGATCCCGAGCTCGGTGTTCAACCCCGAGCTCGGAATCAAGTTCAAACAGGGCGATTGTCTTAACCGTGCCCCTCATTGCAGTCAATATTTGTACAAGAACTAGCTCTTATAATAATGATTGCTACTGACCTTCAAGGATAAGCTCCCCTTTACAGCTTGTGCAATTATCAGCATGGCTGACGCAGGTTGCACAGATATCACTACAAGGGCTGCACCTGCCACTTGACCCATCGGGGTGGTACCCAACAGAGCACTCGTCTACACACTGGTTGCCAGCTTGCAGCAGGGTATCGGGCGGGCACTGCAGGCAGCGATATGTGGTAGTGTTCTCGCAGTGTAGGCAACCGGCTAAACATGGCACGCACTGCCCGGTTTCACTCTCAGCGAAATATCCCAGCGTGCAAGTAGTTACACACTGACGAATGCCTGGACCTAGAGGTACCCAAAGAATATAATTGTTATAGACATCGCAGATTACATGATTGGAAAACGTTTATAAACAGAAACAACAGCATTATAGAACTAAAGAATAATGTTGATAAACTGCCTTGTAGAAATTTCAGCCACATAGATGCAGTAATACTTCAGAAAACCTGAAAAATCCATGCATGGTTTTTGTGTTGAATGAATGGCAAAACATTTTTCTGTTTTAAAAAAAAGCACCTTCGGTTAGCAATTTCTCCCACAAAGGTACCATTTTATTTACATGGGAAAAAATCATGTGGTGTTTGTTACCAGGATTATTGCTAACAACACTTTTAGTCAGATTTTTCTTGTCAACTTGTGAAGTAAAATTTGGAGTATTAAACTGCAAATGTTATATTGGAGCTTTAAATCTTCAGTGCACAGGTATCTTGTAGCATAGACAAAAAACACATGGTCCTCATCGAGATTCAAAGCCGAGATCTCCGATACTTCGGGTAGGTGCTCTAGTTAAGCTACGAGGCACAGCGGAACACTCCCCTCAGGTTTGCAACCGTATGAAATTGGGTTCATAATGAAAACATGAAGACGTATAACATACGACTGTGTCTCATTGCTCAGCTGGTAGAGCATTTACCATGAGTGTCAAGCCCACTTCATACTCGCCTGGCGACCTACATGCGGAATGGAAATTTTGTCTGCCGCAAAGTGTCAAAAAAGTGCAACAGTGCGCGCGTCATACGCATCTGAGCGCACGGGTCGTTTCCACCCGTTTCCACTGTGGGTGTGCTCAATCTGTTCCCTTTTTGCACTTTGCGCTTTGTCAATAAACAGACAGCAGAGGTTTTTACATGTATACACTGGTGCCATGGAATGTGGTTTTTGTCGAGAAAAAAATCTTTTCGTCACATGAGAATGAGCGATTTATGGAAGAACTGGGGAATTAACCGAATTTGTACAACTGCAGCAGCTTGAGTGAGTACAGAGACCACGAAAGAAGCAAACAGTCATGGATTGCCATATGCTGCTTGTTCCCCGATAATTTTGAATGGAGAGGGAGCGGTGGAAGTATTTTTGAAAGCTAACGGATGATTGTACAGTATAAGGGGCCGGGTCGGCGCAACACGACCGCCGAGTATGAATTAAAATGTGCATACAAAGTGCGCCGTGTGCCAGATTTTTACCTCGGCGACTTGTATGCACAAAGCGGACTTGTACCGGTATGAACGCAAGAAAAAACTGCGGCGACTCCCCCAGCGAATATGTGGCGAGTGAGTTCGGCGGAGAAGTACTGTATGAACCTAGCTTTAGAGGTCTCGGGTTCAAAACCTGTTGAGGACCATGTGATTTTTCCCTCATCACGGACCTTGAAAAAAAAAAAATTCGGTATTGAAAGAGTACATATATTATGACACGTCAATTTCTTTACCCACTTGTGTGTGCGTGACTAGACTTCATTACAATACGATTACGATACTATTAAAATGATTAAGTACATGTCGTGTGACCAAGGTCATTGTTCGGTAATTCCAATCGTATCACAATCGAGTAATTACAAAATTGTCCGCGTAACCCGGCCTAGTTTGTGTATTCATTAGTGAAGGCTGTCGGGGATTTGTGACAGCTGGTCTCAAAAGAAGCCACAATTTTTCAATTATTTTTTTCGTTTCGCCATTCTCTGGTAGATAAATAGACAAAATAAACAAGTAAATGCATTTATTCATGAACACACAGATCTCTTTTGAGTTTTGTATTGTCTGGGATCTGTGATCTATCCTACACTGTATAATATTGTATCACATTGACAATGGTTTAATACATCTGTCTGGGTGCTACTAAGCCAATCAACCAGCAACAAATAAAGGATTATTGATACAGGTGTAGTTGAATTTGGTTGGGATTATGAGACTGTACACAAAAAGCAAGATGCCGTGAAATTAGTCTATTGCAGGTTTCATGTAAATAGTGTCTGTGTGTAAGACTTAAAGGGCCTGTGACATGCTAAACAACTTTGTGCCTAAGCTTTGCTTCATATGATGGATTACTTGTTCAGCGAGACATACTATTGTTCGTTTGGATGTAAAATCAATCAAAGGTGGCCTTTTTCAACTTTGAAGATTTCATTTCAATAAATCACAGACAGAGGGCGCTGTTTTGAGTGCATCACATAGGGAAGACAGAAGGGAAAAGTTAAGAAAAAACATAAGACTTCAAGTTGGACTTGTGGCAAACTGCTGCAGTTTCTACGCCCAGTTTTGTCATGGCTTACAGCAGGCAACATGTAAAACAAACTCAAACAGCCATGGATTACAAAAGTTTCAGGAAAAGTGAGAAAAAAGTGGAATCTTTTGTGCACAGTTGAATGTGAATTTCCTGGGTTTGCCTCTTGTGACATCGTGACCTTGGTCATGAATATGCATATTTGCATTAGCATAAAAACTAAAAACCTTTGTTTTAACCCCCAAAGCAAGCTCCAAATAGGATTTTTATGACTTTAACCGAGTAGAGTGGTTTTAAAGCATAGATTTCATTGATAAAAATCCTAAATAAGGGGCCCTTTAAAGCCGGGCTGAAAGCTTGAAGCTACTTGGCGAGAAAGAAAGTCATTTTATAAAACGGATGTTACAAGATCTTTATTGCTGACTTTATAGCTACATCATAGCGAGGAGACAGTCACTATTTTGCAAAACAAATTGCATGCTTTCCGCATAGCATAAACCACCAGTAGATATTTTTCTGTAAAGGTTTTCAAAGTTTTCGGGGTATTTTCTCAGTGGCTGTTACACTGAATTCATTTTTTTATATCAATAAAATGCCAACTTCGACCCTTGTTGGTGGTAACACTTGCAACTCTGTGCAAATCCGCGGTTCAGCGTGTACGTGTTTGCTGCGAGGAGCTAGGTACACGACCACAGTCAGCGAAGCAGCTCTATCTGTGTGTCTCCTTGCTACATCCTGAGATCTCAGGGAATTTCTACTCTGCAAAGCGACGTGACAATACCCTGAGGAAATACACGCAAATCTGTGGAGCGAGCCGGCTGTTGTCTTGAGCCAACTCACGCCCCAGTCATTTTGATGTAATTTAATCAATTCGGTCATGTTATGCCGAAAAGAAACAATTTCTATACTTTCCAGAAATTGTATTGGGTTCCCTTCCTTATGACTGTCCCATTCCTACCAAACTTTCAAACGACGAACCTTATTTGCTCCGCAGTTTTTTAAATTAATAACAGGGATGCATGCTGACGAATGTAATGGAAGGGATTCCCCAACATGCTTTAAATAGCAGCCAATCGCCGACGCGGACAACGGCCAGCATTACCGAGTACATGTATCACATGCATGCACGGTGTTTACAATCTGCACGGTGTTTACAATCTGCGCGCGTTACATTTGAATGCCTGCAATCGTGCTACAATGCACTGCAAGCGTCCTGATTGGTCCACCAGAGGCGACAAGATTTCTGTCGCTAGTCCCACCGCCAAATGGGGCCTTTTTCAACAGGGCCACTGTACGCAGGAGTTAGGGAGTGCGTTAAAGGGGCACTGTTGCAAGAGGATGCCTTGCTATGAAGTCACACACACAGCTCGAGTTGATTGACGTGACCTTTTGTTTTCAGTTTTGCGTAAAAAGAGTCTCGGAAATTTGAAAAGATTGAAGGGAGATTTCCACCCAGCTTTAAGGCTATGCATGGTGGAAATCAACATGTGTATGGGTTTACGGTAGCATCATGTGAATCTCTTTTGTATGTGTGGTTCTGAAAAGAACCGGTGAGTGTGAACTCAACCTTTCGAACAGTGTGAGTATGGTCTGTGTTGCCAAAATGCCCCCTTTACTGTAGAATAAAGACTCAAATGCGACAGATACACATTAAATTGATAGTTATGATGTCTAGCCCAAAACAAATCCAACAGGATGTGCATGGGTTTAAGTGCTTTAAGTGCAGATTTTATGGTGCTCTTTTTCCTGCATAAAAATTATGTAACGTACCAGTATTTTGTTAAGAAAAATATTTTATCGTGCAGCAATCTGTGTGTGCAAGCAATGTCACCTCAAAAATACTGCACAAAGGTAAATATAGTTGGTCTTCTTATGATGGTTTTGTTTCTTGCAAAGTTCGTTGACGGGTTAAACAAAAAAAAGTCCATCTGAAGTGACTATGCTGTACGTGTATCCTGACTTCGACTAATTTACATACATGTTTTTCCGTTTTGGTTAAATGTTTTCACAACGACCATTAAAAAAGTATTGTCAATGCTGCTACATCACTAAATCATGTAAACAGTAGGCCGGTGTGTACCTTTAATCCCAATTGCCTCGTCGACCAAAGCCATTCTGCTTCACTGCAGAGGGGATTCAGTGTGCAATGTGTGCACTTAAGCGGAATGGCTTTGGTCGACGAGGCAATTGGGATTAAGTGTCTTGCCCAGGGACATAATTTTTCAATTTAAGTTTATGTTTTCAGTTTTCAAGCCTCTACACGTTAGGGGGCAGGTTTTCGTATGTAAACGACATAACAATGGATCCACATGCTGACAATGGGACAGCCCCCCAAGATGGCCGCCAGTGTAAAGGGTCAATACATACCTGAACACCTTAACGCCACATCCTTGAGATGGTTGCAGTTGTGAACACCCCACTCGTTGTGTTGGCATTCGTCTAGACTCGATTCAGTACCTCGGCAGTACACATTGTCCAGCCATATGATGCCCTGTCCTGGTTTAAACCATGGCATGGACGTGATGATGGCTTCTGCCAAGCCTGTTCAACAGAGAAAAAAACCAAAAGTGACTTGGTTAAAGTGATGCATCTAGATATACTCTTTCAAAACGTTAACACAATTTTCTTAAAATATCAATTATTAATCATAACAGAAGTTGAAAGAACTCTGGATGCCGCAATAGGGGGACATTACGGGAAGCCTCTCCCCGGGGACCACCGAAATTTCGGCAAGAATCGGTCAAATTGACACCTTATTTTGTTTACCCGAAGCTTCCAAAAATGGTTGCAGACCCAAAAGAATCGGTTCTAGACCTAATAAAAAAAAGGGGGAGGGGGTGGGGGAGGGTAGGGGGTGGGGTGGGGGAGGGGGGTGGGGGTGGGGTGGGGGAGGGGGTGGGAGGGAGGGGGAGGAGGGAGGGGGAGGGAGGGGGGACTATATAGGGGACATTATCTATCTCAAACCAATTTAACTACAATTTAACTACAATTTGTGATTTGGTACAACATATCATGTTTCATCAAAATCTGAGATGGTTGGGTTTAACCCTTTGGGTGATTTAACAAGTGTATGCCAACAAAATGAGTGCACATGCAGGGCTCGAAATACCCACTGGACCGGTGGACCAAGGCCAGTATTTTAAGCCTCGGTCTAGTGCTTTCTCTACTGTACTAGACCAGTGCATTTTAAAACTAAAGAACAGTAAATCCACGTTCCTTGTGGCCTTGTCTTGTAAAAATTGCATTTATTCATGAAATTCGAGCCCTGACATGCACTCATTATTTTTCAAATAACCACCTTCAGTATTTGATTTCCCAGACACATACAAAAATTATATTCTTGGCTGGGTGTTTTAAATATTCATTCTCAGTCGGTCGCGCACTCTGTGGCGCACGTCATATTGCACACATGCGCGCGACCCATGCGATGCATGTTAAACAGCATACCGCAGTACATAGCACCCATTTCGAACCGCCCAGATGAGAAGTAAATCATTTGCAAACGATCTAAATAATTTCATCTTCATGGACTATTTTCTGGTAAAATTATATACCAGTTCATTCTTCACTTTGAGGAAGGTTTTCCCTGTCAACTCATTAATTAACTTTTGGGGTCATTGCAAATGATACAGTGGGCCTTTAAGTATTCATCTTTTGATTGAGGTTCCAGTATGTATATTTTCTTGTTGGTAACTAGTGATGGTGATATCCCATTTTTATGGCCTGACTCTGGGCGTTTAGCTGAGTACATGTATATGTAAATGGGTTATTCTATAAATTTGGGGTCCAACGTGTGACATTTTTCTGTCCCTGTTACACCTGACATACTCCTATCTGACATACAAGTATCATTAAAAATGCCTTTAAACCATATTTTTATGAATTGTATTTTATGTAATCACTCTTTGAAATAGAAGGCATTTAAAGAATATGTCCTGAATTTACAAAATACCGGTACAACATTTTACAAGATGTCAGATGTAACGGGGACAGAAAAAGTGGACCCCAAATTTATAGAATGACCCAAATGCATGGTCTCTAATGGGTGCACTGCTCACAACGGCTCGGGAAACGTCTATTTCCGGCTGCCGGAAAGCTGTCGCCACCAGCTCGCCTGTAAATTTACACATAAACAAACTTGGCCTTCGATTTTAATTCCGTCACAGACCTTTTGAAAAAAAAATTCTTTACTAGATTGCACACAAAATACAACTCCCCAGCCACAATAAACCACACCGTTTGTGGTATCGCTTGGAGTTATTTTTAATTTTTTTTTACATGTACGCACAATGGCATTCTACACCTGTTGCCAAATAGCGTCACGTTTACTCCGTCTGTTTGCCGGAAGTTCATGACCTTCAAGCATTGAACAAAGGATGCTGCTCCCACCTTGAAGCGTGCCATGGTGGAATGCGTCAGATCCATTCACACGTTATTTTCTCATGTGTGAATGGCAAGGTGCCTATGTCGTTAAATGGCAAAGGTTTTTGACACAAATTGGAACTCTAATAATGCATGAAGTGCTGTGTTCACATTTTTAGTTTTTTAGTTTTTAGGAAGCAGTTTATTGGTTTTTCAAAAATTAGTTTTTGTTTTACAAATAATGATGAACCATAAGACACACAAACATCTTCAACACACGCTCATTTGAAATGGCCCAAAATCTTACTCAACGATTTGTTACTGAAAACCCTACTCAAAGTGATTAGAGCAATGGTGGAAAATATCTTATGAAGACAACAAAAAACTTGGGATGAGAGAAAAATCGTAAGGGCCTTATTGGGATTCGAACCCAAGACCTCACCGGGCAGACGCTCTACCAGCTGAGCTATAAGCACTGTGGTATACTCCCTCAGGTTTTCCCCCCATGAACCCAAATTAAGACAGTTACATGTATTCCATGTGAGGTGGTACCTGTACTTAAGGAAACAGTAATTCAAAATAGTTTTAAAAAGTGTGTGCGCACACTCATTTCTTTAATCTACTGTATAAAAAACATTGTGTATATTGACAGTACATGTATACATCCAATATTGTAGCCTCCTCCCACCGCGGAGTAGTTTTTTTTTGCGACTGCTCTCATTTGTTTTGTACATGATTCCAAATCGCAGACCCCTTTGGCAATCGCGGATGCTATTGTTCCTATTGTTAAACATCCCCTATTTGAATACAGAAACCCGGATATGGGTGCATGGCAAATAAGCGCAGATTTTCAACAAATACATGTAACTGCATATAAAACTGAAACATTTACATATATACATGTAGCAGTATATCGGGAAATTGATTGAAAACTGTTTATCTGCATTTAAAACGAAACATATGAACAATATTAGCTTTTGATAAAAAACATGTATACAGCAACAAGCAACTTTCAATTTAGGCCAACTTTTGTAGAATAACAACCAAACCAGCAAAATCAGTCGACTATTTTATGATAAAAAATGGAGGCACTGTTGTCTGGAAGCTAACAAATTATATTAAACAAGGGCGATACATGAACTCACTACAACACAAACACGGTCTACGTACGAACTGCCAGAATATGGTGATGCATAGATCAAGGCATGGATGATGCATAGATCAAGGCATGGATGATGCAACTCCACATGAAAATTGCATGCCATTGTGTGCAGTAGAGGAAGATGGCAAAATGCGCGTAACAGAAACAGTCCCTGGTAGGTGTCAAGCCCACTTGAAATATACAGGTATTCATGAATACCTATTAATAGCAAAGCATCGGGCGATGAACTTTATGAACTGTTTACACCTACATTGAATTCAATTTTTTCCCTCTGGCTATTCAAACCAGGATGTCTGTAATTGAACGACATTCAGGATTTTTTCCTGGATCGATTGCTTTTTCTTCACTTTGTGTCGTTCCGTGAAATTAGATTCTAACAATAAAACACTATTTGTTAACAGTTCAGAAAGCATGATGAATATTTTTTGATAAATGGCATATTTTGCTTTGCCCTCAGCCCTTCCTTTGCAACCTCTGCCAAATAATTGAGTATTCAAATATTCGATTAATAATTAATTATTGAAATAATTATTAAAGGTTTGCAATTCTTTCAAGTGTCGGTTAACCGTTCGGCCATTGTGCAATGCACACAATACCCTCAGGCCCCAAAAATAATAATTAAACCTTTATACGGTCAAAATGTTACAACCACCACATAGATTTGTCTGTAACAGTTTTCCAATCGTGTAATCTATGTTTAACGGGGAAAAAAATCAATGCAATTCTTACCAAGGTGGAGTTGTTTACAGGCCACACGAGCTGAAGAAATTGACCAGTGGTCACTGCATACCGTACCCCATTGATCATCGTGAAATACCTGTTGAAAACAAAACCCATGTTTTACATCAATTTGTGACCTGTCACGACGAAATGAGCGTAAAGTCAGAATTTTTAAAAATCGGATATTGGTATAAAACACATAAGGTAAAACTATTCCCCCAACGCAACACAGCTTGGAGAAGTGGTAGTGTTCAAACAAGTTTTACAAATCTTAAAACAAAATTTATTACGAAGAAAGCTATCGTAAAAATTGGTCCGAAGATGACGTTTTTAAATTGTTGGAGGACGCTAAAATATAGAATAATAGTTACTCTTTTCAAATATTACAAAACCCTAAAATTTACCTCCCCAGATTAAATATGTTCTCATTTTAGCAAATTTTCTTGCTATGCTCATACGTATATATATATGCAAAACATCCACGTCACAGTAATTTTTAAAAATGAAATTGGCCCCTGGACAACTGCTTTTTAAGTTTTCATGGTACAAACCTGTGTACCGGTAGGGGTGCACCCAAGTAAATAGGCAGAGATATGTGCGCCGAGCTCATGAATATTTTGTATGCCCTAAAATTCTTCTTTATTAGTGAGAGTTGCGAGCTGAACGAGTGTGGTCTTGTGTAGAATATGACTATCGTCGCGATGTGGGGTATTTTTTCTTCCAACTATAAACATTTTAGACACTGTAGCTCCTAAAAGTGGCCCTATTTTGCCCAGTAGGGTATGTGCCTTTGTTCCAAAATGGATGCAGGTCTGATTAGCAAGTTTCACTGTTGTAGGGGTAGTTTTGTTTCAAGTGGAAATTAGGGAATAAAAGTGACAGATTACCCCATACAATTGAACAGAATTGAAAAGATGAGACATCAGTCAGTATTCTGGTTGTTGTCCTGAAAAGCTGAGAGAGTTGTGAGTATTTTAAAGTGATTTTTGAAAATTGGGCATTTAGCATTGGTTCCTATGGGAGCCCTATTTACTGGTGTCAACCGTAGAGCTTTTTGAACAATTTGTTTGTTGTTCTTACCTCCAATCGGCCTTCTAGCTGGTCCCCACCATCAACCAAGCGTATCTCATTACTGTAGGGTACCAGGCTGGGGTCCATAGGTGCCTTGAGCATGGTGCCTGGGCAGCTGTCTACGCACTCGCCATTATGCAAGATCTGGGATGTAAATTTGAAAATTAAGTATGGTCTTTCTTAGGTCTCGAGGCCCGTTTGGATTCAAAAAAGAAAATCATTCCAAAGTCATTGGTCAATCAGTGCCTTGTTATCCATAAGTTCACTGTATTCAACAAACTTCTCTTCTGATCTTCTGATCCGAGTCTTTTTGGGAGAGTATGTTTTCCTACAAATGATTTTATTTTCTTTCAAAATACATGTAGAAGTAATAACACGTAGCTTTTAAAGGCAGTATACATGATTGGTATCTCGAAAGTAGATTAACGCCTAACTTACACAATATAAAAATTATGACCGTAGAAAACTTCCCCTGAAATGGTTTTGTCTGAAGTGCTATAGTCTTTGAGTAAAACAATTAGTTTTCGTCTCATGAGACGAAAATTCATTTCGCCCCAAAACCATTTCACCCCCGAAACACTTCGCCCGAGTGCCATTTCACCCCAAATCACTTCATCCAAACACTACATCGCCCAAATGCTACTTCGCCCCCAAACCACTTTGTGCACAGGCCGTGGTTCAGGGCGAAATGGTTCAGGGGCGAAATGACTGCAAAACCTTTTTTGGCTGTTTTCTCAAAAGTACGGAGCTGGTTTTTGCTCAGGTTGGTTTTAATCATGCATATCTTCAATCACACAGGGGGATGAAACTATTTGTAACAGTTTACCAGTCATGTACATGTATACTATCTTTAACGTTAATTTCATATTGAATGAATCTTTTGCGAATTAATTTTTTAAAAAGAAGCACCGTGACCCTTAGTTGGCAATTTCTTCCATAAAGGTATAATTTTACACGGGGAAAAACATGTGGTGTTTGTTACTATTGCTATTAACACTTTTAAGTGGTGTTCCCATTGGACTTTTTTTTTAAAAACTACCGTGGTCGTGCAGTAGAATTACAAAATTAGGTCCAATGGGGACACGCGGAGAACTAGCGTCCCTGTCAATTTACAGCGGCCACGATGTAAAACTTACAGGCCGAGAGGGGCCGCGGAAGCTTTCCGCTCAGCCGCGGTAGTTTTACAGGGCTGTATTTGAGTCCAATGGGAACAGTTTCGCCGTGTAAAAACAACTGTGACCTACAGTAAATAATGGGCTTGGACAGGAAAAATCTACAGCAGGGTCGCAGTAACTTTCCACATGAGCACTGAAAACAAGTTGCAAATGGAAACGCCAGGGCTCGACATTAACGGTTGTCCGACTGTCCGGGACAGGTAAAATTTCCAAAACATGCCAGTCGGACAGGTAAAAACACTGCCGTGCCTGTCTGATAGACAGGTGAAAATATACTAAATAAAAGGCCACCTTCCTCAATTCTTAGCTGTAAATCGATCCTGACCTGCATTTCGTGCAGTTTGTATACACGTCTTTTTGCTACTGCGTGTTTCTAGTTCAAACACAACCTTAAAATTCCACGTTAGAACAAATCAGATGCATTCCTTTGTGGAGTTTTATTTCATTTCTGTATAATACCTCCTCAGACAGGTAAAACATTTTGTCGGACAGGTAAAATCTTATCTCTACCTGTTCCGTGGACAGGTGCACATGAAAAGTTAATGTCGAGCCCTGAACGCACGGAAAGATTACACAGAGCAGGGATGTAATTGGATGTTTAAATAAAAACCCTCAAATTGCGAGCGCGCAGCATGAAGCTATTACGGCGTGAGATTCACATGATTTACAGGGGTCATGTTTTTTGGCTAAAAAAACCTGATTTCAGGAAAAATCCTGAAAAATCACATCCCTGATAGAGGAATGTTACCGCAAGGTCACGGTAACTTTCCGCGAGATAGAGGAAAAGAAAGGCCAGTGTGAACACGCCTTTTGTCAGATTTTTCTTGTCAACTCTTGAAGTGAAATTTAGGATAACTGCAATTTATCTGAAAAATCGGTTTTAATCAAGTTATAATTACAGGTTGTTTACAAGAAAATTTATTTAATTTATTTAATTTATTTATTCACCACATCCAACAGTGGAAGGACCGCCAATTACAGGAATAGCAGTCGATATTGCAAACATTATCAAGGTGTGACCCGCACATGATCCAAATGTACACGCAATGCACACTCAATAAATTAAATATCATGAAATCAATGCTTAAAAAAAGATAATTAAGGTTTTAAACCCTAACTTGTGCAAAAACAATTTACTGCGTGTTTAACAATCGAGTGTCAGATGTTTATTTTCCCAAGCATGTGACGGCTGTCGCAAATGCGTGGGGGAAAAAATGCAAATAACGAAAAAATATCGCTGGTGCCAGGCAGCGGAGTAAAAAAAATCTATCTATAGAAGGTATAATATGTACTTTGGCCGGAAATGGTTTTGCATACGTCAACATTTCACAGATTGGCTTTTAAACTGGGCAGGGTAAAAATAACCGGATTCTTGTTTGTTGAAAGTCTATTTCTGGGAAATTGCCCCAAACACGGAGCAACGCACATCTGGCGTAAAAGTTAATTTGGTAAATTTTTAACTAGCAAAATTTTATAAAATACATGTAGAGCACACACAGGTGTGCCTGTGCACACTAAAGGGGAATTTTTTTCATGTTTCCAAGGGTTTCAAAGTGATTTTTCTTGTTTTTATCCTTCTTCCTGTTTTGACCCTACTCATAATCTGATGCAAAGCTTTTTTGACAGGGTCACGTTTAAACCATTGTTCAGTCATCCATGCAGGTATTCTGGATTTCTTGGTGTCATAAGAAAGACATGTTCATGTATAAATGGATAGTGGATGCGGTACGGAGCTGACTCACACACGGGTTGGTTTTTATCATACACATCTTAAATCATACATGGAGATAACACCGTTTGAAAGAATTTTCCAAACTCAGGATGAGAGAAAAATCGCAAGGGCCTTATCGGGATTAGGCACCATATCACATACTGCGATGGTTACTTTGCCCAGTTGCACTTCTATACAACAATGAGAGAAAAATTGGGTTCATAGGGAAAACCTGAGGGAGTACACCATACCTGCAACATTGCAGAGTAAAAAAAATTGTAGTGAAACTTGCAACGGTCGAGTTGGTACAACGGTCAAGTTGACCTAGTACTGCAACCATTTTCATGTACACAACACATGCTGCGCGCGCGGGAAGTCAGGTCAAGTCGACCGTTCCGATTGTTCCGATTTTCAACACTTTTAACACTTAAAAAACGGAACAAATACGATAAAATCGGACTAGTTGGCAGGTATGGTACACTACTATGCCTTATAGCTCAGCTGGTAGAGCACCTGCCCGGTGAGTCAGAGGTCTCAGGTTCAAATTGTGATAAGGCCCTTATGATTTTTTTCTCATCTCAAGTTTGGTTGTTCTATTTCAATGGTGATTAGGCACCATACTAGATATTGTGTTGGTTATCAAAACAGTGGCAGATCCAGCCTCATTAAAATACAGGAATACAATGGATTTCAGACGGCTGTAGCCCCGAGTTTCCTTTGTATTCCTGTATTTTAATGAGGCTGGATCCGCAACTGCAAAACGATGTCACGTACATGTACTTGAAGCAATGCTGTCCATGCAGTGTTTACCCAGTGTTTACCTTTGGGGCTCTGCAGGTTTTGCACACGAGCGTAAACTCCCTATTGAATTCACACGTCAAACACTGGCTTGAGCAAGTCTGGCAGATGAAAGAGGCTGGGTTGCCATAGAAACCATGGTTGCATTCCGCCTGGCAGATGTCTGATTGGCTATACATGTCCGGCCCACAGGTTTGAGCGCATGATGTACCCTGCCAATGCAATAATCAACATTAATATTACATTTTGGATTTTAAAAAACATAAATAAATAAAAATAAATAAATAAAAAATTTCAAAACTAAAGCAGCTGGTCCAGATTTATCCAGAAAATGGATTTCGTTCTAACCTACAAATCATGTAAAATACCTCCCCAAAATACTATCCATGGGAAGAAAACAGGGAATTTCCAATTTGGATGTGGAAACTGGGCAGGGTAAAAATAACGGATTCTTGTTTGTTGAAAGTCTATTTCTGGGAAACAACGCACAGCTGGCATAAAAGTAAATTTGGTAAATTTTTAACAAGCAAAATTTTATAAAATACATGTAGAGCACACACTGGTGTGCCTGTGCACACTAAAGGGGAATATTTATTATTTTTTTTAACTGTTATTTTTTAATTTTATTTTTCCCCCAAAAAATCAAAAACTTTTATGTTTCCAAGGGTTTCCACTAGGTAAAGAATGTTCAAAGTGATGACAAATTTCAAAACTAAAGCAGCTGGTCCAGATTTATCCAGAAAATGGATTTCGTTCTAACCTAAAAATCATGTAAAATACCTCTCCAAAATACTATCCATGGCAAGAAAACAGGGAATTTGCAATTTGGATGTGGAAGCAAAAAGGTTTGTGTATCCACTGCACTGCTTTATGTAAAGTAAAGTTCACAAAGCATCAGTGTTTTTTTGACGATATCCTTTAAAAGACTTTTTTTAGAAAACAACTTTGCAGTTGTTAATTTCTCACACAAAATACCAATTTGGACAGAAATAAATTCATGCAGTGTTTGGTACCATTGTCAGCAACTCTTTCAGTAAGGTTTTTCTTGTCAACTCATGAACAAAATTGGGGTAACTATAAATGATGTATTCTTATGATATCTATGATATCTAATCCCTTTGAAAATAACCAAACACGATCTTCCTCATCAGGATTTAAACCTCTAGACATTTGGCCGACACCCTTACACAACTAAGCTATACGTACAGGACTATTCCCCCATGTTTCCCGAAAGTAACATCCTCTAGTAATGGCATAATGTCATATTCATCCAGGATAATTTGCATTGCTTTTAAATCCTTTTGCCCTCCGAGTCATTTTTGATTAGTTTCCCACATGAGTCAGCCTAACGTACACATGCATGTATCCCATATTAGGTGCTCTTTTTAAGGCTTCATGTATGTATGTATATCCTCACCAACATGACTTAGCCACAGTTATGCGCATACTGATGTAAACCGCAAGAATCATAAATGAGCCAGGATCGCGGATGTGCCTGATTTGGGACTGGATTGCTGAGTAACAAACTACATTTGTCTCATTTGTTTAAAGGCACAGGCTCGTCAGCAATGCGCGCGTGCCAAATTCGTGCCTTGAAATACGCAGCTCCATGCCTTTGCTATAGAGCTGCGTATTTCGTGGCACGAATTTGGCGCGGGCACATTGGTGACGAGCCTGTGCCTTTAAAAGAGCTCCGTCCAAGATTAAAGTGTGCAAACCGTGTTTGATTGTTTTGAATTATTGCTGTCTGGTACACAAGTCTTTCCACGGTAAAAGGGGCATTTTGGTAACACAGACCATATTTTCCAGAAAATACCTTTGTCTGGTCTAAAAAAAATATATATAAGTTTAAGTTGTTCTGAAGACATAACTTAGGCCCAAAAAGGGTTACAAATAGTGTGACAACATGCCTTTCTAAAAAACCGGTGTACAAATTTCCAATATACGCTCGTAACCGGGACGGCCTAAAATGTAACACAAGTGTCCTCAAAAATATGGTCTGTGTTGCCAAAATGCTCCCTTTACTGTGGAAAGACCCACATAATGTTAGTGATCGTAATTTACTAAAAGTAGAATGACCTCAAAGGAAAATTTAATGTAATGGAGAATGTTGGGAATACATACATTTTTCAGTCTGGCCATAAATAATACAGGTACCAGTACATGTACTTGTGTAGGTTTGTTTCCATTAGTGCCTGAGCCAACCTGGGTAATCACATATATATATATGTACAAAGCTCTACATATTTTTTTAAATATAAAACTAATATAAAAAAACGTACGATTCATAAACCTGAAGCTATTTGTTTTTGTAACATCCTGTATTTTGTCTTTCCTGGTTTTAAAAAGGTACATGTACATGTACAATGTACCTTTTTTTTTAGGGTGGGTGGTGGGTGGTGTCCCCCCCCCCCACCCCCCCCTCCCCCACCCCACCCCCACCCCACCCCCCCCCCACCCCCCCCCCCCCCCACCCCACCCACCCCCCACCCCCCCCCCCCCCCACCCCACCCACCCCCCCCCCCCCCCACCCCACCCCCCCCCCCCCCACCCCACCCCCCCCACCCCCCACCCCCCACCCCCCACCCCACCCCCCCCCCCCCCCACCCCCCACCCCCCCCACCACCCCCAAACCCCCCCCACCCCCACCCCCCCTCAGAGAGAAGACAAACATGTCTGTAGGAAAATATCTCACTAGACCGTATCGAATAGCCGCCATTCCGTGGGGCAGTTTGTTTGTTCCTTGAGGACATGCATGGTTGCACATATTGTGCTTCCATTGTTGAACGGTTTAAGTTTAATACAAAAGGTGTCCCATGAAATGGCGGCTATTCGAGACGGTCTATGGACCTGAAACATAATGACGTCACAGGGCCATATGAAAGCAAGCATGTAAACAAACGGTGGCATTATTATATTCCAGGTCCATTACCAAAATAGGCTCTGGTATAAGTTATAAGTGCAACAATGTAAATATGTCCAGTGGCCCATTTACGGTCTCCTTAACGCTAACCAACTATGAATGAGATGCCTTGAATATTTAGCCTACAAGAGAAAATTCTTTAAATTTACAGACAGTTCAAGAGTTCATTTTGGTACTACATGTATGTAGGCGGCCATGGGCCGACTGTCTTGGATAAATTATACAATTATGCAGTGAGGAGGGACAGTGTGGCTCTTTCCAATTGATAAAGTACAGAGGCAGGGGTCGAAATTAACACTGGTCCTATGGTCCGAGACCAGTAACAAAATCAGAAGGACCGCTACATCTGTCAAAGACGCTGGTCCGATGCACCAACGAAAACATTTCCTGACTCGTGAAAACAGTGCCTAATTCACAGTAAACATTTCTTAGTCAATGCGAAGAATTCCTGGTTACCACAAACAATTCCTGATCGCTTTAGACATTTTCAGATAACTACATTTCTTTGTCTGATCTCTCCAGACATGCCCCAGTGTTGGATCAAAAAGCAATCCCATCCATCCTGCACTCAATGACCTTAAACCAGAAAGTGTTGCAGTATCTCGGTTTCATTTTGAAAAGCACCAGTGGACCACCAAATTTTCAGCAGGACCAGTAGAGTTCTCTAATCTACTGGTCCTTTTGACCAGCATGAAATTCAGGTTAATTTTGACCCCCCAAGAGGTGAATTAATTCAGCAGGTCCTTGCACATTATAAAGTCATTAAGTGCAGATAGGGTATGCATTATGGCCGAGATAATTTTGATTTTTTTCCCCCCAAGGCAGTAAAAATGAAAAGTAACAACACTTTAGGCCTTTTCTGACTAAGAACATTGAGTTAGCCCAAGAGACGCCCCGGGGTGACACACATGATTTTAACCCTGCATGGATTCAGACTTGTTCTCAAACTCGCCCTGGGATCGGCACCTCATCCCTCACCCCTGCCTTGTTTCACACTACTGTTCTCACCCAAGGGAAACGTTTCTCCCTCTGGGATAAAATTTTCAACCCTGGCTCCTAGCATTGTTGAACTCGCTCCAGGGGAAAAAAAGCAAATTTGGGGGGTGGCATACAAAAACCTGCTACATGTTTTATTATTCTAATGAACACTGTACAAGGAATGTGAATGGACTGCCCATGTAACATCACAGAACCAGGGTTGTAATGACTCGGACTCGAGTCCCGATTTTCACTGACTTGACTTGAGACTCGAACCTCAAATGACTTGACTTGACTTGACTTGAGACTCGAACCTCAAACAACTTGACTTAATTGACTCGGACTTGTACATTTTTTGACTTGGGTCTGCCAAAAATGAAATTAACTTTTATAAATGTTTTGTCATTTTGAGGACCGAATTTTTTTTTCTTCTTCTCCAGAACTTAAGCTTTAGATGGAGCAAAAAATACCCAAAAATAAAAAAATACCCTACACTAATGCAAAATTCAGGGTTTTGGAATTAGCTTGAACAAATACTATTGGACTTGAACCGACTTGACCAACATGCTTGACTTGACTTTACCTGACTTGGGACTCAGAGACCATTTGACTTGGCTTGACTTGGGACTCGAAGGCAGTTTTACTTGACTTGGGACTCGAGGGCAGTTTTACTTGACTTGACTTGGGACTCGAAGGCAGTTTTACTTGACTAGGGACTCAAGGGCAGTTTTACTTGACTTGACTTGGGACTCGAGCAGAGGGAGACTCGTTACAACCCTGCACAGAACTGACTTATACCTTGAGCACTTTTCCTCTTGGGCAAGTCTTGCAGTGATCATTCCATGGGCCGTCTTGGCAAGTTTCACAATTGGATACGTCACACAGATCGCAACGGTTCATCAATGTGTTTCCGAACTCAGTTGGTCCACAGGATTCGACACAATCTGATCCCTGCAGTGTTAAAAAAATATATATAAAATGAAATTGTTTAGAGAGATTGACGCTCAAAGTCACTAAGCTCAAACATATGGGAAGTAATTTTTATTAACAGCCCTATAGATGATCATTTTTGAGCGATTCTGGGAATTAGCGCCTTGAGCACCCTATAGGGTGGATAATGTGCGCTTTACAAATATTATTATTATTATTATTATTATTAATCAAACCATTATTAATTAAAATAACGACATAAATAAACTCATCCAAAGGAATTTCAGCTCCGTCAGATGTACCACGTTTTCCAAAAACATGAAAATCCACATGCGTTTTGCCGGTCTTGAGGGGTGTTTTATTAAAATATATTATTTTAAATTCAACTCTTCGTTCTCAGTCGGTTGCGTACTCTGTGGCTCGCGTCATGCACTCTGTGGCGCATGTCATACTGCGTGTGCGCACGACCCATAGAGTTACATATAAAAAATGCATCGCATTGGAACAGCACACAGTACACAGACCTCCCAGATGCGAACCAACTAAGTAAATCGTTTCCAAACGATTTAAATAATTTCATCTTCATGGATTTTTTTCTGGTAAAATTATATCATCTCGGGCGGAAACATTTCATTGGATAGCTACCAATTCAGTCTTTACATTGAGGAAGGTTTTCCCTGTCAACTCGTTGATTAACTTTTGGGGTCATTGCAAATGATACAGTGGGCCTTTAAGACTCTAGTTTTCAGTTTCAATTTTCTCTATAAATGCTTCTTTTTATGTACATGTACTCGTACATTTGTACCAGTACATGTAGATCTCTTAAATGAGTATTAACGAGGCTTAACTTTAAAAATCTTGAAAGAAAAAGAACATTTTGTTTCTGGACATAGATACTGTGAATTCCGGATTAAACGGAAGGTCGTATTTCAATCAATTTTTTAGATATCTTCATGAAATACAATTGGCTGCATTCTTGAAGATTTTGACTTTGTCCAAGCTTTTACACACACAGTCAGTTTGTTATAGACAAGTGGCCACGTTAGGGGCCGGTTTTCTCATTACGCCCCCTAAGTAATAAGATGGCATCTGCGCAAAAGGTCTACGGGTACATTCTGATAAACAGTGCCATGAAATTAGGCCAAGAGCATTTATTGTATGTAACCAATATTCATAAAATCCATTGTCAAGCATGGGGCACCCCCAGCCCATACAAGCCACACCCATCCCCTCCACCTCAAACCCCATGCAACCTACATGTGTGTACTACAAGTGCATTTAACATCCACACATGCACAAGACCTTTTCATCTGTTTTCTGAGAACATGATTATCATACACATGTATACTATGTAAATACCATAGTAGTGCACGTGATGTTGCAATATCGCAAATCACGCATTGTGTACAAAATGTGCGGTTGACTGGTTGCCATGGTATCGGATGACGTGGTTTGAGGTGCTACATTGTTTATCCAGATGTCCAGTGACAAACTCAGGTAAAAAAGGAAAACATGAATAGAGCAGGACTTACATGACTTAGGGTGTGAGCGCTTGACATTTGCAAATGTATTTTGGAATGTAAATGAACCTGTACTAGTGTACTTGTAAACACACTGGCCGTACCCGCCCGCAAAATGTGTGACGCCGGATGAATTATTTCAAGTTTTTGGGGGAAGTGTGACCTTTGATGCATTGAAAAAATGGCTTTTCCAAGTGAGCAAAATTTTTGAAGAAAAATCTGTCATATTTCCAAATAAATGTAGAATATTTTTAAAAGCAATAATTAAAAAGCAATTAGACACATTTTGGTATCATAGTTTGAATTGTTCAAGAAACAGATGGTAGTTGTCGTTTTCCAAAATTCTCAGTCATTTTTGAGTAATCGGCAATTTAATCTCAGTTTCCTTTTTTCTAGGACACCCTGTATGTGCAAAATTTCAATAAATCTTTAACAGTCACTCGCGAGAACTTTTACAAAATTTAATCCAATGCAGACACGGCTTAAAAAATCCTGCAACGTACATACATATGTGAGTTTTTCCACGGTAAAGGAGGCATTTTGGCAACACAGACCATATTTTCCAGAAAATACCTCTGTCTGGTCTCAAAATAAAAGAAATAAGTTTCAGTCGTTCTGAAGAGATAACTCAGGCCCAAAAAGGGTTTTCTAGAAACCCTGTGTACAAATTTCCAATATATGCTCGTAACCGGGATGGCCTAAAATGTAACACAAGTGTCCGTCCTTGTTACGAGCGTATATTGGAAATTTGTACACAGGGTTTTTAGAAAGGCATGTTGTCACACTATTTGTAACCCTTTTGGGGCTTAAGTATTCTCTTCAGAACAACTTAAACTTATTTCTTTTATTTTGAAACCAGACAAAGGTATTTCCTCGAAAATATGGTCCGTGTTGCCGTGTTACTGTGGAAAGACCCATGTACGTGCTGTTTTCTTAAGGCCACTAGGCCTGAGCTTCGTTGCGAACAAATTTCTTTGTCAGATACATGTATGCTGATGTCTGTGAATACATTTTGTTGAAAGAAAGTTCAATAGTTCATGAATGTGGTTAGTAACTTTTTCTAGGCGGGATGTGATGAAAGGGCACTAGATTTTGCCAGCAGCCAGTATGTGGATTAATTTCAGGTTGGTCTCCACTTACTAGATGGCAGGATCCCAAGTTGGCAATCTGCCAATCTTCTTGTGTATACTGTATTAACGAATCTGGAGTACAGCCAGTCTAGATGCCGATTTGTAAGAATCTTAAAGGGCCTGTGACGTCCTAAACAACTTTATGCCTAAGCTTTGCTTCATAATGACGGATTACTTGTTCTGCAAGACATACTATTGTTCGTTTGGATGTAAAATCAATAAAAGGTGGCATTTTTCAACTTTGAAGATTTCATTGCAATAAATCACAGACAGAGGGCGCTGTTTTGAGTGCATCACATAAGGAAGACAGAAGGGAAAAGTTAAGAAAAAACATAAGACTTCAAGTTGGACTTGTGGCAAATTGCTGCAGTTTCTACCCCCAGTTTTGTCATGGCTTACAGCAGGCAACATGTAAAACAACTCAAACAGCCATGGATTACAAAAGTTTCAGGAAAATTGAGAAAAAAGTGGAATCTTTTGTGCACAGGTCAATGTGATTTTCCTGTGTTTGCCTCTTGTGACGTCGTGACCTTGGTCATGAATATGCATATTTTCATTAGCATAAAAACTAAAAAGCTTTGTTTTAACCCCCAAAGCAAGCTCCAAATAGGATTTTTATGACTTTAACTGACTAAAGTGGTTTTAAAGCATAGATTTCATTGATAAAAATCCTAAATAAGGGGCCCTTTAAGTTTACAAATGACTCACATATATAGGATTATATGGAAAATCTTGAGGGCAGAACGTGCCAAATCTCTCCACTAAGCACTTGGTTTTATATGAAAGCTTTAAATCCAGGTTTTTCGTCTGGCTTTTTTTTTTAAGGATTGTGCCCAGATCACATTTTTTTTTATCCCTCCGGTTTTTCCCATGGGTGCTGAGAATTTGATACCAGATCATTTGTCATTTTGTTCATTACTAATCTGAAATTTTGCACACTCATTCTGTGTAGTGTCAAAATGCATACAGTGCAGTGATCATACAACCTTTTTGCGTCCACATCGACATTCTAGAAATCAAATTTCCTGTTTTCTTCCCATGGATAGTATTTCGTGGAGATACATATTTTATATGATTGTTAGGTTAGAACGGAATCCATTTCTGAAAAAATCTGAAATTTTGCACTCTCATTCTGTATAGTGTCAAAATGTATACAGCGCAGTGATAATACCAACCTTTTTGCATCCACATCAAAATTAGAGAAAACAAATTTCCAGTTTTCTTCCCATGGATAGTATTTCATGGAGGTACATATTTTATATGATTTTTAGGTTAGAACGAAATCCATTTCTGGAAAAATCTCATTTAAATGCTCCCTCCCCCAATTTTTGTTTAAGATGATGGACAGAATTGTCAACTTCGTGAAGCATAGAGTATACAATGTGAATAGAAATTATGTCGAGGAAAGGCAAGTGTTTCCATATTAAAATTTCTACAGAATCTCTCGTTATCTTTGAGGGAAAAACATGGGTTACATGTATCCTTACAGTTATAAACTTTGTACAGTATCTGTAATAAGTTGTGCTGAGCCATATTATTAGGTAACAGCAAACAATTATACACGGGGTTTGTAATTTTTAAGAAACAAAAAAAAATTCTGCCTAGAAATCTTGATTCTTTACAATTGACATTTTTTCTTGTTTTTGGAATGACGGACAGAAGGAACAAATTGCACATATAATTTTAACATTTTAGGGTTAGGCAAACTCAAATATTCAAATATTTTCGATCAATTTAGTTTCATTTTATGCCTGCCAACATCTCAATTTTCTTTAACCACCCAAAATTGATTTGCCGAAATTGTACCCTTAAAGGCCCTGTATATGATCTGTTTTTGAGCGATTAAAACCATTATAAATCAAAAGAAAGACATCGGGTACTACATGTATGTGGCTTGCGTCATGCACTCTGTGGCGCACATCATATACTGCGTGTGCGCGAGATCCATAAAAATGCATCGCATTGGAACACGCACACGCAGTACCCATGCATTTTGGACCGCGTAGATGCGAACCAAAAATAAGTAAATCGTTTGCAAACGATCTAAATAATTTCATCTTTACGGATTATTTTCTGGTAAAATTATATCATTTTGAGCATTGGGTAGTTGCTATTAATTCAATCTTTACTTTCAGAACTTTTCCCCTGTAAACTCGTCGATTACTTTTTGGGGTTATTGCAAATGATACACCGGGCCTTTAAAGTATTTGTCAATTGGTACAATCTATTATGCTCAGATTCAGTACTGCTGTTTCTACAATTATTAAAGTAATAAATTGATATGCCATATTGAAATAAAAAGCATCTGCTACATTGTATAAATATAATCCGATTAATTTCAGTAGTGTTGTTGAGATTATAAACCACTAATTCCAATAATTTATTACGTATTTCTAAAAATAAGGCAACTAAGATGTTTTCTTGGGTTCCTTTATAACATGAAGGACGAAAACATCTTCCTCCATGCTCAGAAGACATCGACCTGGCAGCAATTTAAGCATCTTTTTTGGAACGCTGCCAACAGACATAGTAGCCTGGCAGACACCCACACAAAATGAATGTATAATGCACCTTGGCACTGTGCCAAGTATGCATGTTCCAGACAACAGCCTGTGGTTAGAGCACTTTTTATGCATCCATGTCACACTGGGAGCGTAGGCGGTCAACAAACTATCTGTCTGGCTGGGGAGCATAATATCAGCTAATGTACCCTTCTGGGGCTAGTACGAGCTCATCATTAATGCCTTGTTTTGCCAATGTGTCTAAGAGCAGAGCTCAAATTAGAATTCAAGGATGGCATGCCGATACCTAAAAAAATGCCTTGGATACATGTACATGGGGCAGTTTTAAAGGGCACCAAGGCATTTTTCAATTTTACTAGAATGGCAATTGTGGTCATTATAGTCATGGAATTCGAGCCCTGCAAGGGATGAATAGGCTCAAGGTCAGTTGTTTTTATTAAGGCCCGTTTACACTCGATTCGCATTTGCCGCAAACTCCTTAATTTCCAAAAAGGGGAGTACTCAGTTGAAGGTGCTAAGTGTAAACGCAAAAGGTGAATTGAAAAAGGCGGATCAGACCCGGGGTAGGGTAAATGCTTGCAGTGTAAACGCTACCCGAATACAGATTCGGCAATTTGAGTGTCCTTGGGGCGGTACCTGCAGTGTAGTAGATTTAATTGACCAATCTGGCACTAGTGCCATAACACCTAACAGCTCACGCATGCGCTGCTGTTTGATTTTTTCGGCCTTACATGGCAAAAAATGTGCAGCAAACATTTCACCGTGTGCGGCAAACCTGAGCTACGTGCTGAGCTAAAATGAATGTAACTGGCCAATAAAAAACCATCCCCTATTCACATACAGGGGTGAGACTGGAGGAAAACAGAAATCGGAAGAAACAAAATTGGAAGGGGCGTGGCTTCCTTCAAAATATATATTTATTGTGTGCATCACTATGACATGCGTGCAGTGCGATTAAGAAAACGCGCTGTGCGGACAGTGACTCTCAAAACAACAGCGGAATATTGCACGCGCGGTCGCGCACACGCACTGATCGTGCCCGACACGTACTATAGGGAACAAGACAAAGATGGACGCACCGTGATAAAGGTCTATAGGCACATACCTTCAGGAATTTGGACGGTTTACAACTGGTGCACCGGCCTGCCATAACTTCACAGCTCAAACAATTGGATGAACACGTTGCACAGTCGTACTCACTGGTAGCCGGCAGGTAGTAGCCAGTGCCACAGGGTTCGAGGCACTTCCCCGTCGCTCCTACAGGACAGAAATCAGTTGGGTGTTTTTTGTAAAATATGTGCTATGGTGACACTGATCTATATACACAATGGACTGGTTAAACGACTTCCTGAATGAAGCAACCGTCTGCCATCTTACTCTAGGAAAGACAATGCCTTGCCTAGACCATATAGTTATATATAGAAAACTAGAGTGTGTACTAGCTATTCAAGTCACGCGTGTGGACCGTAAGTGACTGGTGTGTCATGGTGATAAACATACTTTGAATAGACAAGTCCATTATAACAATTAATTTGTAACTGGTCTGCAAGAAAGGCCCTTAAGTCTTGGTTGAGTTTTTGCGACCATAAGAAGAAATCTGCAGCAGATCCCGCTCAGATCCACGCACAGATACCTGCCTGGAATGTCCGTGTTCCGCCTGGAATTTCCATTGTGTTTTTGTATTTTAATGAGCGTGAATCTGCCGCATATTTCTCAGTATGGTTGCAAAAACTGGACCTAGCCTGCGCGACTTAAGGGCATTTTTTGCAGAACGGGTCACATTTTTTTATGAGAATGTTGAAATGGACAAATTTACACAAAAACCATATCATGATTTGTACGGAAAGTACAACAAAACTATCTTTAAAGGGACGTGCAATATGCCTTTAAACATTTTTCTGGGTTTTCACTGGACATCTATTTAATTATGTCAGTAAAATGCAGCTTTAAAACTGTTTCAGTTATAAATGGGTATTTCAGAGGAAAAACACCTGCTATATATTCGAAATATCATTTCTCATGACAGAGAAACCTTTTCACTCAAATGCAACTTAGGCAAGTAAACAGAACGGGAGAAACAACGCTGTAACTACAGGGACAAATCATGCTTTGTAAAATGCCAAAATGCAAAAAAAATGTTATCTAAAACATAACTAAATTATGCAAACAGATGAATGAACAAACGAATGCAATTACTCAGCTAGAAATGCACAGTTGCAAAGAAACATCCATTTTCATGGACCGTACCTGGAACATTGCCAAATGAACACCTGTACTGAGACATTAAAGTTTGCCACATATAGCTGCATGCTGAACAAAAAGCCAAGCACTGTGACGTATCCATGGTGCGAAATACTCATCTAAGTAAGTGTACTTGGTTTTCTGCTAATGGTAATTTTAATCAGTAATTTTAATCAGTAAACTTGATACATGTATGTTTCAAATGAAAAAAAAATAAAGTGTGCGATTAATGCCTGAACTTTTATTTTTTATGAAAATGAGTGAAAAAGTTGCAGAGTCTAGCCTTTTAAGCCGGTCGACACCTTGAGTTTCATCTGTGATTCGATCACGATAGCACATGTTGTGCAGTCGCATCACAAGGTGTACGTGTTTTGCGATGCCTTCCGATGGCGATGTTGTCACAATTTTGTGTATGTGTCCGTCACAACGCAATCGCAGAATTTCGGCCGGCTTTACGCACACATTGCTGGCAATGTTTGTCATCCAATCCCATAAGCCTTTGCAAATATATGCACAAGGCTTATTGATATGCGACAGAAACGAATGCATGCAACTCATTTAGATAGCAGTTGTCTCTACACAGTGAACTCTATGCCATGGCTAAATTTGTCAAGACGAACTGATGAGTTCAATTACAAAAACAGATAAATTAGTCTTTCCACGATAGAGGGGGCATTTTGGCAACACAGACCATATTTCTTCTATTTCTTTTATTTTGAGACCAGACAAAGGTATTTCCTCGAAAATATGGTCTGTGTTGCCTAAATGCCCTCTTTACTGGGGAATAACCCACATCCATTTTGAGATATTTTACGTACCTCAGGATTTTCTGTTATGCCTTTCAGAAAATACCCTTCAAAATGCAACAATGCAGCTTTAAATCCGTTCAAGAGACTTGCTTTTCTCGATTTTATACCTTCTATTTACATTTTGTTTTATGCAAATAAACCTTTTAACTTAATGAAGCAATTACGCGAGTTTCAGTTGACGAAAAATGGAGAAAATTACGGTATTTCTACTCATAATATGCATACTATAGATTTCTCTAACTACAAAAGCACTTACCGGGATGGGTTAGGGTGGATACCAATATGCCCCAGGAAGTGACTGGAGGTTGGCCCAGGGGGGAGTTCATAGTAACCGTGGCAACAGGGATAAAATAGCAGAAGCGCGAGAGCATGCAAGTAGGAGGAGGCAAAGACAAGGAATAGGGGAAAACAAAAAACTTATTATTTGCATTCTAAATGCAGAATTTAGCAATAGACTGCCGAAGTTAATACGTCATCTTTTGTTAGATGCCTAGGCAATGGCTCTACACTAAAAATCACTGAACCGTGTTCCTGTGCTTTTGCAATGGTACTTTTTCCGACGGTCATGATGTTTAGAGCCATTTACCATGGCAACTCACATCACACTTTGGCTGTCTATGGGATTAAATCAACGCAAATGCAAACTGGTACTGCAGAGGTGCGTGCATATTTTTTTGCACCAACCCTTTTTTTTTTAGTATAATTTTAAATGAAAGTAGGGCCAATGATTTTCCGTTTCAGAAAAGGGCAAATTCCGTTTTTGAAAAAAATGAATTCCGTTTCAGACAAAATAAATTCCGTTTCATGTTCTTTAATAGATAAAATATTGTTAATGCCCAGGGAGTCGATTATAAACATAACTTTTGTATACGATGCACTGCTGACCTCTTAAAATGTTAATTTGAATTGAAAATTTTCCTGAAGATTACTGTAAGTTTACTTGTTCTACACTGTGATCACAGAATTTGCAGAAAAGAATATTTCCATCTGCATACAAATCGCCACTGAACTGCTTTGCCCGCGCAGATGCAGACAAATTCACAAGTGGTGCAGCTTTCCTTTTTTTTGAAGCCAGCATTGTGATATCTTTTCTCAATTGTAAAAACTTTCGTTAAACTTTTTAACGGAATTATATTGAGGTGCAGATTGCTTTTTTAGTTAAACAAAAAGAAGCTTAATAAAGAATGCAGTGTTAAGTTAGCTTGAACAATTTCAATAGGTTTGGCCTTTTTTTGTTTTTTTTTTGTTTTTAACTTCAAACTAAAATCCCGTTTTCCGTTTCAAAGGGCAGATTCCGCGAATTCCGTCCGTTTTCCGCGATCGCGGAAAATCATTGGCCCTATGAAAGCAAACGTGTTGCCAAAGAAAATGTTATTTCTGAAACTAAATTTATACACAAAGAAAACAAATTGCTTTAATAGTGAAAGATAACGCAAAAGTGTTATTTCCTAAATCCGCCAAATTAAGCAACCTACAGGTTTTTGTTTTGTTTTTAAAGAAAAAGCTTCAAATCAAACAGTGTATGCAACATAAGGATTTACATAATTTACATAATGTAGTTGGCACAGACTAGAGCTGCCACTTTTTTTCAGAATTGACAAATAAAGATACACGTACTGGCTTATTTTGGTTACAGTACGTTCAAAAAGAGGTTCTACATGTACATAAAAATGTTACGTTGTACAGGGGATGATCACTACACCAAAAAGCCAGTAACAATTAACATGGAGTTATTTGTACATACGTACTTGTACAGTACAACCTCACTGTTTAGCCAATTTTGTAGGTCCATGCAAGAAGAGATTGATATGTTCACAGATGATTAAATTTAACCTCGAAAAATAATATGTAAACATATGTAAACAGAAAGTACCCCTCCCCCCAACCACTCCCCCACTCCCCCCCCCCCCCACCACTCCCCCACTACCCTCCCCCCCCCCCCCACCACTCCCCCCCCCACACCCCTCTCCCCACCCCTTCCTCCACTCCCTCCCCCACCAATATTTGGATTGTTAACACCTTTATTGGCCCACAATTGCAGTGCATGACTTAGCATTTTCACATCAGCATGTGGCATAACAACAAACCACTCCCGTTTTGTTAACACCTTTGTTTCTGCCCTGAATTTTCTGCATACCAGTTTGATTTCTTTCCACAACGTTTTCTCAACCATTGAACTGCGTCAATATTTGTATTGATGTATTTGCATTGAGACCATACCAGATGCAAACTGGCTCCCCTCCCAACAGAAGGTGTATGTTTACAAACATTGCAGGGGTTCACGGGAAGGTCACTGGTGAAAAAAGGCCTGGTCCCCCGCTGGGAATCCACAATCCAAATGCAGGTGGTATCCTGCTTAATAACATTGGTTTCTCCCACAGTACAACCGGTCAATTTTGCGGTATTTTCGCTCGTTTCTTTGTTTCTCTATTCTGGACCACAGATTTCTGTGGTTTGTGAGGTTAGCTTCTTGTGGAGTTTTATAAATTACTATCAGTGGGGGCTTGATGAAAGATAAATATAGGATACAGACACAAAGAAATCGGTGGGGTAATACAGAGTGCAGGACGTGAGTCCGTGTACTTTGGGAGCCAAACCAGCCATCAAAGATAATGCAATCTACAATGTATGGGTCATTTTTCGAGAGCCTCCTAGCTTTCTGTTGGTTTTCACGATTGCTACATTTCGGAGTTGTACAATAAGGCAAGCTAAAGAAACAACTTGCTAAGGCCCAACGAAAAAAGGGAACTGTTTAGCGTAAGTTGAAGTCTCCCAAAATGATGCGGTGACGCGGTGTTTTTGTTTTTTATTTTTGGCTTTTTTCCCCCTTCTTTTTTGGTAAGTGGATTCCGGTCAATAAAGTCAAGTTGACATGAAGACAACTGGCATGTTTTTAATCGAAACACTCAACAGACGGTGGGTGTCTAAGTAATATATATAATTTTTTTGTGTTTTTGAAAAAAAAGCTTTGACGAGCAGGGTTGAAAGTGACGCGCGCGCTAACGCTAAACATATAGTTCTTTTTTTATGGCCTAAGCCAAGACCAGTATTCCCTCCCACCCAATGCACCAGTATTTACTTCAAAAGAGCTTCATTGTGAGTCACAATTTCACCGTTTTTTCACAAAACATGAAGTGTTTTTCACATTTGTATTTTGAATTACAAGGACAAAACAGGCATGATAAACATTCACTTCGTGTATTTTCCATTCAATACTGCACAGGCTGTTTTGTATGTTTCTCAGGATGACGTCAAAACCCTGTTGATAAACAGACCAAGTGACCTCGAGCGTTTCAGAATTTGGGGTGAAGAGGGTCGGAACTGCTTTACGTTTTAAGCAAAAGCCTGTCGATTTTTTGTGAAAAACAAGTTGTCATGGTGTTGTAGACACATACACCTCCATGATAAACAGAAAAACTCAAAACATGTGGAAGGGGGGATTCTAGCTGTTTAAGAAACTGGGTCACAAATTCTAAAAATGTTCATGGACATCCAGGCATATTTTGAATCATATAATATGCAGTCACCTAAAATTTACAAAATCCACTTTTGCAAATTCCAACAAATTATAGCCCAAGAAAAATCAGGTGCTACACGTGACAAAAATCCAATGGTACATGTGTATACTGTGCACCAAATCCAACACTCCCACGCTACACGCAGCATTTGTCAGCAGGTGTTTTGTATTGAGTTTATACAATTTAGACTTGACTGTTTATTCAATCAGCTGTGTCTGCTGTCTTTTTGTCAGCCATCAGTTTAGCACAATAGTCAATTTTTTTCCAAAACTTTACTGTAATCCTCCGCAATTGGTGACAACAAAAATGTGCATTCAGTGCACGACAAATCGGTTGTCTGGAACCCCAGGGTATGAGAAATGCTGGGCTATCAGAAATCTCCCAAAATAGCTGTCTGTAGACAACATGAAAATCTGGCAAAGCTACTGCACTATTTTTAATCTGGGCTACCAAGTTGACATCATGGGCTTCCATTTTGCAAGCATTACAGTTGCCCGTGGGCAACTGCTTTTATAGGGGATTTGACGAGCACTGTCATTGGGCTATTACAGAAACGATTACTACATGTACACTCGACCAAAAAAGTTCTGTCACCAGTAAGACATTTGTAGATATTTATTATGAAATTGGATTTAATGTAGGAAAATAATATATCAGATTTTAGCTGAACATATCACTCAAAGGAATAGAGCTTAACGGAGTCCATGATGGCAAGCTTCATGGAACAGGAATGCAACAAAGGAGTGTGGGGTCAGAATAAACAACACCAAAAAACAACGATGTCAACTTTTTGCACTCAAGCAAGGGGAGTTACAGTTCAGTATTTTGCTTCCACCATACCTAATGCAATGGCACGATTCAGATTGGACAATTTAACCATTTTGATTTTGATGTTTTTGACAAGACGTTGATAAATCCAAACTCACTTAAAAATGTCCTAATTTTCTACAGTACATACAAATTGCCCATTGCATTGTTCTTTGGTGTTTTTCATTCTGACCCCACACTCCTTTGTTGCATTCCTGTTCAGTGAAGCTTGCCATCATGAGCTCTCTTGAGCTTTATTCCTTTGAGGGATATGTTCAGCTAAAATTTGATATATTTTCCTACATTAAATCCAATTTAATAATATCTATAAATGTCTTACTGGTGACAGAACTTTTTTGGTCGAGTGTATTTCAAAATTGCCCACAGGAATCGTGGTAAACATTTTGATGTGCTGTGCAAAGCAATGCCTTAGATTAACTAAGGCTTTTTAGTACCAAAAGAACCCCCCTGAGTTCAACCTCATGACGATTCACATATGTTGCTCTGAAACTCGCCCCAGGGCAACCTCGTCCCGGGGTTCGGCACCTTGTCCCTCACTTGAACAAGTCAAAACTCACGGTCACCCTTGCTTTTTGTTTTACATTACGGTACCATTCTCTCCCAGGGAAAAGTGTCTCACTCAGGGGGCCAAAATTTTCAACCCTGGTTCTGAGCAGGGTTAAACTCGCCTCAGGCATGCTGGGAAAGCGCAATACCAGGGACAGAGCAATCTCGGGGATGGCTCGGGATGAGAATTTCAAAAGTGGGAATCGAGGCTTATTTTTACCACTGCATCGTCCTGGGACCACCTTAGAGATTTTGTTTGGTGGGAAAAGTATTATAATTTTCAATAATTGCTTAATTTTGTAAATAATTTTATTAAATGTATTTATCCTAAATGTATTATCAAATTAGTTTGGAGAGCCCCTCGGTAGAAACTTGTTTCTTTTTTGTAATCCTGCGGGAGCTATTTGGGTATTGTTTTCTGTTATGTTTCCTGCTCAGTGTTTATTTGTATGTATGTAATATGTGCGTGTAATTTATTTGTCTGTGATTTGAATATCCCGGAAAATGAAATAAATAAAATAAAAAGGCATAGAAAACAAGCAAGACTAGGCTGTCTTAAAATTGGTTACTGGAATGGGGAGGGAGGGAGGGGGGCTAGACTGTAACCTTGTTTAACCCCAACCACCACAAATACACAACCACAAAGTCTCAAAGGTAAAAAACCACAGTCCAACATTGGGGGAAGAGGGGATAGAGTTATTTTGTGGTATATGCACACAATGCATGCATCTTTATTATTATTATTATTATTATTTATTCGGCCTTCAACAACAAGGTACAAAATACAAACATACAACATACAATTCCAAAATAAACTAAACAAAACAACCCTATCCAAGTTGGCCTGGACTGACAAAAGTATAATAAAACACTTTGACTCGAAAGCCTGCCAATCCTAACTTGAAGAGGTAACACACAGAATAGAAGTACATGTATATAACTTAAAATTATTTATATATAAATGCATAAAATATATATTTGATAAATTTAACTCAGAAAATACAGTGAGGAAAGAACACTAATATTTATATAATACATTGACGAAATATTGGATGAAGGATGAACGACAGCAAATCATAATGGGAACAAATATATGTATTTATAAATATATATAAATAAATAAATAAATAAATAAATAAAATAAAATAGCAAGTGGCAGAAATTACTTCAAACTGAAAAAGTGCACAAAGATGACTACAAATGAGGTAACTAAATCCTTCTTTCGGTAAGAGAATACAAGATTAGAAAAAAATGTATTAAAAATGAAACAGACCCACAAAACATGTACAAAAACTCTTGGAGTAAAAGCACAATTAAAACCCCACCCCTTCCAAAATCCCCTCCCCCTTCCAAAATGCCCTCCCCCTCCCCCTCCCCCTTCCAAATTCCCCACCCGGAGTCCAAACTACCGGTAAATGTCTGCAAGAAATAGCACAAAACAAACGAACAAATAAACACCACAAACAAACACCACAAACAAACACCACAAACAAAAAAAACACCACAAACAACACAAACATGTAGAATTAACTACCAAATGAATTTGAAAAATGTCCCAATAAATTTTAAAATGGAAAATGCATAAATTAAACAGCAGCAAGAAATGAGATGAATGTCAAACAATAAAAGGATGAAGGTTGCACATAATATAATTGAACATGAATCTTACTCCCATGGAAGCAGCTGTCAATCGTGTCACCCGAACCCTTGCAAATAATCTTCATAAAATGCAAACCACCGACCAAGGCACTAGACAACTGTATACCCCAGGTCTCGCTTTTGCAACGAGACCCTGAATGCACAATTAGCCTGTTAACCGATCGGCGGTCTGCACCTCACAGATTGAGATCTGAATCCGATGACACGACCAACAGCAAGGTGGTCTCTAAATGCAATGGCATGCACAACACATCACAATACAAAAGAAATTTCTGAGCCTTTACTTTACATAAAAATGAGCAGATAAGGTGGTGTTAAAGTGAGTAAATGAATCGATTAAAAGAGAATCCTTAATGTGTGACGGCAGACTACTCCAAATTCTGGGGAATACATGGCAGGGTGAGTTTTTGAGCGTGAGAGTCCTGGCATAGTGGTGATTAAAGGTGAGTGTGTCCTGGTGTCGCGTGTTGACCGTTGTGTTAATTTTAATAGACCGACAGTCCACCAAGTTGAAGAGGCATTTCACTGTAAATGAAACCGTGTGTTTTTGTCTTCGCGAATCCAGTGTCATCCAGTTAAGTGTACGTAGTCTGTCCTCGTATGGCATTTCCCCCTTACGCTGCTTGAGGCACATCCTACTAGCCCTCCTCTGCACCTTCTCCAGTTTAGCAGAATTGGACGCTGTGTACGGGCACCATGCTGGCAGTCCATACTCAAGCACTGGCAAGACGAGAGAGCGATACAGGGAAGCCAAGGCCTTGGGTGAAGCTCCACCCGCTATCTGCCAAATAAAACCTAACGTCTTATTGGCCTTTGAGACGACGGTGTTTATGTGATCGTTCCAGTTGAGTGAACTATTGATGGTGACTCCAAGGTACTTGAATGTGGGAGTGGGAGCGAGTGATGTGCCGTGAAGTTTGTAGTTGGGAAGAATAGCTGGTTTCCGGGATCTTGAGATGTGCATGATCTTGGTTTTTGTGGCGTTCAACTGCATGCCATTACGTTCACTCCATCGTTGAATTGCAGTGAGGTCTGACTGAAGGGAGAGTTCATCGTCGGGAGATTTGATTGGTTGGTATAGAAGTGTATCATCCGCGAAAAGTAAGCAGTTAGTGGTCATTTTATGGGAGATGTCAGCGATGAACAAATTGAATAGGAGGGGCCCAAGAACACTCCCCTGCGGGACACCAGAGGTGACTGGTGCCCACTCAGAGTAGCATCCCCGGTAAGCAACTCGTTGTTGGCGTCCTAAGAGAAATGACTTTATCCAAGCCCATGTAGTTCCCCGAATGTTGTAGTTACTGGCCAGCTTGTTGAGTAGGATATGGTGAGGCATGGTATCGAAAGCCTTGCTGAAGTCAAGGAAGATTGCATCGATGCGTGGGGGTTTTGATTTATCCAGGATGGTGGCCCAATTGTGGATTGTGTTTGCAAGTAGAGTAACGCACGACTTGCCGGAAGTGAAACCATGTTGTTGTGGGTTGCCAAGGCAGTGTGTGGTAATGTGACTGTTGATGTTGTCTGTAACAGCCCTCTCCAGAACCTTGCAGATAATTGAAGTTAATGAGACGGGACGATAGTTCTTGATATTCGTGCGACTCCCAGATTTAAATACCGGAGTTATTTGTGAACATTTCCAGTCAGTGGGAAGAACACCAGTTGCGAGTGAGGCATTCATCAACCGCATCAGTGGTAGAGCGATTGACGATGCTGTTGCTTTAAGGACTCTCGGTGGTATGGCGTCATGACCTGGGGCTTTATGGGGATTCAGGTTGGACAGGGACTTCATGAGCCAGCCAAGGCTCACAGTCACAGGGGGCATCTCGGGGATTGGTAGTTTGCAAACCGGCGCTGTTTTTGCAGGAGTCTGTGCTGGGGTGAGGACTGATGTAAAGAACTTGTTGAACGCTTGAGAAATGTCAGTAGGCTTGTGAAGTTGTGTATCGGCCACCTTGAATGCAGGTGGGCTTTTGGATTTTCTTTGGTCTTTGACAAATTTCCAAAAGTTGCGTTTGTTGTCTGGCAGAGCAAATAGATTGTTGACATATTTCCAGTACTCTTTCTTTGTTTCGTTCTTAACCTTGTTGCGGATTTGTTTGTAGTTCTTCCAGTCTCGGATGTTACCGCTTGATTTGGCTTTGGTGAAAAGTGTTTGTTTCCGTTTGATTAGTTGTTTCAATGCTGGTGTGATCCATGGAGAGATACGACGATTACAAGTCTTCCGTGGAATGCTGTCACGGATGGCTGCATCTAGTAAATCCATAAATGACTCCCATGACGCCTCAGGATTGCTGTCGTCCATGAATGCAGACCACGGCAAGAGATGTAACAGAGTCTCCAAATGTGTGAAATCTCCCTTCTTGTACTGCAGAAATGAGCGTAGTATTTTGGGTTCTGGGGGTGTTTTGTTGGCAACCAGTGAGAAAAACACTCCATGATGGTCACTGTTGACTGGATTGGCAACCGTTTCCACTGAAGAGAATTTCTCCTGTCTGTTTGTAAATATCATATCGATGACAGTCCCGGTCGATGAAGAATTACTCGATGGCCGGGTGACTTCTTCAACTAGTTGGGTGAGGCCTATTGACGTGGTCACTTCTTGCAGAGTTGTCAGTGCGGAAGATTCAATTAACCAATTTATATTGAAGTCCCCCAGTACAATTAAACCTTCAAAGCTTCCGAGATTTGCTTGGATGTTGTCAAATATATCTTGCAGTTTTTCAAAAAATGATGTATCGGAATTTGGGGGGCGATACACAATTCCCACAAGCCATTTTGTTCGTTTTAATGTCAGGGACAGGAAGGTTACCTCGATGTCGTTTGGGTTTAGGTGGTCAAGATGCGTCGGCAACAATGAGTCCTTGACTACTGCCACAATACCACCACCACGGCCGGTAGTTCGGTCACGGCGAATGGTGGAATATCCGGGTAGGCAAAAAACATCATTTGGTGACAGCCATGTCTCCGTGATACAGACAATGTCAAAAGGATGAAGTTCAAGGAATGACTGCAAGTCCTGCTGTTTACTGCGGATGCTGCGACTGTTGAGAAGTAGCCCAGAGACAGAATTGTTTTGGATCCCTGAAGGTGTGGGGAAGCCTGCAGGATAAGCCTTCAAATTAGTATCTTGATTCAAGGCAAAATCCAGCTCATGATCACTGCCAAATACTTCATGGAATGAGGTGTCGGAACATGATGAGAATGGAAACTTGTAGATGCAATATGGGCAAAACCAGTCCACAGTACTTGATATCAGGTAGTTGTACTGGGTGATTGACATGTCAGGGATGCATTTCTGGTGCCAGAATTTGTTACAGTCTTCGCAAAGAAGAGATCGCTGGTTACATTTGACTGGCCGACTGCAACTGCCACAGGGGTCCTTCACAGGCCCTGGGTTGAGTTCTATGTCTCCAGACACAGTTAGCAGGATGTGGAATGATGCTGTGGTATTTTGATAGTAAGGGACAGGAGCTTTCCCAAACTTACTTTTTCGAGTCGTAGAGAGTTTTTTGTACTTCAGCCATATTGTGTATACACATGGGGCAGGATGCTTGTAGATGCCCAGCAGGTAACAATGGGTGGTGATCACCACACAATGGTAATCATACTGTCCACAATGGAGTCGGTCAGGCATGGTGGCTTGGGTGTAGCTGCATGCAGTGCATGGTTGAAACACTGACTGTAGTTGACAAAAATCCAACACAAAATCTGTCCAGAAATCCTTTGCAGTACCTTCATCTTGTCCAACTGATGAACCAGCAGATTCACCAAGAAAAACTCTTTCCAGTGGTGTGTAGCTTACACAGGAAATCAAACTAGTGACAGCACAAATAGTGAAAAACATCAGAGCCGAAGACCCCTTCTTGTCACCGAGGGCGGCGATTGCGGTTGAGATATTTTGGAGAAGAGACGGGGTAGTTGTCTTGGTCGAAGCCATGTTGGTGCTGATGAAGGTTTAAAAGTGCTGAAATTTACTTATTCAGAATATCGATAAAAAATGGAATGGGGCTTTTCTTAAGCTGAGACTCGGAGATTGAGAAATTGTGTGACTGTTTCTATACGACGGCTGTAACGTTGGCAACGTTGGCCAACAATTCGAGTGGAACGTAATGTTTTATATCAACGTCAACCACATACCTTTCCTGACCTAATTGCTCCCGTTAAAAACTCCTTTTCAACATTTGCCAGCGGTGTTTCCTTCATTCTTAATTGATAATATGGAGAATTTCATGCAAAATAACACGATTACAAATAAAATGCAGTCGCACCGTGCACCGGGAATCGCATCTGTTTTTATACAGGATCACTTATCACACAGCAACAAGTCTGTTCAATACAACTTTAGTTCTGTTATTCAACTTCATATATATAAAGCAATAAAACAAATGCAAAAATGTTCTCCACCTTTTGAAGGAAAACAAACCCAGTCAATCTGACAGCGGGAATTTTCAGCAAACAGAAGCTTTGTGCAGTCATGCATAATAAATCTGTTTTGTAAATATTACAAACTTAATTACAAAAAGAACATTTTCAAATTTTGATTAAATTGAAAATGTGCGTTTCTTTTGCTGCTCAGTATATACAATGAATACTTCTATTTTCCACTTTCAACTTCTTGATTTCTGGATTCTTTTCAATAGCACAATTTTAGTACCATTATTTTCTATCTACAGAAAATACTCTATGGCAAGTGGGTAATTGTTACTATACTACAAGAATATTATTGTATGTGGTATAGTGGGAAGGGGGGAATCAAATGGTATTTTTTCCGTATACATTGAACAAAGATTTGAAGGAAATTACCTCCTGGAATCAACAGATAATCTAATTTTAAGATATACTTCCCACTTGCACTTTTGTCGCAGATGTTGCGTTTCTGTAGAAAAATCACATTTTCTCCTTCAAAAATTGCATTCAGTTAGTGCACAAGATAACCCCCCCTGTTGTCGCGCTTACGCATGGGAAGCTCGCGCCGTAATTTTGTGCATTACTTTATGCAGTAATTTTATCATTTATTTATCTCAGAAAGTGCAAGTGGGAAGTATATCGTACAATTGGATGATCTGTTGATTCCAGGAGGTAATTTCCTTCAAATCTTTGTTCAATGTATAAGGAAAAAATACCAATCAAATTAGTAAATAAAGGCAAGCAAATAAGGCTGAGCAAATTCAAATTTTGTCACCACTTTTTTGGTCTTATTTTAAGCTCTGTTAAAATATTTCATTATCGATTAAAATATTCAAATATTTTGCACAGCCCTATGATGCAGGACATTCTACTGTGCACTCATTCTCTAGTCATTCATGCACTGACAAGGATGTATGCTCTTAAACTAAAAACATGAAAAAAACAATCATTTACTTACCGATACTCTGTTCACCTTCGCAGCGGACTCCAGCGTCTTCATTATGACTGCAATGGTTCTCTCTCCAGGGATTTTGCGGGCAGTGAACCAGTTCTCCTTCACTGCCACTGCACTGGACACTACTCAGGGCGATGGGTCCTGAGGACAACAATTAAGTCACGATCAAAAACTCAGAAACACATCTCTTACAAATAACGCATTAACATATGTACTTTCAATCACCGTTTTCACAATACAAAATGTACAATCTCAGCGCAGCACGATATTATGCATGGAGCAGGCATGAAATTGAACCCCATTTGTAAAGGAGGTTCGTTTGCTATTTAATTCCATCACAATTTAAGATGTTTTAAAATATTTCAGACTGTAGGATTTCAGAAATTGTATCTTTTGATGAATTTTGGTCATAAGAAAATTGCAACATTGTAACGCAATTTATCTTCAAGCAAACTTGAATCTGTGGTTCTGATTGGTGGATCCATGGCAACCAACAGTGTGATAATGTTTCATATACCTTTTCCGATTCTCATATTGCACTCTGCATAATGCGCCATGGTATTCAAAGATAACTGCTTCCCTACGCATATGCGCGGAGTAGTACTTTAATCGCGCGCAAAGTGCGCGCGTTATTCGGCCTCGTGGGATATGGGACGCAGACGCACTACGTAATGCTGTATTCCACTCGCGCTCGTGGGATAACTAATAGTATCAATCATCTCTGTAGTTACATGGATTTCAATCTATATTGCTGCTAAACAAGGAATATTGCACCTGAAATGTTTAGTTTTATATGCAAAAACATATACATGTAACTTTTATATTTTTCCTTCTAAATTTGGGCATACATGTATGTTGAAATTGCTTTTTCTGATGATTGGCTCCTATGTATATCAATTATCATACAAAATTTAAACTTGGGATGAGAGAAAAATCGTAAGGGCCTTATCAAGATTCGAACCCGAGACCTCTGACTCACTAGGCAGATGCTTTACCATCTGAGCTATAAGGCACAGTTGGTATACTCCCTCAGGTTTTCCATTATAAACCCAATTCTTCTCTCGGTGTTGCATGGTAGCGCAACTGGGCAAAGTAACGAACACAACATATGGTATGGTGCCTGATCACCATTGAAATGAAACAACCAAACTTGGGATGAGGGGAAAAATCGTAAGGGCCTTATCGGGATTCGAACCCGAGACCTCTGACCATGGAGGCAGTCTTTCCTTCCTCCATTCTCTGACTCACTAGGCAGATGCTCTACCAAAAGTTTAGTGATGTCACGTTTATAAAATCTTACCTTTTATCTCCGACAAGACGGACAGAGCACGTTGTCTATAACGTCGAGAAACCAAGTGATTCTTTTCAGAACCAAAGAGAGAGATTTTGAATGAATGGTGTACCGTAAAAATAAATTTCAGCTTAAAACCTCAAGCATCAACAAAAATATTGTTTTTTATGCCGACGTTCATTAAAGTTCAGCCATGTACCAACCTGTGCCCTGTCCATAAGCTGAAGATGGATACGCAGCCAGTGCTGAGCCATAGCCAAGTTCCCTGCACACAACCTCAGCATCATTGATGTCCCATCTGTCGTCGCATACAGTCCCCCATTCTCCATCAATGTAAACCTAACCAAAATACAAAAACAGGAGACAATCTATTAGGTTGGCACTTCTTGAAATATTCTCTTTGCTATGGAAAATTACACTTTATTTCTGTAAGAATGTACCGGTATAAGTCATTGTACTTAGCAGCCAGTGTCACTGTCATCATGTTTTGCACACAAGCCGATTGCCAACTCGACTCGAGTAATATGTAAATTTTATACCAAATTCAGTGTTCAATGAGAACAAAAAAAATACCTTCTCTTTAAAGACTCAATAACCACCAAAAGGTGTTAATATTTTAGAGTGAAAAAACATTCAACAATTTCCTTCAAAATATTTAAAAAAATTCTGCCCTGTTCCACAGACTTAACACATGGAGTCTCAGTGGTGAACGGAATTCATACCGAGTTGACTTATCGGTTTCTTCCTCCATGGACGGTTGAGCGCACAATGGTCAACTCAAGAAGGTACAACGCAACGATCGAGATAGCATGGATAGTACCGGTACAAAACTGTTGTTCAAGATGGTTCGAGTCGAGTAGACCCAGTAACTGAGTCGTTGGCCCCGTTTTTGACGATATTGGTTTTTTTGGGGGGCGACTAACCGAAAAAAGAAAAAAAACGACTGAGTTTAATACTGGGGACTACGAGTCTAGTCGAGTTCATGAGTTGGCAAACGGTCCACAAAAAACGACATGGTCGAGTTGACTGTTTTGTAAGGCTAAATCTGAACCCTATCAACTACAAGAGGAAGATACTCCTGCTTCATTAACAGTAAAACTGATTTTTATCCAACAACGGTATTTTTTTCATATACATTGAACACGGATTTGGGTAAATTTATATTTTGGAATCGATAGCTTATTCAATTCTAAGATATACTTCCCACTGACACTTTCGTCGCAAATGTTGCATTTCTGAGATAAATAAATGATAAAATTACTGCATAAAGTAATGCACAAAATGACGCGGCGAGCGGTCTGTGCGTAAGCGCGACAACAGAGGGCGCTGCGCGCGCGCGCGAATGGTTATCTTGTGCACTAACTGAAGGCAATTTTTGAAGAAGAAAACGTGATTTTTCTACAGAAAAGCAACATTTGCGACAAAAGTGCAAGTGGGAAGTATATCTTAAAATTACATTATGTGTTGATTCCAGGAGGTAATTTCCTTAAAATCTTTGTTCAATGTATACGAAAAAAATACCCCAACAACTTTGAGGGAAACCACAGCTAACCAAGAGAAATTAGGAAAGATTTTCTTGCCAATATATGCAAACACTGCATCACCACTGCGCGCAGCCATCTTGAAAAATGTGAAGTACTGGGCTTTTCCAAATTTTTGCTTCGTCTCCGTCTCCATCTCCATAGGGTTTGCGTGGAGTCGGAGCCTGAGCCTTATCCCAAGTCTAGATTTGGAAAAAGGCCCATGTGTACGCGTGCGCAAACATAGACTGGTTCCCGTCCACATATTCCACACATGAGAATATAAGGACAGGTAATAAAGGTCGCTTCATCTTGATCTGTGATTAATCGAATCAAGTGTGTATAACAATTTTATATACCGAAGCGATGAAACAAGAAACAGTCGTCGAAACATCTCACGCTCGACAACAATATTTTAAAACTTTGGCCATTATTATTATTATTAAATTAATCATACTATAAAAGTTCCTGGTAAAATGCAAGGGTACATATGGGGTTCAAAGCAAGAAGTAATGAAGACACGAACCTATTTGGATTAATTGAATAAATAACACAAAATCATACTTTTCCTACTTGCATTCCTCAATTAGAAACGAAAATACAAAACAAAACAGCAACATTTACCTCTACACGCCCCTCGTATGCCGTGGCTCCTCCCACCAATTTAATGGCAAGATTCTTTGACAACTTGGGATCGCAGGACTCCACACATTTACGGCCATCCAAAAATAGATGATCCTTGCAGCTTGAGCACACGGAGTTGCTCGGGCCGTCGTGACAGTTGTTGCAGTTCTCGTGACACGGCCCGCACGTTCGGCTGACCGTGTTTCCATGAAGTCCGTTGCCGCAGTTCGTAACGCAGCGTTCGTCCAGGAGGAACCGTGGGCCCTGGCACGAGAGGCAGCGTTCGGCCCGTTCGGAGCAGGTCAGGCACTCGGGGGAGCAGAGTTCGCATTTATTGGTGCCGGGCACGCTGTAGTAACCGTCACCGCATGATCTCACGCACAAACGGGATCGATCAGGGCCCGAGCATCGAACAACTACATTGAAATTGCCAAATAAATTTTAAATTAACTAATGAGTCAATGATGATACGTCAAATATCGTTTTAAAAAGCCAAGAATTAGGAATTTGTCTGGACGTTTCCAAAGGTTCACGGCAGTTAGTCTATCTTCCCTAAACATCAAAGGCACAGACTCGTCAGCAATGCGCGCGCGCCAAATTCGTGCCACGAAATACGCAGCTCCATAGCAAAGGCATGGAGCTGCGTATTTCGTGGCACGAATTTGGCGCGCGCGCATTGCTGACGAGCCTCTGCCTTTGAAGGACTTTAATGTGAAGTTGAAGTACGACGTTTGCCTGTCCGTTTTGGAATTCCATACGAAAGTAACGGAATTGCAGGCAGGAGACATTACCGTATTGTCCCTCACTCGAAAAGTCAACTTCAAAAAGTAGGTTAATTTATGGTCGGTTAAATTAAGACGGTTGTTGAAATGAAAGGACAGCTTCTTATCGGCAGGTTTTATTTCGCCGTTACGCGTCGAGTTGTTGTTTCAACCATAGCGCCATGTTTCAACTGGGTTGCGGCCGGTTTTCGCGACCACAACTGCAGAAATCGTCAATTATTGACTCCGTTCACTGGTTGAACCATGCATGTGTCAAAAACATGTTTTGGTTACGATTGCAAAAACAGGCCCATGGATAACGGCATATCGAAGCGTTTCTGGAAACAGCAATCGTCCTCAGTAGAAAAGGGCCATATTTTTTATAGCCATGCATCCACGAAATCAAAATAAACTACGGTATCATTCAGCCGACACTTTGCCCGACGAATTACCTGCGTCTTCGTTATGCGCACAGTTGTGCCTCCCCCAAACCAAATCAGGGCAGAATTCCATCTCAGACTCCGTACCACGGCAGGTGACGTCATCAAGATGAATAGGCATCCGCTCCGATGCTAAATCTATGTTTGTCTGTGACACGCTCAGTGCTTTAACAGCAGAGCCTGGTGGATCACGTAACAAGAACATTAAAGTTTGCTCATAATGTAACAATAAATAACCGCTAATGTAGAGTATGTTACTATTTTTTTAATTTTCGTATCGGTTCTAATCGATGATGTAACAGAAATTGAATAATAGTGTGGTAACACTAATTCTACTAAGTTATCAGTCAAGTTTGTTACGTTGTCGGTTAGTGATACAGTATTGGTCATTTTGTTTGCTAAATATTGTTGGCAAATGTTACCCGTTGGTTACTAGAAATGCAAATTATAATAAGCATATTTTATCGATCAGTAATATATGAACACTTCTTGTTTCAAGGCTGACTGCACCAGCCACCGCAAGAGTCGCTGAGGCAGGGTGCGCCACTCTGCCCGAGATATCTCTCTGAGCTGGACAAAAAGATGTTCAACAATCCCAATATTCGGATTTTGGGATCTTTGGTATATCCATAATATTCGGTTTTCAAGAATCCGAGTATTCGGATTTTATAGGATATTCGGTTTCTCTATAATATTCGGATATTCAAGAATCCGAATAGTCGGATTTAGGGATCTTTGGTGTTTCTGTAACATTCAGATACTTATTCGGTTTTCATGAATCCGAGTCTTCGGAATTCGGGATATTAGGGTCTTTATAATATTCAGTTTTCAGGAATTGGAATATTCGGATTTCGTGATCTTTGATTTGTCTTTAATATTCGGATATTCGGTTTTCAAGAATCCGAATATTCGGGTTATTCGGTTTCTCGTAATACTATGTGTTCATACCTAGCTGAAGCTCACGGCACACAACTGCTGCATCTTGTAAGTCCCACTGGTCGTCGCATATTGATCCCCAGACCCCCTCGTGAAGGATCTCGACCCTGCCTTCAAACGCGTTTCGGCCCCCGTTTAGCCTTAGTCTGTTCCTAGCAGGGCCGCGGGAGAGCTGGCTTCCACAGTTCATAACGCACCTGCAAGAGTGAATTAATGAAGCAACGCAGGTATTTTGATGGAATATACCAGCCTATATTAAGGTATCATCCAGAACCATGTGAAGAGAAATCGCTTCGTTTGACGAAAGTGTTTTCCCCCAAGTTAGTCGTCAGGCGGTCGTATACACATTTCGCCATATATCACTCAAAGAAGATCGAACGAAGGTCGGTTTACCATCCACACCAGGCGACCGGTAACTAAAATCGAAATGAGGTATAGACCCTTTGCACCAGCGGCCATGACAGGGAACAGGTTTTCATATTTAAATGATGTGACAAACAGATCAACAAAGTGCCTATACACGTGCATGGCGCACAGTGACAAATGGCTGCCCCTGTGATCGCCTTTCGTGCAAAGGGTCTATTGGTGGTATTTCGCTTATTAAATCGAAAGAAGCAAGAACACACACAGTTTCTTTGTCGAAGGAACCTATATACCCATCGAAACTTTGGAAACACCTTGAAAACAAAACGTGAGAAAAAACGTATAATTTTGTGAATGTTAATTTTGTGAAAGCAAATGTAGGTGTATTCTAACAAAAAGAAACATGTTAATTTTAGTGCCATCTTCGGCCTCAGCAGTGGGCTTTATCAACGAATTCCTTTAACTGGCACATTTTTTTGCTGTTGGATATGGTTAATAAATACAAATTGGAGAGCATGCAAAAACAAACGGCTAAACTTGATGTTCATCAAAGAATCCCCCTTAGCATCTATGACATGTACTGCAGCTACACACAATCTCTGCATCCTGATTGTCAGTTTCTCCAAACATTTAGTCGAAATACGCCTCTTTTAAGACTCTCCAGAGGTTTTCTTGGCTGGTTGGGCATTTCTTTCTGACCTTACGATCCAACTCCTCCCAGAGCAGCTCAATGGGATTGAGATCAGGTGATTGGGCAGGCCATTCCATGATGGACAGCACTCCAGATGACTGATTTCTCTCCAGATATACACCTCCGTTTGCTTAAATAGCTTAGTTTATTAATTATGAATAAACAAAATAATACTTCCGTCTCAAAAACCTAAAACTTTCAAGGTGTTTCCAAAGTTTTGATGGGTAGTGTATATATTGCGTGAAAATGGGAAATAAGTTACCTTTTTTTCCACATGCAACACGAGAGAAGAAAATAGGATTTTTATTCAATATAATAATAGAAGAGGGTGTGTTTTACACATTTCGGTCAATTTCAGAAAATTTGATTGTTCCGTTTTGGCGTAAGTGCAAGTTTTCTATTTTTATGCTAATGAGAATTTCTATATTCATGAGCAAATCCGTGATGTCATCTCAGGACAACAGAGGAAATCTCCATTGACTTGTATACAAAAGTTGTTGTCATTTTCTGTGACTTCTTGGTGTTATGATCTGTAACAGTTTAGTATGTCATTTTGTAACAATCCCAACAAGTTTGTTTGGGTCAGAAATTGATCAGTGGGCTACTGCTACTGTTTGAAATGTAATGTTCTTTCTTTGTTTTTCAACTGTGGGTTCCCTCCATGACTAGCAATAAACAGCGCCCTCGTCTGTCAAGAAAATTTTGAAATAGAGAAAAGGTCACTTCTTTCTAAAATGAAAACAAATTTCAGTTTGCCACTTTGTCTACAACTCTTTTATCTTCTGATTCGTGTAGAAAAACAAATGGTTGATAATTTTCACTTCACTAAACCTTTAAATCTTCTCAAGAGCTATTTGCTTCTTTCTTTATAGTGTTGCCTCGTTTTATTCAAGAACCAGTGTGGCGCTGGCTAGTATCGCGTAGTACAACACGCTGGAAGCATTTTAGGCTCACTATCTCGTAGGCCTACGTCTGCGATTTGCTGTGACGTCACTCGCACTGTTTCTTCAAGCTAAACGTAGATGTAGATTAAGAAATACGCAGAAGATGCGGCACTTCATGATGACATCACAACTTTATATATACGTCACAGTCTGCAAGCCCACCCACTCACAATAATGTACATACATGTAGTCGGAAAATTAATGCAAGCTGTTTCCAAATAAATGGCTGTGTAAACGAGCTCCATTATGCACAGACGTGTTGCAATGCGCGTCTGCTGTCGTCAATTGATATTAAAGGCCAATTTATAGGAGGTACTCGCGGAGGTAGTTTTGTAAGGTACAACAAATGAAGGTTGTCATGACATAGGCAGGCCTACTCCAACTGAGCCTCTCCTCATTTCTAGTGCCAAAACATCGGGACTGGAGCGTCGTATAAAAACAGGGTTCAAACTAACCACCGTCCCCTGCCGTCACGGCCATTTCCATCTACCATTTTTGTCCGTTTTTCCAACACAATATTATTTATTCACAAAGTTCACAAAATAAACCAAATCGAGGACATTAACGATGTATACGCTTACCGGTAGTTATGATGTAGTGGAGCATTTTTATTTGAAATTCTAATTACATGTATGTTCTGTCGGAGAAAATAATCGCACAAAAGGGTGACATAATCACCCAGATTTCCCCTATCTACAATACGTTTACCTTATGAGTACCAGTTAATTTATTTGAGCACTGGTTATCTCAGAACCCAGGCTCAAAGCACACTATATATATACAGTGGTATTGTGTGACCCATCGGATGCAAGGCAAAACCGACCGCCCAATGTCATGTGCACATCGGGTATGGATCTAAACAACCATCAGTAATCTCATTTTAGGAATCCACACAAAAATTCATCTTGGAAAAACTACAATGGCCTTTAAGACGCGAGAAAGATGTAGACCAACGCAAGCCCGCCCACGCATGTGAGTTGTCTGGACGCAGAAAGAATCCGTACGCCACAGGCCCACTGTCTGCTTCCAATCAAGAGCACATTAGCGAATTGTTTTGTTTCGGGCATAATCCGAATGGATAAGTGTATGGCTTAAACTGGTGTGTTTTATTTGGATTATTTCCAACGATAGATGCTGAGTATAGGGTGCAGGCACTGGTGTCGTTTTTATACGAGAATTCCGTCGTTAGCCTACCCTGTGCGTTTAAATAATGGAGAAATAACGGTATTATTTCTTTTAATTATTGGCGTACTGTTTCTGAATATAGGCTTACATTGTTGTATAGTGCACTTGCAGAGTGTCTTCTACATTAAAGGAGCGTGAACAGATCATATTTTTGATACCATATCATGCATGTGTCACATTTTTTCTCATTTCCCTTCTGAAATTTCACCTTCTCAATCCATATTTCTGGGGATGTCGTCAAAAGCCAACCGAAATTTAGTAAGTAATTTACCCGGTTATATAGGCCTACATAAAGCAGTACAGCAATTATACCAACCTTTTTGCTTCCACATCCAAATTGGGCTTTGCAAATGTCCTGTTTTCTTCACATTTTTAGGGATGTATTTTATATAATGGTTAGAACGAAATCTATTTTCTGGAAAAATATGAACACCTCCTTTAAGTAATTGAAGAAACCTTGCATCATTTTTAGATGAAAATTTAAACGAATTCCTGAAATAACTAAGATTACAAAGTAACAACCAGAACTTCTAAAATTCAAGTGACTTGGAATAGACTACTAAAGTGTGACGTCGTTGCCATGGTAATTGGGTCTAAACATTCGCTGGTAATCTGAAACGTCCATTGGTATAGCGCAGGGAAACAGTTCACTGGTTTTAGTGTAGATCCAAAAACCATGGCAACACACAAAGGGTGACGTTTTCACTTTAGTAGTTATACTTTTGCCATTATACTTTATAAAACGTGAACGCCGCTCGCTATAATGACGGATTTAGTGTACGTTGTCTAAAGTATATAATGGCAATTGTACGATTTTTTTACATGTTGTTCGAATCCGGGGCGTGTATGTGGATTGGGTTTGCAGTCCCTACTTGACCGCGTGGGTTTTCCCCTGGGGCATTTCTCTGGGGGTTTTCCTCCCACTTCTAAAACTGCAACTCCTTCTTCGTCATCTCAAGTTGATAATATAGTATAGTTAAAGCTAAAACCGTATAGTTGATGGCATAAAGGGCCTTAGTTGCCGAAGATGCCATAAAATATACAACAACAACAACAACTTTTACACGTTAATTTTTCTATTCAAGGCTCACAAAAGCGCGCCACAAAAGGTAAATAAGGTGTGACCCGAACTGGCACGCTCTATGGGTTTTAGTGGTTGTGAAATCTTGGAATACTATACACCCATATAAAGGCGTTGTTTGAAATATAATGCCTTGGTATTTCGGGCATGTACCTGTGCCAAACCTTTAAAATGTAAATGATTTCCAACAAATAGTTGAGTATTATAGCACGAAATGGCTCGTCGTGTGCTATATTCAGTCAACCATAACCTCAAAGGCCAGATGAAGTCTTATACCTAAGTCACAATTAAAGCGGAGGCCGGGCGGCGTGTGCGATTTATAGGCATCGGCCGGCGTGTAGAGGTCGGCGAAAGATCGCGCGATAGGGCGGTCACAGTCACAATTAAAAGTGCCCCGCACGCTGCCATGACGGAATGGGGTCGATTTCTTGGCCCGTTTATCGGCCTGTGTGCGGCAGGCACTCGTCCGATGTCCTGCCGATGTCCTGCCTATGTCACTGCGATACCCCAGCCGATATCTGGCCGATTTCCGGCCGGGGCGGCGCCTGGCCGATATATGGATTGTCTGGGTTGTCAACAATTTGGCCCGGAGTCCGCCCGATGTGTGCGATGCCCTGCCGGACATCGGCCAGGCATCGACCGATTTATTGGCGATCAGTTTGCGATGCGAAACGCCGCACCAGGTTTACAATCCGATTTAAAAGTAACTCGATGCCCGCCCGATGCCCAAAAATGACCCGGCAGCCGCAAGGAGTCCCGTGGGGCGCCGGCCGAAAATGCCTAAAAATCCGTCGCAAACTACTCGCAAACCCACCGCAGGCTAATTGTGACTGGGGTATTAGCTAATGATCATTAAATTTTCAACGAATTCTATACGCTATATATAATGGAAGAATATTTGTACTGATAGGTTGTCCATATTTGCGTGTTTCGCATAAATAGCTTCTGGTGTACTGACGTACTTCCTTTAATATGCATACTTAGTATCTACTTGACCATACTAAAATGTTGTTGCTATGTGGTGAACGCGGCAGGTACGTGTGCAGTACAGAATCAATACCGTGTGATATGATGCAAAATGACTATGATGCAAGGCTCCCAGCTTAAAGGCCCATGATAGAGTTGTTATAAGAAAGCACACGAACTTCGCCTACCTGTTTCCAAGTAGAAAGTTAGGTTCTGAGCAACTGGTACAATTCTGAGCAACTCCGGCACAGGTTAAGCACGGAGGCTCACACTGCCTGCATTCTCTACTGGAGACATCCGCGTAGAGCCCCGGGCCGCAATCGGCGACGCACCGGTGCCCTTCAACGGCGCTCGAGGACTTTACGAAGGTACCATTAACGCATTGTGATGGCCCAACATTCGCCGCGGCTTCTGAAAACATTTAGGAGAAATTATTAGTCTAGAACAAATCAACAGGATGAGAATATATATTGATGGAAAACAATCAAACAGTCAAAAACGAACATCGAGAAGACTTTATTTTGTGGATTTTTTATAACTGGTAAGATCTTGTGGGTTCGAAATGTCTTTCTTACGGTGAAAAACCAATGAACCGTGAAGCATTATGACGTTATACTGCAAAATTGCTAAAAGGATCACCTAAATATATATTTTAATGCTGAAAGTTATGCAATATGTTAACATCTTACATCGTATTCATCAACATTTTCCTCAAAGATTCTTAATGGCTACCTTTTTTTATAAAGTTATATATGAAAACATCAGCAATTCTCGGGAAATTTCGTGTAGATTAAAGCGGGCCTCCCATTGTGCGATTTTTGTCACGAATTTCCTACGATTGGTATACGATTTGGTACGATTGTGTGTTTAGAGTCTATAGGCAGTCTCCGATAATCGTACCAATTCGTAGGAAATTCGTGGCAAAAATCGCACAGTGGGAGGCCCGCTTTAGCCCCAGGCACAACGGATCGTACGAAATTTTGTCGAGGTAGACCCATAAAATATTTTTCGTGGCCAGATCTTGCAACATGCCCGAAATCTCTTTCGAGTGGTCACAAGGGCTACGACACATTAAATATGGTTTGGTGATGGGGACGCGACAGAAAAAAAGATATGTCGTGGTTATGTCGTGGGTGTGTCGCAAGTCAGTTGTGCGACAGTCGTGGGAGCATCGTGAGTTGTCGGGGGGGGGGGGGGGGGGGGGGGGTGATCAGGTCGTGGTTCACTCGTGGGATGCGCGTGCGACAGTCGAGCAAAAAGGTGCATGTCCAATTTTGCCTCACGACGGCAAGTCGATGCCACGATGCTCAAAATTTCGTAGGACTGTCTTGCGACGACCCCCGATGACCCACCATTTGCCCAAATTGTCTGTCGTGTCGTGGCACAATTGCGTCGTGGGTTCGTTGTGACCAAGCCTTTACTATGCACGGACACCCAGGATTTTCATTGTTATGACATTTAAACCATGTAAAAATTTTACTTTGATGATAAAAACGCAAAATAAAGAGGGGGGGGGGGGGGGGAGGTCACGATTTTAGAGTTGTCCCATAGGTTTAGTGCATTGGGTCCTAGAGTGTGTCCGCGTGCATGACTAATCTTTTCCCTTGAAACTTGTTTTCTGTGTACGTAGCTTATAGAATTTGCACACTTGGAAACCATCGACTTGATTTTTGGCTTTATTCTGATTTAGTTGGATTCAAGTGTAATGAGCTTGATTCGGCCCCATAAAAGCATGCATGCAGATTTACTGGAGGTACAGTTTTGAACATGTATATAGAAAATCCCTCAAAATATAGTCACACAGACAAGTCCAAACCGAAGCCGAAAATTCAGAAGTTTGGAAAAGGCACGAAAATATACGAGACTCCAAATATTCCAAATTTGCGTCATTTTTAAAAATGATTTTTTTAATTGTTTTTATTTTTTTAAATAAATATTTTAATGCTATGTATTTGTGACATGCTATATGGAAGTGGTTATCAGGCGCCATTTCAAGGCGCTATTCCAAGATCAAATTAGCATATATTTGTTTATAGGAAATTTTTAATTAAAATTAATGAAATGGGAGAAAGGATAATGAAAAATTGTCTCATCAATCCCAATGAAATAATGTTTCAGTTGCACAGCTATATTTGGCAGGTTAAATCATGACAAAATCCTGGAAAAAATTATCGTAAACGTTATTCAATTAAAAAAAGCACGTGCAGCTGTCTGGGTACCAATAAAGGATTCTATTTTTATTTTTATGTGGGTCAGAGCAAAAGACACATCGATTTCATTGGTAGGCTACGTATACAGAACCAAGAGAAACGTTGACGTACGTATGTGCAAATTGATTATCGTGGAATTTCACTTGAATGTGTTGGAAAATCGTATACTACAGGTGGGCACTGTTCCAAAGAAAATTGTGTCTCACGTTCAAATTGGCATTTCCTTTTTCTGTTTTTCAGTTGGTCACGTTCCTTTAATAATCGATCGAAGAAGCTGTACCATGACGTCAGTATCTCACATTGACGTGTGTAAATCATAATTATACCGTAAACTAAACAATACATTGTCAGATTTGTTTGTTAATTTTTCTCGCTTCGGATGGACGCTATAGCCAGCGCTACAGTTAAAACAGATTTAATGGCGGATAGATTGTTTTTTTATCAGTGAAAGTTGTTTTTTATCAGTATAATAAAACAATAACGCCAATATGCGCCATATGCAGTATGGAGGTTGATCGGGATTTCAAAGACTGGCAATAACTTTGCGAGGGAGTTTTCGCTTTATTCACAGAACCGCCTTATTGACAGAACCCGCGTTTTCTCGTGTCTGTCCTTAATTGGATTATTTTATTGTCATTTTCACGAGAGAAAAAAAGTACATCCCACAGAAACGGTGGGTGGGGGTTTCCCTGACAACTACCGTTGAAATATGTTTTTCATTATACGGTTTAAAAAAAACAGTTTAATTCCTGTATCTATTTTGATGCAGGCATGTTTATACAGTATCGTTATTGCGTGGGATATACGTATGCACTTCTGCAAAACACATCTGGCACAGCACACGCTGCAGTATTTTACAATAATACACATGTGAAATGAATTAACTTTATACTCAAATGCGACGGTCAAATTGACAGTACACATAAATATATTTAAAGGTAGAACACATCATTTGCAGTCACGGTGACCCGATTTCTTTTCACGAGTTGACAAGAAAAACATTACTAAAAGTGTTAATAACAATGGTACCAAACACCACGTGATCTTATTTCAGAGAAATGTGATAAATTAACAACTGAAGGTGGTTTTGAAAAAACAAAAATTATTTTGCAAAAGACTTTTTACCATTCAACTCAACACAAAAACCATGCATAAATTTTTCAAGTTTTCAGAAGTATTACTGCACCTATGTGGCTGAAATTTCTACAGGACAGTTTTATCAACATGGGTTTTTAATCACGAGTGGAAATAACGTCCTTTGTAACAGTTTACCAATCATGTGTTCTACCTTTTAACCCTAGCGGTTTTGTTACTTTATTATAATATGGCACGTGGGCGTATTGACGAGGCATTATACAGGATTTCCGTTTGCAGACAGAAATTGATGGATTTTAGAAATAGACGGATTTATAGGCCTATACAGCTAAATTAATTGAGCTCAAAACACTGACATTTTAAAAAGATTATATTCATGAACGCTAGAAAATAAACAACAAAAAAGCGCACGTGGTTCTTTGCTGTCGAGATTTCAGACCGAGCTACTCCATAGAAATTTATTACACATTGAGAGATTTTAGAACAAACACCAAATGGCTTGAACCTGTTCCGTGTATGCAAACAATTTTTATTTTTTACATCATTCAACATTTTAAAAGTTTTTCTGCAAATGATATTAGTGGCATTTAAAAGACTACCACCGTGTTTATACTGAATTCAGAGTGTGTACTATAGCTAAACAAATAACCATTGGGTGTTTCCCTAAAGATTTGGGTAAAAAATATGTAACTGGTTCCCGTGTAATTTTGGTGACGTTAAATAAAACGAATGAGAAACCGACCAAGAGAACTTTCACACCGTTTTACTCCCAGCTTTCGCGGTTTGCAATTCAGGTGAAAGTAATGGCCTTTGTGTCATGGTCCTTGAAAAAGACATATTCATAATATTGTGACACGACACATTTCATTAGGTGGGGTTTGTTTACAAACAAAGTACCGGGTGTGTTGAAACAAGACACGAGTTATGAGATTTTAATGTAGAGAAGTTACCGGTAATTGTCAGTACTATTGTTATTAGAATTTAATGAGCAATGACTTTGCAGGAAATTCGGCTTGTGAAAAAGGGCGCGAAAGTGAAACCGACACCCTCTCGGAAAATGGTTTGGACCCGAGCCAAAAAAGATGATGCAACTATCCTCCTCCTGTGGTCTGCAACCTCATGTACTCGATCCCGCGCATGCGCATGCTGGCAAATTAGCGGTTTTGCAGACGAACGTGGGACTTGTACGCGGTAGTACATAGTGGCGGGTAAAAACATAAATAGAACCTGATAAAACTGATCAATAATTAATACATCATGCGTAGGCGGGGCACAAGAGGCGGGTTGATATACGGTGCTCCTCGAATGGGAATTAATATTAAAAGTCTGTTGTTGTGACGGCGCTGACTTGAGCGCTAGTGCACGCCCACGGTATAGTAAAATAACAAACCATTGCAGTCTTCTGTTAATTTTTTTCAGACACAATTGCAAAAGGCCAGAGGTATAATAACTTGTTAATTATTCTGTTATGGTTTTAGTATGGTTTTTATTTTATTATATTTTATTTATTTTATTGCATATTTATTTAATTATTTGTTTATTTGTTGGTGTATCAGAATTCGCCAAATGCGTTTGGGTTTAATATTCAACAAGGCGCTGCGGGAAAGATGTTTTGCGTGCACGATGCCTTATAGAACATATATATTTCATTCACGTAAGAAAGAGCAACATTGGTGCTAACTTCTTTATAATTTTAAGTTTGTGACTTCAAAACAAAGGCCCTATATACAGAATACGTTCATCAGAGAAATGATACAAACCGTCGCTCAAATACTGATCAGATAAAAAATATCTTAAAGGAACACGTTGCCTTCAGATTTCACGAAATCTCACGTTCGAGGGTGTTCCTTATACTTATTAAGAGTTGTTCTTGCAATAAAACACATTTAATGTGTTATAATTAGTGAATGGTAATTAAAAAAAACAAACACTGACCTCTGACCCCCACTACATGTCCCGCGAAATGTATACGTATTTCAAGCCGTCAATACGATCGTCCGGGTAGTGGGCAAAATACAGCGACGAACAGGAGTTAGGCTGGCGCCGTAGCCAGTGGTCAGGTAAACCTATCAGATGAACGCAAGGTACCATACCATTCTCCGCCTCCCGAGACATGTGTGAAATGTAAACACATACACACACACACACATCGACTGGCTGTCAAAAAATGGATCGTCAAGAGAACACAGCAGACGCGTCAAAAAAGAAAAAAACGAAAACCTCGCCAATCAGGGTAAGAATATTGTCATGGGACAAACCGATAGAAAGGACTTGGATGATTTATACCCAATGGTTATTGTAGACACGAATTTAAAAAACAGGCACATCACACGCAACGGAGGAAGGAAAAATAATTTCTTTCTCCAGGCTGGAAATAAGACTAATATAATTTCTCCGCCATTTATGGGAGTCAAGATTTTGACTCCCATAAATGGCGGAGCGTGCTGCTTCGAGAAATTACGCAAAATTGAAGCATTTCTAAGGCACGTTTGTGTGGATCATTATATTCTACTTTTTAAACATCTTTCAGATCGTGCTCATTATACTTCAAACGCTTGTAATAGCCCAAAAACGCCCAATAAAGCGCAACCCGAAGGCAACGTGTTCCTTTAACATTAAAACTATTTTATGTGCAAATGTATCCTCGATCCTCCAAAATCTGCGCGACTAAAGGCGCGTTCACACTATTATATCGCGGAAAAATCACACTGTTCCATTGGTTTGTACACAAACTGGTTTGCCGCTTGTGCGCGGCCTATCGCGATGCGCAAAACGTTTTCAGCTGGGTCAAAGTTCAAATTTGTTGAACTTTGACCGCGGTGCGCTGACCTTTCCAACGCGCAGCCAGTGAGGTATCAAAGAAGCCCCAAGTTACTGGAGTGGAATTTTCTATTTTGGAATAATCGGCGATTAGGAACTCATGCAATGCGGTGAGCGCAGCGCGAAAGTGTGAATTTTCCGCGATAGTGTGAAGGGGCGTTCACACTATCGCGGAAAATTCAGACTCTCGCGCTGCGCTCACCGCATTGCATGAGCTCCCAATCGCCGATCTTTCCAAAATAGAAAATTCTACTCTGGTAACTTGGGGCTTCTCTGCTACCTCACTGGCTGCGCGTTGGAAAGGTCAGCGCACCGCGGTCAAAGTTCAACAAATTTGAACTTTGACCCAGCTGAAAACGTTTTGCGCATCGCGATAGGCCGCGCACAAGCGGCAAACCAGTTTGTGTACAAACCAATGGAACAGTGTGATTTTTCCGCGATAGTGTGAACGCCCCTTAACGCTTATATGCACGCGCGCGCATTGGCCGGCAAACATAAGGTGAGTGCATGCGTAGAAATAGGAATGCGTGGATTTAGGGGTTCTGACGATATATCAATAATATAGCCTACTGGATATTTTAGATTATTATATAAAATGCAGCTTTTACGGATACCGTGCGTTTCTACTGTACAGCACAGTGCATGTATGCAGCACATGCACAGAACCCCCGATCTGATGCGCGTGCACGCTGGGCGCACCCAAGCACACGCGTACGTGCGCGTCGTGCATCGAGTGAATGGAATGTTCGTGTGTACTACGCGAGCAAGAGAACAATAACAAAAGCAAATGCTTCAACACCAAACAGAAAAACAAATCTTGCGGAAATCTTTCAAAACAAAACAAAATACCGAACTCGCCTTCGGCTCGTGCCGATACTGTATAATTTCCCTCACGTTAGAAAAAGAAGTGATAATATTATCTTCATAAATTAAAGTTTGTGCTTTCAAGGCGCACGTACAACCTACATCATGTATATCAAAGAAAGTGTCGGACAAAACCGGCTCCTAAATACTTATCAAATAGAAATACATGTACAATGTATCTCAGTTCAACATCCAAAATGCATAAAGTCTGGGTGAAATAAATGCAAATGCATCTTACGAATAACGGAAAGTTTGGCTAATTTTTTAACATACATGTAGGCTATTATCAAAGCAAGACTGCCATGCTATCGCACAAAATATGAATCAAAAATAAAAGCCTTTAGGTAACCAAAAGATACAGTGTATCTTAATAATTTAATATCCAATATGCATGTAGATGAAAAAAGGGCAAATTACGAATATCGGAAAGTTTGGCTAATTTGTTGATATAAAAAAGCAAGACTTCCATGTTTTTTATCGCACAAAATATGTATCAAAAATAAAAGCCTTTAGGTAACCAAAAGATACAGTTATTTATTAAAAACTAAAAGCAGTCAAACTCACCTGTCTGTAAAGCAGAAACGGCGAACAACAAGATTGGTGATAAAAAACACCAGACCGTCGTCATCTTAATTATTCGTGCCGTCCTATCTCCGATGACGACCGTGAAATACTTTTTTAAAATAATAGCAAGACTTCTACTTTCCCGGTGTCGTAACCCTGATATTTTAAGTTGTTTGTAATTCTTGTAGACCGACAGTAGAAACGATACACGACTTTAATCCTGGAGGAAGAAACAACAGGACACACTAATTTTAAAATGAGTGTGTCCAGAGCACATTTTTGACCACCCCCCCCCCCCCCCCCCCCCCCACCCCCACCCAAATTTTTCCCATAGGTGTTGAGATCTTGACACCATATATCATTTGTAACATTTTTCTCATTACCATTCTAAAATTTTAAGCTCTCATTCCATATATTTCCAAGGATATCGCAGACATTGTCAAATGTTTTGTAAACTATTAAATTTATCCGGTTGCACAAAGCAGGTAGTGATTAGGCCTATACACTGCAAAAACTGTTGTGTTAAACTAACACCAGTGGTGTTGTCTTATATAGATACCAAGTCTGGTGTTAAAATTTAACACCATGGGTGTTAGTTTTTATTTCTCAATTGGAATAAATGCATTATTTTTAACACCCTAGGTGATAAAACTAATACTTGCCGTGGTAAAACTTAACACCAGACTTGGTAAGACAGCACCACTGGTGTTAATTTAACACCACAGTTTTTGCAGTGTACACTAACCTTTTTGCTTCCACATCCAAATTGAGATTGCACATTTCCCGTTTTCTTCCCATGAATAGTATTCTGTATTTTATAATTATGATTGTTGGGTTAGAACGAAATCCATTTTCTGGAAACATCTGGACAAGCTTATTAAGGCGGTGTTTGAAAGACACGTCGTAGGCGTGTGTTTTTATTTGAGATACGTTTGTAACATTCAATTGAGGCAAGTGGTCGAAAGCTACGTTCGATGGGCGATGAGTTAATGGTCAAAATAATCTTCATACACTGGGATACTCAGGCATAGTTATATCCTCACTATCTGAAACATAGGCCGTATAGTAGTCATATTAAAACCGACCATAAAATCAACGGTTTCACGAGTCTAGGCCTACTATTATTTTGTATGCGGTAAAATGGGTGTGGTAATGGCAATGCCATGAAAAAAAGGAGAGAAATACATGCATGTGTGTGAAAAATAAATCGCTTACCTGCTCGGTACGCAGAGTTCACTGACTCTAGTCGTACAACCAACGTATCACCCTCCGATCCGTTCAATTTTCAGCAATTTTTCCTAAAACTTTCGGATTTTGCAGCAAAATAATTGTTTGATCATGATGTAAACAACGTTCCGATAAATGGCGCGAAAACGACTCGTAGTAAAAACGCCGGTCTGTGTTTACATTTTTAGCTGCTGCAAGCACGAGTAGTCATTCACGAATTGTTTGGTCATTCCATTTTATTTAGAGGAAAGGTATTTTACAGGATCAGTTCGCTGTCACTAGAATAACAACCTACTGTTTACTAACAATGTGTGGGCGTTCAATTTTATCTATTTAGACATAGTGGGAGAATATATAACTTATTCCACGTGTTGATATTAACAAGCGTGGAATACTTTACAATGTGGACACCCCCGTCTAGTATAATCGTCCGAGCAGTCTGATTGCGTCATTCAAGACTTGCTGTGTATACTTTGTGTATGTACGTACTACTACTATATAGTGAATAGTCATGGTGTGAATGCGTGTACAATATAGGGAAACATGGTTAGTTATATTGTACTGTTTATTCTACATGTAATATACGAATATTGTAATCAAATTATAGTACAGTGAAACTTGTCTATGGAGGCCACCCTCGGGACCGTAAAAAAACTGGCAACTATAAAGAAGTGGCCCTCTTTATAGAGGTTTCTTAAGCATTATACACATGGAACAGGACCAAAGGTGGGTGGCCACTATATGCAGGTGGTGGCCTAGCTGTTTATCAAGGTGGCCTCAATAGCAGGTTTCACTGTACTCCACTGCTATGTGGAGTGTCATATATAAACTCCAATCAAACTCAAGTTTGATTGACATTTTCTCTATCATTTTCCTTGAATTTGGTATCATTAAAAAACCCTGTTATTCCTATTTGTTATGATTAAGTAATTAGGTGATGTGCAGCACAGCTGAATATGGGGGTGGGTGTAAAGTGAAATGTCACAAAATTCACTGCTATTGTCATACAGTGCATTCCCATTTTGCACCACGTAGCAACAACAGCACAGTATGTGACTTTCTAAACTGCATCTCCATTTAAAGTGAAGAATTTGCGGTACCAGCCAATATGCAAATGTAACACGAAAAATGCTTTCATTTCGTCTTTCCTTGATTTTCGTGGAACAGTCGTCAAGGTTAAGATGAAACATAATTTTAATGTTTTGTTTTTCTTTGCCATGCGAAAGTGCAACTATAAATTCATGGACATGTCACAAGGAACAACTTCAAAAACACAACACACGGTTATTATTACGCCGGTATCAAAAGGCGAAACAAAAGCGAGAAACTAACCACACTAACGAACATGAGTGAAAAGATTAAAATAAAAGTGATGATTAAACTAAAAGTGATGATAACAAAAAAAAGTAGATCACATAATTCCAAAAGGGAAGTTCAAAAGTACACCGACCAAACTATACCAGAAACTATAAGCACAAACCGGATGGGGAAAGTGTGGAATGATTTTCTACGAAAACCCAGATGCACAGCATAGGATTTCGGGGTCATTAAAGACCATTATACATCATTTGCAGTGACCTCATATTTTTACTTCATGAGTTGACAAGAACAAATCTGACTGAAAGTGTTGATAGCAATGGAAACAAATACCACACGATTTTCCCCCCTGTAAAATTGTACTTTTGTGGGAGAAATTGCCAACTGAAGGTGCTTTAAAACAAAATGTTCTCTGCAGACAACTTTTTTACCATTCATTCACGCACAAAAACCATACATGGATTTTTAAGGTTTTCCAAAGTATTACTGGATCTATGTTACTGAAATTTCTACAAGGTAGTTTTCTCGACATAAACTTTGAATTATGGGTGGAAATAACGCCATTTTTAACATTTTACCAATCATGCATTCAAAAACAAAAGTATATAACTAGCAAATGTTCAGATCCTTCGTCCGCTTCAAGCGGCTGAGTGAACAGCCGCGCTCTGAAAGTCTCCCCCGCGGCCATGGTAGCGGATTATACGACAAATTAAAAATATGGATATTTTTTCTCGTTTGCCAAAGTTATAAGATTTCGAATGCAGAATGTAAAAAAATGGCAACATAGGAAGTTATTGGCAATAGACTGTGTAAGTTGACTTCGAGAACGTGCGGGACTCTGCGGGACTCCGCGACACTCCTCGACACCCGTCGACCTCCGGAGACCTCGTATAGGAGCTTAACCACGTGCAGCGGCCGGTCTTTTTTCCGGTACCATTTTGACACCACGTCAAAATTAACAGTTTCACCTACTGTTTCGGGGTCCACTGTAGAAATTTTAAAAATTTAATTTATTACTTGCGAAAAAAAGTTAATTGAGCAAAAAGTTAATAAAGTTTTTAATCTGACCTTTTATTTCCGTCTCTGAGATAAACTGGTAACCCTACACGTAATATAAAAACCACACAGCCGTGACAGCGCGTCGCTGGTAGTCCGCAAGTGGCGCGAATATTTTGGCGTGTGTAGTTGGCGCGAATACGGTGCATTAATTATGGCCGTTCTCAAAAGTTGATTCGGCTTTAGACGGTCTTTGCGATTTCCGTCTTGACCATGTGTACTTTATTTGTTTGGGTTTTTGGTGGTGGTTTTATCTACTCTCAACAGAAGTGAACGTTCAAGTTGTCGTTCAAACCAGGTATTGTTTAGCCACGTTAATATTTCTGAGATGCACCAATTAAGCCTGAGCCTGCCATTCGTAAAGGTACTTGCAAACCGGAAACAAAAGGTCAAACATTTTTATTTGTTTGTGAAAAACTCGGACAAAATTTGTTTAATTTTAGTTAATGAATCGATAGATTTTAAGGTGCCTTTACCATTTATTGGTGTTTGGACGCTTACAAACGCGGTACGGTAAAGTGATAATTCAAAGAAGATCGTCACAACATTAAAACCCAATTGCCATTCCCTGACTGGTCTCCGGAAGTGTGACCCGAAACGAGACTTACACGGTCTATAGGAAGTTGAAGTACTATTTGTTAAACTTTGCGGAAATTTTACCAATTATTTCTTTCAAAAGCTATAACTTGGGCAGGTCAAAAGTAAATTTTATTAAGCACATGTAGTCTATCTTTAAGGGGCCGTCCAAAGTTGTCAACATTTTCACGATTCTACAAAGTGTAGGAAGGGGGAGGGGGGTCGAGGGCCGCGTACGATTTTACATGCACTGTAAAATGTTGACATTTCACGGTATACTAGTTGAAAAAATGTTGATAAGTGGTATTTTGGAGGGAGGGAGGGAAGGGGGTGGGGGGGGGGGGGGGGGGGGTTGGTCTTGAAAAATACTACGCTCTGAAGAACCGTGAAAATGTTGACAACTTTGGACGGCCCCCTAGAAGTTTTATGATGAACACAATATTTGACAGAGAAATCCGTGGCCATTGTCGGATTCGAACCGATACCTCTGACATGTGAACTAATGCACCAGTTATACACAATTAGTGAAATTACCAGAGTTTTGTGAATTTTCGACTGCACTTTTCAGTGAATAGGCCTATATGTGACGAGTTTTGTGGGGGAAAAAACGTCTCGTTTTGTGAATTTAAGGTCGATCCCAATTCACGTAACCCTACAACCATGCAAATGCAATTGCGGTCATTAAAGGAAACGATGTCAAATATATACACCTATTATAATTTCGGCGGGGATAAAAAGGAACAATGTGACATGAATGGCACTGATACACATGTACAAGGAAGTACCAGACTGGGTCATTATCGTGGATTTGCGGGCTGGTTTGCCGGATGCGTAAATTTGTTTTTACATCGTAGCGTGTGGAAATCGAGGGGTTTTGTACCTTTTTAGCGTCTTGAGAGGAGACTATATCATAGGTTAGGGTTTAGGGTAGGAGAGAGGTCGACTTGCAATCAGAAGGTTCTTGGTTCGAATCTCAGTGTATTGTTGTTTGGGATTTTTTCGAACTTTCTCGGTTTCTTGTTTTTCTCTAATAGTGAGAGTAATAGTTCTTACTATTTCCAAGATTGTCACTTGAGAAGTATCAGTCATTGGAAAGTTAGTAGAGTCTATTCGGGTTGAAAAGTTGGGTGTATACTACACGCTACACGGTGTAAAAACAAATACACGCATACCGCTCCTCACGCACCAAAATGCGTCAAATAGATGCACGCGTGAGGGCGCCCTTGGGTATTAGTGGACCACTCTTGGCCGCGTGTGTGACCAGCATTACATTTATTTGGTATACATGTATTTTGTATCAACGTGGTTTGGGGCTTTCCTCCAGTTTCAGTAAGCTGATAATAAACAAACTTAAAGGCAGAGGCTCGTCAATGCGCGCGTGAGGCCAAATTCGTGCCACGAATTAGGCAGCTCCATGCCTTTGTTGTGGAGCTGCGTATTTTGTGACACGAATTTGGCCTCACGTGCGCATTGACGAGCCTCTGCCTTTTAGGACAAAAAGCCACATGTTGCAAAAGCTAAACTGTAAATATTACTCTCCGTTTCCTCTTCCTGTGTACAGCATTTTCCCTCCGTCGTGTTCATCCACGATGGGACTGGTGCCAATTCCTGAAAATTGAAGTTTCATTTCACAAAATGTGCCGGGAAGAGGAAACAATGGACTGTAAAACCAGGTAAATTGTGCCAAAGCCGGATGTCCTGGGTTATAGATGATGTGTACGTCACAGCAAACGAAAACATGCCCGGCGTTACGCGTTATGTGCATGAATTTCGTTTAGGAATGAGGTCGATTGTCAAATTGTCTTTGAATTACGTAACCTTTGGCACACCAAATTTATGCAAAACAGGATGCATGCGCATATCGACGACCAATTTTCAACAGAGGGCGCTTTAGATATAAACAAAGAGTACACCGTCTATAGAGTACCGAAGTGTAAACGTCACCCTTAAGGGTTTTGTCATTGTTACTGGGTCGACACTAAAACCAGTGAACCTTTTTCCTGCGCTATAGCAATGGAGGTTTCAAATTACCAGCGAATGTTTAGACCCATTTACCATGGTAACGACGTCACACTTTAGTAGTTTATAGTACTACGTCATACCTCTTTTTAAAAAAAACCATTTCCAATTACATTCACAGCAATTCGCTCTTTGCACGGAACCGCCATTGTAAAACATGTCGTTTACATGTAACCGTCAAAAGAGTCATATAGGCCCTTTTTTCTCCAAATTAAGCATTAAAGGTACATATAGGACTACAACGATTTCAGGCATGGGAGAATGTTTGCCTTGTGGGCGGTACCTCAAGACCAGTGTCCTGACCGCATTCTAGTAATGGCGCCCTCTCTTGTTCACCGTAAAGCAGAAAGTTAACCTTAAAGGGATTGTTCGGATTTTCCGGGAAATGGATTTCATTCTAACTCAACAATCCTATAAAATACCTCCACAAAATAGTATCCATGGGAAGAAAACTAACATTTGCAATTTCTAATTTGGATGTGGAAGCAAAAAGGTTGGTGTAATCACTGCACTCTATGTAACCGGATAAATTAGTTTACAAAACATCGGGTTTTTGTTTTTTACGATATCCTTGAAATATACGGTTTGAGAGCGCAAAATTTCAGAATGGTAATGAGAAAAATATGACAAATGATATGGTATCAAAATCTCAACACCCATGGGAAAAATAGTGGGTCTCATAAATGTGATCAGGACACACCCCTTTAAAGCTAACAGTACAATTTTATCAACAGAGGGCGCTGGTCTGTGTGCCCGCGTTTACAACTGTTGGATGACAGAAAACAGTTTCATCTAAAGCCCCAACACTGTACATCATTTGCAGTTACCCAAATTTTTACTTCACGAATTGACAAGAAAAAAATCGACTAAAAGTGTTATAGCAATGGTAACAAACACCTAATGATTTATTACGTGTAAAATGCTACCTTTGTGGGTGAAATTGTCAACTGAAAGTAATTTGTTAAAAAGTTGTCTGCAGACAACATTTTTTACTATTTATTCATACACAAAAACCATGCATGGATTTTTCAGGTTTTCTAAAATATCACTGCATCTATGTGGCTGAAATTTCTACAAGGCAGTTTATCAACATTATTCTTTAGTTATGTAATGCTGCTGTTCCTGTTTTTAAAAGGTTTCCAATCATGTACTAGTAATAAAAACTAATATGTCTATAAATCTTGTGTCTTTATAATTATTTAGAGCCACCCATGCAGAGAACAAACGTTTTTGTAAAATTGACATTGATAATTTGAATAGGGCATTAAAAAAAGGAGCGTGACCAGATCACATTTTTGAGCCCCCATTTTTTCCCATGGGTGATGAGATTTTGATACCATATCATGTGTCATATTTTTCTCATTACCATTCAGAAATTTTGCGCCCTCAGTCCATATATTTTCAAGGATATTGTCAAAAAAACCACCGATGTTTTGTACATTCATTTTTCCGGTTCCATAAAACAGTACAAGTGAATACACCAACCTTTTTGCTTCCACATTCAAATTGAGGATTGCAAATTTCCCGTTATCTGTCCACGGATAGTATTTTGGGGAGGTATTTTATGTGATTGTTAGGTTAGAACGAAGTCCAGTTTTTTGTAAAAATCTTGTTACGCTCCTTCAACAGTAATTTGTATAACTTGGCAAATAAACTGCGTTTGACATCCTGAGAACGAATTGTACCTCACTTCCCCGGAGTGTTAAAGGTGTCGCTTCATTGCAGAGTTTTACCTGAAGGTTCAACAGTTATTACTTTTCATTTAAATGAGCCCTGTTACTGTCACGATTTTTGACAGTGTACATGTATTCAATCTGTGCCATCAGCTCTCTGGAGGCGATTGCACACAAAATATCGAGACTTTGATCAATCGTGGCATGCGGACATATACAGAGCTGTCCAAATACACATCCGCACTGTTGCAGAAATGGCAACATTTTGATGAAAGGTTCTCATCTAAACTTAAAGGCAGTATACATGATTGGTTCACAGATGTTCGCCTAACTTACACAATATAAACATGACGACCGTAGAAAACTTCCACTGAAATGGTTTTGTCTGAAGTGCTATAGCCTTTGAGAAATGAGTAAAACAATCAGTTTTTGTCTCATGAGACGAAAATTCAATTCGCCCCAAAACCATTTTGCCCAAGTGCGATTTCGCCCCCAAACCACTTCGCCCGAGTGCCATTTCGCCCCAAAAGCACTTCGTGCACAGGCCGTGGTTCAGGGTGAAGTGGTTTGGGGGCGAAATGACTGCAAACCCTTTTTTGACTGTTTTCTCAAAAGTTAGACGAAGTACGGAGCTGGTTTTTGCTCAGGTTGGTTTTAATCATGCATATCTTCAATTACACAGGGGGGGGGGGGGGGACAACTATTTGTAACAGTTTACCAATCATGTATACTATCTTTAAGGGTGTTTGTTTTCTTCGGACGCTCGTTATTTATTTATTCTTACAACATCAAAAACGACCAAATATTCAATTTGTATAGGTGGGGGTTTGGGCGATCTTGTCAAAGTGCCTTTTAATACTTTTCATACACGCTTCGCTTTGAGAAAAAGCGATGTGGAGGGAATTTTGAGTGAAACGACGAACTGAAAACCATAGAATAAACTTGGGCAGCAAGGGTTTTTGTGATGTTAAGGGTTTTTGTGATTCTGTGAATTTCATTGCGTCGTTTCCCTCCAAATTCCTTCCACAATGTTTTATCTCAAAGCGACGCGCGTCGCATTTACGCGCGAAATGGCTCAGTATTAGGGAGGTTTAGATGCACGTAAAACGCGAACGTGAACGCGAAATTCTTTCAGCACCGGTCACCTCATGAGGAGGTCTTAGAACTCGGGCTCGAATCTTGGTCACATCAAAAGTTTTATCTCGCCACGAAAGTCAAAGATGTAGGTTTTTGTTTTCATCTGTTCTAAGATCTCCTCAGAATAATGACCAAGTGTTCAAAGCATTTCACGTTCGCGTTCGCGTTTTACGTGCATCTAACATAGTATGGGCGGCCAACAGGGCAAAAAAAGACAACGCGGCAGGCCGAAAGGACAACGCGGCAGGCCGAAAGAACAACGCGGCAGAGGCCGAAAGAACAACGCGGCAGAGGCCGAAAGAACAACGCGGCAGAGGCCGAAAGAACAACGCGGCAGGCCGAAAGAACAACGCGGCAGGCCGAAAGAACAACGCGGCAGGCCGAAAGAACAACGCGGCAGGCCGAAATAACAACGCGGCAAGCCAAAAAGACAACTAAGCGGCAAGCCAAAAAGACACACCTTGCGCACGCCGGACTATACAACGTGAAATGAAATGGACGGGAAGCCATCAACAGACAACGCCGAACGAACTAAAGACAACGCCGTACGAACAAAGAACAGAGGGCGCTGTTTACAGCGCTGTTCCTAGACTGGTTCTTGCTCCACAATATTCCACATACAGCGACTGAATATGACGACCGGCTACTGTGGTGTTTAAAATAGCACTTTAAGCATTACGTCATGCATTTATTTGGCATGAGTGTACAACAATTTGTCTACATCACCCAGTGAGCTCCATATTGTACATGTAGTTTTAATCTGCTGTTGCAATCCCGTAACTATAGCCATTCATACGGTTACCGTAACTACTGCGTAGTTTTAAATCCGTGGCATCACCATAAATACACACGCAGCGGCACGCGTACGTGCACGCGACGTCAATTCAAATTTTCGAAACAATGACGAATTGTACCCGACGATTAATGGTAACGTCCGGACGACCCATCCTGAGATCTCAGGGAATTTCCACTCTGCAAAGCGACGTGACAATACCCTGAGGAAATACACGCAAATCTGTGGAGCGAGCCGGCTGTTGTCTTGAGCCAACTCACGCCCGAGTAATTTTGATGTAATTTAATCAATTTGGTCATGTTATGCCGAAAAGAAACAATTTCTATACTTTCCAGAAATTGTATTGGGTTCCGTTCCTTATGACTGTCCCATTCCTACCAAACTTTCAAACGACGAACCTTATTTACTCCGCGGTTTTTCAAATTAATAACAGGGATGCATGCTGACGAATGTAATGGAACGGATTCCCCAGTATGCTTTAAATAGCAGCCAATCGCCGACGCGGACAACGGCCAGCATTACCGAGTACATGTATCACATGCGAGCACGGTGTTTACAATCTGCGCGCGTTACATTTGAATGTCTGCAATCATGTTGCAATGCACAGCCAAGCGTACCGATTGGTCCAGCAGAGGCGACAAGATTTCTGTCGCCAGTCCCACCCCCAAATGGGGCCTTTTTCAACAGGGCCACTGTACGCAGGAGTAAGGAAGTGCGTTAAAGGGGCACTGTTGCAAGAGGATGGGACGACCGGACGTGCATTCGGGTAACTTCGGGAATCTTCGGAAAAAGGAGGAATTCCTCCTGTTTTAAAATGGCGGAATTGGCGGCCGCCGACCTTAAATTCAGTCTAGTCAAAAATATTTTGGTCCGTGTACCAGACTACGCTGCTCCTGGCAGGCTAGTCTGGTTCCCGTTCCCTATGTAGTCCCCAGACGTCTTTCAGACGTCGTCGAACTCAGGCCTTGAGGCAGCACAGTCTGGTTCCCTAATATGAAGATTAGGGCGTGTTTGTTTCATGCATAGAGTTATGTTTTTTTAAATATATATAACTGTATGGTTTCACAATCCGAATCCAGATCCCGAGTTGTTTTACCACGCAGAAACAAACGAAATGCACCCAACGAGGATCTCAAGAAAAGTCACGTCACCGTTTCGACATGTGAAGCAAATGACCACTGCGGACTGGACTGGGTTGCAGCCTGTAAACCCTCGGCCTCGTTGTATTTTGTACACTATACTCACAATAACTTAGGGATATTGTTCTGTTGTCAATTATACATTTGTTTGTTCTTTTCAAATGACTGGTTTTACCTATTCATGTGACAAGGTTGTCATGCAGATACATAAGAAGATTTTTTTCCCAATTTTTTTTCAGTTGGGTATTATCTTTTTTTACATTTTATTAGAAGTGTTTCATTAGAAGTGTTTCATGAACTAAGCAGCACACAAACCGGTGTTAGGGGGGAGGGGGGGGGGGGGGGGGGGGGGGGGGGGGAGGGGGGGGTGTGAAACATTTGACAGGTGCATTATTAACAAGGGTTCCATTTGAAATATTCATCCGTTGTATATATGTAAGTCACGGGAACAGAGACTAATAATCATTGGCTGGAAGTTTGTGTCCGGACCTATATGCTGTTGAACTGCCGTACGCTGTTCAACTCCACGACACTGTCCATAACGGTAAAACAATTTAGATCCTGAAACCATTAGCACGCGCGTGTCTCTTATATGTGACAATTTTTTGTACCGAGTCAAACCTGGGCTAGGGTATACAAAAAATGGGTACACATTTTGTGAAGGTCATCACCGTTCATAGAGTTGGGCCAAGGATACGGATGGAGTCCAGTATTTTGGCTATTAGGTATTTCCACCGATAACGTTGCTAAATTTCTGATTAGGGAACCAGACTGTGCTGCATCAAGGCCTGGGTTCGACGATGTCTGAAAGACGTCTGGGGACTACGTAGGGAACGGGAACCAGACTTATTGGTAAAGGGTGGCCATGACGGGCAGAAATCTGCCCGTGGTCACGTGGTTATTATTATTATTTTTTAGTACGTGCATATATTTTGCATTGATATTTGTAACCCGGCCGTGCGTGTACGTATACGTGTCGAACATATCCAAATATAAAATAATGTACATTGCCTAAGGCAATTAAAAAAAAGTGCTTCGCCAATATAAAGCACACAATGCGCACGCGCAAAGACAACCAATCACCGATCAAAATGAAGCGCCCTTTACCTTAGACTGGTTCCCGTCCACATATTCCACACAGGAGAATATAAGGACAGGTAAAGGGCGCTTCATATTGATCTGTAATTGGTCGTCTTTGCGCGTGCGCATTGTGTTTTTTATATTTAAAAATTGGCCAAGTCCTTTGCTTTAGGCAATGTACTTTATTTACATAATTGGATATGTTCGACACGCACGGCCAAGTTACAAATGTCAATTCAAAATCTGCGCACTTACTAAAAATATAAAAATAATAATAACCACGTGACGGGCAGAATTCTGCCCGTCATGGCCGCCCTTTACCGATCCCTATATTTTCGCAATAAGCGAACCAATCTATAGGGATCGGGAACCAATCTACCTTTACCTGTCCTTATATTCTCCTATGTGGGATATGTGGACGGGAACCAGTCTATCCTGCCAGAAGCAGCGCTGTAAACAGCGCCCTCCTGTAAACAGCGTTGTCTATTTTTGCCCCGTTGGCGACCCGCGGCCAACGGGGCAAAAATAGACAACGCGGCAAGCCAAAAAGACAACGCGGCAGGCCAAAAAGACAACGCGGCAAGCCAAAAGGACAACGCGGCAAGCAAGGTGCGCGCGTCTTTTTGGCTTGCCGCGTTGTCCTTTTGGCCTACCGCGTTGTTCTTTTGGCCTGCCGCGTTGTTCTTTCGGCCTGCTGCGTTGTTCTTTCGGTCTACCGCGTTGTTCTTTCGGCCTACCGTGTTGTTCTTTTGGCCTGCCGTGTTGTCCTTTCGGCCTGCCGCGTTGTTCTTTCGGCCTGCCGCGTTGTTCTTTCGGCCTGCCGCGTTGTCCTTTAATTCGGCCTGCCGCGTTGTTCTTTCGGCCTGCCGCGTTGTCTTTCGGCCTCCCGCGTTGTCCTTTTGGCCTGCCGCGTTGTTCTTTCGGCCTGCCGCGTTGTTCTTTCGGCCTGCCGCGTTGTCCTTTCGGCCTGCCGCGTTGTTCTTTCGGCCTGCCGCGTTGTCTTTTTTTGCCCTGTTGGCCGCCCATAACCATGGAGGAAGAAATTTCCTCCATGATCTAACCCTCCCTACTATATGAATCCATCCACCCTATACCTTGTTTGGTGGATTTGGGCACGATACGAGAAACCACTTTTGCATCGTTTGCTGGGGCCAATAAATCAAAAGAACGATCAATCATTTAATAAACCGCATTCTTAAAATAGGCACTTTACACACATGCGTTTGCATACATGTTTTAGAACATAGAATTCCGAGGAATGCACAATCACTTACCATTCACTTTCGTTCCTGTTTCGTGAAGGATTATTTATGACAACTTGATGAAAAGGGAGTCTGTTTATTTCTTCGTATGCTTGGTTGAGCTTTGAACATCTGCACAGGAATAATGATTTCCGATGTGTGACCTGAGATATAGTAGGCCTATAAAGATGGATTACTTTTAAAGATGGAAAACTTTTTGTATAGGCCTAAACGGTATTATATCTCCATGTGAGGCGAAGGAGGTGTAAAATAACAACCAGTTTTTCTGTGTGTCAGCTCAGTACATCATTTACGTTAACAATACAAACTGCGTCGATGGTTTCAGGAAATCGTGTGAAGCCGCCGTCCTATTAGACTGATTCCCTGTCTATACTGGAGCCATACTACCACAGTAGTCGGGTGCCTATGGGCTACCAAGTTGTGCACAGAGAAACCAATTTCTCTATATATAGCACCGTAAACAAAATTTTAAGCTCAAATCTATTTTCAGTTTGACACAGATCATTTCACTTCGTACAGTACACAATTTTTGCCCGGAAATTATTTTGACACATGAGAATAAAATGGATGCTAATTTGATACGTACATGAATGCGTCCAAATGACCAAGTTTGTATGCGGTGTTATTGATGACCATGGCCCATTTCTATTCTTCAATCTACAAATCGTCTTTTGATTTTATTCAGATATAACATGCATGCACTAATGGCACGGCGGTGTGCTATTGTTGTACCGACGCATTACGTCGTCATCAACAATTGTTTCGCGTGTCAAGTGAACAACACGCCATTTACAAGTTTGAATTTGAGAGGACGGGAAGAAATGCTAACTTAAAGAGCCGTCGGGTTGGCGAACTTGGCGTAGTGGTTCTTTCTTCGCCTTTCACCTCCGGTGTCCTAGGTTCGATTCCTAGCTGTGTAAATGTGGATTGGGTTTGCAGTCCCTATACTTGACCGTGTGGGTTTTCCCCTATAGGAGATTTCCCTGGGAGGGTTGGGGGGGGGGGGGGGTGGTGGTTTCAGAACACTGCATCTCCTTCTAGTATCATACATTATTGTCTATGACAAGAATTTTATATTTTATTTAATGGGTTTAATGAACCAATTCGCAGTCCGCAGGCTGAATTGCATGAAGCTTACAATTTTCATCCACCTAAACATCGAGGTACAGAGACACCGGGGAATCCCCTAACTCTTCACGAAAGAATGATCTGTGATCTTTTAAGTGCGCTACACAACACACTGGACCAACGGCTTTACATCTCTTCCTTCTGAGGGTGTTTAAGTGCAAGTGTGTTTAAGTGCCTTGCTCAAGGGCACAGGTACCCCAGTCTGGTAATAGAAGACTTTCCGATAATTGGTAGGCAGTTAATTTTGTACACCATGATACTGAAGAGCTCGAGTGCTCTATCATCATTTAAACTTTTGCGTGTTTCACATGATTAACGTCTGGTGTATCGACGTACTTCCTTTCACATGCACATTTAGTATCCACTTGACCAGACTAAATTTGTGTTGCTATGTGTTGCACGCGTCAGGTTTGAAGTACAGAATCAATACTGTATTCACCGTGGGAGAGAATGGCATAAAGCAACCAGACTATTGGTTGCTTGGCAATGGCGTGCACCACGTATGAACAACAGCACAGTATGTGGCTTTCTAAACTGCACCTCCGTTTAAAAGTTAAGAATTCGGGGCGCCAGTCGTAGTGCAAATGTTACACGCAAAAGACTAATTTGCAGATACGGGTGTGTCGTTCGAGGTTTTTTGCCTAATCAGGGAGGGGTAAAGTCGTATTGAGGTCAATAACCATTAGCCAAGTCTGTCCGTTTGCACGTTCTCCTCAAACAAGTCAAGTGGCTTGAATGGTTCAGTTCTCAACGAACCGTCTAGTATTTACCTAACTAGGACTTTCGACAAACCCACGACACGTGTCGTGCACTAGCGGTGCGAGTCAGCATTATGCACACAATGCTGATCGATTGGAAATCAATCGGCCTGGATACTATGATTTGATTTTTAAAAAAGGGTCTGTTTTTACATTGTTAGCGAGTGAGTTCGTGTTGGTGAATTGTTAGGGCTTGGGAATATAATGAAGTTAGGAATGCTATATATATAATCGTCAATACTAATCGTATATCCGTGCACATGCTGAACAGAAAATAAATGGGTTCGTGTTGGGCAATGCACGGTGTTGCCCTTGTGTGATCCGGTCAGTGACACAATGAACGAAATAACAGAAAAGGTCGACGTAACCAGGGGGTAAATCTCGGGTCATTAGCCGAGAAAACTAGAGTGCGGACTCTCAACACGTGCCGTGACGATCTGAGTGCCGTCATTTTGGCTGAAAGGAGTGTGACCAGATCACTTTTTTTTTACCCATAACTCCCGGGACTTACCTTATGGGTCATGAGATTTTTATATCATATAACATCCGTTATATTTTTCTGATTACGAAACTGAAACTCCCGCGCTTCTAGGCCGCATATTTCCGAGGATATCGTCGAAAATCCACCGATTATTTGTAAACTAATTTTCCAGTATCAACGTTTATCCGCTGAAAGCCGACTCGATAGTTTTGTTCAATTTTTTACTGGAAATTGCGAATGTTTTCGGGTTTTTGGGACATGGGAGGTGTGTATGGGAGTTACTTGATAATATTGGTAAGTTACATCGAAAACTATTTTCCAGAAACTCTGGTACGCTCCTTTAATGCCATAGGATAATTCCAGGCAAACGGACACAATGTTTTACTATTATGTTTTACCATTGCATTTGTGGATTCAACAACACCGTGCAATGCATTTTGCTTTATCCACGACCCCTGACATCGGGAGCGGGAACCATCATTATACTTTATGTGGCATTCTCCATGGAACCCGCGATGCGATGACGTAAAGTCAGGTTTCTGACAAAAATAAAATGACTTCCAAAAACAGATACGGTCTTCATACTCGTGTACGCATGTGGCGTATGTAGACGGGAAACCAGTCTAACTTCCGTGTCTCTGAACGTCTAAACTCTTGGTGGCAGCAAACATATTGAGCGTTTAGCTCACAAACATAAAGAACCTATAGACTGTCAGTCCCTATAGGTGCACACAAGTAAATAGGCAAGATCTGTGCGCCGAGCTCATGAATATTTTGTATGCCCTCAAATTATTTTATATTAGAGAGAATTGCGAGCTGAACGAGTGTGATCTTGTGTAGAATATGACTATCGCCGCGATGTGGGGTATTTTTTCTTCCAACTACAAACATTTTAGACACTGTAGCTCCTAAAAGTGGCCCTATTTTGCCCAGTAGCGTATGTGCCTTTGTTCCAAAATGGACGCTGGTCTGTTTAGCAATTTTCACTGTTGCAGGGATAGTTTTGTTTCAAGTGCAAATTAGGGAATAAAAGTGACGGATTACCCTCATAAAATTTAACAGAATTAAAAAGATGAGACTTCAGTGAGTATTCTGGTTGTTGTCCTGAGAAGCTGAGAGAGTTGTGAGTATTTTTAAATGATTTTTGAAAATGGGGAATTTAGCATTGGTTCCTATGGGAGCCCTATTTACTTGTGTGCAACCCTATAGACCGTATCGAATAGCCGCCATTTCGTGGGGCAATTTCTTTGTTCCTTGAGGACATGCATGGTTGCACATATTGTGCTTCCATTGTGGAACGGTTTGAGTAACAAAAGGTGCCCCACGAAATGGCGGCTATTCGATACGGTCTATTCAAATAACGTTGCCGCGACTGTAATTAAGACGGTACCCGACTATTTGGAAGATTGGGGGCAAACATAACGGGGCGCCGAGAACAAGTTTGGTTTCTCTGACTAAACAAAATCCATACTTGTTTATTTGCGAAATTTCACCATAATTTTACTTGGTTATGCATAGGCCTACTTACTTTTATTGAAGTAGTTTTGGAGCATGTCGTGCGTCGGTGCGTTGTTTCACCTCAAATTCCTTTCACAGAATTAGCCTGGACAGAAAGTATTATCATAATTCAGTGATTTTGAGTACATCGTCTCACTCAAAATTCCTTCAATATTTTTTTTCAAGCGACGCGTGCGCAAAAAGGCTGTGTGAATTTGTGTGTGCGAAGGGCGCGTAGCTGTAGCCGTAGCCGTAGCAGGGATCGTCTGTGATTCCAAATGAATGTGACCCTGTAATATTGCACAAACACAAACAGGCAACATAGCAGTATAGCAGTAGCATATAGTCTCAGCCCTAGCCTTAGCCTTAGCCCTAGCCCTATAGCTGCAAAAACAAAATTTATTTTCATGAGTTGACAAGAAAAATCCGACTAAAATTGTTCCGCGTTCTTGTAGCCTTTGGTGCATTATCTTGGGGCGACACGGAAAAGCTTAAAGCGGGCCTCCCACTGTGCGATTTTTGCCACGAATTTCCAACGATTAGGTACGATTTAGTTAGATTATTACCAGAGACGGTCTATATACTCTATACACAATCGTACCAAATCGTACCTAATCGTTGGAATTTCGTGGCAAAAATTGCACAGTGTGAGCCCGCTTAACGAACGCAAAATACATGTATAAAAGTACAACGACCAGCGACGTCACAAAACAGTTATTTTTCAATATTGCTCATTGTAGGCTTAAAAGAGTGATTGTAAAGAATAGCGTATTGGGACGTGCTGGGTGGTGGGGATCGAGGTTCAAAATTGATTGCGTAGAATGTTTTAACTTTCAGCACCATTCTCGTTTTTTCTAGTTACATGTACATGTTTCCGTGGGCGGTTGTAATTAATTGGTTCGCTATGCTTTGCCGGCGTTGTATATAGCAAGGTCTGTCGGGCATAAAACCCCATCTCTCGCTGGACCGCAGTGTCCAAAACATATGCTTCAAAAAAGTAGACTGTTCATCTGTCATGAAAGTGCGGATTGGTGCCGAAGTGTAGGGTTAAGTGGGCAATCCTTCAAAAGCTTGACAACCATGCATATCCCATGAAGAAGGTCACAAAAAAATCTCTATCACATTTGACTGTGTAGTACGGCGCTCTGTGAGTGCCATCCCACTTTGGCTGCTTTCGAGCGCTCGTCCCTGGTGCACCATGGCGTTGGGAACGTTACGTCACACACATGCGTACACACAATCGCGCTCGAAAGCGTAATATCGGCATCCCTGGTGCACCACGGCCATTCAAAATTATATCCCCGTTAATAAAAGCTTAGTTTTCCACAAAATTAATCACAGGTATCTGATGAACAGGTAAGCTTGAACATTCAAAATATCAACCCAAATTTCCAGAATCATTCTACGACGCGCCAGTCATTTTTGCCGATTCGTGCATGAGTACGCGCATCTGCGCATGTCTCCCATTGTCCCGACAACTCGGAGGTCGGGAGCAGTTGGTGCCACCATCTGGTGCACCAACACGCTTTCGGGCGAGCACCATGGAGCACCAGGGATCCCTGGTGCCGCGCTCGAAATCAGCATTGTTTAGACACTGGGATAATTTATCTCACTGAGTTGACTTATAACGTGGGGGAATCAGGTTGGCGCAGCGGTTTTTTTCCTCGCCGTCCATCTCTGTGGTCCTGGTTCAAATCCCGTCCGGTTCAGTGTGTAGATTAGGTTCTCAGTCCCTGCTTGATTCCGTGCGTTTTTCCCACACATTGGCGTGTGTGGTTTTCTTCCCACCTCTAAGACTGAGAATCTCTTCCTGTTCTCTCACACGTCGTGGCCGAGCTGAAGAACATCCTAGGTGGCTACATAGTACAGGTAACGACATAATCCCAGCAACCAGGGGTTGATTTCACAAAAATAGGACTTAGTGGAAAAGGTCTTACCGATAGGAGTTGACTGTGCTTAAGTCCTACAATAGGACTTAAGAACCCCTAAGATGGATCTTAGGACGTTTGTGAAACGAACCCCAGATCCCTTTAGTAGTCGACTTGGCGAGATAATTTGTGTTGCCAAGTCGATTTCCTAAATCAATAAGTCGATTTGCAGAGATATTTTATGTTGCCAAGTCTACTTCTTGAAATCAATAAGTCGACATGGCGAGATTTCTTTTTACCAAGTCGCCTTTCTAAATCTACCAAGTCAACTTGGCGAGATAAAACGGTAAGTCGAGACGACTTGACAACAAATTATCTCACCAAGTCGACTTATTGAATTCAGGAGGTCGACTTGGCAACATAAAATATCTCGCTAAGTCGACTTAGTGGATTTGAGAAGTCGAGTTGGTAACAAACATTAGTTCGCCAAGTCGACCTATTCCACTTTGGGGCCGTCCAAAGTTGTCAACATTTTCACGAGTCTCTACAGAGCGTAGTATTTTTCAGGGCACCTCCCTCCTCCCCGAAATACTATCAACATTTTGTATCACTACCATGAAATTTCAACATTTTACGGTGCGTGTAAAGTCCTACGCTCACGCTACCCCCAGTGGCGGATCTGGAGGGGTGTTGAGAGGGTTGTAACCCCACCCTTGAGCGGCGAACTAATGTTTAATGAAGATATAAAATATTGCATTCTCTCCTGTCTTAATTAGAGAAAGTGCAGGAAAAAGCACCTAAATTTCCAAATTCTCCGAACCCCCTGGCACACAGTAGGAGCCATAACCCACCCTTAACCAAAAGCCAGATCCGTCCCAGGGGCTCTCGACCCCCTCTTCCTTTCCTACGCTCTGCAGACCTGTGAAAATATTGACAACTTTAAACGGCGCCTCACCTTTACAAGTCAACTTGGTGACTTGTATATGAAATTCACCAAGTATAGAATGGCACTCACAGAGCGTAGTTTAGTGTTTATACCGCGGCTTCTTTGTGTGATTCTGACACTCACGTGGCACGTGCTGCAAGTATGACCACGCTGTCACCACTTCTACAGTATAATTACCAGCTTAATTGAGTCCCGCCCCTTTCTCTTTACGCGAGCTGGCGCGATCGATAGTTTTCGATACATCCCTCACCCCTCCCTCATTGGTTTGAGGTGCTCCTAATTCACGAAGCTCTCAGAAGATAAAGGCGGATGTCCTCTAAGATGCACTTACAACCCCAGCGCGTGTACCGGATTTCATTTTGACGCCCTTATAGTGCACTCCTGTAAAAGGGGTTTTTACTAAAAGCCCCATTCGCTTTGCCACTCACAGTTCTTACGCGGGGCTTCTCTCCAAATCAATTTAAGAATTTCGTTAAGTTGTATTGATTAGGCCAGTTCAAGAATGCTACACTTTCTGGAATTAGGCAGGAAGGCGGGACACGGAGGGCTTTTATTCGCCGTTTTCAAAGCAGATAATGGGGCTCCAGGACTAGTTTGCTCAGCTGCTTTCCCGGGTGAAACATAGCCACTTATTAGATTCTAGTGTTATGGGTGATGTGTAGTCGTTTTGAAACTAGGCCAGAAATGTCTTCGCTCGTATAGAAAAAATTCAAAATTGTCATCGAAAACGGGGGTCTCAGTGCTTTCTTTACTTTCCCTTTTTTAATATTAAAATAGCAAATGAAAAGACACGTGACGTAATACAATGGCTCAGCATCTGAAAAGGCTGCCAGCTCTAATTTGAAATTTGTCAGCAGGGCGCTGGGAAAAGCAAATCGGGTCGAGCCCGCAATGACCGAGCTTTATGGGACACCTGACCGCAAGGTCATCTTTTCCTCTTGTAAACAGACAACGGTTGCCTTGAAGTACCAAATGAAACAAGGGTCCTCATCCATGGCACGAAGGTTGGCGCAGAAATCTAGTTATGTGGGTAAATTCAAGACGGACGAGATTTCGTTGATTAGACATTCTTCTTGTCATTTTTGTAATCGCGCCTAGCAGTTTTAGCCTCATACTCAATTGAAACACAGCAGCAAGTGCCACAAAATAATATGTTGTCTTCACAGCAAAAGGTCATTTTGCACCTGTTAATTTTCTCCCGCCTTTCGGACAGTCTGACAAAATTCAATCATCGCCTTCCGCTCCAAATCACAAAAGCAGACTATAGTTTGAGATAAGAATGAAGATGATAATCAGAATTACCATAAGTAAAAAAAAATACGCCCTTATATTATTGTTTACGTTCGAAAATATTCAATTAACGTCTGTAAAACCGGTAATCCAAACTGTCGTTTGCAATTGTTAAATCGTTTATTACAATCGCGGAAAAAAATATGTTATTTTCGACGAAATTTGTTATCGTATAAGACACACAGAACGAAACAAAACAAAGCATGGATTTTATTATCACTGTATCGAGGGAAAATTAATTTCGTCGTTTGTTCATTTGAATCCCCTGGTGTAAACCCCGTGTTACACGGTGTAAGCATGTCGAACGCCCTTATATTATTGTTTACGTTGGAAAATATTCAATTAACGTCTGTAAAACCCGTAATCCAAACTGTCGTTTGCAATAGTTAAATTGTTTATTACAATCGCGGAAAAAACATGTTATTTTCAACGAAATTTGTTATCGTATAATTATAAAAGACACACAGAACCAAACAAAACAAAGCATGGATTTTATTATTACTGTATCGTTTTCGTCGTTTGTTCATACCAGCTGTGTTTTCGTGATGACGGAGGAATTATGTTTTCCCTTAGCATAATTTGTTTAACACCCCAAATATTAACCAGTTCACGCCGGGATTATTTTTGGCAAAAAAATACCAATTTAAAAAAAAAAAGCAATTGTGTTTGGCCAAAAAGCAAAGACCAGGTCAAGCACTACAAATACCGACTCTTGAGGGTCATTTCTGCATTCATTATATGAATCTTCTCACAAAAAGATCATACTTTGCGAGATTTGCTGCACTGATAGGCCATCCACAGCCGTCAAGTTCAACAAATGAACGGTGGACAGTGGACGGCAAAGCTGCCGTTTGAACTTGTCAACCGCCCCCGGTTGCCATTTAAAAGTTGGGCCGTATCCTTATCCTATGCACAAACCCTATGGTCCTACGTTTGGCTGAGCGATTTAGCCGCGGTTGTCATTGACTCGTGTGCAAATTTATGCTGTAGCCTATCCATGTCATATGCACAAACCCTATGGCAGGAAATTTTGCCGGCTACCTAACTTCGTCATCACGCGCCGTCCTACCGTGGGCTGGGCGATATAAATTGAAATTAAATCTGGCACATGGTTTTCATAGAGTCCTTTGACAAGTTTGAATGTTTCTGAGGAGATAGCTTAAGGCCCTGTCACACCTTGACGTTTTAGCCAGCGTATGCTGACGTATGAAAAAATTGGCGAATACGCTGGCGTACGTCGAATAAGTTATGGGTAAGTTTTGTATAAGTTAAGAGCACGCTGAAACACGCTGGTATACGTCGTAGTAAGGCGAGGTCGTCGAAAAATTTGTGCATGCACAAAAATTTTCGGCGTATGCCAGCGTGTGGCTCATAAGTCCCGCATAAGTTGTAGGATCGTTGACACACGTTTACGCACGTTACTTGTAAGTTAATCATAAGTCGACATACGTCGAGACAATGTCTACCGTACCCAAAACTTATATCAAACCTATGAGTACCGTGCTTTGAACCTATGTCAAACCATGGTCAAACTTATCTCCAACGCATATTGACGCATGTAGACGTATTTGAAGTGTTCCGGACGACCACAGAACTTACTGAACGTGTTTCTAACTTACAGCTACCGTATAATGGCGTATTGGCAGCGTTTAGGGGATTTGGTATATTAAAATGGGGTTCACAGGAGGAACCTGTCAGTACTCCTCAAGGCCCTGTCACACCTTGACGTTTTAGCCTGCGTATGCCGACGTATCAAAATTTCTCTAAAACGCTGGCATACGCTGAACTATCGATGTTTTTTCAATTTTGAGCGGATACAAAGCGTATTCATAACGAGTTGGACGTATACATACCGTAGTAGTAACTTACATAGAACGTTTCCATAACGTTTAGATAACTTATACCAACGAATGCTTAGCGTGTTGCCGGCGTTCACAACTTATGCCCAACGATAGTCTAACTTATGCAAAGCGCGCGGCAGCGTATCGCCGACGATCACGTAACGTAGCCTATAAAAAGGCTGCCGCTCGACGATTCAAATCATAACCGCACTAGACCATGGAGTCTTGAGGAGTACTGACGGGTTCCTCATGTGAACCCCATTTTTATATACCAAATCCCCTAAACGCTGCCAATACGCCATTATACGGTAGCTGTAAGTTAGAAACACGTTCAGTAAGTTCTGTGGTCGTCCGGAACACTTCAAATACGTCTACATGCGTCAATATGCGTTGGAGATAAGTTTGATCATGGTTTGACATAGGTTCAAAGCACGTTACTCATAGGTTAGAAATAAGTTTTGGGTACGGTAGACATTATCTCGACGTATGTCGACTTATGATTAACTTACAAGTAACGTGCGTAAACGTGTGTCAACGATCGTATTACTTACCTACAACTTATGCGGGACTTATGAGCCACACGCTGGCATACGCCGACAATTTTTGTGCATGCACAACATTTTTCGACGACCTCGCCTTACTACGACGTATACCAGCGTGTTCCAGCGTGCTCTTAACTTATACAAAACTTACCCATAACTTATTCGACGTACGCCAGCGTATTCGCCAAATTGTTCATGCGTCAGCATACGCTGGCTAAAACGTCAAGGTGTGACAGGGCCTTCAAGACTCCATGGTCTAGTGCGGTTATGATTTGAATCGTCGAGCGGCAGCCTTTTTATAGGCTACGTTACGTGATCGTCGGCGATACGCTGCCGCGCGCTTTGCATAAGTTAGACTATCGTTGGGCATAAGTTGTGAACGCCGGCAACACGCTAAGCAATCGTTGGTATAAGTTATCTAAACGTTATGGAAACGTTCTGTGTAAGTTACTACTACGGTATGTATACGTCCAACCCGTTATGAATACGCTTTGTATACGCTCAAAATTGAAAAAAAACATTGATAGTTCAGCGTATGCCAGCGTTTTAGAGAAATTTTCATACGTCAGCATACGCTGGCTAAAACGTTAAGGTGTGACAGGGCCATTAATGACAGACACTTTATCCGAACCGCTATGTCGGTGAATAATGGATGACAACTATAATAAACGTGTATGGACGGAGAGTGAAATGTACATGTATTTACCATGCTCCGAAGGAATATTCTTAAAGACACACATAGTATATAACAACGGCACCATCACTCACATAAAATAAATCACGAGATTAATATGGAATGAAAAATGAGAATATAAATCACATCCCGATCACAAACTGACGTTCTGCCGGTTGCATGTCCCATTTTCCACAAATAAATCATTGTCAGAAAGCCATAATTGTTAGGATAATGGAACGTCGGTAACCATGCACAGACGTCGTGTTTAATTCTGGCAATGTCATCATGTGCTCTGTATCTGCAGCGGGGGTGTATAAAAAAAGAATAATTTGGGGGTAATTGGTGCGTCATCTAGGATTCCATGGAAATACTGCAGTGTGCACAGCGCCCGTATACAACTACAAGGGAAATGTATTGAGTATATCATGTCATGTTCGGGAGTGCGGAGAGGGGCGTCTTGAGAGGAGCTAAATCCTTAGCATGTTTTTAAGAAATCCCGGAACAACAGCATTACATATCTAAAGAATAATGTTGATAAAGTGCCTTGTTGAAATTTCAGTTACATAGATGTAGTAATACATGCATGGGTTTTGTGTTGAGTGAACGATTTTGAAAACGATTTTTAAAAAACCGCTTTTAGTTGGCAATTTCTTCCACAAAGGTACCATATTACACGGGTAAAAAAAATCATGTGGTGTTTGCTACCATTGCAATCAACACTCTACAGACGAGTATTTCTTGTCAACTCATGAAGTAAAGTTTTGGGTCACTACAAAATAATGCAAAGGGCTTTAAAGGCCCAGTGGATCATTTGCAATGACCTAAAAAGTAATCGACGAGTTTACAGGGGAAAAGTTCTGAAAGTAAAGATTGAATTAATAGCAACTACCCAATGAAAGGTTTTCGCTCAAAATGATATAATTTTACCAGAAAATAATCCGTAAAGATGAAATTATTTAGATCGTTTGCAAACGATTTACTTATTTTTGGTTCGCATCTACGCGGTCCAAAATGCATGGGCGCTGTGTACTCCGTGTGCGTGTTCCAACGCGATGCATTTTTATGGATCGCGCGCACACGCAGTATGTGCGCCACAGAGTGCATGACGCAAGCCACATAGTACCCGATCAACTGAGAACGAATATTTGAAACACCCCGCCAAGACTAGGAAAACGCATATGGATTTTCATGGTTTTTTTAACGTGGTACATTTGACAAAGCTGAAATTTCTTCGGATGAGTTTGTTGATGTCTTTCTTTTGATTTATAATGGTTTTATTCGCAGAATCGCTCAAAAACAGATCATCTACAGGGCCTTTAAACTGCTGTTGGTATATAAAGTGATAAAGTGAAAACGCCATCTTTGGTGTGTTGCTGGGTCTATACTATAAAATCAATGAATTGTTTCCCTGCGCTTTAGCAATGGACGTTTCAAATTATCCACGAATGTTTAGACCCAATTACCCTCAGCTGGCAACTGACAGTCACACTTTAGTAGTCTCTGGGACTAACGGGTTAAGCGACATGAAATAAAAAAACAACAGTAAACGGCGTAGGCCTACAACTGCCGGGAATGCATGGAGCCCACAGCCTACTAATGTTGATGGATGTGCACTTACAAGAATGTAGTGTTATTATACATATACATATACCATTGGCTGTCAGAACAAACGTTTGCTATTGTAAACAATGTTTGTACTTTTGACTTTAAACCACGACGAATTCTTCAATATTCTTCAAAATTCTTCATGACTGGCAGATCGCATTAAACAGCATGTTCCATCCTCCATCTCTGCAGCAACTTGCCTGCTTCCCGCAAACAGCCGTCGCGTGTCTGCAAGAACGCTCGCAAATCTGCCAAACAGCCGAATGCACATCTGCTATATAGAATTGCTTACCTTTCGAGTCTGACTTATGTCCAGTATTTTTCAAGGCGATAAAACTTCTGTTTGGGTGGGACTCGGGTGTGCTTGGGTGGGACTCGAAACCATAACCCAAGTCTTACTCACGTATATAAAGTAAATATAAAGTAAATTAAACACGCACTTGGTACAATGTACATAAAGTAAATTACACACTTGTTATTGGTTCAACTGATAATAATCTTTAGACTTTTCCAAAGGTAATCCAGCAGCACTCCTGGTCTTACTAAAAAACACACTGCCTCGTTGTTTCCTATGACAAAACTCGAGAGAATTTTGTTAAGGGCGGCTCGTTTCGTAATGGTTACAACTCGACTGACCACAGAATGCCGCGAGATATGCATCAAGCCCGGGGACGAAATATATTCCCAAACACGGTGTGTGCGTGTGTAATTGAGCTCCGCCGGACCTGGCTATAACTGTTGCCTGTTTTCCGACGGCCAGTGCTTTGATTCCACGAGCTAATGTTGATCTTACGGGCAAGCAATATCGTTACCTAAAGTAACGCAGGCAGTTTCTTTTGTCTCGGGAAGTCCACCTTTACCGATAGGCATCAGAGCCCCTACGGCGTATATAATATACTCACGCCAGAGTGCCACCGCAGGGTCTTCTATACACTCTCTCGCTGGAGACCAAGTTCGCAATGATCGGCACATCTCTAAACGACTTCGACGGACAGTACGTCAGCATCAACATTATCTTCTGTTCCCTCAACGCTTGCTTCTCAGTTTAATCTTGTCATCTTGAGAAATGCATCCACGATGAAGATACCCTAAAAACGAAACACATCCAGGAAGACGTTGAAGTGGAATAATGAGGTGATGAAGTGATAAATCCACACCCTCCCTTAAGTGTGTTGTTTTTATCTCGAGTGACGCCTCTAACGGGACCTCATTAAGTCGGTTTATGTACATGTATATCTACTCTGACGACAGCCAAAGGGATAAGGCTATTTAGTCGGAGTCTATTGCGAACAATTACAGCTCTTTATATTTTTCTCCAACTTTCCTTTGGTAGCTAAAACCTAAAACCACCCAAATTACACCTCCGCCTATATATAGTTGCATTTGATTTTGGCAGAAATAGGCAACAACATTTCGTAAAGTATTCTCGTCTTACACCATATAGTTGTTAAAATAATACTTTTGTTTAGCTCAAAACCTTAAAGGCAGTAGGCCTATACATGATTGGTAATCTCGAAAATCAGAAATGTTCACAGATATACGCCTAACTTACACAATATAAACATGATGACCGTAGAAAACTTCCCCTGAAATGGTTTTGTCTGAAGTGCTATATAGTCTTTGAGAAATGAGTAAAACAATTAGTTTTCGTCTCATGAGACGAAAATTCAATTCGCCCCAAAACTATTTCGCCTAAGTGCCATTTCGTCCCCAAACCTCTTCGCCCGAGTGCTATTTCACCCCAAATCACTTCATCCAAACACTACATCGCCCAAATGCCACTTCGCCCCAAAAACCACTTCGTGCACAGGCCGTGGTTCAGGGCGAAATGGTTCAGGGCGAAGTGGTTTTGGGGCGAAATGACTGCAAACCCTTTTTTGACTGTTCTCTCAAAAGTTAGACTTCGTACGGAGCTGGTTTTTGCTCGGGTTGGTTTTAATCATGCATATCTTCAATCACACAGGGGGATAAAACTATTTGTAACAGTTTACCAATCATGTATACTATCTTTAAAGAAACGTGTCTGGGAAGAAATGCTTGATTTGTTTTTGTATATTCCTTGTATAACAATTGTTATACAAAGTATAAGAATAGCATTTCTACTTGCAACAAAATACTACTATTATCAACCTCTTTCCCCCGATATCAAACGTATGGAAAACAACAATAAAATAATTTACTCCTTTGCATGTTTATAAATGAGGAACCTCTACTGACAAATATGCTACATTATACACAGACGGGCCTACAATTAAACAAGATAAAGCACATGCAGTTAAGCAACATGACAGGATATGATTAAACTATGAAGGTGCCCCTACTACCCAAAGTGATTAAACGTCGCACCGCATCCATACAAATTCAATTTGCAAATTTACAGCACACGAATCACCGGGCCGGGGGACATAAAAAACCAACTGCCTCTGTGCTTGTGTGTTGGCCAAGGAAATGGTAAATGACCACGCTGCTAATTGTGGTTACACGACGTGTAATGGCCGAACGGCAGCGCAATTAATCACAGTCGCGGTAGGAAAATTCAACGGTGTGATTTATGAAATATTTAAAGGGCCTGAAATGCTCGATAACTTTATGCACAGATTTTGCTGCATATGAAGGATTACTTGCCCCATGAATAAAAAAAGTGGCATTTTTTACATAAACTCACATAAAGAGTGCGCTGTTTGGGGCATGTCACTTTAGGAACACACAGCAGAAAAGCAAAGAAAAAACATAAGACTTCAAACTGGAATTGTGGAAAAATGCTGCAGTTTCCAGCCTTAATTTGTTCATGGTTTGCAACAGGCAACATGTAAAACAAACCGAAACTGTCATGGGTTACAAAAGTTTCAGCAAGTTGGAGAAAATTGTGAAAACTGTTGTGCACAGTTGAATGAGATTTTCCTGTGTTTTCCTAATGTGACATCACAACGTTGCTCATGCATATGTACATTTTAATTAGCATAACAATCAAAAACCTTGATTTTAACCCCAAAAACAACTTCCAAATAGGGTTTTTATGATTGTAAATTAATGGACTAGTTCCATAGCACAGATTTCATTGATAAAAACACCATTTCAGGGGCCCTTTAAGAGGACGATATATGGCGACTGGGAAGCACTTTGGTCTTCGGTGTACATGGATATGAATTATAGCCTTTTGCGTGTTTAACGTGCATAGCGTCTGATGCACTTACGTACTTTCTTTCACATATAGGCTACACTCAGTGTCCAGATCACCAGACTAAATTTTGTCGCTCGGTGGTGCACGCGTGAAGTACAGAATCAATGCCGGGTTCACTGTATAGTAAAGAATGGCATAAAGCAACAGACCGTTGGTGGCTAAGCAATGACGTGCACCACGTAGCAACAACGATATGTGGAATTTCTAAACAAACTACTATACTTTTGAAAGTGACAAATTCGGAGCATCAGCCATAGTGCAACTGTTAGACACGCCAAATGCTAATAATTACGATGGCATATAGTTTTGAAATCTTAACTTAAATAATACATACACACGTCCAATAATCCGTTTGCACAAAAACTAACAAGTAAAATTTCGGGTCATTGCAAATGATACACTGGCCTTTCAGCCATCTGGAATTGTGTGTCTTGAAGCATTTTGACGTGGACAAATTTTTAAAATATATTTTAATTTAATTTGTTTTTACTCTTTTGCCTTCCCAATTTTTTTTATAAGGATTGTATTTGTAGTTGTCGGTAAAAACCTGTTCTCAATTTCGCGTCTACTATTTCCCTATACATTTGTGGTCCGGTTCGTTATGAAAACCATGCCATGCGTGTGATTTACTTAAACAATTTGCCTCTTCACATTCTGAAAACAACGAAGGAAACGCAGAGTTGTCATTTGTACTGGACAAATATCAAAGTTTCCCCGCTGTATGCGTGTGGGGTTCAGGTGCGACCCGTATATTAAATTGTTTGAATTATTTCAGCGTCTGAAATATAACCACCAAAAGAAACGTCAGATAGTCTGCAATCAAAGAAATATAGTGCGCTGTACTGTGATTTGTTTGATGTATTTCCGGGTTAATTGTCCTGGAAAAGCGGCGACATCAAATAAATGTCTTATTTTTGTCTCGATGAACACGCAAAATGACAAATGGGAAAACAATTCTTCCTTTCTGCTGCGGTAGGCCTACAAAACGTTTCAAAGGACCGATAGTTCATGCTTTGTATACTCCAAAGGAAATCAAATCAGCTGTATCGTTAAAAAAAATGGGATATAGGGCTTCGGTTCTACTCAGATTTTACAGTGGTTGGGGGAAGCAAATTGTTTACAGGAGCGGGTTAAATTCAACCTACTTTTTTTAACAGCCCCTTACGTTAATATATAGCCACTCTGTATAGCTCAAATGGTAGAGTCAGTGGTCTCGAGTTCGAATCCCGACTAAAGCCTATAACTTTACTTTATTATCAACTCGAGTCGGCGAAGAAGGAAGAACATTTTTAGAAGGAGTAAAGCTCCCATGGTATAACCGCCATTTCGCGGGGCACCTTTTGTTACTTAAATCGTTCAACAATGTTGGAAGCACAATATGTGCAACCATGCATGTCCTCAAAGAACAAAGAAACTGCCCCACGAAATGGCGGCTATTCGATACGGTCTATAGGGTCTGATATGAGTAGGCCTACGAAAGAACATAATGAGGATAGTACCTTGAAATTGAGATTATTCGATACGGTCTATTCAAGCGTTTCAACTCGTTGGGAAGGTGCCAGTTACGTATGTGACGTGCATGATGTTCCAAACCTCGATCTGAAGTCGAGGCTTGGAACGCATAAGTAGTCTGGTACCTTTCCAATCAGCAGATTGCATTCTATATAACTGATTCAGGGAACATGATTAAACCGTTTAAACGCGGCGTGAATAGGGTCTATTGTTAGTAATGTAATGGCATCTTCGGCAACTGGGGCCCTTTTAATATGTCATCTATTAAACAGTATTAGGTATACCTTTAATGTATTATTATAATTATTTAATGTATGACGAAGAAAGAGATGCACTTTTAGCAGCGAGAGGAAAACCCCCAGGACATCTCTTGGGAGAAACCCACACGGCCAAGCAGAAACTACAAACCTAATCCGAATACGCACCCCGGAATCGAATCCGGAACACCAGAGGTAAAAAGCGGGAATAAAAAGAACCACTATAGACCGTATCGAATAGCCGCCATTTCGTGGGGCTGTTTCTTTGTTCCTTGAAGACATGCATGGTTGCACATATTGTACTTCCATTGTTGAACGGTTTAAGTAACAAAAGGTGCCCCACGAAATGGCGGCTATTCGATACGGTCTATACGTCAACCCGACCGCCTAAGTGGTGTTTTTTTTGGGGAAGCCTTCCATATGTTACAGCCGAACACATTCCTCAAAATGGCTGCATAATTATATCCTACAGTGATAGCTTTCACTCTTATGTGAAAAATTCGAAGGGCATGCCATGTGCACTATATATATCAATAGCATTGTGTGTATTGTTCTACATCCGAGGATCATTCAAAAGGTTATATAGGCCTAACCCTCGCCCAGAAATAAAGAGTGGTAACTGAACGTTTGGAATTCTTAGCGCGTTATCATGACAGACTATTTGGAAAAAGGTCAAACAATAAAAACATCAGCTGAAAGAAGCAATCCAGATAGCAGAAACGCAGTGGAAAGCAGCAAGTGGGCATGCTGTTGCTCCAGGACAATGTCCATGTGTACACACGCAGGTGGCAGTGGCTGAAGAAGCCAACCGTGGCTTTGAATTGCTGTTTCGGCCCCTTGCTCCGTCTGACCCCTCTGCCACATATCGTGCTGGGTATAACGTTCTGACCTGCATGACCTGGGAGACGCCATCTTAGGTGGTCTGGCGCTTCGCGATCATGAGAAGTCAAGGAGCCAGGCTGTGCAGTGTACGTTTATACGTAGCCTTTAGTCAAGGCGCGCGTGGCACTCCGGATGCTTAACCAACACGAAAAAGACCAGTGCCACTCGCTCGGGTCTCTTTTTTTCGCGTTGCCGGCATTCGGCGTGCCACGCGCGCCTTGAATAAAGGCTACGTATAAACGTACACCGCACAGCCTGGCTCCTTGACTTCTCATGATTGCGAAGCGCCAGATCACCTAAGATGGCGTCTCCCAGGTCATGCAGGTCAGAACGTTGTCAGAATTTTGTTCAATGTTTCAAGACGCCGTAGATGGCCAAATTGACGATTCCGTAAGCTTTACCGTTATTTTATGAAACACTAAACTCTCAGGATTGCAATGGTGTATGTAAAAGTGCTCTGGTCTGATGTACTTCGGACGATATTTGCAGTCAAACTATCTGGGAAAGCAGGGCTGTATATTGCGACAGTAATACGTCAGATTTCAAAAGTGAGCTATTTACAGCCCTGTTTGTAGGGCTATACACTTCTACCTGTTACTTAAACTCAAATCTCGCCTACTGGGTAACCATTTTGGGAGAAATAACGAAGGCATCCGTGCTGTTGAAGGATATTTGGAGGACCAGGATGCAACTTACCATGACGAGATAGCAATGCTTGAACATATGTGGACCAAGTGCATTGAAGTTAGTTGTGTGGACAATGTTGAAAAGTAATGCAGGAACAATCTTTCTCTAACGCTTTCTGGGTGAGGCTTTGGACCTTTTGAATAGCCCTCTTATATGACGGCAGACAACGTGTAACTAGATGCCTGTGTACTGGACTCATTTTGCCTTTGGCGCAAAGAAGACATTTGGACCGATTGTATAACACAAACCATGGAGGAACCAGGCGCAGACTCGACGCTGTATACACAGGGTGAGTTGTCACATTAGTAATGAGCACCTCGAACGACGGGTTATTTCCATCGTTCGAGGGACTTTAGTCGAACAAAAGTTACCTATAGTCATCACTTGAAGGGCAAGTTCGAGTGACGACTATGGTTCAACTAGAGTCCCTCGAACGGTGGGTTATATCCGTTGTTGGAAGGACTCTCACTAGGCCACTTTTAATATTAACCATTTTGTCTGCAGATTTAACATCGTTGTTCCAGGAATTAGTGAAAGTTTCATTAATAATTCAGTGGGCCTTTATAAAAGTGTCGGGCTGGGTTCGACAACACTTCTTGGAAAGAATTGTGTGGTTGACCATGGCTTCAGACATTGTGTACAAAACATATAAATTTGAAAATTGCAGTGTTTTCTAATGAAATATTTGTTTTCCCCACCGAGTTACACTCCTTTCGCAGTGGTTTTGCGCGGTTTTTCCGCACCAACCACTGCTCAACTTCGCATGAGATCCTGCGAAGAGCGTGCGTGATGACGTCACCCAACACCAGGCCTGAATAACACTTGCCGTGATTGGCCAGATTCTGTCACCTGATGCAGTAAACATGTCACCTGACTGTCGGGAAGTTGAGCAGTGGTTGGTGCGGAAAAACCGCGCAAAACCACTGTATGCGAAAGGAGTGTACACCGAGTGGGCAAATTAAGGATTTTCTTAGAAAACACTTTCTTTTTGCAATTTAAATTTGGAGTTTTCTATCAAATCTGCAATCATAAGGCATAATAAAAAATGATCAACTTCTCAACATCTTACCCATATCTTGACTTATAGTGACAAAAACTGAACCGGAACCAGTCTAACGGTCAAAAACGGTGTATCATTTACATAGACGATGAGGTCAGTTGATCCAATCTGTCAATGTCGACGATTCCGAGAGAAAACAGATAGACAAAATGCCTAAATGCAATGATTGGTGTTTGGTGACCTATGACGCGTGACCACCTGGCCCGCGCGCGGGTTGGCGGCAACGCGACCATTGAGTGAAAGATGTTTGCTGAAGATAAACTTTCAAAATGGCCGTTCAGGGTGGATTCCAATGGGAGAGGCTATAAGCCAGGCACTCCATGCATGACCCGAATGCGGATCGCACAGTTCACAGCTGCAAGGGCCCGAATGTGGATGTGTATGCACCTGCACGTACACGATGTACATCAATTGGGTACATTCCTTCCATAACCATGACGGGTTCGTACACGGGCTGTGATGGGAAAGCACGGAGTGCCTGGCTTATAGCCTCAGCCGGATTCCAATAGCCCTTGAACAAAGACCTAGAGCCAAGTCTTACTTGACTTGATTTGACTTGACTTGGGGCGAGTATTGCCTTCCGATTGCCTTGTCCTCCATGGTAATATATTGACCGAGCGTTTAAAGAAGAGACCGTATTTTTCTTTGTTCATCTCTCCTTAATGTGAAAGTGTCTGCCTCATTGGTCATTTCATATTTCCAAATAACATGAAATAACTGTCAGAGTTTCAAACCCCACATTTCAGAATTTGCCACTTTCAGGGAAATTGTCTATGTCTGAGATCCCTTTGCACCTCTTGTTGAGTTGCGCGAAACGATCAAAATGGTTTGCAATAACATTATGGGTCTTCCAACATGCACATTCCACCCGTCTCCAGTGGTGTATCGACATTGGAGGAGGCCATGTCGCAAGTGGCGAGTTTTTAAATTGACCTTTTGTCGTATGGCTATAAAATCTTACCCTCTTGGTCAAAACTGATGAAACTCGCTCAGCAAAATTTGTCAAGCCTAGTTTGCATGATATGAAATTTTGGTTAAAATCCGTTGGGAAAATGACAACGTTATTTAAAATCAAAGAAATTTTATGAAACGGGACAGTTACTGCTGAGCAGGCTGCTACAAGGTATGAATTTAAAATTATTTTGAAACATCCCATTATAGTGATGGGATGGGCGGAATACTAAAAATCCCATGTCGTCGTTTCAGTATAGCAAACGTAAACCGTATGTATTTGATTTTACACTGTTCAAACATCTCGTGTTTACTGCAATTATATTTAGTTGTCAATGTCAACTACACGAAATGTCAATACATTCATACATACAAAATGTCAACGTGTTTTTGTTCAGTTTTACATGGTATGGATAGTATGCTTAACCAATATTGGTTTTGCCAATAATTCGAAATATTGGCAGTAATTGTTCGATAACTAAACGTTGGTCGATTTTTTTCGTCGATGTCTCATTTGAAAGCGAATAACTTTTATGTTTCTAGAAAATTATCAATTCAAGAATCAAAATGCACGGACTGTATATATTTAAATGTCGTAGTGAATCCCATTGTACATTTTTAAGGGAATTGGTATCAAGTTAAACAGGATGTTACATTACTCTAAAATTGAAATCAATGTGTCCCGTCACTCAAGCCGGCCGTACACCTTGCGTTCCGACACCGTTACGATTGCACAGACACGCCAAATTTCGAGCATGCTCGAAATTCTGCGATTGCGTTGCGACGGACTAGTACACAAAATCGTGACTACATCACCATCGGAACGCATCGCAAAACCCGTACACCTTGTGATGTGACTGCACAACATGCGATATCGTGAACGGATCACGAACGAAACGCAAGGTGTGCAGCCGGCTTAATAAAGCAGAGGCGGAATCGGGTAAGCACAATATGCCCGTGTTCTCGAAAGCTCTTCAAATTACGGGTATAATTTCTCACGGGCTGTCTTCAAATCGTGCCCAATTTCAGTGCGATATTTACATTATTGTGTGTCAATCTCCTACCGAGGAAACTAATGCAAATATGCATAATTTTAAATTGATTATTTTCAGTGGGTTTTAAGCTCTCAAATAATTCCCCCAGAGATTGTTTTGCCCTCCAATCTTCCATGGGAATTAACAATCGATCAGCAATGCTGACTAAGTATCGCTCGCTTCTGTCACATGTATCGATTTTGCTGATCAAATTAAGTCGGTTCTGTTCGGTTTCCAAGTTAAAGACCTATATGTATCATTCGCAAGATACAACTTTTTGCAGATTCGTGGAATAAGAGTGTAACATATCTAAGGAAGAATGTTGGTAAACTATAGCCTTAGGAAATTTTAGCTACATAGATGCATCAGTGCTTCAGAAAACCTTGACAATCTATATATGGATTTTGTGTACAAGTGAATGGTAAAAAAAGTCCCGTGCACGGGACTTTTTTAGAAACCCGCCTTCGGTTGTCAATTTCCAACATGAAATACTATTTTTGACGGAAATAAATTCATGTGGTGTTTGTTACCATTGCTATCAACACTTTGAGTAAGGTTTCTCTTGTCAACTCATGAAAAACAAAATTGGGTCATTGCAAATGATACAATGGCCTTTAAAGGTACGTTATGCCCAAACATCCCCTGACTTTTTACAATGTTTTTATCGCAATCATTTAACCAAAAACCTTACTCAAATGGAAGATTAAAGAGGTTTCAACATTACTGTCCAATGCAATGATTACGCCCGAGATATTTTTAGGGGAAAACCATAATTAAAGATGAGTTTATACATGTAAATGCGTGGGCATGCGCAATTTTACAAGGTCGCCCTCGTGTTAACAAAACTAGGTCCCTGACTACCGTGGTATTATGGCCACGTTTTCCATGCAGTAAAGCCAGGGAACCAGCCTAAATAGGATGGTATAGCCTTGCACAATTTTCTAAAAGCATATGGAAATTTGTTGTTTGTTTTCTCGGAACGTAGATGGGGTACTGAGCTGACATACACACAGGTTGGTTTTTATCAGTACACATCTTAACAGAGATAACGTATACGCCATTTGTAACAGTTTTCCCAATCCTTAACCACTTGACGCCGGGGGACGTGTAAACACGCCAAGATTTCCCCATCGGTGTTGGGTAGGACTAGTAAACACGTTTAGGAGAAACTCGTTTGTTACTGCGTTTGATGATATACTCGCAGCAATTTGAGAGAAATGGGCAAAACAGTTTATAACGAAGGGGCATTGGGGTGTATAGTGACGGTGTATCGACATAACAACAATACTTTACCGTGCATGGTTAATGGGTTCAGTTGTTTTCCTTCCTCCATGCTTCAACTAACAAATAAACCCGCGCCTATGTACAGTAATGTTTGAAATAAACTGGGTAATCTCTTTTTAATCTCTGTTTAATCTCTGTTTGATATATGTGCCATTATGTGTGTCCTCCTTTGATTCACGCAATAGTTGTCGTGTTGTGTGGGCCATGGGGGAAATCAGGAAATGTCCACACAACAAATCAGCAAACGCAAGGATACCAACATCTTCCTTTCGCAAGGGTAGGCCTATTTGCTGCACATCGAGTTTGGGAAACTCGATATGCAGCAAATACCCCATGCGAAAGGATGATGGGACACCAAACACTTTATCCCAAAGTTTAGATGCACCGGACGACATGTAAAGATTGCATTTTATTTTTCCAATCATGGAATCATTTCTCAATTAACTGCGTTAGGTGTCGATAGCAAAACCCCAAGTAAAAGTAATATTATTAATTTTCAAGGAAAACATCAATGTTTCCCATGGATCAATCAGCTTGTGAAATATATACAGTGCATGTGTCATCTGTGGAATTGTTTTTTTCAATCGATTTTACATTTGGAAGTGGAACCACATTTTGGCATTGAATGCACCCCACTGAGTGGTAATTTCTGCCAGACATCCATAATTTCTCTTTGGTTTTTGTTTTCAACCAAAAATGTTGACCGTGGGAAAATAGACAAATATGGATAGCTCAGTCGCTGTACGTAATTTTGCAGTCACATATTAAAACACAAACATGCCCCAGAGTATAGGCTCCCAGAGTGGGCTATTTTATTCATGTACTACACGGTAAAATCTACTATGGAGGTGGGCGTATGTTTGCACGGTGTAAATTTGATCAAGAAAAGTCGGGTGAATTTTAAACTCAGCTGTATAATTATAAATGTTTACCAAGCAGACTAAAGTCAACTTGTTTTATGCGCAATTTTATAATTGTGCAAAGTCCAATCATCGTAATTTTAAAATTGGTGGTACTGTTCCTTAACAATGAGTGTGTCCAGATCACTTTTTAAAACCGGGATTCTCTCCTTCCCCCATTTTCCACATGAGTGTTGAGATTTTGATGACATATCATTTGTCATGTTTTTCTCATTAACGTTCTGAATTTTTGCGTTCTCATTCTATTCCGTGTGTTTTCAAGGATATCCTACAAACAAAACCACACCGATGTTTTGTAAACTGAATTATCCGGTTACAACCGTGCAGTGATTACACCAACAGTTTTGCTTCTGTATCCAAATTGGGGATTGCAAATCTCGAAATGCTAGGCATTTTATATGATTGTTGGGTTAGAACGAAATCCATTTTCTTGGAAAAATCTCCTTTAAACAAGCTCCTTTAAACCAAGGACGCGCTATCCACTAGACCACGCGCCTCCGTGCACAGATGTTTGTGTCGATCACTAGACTGATTGTAAGGTTTGGCAACCGCCAGCATACTATGGGCGGCCATCGGGGCAAAAAAAAAAAAAAATTAAAAATGTACAAAATAAAAAAATTGTAGGAAAAAAAAAAAAATTATGTACAAAAAAAACAAATTGTAGGAAAAAAAAAAAAATGTAGGAAAAAAAAAAATTTATGTACCCAAAAAAAAAATGTATGTACAAAAAAAAAAAAATACACCCCAAAAAAAATTTAATAAATTTCCAAAAAATATAATTACCAAATTTATTTTTTAAACATCGCCAAAAAAAAAAAAGTACATCGCAAAAAAAAAAAACTTCGCCAAAAAAAAAAAAAAAAGTACATCGCAAAAAAAACGCGCGTGGCGGGACCATCGATATATACACACTGGAGCAAGTTCGGGTGGGCGACTATCTAGACCAGTGTGAACTAAACCGCGCTACGCCCACCAGAGACACACGCAACGCGCACGCACATCACTTCCACAATGACTCAGCATTATTTGACTTACAAAATGGCGTATTCGCACGTGGTCGAAAGCTATCAATACAACTCTATGATACGGAGCATGCGCAGCATGCGTGGTTTGACTAGCTAGTCTGACTAGACTAACCTACCTCCGGGGTATGGTTCCTCTAGTCAGACTAGCTAGCCAAACCACGCAGCGTTCGGATGGCATCTACATCCTATGGTTTAGTCTATAACTATAGTCGTCCGCCCGATCGAACTTGCTCCTAGATATTACCCGAACGCTGCGTATTGAACGGCATTGTATTTGGCCATTGTATTTGGTGGAGTACAATAGACCATATCGCCAATCGTGTTTCATCAACAGAGGGCGACCTTCTGCCAGGCCTCGAAATTCATTTTCAAAAGGGCACGGCAATTTTCCCTTAGTAAAGGGCACCTGAATGAGGAAATGGAAAATTTGTGTTGGAACTTTTTAAGGGCAACACGGCAAAAGCATAGGGCACCAATGGCAATTTGCCGTGGTGCCGTGGGTTTATTCAAGGCCTGTTCTGCAATGCACTATGGGATAGAATATGGGTCAAACTATCGATGGTTTGACCCATATTCTATCCATAGTAATATCTAGGAGCAAGTTCGATCGGGCGGACGACTATAGTTATAGACTAAACCATAGGATGTAGATGCCATCCGAACGCTGCGTGGTTTGGCTAGCTAGTCTGACTAGAGGAACCATACCCCGGAGGTAGGTTAGTCTAGTCAGACTAGCTAGTCAAACCACGCATGCTGCGCATACTCCGTATCATAGAGTTGTATAGATAGCTTTCGACCACGTGCGAATACGCCATTTTGTAAGTCAAATAATGCTGAGTCATTGTGGAGGTGATGTGCGTGCGCGTTGCGTGTGTCTCTGGTGGGCGTAGCGCGGTTTAGTTCACAGTGGTCTAGATAGTCGCCCACCCGAACTTGCTCCAGTGTGTATATATCGATGGTCCCGCACGCGCGTTTTTTTTGCGATGTACTTTTCTTTTTTTTTTGGCGATGTACTTTTTTTTTGCGATGTACTTCTTTTTTTTTTGGCGATGTTTAAAAAAAAATTTGGTAATGATATTTTTTGGAAATTTATAAAAAAAAAATTGGGTTTTTTTTTTTTTTTTTTGTACATAATTTTTTTTTTTTTCCTACAAATTTTTTTTTTGTACATAATTTTTTTTTTTGTACATAATTTTTTTTTTTTTCCTACAATTTTTTTATTTTGTACATAATTTTTTTTTTTTTTCCTACAATTTTTTTATTTTGTACATTTTTAATTTTTTTATTTTTTGCCCCGATGGCCGCCCATAGTATGCATGTTAGTCCGCCATATTGAAACAGGAGGATTTCCTCCTTTTTCCGAAGGTTCCAGAAGTTACCCGAATGCACGTCCGGACGTTATCGTTAATCGTAGGGTACGATTCGTCAGTGTTTCGCCGCGTGTTTATTTTGCGGTGATGCAGACAAGGTTTGAATTAGATTTTTGCTGCTATAATGGGCATGTGTTTTATTGGCTTTGAAAATAAATAAAAATAAATGCATGACGTAATGCTTTGTAGTGCTATTTTAAACACCACGGTAGCCGGTCCTCATATTCAGTCGTTGTATGTGGAATATGTGGAGCGGGAACCAGTCTAGCTATTGGGGTACATAATGCCGCCCCCACCCCTAAAGTGTGTGCTAGCTTAAAGTTTTAGATATAATTGTATACATTAATGGTTGGTGACGTTCAGGCTGCCAAGTAAATTCTGCAAAATAATGACATTTTATAGTTAAGTTTATGACAACTTAATATTAGACAGTTTCGGCAAGCTCAAAATCCGCGCGCGTATATACGTATCCGTACCATTTTCAGCTTTGACGTCATCATTTTATGCGGTCTCCTCGTACGTGATGCGGATCAGCCACACATAGGACAACGTATGGGAGCCGTTTGACACGGGAGCGGTACGTATAAAATTAATCTCGACTTGTTTACACCAAATTAGTGTTATGTCACACGGATACGTCTGCGAACACGTACCATTAAACTGAGATGCCGAAACTGTGTATTACGTATTACGTATCACGTATATCAAGCATGGCGCTTCACTTTATTAGCCCTGGGCCCAATTTCATAGAGCTGTTTAACAGCCCATTTTCCGTTAACCGAGTGTCAGGCTATTTCATAGACATCGTTAACGGTAAGCAACTGAAAACCTGCCTTAACCGCAGAGCCAAATTTTGCTTAAGATAGTGACACAACAATGGCGGTTTCCAAGCACGCGCATGCTTAAGCACGTCACGGCCGTGAAATAGCCTTAACGTTAGCACAACTCTTCTGCTACAGTAAGCACACATTTTTCAGCTAGCGCTTAAGCAGCTCTATGAAATTGGGCCCTGGTCATAGGGTTCTTAATTGAACCTTGCCAGCTCTCTGTGAAGTATACATCCTCGGCTGCCTGTAAGGCCCTTGTGAGCTAATCAAACACAAAATACCTTCACTACCATCGCAGGTACCCATTTACAGCTGGGTGCAGGGAGAGGTAAATCATGGCAAAGTGCCTTGCCTAAGGGCACACGCACTGGATTCGAACCCACGACCCGTAGCATCAAACATGGACACACCGTATACTATTAGCAAGCTGGGGAACTTATTATAAGGAAGCCTATAATTGCCGAGAGTGGGCAGCGCTGCCTGGGCACCGGACATCCACACATCAATTGCATCGAAAAGTGCAGTTCCAATGCCACATCCTCTCATGTGTGTTGAATTAAAGTTTAACCCGACAGGGACTATGGTGCAAGCTGGGCATTTCCACCCTCAAGTAGGTTTAAATAGCGCCCGAACGTGGCCATGTATAAAGATGAGTGTTCCTTCATGATGCGGCGGACACGACAAACATTTGCATCAAGTGGCATGTACGTGACATTAGCGAGGTCTCTCGCGCTTTGAAGAATCCTGAAAAGCTAGGGAATATTTCCTGAATGAATCAAGCCCATATTGCCGGCGGCTTAACACCATTCGTAGGTCTTAACATTTTCTCCAAAAGACGGAGGAAACAAAATGGCCAGCGCTGAATTGCGAGCACGTTCGCGCGCAGTGGGCTAAAATGCCTATTTTTATAAGAACGGAACACGAGTATTAAAGCCCGCCAAAAGAGCGACACAGAACAATATATGTTAAGGAGAATGGACGAGAAAGTGTAGATTCTTGAAAAGAATGGGCGAGGCGAAGTCGAGCCTATTCTTTCACGAATCTACACTTTCGAGGCTATTCTCCGACTTAAACCATTCCATCACCATCCAGAACAAAGAAACGCGCCAACAAGCCACCCCAGAGAATTACGCAGTGGGCTTTTTTCCCCCTTGAATTAATGCACGGCGTTCTGTTCCATTGGTGTAAGAATAGAATCACTCTGTGAACACGCTGCATTCTGGTGCTGCAGTGCTAACAACAATTACGATATCGCCATATGTCTGATGCAGAAGATTTTGACATTTCTGGAGTCATTTCGGAGTTTGGAGACGACAAAAGCGGATTTGTCTCGGGATTTATACAGTGAAACTGCACCTTTTGGAAACAAAACTGTAGATTATAAAAAAAGATTTTACGAATCTACAGTTTTGTTACGAATCTACAGTAAACTGTCGATTCGTGAAAATAATCTATAGTTTGAACAATAGCGTGACGTCACAAGAATGGTTTAATGGACCTGAACATGGTGACGTCATGGTTTGTTTAAAACATTTTTACATGCGTGCTTTCCTGTGACCTTACAAATCGTTTGGTGCCCCGACACTCTGGTGCCCAATCATGTATATTATACTATACCTTTTAACTTCATTCATTACCAATTTGTCATTTGTTTTTCGCCCACACATCTTTTGTGCAATTTTTGCAAAAAAAATATGTTGGTTTTTTTGCAAAATGGAATAACAGGTGTTAAATTAAACAAGCGGTTACGGTAATTGCTTGAAACCCTTTGACAGTTTCATTTTATAGTCAACATTACAGGGGCGACGGCTAAAATATAGTCCTCAATACAATATACTGAAAACGTTTCGATGGACTTTCCTAAAAATGTGGCTGCGTCATTATGGCTTCGGCTTGAAATCACGCTTGAGTCAATGGCATGCGATAGGCTGAAGGCGTGAGGTCTAGTGTGTATGAAGCGGGACTCTCAATCAGAGGTTGGGGGTTCGAGCCCCACTTCGACCAACGTGTCTGTGTCCCTGGGCAAGGCACTTAATCCCAGTTGCCTCGTCAACCCAAGCGATATATGGGAAACTGTTAAGGGGAATGCCACAATCTAACTGCTGATAGGGTTGTGCGCCTGACCAGCAGCCACCTAGTTGAGGCGAAATGGTTCTGATGATTCCCTGATGGCAGCGGTAATAATGGTAACAGCGCCTTGAGCACCCTGCAGGGTGGATATGTGCGCTATACAAAAACTCTGTTTGCTAGGATAGGGCGACAATTTGTGTGTAAAAAAGCTATATTAGGGCGACACGCTCAATAGGGCGACAATTTGGTGTCGCCCTAATATATATTTTATTTAAAACCATTTTTTAAGGTAACAAAATAAGGTGTCAATTTGAGTGATTCTTGCCGAAATTTCGGTGGTTCCCGGGGAGAGGCTTCCTCAATTGTCGCCCTATTGAGGCATCCAGAGTTCTTACAAATCTAATCATTATTATTATTGGTAACTTCCTATAGTCTGTGCACTTTGTAATTTGAAGACGTTTGCTTGGTTTGGACATGGCTGGCGTTCTAGACTGTCACTGCGAATCGGGCTTTTGAAACTCTTGGTGGCAGCAGACAGCCCGTCTTTCACCATTTGGGCAAGTTCGATTCACGACTATTATTATAGTTAACTATAGTTCGACTACTTGCAATCGAACGCAGTCTAGTCAACGATGGTTAGTCGAGTGAATCACAAGTCCTCACAAGCCTTCACAAGTCCACCACAAGTCCCTGTGTCTTAATTCAAGTCACAAGCTATTCAAATGAACTCCAACAAAGGCCACATGGCACGGTCGCGCTGGTCACTGGTACCCATCAGGTATTGAGTTGATACAGAATTTTTCGCATAACTGAAGTGTGACGTGTCGCCATGGCAATTGGCTCTAAACTAACATGGCCGTCGGAAAAGTACCATTGCAAAAGTACAGGGACACGGTTCAGTGACTTTTAGTTTAGAGCCAATTGCCTATAGGCAACCAACAAAAGATGACGTATTCACTTCAGCAGTCTATTGACTAACTAAAGACGTTCGTATGTGTGTTGCTAGGACGACGTTTAACCAGTGGTTGACTCGAGTCGCCATACTGCATGCGCAGTTTAGCTCAAACAGACGTAAACAATGGGATATTACAAGAAATTCTTTTGGCCGAAAAATTGGCAGAATTGGCCAAGTCGGAAAGCAATTTCCGTTGTTTGATGTTCAACAAGATTTACACTGTCTGCGAGTTGCACGTTAATCAAAAAATGCCTCGCCGCGAGGGGAATGATGTGGTTATATGAAACAGACGCATACAATAATTGACCAAACAGTCTATATACACAGTGGTTTGGTTTATATAGGGAATAAATTTTGAATTTATTGCACAGGCGTCGTGAATGGGTCATTATAGTGATTATGTCAGGCGAGTAGCACAATTACACAGCCTTTTTCATGTTTTCGGAATTTCGTATGTTCCTTTACATTTTTTGAAGCAAATTTTATAGTGAATCACAATTCACAAACACCATGTTCGATAACAACTCACGAGATGTGTAGGCTACTGTTCATGAACAAGCCATGGTTTTCGTTCTTTAAGTGCCTATCTCATTGGCGGAGACGTCGCCGCGACTACCGCGACTGATCAGTCGCGGCGACTCGGGAGACCAAAAAATGGCTTGCGTTCTCACCAAGGCGACGCCAGGGCGACGTCCGAGACGTCTCGGAGACGTCTCCGCGACGTCTCCAGACAAGGTGACAACCAATTCGCCCGTAAGTCGCGGGGACGTCGCCGCGACGTCTCCGAGACGTCTTCTCAGTTGCGGCGACGTCTCCGCGACGTCTCCGGCAGTTGCGGCGACGTCTCCCCAGTCTTCTTGGTCTCCAGCAGGTCGCGGTGACGTCGCGGAGACGTCTCCCCAGTCGCGGACAAAATTAGTCTCCGTGAAGTCGCCGCAACTGATGGAGACGTCGCGGAGACGTCTCCGAGACCTGCTGGAGACTGGAAAAAGTGTCAAAAAAATTGAACATGTTTGAATTTCCCGCGACTCCCCGGAGACCCGGCTAGTCTCCAGGAGACGTCGCGGGGACGTCTCCGCAACCAGCGGAGACTCGAGTCGCCACCAGGTCGCCACCTGGTCGCCACCTTGTCTCCAGGCCAATGAGATACCCACTTTAGGCCTCTTTCCGAGCCTTGTCACAGTTGCCAGCTTCATCGCCCCAACGAACATTCCCAGCGGCATTCCTATGAGCAGGCACTGATTAGTTACACGCCGTAGTTATTGGGTTTCTATCAAATCACTACATGCCGGTAGGAACAACACAAAAAGAAGTCGATGATTAACTCGCTCATCCAAGGCGAGAAAAAGGTGGCAAATTGGAAATAGATTGTGTTAGCGTTCAGTACGAACTATGCCCATTGCAACGGAAGCCAGTGAATTGTCGAAAATAGGTGCTTTCTGCATGACGGAATAGTGGCGGGAAAGGCGCGCGGGGAAAGTCAATGACATATTGACTTTTGGCGCCAAGAAAAGAAAAAAAAGACCATTTGATAAAGTCAGTCCTAGACTTGGTTTGATAAATTTCAAACGGTAAGCGCGATTGCAATTCAATTAAAAAGACAGGATGCGGCGGGCTTTTGTTGTATGTTCCCCGACGAAGCGATTATGTACATTGGCTTTTTATGAAAGACATGTTCGTCGTTAAGTGTTGAGTGTCGCGTTTGCCTCTTGTTTTTTTTCTTCCGAAATTGATCGCAGTTTTTTTAACGGGCCATTTTTGAAAATGACATTCGTCTTCTTAATGTTACAACCAAACAACACGTACAAATAGTTTTTGCATTAGGGAAGGTGATTTGCCTTACGTCCGACGTAGCTTGATTTGCACTATATACTCACCAGAGCACGATATGAAGTTTTTCTCATAGTGTCCCGGGGAAGCAATTAGTATACAGTGCTGATCAAGTTACGTCGGATAAGAACAAAACAAACCCCACTTTTGGCATTATATTGATGAGTTTGTGCTTGCCAAAAAGAGGTGATTTAACAATTTTGATTTCTTGTCAAAATGGTGGATAACAGCGAAACGGTTGGTTAGAAGTTGATTTAGACTTGCGTCGGGAAAATTGAATGTTAAGTAAGGTTTTTTTTGCCCTTACCCGACGTAATTATTAACACCGTATACTCAGTGCTTTCCCGAGACACTATGAAAAACCTCATAGCGTGCTCGGGTGGGACTCGAACCCATGCACGTCCTCCTGCATACAAGGAAGACGCCTCAACCATGTCGACCATCGAGCTAGCCGGTGTTGAATGCCCGGTTCGAAACGGTTGGTTGTTATCAGTAATTTTAACAGCGCACAAGATGTGGCGAATCCTTGGTACTTTGTTTTTATTGAAATAGACGTAGCTTTGCACATGCACTGCAAAATGGTGTTGAGTTTAACACCATGAGTGTTAGTTTTAACACTTAGAGTATTATCACTCCAAGTGTTAAACCTAAAACAACCATGGTGTTAAACTTAACGCCCTGCTTGGTATCTATAGGACAAGACCACTAGTTGTTACTCGGGGTCATATTAGCTCATATCGGTTGAATTCAGTAGATACAACTATGTCGAAAGCAGCACTTCTGATGAAGAAAGGGGCGTGACCATCTTAAAAAGGGCGTGGTCATTTTCGGGTATTTCGCCCCGGATAGCGAATTTGGCACACATCCCACGTTGTTCCTTGGGGTCAAATTAGCCTAGACCAGTTGAGAAATCCTCTCCTAAATTATGTGCATACATGTCTAAGCCAGGTCCTAGACTACACGGGTGTTGATTTTAACATACCAGTTTTTGCAGTGTGCTAAAAATGGTAATCAATCGTATTGAATGGTTGCGTATATGGTAATTGTATTATACGTGAATAGTGTGACATTTTCATGCAATGGTATATCACTTGTAAATACCATGTAAATAACATGTAACTGTGTATGTACATGTGCTCTACATGGTAATTACATGGTAATTACATGTTATTTAATGTTAAAATTATCGTAGCTCAAAAACTGTAAGAGTGCCCATTCCAAATCTTTCTGGAAATGTTCCTTACATCTTAAGCAAACAAATAAAAAAAAATTACGCATTTTGACAAATACGCATTTTTGCAAATCAAGGTCAAAGGTTATAAATTCACATAACCTTTTTGTGAGACGAGATACAATTTTGATGTTATTTTATAAAATGAAGGCCATTTCAAGAGCTTTAAAATGATGTAAAGTTTATCTCTGTAGGTTCATTACTTTTAGAGATATAATTGTCCAAACATAGCAGGTCATGCTAATTAGTCCAAAGTTCGTTGACCCGTATCTCAAAAATTAATTGACCGAATTACATAAAATTTCAGTTCTCGGGGTTTCTCAAGGAGTCCTATCGGCACACTAAATTTCATTTCAATCCAAGATGGTCAGGTCCAAAAGCTCGTTCAATTGACACGGAATGACCCTCAAGACAAATTTTAAATATTCATACCTTGCATACCCGCAAATCCAAAGCCCGCCCATTTTGAACTGGCCGAAAAAAATTAAGAAAGACATTAAACCCGGAAGTGCAGACGCGACAAGGCTATCTTTCGAGTTAGGGCAGGTCGTACGCAGCTAGTGCTGTATGTACGCAGCCAGTGTGTTGCCGTACGGGTTGGTACTATGGAAGTCGTGTTCGCATGGTGGCTCGTTTTGATGCCGTGTGCAGTTTGCATTCGCTACACCCAATATTCTCTCGTACAGCAAAAAACCCGGAGACGGCCTTGCACAAGGCTTTTAAAATCCATGCATGTTTTTGGTGATAAAGGCCCAATATAAACTGTATCGAATTTCCCGTCAACACTTTGAGTAAGTTTTTTGTCAACTCGAGAGATGAACTTTATATAAACTCCTCAAAAAAAGTTCGGAAAGTCAAGTTTGACTGACGATTTCTCTCTTGTTGCAAAATAATTTTCCTTGAATTTTATATCATTGGAAAGCTCTGTTATTCCTCTTTACGATGATGTGTCATTTGTTATGATTAAGCAATTGGGGGATGTGCAGCACAGCTGAGTACGGAGGGGGTGTAAAGTGAAATGTCACAAAATGCATTGCTATTGTCAAAAAGTGCTTGACCCATTCCTATATCCTCCAGCAAAAGGGGAATGCACTGCATGACAGTAGCAGTGAATTTTGTGACACTTCACTTTCAACCCACTACTGTATTCCGCTATACTGCACATCCCCCAATTGATTAATCATAACAAATGACACATCACTGTAAAGAGGAATAACGGGGCTTTCCAATGATACCAAATTCAAGGGAAATTATTTAGTAACAAGAGAGAAATCGTCAGTCAAACTTGACTTTCCTAACTTTTTTGAGGAGTTTATACTATAATGGCCTTTATATATTTCAGTAACGCTCCAGTTGCATGTTTAATATTAAACGAGAAGATTCCCGTATCATCAGAACATTACTGGCGTGGGCGAATGATTTTTCGGCAAAATGTATACACATTTCCCTATTTCAACCCGTTGCTACGTTGCGGTGTATGGCAAGCCAATAATAGTGAGCTTTCGATTGGACGACGGAGAGAAACACGACGGTGGAAAATCTGACCGCGAACACGTCGTTGCACAAAACGTCCTGCCCTACTTTTAATCCATTTCGATTTTCACGACGACTTGAGATTGAGTCATGAGATCCAAAAATATGTTGTTGAAGGTCAAATGTTACCTAAACGTTGCCGTCGTCGACACGACGTTGATTTGCCCCAACTACCGTCCTAGAAATCAGACGACGACGACATGGCAAAGTCGACGCATGCGCGGATGAGTCGGGATAGCAATTCATCCGTCGTAGAATCATCCGTCGTGCAAATCGAAAACTCCCTAATAATCAGGGCGCTACGACGAGATGTACAAAGGTAGGCCTACATGTAGTTTAAGAAAACACAAACTGCTCATCAGTATATTCATCTGAGAAATTTTATTCGTTAATCAGTAGTATATTCGTCTAAATTATTGGTTAATAATGCTCTTGAGATTAATTTATTAAACAGTTTGAAAACATTTTGTCTGATTGTGTGCTATACAACAGGCTTACATCGTGGCATTTGATATACATGTAATACTAATAGGCCCATTGCTCGGCGGCAAAGGGGGTAAATGCTTCATCTCCATGCATCATGCATGAGTATAGATACTTTATTTTTATTGTCACATTTTAAAAACATGTCCTCAACCATAGCCGTTGGTGCAAAGCGTCTATAAATAGACCACTAAAGGATGACGTCAGTTGCCAGGATAGTTAATAGACAACTAAAGTGAAAACGTCACCCTTTGTGTGTTGCCATAGTTTTTGGGTCTACACTAAAACCAGTGAACTGTTTCCCTGCGCTATACCAATGGACGTTTCAGATTACCAGCGAATGTTTAGACCCAATTACCATGGCAACTGACGTCATAGTAGTCTATTGTACACATTTAATGCTGAGAATCCAAGACGTTTATTGGTAAAGCGCATTGAAACTTTGTTCACTGCATGGTTTTAGTGTCTCAGTAACCTTGGCAACGCCCAAAAGGTGACGTGTTCCCTTGAGTACCCTATTGCTGGAACGTCTACAACAAGCCTGATTTGCATAATTGGGTTGTTCCATATAAAAATTAATTAAGCGAGTGTGGCATTTGTATGCATTTCTAAAAATGACTTTTCCAAAGCAAGTTACCAACATTTTTAAAGCAATTCCTGTGAAATTTGTAAATTATTTCAAACTGCACCCCGTTTCAGAAATCGTTTTCTTAGCTCATTAAATTCGACATCTGGGTAATTCCCAAAATTAGGGGTCCAAAAGTGTGACATGCTTTTTAAGATTTCCAAGTGTTTTTAATGATTGAAAGTGGTTTCCCAGTAAAAAATAATAATTTTTATTTGAACAAATGCCACTCAAATTTAATGTTTGTGTGTAGATATGGCACCAAGATTAATGCAAACTCATTCTACAGCCAATTTTCATTGGCACCAAACTCCTATTCAATACCATGGAACAAATTATAAGCCTTTATGGTCTTTTGTTTTGAATATATTTCAGGAATCAGAAAACAAAATATTGAAGAAAATGATGCTGCCCCCTATAATCACAGGCCACAGTCCATTACTGAGAATTTGTGGTCATAAGTGGTGATTTTTGAAGCAGAGAGTGTCGTACGTAACTGGGACACCAAACATTTTGGACCCCTAATTTTGGGAATTACCCATCTTCGGTTCCAGCAAATTAACACGACTGGCATTCCTTGTGTTTGGAGGGGTTTCTCAGCCGTGCTCCAATAGCACTGCTTAGCGATATTGTTTCCCAAAGTCGCACAGATCTGTGCTGCAATTTTAGTATAGGCCTACAGTGCTTATGTACAGCAGTATACTAAAAATGTTACTCGATCCATTAAAAGGGTAAAATGAAAATGGCGTCCTCGGAGCACAAGAAGACTTATATTTGGTCGTAATTATAATTGAAGACCACGTGATACTAAATAGAATTGAGTTTGGTCACTTTAAGGAGAATTATACCCACGAAACAAAACATTGTTCTCAACAAGTGCAACTCGTATATTATTGACATGCTAAAAACAAGAAATATTACCCACTGAAAACAGGATACGAACTTCACAAAGAATTGCAGTTGCAGCGATATGCTTCGGCAATCGCAGCATATGCAGCACGATATGTGGCAGAGGGACTCCCCCTAACGCCCCTATACCTCAACACACTTTTCCCTTTTGTTAACGCACCAATCACCCCTAAAAACTGAAAGGAATTCCTTGGAAATTCCTAGGATGTTTGAGACACAATAGGGGAATGCTGGGTATACTTCGCAGTATGGGCGCCGCCATTTTGTCCGAATACAGGGTAAAACAATACGTATTTTTCGTGCATTCCTATGGCAATTACACGGAATCGTTGTACGCAAAGACGTCCATTGCTAAAGCGCAGAGAAACTGGTTCGCTTAGTGTAGACCCAGAAACATCGGCAACACACCACGGGTGACGTTTTTACTTTAGTAGTCTATTGTAATTCTTTGGGAAGTTCGTGTACGGTTTTAAGTGGGTAATAATGTCTTTGTGCTGTATTCGTTTTACACTCCTTTAGCAGTGCTTTGCGCACCCCTCTTTAGTTTGCATTTACCGAGTCAGGTGACATGTTTACTGTGTCAGGTGACAGAATCTGGCCAGTCGTGGCGAGTGTCACCCAGGCTTGGTATTGGGTGACGTCACGCATCCGCTTCGGAAAATACGTTGCGAAGTTTAGCAGTGGTTGGAGCGGGTAAACTAAATGTGGGTGGAGCAAAGCACTGCTAAAGGAGTGTTACAATAGTGTACGAGTTGCACTTTTTGAACACATTGGTTTTTTGTTTCGTACATGTATACTTTGGATGTCATTGCAGTCGGTCCTTTCGTCAGTCCGTCAGTCATGAAGTCTTACATTGTGGAATAGGGAGTGTCGCAGGAAATTTGTCGAGTACTTGTCTTAATAGGCAAAATCAGATGCGTTTCTCAGTTTGGTTTCGGTTTTCGAACTATACATAAGAAATCGAATATTTTACATAAAATTTACGGACGTATCCATAAGGATTGAAATATATACTGACACACTTTAGAAAAGCGAAACACACACTTTAGAAACGCGAAACATACACTTTAAAAACGCTAAACGAGTTTGGAATGCAATCATATCACATGGACATTAAATGTTCTCGCAACCTCGCTGTGTGATGTTTCTGTCAGCACCACCATACCCAAAGCTCGTTCTCTCTCACCTTTCATCAACCGTGGCATGATGGGAGTGCATGGCATCTCGTGATTCTGTCTTGCTTTTAATGCATCCAGGTACTCGTGTTGCATGTGTATTGCATTCAACATGATTGTGCATGTCTGTGACAGCTGCACAGAATTTTCTGCATTTTGTCATTTGTTTTCATATTGGGAATATGGATGAGATTCAAACCCAGCCTTATTGACAAAATTTTGTCTTTGCCGCTCACAAATGTTGTTTGGGCCTTATCATTCTTATTAACCGCATTACATAATAATTGCACTACATTTTCTGTTTTGCGTTTCTGAAGTGTGTCAGTATATATTCAAGAATATCTGCAATCTATATATTTGGTTACTATACACGTATGACAAAATTTTGATACGACTTGCAATAATGGCCATTTTGTTATATTTACACTTAAATTACACCTCAACACTTATATCTCAATATTGCACAAGCATTTAAACCAACTGAGTGATTAAGTACACCAAACCAGACTTGATCTTTAAATGCTGCACCCGCTAACGTTAATGCCGCATTTGTGCTAATAGACGTGTATAGGGCGTGCCCATTTAGGGTGGATTTATATTTACACAGACTTTTCGCGCGTAAATGTTGACGCGCGTCGCTTTGAGAAAAAGCGGCGAAGAGGGAAATGACAGTGAAACGGCGCACTGAAACCACAGAATTAACTTGGATGGAAAGTGTTTTGTGGTTCTATTTCCCTCGGCGTATATGGCCCCGGGAAATGGGACCGGCTCTTTGTGGTCACATACAGTCCCTCGGGCGGGGTGCATAGACGTGCACTAGTGATCTCATCTCCAGACCAAAAAGCGTTGACCTTTCCACATTTCCGGTCACAGTGACCTAACGAAAGGTCAAAGATAAGTCAAACTATATATTTTTGGATTCAGTATGACAAGACGAGTAATTTGATATGCATCTTATTAAGATTGGGGCATTTTTAAATTTGACCCTAGTTTGATCCATTTTGACCCCTACAAAAAATTGATGACATTTTGAAGAGGGTTACCCAAGCTAGATTTCTTCAGTAACCCTCGGGCAACCCCAAACCACTCCCAATCCTTTGTCCCCGTGAAAGTGTCACTGAACATTCCGGGTTGTTCTTCTACTATCGCAACAAATTTACGAATTTTCAATAAACGCGACACCCCCAGCAGTTTTTCTAGTGCACCTCCAAGCTTCCTTATAAAACATTCAGGTCAGCGACGTGCATTCGTGATACACATTCATGAAAACATTGGCGATGTACATTGTAATTATCCAACACCTTTTGTTTGATCATGCACTGGCAAGATCATCCTTCAGCGTCTAAACATAACGACAATGCGTCAATTTCCCAATTGAAATTTGACCCCATCCACATTGCAGTAATAAAGGTGTTGAGGCAAGACTGATGTTTGAAACGACACCTGTGAGGTGTGCATATTGTCCCATATTCTCATTTACATGCGTGTTTTATTATGCATATATACAATTACCAAATTTATAGCAGGGTAAAAGTTGACCAGTGTGCGAATATAGTCGCACCATCTTCCATGCGTTTTTCGCATGAATAAAGTCTGATTTACTGACGTACTTTCTTTCACAGGCACACGTAGTATCCACTTGACCAGACTAAATTTGTGTTGCTATGTGGTTCGCGCGGCAGGTGTGAAATACAGTTTCAATACTGTGTACATCGTAGGAGAGAATGGCATAAAGCAACCGGACTGTTGGTTGCCATAGGCAATAGCGTGCACGACGTAGCAACGACATCGTGGTGTGTGACTTTCTAAACTGCACCTTCATTTTGGAAGTGAAGAATTCGGGGCCCCAGCCATTGTGCACATGTTACACGCAAAAGATTATAAATGGCTATGCTGCTCCTTGGGTGAATTAGCACCCGTTCGCCATCATAAGAAAACGTTCGCCATATAAGAAAACGTATGCCTTGCCTAGATTCGTTATACTAGTTTTACTATAGAATACATGCATGGAGTGGAATACAAGCGATTTTGATGACCGGGGACCAGTCTTGGCAAAGCATTGCTGTGCCTTGAGCAACATGGCAGACATGTTGCTTAATTTTTCGTTGTACATATACAACAATCCTGTGTATGGAAATCAGTGCCAAAATATTTTGTGACCATAACCAGTAACGTGTTTCTTACGTTGTAATGACTTAAAGGTCCAATATATCATTTGCAAGAAGAAACTTTTCACAGAATCCTGAAATAAGGGCGCAACATATCCTAAGACCAACTCGACCGTTTGCCAACTCGACTCGAACCAACTCGACCGTTGTGCGTACCATTTTTTTTCCAGAACCAGGCTGTAGCACGCGATTTTGTGCCAAGCGAAAAACAAATCACGCTTTAAACAAAAAAGAAGAAAAAACGTCTTGCGCCGCGGTAAAAGCCTTTACGAAAAATCCCGGCGCAAATCACACGAAAGCGAAAGTGTGTGTTCGTTCATGAGTGTTTACAATACGCATAATTCAACTACATAGTACATCGTGTTGCGCGCCTTCGTTCGATTTGGCATCGGGCGCGTGCGATCAATGTCTGGAAAAAATCGGTACAGCGGCGGCGGCCACGGTGTCTTTCCATCGACATGATCGACAAAAGATATGCTGTAAAATTGCTGTCAGGACCAAATAACTTAAGCATACCAGTTTGGGTGGAAATCAAGGTTGAACAAATTGATGTATCCAACCATGTCATTCATATCATTCGATGTCGTTACTGTCATGTTTTGTCGAGTTTTTGATGGGATGAAAAAACTCTCTTTTGAACGACGGCCGCACACGTATTAAAAATACGGCAAAATAGCGCCATTTCAAGTAAAAAATGATGCATCAGGACAACCTGGGCGTTGACGAGTACTACGTACTACGAGCAAAGCAGGTAATTGGTTAAATCATCGACGATGTCAACATTTTTGTCTGGTTATGGAACCATGGTCCCGGTTAATTTGGTCACATTAATACGTTTGATCAGTATAGCATAATGGCTGGTAAAGAATGCCTGCTATAACACCTCGCTACTTTTGCCCACCTGTACCTGCGGATTAAACCATAGGCCTACGTTATTACATTCCAAACAAAAAATAATAACACCTACATGTAGTAAGAAATTATTAAACTGTTAGTATATAGCGCCGTGTTTGTTAAAGATTGCACAAACACGTTGGAATAAAATACCTTATATGCCAATGTAGAACGATTTTGTCATAAAATTGGAAGAATAAATTTGTACGTCCATAACGGAAGAAAAAGGTAAAATTTAACGATTTTACAGATTGTCAAGATAACAATGATGCATTAACGCTTTGTTTTACAAGCAAGCTATACTGGTTAGTTTGAGTTGGCATTAACATATTTATCATGCTGTGTAATGCACCTATCAATTGTTCCCCCCCCCCCCCCCCCCGGGCTACCCCACCTAAGAGGTGGGGATTGTCACTTTTTGCGTGACAAAATCCCCACCCCTGGGGCAACATTTAGGTGACAAAAATCCCCACCCTCGGGTGCTTAACATGCGCCAAATGCACAAAAATGCACAGAAAATGGGCATGAAAAATGTGACCAAACCCCCACCTAGGGGGTGGGGCAGTGCGGGGGGGCGGGGGGAGAGGGGTGGGGGAAACAATTGATAGGTGCATAATGCATATCGGATTTACAATATGCGGATTTACAACAAACGTGCACGACCGCTCTATAACACGAGCAATTTTGAATTGGTTGGTCAATACAAGATGCACGTTCGCGCCAATTTGGACAGTGGTGATAGGTACAAGGGTTATGTATTATACAAATGTATTATGCAATAGTGGGAAGCAATTAGTTTTATTTCAATTTTTTCAAAGGCATCTATCATTCGTTGGTTTTATGCATTGAGTTATTTACAAATACACGGGGAATTTATACAAGAATGAGTCATACCGTGCTAAATGTCTTATACATGGAATTTTCTTAAAGACAAAAATACATAGTATTTAATAATCGGATACCGAGTCCCCTCTTTGTTCAATGAGTTCAATAGTTTCCGGTGAGCGGGACCCGGGCGCCGACTGTCATATAGCCGTCTTGACGGGCGTCCTAGCCGGCTTATAGTCGCAGTCCACGGCCCGGACCTCCCGGCCGACCCTAGGGGTGGTCGATTGCTCCAACACGGCCGTCTGCGTAGTCGTTCCCTGGCCTTGCTTCCGTTTGCGTTTCGTCCTACAGGCGTTGAAGAAGAGAAACGTGTAGGGGTTGAAGGCACTGCTACAGGGTGCAAACACGCTGAAGATGCTGTAGGCGACCACGTTAACGCTACGACTACCAGCTATTGCTCGTACAAGTTCGATGGTGAAGTAGGGCATATTGCACACCACGTAGGCCCCAATGATGACGAAGGTCATTTTGAGCGTCCTCCACCGCGTCGACTTCTTCCAATTGCTCTGAAACAGGCTCTTGCCGTCGCTGTAGAGCTTGGCCACAATGCGAAGGTAGGTACCGCATATGATGAAGAATGGTACGATGAAGACGACCACTGCGATGTAAATCAAGTAGGCCTGGCGGTACGGGTCGTGGCCCGTCTTGAAAATAGTCTTGCAGTGGCTCGTGCCGTTGTACTCGTCCTTGTGAAACACGTAGAGCTGGGGTAGCGATAGCAGCAGGGCCAACACGTATGCCACGGGGATCACCTTCAACTCGGATAGTTGTTTTCTGAGTGGGAACATGACGGAGTGATAGCGGTCCACCGAGATGGCTACCACCATGTTACTGGACGCCATGAGGGCCATGCTCTCCATCAGCATCCGCACACGGCAGCCAGCGTCCGTACCCTCCCATATGTCGTTCTTCATCGTCATTATAAGAGACACAAGCAGCGGTATCATGGCCACACTCATATCGGCTAAGGCAAGGAAGGTCATGTACACGTTGATCCTCGTGCGTTCACGGCGATGGACGAATAGCCATGTCAACACCAGGCCATTGCCGATAACGGTCACCACAAATATAACAGCAATGGCTATCATGCGAGTGTTAGTGTCGTGTTTGTATAGTTTCTCGCTGCTTTCAGTTTCCCCAACCTCAAAATAAGTTGGAGCAACGCTGAAATTCCCGTCCTCCTCCATTGTAAATCCTGGGGTCGTCGTTAGTGATAACACTCTGTTAAGGTATCAACGTTTAAAGAGAAGACACCCTGTTTCTGCGAGTCCCATTTCTCTTCGTTATACCTATCGAGGTAGGTGTGATTTTGTCCAAGACACGTGTGAATGTGGCAAACTGCTTGGATCAAATCGATGGTTGTTTTCCCCGGGTGAAAATTTAACCAGATGCAAGTATCGATCCGGTATGAACACGCAGTCAGTGCGTCTGTCGTTTCATAATGCGTAGTGGTGATATGCGTGAACGACAGATCAATCACAAGCGACGTAGTATAGAAATCTTACGAGGTCCGTGATGAGCTCCCCGTGACGTGTTCTCATCGGCCGAACGTCATTGGCGCATGCTCAGTAACATTGCGAAGCGGAAGAAGTACAGAAATCCATCCTGTATCAAGCAAAATAACGAGAAAATGCAATTAGCTTTTAAAATGAGGTCACCTGCAGAACAGTGATGTAATCGAAACCTTGCTGGACCGTTCTAAAATTCACAATTTTTTTGCAAAACACTTTTTTCTTATTCTCAACATAAATATTTTCACTTTGAACAAAATACGAAGCGAGTTTTTGTCAAATGTCTTACCTAATAGAATTTGATGTGAAAATAGGTGTAATCCAAAGCAATGTTGTCATGGTCTTAATAGTGTGCCTATATATTTTAAGCTTTGCTAAATGTTTGAGGCACAATTGTAAATTTCCGCAAAAACTGAATTATTTTGATGCATTTACAAGGAACCGAACACAATTTCAACGTTATTTACCTTAAATTTAAATATTGCTCGAAAAATGACAACTGAATACGGATTCGAGACATGCATGTTTGACAAGACGCTTCACCATGAAAAGACAACACTGTTAAAAAAATTGAATAGTTTGACAAAATTAAGTTGGTGTAGGCCTATCCATGTTGTGGCGTTTTTGGAATTGCCCATGTCGTACATGTACCTTTGTATAAGGTAAGTCTCAAGCCAGCCAGCCACCCACTGTCGTAATTATTTGTGCTAAGAATTTCCCACGATCAGGAAATATGTTTTGATATTACCTTGGACTGTGTATAGAGTTTTGGTACTCTCAACAAACTGTGTAGTTTTTGGCAGGAATTTTACACGATTTGATAATATTTGTGGAGATTAGCCGAGACTGTCCGCAGATAGTCTGTTGACAATCCCAACTAATCTCACTCTTTCCTGATCGTCAGAAATCCTAAGCAGTAATCGCACAATGACAACCCGGCTTACGTCAAGTATATGAAGACTGTAATTTTGCACACAGAAACAACCATACAACAGGTGAAATGCGTGTACATTTTTCTCCCATGAATAATGTTGCATCCTGTTAAAATAAGGAAATGTGATTCACATTAACAACGTGGCACCAAAACCAACAAAGCAAAGAATCTAAATCAACACTCCCCACTCCTCCAGGGTACAGCAAAATCACAGACGGTCATCATTATCATCAGGACGGGGCAAACATTTGATGGTTCTCAGATGTCACCTAAATGAATGAGACGAGGAAAGCATTTCTGCACACAAGCTGTCTCGCCCAGCCTACACGATCCGCTTCTCATGAAGAGACCAAATAGAATTTCCAGGCAGCTGTCCTTACTACTCCCCCTTCCTCAAATTTAAAAAGTAATAATAGATCCGCGGTGTCCATCAAGTGTCCCCTAAGTGACATGGCATTAAGGATGCGGGGACACGGTGTGTATGTGCAGTACAGCGCAAGCACACACCCTTTTACGCGGCTACGTCGTCTGCTGTATCAAAGAAAAGAAATGGATATCGACCGCGCCACGATTTCCCTCCACTTTTTGTGGTTTCGCGCGCTTTTTAAAAGTCGTCTGCTGGGTGCGGAATGGCGACTACACTGTGTAGCCGTGCCTTCCGCTCCACTTGAAGACATTTGGCTGGAGGGGAGGATCGATAACTGAACCGAGGAGGGAGATGGGAGGGCAAAAGCGCCTCTTGTAGACTCCACCTCCACACTGTCTTAGTCTATCCGAAGTTGTCTGTACATGTATCTTTAAATAGTAATGAGCTACTCACTTTAATTTGTTTAAAGCAAATTTGAAACACTTCTTCGCTGCATATATTTATGTGCGATTACTGTACAGAACCCTGATTGATGCACGAATTTATAAAGGAAATTATAGAAGTAAATTATCCACTGAATTTTCATTTCGGGTAATACTAACGGCGAGATATAGGTAACCACGACTACAGATCTCTTTGTCCATCGAATTACGAGCAGTAACTGGCCGCTATAAATTCTTATTTTATGAATTGTTTGAGATTACATATAGATGCAAAGTCTTTAAGCAGAGAAGTTTTACAAAACCCTATTTGCAAATGCAAGGACTTCCTGTATGATAAAATCGCATCAGTAGGTAATTACAAGGCGAGTTTTCTGCTGAATATCGTCCTGGCTGCAGTGAACAACAACTTCGTATAGGCCTATACACTGTAAAGATTTCACTAGCACATTTGTCCTAAAATCATGAACACATGAGGCAGGTAACTGCTTATGGATGAGGTACCTGATGTGTTAGTGACTAGCACCCCAAGTAGCTCAAGTAGATCAAACCATGCATGTGCATCAAGTGATGGTTTAATTTGTTAACTCGCATCTCATGCACATGTGGGGCCAGTAAATTGAAAAGGTAAGATTGAATGGTCACTTAAGGTGTGTAAAGTAGTGGTCAGAGCGTGCTGAGCAGCATGTGTTGCACCTGAGGTGAAAGATGATTGACAATCAAAACGTGTTTACTGAAAATAATTTCATCTCTCGCACGTGAAGTGTTTCCATTTAAGCTTTGACTATATCACACCAGGCACATGAAACACTTGAGGTGACACTCGCCTCAACATGAAGTGACAGTCACCTCAACATGATGTGAAACTCGCCTCACCATGAGGCGTATGCATTGCTCAGCGCAACACTTCAGGTGCATGAGCTTGGTAGAATCACGTGCATGATGTAGAGTCACTTTTTACAGTGTATATAGACGAAGCCAGCAAAGGTGAAGCGAGCAATATACTTGATGATCATTATTGAAACTACCTGTTCCAAATTCGCATTGTTATAGCAAGATAGTACCACAGGGCTTGTGGAATTGCTCTACACTCTAAAAACTCCCGGGTCAATTTTTTGACCATTTCTCCGGGTCAAAAAAAATTGACCCTTTTCCGGGTCAGACGATTGTTGCGATTGGATGAGAATGGTCACATGACCTATTGACAGCACGTATTTTTGACCATATTTTCCGGGTCAAAACAGATTGACCATTTTCCGGGTCAGACGATTGTTGCGATTGGATGAGACTGGTCACATGAATTGTGACGTCGTGTCAAAGCGCCCTATGCCTTTCTGTGATTGGCCGGAAATGGTCACATGGTTCTCGCAAGCGCCCGCGCTGGATAAAAATTGTTTCGCCAACGGTTTTCCACGTCTGCGTGACTACGAATCGTACGATGTTCAAGAACAAATCCGATTAAAATCTCATGATCTACAAACATGACAAAAGTGCTTCGTGAAACCAGCATGGCTTCCTTCATCATGTTGCTGTTTTCCGTGCATGGTAAGAAACCCACCAGGCTTAATTCTTGTGATAAATGTTACGTGCAGGTGCCAACAATTGTATTCCTTTTTTTCGTGCGTAAACCATATGACATTGCAATCTGCAGGTCAACTCGACCGTTTGCCGTGACCCTACATGCATGAATGCATGACATGTACATTTACAGATTTCTTTGGGGAAAACAAATCTTTAGGCCATGTGCATGGGGGCTGAAACGGTTTCGTGTCAACTCGGTCCCGGTCCCAGTCAACTCGGTCCCGGTCCCAGTCAACTCGGTCCCGAGTAAAGTTGGTCCCAAGTTGAAGTTTATGAAGTTAAATGAAACTCAATTCGGTCCCGAGTCAACTTGGTCCCAAGTCAACTGAAACTCAACTCGGTCCCAACGATTGAAGGCCCAGGACAACTTGACTGCTCTTAAAAAATGTACAAGATTTCCAAGCAGCCGAACTTTTCCGATTCATTTGATGGACGCAACATAACGATTATTTAATTTCACTGTCTGGTTTGTGAATGGCAATTTGACGTTACAAAGCGGCTTTCGCCTTCATACAGAATATAACAAGGTGTAGTTACTTTAGAGCTTGTGCGAAAGCTCGCCAGGCGGTCACGCTCGTTTTCACTTGTGCAAGAAAAATCGACGGATGACCGCGGCCGCGATACGCCAAATGCAGGAGCTTGCGAAAGTGAACTTGACGCGAATTTCATGATTTGCGTCACAAATTCGCTTAAGTTCAACTAGCCTAATTGGGCGAATGTTCACCGCAAATTATTTGACGTCAGATTTACGTTTGCGATTTGTGTCTGAAATGGATTGCGTTCACTTTCCTGTGCCGTGTCGCGGCAGGCCATGGCGCGAACAAGTCAGTTGTTGCACAATTTGGGACTGCGGAAAATTGCACTCGCTACTTCGTCACGTTTTTAGCAGGGTTGTACTCTCGTTTTAAGTACTACATGTAACCATGCTGCAATTTAAGTGCAAACCTTGATATTTGTTTTAGTCTGATGTCGTGCGGCGTAACTTCTATTGATCACGTTCAAATGACGTCACTTCCTACAAATTGTCACGTGCATCAGGATTTTGAGCGTAATTTTTTGTGACGCGTACGGTTGCGCCGTATTTCGAACAAATTTCGAGCAACATGAATGCGTGTTTGGAACATTTTCCAGGGTGTGTGTGCGCTTACTTGATGGCGTTTAATACGCAGTAGCATTTTTACTACGAAGATGGCATCTGTGAAAGTGGTCAATTAGCAACTACGACAGCTTATATGGCCTTCACACTTTACTTTGGTCCGTTTTTCATCCATCTCGTGCATGCGTTGCGTATGCGTCTGAATCGCTCCACAGACTGATTACAGACGGACATGCGCAGCGCGCATACGCAACACACGCAAGTTGGATGAAAACAAACCCAAGCAAAGGCCCCCTACGTTTATTTGACGGTCGAGTTGTCCTGGGGCTTAGTTAGTTGGGACCGAGTTGGTTTGGGACCGAGTTGACCTGCACCCGCTAAAACCTAAGTGCTGGTGGGGGCCCTAGTATAATAGTAAAACATTTTCTGTCTAAACTTGTTTCGGAAAGAATTGAGAAGTTGATCATGGCTTCAGACCTTGTGTGCAAAACATATTATTCCCTCACAATATCTTAATTTGTTTCCAATAGAAATTTGTGGTTTTTTATTCAAATCTGCACATTTCAATGCTAGATGAGTCATTTCAAAGAAAAAAATGTCTCAGACTGATCAACTTCCCAACTCTTATTCATGTTTCTCAACTACTGCTTGTGTACTCGTGGACGAGTTGTCCACTCGGCCAGGTACGAGTTGTCTGCTCGATATGTAATTTACAAGTTGATTGTTTTTGTAAGCATAAATTATTGTCTTTTTTGAAAATGTAAATTGTTTTTCCCTACAGAAAATAAAGTGGATGAACAATTAGTTTGATGCTTCTTAGACACATGCTTGGAGTTCCCAAGAGTTAACACATCAAGTTTGGCTGAGAATGGAATTCCTAAAGCAGCGAAAAGCACAAGGTAGCCATTATAGCTTATAACATTATACTGCATACTTTTTTCAGAACATTGTTTCAAAATGTCTGCTTCAAATGCAGGAATCTATGCAGGCAACCAGTAGGCCTACAGTGTTAACTATATGCTTAATTTTGCATACATGCATGTCGGTTGTATACCGAACTGTATGTGGTGTCCAGTCATATACGTACATGTACTACATAATATGTACTTGCTCAAATCTTCATAAACTTGGCCATGTATAAGCTAAACTTAGCATAATAAAATAAAGTGCAAAGACAGCAAAGTTTATTTTTGCATCTGCAGGTATTTTAAGTTGACATGTTCAGCATTTCATCATGCAATATTATAACCATAGATGGTGTTTCTTGACAGATGATCACAAGAGGACCCAATTACTACATGTATGCATCTTCTCCACCGGTGTAAGATGGAATATTCCATCAAGTCCTAAAGCCTGTAAGTAGCATTTATTATTATTATTTCTTTCTGGTAATCATACCAAAGATTCCTCAATAGTGCTCATTGCACAGTCACTCGCAAGCGTGAGGAAACCCATGAAGAATTATAATTAGAAAGGATGGAGCAAGTGTGGTTGAGTGCTTTGCCCAAGGGCACAGGTACCGCAGCCGGATTCGAACCCGCAACCCCAAGTTTTCACATATGATTGCTAGTCAATGACCCAGACCACTTTTTTTCCCTCAAAATTGGAATCACATACACAATTTCCAAGATTTGGTCGTCTAAATATATTCTTAGTGGGAAAATACGTTTAAAAAACTACTAGAATGTAGGTTCGATTCCGGGCCGCGACGGGTTGTGGCACCTGTGCCCTTGAGCAAGGCACTCAACCACACTTGCTCCCATTCCTGTAATTGGCGGTCTCTCCGCTGTTGGATGTGGTAAATAAATAAATAAAACTTAAAATACCGTTTTTGAATTAAAAACATATATTTCTGACGGTGGCCGACAATCCCTTTTTCTCTTCACGACGCACAGCGGCACAGGGTTGTGGATTAAACCCAGAACAAGCTCGATCTACGACTATGGTTTGACTGGAGTCCCTCGAACAATATAACTTATCTGTCATTCAAGGGAAGACTATAGAGTCCAGAGACTTGTCGCTCAATCAAACTTGCCCAAAATCCAAAGCTGGAGGTGGATTTTTTTTTTCTTCTCGCGAATGTGCAGTTGGTGCGTTGATACTGGCCCATGGAGAACATTAAGGCGAGTACAGAGTGGCCCATACTATAGTAGCACTCTCGTGTGCGCTCACGTGACGCTTTACCGTGGTTTCTTTTGACGTTCTCTTTGGGCCACCGTCAACACACTAACTACACGTTCGCGAAAAAAAATCTCCTTCTAGGTTTGGGCTACATTCAGCAGCAAGTTCAATTGAGCGACTTCCTGTAGAGTCCCTTGAACAATGGTAGTCCCTCAAACGATGGATAATTTCCGTTGTTCGAGGGACTTTAGTCAAACTATAGTCAATCGAACTTCCGAGTTTCTTGAGTGGCCATTTGACAAATTGTTTTCTCCCATTTTAGGTTGGGTTGAATATCCCAACGTACATGGAAGAGGGATGATGGAGGGAACCACTCATTGTTTGAGGATCGAGGCAGTGGAATCGGAGCTGGTGTTCGTGTTTGTGGAACAAAAAGCCTTGGATTATTCGGAAGTCGACTCACATTTGACAGGAGTAGACGTTTGTTTTGACTTCCACAGCATTTTGGACATTTCCCCTAGACATTGTTTATCTACATAAACATTCCTGCAGAAGGTAATGTAACAGTTGGTGAACACAGCCACACATCTGGATGCATTAGAACATTTAACTTTGGGTTTGAACTACATTCTCTGACCTCGTAATACATTGTACCTTGTATAATCTGAATTTGAACTTTCATTTGGAGATAGTCAGAAAATATGTTCATTGATGTTTGTCAACACCCATGAACATATTTTGGCCAAAAGCACTTTAATTGTGGCTGACTTCATTTGATGTTTGGCTGATTTGTCTTTCACTAATATTGGCACATTCTGGTGTTTGACCCATGTTTCTTGCCTTTTAAAAGAAGTAATTAATAAATACCCTTATGCATCCTCATTGGCTGAGAGCACACCACATCACATGACCGTTTTTAAATGAGAGATAATGACCAGTGATAATGACCGGCTTGCTCACGCTTGTGCCCGCGCCCTAGTCAGCGCGTATGGAACACGCACACAGAAACTGCACGCTCCCAAAAGCAAAATGTGCACTGTGACAAATCTACCAGGTCGTGTGTGTGCGCGTACACAACACACCTGCGTTACTCGACGCACAGCTAGAAGTTTAAACGAACAATGTGATGAAGGGGAAAAGTGAATGCAAAACATGGCAAAACGACAAGCTAATTTTGGTAAGTTTTACCGATTTACACAAATCTATTTTTGAATGGGATTAAAAGTGGGTTTGGCCAGTCTTAAACAATCCGTTTAAAACCAGCTAGGGGCCTTAACGCTGATAATGACTCTTGTCTGGCGGCTCAGGCATTATCGGTGTCCAGGCGGGCCCTAGCCGGTTTTAAACGTATGTTTAAGACTGGCCAAACCCACTATTAATTCCTAATTATTTACATTCAGTTTATTCAAAGTATCCCAATTTAAAGGAGCGTGACCAGATCACATTTTGAGCACTCCCAATTTCCCATGTGTTGAGATTTTGATACCATATCATGTGTCATATTTTTCTCATTACCATTCTGAAATTTCGCACACTCAATCCGTATATTTCCAGGGATGTCGGCGGACATCCAAATTGGAGATTGCAAATTAACCGTTTTCTTCGTGGATTGTATTTTTTGGAAGATATTTTATATGATTGTTATATTTTTTTCTGGAAAAATGGTCACGCTCCTTTAATTTGTGGTTTTAATATTTTTTGTTTCTTGCTTTTTCATGAACAAATAAGTTTTCCTTGAAATGAGTGTATAAAATGCCATTTTTCAAAACGCATTTTAGGTGAAATAAAGTTCAATCTGTTTGCTGAATAAATGCATATAACTGTTTGCCTGCTAAATGTACTGATAATCTTTATTATTTTTGTCAGGTAGTCCCGTGTCTCAGACCTACCCAGTGTGAAGGTAAGCATGTGTTCTTGGCTCAACAAGACCAGCATTGTACCAGCATTGACAAGCAATGACAAGTGTCCTGTGCAGCCTAGTTGCACCATCATTAGCTGTGGAACACATGCTTATTTTCTGACCATTTTCCGGGTCAGAAAGGTTTTACCCAACATTCCTGAATGACCTGGAATGGCAGGTCAAAAAGGCCTGACCCAACATTCCGGGTCATTCTGACCCGGGAATGGTCGTGTCAAATAGAACCAGGAATTCCGGGTCAAAGAGGTTTGACCCAACATTCCGGGTCGAAAAGCTTGACCCAACATTCCGGGTCATTTTGACCCGGAGGTGGTCGTGTCAAATCGAACCCGGAATTCCGGGTCAAACAGGTTTGACCCAACATTCCGGGTCAAAAAGCTTGACCCAACATTCCGGGTCATTTTGACCCGGAAGTGGTCGTGTCAAATCGAACCCGGAATTCCGGGTCAAACAGGTTTGACCCAACATTCCGGGTCAAAATGGCCCGACCCAACATTCCGGGTCATTCTGACCCGGAAGTGGTCGTGTCCATTAGAACCCGGATTCCGGGTCAAATTTGACCCATTCCGGGTCAAATTTGACCCGGATGTTTTTAGAGTGTAATGCTGTCCTACATAACACTTTGGTGCGACAAAAGATAAATAACCATAGAGTTGTACGTAGCCTAAAATGGATCACAAAGACTTATTTTTGTAAAACTCTTGGGGTCGCTGTCACGACAATGATGTCCAATGAATTAGTTATCGATGTAAACGCAACGTGATATTTTGTCAGCAGTATGGGCATAGAAATAAGAAATATAATTTCCTACGGCGCGGGCTCAACGCGAATGATTTTGTTCTCGATTTCACAAAAATGCATGGCATGACTGCGGGCTAGTTTTAAATATGAGGTATCCCAGCACAATATCAGCGCGAATTAATATTGTGTTCAGCCTCCCTGGGCTGTCTTTTCACCCCACATATAGTGTCATTTTGCGAACGAGTCAATATTTCGAGTATTAATACATCATCGGTGATAATGGGATAGCTCAAGGGGAACAATTTTTCATCCGTGCCGGGTAACCGCGGAAAGGATCTAACGGATAAAGCGACTATTCTGTGCGGTGAGAACATGCAGGCGCTGTGCCAAATTGTTTGCGTAGGCCGAGGGGAAATATAAGGAAGAGAGAAAGATCACAAAATAATTTATCTATCTAGGTATATATGTAGCATTTTATTGATCTCTTTAATAGCCAGGGTGTTCGTTTAATGTCTGCTCTGAATCATAAGTGTTTACCGTTTTAAATGAGCAGCACCATGATATATGGCATATAGGGAAGTGAATTACTACCGTAAGACGTTAACTGCTTAAAGGTTTGATCCGCGAAAAGGAGACCTTTTGCATCTGCGAAAGGAGACATCGTAGTTGTGTATAGATGTATCGGTATTGTTGTCAGACATTTCTATTATTCTTTGCATGCTTTGCCCCTTTTGATTTTTGGAATATGAAATGTGGTATATGATATAACACGGTCATCCCAACTTAACCTGGTTATTGTTCATCTACAATTAGTGCACCATTGTGCAAATTCTCCAATTAAGGCTGGCGACGATAGTGCTACTCATCGCTATATCGTGCCCGTACTAATGTGCCTCAAAACTTTAGTTGTTACCGTAATGTATTTCTTCGTTTGTGTTGGTTGCGATCCTGGGTAAGGCATGGTAAAGACTCCTCGGGAAAATTTTGATGATTGTACAACTCTGTTGTGCTGAGGCAATATGGATGGACTCTCTCGCTCTTTTTCTTCGTTCTTCAGCCTTTGTGCAAATCAACCAAGCGCTATCACTATGAGCAAAAACATGTACATGTTCATTGTAACCCCATTGTTAGTAACAATGTGTGCCCAATTTCCATTGTTAGATGTTCATAGTGTATTGGCGATAAGACTATCTGATTTTGTTTTTGGTGGGGAAAATGCATTGAATTTAAAAAGTTGTTTGCTGGTACCTGTTTATAGATGTGTTTAGAACACACATACCTATTGCTGTAAAGGAAAGTTTATTATATTTCTGTTTAAAACATTGGTCCTATTTTTAAGGCTTTTTTTTCTTTTCAAGAAGTCGCATTTTTGGTATCTGCATAAATGGTATACTTTAAAACTACCTTGACAACGGGGTTATTAAATGAAGCAAATGGTACCTATACACATCAAGTAAAAACAATGTCCTGTCTTTGACGGGGAAACTCATTGTATGCCTTCGTGCCAATGTATACTCGGCACGATATGTGGCAAATGGACTCCCCTCTAACGCCCCTACCTCAACACACTCTTCCCCTTTGTTAACGCACCAATCCCCCCTAAAAACTGAAAGGAATTTACTTGGATGTTTGAGTCACAATGGGGGAACAATAATATATGGGGGGGGGGGGGGGGGGGGGGGGAGACAATAATATAGGGGATACTCTCCGCCACATATCGTGCTGCATATATGCGAAATGTACTACGATATGTTTGTTTTATCTGCTTGGAAGTTTCATTTCCATAACGATGCCTAAGTGTCGCCATGGCAACAAAGGCTATGCGTGCGCATGCGCAGAACTATACCCACGGGAGGACATTGTCATGTAGAACCCTATTGTAATAGACTGCTAAAGTGTGACGTCGGTTGCCATGGTAATTGGGTCTAAACATTCGCTGGTAATCTGAAACGTCCATTGGTATAGCGCAGGAAAACAGTTTACTGGTTTTAGTGTAGTCCCAAAAACCATGGCAACACACAAAGGGTGACGTTTTCACTTTAAATAGTAGTCTATTTTAATAAAACTGTCTCCTAAATAAAATGTCAAAAAATTGACATGCACATCGAATTTCAACCTTGGCCTTTGCGGTATCCGATAATATACAATGAAGTACGAAATGCTCTTTGAAAGGCGCCGCCGCGCCGGTGCTATAAACAGGAATATGCGCTAAATTTAACGCGGTAAATATAATGCGCTGGCTCTTTTTATTAAATTCAAAGCGAGAGTTGCATTATGTTGGACTGTTGTGATCGCGCATAATTTATATAGAAAAAAATGGCAGACATGTCACAAATAAATTCGATAGTGCTATTAAACAAACAAACACGATGCTGCAAACGTTCAATACATACAGCATTTCCACGTGAAGCTATGTTTGCTTTTAAAACATGTCATTATTGTAATTATTATATTTATTTTGATGATGCTCAAAATTTGCTAAAGAATCGCCTACTAATGTTGATGTGCTGGAAATTAATAAAGATGTTGATAATTGTAATCTGTTTTCTGACAATAAGAGATCAATAATCATAATATACATGTATAGTTGCATTAAAGATTCTTAATTATTACTTTAAATAAAATTATACATGAAAGTATCAATTACCCCTTACGTTTTGAGTATAGTATATACATTTTCCGTGTTTTGCAGTTTTTGCTATACTCTTTGGCATTAAGTTGTGTTTTTTTGTTTGCAGTTGGGCAATTAAGACTATTTTAAATTCTATACGCTTTCGCGGCGTTTATATTTAAAGGCTTATTATCAGGGTTGTCGGACTCGAGACTCTGACTCGAGTCCCGATTTTCACTGACTTGACTTGAGACTCGAACCTCAAATGACTTGACTTGACTCAGACTTTTGGACTTTAGTCTGTCAAAAATAAAATACATTTATGCATTTTTTTGTCATTTTGGGGACCGAATTGTATTTCAGCACTAAAGAAACCTTGGCCAAAGCAACATAAATGTGAGTTTCAGTGTTTAGACTCATTTTGAAATTAGTTTAACAAATTTACTGTCGCGACTACTTGACTTGACCCAACTTGACCAATACGCCTGACTTGACTCGACTTGACTTGGAACTCGAAGGCAACTTGACTTGACTTGAGACTCGAGCAGAAGGAGACTCGTTACAACTCTGCTTATTATATCACTTCCAATGACCCCAAAATCTTGGTTTATGAGTTGAAAGAAACCTCACTCAAAGTGTTGATAGCATTTAACGCTACGTGAGTTTATTTCTACTAATGTGCATGGACCTTTTATGATGAGAAATTAACAACTGAAGATTTACCGTTCAACTAATAAAAAAAAACATGCATGGATATTTGAAGCAATAATGCATCCATGTGGCTGAAATTTCTGCAAACAAGTTTACCGATATTCAATGTTATATACCTCATGCGTAGATTCCAGTCATCTGATTGGTTAAAAGTGGGGGCATTGAATCGGCTAGACCCGGCGCGTATGCCAACTGGTCAATAGTCTTTGCCATGCCCCGGGCATAGTCATTTAGCGGGTTCCGGACGCGCGCATTACATGTGTTAGCATAGCTATAGCTGTGCACCAACTATGCAGCTGTGCGCTTCACGTAAACATTCATCAGGACGGTAATGCATGCGGAATCGCGACGTCATTTTGTCGTCTGTCGTAGATGATGAAGTCCTTAAGAAAGTAAGAGAAGTGGCCTACAGTGAAAACTGTGTCAGGTGAAATGTGCTACTAAAGTGCCAGGTGATTATGCTACAAATGTTTGCTGTAAATATACAACCTTTCCGCCCGTATACCAGCTTCCGAAATCGAAACGCGAAGGACCACTGTCATGACTGTATGATGTCTCGTTACTTTTAACCAACCAGATGACAAAAATCTACACATTCGGTATATAAAACAAATATTGACTGCTGTTTATTCGGGTCATGGTTAAGATTATAGGCCCTCGGTGATCTCGAAGCCATGACTATGCCCCTCGGCTTCCGCCTCGGGGCATAGTCATGGCTTCGAGATCACCTTTGGCCTATAATCTTAACCATGCCCCTCATTGCAGTCAATATTTGTATACTATGCCCCCAGCCATGAGTCCAAAGAAAGTATCTTGCAAATGGTATATTGACTTTTAATTAAAGGGTTATATATAACGCATACAGAAATAGACATTATTATGAATGGGACATTAACAAGATGTAAGACCAGTGGTAAGACTAATATTTTAAAATAATCACTAATAAAAAGAACATTTTACAGAAAGTGTAAAACAAGTTAATGTATGTCAACAAGTTGATGTGTTGTCTAAATATTAGGAAGGTTTAGATGCACGTAAAACGTGAACGTGAGGTGCTCGAATCTTGGTCACATCAAATGTTTTATCTCGCCACGAAAGTCAAACAATAATGACCAAGTGCATGTTCAAAGCATTTCGCGTTCGCGTTTTACGTGCATCTAAACCTCCCTGTTGTGGTCAAGAAAACATAAACGTTTCACCTGACTCTGCTTCAAGAAGACTACTTGTTGTTCGATCGAGTAAGTTTATTTTGGACGAAATATCGATCGCAAATGTTTCTTTTTAATTTCCTAAAACCGCAACGTTCCCACTGAAACAGTTGCAAAAACAAGACTTTTGCGACAATAAGCAAAACCTCGACAGAAGAAGACATGTAGAAAAGTGGGACCCAAAAATAAACTGTTTTTCCTGATGCGAATTGAGAGTCCCCGAAGACAATTCTCGGGTCGATACAGTTTGAATGTTTTGTTCCAAAACGCGCTAGGAAAATAGACGCGTTTTCCTAGTGTTTCTATTATCCTGCCCAGTGTAATATCCAGAAAACCCCATTACCGGTGCACTTTTTGGAGTTCAATTCTAAAAGCGTCAGGCCTCGCGAACTTTAAACCATCTTCGGTGATGTTAGCATGTAAATTTGACATTTAGGTCTGAAAATCACCAGAGAAGATTAGGAAAAACCATGCGCCCCCGCCCCTCCCGTCCCCCGCCCCCTCCCCCTTATGCCCCTCTCCCGCCCCCGCCCCCGCCCCCTCCCCCTCCCCCGCCCCCGCCCCCTACCCGCCCCCTCCCCCAGCCCATCGCAAATATTAAGGTCCGACTTATAGGTACAACTTGGCCTACAGAGCTTCTGCACCGGCGGCCATGACAGGGGGCAGGTTTTCTTATTTAAATGATGTAACAATAGAACCACAAAGCACCTACTCATGCATGACGCACGGCGACAATGTGACTGCCCCCTGTCATGGCCGCCGTGCAAAGGCACTATGGGTATAATTTATGTGTACCGACCAACAAAGGAAACAAAACAAAAATCTGCACATCGTTATACATTTGGTGCAAGATATGAGACCGAGTGACTCCTCCTTTCCATTGTTCCCCTATGCATAGTTCCGACCTGTCAATCAAGCCGAACCTGCGACCAATCACAACAGAGCTATCAGACGGCGCCCACAAAGGTCAAAGTGATGCAATCACCCGGTTATCACGCGATTTTCTGCCCATACAGTTTGTATGTTGTATGCGCCAGTGACCGGGTGAATTTTGGTTTCAATGTCGGGCGATTCGATGTTCAAAGGTAGGAAAGCGCATTTTTATGAAATATATGTCATCCCTGCATTAGTACCCTTCGCTCAGTGTGTGCTACAGTAACTGTCGACCTCAAAACATAAATACCTTTGGGTTTTCTCCAATGAATCTGTGCTTTCCATGCCGAGTCCCGTTGCTTTGTACGTAGTCTCGCCATTTTTTTGCGATGGCTTGTGAGCACATAGCAACAATATCTAAGGGGCGGGGTTAACTGGGCAATCTCGGAACTATGCATTGTGTGTAAAACATCCTTTCGAGTTTTAGGGGGAGTCGTACGTTAACAAAAGGGAAGAGTGCGTTGAGGTATAGGGGCGGTAGGGGGTCGGGGAGTCACTTGGTCTCATATGTGGCAGCATATACCATACTGACATCTGGCGAGCTCGAGGCTTGCTTTGCCCATGGCAAAAGACCTATACGCTATATACCAAGTAGAGTGTTTGAAGAACATTTCGCATTTATTTCGATCAGTTTCCATGTCAACTTAATCAGAAAACATATTTGCATTCATTGATTGAACTCGTTTAAAAAAAAGATCGTGTTTCTGAATTGGACAACAGGTTCAGTTTACCGACGTTCATTGTAAACGTGATTTATAACTTCACACGGGCCAAAGTACAAAATTAGACATGACATTCCTCCGCGGACATTAGCCTATATACAGAGTTTCCCCAGAAATGACCTGGTCAAACCAGACAACTTCATAATTAGGTTTCCCAAGATCCTGATGGGGAATCTTCTAACACGAAAAATAGTCTTTAATCAAAATCAATCAAGACAATCAGAAGTTATGTCATTGTTTGTACAAAGTCACACCCTAGTTCATTAGGCTCCACATTTTCCACATGCAACGAATGAATATGAGGACCGGCTACCGTGGTGTTTAAAATAGCACTAAGCATTACGTCATGCATTTATTTTTAGGAGCGCATAACCGTTAATTTTCAAAGGGTTATTCCATATTATAGCATCAAAAATCAAATTCATACAAGTTGTCTGCATCATCGTAAAATAAACACGCGGCGAAACACTGACGAATCGTACCCGACGATTAACGATAACGTCCGGGGTAACTTCGGGAACCTTCTGATCTGATTATTTCACGACACAAAATGGCCACCCAAGGATAAGCCAATAGGCAGTGAATGACCTTACTAAATTTCAGCCTAATGTTGATGAAAAAAAAGACTACTTCTCATGTAAGAAGATTCCCTATCAGGTTCTGTGGAAACCTAGATTGTAAGGTTGCCCATGGTTTGGCAAGGCGTAGAAATTTTTGGGACACCCTGTATAGATTGGTATGTTTAAAAAAGTCGCGAACAAGTGACGTCACTGATGACATAACCAATTATTTTGCACATTATTTTGGCAGGGGCGAATAAAGCATACACCATATAAAAACGGCAAACGCTTCACTGATATAAAGCTGATAAGTCTGCAGCTTCGTGAAAGAGCCCGAAAAATGACGTGCGTGGAAAGTACAACGTCATTAATGTTTCACCGAGCACGCAGAAAAGATCAAGTTTTCGCAAAGGAGGTATGTTTTCATTTCCACTTTAATAAAAACTATACCTGATTTCCAGTTCGTGTTATTAATGCACTTTACCTGTGGCAGTTCCTCAAAGGGTCGAGTCAAATCCCTGATGACTTCTGACATCGTCCCTGTTTTGTTGGCCAGAACTAAATCAGTGTCCTCCGTGCTAAATGACATTATAGCGACGTTGTTTGTGCTCACAGGCACTATATACAACGGCCCGCTGCATTACGACCACCAATTAACCATGTCACCGTAGAACACTCAATGTCTTGATGTTATTATTCTGGCGGCTGTCTCATGTTGTAACCCTATATTGTTGCTGATATAGACTCTGGCGTCTTAAGTCGACCGTGCGTGCCTGTCCATTGCCTTGCCATAGCCTATCATCTCAGGCCTTATTTTCTGTCATTACGGCGCGTTGAAATACAACCCTGTGCTGCTTTTCTAAACTAATCCCCGCCCCGGGTCTGTACAACGCGCTCATATGCTGATCATGTCCCGTTAGCCATTCCGTTGCTTGGCAGGCACAACAGAGAGAGAGGCTACAATGTGATTTGGGGTGTGTAGTGGAAATCTGTAAGAGCAGAAAATCATGTAGGCCTAGGCCTACATAAAGATTGGGCGTAATAACCATGTTGGGTGAGCACAGTCTTTTGTCAGTGTCTTCCAGATGACATTTACCTTAAAGGGCCCCTTATTTAGGATTTTTATCAATGAAATCTATGCTTTAAAACCACTCTACTCAGTTAAAGTCATAAAAATCATCTTTGGAGCTTGCTTTGGGGGTTAAAACAAAGGTTTTTAGTTTTTATGCTAATGAAAATATGCATATTCATGACCAAGGTCACGATGTCACAAGAGGCAAACACAGGAAAATCAAATTCAACTGTGCACAAAAGATTCCACTTTTTTCTCAATTTTCCTGAAACTTTTGTAATCCATGGCTGTTTGAGTTTGTTTTACATGTTGCCTGCTGTAAGCCATGACAAAACTAGGGGTAGAAACTGCAGCAATTTGCCACAAGTCCAACTTGAAGTCTTATGTTTTTTCTTAACTTTTCCCTTCTGTCTTCCTTATGTGATGCACTCAAAACAGCGCCCTCTGTCTGTGATTTATTGCAATGAAATATTCAAAGTTGAAAAAGGCTACCTTTTATTGATTTTACATCCAAACGAACAATAGTATGTCTTGCTGAACAAGTAATCCGTCATATGAAGCAAAGATTAGGCACAAAGTTGTTTAGCATGTCACAGGCCCTTTAAACAATGACAGGATTGTATTGATTTTCTGCTGTAATAGCCCCTGCAAGAACGGCACTTGTTTTGTATACAAATATGAATGCCTGCCAGACATTCTAGGTTTGCCCTGGAATATTTGGGTCAAGCTTTCTCTTGGGCTTTCGCTGAGGCTTTTTCTGGCCCTTTTTTTTTGCTTTGTCCGAAAGGGGAACTTTGGGAATTTGAAAAAGTTGGTCGAAAAATCAATTAAACAAATCACAAAAAGTAACGGTATGTTCGTGCATCGGAGGGTTAAGTGCGTCGAAAAATTAACGTGGGCTTATAGGTCTGCTCAAAATAGCGTGCACGATCCGTCAAAATCTTTAAGACTGACGCGTCTCTGGCCACTAAAGGCGGCTCTGCCTGACTATATCCTTACGTTTGATTGATCGATTACGTGCATACGAGTTTTAAAATAAAAACATGAGTTGTAAAAAATATATACTAGACTTCCTTCGGCTATTAAATATTCAGATGCCTCTGGAGAAGAAACGATATGGAGTCGTTCTATCAGAGCGTTGCTTTAGCTTGCTGTGCAGATTCTTCGTTAACCGAGCCTCTGGCTGTTTCAAAACGTGCCTTAACTTTCACGGGCAAAATTTACTCAAGGGCTTCTAGAAATGCACGTAATTTTATCGATGAAATCTGTGCTATGTATAAGTACTATATCCCGTTACAGTAAAAACAAATATTCATTACGTTTTGAGTGTTGAAATCAAGGTTTGTGGTTTTACGCTGGTACGAATTTGCATATTCATAAGCAAAGTCGTCATGTCACATTAAGCTACGGGCGTGTTTGTTTCGGACGGATCTAGATTCACTTCGCGCATATCCTGATCGAGATCTTTGATCTGTGGAATCTTTCTCGAGAGACGGTTCAGCGCTAGATCCAAAATGGCGACGTAAACATCGCCAAGATTTTTATGTGAGTAAAACCTTCAAACTTGCAGCCAAATGGACAGTAGTCATGTCTTGCTAAACAAATAACCTTTCACTGCATGTGCAGCAAAGACTGTACATAAATATGTATTCACGCAGCCTTTTTGAGCGTATATGCGACGCGCGTAGCTTTGAGAAAAAGCGGTGTGGGGGAATTTGGTGTGAAACAACGCGCTGAAAATCACAGAATCCCCAAAACGCTTTCCGCCCAAGTCGATGCCGTGGTTTTCATTTCGTCGTTTCACTCCAAACTCCACCTTTTATAAGGTATTTAAAGGGCCCCTTATTTAGGATTTTTATCAATGAAATATATGCTTTAAAACCACTCTACTTAGTTAAAGTCATAAAAATCCTATTTGGAGCTTGCTTTGGGGGTTAAAACAAAGGTTTGTAGTTTTTATGCTAATGCGAATATGCATATTCATGACCAAGGTCACGATGTCACAAGAGGCAAACACAGGAAAATCACATTCAAATGTGCACAAAAGATTCCACTCTTTTCTCAATTTTCCTGAAACTTTTGTAATCCATGGCTGTTTGAGTTTGTTTTACATGTTGCCTGCTGTAAGCCATGACAAAACTGGGGGTAGAAACTGCAGCAATTTGCCACAAGTCCAACTTGAAGTCTTATGTTTTTTCTTAACTTTTCCCTTCTGTCTTCCTTATGTGATGCACTCAAAACAGCGCCCTCTGTCTGTGATTTATTGCAATGAAATCTTCAAAGTTGAAAAAGGCTACCTTTTATTGATTTTACATCCAAACGAACAATAGTATGTCTTGCTGAACAAGTAATCCGTCATTATGAAGCAAAGCTTAGGCACAAAGTTGTTTAGCATGTCACAGCCCTTTAACGCAACAATAATTGATGTTCCGAAGCACGTACAAATTAGTTGGCGCTCTAAAATTGGCCCCAAATCGCATTGCAAGCTACTAACCAAACGTCTTTCCCTTCGACTTTATACACATTTTACCCTTAAAGATTGTAAAGAAGTGCCCAGGGTAGGTATATGCAAATTTTAGAACCAATCATAAAGCAGGCAAAACATTCACAGTCCAAAAACCACCCTGGATAAATTGCGCACGTGGGCGGCATTACAAGGGCTTATCCAAACGATAGCGGCAAACTGGCCTGAGTACATGTGCGTGAAATGCATTCCGGATCACGTTCAGACAGAAAGTAGCCCCTCTCGCTTTGAGCATAAGTAGCCGCGCTTTAGAATGAATCACTTATATGTAGACTGCCCCTCGGGGAAAATGTTCCTGTAGAAAACTATTTTGAAAGCGAGGAGTTGGTAAATTGAAATTGATGGTCGGTGGAACTTTCAGGAGCATATATGATAATGATATACGCAAGGTAATATAGACCATGTGCCATAATAGAACGCTCGCCCATACGCAGAAAGATGGTTCAATCGTCTCGCCTGAATCAGTACTATAGAATGCAAACTGCTGATTGCAAAGGCGAAAGTTTCGTTTGCATAGAAGCAATTAAATCTGCCAAGGGCCGCGTTCCACGAATACGAACATTGCCAACTTTTAGAACGTTCGCCAACTCCTGGTTCCCAGCTTTTCACATGCTCAAAACACTAACATTCGCTTCAGTGAAACGAAGGTTTACGTAGCCCTGGGCGCGATATTTTAACCACATATTCGCTATGGGGCTTCATCGAGGTTTTTTTATTGGTGCAATGTAAATGAATATTGATATTTTCTATATAGCGCCCTCAAGAGTTATGGTAGTTAGTGGTTAAGACGTGGGACTATCAATCGAGAGATTGCGGGTTCGAATCTCCTTTGAGTCGTATTCATTTTTTCACTATTAATTGAGGAAAGAGTGTGGTATGGTGTAGGATAATGTTGAGGAAGTTATCGACAAAAACATCAGTATGCAACATATGCATAAAAATTAAACCAATCAGAAGCAATGTTCGCTAAACTGCGGTACGGAAAACAATATCGCTCCCTGGGCATGGTCGAACGATTCACTGGTACCCCTCTCTGGTACCGCTAGTTTTAGTTGGGAACCACCGCTCCTGTCTGGACACGTTCGTGGGGCACCATGGCCGAGTGGTGTAGCAAAAACTTAGACTATATGGTAGCTGAAACAAAGACTATGGTAAATCCACAGGTCGTGGGTTCGAATCTTATCCCGGCTCGTCCATGGTGCGTGTGCTCTTGGGTAAGGCACTTTGCCATGAATTGCCTCTCTCCATCCACCCAGGAGGAAAATGGGAACCCGTGAGGGTAATAAAAGCTGCACGGGACTGCATACTCTCCAGGGAGTTGAGAATGATTAAGGAATGACATTACTGAGCCCAATGATCAAGGGTAATAATGTAAATACGTTATATAACAGCAGTTTCATACTGGCGTACCAGAGTCGCGCCGAACTAAATTATCCAAGACATTTGAAATAAGTTCGACGTATGAAACATTTTGGAGCGACTTAACTGGTTCGCCAGAAGTCGAAAGATCGACTGTTCCAGTCGGTGAGAACGACTGAAGAGCGACTTGGTTTCAGACGTTGATCTTCAGTGTTCGCAGGGCTGGCATTAAGAACGCCTGTCTGCATGAAACCAAATTTTCCAAATCGGAGCGACTCAAGTCGCTCTTAATACAATTATTTCGGCGCGACTCTTGTGCGCCTGTTTGAAACGGGTGTAAGATTTGGACATTATTCGTGTCAACCTCGTCCCCATGGTCTAGAGCATATAGAGTACTAAAGTGAAGACGTCACCCTTTGTGTGTTGCCAAGGTTACTGGGTTACCCTGGTTAACGACGTCAAACAATGTCTTCCCTCCCATCCCCTGCACTGAAAACTTTATTTCGTCAATTGACACAAAAAAATTAGTCATACTCTGGGTCTTATTTGACTAATTTCCAATTAGTCATATGTGGTTTGAATTGACTAATTTTAATTAGTCATGAAAAAGGGTCTTATTTGCCTAATTTAAAAAATGATTAGTCATGCGGGAAAATTAATTAGTCTTACACACAAAAATATTAGTCCTGCAGACAAATTATTAGTCTTGCAGGAAAATTAATTAGTCCTGCAGTAAAATTAATTAGTAATGTCAGTTAGTCAGCCTGACAAACTTACTTTGTCACGGTGTGTTTCGTATAACGTACTGAAATAGGCCTACGCAGAATACGTGCAATGACTGCACGGTGTGTTGTGTTAATGCAACAAAGACATCCGCAGTTTGATGACGATAATGGGGACAACAAAAATGGAAGAGGAAACGATGTACCCAGGAAAACATCCAGTTACTATTTGTAGCTCATTTTATAAACTTACTTCTAACTGCAGCGAGAAAAGGAGTCTAACCTGGGCTGACCTAACATTACGAATACGTACTGAGTTGTCCTTATAGATCATGACTATTTGTGTCAATACACGGATGTTGAGACCCGAAGCACGGCCTCAACCATGTCTTTACTCCGACACACGACATAGTTTGAAACATGCAAACCAATTATTGCCTTAGAAATCTCAGAGTCCCGCACAATTCTTTGGTGTCACACAAAACCCGTCACACGCTTACCTTTCCAGAGTAACGTCACAGAATGTTCAGTCCAGTCAAACACGACCTCATTTTACGGTGCGGTTCGCATGTAATGGCGTCGCACAGCTGCACGAAAACAAGAACTGAAGATTTATTTCCCCACGACCGAATTCATGACTAACCTTTTATTACATTATCAATGTAAAGAATAATCCCGCCAAAACTCATGACTAATTAAATTAGTCATGAGTTTCGGCTGCATTATTCTTGCCATTAGTAATGCAATCAAAAGTTAGTCATGCAATTAGTCATGGGAAAATAAATCGTCAGTTGTTGTTTTACGTGACAATACAAATTAGTCAAAAGACGATCATCACATTTGTCAGTCGTTCAGATTAGTCTTCCGCTAATATTAATTTGTCCTGCAACAGTTTTAATTTGTCATGCACCAACAAAGATGTGTCATGTACCAACAAAAAGTTGTCAACTGACAAATTGTATACACGACTAATCATTTTGCCCTCGTTTGACTAATTTTCCACTGTGATTGACTAGATAATGTTTTCAGTGTGGGGACAAGGTTGCGTTTAACATCACCCCATTGTATTCCAAATTATTTTTCAATAATTTTCGGGCTTGGACGCAATCAATATACAATTCATCTATACTAACACTATGAGCAACTAACAATGGAAATTGGGCACACACCATTGTTAATAACAATAGTTTGTGCCCAATTTCAATTGTTGGTTGCTCATAGTGTAAATACGTATAGACCTCATACCAGACATTTAGACAGCTTAGGTAAAATTTTGTCTACGGCACAACTCACTTGCGTATAGTTGTATTCGCATCGCGCAACACGGTTAAAATAACATGGCGGCTTCTGTCCAAACATTGTACGGTTACACTGCACACCGTGCACCGTCCATCTAGGAGGAGTTTATTGACCTAGTGACCAGTCAAAACATCGCTGTCCAGGTCTGATTTCTTGAGCGACTGCCATCTCGAGCCAGGATTCCTAACGGAAAGATGCCCGATCTTTGCTCGGCAACACCACTCGTTGTTGGCATAGGAATGGCAAAATGATACGGTACCGCACTAACATCCCACAAACAAGTATGTTTAAAATGAAAGAAAAATTATGTACAGCCTCTGTGTTAAAAGTAGGCCTATGCATAGGCCTAAGGTAAATAAGGTAAATTCATCAGCGTGTGTGTGCATGTACTATACTCTCGTACGAAACACTGTGGTGCAATCGCCATAGGTTTTCATTGGCGCAATTAAATTTGCAATGTCCCAAGATAAAAGCCATTCCAAGTGCCATCTACTTGTTATGTCGAGATAATTTATCTCACCAAGTTGACTTATAACGTGGGTTATGTCGACTTGGCGAGATAATATTTGTTAGCAAATAGTCTTCCCAGATCTACTAAAAGTCGACTTGGCGAGATTATTTTATGTTGCCAAGTCGCCTTCCTGAATTCAATAATGCGACTTGGCAAGATATTTCATGTTTCTAAGTTGACTTCATAAATATACCAAGTCGACCCGGGGAGATGATTGATGTTGCCAAGTCGACTTTCCAACCACTAAGAGGACTTGGCGAGATTTATTTTTTTCCAAGTCGAAATCACTTTCATAAATATCTCGCCAAGTCGACTGAGCAGATTTATGATGGGGCTTGGCAAGTGAACATAAATAGGCCTATCTCGTCAAGTCGACATACTGAATTCAGCTTGGCAACATCAATTATCTCGCCAAGTCGACTTAGTAGATTTAGGAAGTTGACTTGGCAACATAAATTCTCGCCAGGTCGACCTAATTATAAGTAAACTTAGCGAGATAAATTATTTAGGTATCCAAACATGGTATGGCACTTACAGAGCGCCGTAATACTTGATAGAGAGTTGCATGTTTAATATGCCTGTGTATGTTTAGGTAGACATTGATATGCAAAGACACATGTCGCTAAGTCAACAAGGGAAAACTGATTCCCGTCACGGAAGTTTATTTAAGTTGGTTTTCCAGATTCCTCGTGCATACAAATGAGTTACTATACGAAATCTTCAGCCTGTTTGATCCTTATACAGTTCCCCGTTTAGCAAACGCCAAAACGACTTCAAAAAGCGTAAAAAACACTATTAATAAACTGCCTTGTAGAAATGTTAGCCACATACACTGGACCAAAAAAGTTCTGTCACCAGTAAGACATTTATAGATATTTATTATTAAATTGGATTTAATGTAGGGAAATAATATATCAAATTTTAGCTGAACATGTCCCTCAAAGGAATAGAGCTCAAGAGAGATCATGATGGCAAGCTTCACTGAACAGGAATGCAACAAAGGAGTGTGGGGTCAGAATGAAAAACACCAAAGAACAACGATGTCAACTTTATTGCACTCATGCAAGGGGAGTTACAGTATTTTGCTTCCACCATACCTAATGCTATGGTACGATTCAGATTGGACAATTTAACCATTTTGATTTGGATGTTTTTGACAAGACATTGATAAATCTAAACTCACTTAAAAATTTCCTATAAATTGTCTACACACATATTGCCCAAATCACAAGTTTCATTGTTCTTTGGTGTTTTTCATTCTGACCCCACGCTCCTTTGTTGCATTCCTGTTCAATGAAGCTTGCCATCATGATGATGATGATGATGATGATTAGATTTATATAGCGCACATATCCACCCTGCAGGGTGCTCAAGGCGCTGTTACCATTATTACCGCTGCCATCAGGGAATCACCAGAACCATTTCGCTTCAACTAGGTGGCTGCTGGTCAGGCGCACAACCCTATCAGCAGTTAGATTGTGGCATTCCCCTTAACAGCTATGATCTCTCTTGAGCTCTATTCCTTTGAGGGATATGTTCAGCTAAAATTTGATATGTTATTTTCCTACATTAAATCCAATTTAATAATAAATATCTATAAATGTCTTATACTGGTGACAGAACTTTTTTGGTCGAGTGTACATACAGTAATACTTCAGAGAACCTGAACAATCCATGCATGATATTTGTGCTGAATGAATGGTAAAAATCGTTTGTAAGCGATTTTTAAAAGCACCTTCATTTAACACCTTTTCCTACAAAGGTACCATTTTACTCGGGGGGGGGGAAATCATGTGGTGTCTGTTACAGTCGGTATTTTTTCCCGTACCAAAGAAACGTAAGACGTTGTGTTAAACAAGTGAACCCCGCGCGGTATTGTTATGACCCGCAGAAAAGCGGACACAAACTTCACAAAGAATGATGACAGTTGCAGCGATGCCTCGCAGTATGGGCGCTGCCATTATGTTCGTTTACACATTTAAAGGTTTAAAAAAAAAAAAAAAACATTGCTGCATAAAACATATGCAGCTAAAATTTCTGCAGGCTTGTTAACCAACATTAGTTAGGCATATGTATTGTCATTGTTCTAGGAATGTATGAACACTTTTTATATGCGAATTATGCAATGCGTTTTTCAAACCTATATATACGGCCAAGCGTGTAGGAGCTCACACTCGACAAATAATTGAATCGCGTGTCTCGCAGAACAAAAAATGAGTTCTAAAACACGAAGGAAAGGTGACACTTTCAGCGATTTCCCTGAATCATTTAGCCTCATTCCTCCACATAGTCACGAGGGACATAATGCAATCTTAGTGAAACAGAATTGACCAATGAGGGGAATATGAAATTGTATATGACGAGCTCTAACATTCTGCTGTTGTCACGTTCGTGAAATTCTGTTTACGCGGCATGTTTAGAATTGAAGCGTTTCAGCACTAGAGACGATGCAACTCAACGCCGGTTCATTTGTTCCTTCGTGTTAATGACGCCGCCCAAAGCGAAATAGGAGCTCGGAGCTCTTCTTTCACGATTGTCCATTACAACAAAGGCAACCAGATCACGGATAATTCAATTTATTCCCTTCCCTTTTGTTCTATTGAAATGAACGTAACTAAAGCGAGGCTTGGAGAAAAAAATAGTTTGGTCCCGTTTTGAAATTGTTTATTGTGTGCATCACAATGGCACAAGCGTTGCGCGATCAAGAGAGCGCGCAGCGCGGACAGTGATTCTCAATAGAAGATTACATACACGCGCTATCGCGCGGTCACGCAGACGCACTGATCATACCCGACACATACTATTGGGAACACGACAAAGATGTACGCACCGTGATAAAGGTCTATTGACGCAGAAGGACAGTTCAATCTTGTCCCCGGAGTCAGTCCTATATAGAGTGCAAACTGCTTATTGGAATGGTGCCAGACTATTCATGCGTTCCAATCATTGACAATGCAGATTTGGAACGTATGTGTAGCTGGTACTTCTCCAATCAGCAGTCAGTATTCTATAGAACTGATTCAGTGGACACGATTGAACCTTCCTTTCGTGTGATTAGTGTCACACATAGCACACATTGTTTTAACAAGAGCGCCCCCATGTAAACCAAACTAGGCACCTGTCACTACAGTGGACTTATGACCCCTTAAGGGAACTAGCCGAAATAGGACGACGATTTCACACAATTTCTTGAAAGCATGGACACAGTTATTCATTTTTTCCCCAGCTGACTTACAGGTTGTTTTCAGTTGACTTACAGGTTGTTTTTTTATCATACACATGGGGAGTCAGGTTGGTGTAGCGGTTCTTTCCTCGTCTTCCACCTCTGTGGCCCTGGTTCGAATCCCGTCCGGGTCAGTTTGTGGATTGGGTTCTCAGTCCCTGCTTGATTCCGTGGGTTTTCCCCACACGTGTTTGGGGTTTTCCTCCCACCTCCAGAACTGATAATTTCTTCCTGTTCTCTCGCACTTCGTGGCCGAGCTGATGAACCTCCTAGGTGGCTATACAGGGCAACAACTTAAGTCGGTCGGCTAATCTTAGCAACCAGATCCCATTAGGGGATCATACGAAAGCAGCATCCTACACATCCTTAATCACACATGGAGATAGCACCGTTTGTAACAGTTTTCCAATTCTGTAGGCCTAATCTGTCTTTAAACAATACAGACTATAATGTGATATGGGCGAAGACGGTATGTGTCCCTGGTGTTTCTTGTAAATACCATTAAGTGTGTTATGGTACTGATTTGTGTGCAGCCTTCCGAGCTTTACCCGCAGTGCTCATGATAATGAGCCAAAACCTTCGCCGCGGTCCCGCACCGAAATTCTGTCCGAGCCTCGACCAATCAGCGATGAGCTCTCATTGCAAGTCACAGGCCTGATGGGAGAGCATCCTCACCAGGTCTGCATGGGTACGAGACTATGCCCCTCGTAGCGAGAATCGATGAGCTCCATATATCTAAGTCCGTGGCGAGAATGCTAACTTATCCAGTGTGTGACATTTTTGTCTTAAACATTCATGTATACAACACATACAAGCAGCTGCCTCGCTGTTCGTGTACTTGCCGGCATACTTCACTCTTTTCCAAGACATTCGCTTTTACATTCATCATGGCTGTAGAACATTCGATTGTCTGGAAACACTGAACACTAAAGCGGGCCTCCCACTGTGCGATTTTTGCCACGAATTTCCTACGAATTGGTACGATTTGGTACGATTACCAGAGATGTCTATAGACTCTACACACAATCGTACCAAATCGTACACAATCGTAGCTAATTCGTGGCAAATATCGCACAGTGGGAGGCCGGCTTTATACACCTGCATGTCGCACTCATCACCTGCGATCACGCTGGCGCTCCCGCTGCGACCTGCAAAGTATAAAAGCGTGAGGCAAAGCGCAGTAAGGTCTCTGAGAACGATTTGGTCACTCAGTGGAAATTGTCAAGGACGGGAGAGGGTCGCCATGAGCTTCCTTGAGCGCCAAACCTCGACGCTTGTTTTGTGCATGCAAAAGCGCAGCGGGTCGGCGCTCTGACGAGAGAGGTGTAACGACGCAGTACAATCGCCATAGTATAAGAATGAATCTGCTTCGTGTGGACGCTTTTTTTGTACACTATAATCTAGACAATGCCGTAACCAACTGATAAAGTTACGGTAATATTAACTTCAACGGGAATAGTTTGACTCTTCTGTCGCCAGCGCAGCAAAGGTCGCGATGTACAAGGCAGAAAGAATGGTCAGGATTTGAGCAAATCAGAAATATGAAACCCTTTTCATTTCCTCGTGTTCGGACTCGTCAACCCCTTTTGATTGTCGCGGTAATCCAATGAGGCCGGCCGTCCAGCGAGCACGATTTTAGCATCAAATCCTCCAGTGTCTTCTGACTCTCTTTGCGTGGGAAAACTCCGAATTGCTATGCTTAGTGTGTTTTTTTTATATCTGCTGGATTGTTGTTGGACGCAGAAATTTCACTTTCAACAACCGTGCGTCACGCGATTGTCGAACGGCAACTGGTTGGAACATGGCTTCAGCGCAAAACGCTGTATTATCCATGTTTGGAGAAAACTGTCATTTCATATTGTATAACGAAGCACTACACGGAATGGCAAATTCGAATAAATAAAACGGCTTTTTGTATAGCTGCATGGATATAACACAGTTTACTAATAATTTATTTGACGAATGTATAGGACCACCAATCGAGAATGTACTGACACCATTATCTATTATATATTTTATATATATGGCGTTTCCAGCGTTTTGCAATGACTTTACAATGACTTTACACTATGAGCAACTAACAATGGAAATTGGGCACAAACCATTGTTATTAACAATGGTGTGTGCCCAATTTCCATTGTTAGTTGCTCATATTGTTACCTGTTTATATAGACGATGTGCCCTCTGACGTCACAACAAACCAAAACATGCCTGGCGTTATGCGCACGCATCATGTTTTACATAAATTTGGTTCAGGAATGAGGTCGAATTTTGAGACCTTTGGCACATTACCATACCAAATTTATGCAAAGAAGGATGCGCGCGCATAACGGCGACCAATTTTCAACAGAGGGCGCTTTAGATATAAAGCATAGCATTAGATATAGAAAACTAGAGTGTGGACTGTGCCGATGTGGGCGGCGCCATGTTTGCTTAACGCTATGAGTGCAAAGTGGGCAACACCCCTTTGCCCACCGTGCACCCATAGCGTTAAGCCAAAATGGCGGCGTCCATATCGGCACATCATGCATTGGGAATGCGCACTCTAGTTTTCTATATATAACTCTATGATATAAACAAAGGGCATTTTATACAGATGAAAGTATGGCATGGAAATTAACTAAGTCTCTCATTTGGTGTTTAACATGCGATTTATTCCTTTCTCCATCTTGAGTTGAAATATTTCTTAAATATAACAAATTGGACAAAACCTTTCAGGCCTGTTTTTAGCTGACGCCTGGAGGATCTCGGGAATTTCTCAAACGCACAGAATGCTTAACGTTACCAGAAAATCTTCGGTGCCGTCAGTTTAACTGTTAGGCCTACACAGTTTCACTATATACAAGCAATAATTGTGTGGTTTTAATTTGTACAAAACAAGTAAAAATACAAATCTGGTTATAGATGTTTTCAGATTTATGAAAATATTTATTTAGAAAAATATGGTATTTATCATATATATATAGGCCTATATATATATATATCTGTATTTACTGTATTCGCATTTAACATTTGTATATGCATGAAATGATTACTTATTTTAGTAACAGTTTATCTTTGAGGATAATGTTGAAGCAATTTTATATTTTCAGACAGAGCTAGAGGGATTCCAATAAATTCAACAGCATAACTCAGAATAAACACAAACGGATTTCAAAAATTTGGCAGTCACCTTGCCATTGTTCCATTTGTGGGGGAAAAAGCTGCGCAAAAAAGACCTACTTTTTTATTTATGAATAAGGCTTTCCGAAGGATTTGGACAGAGGCACGGTTTATCTGTGTAATTACGGGGCTTAAGTTCACGACGCCGGTCGCTTGGCTACCTGTTCACGTCACAAGATACTAGCAACCGTACTTGCCCGGGAGTCGTAGAAAATGGGGATAAGGGGCACGGGAGCACTGGTCACGACGACTGGAATTTGCAGTGGGACACGGCCCGAGGCTAAAAGGACCAGCGTTCTCCGGGGAAATTGACCGGTCTGGTGCTGAGCCCTGGCCGGTGGGCCTTTGTCCTAACCTAGGGGTGGGATTTAGATCGGCAAACCAGTCACCAAGTTTGAAAAAAAAAGCATCTGCAGACAGAGTGAAAATGCTAGTTAACTCTGCATGCAAACATTCATGCATCGTTGCACCAAGGTACTGTTTTCAACCGTACATGGGGTTTGGGCTTGCTAATCACGTTGGGCCAGCACAACCCTTTGCCAAAGTGTCCACCAGAGCACTTGAACAACAACAGTATATGATTTTCTACAGTAAAAGCTCCTTGAATGAATGGTATTAGTTTTGTATACAAATATATGGAGGGCCTGCCAGACGGACTTGGTTTGCCGTGGAAAATCTCGCTCAAGCGTTAACCGGGGGCTTAAAGGTGCATCTACCTTAAAGGTGTATTTACCCTTTTGGGGGGTGTGGTTCTGACTAAAAGGGGATGATGTTTAAAACATTTGGCCGAAGAGTAATTAAAAACTAATAATAAAGGACTCTCCAAAGCTGTTCGTCAGTAATGCACAGCAGGGTTGATCAATTTATGGTACATTGCCTGTTTGCCTTTCCCCTTAAGAAGTCGTGCTAAATTCTACACCCACTGATGAGATTTCTAGCGCACTGTGTAGATTTAACGAGAAGTAAAATGGCGGGAAAGCCACCGGCTGCGAATTGATTGCTCACTTCCACCAAAAGCACTTGAGATAGCGGGGAATGTAAAGTGTTTTTTTCGCGAGGGTACTCGACAATCCCATATTGGGAGGTGTGTGTAGCTAAGAGCCCGGAAAATCCTGCATGGGACACTGAGTAACAGGCGCGTCGGCGTGTTCATTTTTGTTTTAGAAAACGCACCTGGCCGGGGGTCAAACTGATTTTTCTGAGGACTGGAGAATATCTCACTTGACGTTTACAGTTTTGGGTGTTTTTCCGCAATGATGAACAAATTGGCTGTATTCTTAAGATGTTTAGAGCCAATCACCATGGCAACCATTAATATGGCAACCATTAATACTTCCTACTCGTAATGTAAAAACAGGCGCAATTCCTAAATGTCAGAAGTCGTTCCACTATTTTACCACGCATGCAATCACATGCCCGCAATTATATTGAGAGAAGTTGTCGTGCGCCAAGCGTCAACTACCATTTGATATTTTTTTTTGCCACAGACGGCTAAATTTGTTTCGACAATGTTTTTGTAATTAAATTAAAATGACATTAAAATTTAAATCAAATAAACGTTCATTAACGGGACGAAATCGGGTCGGCGTGTCCGAAGTCCGAACGGGACTATTCACAGACGTTGGTTTGCACACTGCAGGTATACATGCATGTGTACCGCAAAAATGTAGTTTAATTTATTTCCCCTGTATGTAGTTGTTTGTACTTTTAATATTAAATATTAAACTGGGTCAGGAATGTAGTTAATGCTAATTTCTCACGATTAAGTAAAGTTGGGATTATGAGACTGTACATATACACACTTTTGCACCAGAATCTTACTTAATCGTTGGAAATTACTAGCAAACGTCGCAAAGACATGAATGGAAAACTTAAAAACAAAAAATAGGAACAACAGCATTACATAACTAAAGAATAATGTTGATAAACTGCCTTGTAGAAATTTCAGCCACATATATGCAGTAATACTTCAGAAAACCTTAAAAATCCATGCATGTTTTTGTGTTGAATGGACAGTAAAAAAATCATCTGCAGATGATTTTTTTAAATGCACCTTCACTTGGCAATTTCACCCACAAAGGTACCATTTTACACAGAACAAAAATAATGTGGTGTTTGTTACCATTGCTATCATCACTTTTAGTCGGGTTTTTCTTGTCAATATCTTGTCAACTTTCTTGTGAAGTAAAATTGGGTAACTGCAAATGATGTACTACGGCATTAGGCTACCTATTTGCAAAACTTTCATTAACCCTTACACTCCTCAATCCTCCAAAACCAATACGATTTTACATACACCCTAGAGAGTTATAGGGTTAATGTAAAAAATGTCACAAGATTTAAAGGCACAGGCTCGTCAACAATGCGCGCCCGCCAAATTCGTGCTCGAAACACGCAGCTCCATGCCTTTGCTATGGAGCTGCGTATTGCGTGGCACACATTTGGCGGGCGCGCATTGCTGACGAGCCTGTGCCTTTAAGTCAAATGCAAAATCGACTTCAACCACACCTTTTGCAGATATTGAAGGCATTGAAGCTGAATCTCATACCGAACTTACACCCCTGTGTTTTAATTTGCATGACCTGCAATAGAAATGTGTATATATCTCAGGTGGCCAATGAATCTGATCTACAGACCCATATGCTATTCCCGTGAAATGTCTTCAATTGCGGCCAAGAGCAATTATCTTTTGTAACATCTCTTCGGGTTGGGCGTCAACCACGTGTGAAGATGATGGGCTTCCTAGTCCGCAGGCAGGGAATGTCTTTCCGAGCACACATTGATCAGTACGTGCACTAGACTGGTTCCCGTCCACATATTCCACATAGGAGAATATAAGGACAGGTAAAGGGCGCTTCATCTTGATCTGTGATTGGTCGTCTTTGCGCGTGCGCATTGTGTGTTTTATATTTAAAAATTGGCGAAGCCCTTTGCTTTAGGCAATATACTTTATTTACATTTGGATATGTTCGACACGCACGGCCGGGTTACAAATGTCAATGCAAAATATACGCACTTACTAAAAAATAAATAATAAAAACCACGTGACCACGGGCAGATTTCTGCCCGTCATGGCCGCCCTTTACCGATCCTTATATTTTCGCAATAAGCGATAGGATCGGGAACCAATCTATTCGTGCACACACAGAGCATGACCTTTGACTGCAACTTCTGGCACCGCCCTCGAGATCAACTACAGAATGTAAACGCGGCACTCAGGATCATTGCGGTTAACACTGACGCATTCTTATCAGGGGACCAATCTTGATCCCGAGCTCGGGACCAGTGTAAACACGGTGTTAAGAGTTTGGCGCATCCATCATTATTAGGGAGCCGCTTGGGAATTGGCAATATCCTACCAACTGTTGACAAAATGTCTGGAATGCCCGGTCGGCCGGTGCTGGTTGTATATGCCTGACGCGGAGAGCCTGTCAAACTTGTCAGACAGCCATAGTCGCGGTATTCCGAGACTCAAAAAAAGCAGCATCTGCCATGTTCATAAATCCTGACATAAATATTGCAGATGAAACCTGTTTTAAGGCATCCGAAAGTCGCAGCGGTGGAAATGCTGCATATTTTAGCATTCCTCCTTCCGATGCTAATCTAGGGAGTTGTCGACTATCTTCCGCTACCATCAAATATTAGCAACCGTGCTGGCAACCTTCTTGAGCGATACCCTACTTAAAGCGATACCCTACTTAACAATAATGTAAAATACCTCCCCAAAATACTACCCATGAAGAGAAAACGGGAAATATGCAATCTCTAATTTGGATACGGATGCAAAAAGGTTGGTGTAGTTACTGCACTGCTTTATGGAACCGGATAAATTAGTTTACAAAACATCGGTGGTTTTTTGACGATATCCTTGAAAGTATAAAGATTGGGAACGTAAAATTTCAGAATGGTAACGAAAAAAATATGACAGTTGATGTATTATAAAAATCTCACAATCCATGGGAAAATGGGTGGGTCAAAAATGTGATCTGGTAACGCTCCTTTAAAATTAGTAGATAAATTCAACTTCATATATAGGCTAGTAATGTTTTCAAAGGATTTAGCACAAAAATGCAAATCTACAAAATAAGGAAAATATTAACAATAGCCTAGACACTGTACCTATAGCAGTTGGTAATACTCTTGCCTCACATTTGGTGCGCAAATTAACAAATTTCAAATTTTAAGCACTGGCCATCAGGTCCCGCGTCTTTTTATTTGCAAATTCTATCACAAAAGAAAGCACTGAGACCCTCATTTTCGATAGCAATTTGATAATACTCGATATTTATTGATATTTCCTTGATATTTCCTTGATATTTCCTTGATATTTCCTCGATATTTCCTCGATATTTCCTCGATATTTCCTCGATATTTCCTCGATATTTCCTCGATATTTCCTCGATATTTCCTCGATATTTCCTCGATATTCCTCGATATTTCGATAGCAATTTGATATTCCTCTATAATGTGGCAAAATTGTACCCCTCTTTTTCATTGTTCTCCCATTGTGTCTGAAACTTAAAGAATTATGAGCCCATGATCGTTCTCTCATTCCAAGTTAGGTTGTTTCATTTCAATGGCGATTGGGCATCATACCAAATATTGCGTCATATTGGTGCCACGGGATGTTTCCCCAGTTATATATGGACAGTTAGTATATCCCTCGTGCTGGGTATATCGTCTCATGGCACGGTCTCCATCAAATAATTGATTTATAATTCTAGTTTCCAAATAAATTATTTCCAGATAAAATATTTCCAACGATACCATTAATCGCAACCGTTTGGTTGTTGTTAACTATTTAACATCGTATGTGTATTTTTTATATTCTGCAGTTTACAATAGCTACATGTACTTTGTACCTTTATAATCGATATCAATTACCTAACCCCTTTTTTAATAACAGAGAACATATTATGTAAAGATATAGCGTATTAGATTGAAGATCAGCTCCATACGATAACAATTATACTACACGTGCAAAGGTTTAAGCAGGCCACCAAGTAAATATGGTTTTATCTTAGTGTTAACGCACGTCACAAAGACTTAGTTAAATTTTCCCATCAGTCAGCACGTACCAATGCTTTCCACCAGTCCCTGTTTGTTAGATTTCCTCGCATCTGGGACACTCTTCCTCAAGAAGTTTCAAACAGCATTCTTTATAGCTTGGTCACATTTATTCAAAACCTGAGAAATTACTACTTCGGGCATCACTAACTTAGTATCCCTAAATATTTATCTAAGTGCTTTTTTGTCGGGTTGTTTGTTTGTTTGTTAAATTATGATTCCTCTAGCAATTTTAATTTTTATTACTATCTGTGTATTAATTTCTCTTTCCTTTCTTTTATTTAGATATATTTTTTTTTTAAGATATTTTATTTTATTTTAACATGCAGATTCATTTATTGATCGCTGTAATTGATAGCATTATGGGAGAGCCATAAGATAGTGATTAAGTTCGCTTTTTGGCAATCCTTCAGGGGTGTTATCATTCTCGTTTTCAAAATTACTTGTTGTTTTTTTGTTTTGCTTGTAGTGTACTTTGTCACGTTTGTTGTTCTCCTGAGAAATAATAAATGAAATGAAATGAAATGTAATATCTAGGATGGACTGCGATAAAGAAAGTTAAGATGTCTTAACTGTATATAAGACGTCTTAACTAAGGCAGGACAGGTCAATTTTGTCTTGCAATGAAAGATTGTGTGCCATAAAATTTAAGGCACCTAAATCCAGTTCCGACATATATGGTGTGTCTTAGACTTAAAAAGGTTATTGCAAGCTTTCGATAAGGAAGAACATAATCAGCGGAACTTTAGAGAATAAATCAGTTTGATGGTTTATCAAAGCAAGAAAATAATGTGGGTTATAAGGTCGCTTCTGGTTTTAACAAACGATTTCTAGTTAATAAGTTCAATATTTTGTCTTGGCAAGCAGGATAAATTTAAATTGCTGACTTTTTTAAAGGATTATATGACTCTTGGGTTGATTGTTACTGCCGGATTGTATAACGACTAATCGAGTTACGCCCGCAGCATCATTGTACTTTTACTAGCAAGTCACAATGAGACACGTAGGAATATATACAAGTCTTATGTATTTCTTCCGGAGTTTAATCACGAGCAGAATGCTCGGGAGAAAACCACAACCAATTGGGAAAAAAAGTGATTAGGCTTTCAAAGAGAATGTTTATGCAATCGTTTGGGACCCCAAAATAAGCCATCTTTCAAAGAGCGCTGCTTCGAATGCTGGTTGTTTATTTTTTTGATGAAGGATTCAGGACTATCGTAGAGGGGTTTACAGAGTGTTCCCTACTATATTATAACACAGAATTAAAGATAGGTTACATGATTGGGAACTGCTATACATAAACGGTTATATCCATAAAATTATGTGATTGAAGATGTGTATGATAAAAAACAAACCGTGGATCAATCACCTCATCTATACGTTCCCAGAAAACAAGGAACATTTGTGTCCATGCTTTCAAGAAATAAGTGCGAAGCCACATTTAATTTAGGCTGGTTCTCTGGCTATTCTCCATGGAATAGCGAGCCGTAATACCACAGGGACCTGGTTTTGTTCACATGGGGGTGCCTATGAAAAGAAATGCGTGTGCAAACACATTTTAAACGAAGTCATCTACAATTACATGTAACATTCTCACATAAAAAGACATGTCCCGGCGGTATTGCATTGGAACCACTTCTATCTTCCATTTGAGTACGGTTTTTCCGGGTCAAATGGCTGGTTAAAATTTGTGGACATTGCAAATCATATAGGGCCTATACGGGTTTTAACATGATCAAAAAGTGTGAATTTTCGTCCTGGAAAATGTAATAGGGCCTACTCGCAATTTTAAGAAGACACCGCACCGCTCAACAGTCCAGACATGTTATGATAATCTGTGCAAATATTTTGTCCGTCACCGGTTTGACATGGCCTCGCCGTGCCAAGCTTTCTTGATCGTCGCCGTAGGAGGAATAGGGGGACTGAGTTACTTAATCCCTGTCGTGATGGACATCTTAATCGTGTATTTACTTTTCCAAATCCAATTAAAGAGGTCGTGAAAAGAAACTTAGTAATGCAAACAATGGTTCGGGCGCGGCACGCGTAGGCAGCACGCGCACGCAGCACGCAGTCTAAAATAATTGACGTCGGGGCCCATATCGAAAGACAACGTCAATGTTCGGCGTAATTGGCCGCTTCAACAGCCCATGACAAGTTGAAATTAACAGTCTTCCAAAATAACAGCGACTTGAGTAATCCGATAGGGGGACGTCCTAGCTGATTAAGGGCTGGATGTCAGCCCTTGATTGCGCCTGACGGGGGTTAGCAGTAAGGAGATCATATTGAGAAGTCAATTTTGCGAGTGGCGTATGGGACGATTACAGGCTCACGGTTCGTGTATACAGGTGATATTTTTCTTGGGTTTATCTATTCTAGTGTGCTAGATCTTACAGATGACGCACAAAACATGGTACAAGTTATTTTTCTTACGTTGACGATATTTTCCAGTGGGTGTTAACGCTAATTATCGATCTGATTTCTCCAAAACTGTTTCCCTGTGTAGACCAGACTAACTCAAGAAGCCGCCATTATATATGACAACGCTTTCACGCGCGCGTTCTAAGAACTCGGAACGCGCGCGTTCTTGCTAGTTACAGCGCTCTATTGGTCGAGGAGGTACCTACGATTTAAATATTGCATACGATTTAAATATTTAACTTTTTTTAGCTTGCAGGTTTTAACTGGTCCCTTTGCTGACCGTGTCTTGTGTGAATTTGCCCTTTGAGTGTTTCACTTGGAAAGCGTCTGGTTTACGTACTTCCTTTCACATGCACGTATTCACTTGACCAGACTAAATTTTTGTTGTTATGTGGCTGGTGCACGCGGCAGGTGTGAAGTATAGAATCGATATTATGTTCACCATTTGAAGAAAACAAATGGCATAAAGCAACCAGACTGTTGATTACTATAGGCAATGGCGTGCACCCCGTAGCAACAACAACGTAGTGTGTGACTTTTTAATCTGCACCTCCATTTTAATGTGAACGGCTTGGGGCGCTGGCCATAGCACAAGCGTTACACAGAAAAGGCTACGGCACATACGAAACAGAGTTAGAGGTATTTTGCATATAGACCTGTATCATGGTTGTTGCAATTATTTTCCCGCCTGTTTACTCTAAGTTCGAATTCCGTTCAAGTATGTTTATAATTTGGAATTCCATTAGTTCCTTAGTTCCTATACTAAATAAACACAGGAAATAACCAGTGTCCTTTACACAAAGAAGTAGTTAGGGGTTAAAAGTAGGTTTGGCCAATCTTAAACACACGTTTAAAGCCAGCTAGGGGTCCTGGGCACTGATAATGCCCGAGCCGCCAGGCGAGGGCATTATCAGTGCCCAGGACCCCTAGCTGGTTTTAAACGGGTTGTTTAAGATTGGCCAAACCTACTTTTAATCCCATTCATAAATACCTTTACGTGTAAATCGGTAAAATTCACCACAATTAGCTCGTCGTTTTGCCATGTTTTGCATTTACTTATATGCCTACAGTCTAGTGTCAACACGGCGTTCGTACAACTGCGAGTTGTGCGTGATGTTGTTTTGTTAGATCGCGCGCGTTACGCGCAACGCAGGCGTGTTGCTCGCGCACGCACACGACTGGGTATAAGTGCACAATTTGCTTTCAGGCGAGTGTAGTTTCCTTGTGCATGTGCGTGTTCCATATACGCGCTGACTACGGCACAAACGCGGGAAAGCCAGCCGGGCATTATCACTATTCTTTATCGCTAATTTAAGACTGCCCACGTGACGTGCTCTCAGCCAATAGGGATGCGTAAACTGTCCAAGGTATTTATGAATCATAATTAATTATACTCTTTCGAATATTTTGTCATTGCCTTTAACAAGCGCGACCTTATGTTTAAATATTTACATATTTTCAGTGTACTAGAATTGCGGTGGCTCAAGGGCCCTTAAAGACTTCAAAATGGCCGCGAAGTTCTTTCTTTACTGAAACCATAAGAGACAAGGGTGCTGGCTCGATAGCAAAAGTACTGCATAATTAATCGTGGCTTGTAGGCACTTCGAGAAACCAGATACCACGCACCGTGTTTTGTTTCATCTTACTTAACATTCTATGGTGCTCCGAGTGTATTAATTATCTTGCAAATTCATTACTGAGGGTCGGCATATTTGCAAGGTATGTAGGTTTAAAGATGTCATAGCAAATGGGTAACTGGAAAGACACTTAAGACCGCCGCACACCTTTGCGATTTACTGTCCAATCGGACACCGGACCATCGAACAACTTGTTTGATTTGCCCCGGTGGTTATGTATACAGTCGGACCACTGAGAGAGCCTGAAGTTTCAGCGCACACCTTTCCGGTATGTGGGCCGATAGGCCGATTGGCCGGTAAATCGCTTGTGCGGTAGACTTAACAAGGATTCATGAATTGCGTTGTCGATTGTGGCTCATTCTTTGCAATATAAGCAAGATTATTATACTAATTCCAAGTGTTAATAAATTGGTTGGTTCCAATTGTACGATTGCCAAGAGATGGCGCTGTGAGTGCGATGTCATTTTTATGAAGTTCAACCAACCTGTGAATTAAGAGTTTAAAAAGGAATCCAAGCTAGAATGGTGACAAACCAATGGGTAGCACTTTTTTAACGAAAAATGAAGTAGATGTGACCCGCTCTTCAAAAAGGTAGAATAAGTCACGCAGGATAGGTCGAGATTTTGCGACCACATAAGAAGACATCTGTGGCAGATCCACGCTCATTAAAATACAAAAACACAATGGAAATTCCTGGCAGAACAAGCACATTCCAGATAGTATCTATAGGCACTTCCATTGTGTTGTTGTATTCTAATGAGCGTGGATCTGCCGCAGATTCTTCTTATGGTGGCAAAACCTGACCTAGCCTGCATGCGCAACGTATTCTACCTTTTGGCAGAGCGGGTCACATATTTGGGCAGAAACCAATGGACAATCCCTACGAGTGCCTAATGTGACATTAGACACATTCACATTGACACAAACCAAAAACGTATCATGATTTAAATGAGAAGAAAAAGCTACATGGCATGGATGGATAAAAGTTATAGAATCCCACTTTGCAGGGAATTTAACGTAAATTATTCGACAAACTTATACGAAATGAAGTTTCTTCGTCGCAAAAGCTTGTGTATTGACACATTCTGTTCAGACCCACCGCGCCGCATTCACAACAGAGTTGTTGAGCCCTCAAACAAGTTACTGGCTGTTTAAAATGTATTGTAAAAGGCAATGAAAGCGCTTTCCATTGATACACCCTAAAAAACGATTGGTTGAACTCAACCAATGTGGTTGGTAGATATGACTGTGTCCAACCAATCTATTGGTTAAAATAACCAATCTTACATTTATATGGTTTCCCTTTTCAACCAATCCATATTGGTTAGGAACCCCTTTTTCAACCAATCCATATTTAACCAATATGGATTGGTTAAAAAAGAAAACCATGTACATGTAAGATAGGTTATTTTAACCAATAGATTGGTTGGACACATATCTACCAACCACATTGTTGAATTCAACCAATCTGTTTTTAGGATGTATGCAAAATGTATGATAACTATACAATCACAATTGATTGAAAACAATTTACAAACTTTTGAGGAGTTATACCAAACATCACTTCTACGCATGGTGTTATAACCGCGTGCCTCCGTGTATATGCCATCTGCTGCTTTATTTGCCATAGGCTACAGTAATGCAGATATTCCAACAAAGGCTCCTGTACTTTACAGCAAAATGAAATCCTAGCAATCACGATGCGTCTTGTACCTTTGAGTGATCGATTTTTATGCATTCGGGATGATAATCTTTCACTCTGAATCGAGCGCACTTTGGCCAATCTATCAAACGCGAGCGAGAGCGGTGAAATTATAGAGCAAAGTCTCCGTCCGTTGAATTAAATGATTGTCAGATTGTCGTTTCTGGTCGCCACGGCTTCTGACATATTTGTTTCGTTTTTTGTTTTAGTAATCCTTATCTCTGAGCCAGAATGATAAAATACCATTTTCTATACCGCCAGTCTATTAGTGGGATCTTGCTCTATATCATTTGTTTCTGCTCTGGCGCATCCCGCGAGATCTTCGTGTTTGCAGCGCAGAGAGTGAGCAAATACCAACAGTTCACGTCGCGTCGATGGATGCATGCACGTGACCTCACCGGCTCGTAGCGAGATTTGGCGTGACGTAAATGCATATGACACGATGTCACGCTGTGTTTGCATTGTTTAAATTTGAGCGACATTTCGGGGACGACAAATGTGCTTCCCCGAAACCACTAACGCGGGGCACACACACAGAACTCTCGGCAAAAAAGTTATTGTGGGCAGCGGAATTACAGGGGACATAAGCTGCTTTTTTTAGGGGGAGTTACTCGCCTCTGCATGAGGCCGACAGCCACTTGTGGAAAAGATCGCAATAACTTGCGTCATCCAAAGTTTGTCGAGGAAGGTCTTAGGGTGAGATTAAGTGTCTTGCCCACAGACACAAACACGTTGGCACGACTGTGGGGCTCGAACCCATAACCCTTCGATCACGAGCACGGCTGTATACCCACTAGACCACACGTGCTCCCTATATTCACACTTAAGTGGGTATATCATTGGCCTGGAGACTAAATGGCGACCTGGTGGCGACTCGAGTCTCCGCTGGTTGCGGAGACGTCTCCGCGACGTCTCCTGGAGACTAGCCGGGTCTCCGGGGAGTCGCGGGAAATTCAAACATGTTCGATTTTTTTTGGACACTTTTTCCAGTCTCCAGCAGGTCTCGGAGACGTCTCCGCGACGTCTCCGCGACCTGCTGCAGACCAAGGAGACTGAGGAGACGTCGTGGAGACGTCGCCGCAACTACCGGAGACGTCGCGGAGACGTCGCGGAGACGTCGCCGCAACTGAGAAGACGTCTCGGAGACGTCGCGGCGACGTCCCCGCGACTTACGGGCGAATTGGTTGTCACCTTGTCTGGAGACGTCGCGGAGACGTCTCGGAGACGTCTCGGACGTCGCCCTGGCGTCGCCTTGGTGAGAGCGCAAGCCATTTTTTGGTCTCCCGACAGTCGCGGCGACGTCTCCGCCAATGAGATAGGCACTTAATTTATGGGTCTTTCACATAGAAAGAGATGCCGTAGAGACTTTATTGAGATTGGGAAAAATTGAAATCGTACAAGGGCTATGCGATTTTATAAAATTCAAAGTGCCAGTTGCGATGTTGTTGTGACACGGTTGAGAGTCGGTTGAGATGGCCTTGTGAAATTGATCATTTTCAGCGCGAAATTCAAAATTGCAGACACCCCAACGGACAGCGTGGCGGCATCGTTGAGACAGGTGGAGACAGAGTTGTGTCAGCAGTGAGACGGTCCCACGATTGTTTGAGATTGAGTTGAGACAGTGATACGGATAGCAGCGCGTGTGCTGCGTGGGCGTTGCGATTGATGCGATTGTGTTGCGTTAGTGTTGAGACGGCTTGGCGACAACGATGCATGTAATAATTCGTCTCGAGCATGTTGCAACGCTGCCTCAATGCTATCTCAATGCCGTCTTATCATCATCCCAGTTATTCGCACCTATGTCACAGTGTTCGCACACAGTTGCAGTGCAGTCGCAAGTGCCCTTTTCTTGCCGCAAGACTGTCTCCATACTGGCGCAACACCTCTGCAACGCCATCTCAACACCATCTTGTCATGAGCGTCACCGATGGAGTTGCGACAGTCTGATACAAGGTTGCGACGGTGTTGGGCCAGTGTAGCGATGATGATGCGATCTGGTTTTGATTGCGATTGTTTTCAAATTTTGAAAACACTCGCAGCCGTCCGAGATGGTTATGCGATGTTATGAGATGCTTCTGCGTCCAGTAGCGATTTGGCCAACTATACCAGATCGCTCCCAATCTCATCGCCGTCTCATCTCTGTGTGAAAGACCCATGAGATAACAAAACGAGCACATAGCTTGTCCCGGGACGCCACCGGGATATAGGACAAGATTCCTATCTAGCAACCCGTAAAGAAACTATAGCCTTCCTTCATGTATATTTCTGGCGTCGTTGTGTCAGAAATGTCAACGACCCATACACAAAAACCTCGAGCAATTAATGACGCACAGAATTTCCTGGATCTCGCAAACTCGAAAAATCCCCGTAGCAATAAATTTTCCCGGAATATACGTCAGGTCTAGCAACGACGCAAACGTTTGTGATATATTTTCTCCAAATATGGCGTTTCCGTGCAAAAAAAACAACACCCGCGTGTACCTTCGCGATCCAAGTATGACATGATGTTTGCCGAGCGCACAAGGAACACCCCTGAGCCATGCTGTCCCAAATCGCGCCATTTCGCTCGACCTATTTTGGGCTATTTTAATCGCTCTTGCTATTTTTGTTTCCCGCGTCGCATGAGCTACAAAAACCGGACCCGTTTTGTCTTAGACGTGTGGGTGTGGAAATATAGGGAAACATCTAGCTATGCGTCTAAGATATTCTTAATAAAAAACAAATTGAGTCCAAAAGTGTCGCGACGTAATGCACGCGCCCCCGGACTGCCCCACTTAAAAGGGAAAAACGGCTTTGTTGGCCTATTTTGGGCTCGAAATAGACCAATACATGACACTGAAAGTCTTTCCGAAATAGACTGAAGAAAACTCGAAAAGAAACCACCAAATTTGGCCGTTTTTGAGCATTTTCAAAAAACACGAGGTCACGTGATTTATCGGAACCAGATTCTGGTTCCGATAAACCACGTGTCCTTGGAGTTAGTTGTATTTCCAGCCGTATGGCCGAGTGATACACAGTTAATTCCTGAAGTTTATTACTGCAGTACTGCATTAAATTCAGCTCTGATTTCCTTTCAAAAAATTTATGAGTATTTGACAAAAGATACTATTTTTTCAGGTTATGAAAAAGAGTTAAACATAACTCTGAAAAATCGAACATAACATTTTGACACAAAGTCCGAGGAACCGAAGCGAGTTCCATCAGTGCACCGTGAACATGTGTCATTTAGCCCTACGGCACACACACGTTGCCCGCCCAAAACCGGTACCGGTACACCATTGCCGTGGAACTACAACTGTACGTTCGTGAAGACGAACCATGAATGTCAGCTCCTCTGACTACAGAAAACGGAAAAACCCATTCGGTCGTCCAGGCTGTCCAGTGAAATCTTCAGCAGAAAATGAGAGATATCCAATTAAAGCAAAAAGCTGCCAAGTGCAGAGCGAATCGTTTTCGACAAAGTCGTGTGTCTCGCGCGATAGTGAACGGCTGGTAATGCGTATAATTAACTCTGAATTGTTTTTATTAATTTTAAGCTTTTGTGGTTAATTACGGGACATTTTGACGATCACAAGGACCATCAAAATATTATTGTCAAGGATGCTGTATCACTAAACTACGTAAACAGTAGGCCGGTGTGTACCGTTAAGAGGTGGGGATTGTCACTTTTTGCGTGACAAAAGCCCCACCCACGGGCGCAAACCATGCGCATCTTGCTATCGGATGCATTAACCTTTTTATTTCAATGCGTCAAAACCCCCACCCTGGGCATGAAAAACCGTGACCAAACCCCCACCTAAGGGGTAGGGCAGCACGGGGAAGGGAGGGGTGGGGGAAACAATTGATAGGTGCAGAAGAGGTCATCGTGACCCGTTTTTATAGAAAGACATGCACCATTAGTGCACACAACATTACAACAGTCCTGAACTTGTCAAAGCGCGTATCTATATCATTTCCCTCCTGTCATAAGTAGCAAAACGCATGTACACCGGTGGCATATTAGAGTTAATGGATGTCTGTTGTTAATCAGCCCCCGGGGAAATCTGCCTATGCCCCCGGGGAAATCTGCCTCTGCCCCAGGGATTCGCCCGGTCCCACGTAGATGTTATCTTAATATCACTGCTACATAGGGTGTATAATAAGATGATTACTCAATACTCATGTTTTAGTGCAGAGGAGACATCGCTCAATAATGCGTGATAAATAATTTAATTACAATTGACAGCGTCATCATTATTGTTCAAGTATTATGTCTGATGAAATATAAGACATTGCGAATTAAGATTGACTTGCACGCAACATTAACACTGCCGTTAAATAAATTAATTTAAACTTGTTTAATCGTAAGTTGAAGGCAATGTTTGTGCAGTACATGGTATTTTGCGATGAACGCGTGTAATGTCGTTTGTTTCTTTTGGGTTTTAGCGCGTGAAGTTTAAAACATTGTTTTGTTCCAATTTTGTTTTTTAAATATAATACAATTTCATATTTATCTACAATTTTATGAGTTCTGCTGGTAGAGCATGCATTTTCCCGATTAGTCAATGGTCTCGGGTTCGAATCCCAATAAAGCCCATATGATTTTTGTTCTCATCTCACGTTTGATTACTTCTTTTTATATGGTGATTAATGCCAAATACACGTATTGTGGTCTGTACAACCAGTTGTTTGGGGCTAATATTGAGCCGTCTTTCTCCAAGACACGAAACTTCATTATATACAAGTATAGAGTTTACAACTCTTTATTTCACAAGCCATGACCTTGTAAGAATGCAGAATGTATATAAGAAAATATACAAATAATTTTCATTCCTGTCTATACACTTGTTTTGATTCGTGTGTCATTTTTCGTCTGTGACGCCAAACATTCAAGATGGTTAACTGTCAAACTTACAACTCCGCACAGGGAAAGCGAGCATGCTCAGCATGGTACTCCCTCACGAACATTAAAGATATATTACAGGATTGGGAAAACTGTTATAAACGGTTATCTCCATGTGTTATTAAGGATGTGTGTGCAAAAACCAACCTGTGTATAAGCCAGCTCAGTATTTCATCTACACTCAGAGAAAACAACGAATAAGTGTATATCTAAAGAAATATACTTTAAGTGTGTATAGAAATAGGCCTAGCAGTAGACTTGAGGTCAAGTCTAGCCTAGCAGGGACAAGGTAAATTATTCTCACAACATTTCGCTCAAAGTTAAAGGACGGGTCAACACTTGTTTAAAGTTATCGACGAATTTAATCAAAAATATTACCGATGTATATATTGCCCGGTGCATAAACCTTCATGAAAATCGGAGAATCTTGTTTTCAACGACGGCAACACAATTAATTTTGACAATTAATTTTGACTCTGCAACTATGTGCTGCACCCATATTTAAAATTTTGGAAGGGATGATGACGTCAACCATGCAACGATTGCATGGATGACGTCAAGATTGATGCCTTGTTTCCCGACTCCCATACGCCGTGAAGTATGTAAAAATATGTTGTGTCCTGACTCACGCCCTCTCAAGTCCGAGCGCCGAACTGCAAAAGATGGCGACTTTCATGAAACGTACAGAGTTAGGCAACCCTTTGCAAGTGTTGTTTCATCCTTTAAGGTCAAATTTGATGACACGCGATTTGTTGCTAATGATGAAGAGAAAACTCTAAAGAAAGTACTGACATTGAGTGTAGCTCCGTAATGATGTAATCACAACTCAAATCAAGAGTAATTGGTGAAACTAGGAATCTGTGACAAATCAGTAATCACAAGGTCCATATTGGACAAAGCCTTGTGGCCTTCTGGTTTCTTGCTCGAATCGTAAACAAGACTTGTTTTGTGCAGAATAGAAGAAAGGGACAATAAAATAACTACACAGCAAATTGTGATAGCTATCCCCAAGCCTTACAAAATTACAAACTCTAATGGTTTCAGGTATGATATCCGGGGGCGCTTGAATGGTGAATTGAACAACACTGAAGGACAGGTTCTCTGCGGATCTCTGTATGCAAGGTATGATAAGTTAGTAAGGGTATGCGTGAGGTAAACTGTACCCGACAAATTTTGCGTTTTATGTGGTTTTGTGTTTTTAGTTTCAGAATTTGTACACGTAATAAAACGTAATAATTTCATCGGTTATATTCCAAATAACTCCCTATGTCGATAACTATGATATGTTTGACCATACAGCAAAGGTAGTCACAAATATATCTACTTTAATGAGATTTTGGGCTCTCCCGAAAGAGAATCCCGAACTTAATTTTGATACCAGACACGATGGGGCAATCCCCATTGTCTTACAATGGTAAATGATTGTTTTGACGACTTTTGATGTTTCTAAAAAAAAGTCATGGAACATGCTACACTTTCTCATTAAAAGCCAGTTTTCAGGTATTTACGACATTGAAGGAATCAATATATTTTATAAAATTTCACATCGACAACCTCTTAATGTGTGAAACAATATGCTTAATGGTTTTACACTTTCTCAAGAAGTTGTCGTATACACCGTCTCTGATTGTGTTCATTTAAACATTCTCAAAATTGTCTTCAACTGAGTGGTTTGTTATGAAACAAAAATGCATTTATTTCAGAATAATGCACGAGTTGTTTTTATCCTTGCCCTGTATCTTTTACGTACGAAACTCATCGGGGATTTGTTTCTGAGTGGCGCGCACCTCTACGACGAGGGGATTCGTTATTATAATTTCATTAGTGGATTGTCATTGACAAATAATATAATGTGGACGAATATTGCAAGCTCATATTTGATAAGCATGATCTGGATGTATTATTAATGTAGCCAGGTATAACCTATATTCCGATAAGTGGCAATGATCGAAACTTGCACGCACAAGTCGCATTGTTGTATCACAAACGATCTTGCTGCTAATGGGATTGCTTATATACGCATAATGGCGGAAGCGCGGCGAGTAAAAAGGATTCTGATAAGGCCTCCCCAAGGAATGGAACACAGAGATGACAACGTCTTAGAATCCGCGGCATGGAGCCATAATTCAAGGGAATAAAAAAAACCTTTCGGGACGGTCCTGTTTAGGCAATAACTCAAGAATCTTCTATTATATTGCGATTGCAGTGGTCTTTGATGAAGCAGTGACATAAACCTCACGCTTGGCTGTGCTTGGAGTATGCTGAAAATAGAAGCAAAACAACATCGGGCAATTCCTGAAATTGCGATTTACATTTCAGAGACTCTAAGGGTTTGTAATGCTTTACGTATTCAAGTAGCTTGACGTTAAGCACGTGATCGTCAAGCATCCTTGATGGAAGTGTAATCCTAGAAAATCGTATTTGTAATGCCATTTTCAGTCAGCATAATGTGTAAAAAGAAAAAATCGGTTTCGGACGCATTAATCGAGTACGTCTGAAGCCGAAGCTTTTATGAACATACCACGCTTGATGTGAATAGCATTACAATTAGCTTTTTGTGTTTCGCATGAAAAGCGTCTGGTGTACTGACGTACTTCCTTTCACTTAGTATCCACTTTACCAGACTAAATTTGTGTTGCTATGTGGTGCATGCGGCAGGTGTCAAGTACAGAATCAATACCGTGTTCGCCGTATGATAGAATGGCATAATGCAACCCGACTTATGGTTGCTGGGCAATGGCGTGCACCACGTAGCAACAACAGCATAGTATGTGACTTTCTAACCTGCACCTCCATTTGAACGTGAATAATTCGGGGCACCAGCCATTATGCAAATGTTACACGCATAAGGCTCATTTAGATTCAGGAATTACACTTCCATCAAGGATGCTTGAAGAATATAATAGGTAACTGACTCGCAATACTCGGGTGAAAACTTGTGCTTCCGGTTTCGATATCCGGCTGTGTTTATACCTGTGCCCTTGAGCAAGACACTTAAACACACTTGCTCCATCCTTCGGAATGGAGTAAAGCACGTAAAATATTACAGAGCATTCTTTCGTGAAGAGTTAGGCGATTCCCCGGTGTCTCTAGCCGTCGGCGGCCAATGGCGCCACCCACCTATGTATCTCGATGTTCAGATGGAAGACACTTGTACGCTTCATGCATTAAGCCTACGGGCTGCGAATTGAAGTTCATTAAAAAATAAAAAGCATTAAATAAAATAATAAATACATTCATGTAATGTTTGTTGCCAATGCTTATGACATTTGTCTTGTCAACCACTGTGTCAACTCAAGGAAAACTCTTGGGTCATTGCAAATGCTAGAACAGGCCTTTATTAAATATCAAGATGAATACGTCAAGCATTACAAACTCTCCGGCTGCGTTCGGGCGTGCAGTTCTCGCTACTCGGGAGTAATGCGTGCGCATTGCACTCGGGTCACATCACGCGAACGGCAAGTCCGCAGTCCGCGTGCGCGAATGGCAATCAGTGAAGATGGACGTCTCTTGCCATCACTGCACACAAAATGCCGTTTCATTGCTCACAAGAAACTGAGGAAATACAGGCCGTAAGTCGTGAGAACCTTTGATGCCGTCTAAAACAAACCTTAGTGAGTTATTGTTTCAGTTATTGAGTTGACACGTTGAGCAAATTCACCAAATATCCCACCATCTTCGTACAAATCACATGACACTTGACAGGAGTACGAGCACACTCCCCATTTGCTGGGGAGTGGTAAGAGCATACTCTCACTGACCCGAGTGTCGTTATTCTTGCCGTTCACGCGCGCAGGAGTATAACTCGTGTTAACACGAGTACACGCCCGAACGCAGCCTCCAAGTCTATAAAACGTAAATCTGAATTTCTGGAAGTGCGTGTGCGGATGCTACACAATCAGATCACAACGGCGATGGCTGGAATAGCCGGGAGCCCTAGCCGCTTCCGCACTGGGACTTATTGACGTAATTACACACCCCGCCCCTCGGCTAGTGGCAGAGATTATCGTAACATCGCGGGAAAGCTTGCACGATCTTGCGGGAATCTCGTTTCCCCTCAGGGCCTGCCTTTAATCCGTCAATTTCCGAAAATGTAATCTAGATTTGACGGCGGTCAGCCTCCGAATAGTGTTGCTTCTTTGAGCCGAGGCTGTCACGAGGCAAAAAACAGCGTGTCTCAGATGTCGCGATAATAAGTGTGAAAACGCAGACTGGTTCGCGGCCTTATAATCACAGTACCTTATGCGGAAGCTTGCTTGAAAACCAAGGACAATTCCATTTCGCCCGTTTGAAAAATAAATTGGTTTAATGACTTGTCGATTTAATGGCTTATTGATCACAAAAACCCGAACAAATAACTAAACATAAATTGCCTTTAAAATTAAAAGTCTCGTGAATTTGTTGTGTGTGAAAACAAATTTGTTTTACCAAAAATCGACAGCTCTACCGTACCCAGAATTGTGTCAATAACTAAACACTGAGAGTTGGCGATGGCATTTAAGTTAAAGGTACACACCTGCCTACTGTTTACATGATTTAGTGATGTAGCAGCATTGACAATACTTTTTTTTTTGCGCGGGGCAAATTTCTACACTCCACGGTAACCTGCCGTAGCACGCGCTCGCTCCCGTTCTCCGGACTCTCGAAACAAACAATTATGTTCGAAATTTCATACTTATGTTTAACTTTGTTTCATACCTGTATAAATAGTCTCTCTTTTGTGAATTACTTATAAATATTGGGGGAAATCAGAGTTGAATTTGGTGCAGTTCTGCAGTAACAAACTTTTATACGGCTGGAAATACAACTAACTCACAAGACCACGTGACTTTTCGGAACCAGAATTTGGTTCCGAAAAGTCACGTGACTAAATTTGACGGCGTCTTTTCAGGATATATCTAATTTACTCTCGAATGCGCTTCAGAATAATGTATGGGTCTATTTCGAGCCCAAAATAGCCCAACAAAGAAGTTGTGTTCCTTTAACTGAAGCGATTATTTATATACATAAACAACGTGTAAGTTACCCCTGGTACTCCGGCCCGCTAAGGACCCTCAAATATGACATTTAGCGCGCAACAGCTCGTAAATTTGCCATGATAATTCAAAGATTTTTATTAAAAATCACCCCGCCCTGCATTAGGTAATTTGGAGTTTGCTGCCACCAAGCGTTACAGATCGACCAGTTTGTTGTCGCATAAACTGGTTCCCGGACCACATATTCTGCATCCGAAACCTGCCTGAATAATGTCATCGCGGGTTCGCCGTCAACGCGAATGAAGTATACACCGGTGTGAAATGCGTTGCAATGAACAGTTGGGCAGTGTCGTAGGTGTTCCTCTTTGTCCCGGGTTTATAGACCACTAAAGTGAAAACGTCATCCTTTGTGGGTTATTGGGTCTACAAGGTTATTGGGTTTCCCTGCGGTTTACCAATAGGCGTTTCAGATTCCCAGCGAATGTTTAGACCCAATTACCATGGTAACTGACCTAACCGAATAAATAATAAAAAATAAATAATAACACTTTAGTAGTCCGTATTGAATCCACAAACGCCATAAGACATTTGTCTTCACCACAAATGGTGTCGCATGCACATGTACCGTACCCAGAACTTGACCGGAGTTAACAAACACAGCCTTTCGCCTCATGCTAAATTCCGCTCATTATTATTCATTGCCGTTTATCGTTCAGCCAATCAACGATCCTTTTCCACGTCTTCATATTCGTGTTCGTATGTAAAATATGAGGTCCGGAAACCAGTCTAAGAAATATGAGTTCCGGAAACCAGTCTAAGCAGTGTCATGTTTGCTGCCACCAAGCGTTGTATATTGACCAGTTTCTTGCAGCAGACACGATAGGCAATCAAAAAAGCGCCCATAGACCACTGGCCAATAAACAAGCGGATGGCTCTGCGAGTATCGAAGTATTCTCAAGAAACAAAATACTTCCTGTTAAAATGCACTCCCTAGAAACATGACACACTAAAAGCGGATACGGACTTCACAAAGATTGGCAATTGCAGCGATGGGCATATCATTTTACTCCAATACCTGCACTAATTTTTCTTTATTACATTTCTACCCACAAAAATGACATTCGGGTGAGAAATTTTGATTTTACCGTGGGAAAAATTATAAAAAATATTATTGCCATAGGAATGCACAGTATCCGCTAAATCAGTTGTACAATATGTAATCTAATATGGGTTAGACTACATAGAAAAAAAAAACTTTTAAAAGCATGTTCGGCGCGTTTAAATGCCTTGAACGACATTATATTCCTGTAGTGGTGATCGTGCAATTCCACCTAAACAATTTAATACATACACACACTATTTCCAACATGGATACCTACAGTGTGTAGATCAGGAAGATTAGTTGTAATGAATCAAATTGTATTGATATGACTCGGTCTCAGTTTTAAAAACAAAGTGTCCTTACCTTTATAAATGTTGATTTGATTACAATTTTGACGTGCTGACTTGACGTCAATTTTTGGCGCTAACCGCAAATGATGCGTTGTCGAATAGTTTCCTGATGTCCTGTGGGTTAACACAATACAACGACGCAATAATATAACGTAATATAATAATATAACTAAAATTCCGGCCGGAAAATTTAAACATAGTATACATGATTGGTAAACTGTACAAATAGTTTTATCCCCCTGTGTGATTGAAGATATGCATGATTAAAACCAACCTGAGCAAAAACCAGCTCCGTACTTCGTCTAATTTTTGAGAAAACAGACAAAAAAGGGTTTGCAGACATTTCGCCCAAAAAAACCACTTCGCCCTGAACCACGGCCTGTGCACCAAGTGGTTTTTGGGCGAAGTGGCATTTGGCGATGTAGTGTTTGGACGAAGTGATTTGGGGCGAAATGGCACTTGGGCGAAATGGCACTTGGGCTAAATGGTATTGGGGCGAATTGAAAAATAATTGTTTTACTAATTTCTCAAAGACTGTAGCACTTTAGACAAAACCATTTCAGGGGAAGTTTTCTATACGGTCATCATGTTTATATTGTGTATTAGTTAGGCGTTAATCTCTGAATATTTCTGGACATCTGGACATCTTTTGATGACTTTTGTATCTTGGATGGCCTCTGTTTAACTGAAGATGTAAAACAAATAAACAAGTTGTTGTCATTTTAAGCTGTAGAGTTACCATTTTAGTAAATTGTATAGACAATTTTAGAAACGATTTCCTCTTGATTTACGTAAGCTAAGGGTAATTTATGTCGTTTTGGTCAAATGCCAGTAAAAAAAGCTGGGATAAAACGAGGGACCCAACCCGATACGACAGAGACTGGCAAGCCAGTCTGTAGGCGTTAAACAGCACGACACATTGTCATGACCTTATATTGCATTACCACACACGATGCTCCACAATACTACAGGGAAATGCATAAAATATCAAAGACACTCAAAGGTGTTATACGAAAACACTACCTACGGCTCAGATCCGTACGTGTACGATATATTACTCGGAGGCACGGGCGCGCTTACTCCCACAAGTCGTGACCGTCGTCAGTCTAAATAACTCCAAACGTGTGGGATTAGGGCCGCAGTCGCATAGGTTACTGCTGGAGGAACCAACTCGACATTTCTCTGTCCTTTAACACTGGTAAATATTGATGGTTGATGATTAACGATTCCACACGATTGGGACCACTGGACATTTTAGTTAATAATTTAGGTGTGCGTGTTTGGGGAATCTGATGAGTTTAAAGCCCACGTTTTACAAACATCAAAACAAGTCTATCAAATGACTACAGTAATTATATAGATTTCACTGTTTTAGCCCATTTTACACTATCATACCTTTTGTTGTAAAACACCAGCTAACAAATGTATGACTGTGTTCCAAATTATTCAAAAGGTCACAAGTCCCGGTTTACACCATAGAACTTCGTTCAAGATTGTTTATGCCGCTTTGGTAGATTGTCATGTGACCCAAAATACTCAAATCTGTAATCTGATTCGTTTTAGAAGTTGAACATCGTCCAACATTTTCAAGCTTGTTCGCAGATGTTCAAATTTCAATTTACACGATACAACATTTCCCCTGAACATCGTCACACAAATGTTGGATGAAGTTCTTGAACAAAAGTGTGATCGTGTAAAAATTGGGCTTCACTAGACAGGTTCACCAAACATTCAATGTACTCCAATTGTCAGATGGCCTTTGTTGTCACTACGACACTATGGATAACTTCTATGGATAACTTCTATGTATGTACAGTGTATGTTTACACCGTACCGCCGGTAGGGTTGAACCCCGCAATTGCGGGGTTGAACCCTGCAATCGTCAAGGTCGCTTGAAGTGTAAACGCTACCCGAATACAGATTCGGCAATTTGAGTGTCCTTGGGGCGGTGCCCGTGATTTAATTGACCAATCTGGCACTAGTGCAGCAACACCTAACAACTCACGCATGCGCTGCAGTTACATTTAGTGGTGACTTTTGCGGTTCCTGAAGCGAGTTGAAGCGATTTGGGGTGTAGTGTAAACGCGGCAAATGTTCAGTTTTGTGGTCGCAATAAAAATGCTGGATCTGTATCAACCTTTGCCGATTCGAGTGTAAACACGGTGATATACCGTACACCTACTAAAAATTAAATTCACTAGTAGGAGCCAATCTGTCGCCAGCTTGTTATCTTGTATACCCCACAACTGCCAATTTGCATTTTTTTTAAGCAACACCTCGCTGACAAAAAGCAGAAAATATTTTCAGTTACCGCGCAACTTGCTGTGAATATTCACGGACGTTTTGCTGTACGTGCCCCCACCCACCACCGTTCACCGCTCACCCCTGGCCGCCTCAATCCGAGAGGCGCCCGACCTGATGACTCCAACATGTAACGCAATTAAACTGCCGTCAGATGTACAGGACCTGGGCGCCACTTTAAAGGCACAGGCTCGTCAGCAATGCGCGCGCGCCAAATTCGTGCCACGAAATACACAGGTCCATAGCAAAGGCATGGAGCTGCGTATTTCGTGGCACGAAATTGGCGGGCGCGCATTGCTGACGAGCCTGTGACTTTAAAGGCTGGAAATCACATTTTGTGGTCATGTTCAATTCGCAGCCTACTTGTATAATGCGAGCTGAGATCGCACACAAACTTACATATTATTACATGTACTTACAGTATGGGTGTTCCCATTGTTCTGCCAATTTCCCGTCTTTTATTATTATTTTTTCCGTCCCCATTATATTGTATTGACAAGCCTTAGTCTTTTACATATTTTAATGAGGGTAACTACCTTCCCTAACCTACCGCGTAAAGCCATGTAAAAACTATATTGTTTAGTGCGTCTAGCTAAACCGCTTATGGTATTTCCATAAGGAAATGTCTCTTACAAAAAAAAGCGATAAGGTGCTAAAATTGTATACGAAATCGTAAAAATATTTAACTTGAATTGCTTATTCTATCGATTTAGTTATTCATATCCAATTTCACTGTGCCGCCAATCATGTTTCCCCTTCTGTTGAATGAGACGAATCGTTACAATATCTATACAGCCGTATACGCACTTGCTGAAAGTGCCGATTTTTTGTCCGGTTCCATTTTGAAAATCAAAATTTATTAAATAATTTAGTTAATTATTGCATTTATATAGCGCACAATTCATATGGGTATGTTCGCGCGCATTGCTGACGAGCCTGTGCCTTTAAAGGCTGGAAATCACATTTAGTGGTCCTGTTCAATTCGCAGCCTACTTGTATAATGCGAGCTGAGATCGCACACAAACTTACATATTATTACATGTACTTACAGTATGGGTGTTCTCATTGTTCTGCCAATTTCCCGTCTTTTGTCTTTTTTCTTTTCGTCCCCATTATATTGTATTCACAAACCTTAGTCTTTCACAATTTTTAATGAGGGTAACTTAACTACCTTCCCCAACTTACCGCGTAAAGCCATGTATATTGTTCAGTTCGTCTAAACCGCTTATGGTATTTCCATAAGGAAATGTCTCTATCGCAAAAAGCGATAAAGTGCTAAAATCGTATACGAAATCGTACAAATATTTAACTTGAAGCATGCTTATTCTATCGATTTAGTTATTCATATCCAATTTCACTTTGCCGCCAACCGTGTACTTTCCCCTTCTGTTGAATGAGACGAATCGTTACAATATCTATACAGCCGTATATAGGCCCTACGCATTTGCTGAAAGTGCCGATTTTTTGTCCGGTTCCATTTTGAAAATCACAATTAATTAAATAATTTTGTAAATGTTTGCATTTATATAGCGCACATTTCATATGGGTATGTTCACGTGCGCTGCACATTATTATGGGTTTTACGAAGCCAAGTGTCTTCCACCTAAACATCGAGATACATAGGTGGGTGGTGCCATAGGGAGCCGACGGCCTTACCATTTACGAAAGACTGCTTGGATCGTTTAAAGCTCGATACATCATTTGCATTTACCAAAAGAAATTTCGGCAGTTGACAAGAAAAACCCGACTAATAGTGTTGCTAGCAACGGTAACAAACACCACATGATTTGTTTCCGTGTAAAATGTACATTTGAGGGAGAAATTGCCAACTGAAGGTGTTTTTTTGTTTACCACTCGTTAAACACAAAAACTATGCATGGACTTATCAGGTTTTCTGAAGTATTACTGCATCTATGTGGCAGAAATGTCTGCAAGGCAGTTTATGAACATTATTCTTGTAATGCCGTATCCCTGTTTTTAAACGTTTCCCAACAATCTGTCTTTAAGTGCGTTGCACATTTGGAAAAAAAATACTTTTCTAATTTGGTCAAAGGATTCTAAAAAGTAAACCAACGTGAAGATATATAGAACATAAGTGTATTCTTCCGGCCTTTTCAGTCCGCTAGGGTTTAAGCGAAGAAGTTATGGGGTCGAAATGTATACTCAAAAGCTTCATTTTTTTCTGAATGTGAGAAATTATACAAGATGTTTCTGATCTGTTTCTTACAGAAGGGATCAATACAGATAAATTTGCTTTAAAGGTCATGATTACTTTTTGTAACATTTTATATGTAAATCTTGGTGATCATCGGCAAATTTTGAGTAAGTATATATTTTACACGAAATTGGGTTTCTCCTACAACTGATGATATTCTCTCCGTTTCTACTTTCATATGTAATCGTCATCAAGACTCTTGAAATCATATGTCCACTACGTCAATATAAGAAGCCGTCTAACGTTGTCAACATTTTCACGGTTCTACAAAGCGTAGGAAGGGTTGAAGGGGGACGGGAGGAGGTCGAGGGCCGCGTATAGGATTTTACATGCGCTGCAAAATGTTGACATTTCATGGTATAGTGACAAAAGATGTTGATAAGTAGTATTTCGGGGGAGGGAGGGGGTCTTGAAAAATACTACCCTCTGTAGAACCGTGAAAATGTTGACAACTTGGACGGCCCCCTAAAATCCAAGCAACGTTTTGCATGACAGCCTAATCTCGTACCCAGACCTGATGGGGATGCTCGCCCAACAGGTTGGACCAACATCCACCTCAGATCTGGATACGAGACTGCATGACAGTCATCCTGTCCGTACAATACTTTGTGCTTTCGTTGTCAAAAGATTTACCATGTCCGCCAAAGCAAAAGATCTATAGATACAGTCGAAGTCAGAAGTATAAATACAACTGTATGCAACCAAGTGTTAAAACTGGTGTGCTTACACCATTTTTGTAACAGTCTTTACTAAATTCTTGATTTTGTGGAATTCCTCACATGCATGCAGTACTTAAAACATAGCTTGTACACCTTGCAATGGTTCGGGTAGTCCTGTTTACCATTTTGGGTGATGGTGGTATAGTGGTGTACATGTATTTATACTTCTGACTTCAACTGTAGCTTGCACACCTTGCAATGGTTCGGGTAGTCCTGTTTACCATTTTGGGTGATGGTGGTATAGTGGTGTACATGTATTTATACTTCTGATTTCAACTGTATGCATGTGAAATTTTCTCCAGAAAATCAAAATCTACGACCTATGTTACCTACAAGTGCCTACCATATTACGGTCTTACCTCCACGAGATCACCACACGAGATAAAACGGCCGCGTCCTTCGGACGAAGTTTGGTCAAACACTTCAACACAGTGTATACAATCAGAAATGTGCAGTTGGGAAGTGAACCTCAGACTTGTAACATCACTCTATACATAACGTGTCAAGCCAAACCGCATCAACTCCACCCGTTTGATCTAGTAGTCCAAGAGAAGACGAAACAAAAAACCGTTTCACTCCAAGAAGTCAGAAGCGCGCGCTTTATGCTTGCAACGGCGCGCAACCCAACCAATTATAACCGTCGGTCACACGTGCGGGAAGCTTTTATATAAACCGCAATGTCACGTGGGAAAGAGAGTTTATAACATTATCCTCGCGGAGTGGACGGCCGCGACGCGGTCCGCGGGATGGTGAATTCAACTGAATGTGCGTAGGTGACGGTGCTTCCCTCCAGTGACTGCTGGAGGCGGGATCTGGGGGAAACACTCAGGCGGCCCTGTCTATATGAGGGCATAGAGATAACCAACATATGCGAGTAGCCAGCTAGCTGCAAGTCCCAATTAAATACATCGCAGCTGGAAGATACTTTTGTGTACATTTTATGCAGGCGTTGATAACTATTTTCTGGGAGATAATATTTTGTGTGCATTTATACGGGCGTTGACAAACAGTCATACTCCCACCTGTTAATTTAAATTGATACCACTACGGGATGATAACTGACTATTCCTATTTGGTGATTGCATTTCTGTGGCGGCGAGGCGCCACACTAGGCCTATAAATGCGTGTTCATGCATGTATTAATATAATAAAACTATCTACAAGATCAAACTACGTGTGCCATTAGAAACAGTACTTAATTAAATACATTATGTATTTTGACAATTAGAATATAAATAGCGTTCCACACGTTGGCTCTTTAAATGAGCCTCTTCGGATTTTTCTATAAAATGGATTTTGTTTTAACTTGGAAATCATATATAAAATGCCTCCCCAAAATATCCATGGGATGAAAACAAAAAAAAATTACAATCTCCAATTTAGATGTGGAAGCAAAAAAGATTGGTATAATCACTGCACTACTTTATGGTATCGGATAAATTAGTTTACAAAACGTTGGAGAGTTTTTCACGATATCCTTGAAAATATGCAGATTTAATTTCAAAATGGTAATGAGATAATATGACAAATGGTTTTGGTATCAAAAATTGTATCTGGACACGCTCCTTTAAATATTATACTGCGTTTTGCTATAATAAATATGTGGAAGGGTACAAGTCTGTCACAAGTCCAGAGCCTATAAAATCACAAGTCCGTGGAAGTCCCCACAAGTCCGTCACAAGTCCAGTAACAAGAAGCAAAGGATGAACACGCACAAAAGAATGCCTTTGTTGGAGTTCATTTGAATAGCTTGTGACTTGAATTAAGACCCAGGGACTTGTGGTGGACTTGTGAAGACTTGTGAGGACTTGTGATAGACTTGTGAGGACTTGTGATAGACTTGTGACGGACTCGACTACAACCCTTATACATGCATGTGTATAAACGCAAGTCTAAATCAATTTCTGACTAATTGCAATCCCCGTTGCAAAATGATTTGAACCGGCCGTTCAACACCGGCTAGCTCTGTGGTCGAGTGGTTAAGACGTCTGCCTTGTTACAGGAGGTCGTGGGTTCGAGTCCCTGCACCCGAGTTTTCCATAGTGTCTCGGGGAAAGCACTGAGTATACAGTGTTAATAATTACGTCGGGTAAGGGCAAAAACAACCTTACATTCAATTTATACATCTTGCGTTTACCATGAAGCCTGTTTTTGCGATCACAACCAAAAACATGTTTATGACACGACCATCGACTCAACCAATGATTAGCTTTGGTTCATGCCGACCTATAGCTGGTCATTGGTTGAATGAGTAATGACGTCAAGAACATGTTCCTGGTTACGGTCGGAAAAACGGCCACGTTTTGTTTTAAACACTTTGGTACCGTTTATCCGCTTCGGAGTCGTTCGGGACTCGGGAGTGAGGGATTTTCAAATTGCGTACGTACTTTTTGGCCTGCCCTATTGGGTGTAAACAAGTGTATTCAACTTCGCTCACATTGCATGCAATTTTATAATTATATTAACCTGTCGTAGCTGTCCACGGGATAATTAGTAGGGACACGGTGGGTCGTTTATTAGCAATAGTAATAGTATCATGGTGCTTTATATTTTTAAAATTTAATTGTTGCGTATACAAATCCATGTATTAAATAACAACGGTATATATTCATCACACACCTGCCACTTAAGATCGTGCATTATGAGCAATGTTTCGCTTCAACGCCTAATTAATAACGTGGAGATTGAGTGCATTGCTTTCAAGTATGTCGTTAGTTTTCCAGAATATTGTTATCACAATATTACATGCCCCAGATGGATATTAATCCTACTCTTTGTGGCATTTCGGGAGGTATTACGTTGAAGGCTGACCAAACATGAGCAAAAACGATGAGCGGTAGGCCTATTGTCCGATGTTTGTAAACTAATATTCGACAGCGAATTAAGTAATTTATTGGTTGTGAAGACCATGTAGCTATCGGCTCCCAGGAAACTCATTTCGTTGGGTTGCCAAACTGCATGATTAAAGATAGTATACATGATTGGTAAACTGTTACAAATAGTTTTACCCCATGTATGATTGAAGATATTCATGATAAAAACCAACCTGAGCAAAAACCAGTTTCGTACTTCGTCTAACCTTTGAGAAAACAGCCAAAAAGGGTTTACAGTCATTTCGCCCCAAAACCACTACGCCCTGAACATGCACTTCGTCCTCAACCACGGCCTGTGAACGAGGTTGTTTTGGGGTGAAGTGGCTTTTGGGCGAAGTAGTGTTTGGACGAAGTGGTTTGTGGGCGAAATGGCACTTGGGCGAAGTGGTTCAGGACGAAGTGGTCTAGGGCGAAATGGTTTTGGGGCTAATTTAATTTACGTCTCGCGAGACGAAAAATAATTGTTTTGCTCATTTCTCAAAGACTATAGCACTTCAGACAAAACCATTTCAGGAGACGTTTTCTACCGTCATCATGTTTATATCGTGTAAGTTATGTGTAAATCTGTGGACATTTCTGATTCTTCGAGATACCAATCATGTGTACTGCCTTTAAGCATGCGTGCATGGGATGAGCTGACGTCTGGAGCCGCGCGTCTCCAAAAAAGCCCTAGAGGTGCAGGAGCAGGGAGGCACCCTGGTGCACCTGCCTAAGCGGCTACTGCAGAGGCTGACCGATATTATTACATCTCTACGCATCCTCGATCTTTTGATCAGTGTATAATTCGCGTCTGTTTATCAAGTTGAGTAGAAGAAGTTAAGATCACGTCCGGTTTTATTGAATATATTGCAATTCTATAATTTTTCAATAATTGCAGAAAAGTTGGAAAACATGTTTTGTGAAATTTGCAAAAAATCAAATGATGGGAAGGAAGCATCACAACGTCCTTCGGAAGGCTTTTGTGGACTGTTTTGTTTGTGCTATTTTTAAACAATTTTGCCTTTTTATTACGTAGTCTGCTACACAAGTAGTCTGCTACACAAGTCTTGTTGATTTGATTTTAAAAATAAATTTTGCTTTCGTAATCAGATCTGTGGAAATATCTATGCACATTAAAGGAACCAACAAAAATATAACTTCAAAAATATTATCAAATTTATTAACACAACTTCTGGTATGGTGCCTGATCACCATTGAAATGAAACGACCAAACTTGGGATGAGAGAAAAATCGTAAGGGCCTTATTGGGATTCGAACTCGAGACCTCTGACTTACTAGGCAGATGCTCTACCAGCTGAGCTATAAGGCACAGTTGGTATACTCCCTCGGATTTTTCCTATGGACCCAATTATCGGTGTTGTATGGTGGCGCAACTGGCAAAGTAACGAACTGTGCCTTATAGCTCAGCTGGTAGAGCATCAAATTAATTAAAACTCAATTTTCCTATGGGTACATAACAAAAGGCATACTATAAAGTATAAATGCACATGCATATGGATTAATAATGTTTTGTTGTTAAAAAAACGAGAGAACCTTTAATACACGAGTCTACGGATGTGCACCTTTTAGTTATAGACCGTATCGAATAGCTGCCATGTTGTACGGCAACGTTTGATATTTAATTATGCACCTATTAATTGTTTCCCCCACTCCTCCCTCCGGCTGCCCCACCCCTTAGGTGGGGATTTGGTCACGATTTTCATGCCCCAGGGTGAGGACTTTGAAACATAGAAATCTAATTTTCAGCGCACCTGGGGAAAAACATGCGTATTTTGCCCCAGGGGTGGGGATTTTGTCACCCAAATTGTGCCCCAGGGTGGGGATTTTGTCACGCAAAATGTGACAATCCCCACCTCTTAGGTGGGGCAACCCGGGGGGAGGGGTGGGGGAAAACAATTGATAGGTGCATTATAAGCACGAAATCTGCAGATGCATGTTTTTAAGGAACAAACTATAAGGAACTGTCCCACAGGATGGCCACTCAGCTATTCTTATACGGTCCATTTCATTCCATCAGTCCCATGCAATATGTAGCTCATAAAAATGCCCACGTACTATTAATGACACGGAAAACAGCTTTGTAGCACGGAAATAAAATAATTTACAGATCTTCAGCTACAGTTATCTGTTATTTTGAAAAGAAACTGCTAATGGCCTCAACGTTTTATTGGGAAAAGTGCGCAGGCGGACACGTAAGTTGCCTTTTGGTAGCTGGAGAAGAGAAAATTGTCATTAAAGCTCATTAATTCTCTCTTGCTGTATTTTCTTTCAAAACATTTTTGTCATGTTTGCATACATACACCTATTAGCCACCCACTCACAGTTCGTGTCATGTATCAAATATATATAAACGCACTGGGAATGCTTCTAACTTATACAGAAGTTGATATGCCATTCTAATTTTCGTAAAGGAGTATGTCCAGATCACAGTTTTTAACAACCCGCCCCCGCCCCCCATTTTACCTATAAGTGATAAGATTTTAATACTCCGTATGTTTTCAAGGATACAATGTATCGTAATTTATCCGGTTACATAAAGCAGTGCAGTTATTACACCAACCTTTTTGCTTCCACATCCAAAATGGAGATTGCAAATCTCCTGTTTTCTTCCCATGCATAGTATTTTTGGGAGTTATTTTATATGATGTCAGGTTAGAACAAAATCCATTTTCTGGGAAAAATCTGGACAAGTCCTTTAACAGTGCAAACATTGTCAGATGTTTTGTAGGGTATATAGACCGTATTGAATAGCCGCCATTTCGTGGGGCAGTTTCTTTGTTCCTTGGGGATATGCACGGTTGCACATATTGTGCTTCCATTGTTGAACGGTTTAAGTAACAAAAGGTGCCCCACGAAATGGCGGCTATTCGATACGGTATATAGACATGACAGTAGAAATGTGTAGGATGGGCATGCAAAATGCAGTCCAGCCTCGTTCAAACTAAATACACAGAGATGAATATCGGGCCTGGGGTTGGTCACGCTCAAAGGCACAGGCTCGTCAGCAATGCGCGCCCGCCAAATTCGTGCTCGAAACACGCAGCTCCATGCCTTTGCTATGGAGCTGCGTATTGCGTGGCACACATTTGGCGGGCGCGCATTGCTGACGAGCCTGTGCCTTTAATAGGTGTATACCTAAATGAATATGCGCACACCTTTGTTTGACTCGCGCGCGCGCGTATAGGCTTTAATAAATACGGTTAGGTCAGAGTTCAAATTTTAAGTGCTAAGAGCTCACATCATGCTCTAAAAAGCACAGATAAAACCCGGAAAGAACCTTTAAAAGCAAAATCTACACGGATACAACTCGCGATCGAGAGAACTTATTTTGGGCTTTGCAAATTTGGAGGACAGTGCGGCGGAAAATTGAATCGCACTCCGAAGGCGCGAACATTGTGCGGACTGGGTTTTGCAAACTCGACAGATTTCACGGCCGACCATATATTGAATTTGCCGGCGCCGATCGTGTTTCCATGGCAACGGGTTGGAAGCGGGTAGAATTCAGGCCAAAACAACAAAGTGGGAACGGAGATAAATGCCACACACGGAGTGGGCATATTAATCGGAATATTCTCCTCTTTTAATGTTGTACACTGGATAAATAGAAGTGAAATAAAGATTCATAGCCGTGTGGCTAAATTGATTGCTTGTCGGACGACGAAACTGGAAGCTCCTCGACTTTTTTTCTCTAGAAACAAAATATATATACTGTCTCCAATTTCGCAAAATTAATCAGTCCGCATATTTTTCCTTGGGGTATACATCCACTATATTGGTTCAAGGTAGTTGATGTTCATTCTATTACCCAACAATACCTTATGTGTATGGATTCCTAGCTTCATCTCGTCAGTAGGAACCACAGCATCCATCAATCACAAACATAAATCCTTTGAAAATGTCGGTGCTTTGAATTATTCGTCTTCTGTTTTTCTATCTTACAACTAGAATTGAAAATGGGATAAAAGAAAACATTTCCTCGGATGAGCGTTATCTAAAAATAAAAGGCCATTTCTTTGTTTTCTTTTTTTTTAAAATAAATTGGTGACTGCATGTTATAAGAGGAAATACACGCGTTCTCAACCTAAATCTCATTAAAAATTTCAAGGATCTATATGTCATTCAAGTTTCTCATTCAAGGTGAAAAATTGGCCTTGAGCTCAGATAATGTAAAAGTTAAAGAAGCTTGACAGCTTGTTCAGATTTTTGAATAGGTGTTTGGTACTACAAAATCGGAAAATCCTTTCTGTGTCATGTCGTCATAAAGAATTTGTATACACGCTTCATGTAACCTAACTTAACTGCGCATGCACTGTTGCGTGCTCCCTGCTGCTGACCAAATAGCGCTCGGCATTCTGAACACGTTATTCCCGCTTTTTTAGTACTATCTTGCGTTTTGCTCTGATGAGTGCAAGTCGAAAAATGCTTTAGCATGTCTTTGTCGTTACTTAGTTCAGACTTTTCCAGAAAACTTAACTTAAAAATCATATAAAATGGGAAGAAAACTATTTCAATCTCCAATTTGGATGTGGAAGCCAAAAGGTAGGTGTAATTAGCGTAGTGCTTTATGATACCATATTTTTAATTAGTTTACAAAACATCGGTGGTTTTTTGACGATATCCTTGAAAATATACGTATTGGGAGCGCGGTAATGAGAAAAAAATATGACATCACCCATCAATATTCTATCACCCATGAGGTAAGTTGGGGGAGTGGTGTCAAGTGATTGGTCAAGCTCGTTCAGGGCCATACATACCATCACCGATGACACATCACCTGAAAAACTACGGTTCACAAAATCGTTGTCCTACCTTAAATTTTTAGACACATTTACTGTTTATTTCAGTTCTCGAAAAAAATCCTTTAGCAGAATGTTCTAATGAGCGAGGCTTTAACAAGTAAATGTTTAAAATGTTTGTCTGGACACATTTCCCGCGATGCAGTCTTCAATTAAACCGTTTGCACGAGCGGCCATGACAGGGGCAGTCACATTGTCACTGTGCATAATGCACGAGTATAGGCGAATCCTCTCTGGAGTTAATTAGAATCGATTTCAAGTCTGGAATTCGGATTCGCTATTCTGTGTCTTAGGGAATCGATTCTCTTTATGTTGGTTATTCCAGGAAGTACCCTACAATATATGTTAATGCATGCAGAATGTACAAAATATTCGTTTTTTGCGAGTTATTTGTCGAATTTTAGTGTCAACTTTGATTTTAAAAATGGAATCGATACCGAATGGAACTGCGATTCCTAAGTGAAATCAAAATCGATTCCAAAAATCTTTGACTCGCTGTAATATATTGATATATGTAACAGGTGTTTCGTACTCCACTTTCCTATCATAACTTTCCCCCAAGATCTCAAGAGTATAAGCCAGCCATAAAAGCATTTGATCTTTGATCTCCTATGCTAGTGTATATATTATATATCACTGTATCGTTGACCAGCCTGTGCCACGTAGACATAGTTGCATTGAGCCGGAAGACTCAGTCTATATTTGTTCGCTCTATAATAAAGTTCTCTCTCGACTCATCAGAATTGTGTGCTTGTTTTATTCATTTAAAATACCCACTCGGTACATTACAAATTGGCGACGAGGATTACAATGGCTGCACTCATCGGAAAAATCGACGAATTTCGAGAAGGGAAGGAAGAATGGCTGCAATACATCGAACGGCTTGAACATTATTTTATCGCCAACGACATCACGGACACGGCTAAGAAACAAGCGGTACTACTGACCGTCATTGGTGCTGATGCCTACAAGTTGCTTCGCAATTTGGTAGCTCCATCAAAACCTGGGCAGAAAACCTACGACGACTTAGTAAAATGCATGACGGAGCACCACAACCCGATGCCGTCGGAAATCGTACAACGATGCAAGTTCAATAGCCGATTTCGCGAAGACGGGGAGTCTGTTGCACAGTTTGCGGCAGCTCTATACGGTCCCTGATGGAGTTCTGTAACTATGGCAACACCCTTGATTACATGCTAAGGGATCGCCTTGTGTGTGGTGTGCGCAACGACCGCATGCAACGCAGTTTGTTGGCAGAAAAGAACCTAACTCTGGAAAAAGCCATGGCGATCGCCCAAAGCATGGAAACGGCGGCTAAAAATAAACGCAATCCGCAATGCTCCTGCACCGACTAACGTGACTGAGTTGAGAGCCTACCTGGGGCTACTCAATTATTACGGGAAGTTCATGCCACAGCTATCTACAAAACTTGCTGTTTTGTACCGACTACTTCGCAAAGACACCCAGTGGAAATGGGGTCCTGACGAGAAGAAAGCATTCAAGGTTTCCAAGGAACTTCTCCTGTCATCGAATCTACTCGTTCACTTCGACGCGAAAAAAACACTTATCGTGTCTTGTGACGCATCACAGTACGGCATTGGAGCAGTACTGTCGCACCGAATGTCAGACGGTTCGGAGAAACCGATCGCGTTTGTTTCTCGCACATTGGCACCGGCAGAACGGAAATACTCGCAAATAGAAAAGGAAGGTTTAGCATGCGTGTTTGGTGTGAAGCGATTTCACAGCTACATTTATGGGAGACATTTTACGCTAGTGACCGATCACAAGCCTCTGTTGAGTCTGTTTAACGAGGAACGCGCAGTACCTCCGCAAGCGTCAGCACGTATTCAACGATGGGCTCTTACACAAGCCATGTACGAATACACACTTGTCTTCAAATCGACAACAGATCACGGGAATGCCGACGCACTGAGTCGCCTACCATTGCCAGACATGCCAGCTAAGGTTCCACTTCCAGCTGAAACTGTGCTATTGATGGAGAACATTGACGCATCTCCGCTCTCCGCTTCGCACATCCGCACTTGGACACGTCGAGATCCAATACTGTCCAAAGTGTTACAGCTGGTAGAGAAGGGATGGCCCCCACATCATGGAGCTGTGGAGGAGGAAATGAAACCGTACTCAACCCGTAGCACCGAAATTACCGTTCAAGATGGCTGTCTCATGTGGGGCAATAGAGTGATCGTCCCACCGAAAGGCCGAACGCGAGTGCTGCAGTATCTCCACGAAGGTCACCCAGGCATGGCCCGCATGAAAGGCCTAGTCAGAGGAGTTGTCTGGTGGCCCAAGATGGACGCCGACATTGAAAATCAAGTTCGAGCATGCCATAATTGCCAGCAGGATCAGCCCATGCCTCCAAGAAATGAGTTGCATCCTTGGAAGTGGTCTGCTTGCCCATGGTCGCGATTGCATATCGACTATGCTGGACCATTCATGAACAAAATGTTCTTGATCGTAGTTGACGCAACGACTAAGTGGATGGAAGTTTTCCCACTTAACGCCGCAACATCAAACTCGACAATCGAAAAGCTTCGAGTGCATGTGTTTCGCAACGCACGGATTACCGGAGAAAATCGTAAGCGATAACGGTACGCCATTCACGAGCGCCGAATTTCGCGAGTTCACAACAAGAAACGGAATTCTCCATATTCGCACGTCACCATATCATCCGTCCTCCAACGGACTAGCTGAAAGAGCGGTACGCACTTTCAAGAACGCAGTGAAACGCATGGACTCGGGAACTGTCGAAACCAAAGTCTCCAGGTTTCTGTTCTCCTATCGGATAACCCCGCATACATCTACCGGGTTATCACCATCGGAAATGCTAATGGGAAGACGTCTACGCTCCCGCTTTGACCTACTTCGTCCTGATGTTGGGAAACGCGTGGAGAGTCATCAAGAAAAACAAAAACAACATCACGACAAACGCGCGAAGCCACGTTCATTCGCCACTGGAGAGAAAGTTTTCGTGCGCAACTTCACCAAAACCGGTTACAAGTGGTTACAAGGTACCATCGTGAGTCGTATCGGATCAGTGTCATACAAAGTTCGCCTAGAACACAATGATTGCATAATCGATCGACACGCCGACCACCTGCGTAGTAAACAACAACCGCCAACCGAATTTCAACCCGCTACGCATGCGCAGAGTGATACTGAGGACATTGACATTAGACTTGATACCACACCACCACCTCAACTCCCTCCAATAGTAATACACGGCAACCCTACAGCCGCGGTTCCTAACCCACAAGCTCCGCCCACTACTGATCAATCTGGTTCACAACCATCTGAACCCGATCATAAATATCCAACCCGCGATCGTCACCCACCGAATCGCTTTGGTTTTCCAAGTAAATGATCACTAATTGCAGTTGCACACTGCTAGGGCAGAATAATCCCTTGTGTAATACTGTACCAAGTCAGGATAGTCCACCCCTGCACTTGTAAATATAGTCACAGTTATGTTGTTTAGATTAGATGCATTGTGTATTCACAAATAAAATGTTTAGTAGAATTAGTTGCATCAAAAACACGAGTCGTGAGCAAAATACATGTAATAGATATCGTTTTAAAGGACTGGCCTCAGAACTCTGAACAGTTTGGACATTTGACAATAAGTCACACTATAGGGAGGAGGAGTGTAATATATTGATATATGTAACAGGTGTTTCGTACTCCACTTTCCTATCATAACTTTCCCCCAAGATCTCAAGAGTATAAGCCAGCCATAAAGGCATTTGATCTTTGATCTCCTATGCTAGTGTATATATTATATATCACTGTATCGTTGACCAGCCTGTGCCACGTAGACATAGTTGCATTGAGCCGGAAGACTCAGTCTATATTTGTTCGCTCTATAATAAAGTTCTCTCTCGACTCATCAGAATTGTGTGCTTGTTTTATTCATTTAAAATACCCACTCGGTACATTACACTCGCCCAGTCGGTACCTATCGGCACAGGCCCACAGGTGACTTCACACGACATCCGGGCTATTTCTTTCCGTACCACATATATTTGCTATGGGGCTTCATCGAGGTTTCTTATTTGTGCATTGTATAAAATGGATATTCATACTCTCTATAGCGCCACTTGGTAGTCTAGTGGTGAAGACCACAATTGTTCACTATTAATTGAGGAAAGAGAGTCGTGTGGGGTTATGTTGAGGTAAAGTTATCGACAAAACACATCAGTATGCAACATACGCATGGGGGTTAGACCAATTAAAAGCAGTGTTCGCTTAACTTCGGTACGGAAAAAAATTATCGCATCCGGGCGATAACAATCAACCTCCACCTCCGTCGATTCGGGTTATCTATGTGGGTCAGCGAATGTCACAAAAGATGGAAAATGGATTCGGTGAGTGCATGAAGCATTTATGTCACCCAAGAGAGCCTGAGTGAATTGGGCTTGAAAGCATTCATGTCTGATGGAGCGGCATGGGCAAGTGCATAAAACATTCGAGATAATGCACAAATGGAATTAGAATATATCATGTGCAAAAAGGAAACTGATTACATCAATATATTCTTTACCACAGGCGGGTGTCGTTTGCCCAAGAAGTTGCGTATCTGATAAGCAAGCACTATCTGTACTATGAGTAACCAATAGCGAACGAGGCTGGGCTTCACAGGTCATTTTGTAAGCGCAGCTCGCAATACAGGGTGTTTCTAAATGCACGTTATGGCTGATTTGACAAATTTGCACACATTAGAAACCTGATGACAGGGACAATGAATGACGAAAAAGCACAGTTTTTCTGATCCTGTCCCTTCTGTGGCACATTACCTGACACATTTAAGGTGCTGTGCTATATCCACTTGACCACCATTCCTGTTAAATGCATATAGCTATAGCACCTTTGTCTGATGTATCCTATAAAGTGCCTGCCTTATCACCCCACGGTCTTGGTTGATGAGGTAATTCGCTTCGTCTATTTTACACGAAATTTAATTGTCACAATGCTGATTCCAATACCTTTTAACCGTGTCCTATATTTTTCAGTCATCCATGACAATGACATAATGAATCATATATCATTGAAAAGAGGACATGTAACCCTTTCCAAAGATATTTGTCTTTTTCTAAATCATTCAGTAGTTTTATGGTAATTATGGATTTAAAAAATGGGTGTATTTTTTAGGGACACCATTATAGTCGTCTCGGCGAAGAGTTTATACCACATAAGTGAATTAAAATTGGAAATGCCATCTAGATGTCTGGGATTTTGACCTGTATGTACAACATGGAATTTGGAATGAACTTTGCATAGGCGATTCGCCCTTGTTATATATGTTTAAGTGCCATTGGGGAACACACAGAAAACGACGATTTGAAACAGCTGCACAAATAGAATAGTCACGCCCATGGAGGCTCGCAGGATGTGCAGAAAATACAGAGCAAAGTGCCCGTAAACCCAGTGCATTAAAGGCCATTATATCATTTGCAGATTTGTTTTACGAATTATCACATTTTTATTTTCTCAAATATTACTGCGTCTATCATGAGATTTCTACAAGGTAGTTTATCAACATGATTCTTTAGTTATGTAATGCTGTTGTTCCTATTGTCCCTAAACAGGTATATGAACTGTACGTCATTAATTGCTCAGTAAATCCTAAATCCGATAAATTACAGCAAATGAAAATAAAATTACCTAAGATTTAACTTTACGTGCGTGTGCACTGCCCCACTGTGTAACCAAAGTAAATGGTCTACAAAACATTAAGAGGGTTTCCCTCACTTTTTAGCAGTTTGTTTGCTCCACAAAATCCAACCTTGAGTTTATTTTTGACTACCAGATATTTAAAAAATGAGGCTAAACAAATTAATAAACCGGCACATGCTCCAAGTTTCCTTTTTCACCCACCCTCGAAATTGTATACTGTCAAATTTGAACCGTAGATAATTCCACTCGTTTCAGGCCTTCACGGAGAAAGAAAATATCAAATTACTCTTTCAAACAATTCCCACCTCCTTCAAATTTAACATCAGTAACCAAGTTTTACCGACAAAAATGACACCGAAATAAGTTTCCACGCGCAATCAAAATAATACCGTCCCGGTTTTTATATTGGTAACTTGATTTCGTGCGCATTTGACGATAGCGTATTTCTCGCTGAAGTGGTGGGCAAAATGCAATATCAAAAATCTCAACACAAAAATGAAGAGGTGAATTTTGATCAAAATAGAATAATATCCTTGATGTCGAGATGTAATAATGTCAGGTTCTTGTCATATGCAAAAGTCATTTGTTTTTTGCCGTGCTCCTTCGAGCGGGAACTGAGTCTTAATTTACAGGTCACGTGGTGGAGATCTTGAAGTTGCTGGCCTGTTTTGCCGGGAAATGTATTGAAACTGTTTGATTATTTTTCTGTGAAGGGTGGGAGGGTTGGAAATGGTTACTAGGCCAAAGTAGTTTCCTCGTCCTAGCTATCTCGCACATACTATTCGTGTTCTGGTCATTCACCGTTTAAAGCCCAGTATTTTGCAGTTACCCAAAATTT